>CM031236.1:217506798-218827384 GCA_018340775.1 Taxus wallichiana var. yunnanensis | reverse complement strand
CTAACTCGGCTCTCTCGGCCCCGAAAGGTCGACTGTGCAACATATTAACGGGGAAGAGGTGTGCTGGTGCTCAGTGGGCAGTATTACTTGAGCACCATGGCAGCTGGTGCTCCAAAAGGATTTGTCCTTTTTGTTGGATGTGTGCATTAAGAGAACCACTAATTGAATTTCCAGTGATAGCATTCACGCCCATCCCATCAGGGATGAAGTCCAATTCGGTCCTTCACGCACCACCTATATGCATGTCACGTAGACTCAAGTCGAGAGGCATTGCGAAGATTGTTGAGAAGTATTATGCAACATAATTTACATAACAACAATGAGGAAAGAGTATATAGAGCTCATGCAAGAAAGCCTAGAAGTTGAGAGAGACAAAACAATAGTCATGTCGAAAACAAAGGTCTTTGGGACAAATACTCAGTGCATCGAGTCGAAAGATCGAGACCCTCAAGGAGGAAGGTGATGCGTAAATGAGCTGGAAGGCTTCTAAGGGATAACTCACTTATACCCAAAATGAACAAATTTGATGAGCTCGAAAATAATGAATTTCTTGTTCAAGGAAATGGATAAGGTGAGGGAGAGAGTAAAAAGGGGGAGACATTAAAACTATCTATACGTCGTTTTAACAAGAATCTCTAAATAGTAATGTGAAGATCGCCGATCAATATTGGAGGCCAAGAAGTAGAAAAAGTAGAAAAACATCTTAAAGGGTTGAGTAAGCAACCCCGAATAATCAACTCATGAACAAAAAGAGTTGCGTAAATAAATTAGTGGCTTTTGAAGCCTAACTAGATGATGACTCACACTAAAAAAGCTAACCAGCAATAAAATAATGGATAAATCACAGGCTTGAAGGTTAGTGAAGAGGTCGCATGACGAGGAAAGAGCAAATAAAGCGACGCACTTAACGAGTCAAGAGAGTTCATCGATACATCAAAGATAGAGGTTGGAATCACGTGTCGGATTTCATAAAAGTAAGTCGACCAACTACGTATATAATAGTGACTTTATAGGAATTAGGTGTTTCGGAGTTTAACCAACTAATTATGCAGTTGGATAAATTAACCTAGCAAATTGATGCAACAATAAATAAAGCGGGAAAGCGCATGAAGACTTGTTGCGAGTTGAGGTCCCTGAATTATTTGAGGAGTTCAATAATGTTGCATAAGAGCAGACAATCATATTAGTATGGGGTGATGTTGGGCCCATGATTTATCATATTTTTTATTCTTTAAGTCCTGAAGGACTTGATATTCTTTATTCGTGATTCACCATCCTTTAGAGGTGCGTGCGGGAATTTCACAAAGGCATGTGCAGGGTATAAGTAAGGGAGTGCACAAGAGATAACCACGCAAGGAAAAGGGAAAGGAAGTATCTGCACAAGAAGGACACTAGGGGCGCGTAAGAGAAATCACAAAGAAGGTCATGTAGTATAGGATAAGATCAAGAAAAGGACATGCAGAGCAACAAAAGATAAGGATAAACATGAGTCTGAAAGTGGACTTGAACTTCAATTCTTGACATCTGCATGAAGCTAATGGAGGGATTTCACAAGGCCAAGAATAAGCAGTGTCTTATGTGAAGGATCAACATGCAACGTGGGTTTAGGGAGGTGAAATGCTAATTTTGGCTCACCATCGATGTATCGCTTAGTTGGAGTTGTAAACTCAAGGGCTATTATTAACTCTTGTAAGACTAGTGAAGGGAAAGTTCCCACTAGTATAAATACCTATGAAGGGGTCTAAGAAGTATAGATGTGTAAGGTATGTGAGAGAGTCTGTAGAGTATGCATGTGAGTGTGTATACGATTATGTGCATAGAAGAGCTAGAAAGATTTAAGTGTGAATGACTTGTGAATTGGAATTTGGAACTACTTATATGGCTAGAACTTGTAACTATGCAACAATTAATATATGAGCATTATGTTTGGTTTATGCATGGTTATGATGTATCACGTTATTACACTAGGAATACAAGTCTAACTGCTAAATTAAAAATTCACTCAATTCACTTAACTCTTCAAGTTAAACTATGATGGGACTGAAACTCTTTGACTTCATATGAACATGCCTTAGTTTTTCTAAGCATGTTATGTGTCAAGCGTGGAAGATGGGGAAAACTTGCCAGGCACGATCGACTCCAATAATGGCCTTGCACGATAAGGTAAAGAGAGGACAACTAGATTCAAATAGAGATATATTCCCTCGATTTGAACTTTTTCTTCAAACAACGCATACATACTCTACATTCCTAGAAATACTTGCATACATTTGAGGCTCATCCATATTTCAGAAGTGTCTTTCCTCAATTGTACATATGTTTTGTCATGTTTAGCCATAATGTCTCGCTACTTGTTCATTTATGTTTTCCTTTTACCTGTATTCACACATTAGAACTTATTGGTATACAAATTGTACTTTTCTAATAATAATAATCCTTCAAACATGAAATTCTAAATATGGTGTTCTATCTCCACCCAACGGTTCTTCATATCCCTTTCACATCACTTGAAATCTTTATCTTCATCATATCAGGTCTCGTGCATTGAATCAAATCCTAAAACTTCCATCTCTAAATTCATTCAAAATTAAAATCTTTCTACTCAAAGCATCAATACTTAACTATGTTGGACTTACTGCTTATGTGTTTCAATACAAATGAATAAATTTGTAAAAACTCACAATTCATGTGTCTTTGGTTCGATTTACTCCTAACTATTGATGACCTGTGACACCTAGTGATTTGTATACAAAACAAGCTCCTTAGTAAGTAATGCATTTCTCAAAAAAATTATAATATTGTGTGAAAACTCTTGATCATATAAATAATACTTCCTCTTTGAATTATCAATTTTTTTATTGAAAAATGTTATGGGTCTTCCTTGACTTCAACACAGCCTCTATTACATTTCCACTGTGCATCACAATCCACTTGAAAACCTTACTAAATCGTGGTAGCCCCGATAATGGGTGTTCAATTACTTTGTGTTTCAAATGCTAGAAACTCACTTGTTACTTCCATCATCCATACAAATTCCTTCTTATCCTTTAATAAAACATCTATGATTGTTGCAAAAATTCCACTCAAATTTCTTATAAACTTCATGTAGAAAATTGTTAGACCATGACAACTTTGTGCCTCAAAAGTGATTGTAGGTGATGGCCAATCTATTATTGTGTGTACCTTTTCCGAGATCCATTTTTAAATCTTCTTGATAAATCACAAATCCTAAGTATACCAACTCATATTTCATGAAACTACACTTATGCAAATGTTGCACGTGTTCTTCTCTTTTCTCGCTGAAAATTAATATATCATCTAAGTAAATAATCACAAACTTACATTCATATGGTTATCAATCTCATGAAATTACTCAATGTGTTCATCAACCCAAATGGCATAATCAACCATTCATATAGTTCCTCTTGAGTTTTGAACTAATTCTTCCACTCACCTCCTCATCTTATAAAAATTTGATGATATCTCAAATTAATCTGAGAGAAATACTTTCTACCACTCCAATTATCCATATGAAGTAAGTGAAACATGTACTTGATTGTCATCTTGTTTATTTCTCAATTGTATGTACATTCTCATTTTCCATTCTTATTTTGTTCCAATATTGTTGATATTGCACAAGGACTCAATGACTTCATCCATCATGTATCTAACAGTTCTTAGACTTAGTTTTGCACCTATGCACTCCCCTTTGGTGGCAATCATTATGTCGCTTTGTTTGGTAGACTTGATCCTCGAATCAAATCCATTTATGACTAAAATTTCTCTTTGGTTGTAAACCTTTAGGTAGATCGTCAGAAACAATCTCCAAATACTCACTAAGTAAAGCATCAACTTCTTGTGGAAGTACTACTTCCTTATCTTTGGTTTTGTGCCCAATTTATATTTGGACCTTGCCATAAGTGCAAAATGTTTGTATTTGTTCATCTCATTCAAGTATTGTTTACCTATCATCAACATTCTTTTTGGATCAGTCCATTATTTCACACCTATCCTTGAGAAAATTATAATTTGCATCATTCCATCCATGTACATGAGTTCGCATAACCGTCATGGCGTGCCTTACGGTCAAATTGTCAAGGCATCCCAAGTAAAATATGACAAGTGTCCATGGGCATGATGTCACACAATTTCATCCTTGTATTCTCTAATTTGGAAATTCACCAAATATTTCTCATTCACCAATATCTAGTGACATTCAACAACCAAGAAACCTTTTATGGATTCTAGTATGTTATCCTCTTAAAATCAAGCTTATTTACTATCTCTTGTGAAACAATGTTGTCGATGTTGTCAGGTGTTAGTAACTAATTTACAACACTTACCTCCTTATTTGTAAATTATTTTGAACCATTTCTTGCAATGTGCTAGACCATCCTCTTCTTTCACTAGCCTTGGCCACACCCTCTTCATCATAAGTGTTTCCCCTATTTTGGGCTCATTAGTATGATGTATTAGCGTAATACTCTCCTCATATAATTGTTTCATTTGTGTACTTGCATTTCTACCACAATTTGAATTTGCATGAGGACACACAAACACTTTTGTCTCATTTCTCCACATTTGAAACAGGTGTCATTGAATCCACATCCATGTCCTCGACCATAAGATTCATTACCTCTAGATTTTCCTCGGCCTCCATGTGCACCGTCATCACGATGTGATATGCTTGACTCTCATTCTTGTGCAAGTATTCCTCTGCAGCTACCTTATCCTCAAACTCGTGTGAATTTATCTTTTCCTTTCAATGTGCCTTTGTTATACGTATCAATTTCTCCTCTTCCTTTAGTGCACACTTATAAGCTTCCTCAACAAAGTGTATCCTAATCACCCCGAAGCACAACCCATTCACCACCTCTGATAGTCATCGTGTAAAACTCCTTTGTGAAATCATTTGCACTCATATTTCTCTATCGCAAATATTATAACTTCTTAAACATATTCATATGATAGTCTTGTGGAACAAACTCCGCTTTTAACTTCACCATGAATCTATTCCAAGTTTGAATATAATTTGTACCTTTACGCAATCTCTCGTCTTGTACATGTCCCTACCATAAAGATGTGTGTCCTCTCAATTTCACTCCAATGAATTTGTCAAGAAAGTCTTCATGCTCAAAGTACTTTTCAAGTTCAATGATCCAGTCAGTAAGCTCCTCAGATTCAATCAGCCATAATAACTAGGAATATCCAACTTATCAATTTTTGCAATAGCCTTCATAAATATATTTTCATGGGTTGCAATTCCCTGTTATGAGGTGCCTTAGATCATGCAGCCCTTGGAATACTCTACGGAAAACTATGCATAAAATGCACAACACACACATATCAACACAAAATGTAGAACTCTAAACTGACCTATCTTTATTCAATCACAGATAGTAATGCATGGCAACAATATGTTGTTCTCTCACAAGCAAGATGTTCAACAAACTCTAGATCCTAAGATCTTTATTCACTAACTTGCAATCTTTGCAAGTATAACACTACAAAAACATGTTGAACTTATTGATCCAGACTATTTTATCAATCGTGTGGGTGTCCTCCTAACACAAGATATAATGCAAGAATCCACCTACTTATAATATCACCTTGAACCTAAAAGTGACCCATATGATGCTATTGTTCGTAGCAAGATAGGGCCCAAACACAACTCAATGCAATTTGAGTCGGATCAAAAGTTACTGCAACGATTGGATTAGGTAAAATCCATGTTGATTCATTAAAAATGCCATATTTAAAACTCCACAAGTTAAGTGCCATTGCACATAAGGCGTGCTTTGAACTACTTCAATTTCTCAATGTGGCTCTAATGACGTAAACTTCAAAGCATATGCATGCCATCTAATAGAACATATGCCATCAATGCAAGCTCTCGATAAGTTTGATGTGTTATCACATACAAAATATGTGACATTTTTGTGCACTAGACTGGCATCACCTTCCTTTACGCCAAGTGATGAAACCTTGCACTATCAATTCAAAGATCCTTTTGATATGTGGAATTGGTAATGAGCTCTAGAAGATATTGTGATCCTTGATGATGTCTTCTAGAAATTTTGCAACCACTCTAACTAGTCTAATAATACATGCATGTGCAATACAAACTATGTGCAAATACCTAGTCTGATAATACGGAACACTGCAACTACTCTTGTGCAATACAAACTATGTGCAAAACACAAGATAGATCATTACTACCTTAGCATGCACACATGCGGCAATGAAACATTACAAAAGACACTTGCACAAAACAAGACTTGCATAAAACATACAAACAAGACTCTTACCCAACACCTATGCAAAACAAACACAAATCGGCGCAAGCAAAACTACAACATTCTTTGGATGATGCAAGATTACATGTGAACTCGTATGTTCTTGCTTCTGGAAGCCTAAAGATGTGTAATACATCCTTAAGGAGACTATCTTCTCTCATATCACTAGCCGAGAAAGTGCACGTCTTTTTCCATTGCTCTACTAAAATGGTGAGCATAGTGAGTTGAACATTATCGCCATATGATGCCCAATGTTGTCAATGCCAATTGCATCAAGGTGTGCCCAATCAAACCACTTTAGCCCAAGTGATTGAAGTGTCTTCAACATGGCACCATGATGTAGCCCTCACACATAGAGTGGCTTGCATTGCATTTAATCAAAGATAAAATCAATATTTTTGTTAACAAAATGTGTTTCCATGTATTCAATCATGCAATTGAATCAAGAATGTCAAATTCTACTATCAAATTCTAAATGAATAGAGTGAAACCTAGCGAACAACCCGCTCAACAAAGTTGACATCCACAGAGTGAGTATCGATAAATGAATAAAGCTTAGTATAAGCATGATAAATATCCTCAATAATCAAGTCTATAATGACAATGTTGATCACACATAGGCAAGGAAGCGGATTGGATTTGATGTGTATGAATACCCTTGTGAAGGCATTCAAAGCATTGTGTCACTTCTCATCATGGGAGGTATATATACTTCCCATGATGAGAAGTGACACAATGCTTTGAATGCATGTATGTGCAACTACTCTTGTGCAATACAAACTATGTGCAAAACACAAGATAAATCATTACTACCTTAGCATGCACACATGCGGCAATGAAACATTACAAAAGACACTTGCACAAAACAAGACTTGCATAAAACATACAAACAAGACTCTTACCCAACACCTATGCAAAACAAACACAAAGTGGCGCAAGCAAAACTACAACATTCTTGGATGATGCAAGATTACATGTGAACTCGTATGTTCTTGCTTCAGGAAGCCTAAAGATGTGTAATACATCCTTAAGGAGACTATCTTCTCTCATATCACTAGCCAAAAAGTGCACATCTTTTTTCATTGCTCTACTAAAATGGTGAGCATAGTGAGTTCAAACATGTCGCCATATGATGCCCAATGTTGCCAATGCCAATTGCATCAAGGTGTGCCCAATCAAACCACTTTAGCCCAAGTGATTGAAGTGTCTTCAACACGGCACCATGATGTAGCCCTCACACATAGAGTGGCTTGCATTGCATTTAATCAAAGATAAAATCAATATTTTTGTTAACAAAATGTGTTTACCATGTATTCAATCATGCAATTGAATCAAGAATGTCAAATTCTACTATCAAATTCTAAATGAATGGAGTGAAACCTAGTGAACAACCCTGCTCAACAAAGTTGACATCCCGCAGTGAGTATCGATAAATGAATAAAGCTTAGTATAAGCATGATAAATATCCTCAATAATCAAGTCTATAATGACAATGTTGATCGCACATAGGCGGGAAAGTGGATTGGAATTGATGTGTATGAATACCCTTGTGAAGGCATTCAAAGCATTGTGTCACTTCTCATCATGGGAAGTATAAGTATATATAACATTCCATGCTCCGCAATTGAGAAGTGAGGTTGCCATGAAATTGTCGATTGTAGTGAGGGTTGTGAAATATGTTGCCAATATGTGACACACTATGGATTCACAACCTCATTATTTTTGTATGTCCAAGCACAATTATTAATGGATACTACTTGTGAAGAGCCAAGGGAAGATGAGGAATTGTGTAACCATGCCAATGAGTTTAAATGAAAAATTGCTCATCTCCCAATTGCAAACAATTAGAGGAAAGCCAGAGAATAAAGTGTACCTTCAAGCCGTGAAGATAATCTAACCACTCGTGAAGGTTTATAGCAATGTTACGTGGGGACGCGTCCCCTAAATTTTGACGTGACATCTGAGCGTTTGGGGACTTGGGGACTTGGAGGGGACATCCCCGATTTTTATAAAATCTTTAAAATGTTTTCTGATGTTTTAACTTTTAAAAAGATGCTATTTTTACCAAGAACGTCAAATTATAATCTTGAAAGTACCTAAAATACATTAAATACAGTTTAAATCTCTAAATGTCATTGATAAAAGTTAAAATATTGAAATATTAATATTTATGTATTATTTTAAAAGTCGTCCCCCTGCCGTCCCCGAATTTTGGGAAATATTTTGCCGTCCCAAAAACCCCGTCCCTCTGTATCCCCATCCCCCATCCCGAGACTTAGGTAACTATGGTTTATAGTCTAACTATATCATATAAGAGCGAGCATAGCATAAGAATTTGTTGTATTGTGACCAAAGGAGCCCCTAGGTAGATGTGTTTGAAACTACCATTTTGATGTTCTTGATCTTGCATTTGGTTGAACTATTAATAAAAAAAAATCAGTCATACCTATAAATCCTCGAAAAAGCCCAAAGCATCAAAGATAGATGTTTATAATTTGCTTCTCATCACCATCAGCATAGCCACCAACTAATGTCCCTCTACAATCACCTCCAAAGGACAGCTTGGATCTTACCATCAACATATTTGGATATGAAGCATAAAATGCAGTTGCAATTTAGACAAAAACAACAGTTGTTTGAGAATGCCAACTCCGTCATATGTGACATTTTAGTGTCACAGGGTGTACGTGGAAGAATTTTAAATTTATTTTCATAAATGGCAACATTCACAGGGTTGCAATTCCATTTGAATGCATGTGAACGCCTATGAAAGCAAATAATTGCCTCTAAATGAGGCAATAGTGCATCGATACTTGACTTTGGTACGCTATCAAAATTACCTCGTTGTGAAACATATAATTTTATAAACTATAGTTCTCTTCTTATTAAGAACAGTATACTTGTAGTACATACAATTGAAGCTTTCTTAGCGTAAATTAATTACAAAAAAAACAGAGGTTGCAACTTAAACTTGGCCTGAGAAAAAGAACAAAAGAAAGGCATTTAGGTCTTTTAGGATTTGGTAATGATATTATGTTTGTAAATGATTTCTGGTTTTCCTATGTCCATGATTTATAAAACGGCATCCAAGATTAGAATTTATCAAAACATCGTATGAACAAAATTGAAATGTATATTATCACGGTGAATTAACCACGTGCCTAGCAACATCCAACTTTTGTTTCCTGGCAAAGGCATTCCAACGTACCATCCCTGATCTTAAAATGATGCACCCACTCGTCAAAAATCAGGCGGTTTCTAATAGCATTCTTGATTTGGTCTTGGAAACAACAAAGGAAATTGAGAACTAAGATTGGATAAACCGTTATAATGGATGCCATTGAAACATAAATACAGCAAGAAAGAAATCTGCATTTCAAAACACCAGCCTTTAATGAGAACTGGTGAACTTATTACAAATCAAAGTGGTAACAAAACTTTGTTATTTAGCCCTGGACAGCAATTTCAGTGATCTCTGACATTAGACAATACATGAAATGCTTTCAACTAAACCAATTGAATTGAAAGCATGTCATCCATTTTAGAACAGATCTATGCACAAAAAGGATTTCACATTAGAGAAAGGTCTGTGTAACTTGTGTGTGTAGGTATGCACATACATACATGCATCCACACGTGGCAGCGATGCATGAAAGACAGGATTTATCTATTCAACATGAAACCTTTAAATATATGAATCTATGTTACCAGGGTTTGTCCCCCTCTCCCTGTACCCTGCCTGATACGTATCTGGTACAGATACGTGCGGAAAGTATAGGTATGGATTCACTGGGGATACATCCTGGTACGTCTCAGGTACGTTTCGAGTTACCTGGGACGTATCCATGGCGAACCCGCAGGTTTGGATGGCAAAAGGTTAAAAAAGTTATTTTTTAAACAAATTAACTTGGTTTCTATGTTGTTGCTTCGTTGGGGTCCATAATATTTCTATTGGACATCATGATTCTTGGTTAAGATTTGGATAGGTTTATATTGTAGATCTTTTCTGCACATTCTTTGAGCAATGAAATGCGAAAATCATTACGTGCCCCAAGGTTAGGTTGCAGTATGAACCTTTATTGAGTTGGCTTGGTGCAACTCTCTTGTTTCAATGAGAGGATCTACAATTTAATACTCTATAATCTAACCCTCGGGAATATTTGATCACTTCTTTTCATTTCCTTAGTATTTCCCATGCATATGCGATTCAGTCAGTTTTTAACTATGACTCATGTTATTAACAAAGCAGCTGGATATCCATATACGAGCCCTTACCTGGTGTATATCTGATACACCTAGATATGGCTACCCAGTCATCCCGAGCTGTATCCGTCGAGCCTATAATAATAATTATAAACAGTTTAAAAAGGGGGAAAAGGAAACCTAAAACCACAGTTACCAGGTTGCATACCCTCAAAGCTATGATTTTCTGGGATAATCCCTAGGTTGCATGCATGGTGCAGATGAAAATGATTAGAAGGTGATTTTGGATAATATGAATGCAAGGACCAACCATTGGACTGACCTCTTTAGTTATCATTGGCAGGTTAGAGTCAACCTAATTAAATAGGTCCTTTATGGCCACCATTGCAACACAAATTAATCTCAAAGGAAATGGATGAAACACGAAGGAATAAAATATTCATATATCATAGAAAATGTAAAATCTTAAGTATATTGAATGTTTTGAACATTGATCGTATGATATTTTTCAAGTTTTGTATTTCTTATGGACCAAAAAATGAGTAAAATGAGTATAATAATTATGTGTGTGTGTGTGTGTGTGGATGTATCCAAGACGTATCGTACCCAAGGTTTTTTAAAATCGGAGTATCCGCGCACCGAACCTGTACCCGAACCCATACCCGTATCCTGGCAACATAGATATGAATCAACTTCAACAAGGACAGGACATGCAAAATATTACAATGTGCATAATATTTTGGATTTAATGAATAATAACTTTGGAATTCATTTACAAAGTTGGAACATCTTTATGGATCCCTGCAGCTTGATCTCCCCGTAAGTAATCTTAAAATGTCCACTTATAAGAACATTCAAGAAAGCAGATTGTGAGAAGAAAAAATGTGAGCTTTGCGCTTACAGGTACATGTATGAAAAATGCAATGATGACAAGAACCAGAATGTCGGCTCAAGCTACAGGTCAAGAAAGAGGGTCCTCCAGTGTTGCATTTACAATATCAATAATATGGGGGTAACAAAGTTTCTCGTCAAGCTGTGTTTGAGCCCAAATTAACATCTTTAGAAGACTTGGAAGCTTAGGGTCTGCAAAAGTTACCAGAATAAAATGAAAATATGAATAAAGTCGAGACTAGAATGTTGCAAACATATCAATACAAGTGCTGAAGGTAAGGAAGGACTCGATGGGAAAAGATTAACAAAACAAAAACTTAAAATGAAAAACCATTCAAACATGCATACCTTTTTCGTGATTTTGGCTGATTAGAATGGCAGCATTCAATTCACTGGCTGTCTTTTGACGCTGAGAAATATCTAAAAATTCTCCAACAGGGCATGAAGATGGATCTTCAAAGGCTAGCAATGCGATGGTACGCTCAACTTCTTCTAGAAAGTCATGCTTTCAGCAAGCAATAATATAGTAAAATATCAGTACTTAGGCTGAGTACATAATCAGCAAATCACATAAACTTGATTATATAACCTTTAAAAGAGCTAAATATGTAATAAAGGAATCATCTAATATGATAATATCTGATAAATGAACTAAATTTTGTGGCATTTTAGCTACAAACTGTATCATACAGAATGGAAAAAACCAAATAATCCATGGAAACATAGACCAGAATGCAACTGATTAAGGAAAGTAATGGATTGCTTATAGCCTCATACTAAAAGCTAAGGTAAAGATGGTTTTTTAGGTTGCAGCCAAGCAAGACACCAATTTGGTGTATGAAACCCCGTTTGTGCAAGCAAGCCCACAAGTCAATTGTTTTCCATTTACAATAGCAAAAAAGGTAAAATATCAGGATTCTAAATGAAAACATCCGAAATTTGAAGTTTTCATAGTCGAAGTCTTAATAATTCTATTACAGAAGGAATTTTGTTATCGTGAATGACAAATTTCAAACTGAAATTAATTAGCACCCTCATGAACTTCTACATCAAATTGCCAAAAACTAAATTACCAGTGCATGCTGATCCATCTATAGTATGATTCGTATAGAGATTATAGACATTTCTGAAGTATGGTGTATCATTATTCCAAGAAAATGTCTCATTTATTTTTAATTTGGACTATGAAACTCAATCTCAATATGGAAAAAACTACACATAAGATATATATTGTACAAACAAGTTTTAACCAGAAATTTCAAGTTGAAGACGCGCTTACATTTTCTTCACCTCTTGGTGCCAATTCCTCCTGTGCAAATTCAAGAGCCTCTTGTAGCTTGCCATTCCGTATGAGCTCAATTAATCTCTGTTGCTGTAGATGAAAATACAATTGGGGATTCATGTCCAAAATCTGAAGCACAACAGGCCAACATGTTAGTCTTATAAATCTAATAAGCCAGCATTTAAATCTCTATGCCCTTAAAAGTTTAAACAATAACCACTACTTGAGACAAAAAACTACTGTTAACATATAACCTACAAAATTCTGGAGCCAAAAATGTTTGACTACTATTAGAATCCAACCATGCTAATCTCAAAAAATAAGGGAAAATCATAAGAAAAAGACCAATACATACATTTCAAAATGAATTGCAAAACCTGAAATTGAAAAATTATCGTCAAAAACAATGTTTTTACTTATTTCACTTTTGTATCAATATCCACAGACTGCAAAAGTTCCAAAAAGGGGTCTCCTCCAAAGAATTGTTGGGAAAAGTAGTGTCTACAAGCACTGCACACCTTTGCACACTACACCACAGCTTCATTAATACGTTGATCACAAAACATTAAGGAATTTAACCCATAGCACTTTCCTTATGCTTACACTAAAAATAAATTTCTGCAACCAACATAGCAGCAAATTCATGAATATTTAGTTAAACCATGCAGGTTAGGAAAGTTAACAACTTTTGAAGAGAGAAAGTTATGTCAGTGGTTTCACAAGTTAAATGAAAGAATTTGCAATTGTAAAAACACCAGTTCCAAATATTAATAATGTTGAATTTAACTTCCTTAGGTAACTCTGTAGAACTTCATTTAATATGTCATGTATGGGGGAACATAAAATAAAAGTTCACGTGGGGAAGAAACTGAGCAAAACATCATAAGCATTAGGAAGATTACAATATATACAAAAATGATTATCTGAACATAGAAGTCTTTGTTCAAGCATAACATGTAATAGCATGAAATAACAAAAGGGACTGAAACAATTCACTCTTAAGCATTAGCTGGCCAAAAATATTGAATTTTATTGATACTCACAAATCTTCCAATAGGAACCATCAATACATCATAATCATCTCCAATATTATGAGGTTCTTTGGATGGGAAACACCTTCCCCACACACTTCCACAGAAGATACTTGTAAGAGACAAACAGCAACTATTAACTAGTAACTACTGGTAACTCACTACCTTTGGACCCTCTACTTCATTCCCTTGTACTGTTGCAATGCCTAACTGCATGAGTTAACTGGACTAAGATCCTGGACACCAATATTTTAAACCTAGGTTGATATGGCTCTCAAAACTTACAGAAGAAATTATGAATAGCCTACAGAAACAACAGATAGAGTTCGAGAGTGCCACCAAAACAGCTACTTTACACTTTTCATTACTGCAGAAATCATAGATGTACAGTATGCTAAAAGTTAAAAAGACGAAATATAAAAAGCTGTAAGCTAATTACAGAAACGTATAAGAGTGAAATTCCCAGCTTCCTCCCTGATTGGAATTTATCCCCGCCTTTTACATTAGATGTCTCTGAGAGCCCCTTGGCCTATGTCAGTAGAGAACCTTGGCTCTATAGCTTAAGGGGCTTACATTGAGAACATCATGGATGCGATGTTGTGTTGGAATACCTAAGTAACAAGCATTGTGGTTGATTGCTTGGAGAATAGTGTAAGGTCCATATCTGATGGGTTAGATTGTGATGATGAAACCAAAACTGATCACCAACTCAAAAATAATGGAGTACTTGTCAACAGTCGTGGAGTGCCTTGAGTTTGGCCTAAGTATGTTGGAGAATGTTTGGAATTTCAGCATGAAATTAAAACAAATTATGTACAAAGGAAGAAGCTTTCTCCTGCTCCTGTTGCTGGGACATATATAGAGATGGAAGAGGCATTAGAATCTCATAAGAAACCAAAGGCCTCTGCGTGATAAGCCACTGGTTCCTCTGTACTTAACTACCATGCCTACGAAAAATTAGGAAGCATCAATCTCAAGCACAAGTGGCTGTTGTAAGCGAAGGCAAGAAAGCACTGTAGTAGAGCAAGGAGCTCCAATATGACACTGGATCGCTGTGAGTGAGATCATGTGAGCATTGTCTACCTAAGCTTGTCAAATGACATCAAGAGTCAAATTTATGCAAATTGACTTGTTCAAGCATCGGCTTACCAGAGAGCAAAGGACTAATAGAATAAGTGAATTTATACACTATAGCATCCTTGTGCATTAGGAGACCTTATGAAAGCCATCAAAGATAGCCTCATGATTGTACTGATAGGAGGCTCTAAGTATCACACTGGAACAATCACATGGAGTGACATCACTATAAAGAATACACTGCCTTGGATTGGCGCAACAGCAATTGTGGCAAAACACTTGGAGACACGGGTGGAATGGCCCGCCTGATTGACCCATTCCAATTGGTATATATGTGGATGTGTACTAGTTGGCAAGCAACTCCAGATTTTCGACCTACTTCAATGAAATCAAGTTCTTCCAATAGCCATTGTCAAGAATAAGCTCCACCAGTCTGCCTTTGACTTGACAAGTATGAGTGAACACCACTTTTGCATTGTTGGAAGAATAACCGTTGATTATGAGGATGAGCAGAGGATTGGATACTTGAATATTTGAATCTTTAAGCTGTGACATTTACTCAGCTAGAAGGCTCTTTGCATTCTTTGATTGTACAGTATGAAATTCTTCCGTGAAATGTCTACTAAGCTTGTATCAAGCACGATACTTCCTGTTCCCATTGCCAACAGAAGGGATTGAAACTTTAGTGGAGCTAATTTGTGAAGAATTTCCCAATCTTTTAGGATGAGCTGGGAGGGATAGAGGAAGTGGAAAGGGTAGAAAATGAAAGAGGTTGACTGGGATTCAAATGTACCTTCTGTAATTTGGCTTCAACATTTAAAGCATCCTGTGGTTTGACCCAATATTTGCACTAATCTTGGGTCATTAATTTCAAAGACTTGGAGAGCATAAATTTCTATCTCAAAACGTACTTTATCAGTGGCAAAAGTCTCCTTTGGAGAATCCTCGAGTTCCAAGAACTGCCAAAAACTTTCAATGGGAGATTCTTCAAATATAAAATTCCTGTAAGCCTGGATATTCATCAGTGAGGACCAACAGACTGTTTACTTAAAGAAAATGTGCCATTTCAGGGCTTCACACAGGAGGCGAAGACTCTGATACCACTGTTGTGATGCCAAATCTAATCACTTCTGAAACTACCAAAAATAAACTGATAGTGCTATGAACAGAAATTCTGGAAGACTGGATTACCACTGAAAATCTGAACAGAAATAGAGAACAGATACTACTGAAAAACTGCAATTGCTAGAAACTAAATCTGAAACTTCTGTTAAAAAGAAATCTTTAACTCCTGGAAAACTCAAATCTGTAGGTGCTAAAAACTCAGAAATTACCTCTTTTTTCAAGAATTGGAAAGAAAACGGGCCTATGATATTACTGAAGATAAAAATTACATAAAAAAGAAGGAAACTTTCCTATTAAGGTGTGGAAGCCAACTTGGGTTGAATCCAGAACAATATGGTCACTGTCTTAGCCCAACATAGCCATCAGACCTGTGCATAAGAGCTTCTTTTCCAAAAACATTTCCTCTAATTTATAACTAATTTCCCACACAAGCTAATTTGTTTTATTGTGTGTGGGATTATTAGTTTTCTAAAATGAACATCTGATGAACTTAAACACTAAAGGACGCACACGACTGCGCTTCCCCTCGGATCAACAAAACAAATTCAACAAAAGAATTTATAGTGCATGATTACAACTGGTCCCAAATGTACCCACAAAGTTGGCACCAATGGACCCCATAAAATACACATTAAAAAATCCTAATGGTCCCCACTGACTGTAGTACACAATCTTAACTATAATAATAATTACAAAATGTTTCATAACATATGATGGCTCTAAATAATTATCCTTAGTGATATGGAATATTGTTTCAGCATAGCCATATATATTTTCACCATATACATAGTTGATTTCAGGTGTAGGTACATGTATTTCTTAACTTCAGCATATGCAACAACATTAAGCAATAACAAAACTGATTTTGAGTAGCATAGATGTATTTTCAGGACATGGACCCGTTGGAGTCAGTCATAAGGATGTAGATGGTTGTGTGTGAATATAGCAAGCATCAATTTTCTCATATGATGTTGAGTTTCAGTAGGATGTGCATTGATATTAAAACATAAACATTCTAAATTTGTGTGTTGAAGAACTGTCTCAGCCAGTCAAGCGATCATGAGTCATTTTGGTATCAAGGATGTTTTCCATCCATGTCTTGTGGAGGGCTGCAACAAACCCGCCGTAGGTAGAGATGATAAGAAGGCAAAGTTCCAAGAGAGAGTAGCTTGAAGATTTATTCTCCAAGAGAAGAACCAAAAGCTGCAGAAAAAATTCAAAAATTGGAAAGAAACAGAAGGCTGCAAGATGAGTTGGATTGTCAAAGAGTTCCCCTGTTTGGCGTCATGGAAGAGGTGGAAACAAAGGCTGATTCATATGTGTGGGTGCCGCTATGTTCAAAAGATTGGAGCAACAAGAGACCAGTTGAGTTGGATGGTCAGAGTTTCCCTCTTTGGCATCATGGAAGAGGTGGAAACAAAGGCTGATCCATATGTGAGGGTGATGCTATCTTCAAAAGATTGCACCAACAAGAAACCAAGTGTTCTCAGGGCCATGAAAAGATTGCAACAAGAGCAGATTGTAGAAAAGGGTTGGCTAAAGTCGAAGAGAATTGTGAAGTAAAGAGGAATGAAGAGTATTCCATCCATAGGAAGCCTTACCTCTCTAGAATATGCCCAAACAATGGCTGGGAAAGCATTTTAAGTTACTCATCATTTGTTCTTTAAAAGACACTATCAAAATCCAACGGGTAGTGGTGTAACGGTTCTTGGGTCTCCTTGTAATTGGGAGGTCCAAGGTTCAAATCTCGGCTCCGTGTTAAGGCGGCCTACTACCAATGGTTTGGATAACTTTGGTGATGATAATGTAGTTTAATCCGTGGGACGAGAGCTTAAACTACCAATGGTAGTGGGCTGGTGATGCCACAAAGGGCTAGGGCCCTCTCCTTAGGTAACTCAAGCAAAAAAAAAAGGCACTATCAAATAATTCAAATTGGCAACATTGTTTTGTAATTTTGAATTTAAAACAAAAGGAATTGGCTACAAGTAATTGAAAAGATGGGTTATAATGGCCAAGGAATTAGAAACCCATTGTAGTAGATAAAAGGCCTCGATATATAGGTTCTTCATAAATGGGACCAATTATGGAAATCTGGGAATGCTCAAGCATAGTCAAAGTAAGATCATCTTTCAATAAGCAGGAGACTCAACTACTCTTGCATGATATCACCAGCCAAGTGGAGAAGAAAGAATGTAAAACAAGTTCAGAGAGAAGACAACATTAAAATTGAAGAGGAAATACCACAACACTCCTTATAACCAAGAAACCAAGTGAAACAACTCCAAAGAGATGGCAGCCTTCCAATGTTAAAGGAGGGAGTAGCACATCACCACTCCACAAACCATGTGCAATCTTAAAGAAGAGAGACGAAGGAGGATTCACATACAAAAATCCATATGTCCAATAACTTGTGGGCACACATAAGGGAACAAAAAAACATAAGGGCCAAACCGGGAGGTATACCAAACAAAAATTCGTCTTCCATTATCTGTTTCCATCCTAAAAGAAGAGGTTGTGTAATTTACTATTGTTGGAACCTTCGCCCATGCCCACTATGTAGGAAGAGTAACCATTGTGGAACCATGTGTTGAAGGAACCATGACATTAAGGAGTTCAAGTTCTCCAAAGGAAAGAAAAACTCCAAGGACCACCATCTATTGTTGGAACTTTCACCCATGCCCACTATGTAGGAAGAGCAACCATGTGTTGAAGAAAACATGACATTATAGAGTGCAAGTTCTCCAAAGGGAGGGAAAACTCCAAGGGCCGCCATTCAAACCATCTTAAAGAGCAATGCAAGAGAAGCAAGGAAAGGAAGGAGAACTCTTCGAAAAATCATTGAGCCATTGCAATATTGATGGACATTGGGATGTGAAATGTTGGAAACTACATCTAGAGCTTCACCCCAAGAACAACAAGGAACAATAAGAGATGGATATGAGAGCCAAGAATAGTGGGGAAAATGAATATGAGGCAATAGGAAAAGATACAAGAAGCAAAATTCTCGACAAACAGCAAAAAGAAACACAAGCTTCACAACTGCAAGTTAATAGTTGCAAGGAATCACTTTGTCAACAATGAAGCAAGGTTGCCACATTGTTGGAATACGCACAATGGCTAATCTCTCAATATTGATTTTACACCTTCCAAGCTTGTTTTGAGGACTAAAGAGTTTGTCTCCCAAAATAGAGGAGGATGAACCTTACTTGGAATAGACATGTGAGTAGGGGAGCAAAGGCAAGGGATGGAATAGGTTTCCACATAGTGATCAAATCCAAGTAGGGGAAAATAAGCATGAATTCGAGTGGAGAAAGGACTAACAAAAGTAGCAGTGAGTGCAAGAAAAATATGAGGTAGCATAGTACAATTTTCAGCCATATTCTTCTCATGTAGCTTGAGGTACTTTGTAAGGAAAGCATTAGCAAAAGGGAAGCAAGTACAAGAAAATAGAAGGTAGCATAGTTCAATTATCGGCCATATGCTTATCATGTAGCTTGAGGTACATTGTTAGGATATAAGGGGGGTTGAATGCTAAAAACCTAGAGCCATTGTATTATGACATATATGAGGTTATGGAGTAACCGATTTATTGTACTAGCAAGTCATGTTTAGATAGGGTGGGCCGAATGGGTAACATGTGCAATGGGTCAAATGGGTAGATTGTAGAATAATTGATGTTATACTATGTTAACAATAGGGTTATGAAATGAGAGGTTGTATAAAGATGCATCTATCATTGTAAATTATCATGGACTATAGATTTCTACTAAATAGTAAAAATTATAGTGTAATAGTGTAGCAAGTTTGGATCTCTTAGATATTTGAGGGTGATTCCTTCCTTGTGGAACATTATATAGTGTAACCCGGTATAAAGGGTATTACCGTTAGAAGATGAGGACAGGAGAATGCAAAGAAACTAGAAGGAACACAAAGATATGTGCATGTCCTTCATTTAATTATGCTAGAAGAAGTTATATTCTAGTTCGGGAAGTTTATAACCAAACATTATTTAATACGTAGCTAATAGTTCATCAAATGCTAAGTAATAAATTTTAATACCCCACCTTAATTAATAAACTGGAACAACGTGCTTGTCCCAAAATTTTACAAATACCATAAAATAAAGAATTTTATTCATTAAATCTGCAGGCTGCTCCTTAGAAATAACTCTGAAATCTGCAACAGTCCTCTGATGTTTTGTTGTTGCCCAATGTATGAGCTTCGGTGTAGACAAAAACCGAAAAAGATAGCTAACAGCAAAACAAAGATTCGGCCATGTGAACATACGATATATTATAATAAGTTGCCCACTAATTCTTTGTAAACTGATTGATTGATCAATGATAATTCATCATTGGTTGATAACTTCAACCCGACCTCCATAGTTCTAAAATCAGAATTTTGGAGATGTTGATCAAAGAGAATGCACCAGACTCATGGAGCTTGCTTAAGGACATATAGGAACTTAATCAATCTACAACCCAAATGATCATGTTTAGGACCATGATCAAAGAGCACCATGTAGACCTCCTTGTCCAAATCTCTGAAGAGAAGCTAGAGGAATACCATGAATATGACCATCTTTGTAGTATTCACAAGAGTAAAAACCACTCTAGAATAGGAGAAATAAGAATCTTCACACTTGTAAAAAAATAACCATCTCCTTCTCATCTATTCTCTCCTATTGCTCATTTATTCCCTCGTGTTGGGAAAGGTTTGTCCCAACAAGATGAGTGAAAGAACCATGCTTTACAAACCTTCAAGCTAGTGCCTTTGTTTGAATGGCTTTTTCTGCCATCTCACCAAGAACCTCTTGTGTATCGTGTATCCTAGATAGTGAAGTCACCCTCCACAATTCTTTGAGTAGCTTTTCCTACAAGCTCACCATATGCCTCCTACACATCCTATAGTTGGGGCATTTCATCCACCAGCACATTATTTATATAGGTATTCCCTTCACAACTAATGCATGTAAGTTGACCAGACCAGGATCAACAAGCCTATTGAGGAATTTCATCCTCCAACACATCCTAGACAGTGGAATCTCCCACCACACGTGCAATTAAGTCGACTATAGAAAAGTTAACAAACCTATACTAACCACCTTGCCCAATGAATAGGGCAATTACTGGTCCCCATATCACATCAAACACAATACACTTCGACCCATGGAAATTTGTTAACTAACAAACAAACAAGGGATTTTTATGCATGCTAGGAACATACTTGACATTCCTTACTAAGATTCTTCGAGCATTATTAAGGACCATACGAATATCTCTTATCCCTTATACTATAAGTGATTCCTATCATCTAATACAACTAAATCAGAACAATTTGGATTTGCAGTAAATGATACATACCAGTCCCTTTGACACACAAAATGTTTGGATACGTCAGAATCAATGATCTAGTAACTAGTAGCACTATCGTTCGAGCACAATGTTGTAAGAGCATACTTTTCCTCAAAACCCCATTCATTTGCAATTGTTGCCACATTTGCTTTATCCAATGGCTTATTGTTGCATTGAGAAAGATCATATTGTTGCTTCCGACAATCATCTTTATTTGCCCAACTTTGTGACAGTAGTGACATTTGGAAGATGATTCGCCAAGAATTTGTTTCCAATTCCCCTTTGACTGAGAAAGAAATGCGCCATCTATTTGTTCAATAGTAGACTCACCCCGTGTTCTTTTTGCAGCAGGTTGGAACTAACCTAATCAAAAGTCAAGATCTAACTTTCAACCATTAAATGTAAGGCTTTCACAAAGAACTCATATGAGGGTGTTAAATTGTTCAAAACAAGAGTAACCAGGTCATCATCATCCAACTTTTGTTGATGGCACCGAGTTGGTCTTGAAAATCTGCCATGAAAGGAAGGTCTTCTGATAGGGACCCACCCTCATGCATCTTTGCTGAAAACAACAAATTCTTCTGATATAAAACCCAACTTTTCTCTGAACCCAGATACTTGTTCTTCAAACTAGTCCATAGCACACTTGCCTCAGTAGCGTTTCGGACCTCAAGTATCAAATCATTTGACAAGGACAACTTTAACAACAGCAAGGACTCACAACGCTTGTCATAATCTGCAAAATCTGGAACAAGCCTTCCTTTAGCACCAGCTGCCAAGAATGACTTTATCAGTCCCAATACTCTGCAATTGTCAAAAATTGGTGACTCTAGTCATTGTAATTTTGTCCAGTCAATTTTTGCACCTTTGGCAGAACAAGATTCTAAATATTGGCTATTTTTCCCACAATATTTGATTTATGGCCCAAAAATCAATGCAACAGGGAAAATGTACAGTGTAAACAGCAAAATGCAAATCAAGAATATTACAAAAAATGAACCCCAAACAATTATGTACAATAGATACAACCAGATTCAGACTACTACAAACTGGTTGAAATTGAATTTTGTCTGCAAAAAATTAACTGTCTGCAAAAAAAGAAAATTACCTAGGACTGTTTCGTGCCCTAACGTTCTGGACTGAATTGTAAAAAAGAGGAAAGTGAAATCCCATTTTCTTTGCAATTTGTGGGACTACATGATATGATTTGTTTGTCGAATTTCCTTCAACTCGCACATCCTAGCATCAAGATTTGTCTTGCCTCTATCTTTGAATTTCTCCTTCAAATTTCATTCCCGCACTTTGTACCCTTTTCCATGGCTTCCTTGAACCACAAACACATCGACACCAATGGCTCTAATACCAATGTTAGAAGATGGGAGAAAGAGAAGGAAGAGAAATTGGAAGGCACGCAAAGATATGTGGGTCCGTCATTTTATTATGCTAGAAGAAGTTACATAATAGTTAGGAAAGTTTATAGCCGAATGTTTGTTAATAGGTAACTAATAGTTCATTAAATGTTGAGTAATATATTTTAATAAATATCTGTCTATTATATCTTGCACATTTTTGCTATTGTTCGGCATTATTTTTTATGTTGGATGTTTGGTTTTTAACATTCACACGAGTAAGTAAGGTGTTGCTTTAGAATGTCAACTGAAGCAATACAAGTTGGTTACATACAAATAAGGGACTACAAGCAAGAGGCAAAAAAAAATCATGTGTTGGCTACGTGTCAATAGCACATGGATAGCAAAAACAGTGCAACAGCAAGCAGTGGGATTTAAACAGCCATATCTCCAAAAGCATCAAGAGGTTCATAGTCTTAGATGTGAGGATACGAAGAGTGTAAGAGGATTTCTTGAAGCAACAAGTCAAGCAAGAGGCAACTATAAGTAGCATGGGGGATGAAATTCAAGTCTCCAAAGAGTGGAAGAGAAACCCATGTTGGACAGAAGGTATGGACTACACTTGAGCAAGGGGAAGCTGCAGGGATAGAGCAAGGGGAAGTTTCAGGGATAGAGCAAGCCTTAAACTAATCAAGAAAGATCCATGGATATAGAGCAGCAGGTCAGAAACAACTCACCTTTCTACTCCATAGTGACGGATGAAGAGCAGCAACAAAATATGGGGTACAACATCCTAGACAGAAGCACTCCAAAGATAACAACTCAAGTGGAGCACTTCAAACAAGATCACTTATATGTATCCATTGCATATCAGATCTACTTCCATGGAGAAGGAAACCGACACTTCATAGATAAGGTAGAAGGTAGTGAGACCAAGAGCCTCTCAAAATGGGGGTGTATGATCGGAAATTGATGAACATAAAGGTTCAAAATAATCATCCACAAGGTGAGAAACGATCATATCTGATGTCATGGCCCTTTGAAGGCCTGTCATCCTATCGAAGAAAGGAAAAAAAGTTGGTTCTGGTATAGCAATTTTCTTTTGCCCCGGTTTTGTAGAGACGGGTACTATCAGAGCAACCACATAGATCTATGCAGGGACAGCACAAAGAGCTTCAACCAAAAGTACTCAAAACAATGCAAAGCAATGGAAATCAGAAATAAGCAGAAATGATTTATTCCAGCAAACCATGATGTTCCCTATGTGAGAATAGACTGCATGTATGGGCTAGACAAGAGTTATCCTCACCTTACAAATAGGTGGATTAGCCTAAACTAGGAGATAAGATATCTCCACATATCAAGGAGTGGAGACAAACTCTCAACAAGCTCCTTAGAATGTGTACGTGAGTTGAAACAACTCACACAAACAGTTTATTAAAAACTAGCAATTACACATGAGTTGCAATTTACGCGGAGTGTATAACAATTTTTAGTTTGTTGGAGTTGTAATTTGCGATGAAATGTATGTTATGTTAAAATGTTTGATGTTTGTGTGATGGGAAGGAGAGAACAATGTAGCGAGTTGTCACTGCCTATTATGCCTTGACAGATGTCCATACGTTGTTGCAAAGTTCTTATTTCCACGAGTATGTTCGCAAAAGTGATATGATCATGGTGAATATCTGTTTGTTTCATTTGATAGAACAACCGCAATGGCTCTTTAAGATGACCATGTTTTCTATAAGTTGTAATTATGATATTTACCAAAAATATATCACGTTTCATCATTTATTCGAACACTTGGCTTTTATCTACTAAATCTTCCATTTTGGCATTTAAATGTTCCCAAGGTGTATTCAATAACCCCATTTTGTGAATATCCTTACCAACGTACGGTGAAGACTGGCCTCAAAGGGAGTATCGACCATTGGATGAGGGAAATGTGTTGTTCAAGGCTAGGGATTGGCATTTTCCATATTGTAGAGTTTTCCAAAATTGTAAACGCGACCTTGAAAATCCAAACACGCTTGTATGTCGACTTCAACAATAATCTCAGGCCATGAAAGATGTAAACAACATCAAAGTGAGAAACAATTTCATACAAAATGGTTGCAAGGCAAGATAAAAATAGTATTTGTGCAATGATTGGGAGACCCATGTTAGTTTAAGTTCATCAACTCATATTTGAGAAAAATGCCAAAAATCGGCACAATGTAACCATATATGTCGTAAGGTTAACATTTTGAATCAAAAGAAAAATACAATAACATAGGCCGTGGGGTAGATAGCTATACCCCATGGATGACCTAGGTGCAGTCAACAAAAGAAAAGCAAGAAATGCTTTCCCAATTACAAACACCCGAGAGTACTTCAACCAAGATGGTTTTGGTCGGAACAATCAATTACCATTATCGGTTACCATTCATTTGATTCTCAATAAATAGACAAACAAAATTCATTGCTAATAAGGATGCTTCGTGATGCATGATAATATATTTCCTGACACATATGAACTCACCTTGCATTAAAAAATGATTACATCGCTGCTGTGAAAAAAGAGAGCTTTGAAAATGAGAATATTGAATAAAAGAAAGACAATATAGACCATGCTTTAGAAAAAATAACGTTTTAAGAGTTTCCTACACCAAACTTTCAAAAGTTGTAATATACAGAAACTTTTATAGAGTGTTCACCCCGCCGCCATATTTCATCGCTTCTATGAGAAGAGGCATGGGCAATTGGTTCTCCAACTTCATCACGTCCATGAGAATAGTGAAAAGGGCAGGGTTGTTGTTGCTCCGCTGGTAGAAAATGGGATCCGCGCACTTTCCATGTTCCTCGTGACTCCATCCTCTATACGGGGTTGTCCTCTGATTGTGATCTCCATGTGGATTGGCACCCATTACGAAAGAATTAAGGAACTCTAGCACGAATGCCACGTCCACAAAGCACATCTCAGCAAGCTGAGTATCCAAGAATTTTGGTGAAGGTGCCAGAATCTACGAGCGGCAACCAGCTTGTCAGATTCCATGCCTTGCACCTGCTTGCGATTGTCTCTTTGTTTCTCTGCATACCTCAGGAAGCGATGATTGTGGTAAGGCCCAATGGACACCATTTGGGGATGGTAAAACTTTGTGCTTTCACCCACTAACGCTATCGACACTGTTAGAATGCATGTTGCTTTTCTATCCCGCACTCCCTCTGCTGCTTTCGCCTCCTTTATGATATTCACTACAAAATCTTCATCTTCCATTCCAACCAGTACTAGAAAATCACGATTGAATTGAATTCTTCCAATACAGAATCAAGATTCTAAATTTTCCGCAAGAAATCAACAAAATTTGAAAAGAACAAAATCTTCATCTTCTATTCCAACCACAAGAAAATCACGATTGAATTCTTCCAATATTTCTAAAATTTCCACAAGAAATCAACAAAATTTGAAAAGAAATTTATCAAAATTTTGGCCTTTGCTCTCGCCTCTGCCCTTGGCCTGTCATTGTTATGATGAAATAGTCAGAAACGAATATTTACGCTTTTTCTTTTTGAGCGCTTGATGCGAAGTAAAGCAGACATGTTTCTGATCAGTGATTCCCACGAGGAAGAAGTGGCTTCTCTTTCGTTGACAAGATATCCATTTGCGGGCGGGTCAAGAATTAGGAGACCTGCAACACAGACACTTATTCCATAGATGTCATCTTTTTAAGATTAATGGTTGTGTCATTCACGCGCAATTTCGATTATATTTTCCTCATTGATTCCCCGACCATCCACCTTTTGCAAAAAGAAATTGCAAGGATACGAATACAAACATTTTTCATACCAAAAATATGAACCGATTTCATACTTGTATAGACCCATGATTACAACTTAGTGACAACCGCAATTTACCAATTTTACTGTGCATATTTGCAAGACTGCAACTAAGAAGGAAATGATTTCTCTTATTACAAAGTCAAGAATGGGCAATTGTATTGAAGATTATATACAGTCAAAAAAGTAGATAAACATTGTAGACTAAAAACAATCAAATCTTACATATTATTATAGGAAATATCTAAAATTTGTGGATATCTAAGATAGGATTGTAAAAAAATATCTAAAATCCAGCAACCTATAAAATTAAAACCGCTGGAATTTGACACTTTCCAGCCAAGGCTTCTTCAAAGGTGGACGCCTACCGGTAAATAATAAAATAAACTAAGCTCCCTAATGAAGCTTAAAAATGAAAACACACTAAATATCTAGTTAGGAAATAATCCAAAACTAGTCCAATGTGAACGCGTTATTCCAACACCCTCCCTTAAGCAAAGCTAGGGAGTGGAAAAGAAAGAAATGGGTCCCGACTACTATGCTTGATAAGGTACCCAATACAAACATGAAAAAAGCACTTCATGCAAAATCCCCCCAAGTAAACTTACTTACCCCAAGCAATGCTCGCAAGAAGGTAACAATGAGAAGCCAACGGCTTAGTGAAGATGTCTAGCAACCTACTCACCAAGTAGCTACAAATTCCAAGCGAACAACTCCATCTTGTATCAACTTCCAAATGAAGTGCATGTGTATTTCAACATGCTTGGTCCTTTGAAGCTCAATAGGGTTGTGTGCAATCTCAATAGCACTTTGATTATCACATCAAATCAAAGTAGAAGCCTTCTATGGAAATCCAATTCATCAAGTATTTGCGAAGCCAAAGAGCCTCATGTTCAGCCTTGATTGTACCTCTATACTCTGCCTCAATAGATGACAAAGCAACTACAATTTGTTTTTCACATGCCCATGCAATCAAACTTGAGCCAAGGTGAAAGAAAAAACCAAAAGTAGATCATCATGTATCACAACATCCACCCCAATCTGAATCTGTGAACCCCTCACTATCAGAAGATCCCTATGGTGTGTAATGAATGCCAAAATTCAATGTCCCCTGAATATAGCGCCTGAAATACACTTTCTTGCTCGCCAATGAGTCTCACCAAGAACATGAGAAATCCGAGAGACAAGGTTAACAACAAATGTAATATCGGGATGAGTGTCGGTCAGATAAAGAAGACTGCCTACTAACTATCTATACAAAGTGGCATCTACCAATTTAGTTTTACAATTAATAGTCAACATTATACCTGACTAAAAAGGAGTGTGAATTGGCTTACAAGTATCCATGTGGAATTTCTTAAGCAAATCTGAGGCATATTTTTGCTGCCGAATGGAAATACCCTCTAAAGACTGATAAATTTGGAGTCCAAGAAAATAGTGCAACTGTCCCAAATCTATCATATCAAATTTTCCCTTCAACTTGTGTTGTATGTCCTAAATCATAGAATCTGAACTCCAAACAAGGATCATATCATCGACATACAAAATCAAGATCAATAAATCCTTACCATTTTTCAGAACATACACATTATGGTCAGGCTCACAAGGATGAAATCTAGCGATTCCAAAAGTCGTCCATCTTCTCATACCAAGCCCGAGGAGTTTGTTTGAGACCATAGAGAGAACAATGGAGTCTACTAACTAGTGAACTATCCAACACGAAGCCCTTAGGTTGCTCCATGTAAATCCCCCTGGAGATCACCATGCAAGAAAGCACTCTTGATGTCCATCTATTATATTGGCCATTAATGTGATGCAACAAGGGAGAGAACAAGGCGTACAAAATCCATCTTTGCAACAGGAGAAAATGTCTCAAATTAATCCACTCCTTTGACTTCTGAAAATCCCTTTGCTACAATAGGTGCCTCGTATTTATCTATAGAACCATCAGCTACAATAGGTGCCTCGTATTTATCTATAGAACCATCAGCTACATAGTTGGTCTTATAGAACCACTTACATCACACAAGTTTTCTTCCCTTAAGAAGAGGCACCAATTCGGAGTCTTATTCTTCAAAAGAGAAGAATATTCATTATGCATTGCAACATGCCATCTAGTTTACCAACCACCTCAAAAAATGTCACTTTGGATTAGAAGAAATAACTTGACTCGTGAAATTCATCCCAAAAGGCATAGACTAAGAATGACAATAATCAACATTACTAGAAGGTTCAGCTTTAGTCCGCTGAGGATCATCAGGATCACCAGCCAAGTCACTACTTGCTTGCAAAGTAGATTGCACCCATTTAGGCATGGGTTGGGGAGAGGCGGCTGAGCAAGATCCATAACAAGGTCATAATTAGAATCAAGGAGCGTATCCTCTATATCAGATGGAGGAGGTAAAGAGGAAGAAGCAACAACAACATGATCCGAAGGAGTCTGTCTCATCAACCAAAACATCTCTCTAAAATAGAACCTCGTAAGTAGTATAGGATAAAGAAGACGATATGCCTTCAAATGCTCACAATACCCAACAAATACAAGCTCCTTGCTTTTAGACTCCATGAATTTCATTTTTCATTGGGGACAAAAGCCCATGCTTTGCTACCGAAAACACGAAAATCCATAACATCAGGCTTTTTACCTGACCATGCTTCTTCAAGAGTAGCCCCTGAACTGCCTTATGTGGAATTCTATTATAATATAGTTAACACAATTCACAACTTCGACCCAGGACTTAAGTGCTAAGTTCTTGGATTGAATCATGCAATTTGCCATATCCTTGAGTGTCTTGTTTTTACACTCAGCCACACCAATTTGTTGAGGGTGTAAGGCACTGAATATTGATGCAAAATACCATGATCAATACAAAAATATCTAAATATGTTACCAACATATTCCCCCATTATCAATACGAAGCTTTTTAAGTGAATGCCCTTATTGCTTTTCAACAAAGGCTTTAAAGGCCTTGACATTATCAAACACGTCACTTTTATACTCTAAAAAGTACATCCATGTCCTCCTTGTGAAATCATCAATAAAAGTTAGCACATATTTAGCTCCAGAAAATGATCTTGTGGGAAAAGACATTATATCACTATGTACCAACTCAAGAAGAGCCTTAGCTCTTGTGGCTTGTCCCTTTGAAAAGGGATCTTGATGTTGCTTACCAAGCATGCAACCTGGACAAACACCATTTGAGGAAACCTTTGGAAGTCCAACTGCCATACTCTGAGAAGACAACTGGTGCATATATTTGTAATTGAGATGACTAAACCGTTCATGTCATAATTTACTCACATAATCAGAGTGAGCAACAAGAGAAGATCTTAGAGAGTTGTCAAATTCTCAAAGAGATACAAACATGAATCGGGATCCACAACCCCTGTAGCTACAATATCATTAGGATCATTCAATTCCTTAATTACAACACTATGTGATGAAAATCCCACAGTTTTACCACTACCAGAATTATAGATTTGATAAAAAGACAACAAATTGGAAGAAATTCAAGGAACATAAAGTACATCATGAATGCACCCATTTGACACATCAACAGTGCCAGATACCACAACTTCAACTAAAGAGCAGTTGCCCAGCAAAATCTATTAAGTGTTGCAATTAGAAACTGAACTCAACAAATCCCATGAGTGTTAAATGGTGAGAAACATCAGAATCAAAAATCCACTTATCTTTCAAAGGAGAAAAAGGCTGTGCAGAAAGAGCTTTTCCCTTGCCAATATCCGAAGAAGATGAAGGAGAAGGAACAAAAATCTTATGTTGTTTCAATGTTTTTCCAATGCTTCAATTCTAACAAAACATTTGGACTCGGGATGATTTGTTTTGTTACAGTATGGATAAGGATCATACACTTTCTTCTTGAAATATTTTGGATTTACCAAGACTAGAAGGCTTAGGAGTCTCGGTAGTGGGAGCAAAAGGCTTGGGTGATTCTACAAGCTTTTTTTAAGATCATGGGTTCTGTTTTGGTTTCCATTTGCTCTTAGAAGAATTTGCCACCAATGCATGATTTGAGCTAGGAATGGCATCAAGTGACATCAATTTGGACAGTTCACGAGACAATCTTTCACATAATAACTCAAATGATAGCATCTTAAATTGATCATCTAGAGCATCCATAGTTGAGAAGAAAGCAGATGCAAACATTGTAAATGGGCCCTTTCATTTTGACAGAATCAAAAAAATGCATTCTTCATCCCTCTTATCTTTACCACCAGCTTTTAATTGACTCCTAAGTTCCTTAAACTTGGTCAAAAATCTTCAATATAAGGAAAATTTGAGGGAGAACAGGAAGTAAACTCTAAATCCAGCTCCAGCATCTTCAATTCAATTTTACCAAACAAACTCTCAAATTTCTCCCATACCTCATGCAGTGATTTTGCGTCAGTGATATCAAACTGCAGGTTGTCTGCAACATTCAAGGCTATCAAACCAAGTGCCTCCTCTTGCTTGCAAGCATACAAATATTTGTCCTCAATGGTGAACGTTGGTACAAATGTTTGAAAACTCGCCATAATCCCCTAGATTGGATCAGTTGTTGAATTTTGGGTTTCCAAGAGTGATAGTTTGTGGAATTTAGCGGTTCAAAAAGGTGAGCATCCATTGCCACCACAGGAGCGAAGAGGAAGATCTTGACATTGTAAGTCAAAAAAATCTCCCACCCCCTTTACACGATATTCCAAAATATTTTTCCCCTTTAAAAAAAAAAAAAAAATCCAAAATTTTTAGCTCCAATGGATTTGTTTAGTTTTGTAAATGACTTGCAAAGAGAGGTCAAGGGGTTTGAACCCTTGACCTGTTCTACCCAAAGTGCTATACCAAAATTTCATTGCCAATTGTGTTATAAAGCACTTCAAGCATATAACCAAGTAAACTGATTTTTAAATCTTAACTTACTTGGACGCCTTGTGAAAAAGGATTAAAGTTTTGAACCCGTAACCTTTTAGCACTAAAGTCTTCACAAGCACATGCCAACCAAGTGTGCTGCACGGCCAGAGAAGTATATACTCGTCAAAATTCTTCCAGGCGCAAATTGAAGGCCCAAACAGCAAGTTGGACAGCTGTGTTGATAATTGGAGTTTTGGTGGACGTCCAGCTAGCTCTCAACACTCCATGTGGCAAGTTGTTGGTGAATATACCATTTATTAAGCGCCAAAAGCCATGCAAGGTTCCAAGAGTAGGGTTGAATATGTATCTCTTCTGCTGTAAATTTTGCCAAAACTGTCGTCAAGAGATATAACCAAGCTATAAGGGTCATAGGTCAGATCTTTAAAGAAGTTTGCACCACCAAAAAATGAGGCTTGTCTCACCCAAACATGCAAAGGAAGTCAGAAGTTGACCACACCACTCGCAAGCTTAAAGATTTATGCAGAGTTCATGTTGAGGAAATATCAGTCCGACAAAGTTTTAGGGAGAGTGAAAATGTACAGTGGCCAAGCCCACACAAAAGCAGCAGGATTAAAAAGCAGCCTGATTCTACCAAAATTTAGCAGATCTCGCCAAAACGATGCTTGATTCTACACAAAAAGATATGCAAATTTCATTTGTGGGCACCGTTGACACTAATCTCTCACCAAATAGTCACGCAGCCGCACTAAAACAAGGTCCAATGCTATTCAAGGAGGCAGTACGCTCAGGGACTGCGTCCAAACAAAAAAATGGGCACAAAACAACCCGTATTGAGACTGAGTTCATTCAAAACAGCAATCTAACAGAGCTGAGACACCATAAAACAAAGTCTGCATTAACATAACAGACTAAGCTTCTATACAAAGGAATCTACAGCTAATTTTGCATAAACAAGACGTCTGAGAGGGTTTAAAGCCTTGTTTTTCTTCAACATCGTAGTGCTCTGATATCATATCAAAGCAACCACATAGATCTATGCAGGGACAGAGCAAAAAGCTTCAACCAAAAATATTCAGAACAATGCAAAGCAACAGAAGGAAAAATAAGCAGAAGTGATTTATTCCAGCAAACCATGATGTTCCCCATGCGAGAACAGTCTGAATTAAGCTAGACAAGAGTCATCCTGACCTTACAAATAGGTGGGTCAGCCTAAACTAGGAGATAAGATATCTCTACATCTTAAGGACTGGAGACAAACTCTCAACAAGCTCCTTAGAATGTGTACGTGAGTTGAAACAACTCACACATAGTTTATTAAAAATAATAAAATAAACTAAGCTCCATTATGAAGCTTAAAAATAAAAACACACTAAATATCTGGTTAGGAAATAACCCGGAACTAGTAGAGTGCGAACCCGTTATTTCAACACCGAAACTATTACAATGTGAACATGTTATTTCAACAGGTACAGCCATACAAAGAGTATATAAAATTTTAAAATATAAATAATTCAAGAAAAATAAGTAAAATTAACCACATAAAATAAACAAAATAACCACAAAACACTACTTATAAATTCATAATTTATAGATCAATGCCAAATGTGACGATAAATCAAAATAGGCTTTTATGAAGTTAAAGACTGAAAAATCAGGACACTACTTTTTAGGTGTTTTTTCTTTTTTTATTAAGTCGAAGACTAAAAAATAAGTCGAGATTCTAAAAAAAGAATTAAAGCTTCTAGGTATGCCTGAGGTTCAACCCAGCCTGCCTGGGTACGCCCAAGTACGTCCTTGACAAGCTTGTGCTTATCTTGGCAAGTTGGGCATTCCCAGGCTGAACCAAACCAAGACCTGGTGTGTACCGTACCAGGACCGATCCCCCAAACCTGCAAAACCCTGCTTCTTAGGGAAAAAAATAAAATACACTTCTTTTGAAAATCAAAATGTATTTTTTCTCTCCAATTTGGAAGTGCATACATAATCAATTATTTTGCAACAAAAGGGCAACTTGTTTAATTCCCTGGCTAGTGATTTAGCAGTTAAGTTTCCTCTTTCGACTACCATAAATTATGAAGCTGAAGAAAATTTGAGGAATCACCTTGATCTTAGTGTTGATTTTCTATCACAAGAAAAGTTCCATACAGTTATCATTACCAAACATTCTTTTATTTTTCTTTAAGAGCAAAAAGAGAATAAAATAAGATTTTTCTTATTTTTCTCAAATGTTTAGAATGTTTCACAGAATTCAACCATTAAATGCAATCAATCTTGGCTTGTATATGATAACTGTCATTTACGCAATTTGAACTACTAGCACATTGTCATGACCCCTTGGCATATTTTTCTTTAGACACTTTTGGTTTTAGTTGAGCATGGCTTGGATAATAGGATTGACATATTGATAGTGGATACCATTGAAAACTACACTGAGACTGCATGGATTATTATTATCTGGATATTTGCTTATGCACTACATCTTTAATTCACATTATTGTCTATGATCTTGTGATGTGAGAACTATTCAATTATGCATGTCATTGTTACCGTGTAATTTTAGGTCATTACAGTTATTGTGATTTGATCTATTATTATTTAACATTTCTAGCATATGCTGCTGATAAATTTTCATGGGCACAGGTGACGCACAGTAGCAGACCAATCTATGTTAACCGCACAATTAGTAGCACAAGTGGTTATAAAATTGATTGCCATGATCTTTGATTCAGATTATTGTTTGTGATTTTGTGATGTGACTACAGAGAGATTCTTTGTTGTGTTGGCTAGATTTTATGCACAGCGTAAAACCTAGGCAGTCATGAGATAAATCTCCTTCATTTAACGGTGAAGCTCCTGTGTAAGATGTTTATCTATTTGCAGTGGTGAATCCTAATAACTACTTTTGGGGGTTTTACTTTAATTTCCTCAGCTCGTGAACCACAGCTGGGTAATTTTGCAGCAAGTAAGCAGTTGTGTTGGGAATATTTGCAGAAGGGGAAAAACGGAAGTAGGGAAAGAAGGAAGGAAGATGTGCTGAATCAACAAATAGTTATCAGAGTTTGTCTCATCCACACAAAGTAAATAAACAGAGAAATCACAACATTCAACAATAAGGGAAAGAAATAACTTCTAGCCTAGATCTAAGATAACACAAAGTTTATCTAAAACCTTTGAATAGAAGTACTCAACAAAGCACTATAGACGCAAAGTTCTCCAGAAATCCACCTTTTATTCAATCCCATCTTTTACAGAAATCACATCAAGGGTTCCAACACAAAGTCTGAAATCTTAAAAATGCTCCAGTTACAAAAGCCTTTGTTAAACAAGTTCTGATTATTGATCCTTAGCCCATAGGCTTCTTCCTTTATTTATAGTGCATAGAGGGAAAATACAAATAGGAAACTTTTAATGATTTCCCGCATGTGGAAGCTATGAAAAAGGAAACAATTGGGAATCTTTCTCCTAGAATTTCTTTTTACATGACATGCATGATTTTCAAGTGAAGACTAAATCAACGCTTTGCATGTCTGCCACCTATTCTTAAGGACTTTTCAAACAACTTGAAAAAATGGCTTTTAACCCAATTACTTCATCTTTACAATTTTTGCCCGAGAAAACAAGAAAAAGGAGAAGAAAGAAGTTATTCCAGCTGCAACACTTCATTCTTGCCCTTGAATCTGTCAATTAATTCATTGATAGACACGTGCCCCATGTCTGTATCACTCACTTCAGCGAGCTTGGACACTATGCATGATTTTGCCAAATAACCTTTGTAATCACACTTCATTCTACCTAAATCTGCTTTTGCCTGAGATTTCCCTTTTCCACCTTTACCCGAAGCTTTATGATTGTGAGAGCTAGATCTTTTTGTGTAGAAACTACAATTGCTTCTCCTGATTTTGAAGATATATTTAATGTATCCGACATTGGCCTCAACTTTCTTCTCACAAGTATGTGCACAAGTGAAATATTCCTATAAACAATTCAGACAAACATTCAACTCATCACCCTTTTATTTATGCATATGGGCAGCCTTAAATTTTGGGAATTACTTCGGGTGTAAGCAAAGAGAAGTATGCTCGACTTGGGCTCAATTGGGAGATTGGGAACAACATGCATGGGCTTTCAAAGGCTTAATTGGGAGACTTGGCAAGCATTTATATTAGTTGTGTTTGGGCTTTTAGAGGGGATGCAAGGATGTCTGTGTGCTTGGAGAGGGAAATAGTTGCGTGCCAAATAGAAGACAAAGCCTCAGACATCCACGCAATTCTTTTAAATGCCCCTTTTTTTTATAAAACTGCGTAGATGCAAGGAAGAGAGGATGGTGTGGATTTAAGAAGGGAAGTCTGCTTTGCAAAGGCAAAAAAAAGTCTTGCATATCCACGCAATCACTTAAGTGATTTTGCTTTTGCTTTAAAAATTGTGTGGACAAAGCCTCGGACATCCACACAATTCTTTTAAATGCCCCCTTTTTTATAAAACAGCGTATAGATGCAAGGAAGAGAGGATGGTGTGGATTTAAGAAGGGAAGTCTGCTTTGCAAAGGCAAGAAAAAGTCTTGCATATCCACGCAATCACTTAAGTGATTTTGCTTTTGCTTTAAAAATTGTGTGGATACTAAGGAAGGATGGATTGTGTGGTTTTGGAACGAAGAGGATGCTTTCACAAAATAAGACAAAGCCATAGACATCCACGATTTCACTTAAGTGATTCTCAATTCCTCATGCATGGATTTGAAGGGGAAAGGATGATTTCTAATTGGAAGACAAGGTGTTGCACATTCACTTAAGTGTTTTGCTTTTTTTCCTTTTTTAAACAGTTGCGTACAATTCCTAGAAGTTGTGTGATATCGAAGGAGAATGCTTTGCAAAAGGAAGACAAGACCTTGGACATTCACGATTTGACTCAAGTGATTTTGCTTTTGTGCTTTTGAAGGCGTTTGAATTGTGTGGATTCGAAAGGAGAGGATGCTTCTACAAATAAGACAAGGCTCTAGACATCCACGATTTGCACTAAAAAGCTTTCCTTCTAAATAAAGTTGCGTGGATTTGGAGGATACAAGATTGCTTGCAAAGGATAAGACAAGGTTGTGAACATCCACGATTTCCTTTAGAAGATTATGCTTTCTTTTTTAATGGACAGTTAAGCGTGCAAAATAGAAGACAAAGCCTCAACCATCCATGTTTTGCTCTTGATTTGAAATCTACGGGAGACAAGTCGATAAAAACAATGGATGGCTTTTTCAAAACCCTAGGCCAGGGAAGCAGATCCAAGCATGAAGAAAGAAAAGGTTATGGGGATTGCCAGATGGAAAACGGAGAAAGACCAAAACCAAAACACAAGAAAAAAATAAAAACAAAATACCGAAAGAAGATGCGGGCAATTGCTCGAAAAATCTCTCCAATTAGTTAGTACGTAAAAACTCTTCCCCGAGTGAATGCTCCACTTTGAAGTGAATGTAATACTGGTGTGGTAACAATGATGGGGTAAAGTGCTTTATATAACCTAAATTTCCCTAATTTTAGCTCAATCTATTTTTAAATGAATTTTTACTTATTTAATATAAAAATAAGTAAAAAGCTTTTATAAAACAGACTAGGTTTCGGAAGGGAATTGAGTGAGCTTTTGCATATGGGTATTTGGCGAACGTGACTTTATAACTTCCTGGAGATACCTTTGAGCAACGCTAGCAACCAAAGGCAAAAAGCAAAAAGCAAAAACATGACCCTTCGCTCAAAAAGATCGAAAAATTTAAAAAGGGGTAGTCCCAGATTTCTGGGTGAAATCTTGGGGACACCAGTTGGCTTTGTTTGTGGACATCTTTATTTCTATCAAATGAAAGAAGTGAAGATGAGATCCCAGCATCTATGGTTTCGTGTCTTGTCTATTGGGTTCGGGGTCAAGCAAAAAGAAACAAAAACAAAAATCCAAAAAGAAAGAAAAGAAAACAACTTAGAGTCTTATTTATGTACACACAAGTTTTACCTTGTATCTCAATTCTTAAAAAGCTTCAAATGTTTCCCATTGAAAGGCAACGGTAACTCAATTCCATCCTGGTAGGCAAGGATGAAACTATCCATTCTGGCAGTTCTCTTGATCGTGAAGGGCCCTTTCCATAGTGAATCAAATTTGCCATGCATGCCCTTCGGTTCGTGTCTCTTGTCCCACAAGAGTATCCAATCTCCGATCTCGAACTTCTGTCTTTGGCCTACTTGTTGAATACCTTTTTGACCTTCAACTGATGCTCAGCGAACCTATCTACCACTTGGGTACGCATTTCTTGTAACTCGAACAGATACATAACTCTTTTATCCAAGGAATCTTGGTATGTAACATCTTCTATAGCCTTGGATAATTGTAGGGCATGCAATTCGATAGTAATAGGTATTTCTGCATTTGTCCCATACAAAGCATTTGAAAATGAGATATACCTATTGCTTTCTTTGGTGTAATCATGTCTGCCAAAGTGCATCAAAAAGTCTCTTGTGCCAAGTTTTCTTATTTTCTTCCACCAGCTTACGGATGATTGCTATCAGATTCTTGTTGTTGGATTTCGCTTGTTCATTTCCCTAAGGGTAATAGTTGGAAGAATGCACTAACTGGACACCATGAGTGTAGAAAAAGTCAGTTAGCTCCTCAAAGGACAGATTTGCAGCATTGTATGTGACTATTTTGTGAGGTACACCAAATCTCACAATTATGTTTTGTTTGATGAATTTGCATACATCCTCAGAAGAAGCCTGCTTGACAAGGATGGCCTCCACCCACTTACTGAAATAGTCAATTGTTGTCAGAATGTAATGGTGACCAGCACTGGAAGGAGGATTTAGCATACCAATTAAATCAATGCCCCATTGTTGAAATGGTTCATCAATCACGACTGACTTCAAAGGCAATGCTGGTAATTTTACACGTCCAACAAACTGTTGGCATGCTTGGCATTTAGATACCCAATCTGCAGTATCTTGAAAGAGGGTGGGCCAGTAATACCTTGCTCGGAGGATCTTATGTGCAATAACTCTAGGCTGAGAAGTGACCACCATAGGCCATGTCGTGAAATTGTTTCAGTAGCTGGTCCTGTTGGGCTTTATCCATGCATCGAAGAAATACACCATCAATTCCTTTTTATACAAGCCATTATCCCAAAGGACAAAGTCTTTTGCTTTCAATTTGATGGTGTGCTTCTCCTTGTGAGTGAGATGATCTGGGCATTCCCCATATGTCATGAAGTAAGCAATTTTGTTGTACCATTCATCAATCAGATTTACAAAAAGAACCATGGGCAAGTCCTCATCAACTTCTTCTTGTGGTGGATCATCATGTCTTCTCTCTGTCATCAATTGACATAGACCTCTACCTCTTACTAGCTTTGTAGGCTTTATGTCCAAGTCGTACTCTTGCACCTTGGTTACCCAAGTGCCTCGTAAAGCAATCCAAATTTTCTTTGGAGTCGGGATGAATTTGAGTGCAGTATCAAGGGCATAAGCAATTGTATGCGTGGATAAAATGTAGTACCTGAATGTTTTGCATGCCTTGACAACTGCGTAGGCATGTTTCTCCATGGGAGTGTATTTCAACTCGTATGCCTTCAAAGGCATGCTCATAAATGCTATGGGAGCTTCAATATTTTCTTCATTCTTCTGCATGAGAATGGCTGACATTGTATGCTCAGAAGAATAGCAGTAAAGAATAAATTCTTTACTAAAATCTGGTGACACCAGCACTGGAGCTTTTGCTAAGGCTTCTTTGATTCTTTCAAAGGCTTGTTTCCCTTCCTCATTCCATTTAAAGTCCTGCTTCTTTTTCATCATGTCCGAGATGTGTCGAGTTAACTCAGCAAAATCGGGGACAAATCTTTTGAGGAAATTCACTTTACCAAAGAATGAGTGAACTCCTTTCTTGGAAGTTGGAAGAGGTAAGTTCGAATGGCTTGCACCCTTTCAAGATCAATTTTGGTTCCTCGCTCTGAGACGATGTGTCCTAGAAGATTTCCCTCAGTGACAACAAACATTGATTTCTTGGGATTCAGAGAAATCCCATGCTCCCTGCATTGAATAAAGACTTCTTCTAGATCAATAATGTGATTACCTCTCTTTTTAGAAAAGATTGTCAAGTCATCAAGGTAAACCACTATACTTTTGTCCTTTAAGTGAGCAAACGCCAGATCCATTGCTCTTTGGAAGGTTGCTTCAAAGATTGATCAATCCAAAAGGCATTTTGCGATATGCGAATGTACCCCATGGTGTTGTGAATGCAGTTTTGTATTGATCTTCTCTTGCCACTTGGATTTGATTGTATCCAAAAAAACCGTCTAGCATAGAGAGCATTTCTAAACCAATTACTACTTGTAGGATGTGGTCCATGATGGGAAGTGGGTAGTTGTCCTTCAAGGAAGCTTGATTTAGATTGTGGAAGTCCACACACAAGCGGATTTCACCATTTTTCTTTCTTACAGGTACAATATTTGCTAACCATTCAGAGTGATGAATGGGATAGATAATACCTGCATCTAAAAGCTTCTGAACCTCAGCAAAAATGGTTCTGAAATGGTTGGATTATGATGCCTGAGCTTTTGCTTGTAAGGTTTCTGCTCAAGCTGCAAGGGGATGTAGTGTTGCAACTCTTTTGGAAGATATGTCTTTAAGTCTTTATAAGACCATGCAAAGACGTCAACATACTTTTTAAGAAGCTCCGTGAATGCTTCTTGCTCTTGTTTAGAGCAGCACTTCCCAAGATTCACAATCTTGGGTTCATCCTCCATACCCAGATTTAACGGCTGCACTTCAGAGGAAGAACTATCACCATATTCTTTATTTTTCTTTAGGTATTGATCATGCTTGTCGAAAATCTCTTCTAAGGAAACTAAACCCTTGGGGATTTTGTTACCTTTCAGTTGGATTATCCCACTATTGTCATCATGATCTGTATCAGGTTTCACTGTGGTTGTCTGTCGTGGTGGTGAGTTACTCCCTTCAAAATACAACTCATCAAAGTTGTCTTGTTGTTCCAAAAATGCAGCTATTTGTTAGTAGTCATTGAAAATTTGCCAATGTTCAACATTATCAGGGACTTTGGGACGGTAGACCATCTCCACTTTATAGTTTCCTTGTATGAATATGGACGGTGGTCTATCCGGATTTAATAGTGCAGATGTGACTGCAAAAGAGTTAGCCCTCTATCTTTGTAGTGCCTCGAAACTTATCTCTTTTAATTGATATTGCCCTTGAACTTGTTTTACTATAAGTTCGGCATCTCCTTGGGCTTTCAGGAACTTTACTCCTTTTTCTCTAGCCTACTCCATTTCTAGCAACAATGCTTCATACTCTGTCGTATTGTTGGTGTTCTCAAACATTAGCTTGTAAGAGTATGGGTATATCTCATCATCTGGAGATATTAATAGAACGTTGGCTCTTGATCCAAAAGAGCAACAATTGCCGTCAAACTCTAGAGTCCAAACTTTTTCACCTTCTTTTGGTTTTGGTTCTGGTTGAAGTTCCAGTTCTAGAACGTCTTTACTCATTTCCAAATAATAGACGTCGTGGTCAGATTCTTGAAAAAGAATTTGAGATCTAGGATCCTCAGAATTCGTCACTGTGTATTTAGACTTCTTTTTCAGCTTCACTTCTGGTTTATTCCTTTAATAGGAATATGAGCACAAGACCAATCCATCTTCACTTCTCCTCCCAGTTCTTTGCAGAAGTTTCGCAAACAATATCCGCGAGGAGACATGAATATCTGCAACTAAGATTGTCATTTTCAATCTTTTGTCAAGAAAAGCTACCAAAACAGCTTGTGCATCTTTGATCTGTCCAATTAAAGGGACTTTTCTTTCCATGGAGTAGCACCTTCATATGTTCATTGTCAAGGTAAGCCCAAGAGCATCTGCAACTTTATTGGCAGGACATTGTCGAAGCACTGAATCTAAAATGCATTTGCTTAACTTGAAACCATTAAGTAATAAGGAAACATAAAAGGTTTTATTCTTTCAGAAGATGATGGGGTTTAACAACTGCAACATTGTTTTGGGAAGGAGTATCTTTGGGTTTAGGCAAAAGGCCTTTTGATGCATTAGATGGTCCTGGTGATTGCACGTATTTGACTAGCCTATTTAGCTAGTCAAGAAAAGCTCTCAAGTATTCAGCTTCTGACATTTGAATTCTAGTTTTCTTGACATGATCAATAATGTCAAAAGAAGGAATAGATGCGTTAGTTTCAGATACCTGAGCCGTTTTTTGTGGTTGAGATGAAGAACTCACATACTTATCTCTGGGAGCTAAGGAAGAAGGTAAAGGGCTGCCCCTTTTGAGAATGGTGATATCAGATCTGGAATCTTTTCTTTGTTCATCACCTAATGCCTCAGCTTGGCGAGTTTGTGATCTTGTAAATACTACATAAGTATGACCATGATCGTCTTCAAGAAGTTCCTCATAGTCATTTTCAAATTTGTAGTCTAGGTAACCAATATTGGAGTCGTCAGTAGGATCTACAAAATCATCATTCTCAAATTGATCGGTAATAACTTCCTGATCTTCTTCGTTCATCTCAACATTGTTTCTGGGGGCAGCTTCAATTGCTAATCTTTGAGGACCAGCAATGCGGTTTCAGTTGTTGTTGAAATTCCGAGCAAGGGCAATGTTGTTGCCCTGAGCCATCTGTTTCTTCATTTGCAACATATCATTTGCTAACTTTTGCAACAGTGAATCAGAAGTAGTAGCAAAAGAAGAGGATGAACTTTCAGCTTTAGAAGTACTGCTCTTTATTTTTCCAGCCATGATAAGGTCATTTTCAATTTCAATCGCCATGTTTTGAGTTGCTAACAAGTCAGGAGGACGTGCTCTTTGCAGTTGATAACTTACTTCAAGAAGTAATGCATTGATGAAGAATACCTTTTGATTCTCGTCATTTAGAGAAGCAGAAACCGAAATTTTGTAAAGGATTCTTTGGAATTTTACAATAAAATCCCGCATGTGCTCATGTGGCTCCTTATTTAGCTGAGTCAGTTGAGTTATCAAGGTACTGGAATCTTTAGCTGGCTTGAATATTTTCAAGAATTAATCCCGCATAGTAGCCCAGTTGGTTATGGTACCAAGAGCTCACCAATAGAACCATTCTCCAGCCAAGTCATGCAGAGTCTCTATGAAGATTCTGACAGATACATCTTCATGTTCCACTGCAAGCACTCCACAAGATATAAAAACGCAGCCAAGTGGTCATCTGAATTCTTGCCGTATTCAAAGAATTTTGGAAAATAATTTCTCATCCCTTTAGGTAAATCATGCATAGGAGTCAGGTTTAGAGGTCCAAAAGCTACACCCCAAGGAACAGGTGTTGCAGGGGCAAGTGGTTGATTTTGCATTATGAAAGGAGTGTGTCTTATTTGAGAATAGACCTAGTGAATAATTTCAGCTGCTGGATTATGCTGGAAATGATCAGGAGTCTGCACTCTTCTATCTGGTAAAAGACTTGCTCTACGGCTCCTAATTTGAGAAGGATGATTGAAATTAAATTGCTCCTGTAGTCTATAATAATGATCAGTCCTTGAGCCTCGCTAGACCGGGAGAATGGACGTTCGTCAAGTTGAGGTCTTATATAGATGGGAAGCGGCAAGAAAAACTTCACCTCGCTAAATTTGTTGTCCCCAACGGAGTCGCCAAAAAATGTTGGCTAGATTTTATGCACAAGGTAAAACCTAGGAAGTCATGAGATAAATCTCCTTCATTTAACGGTGAAGCTCCTGTGTAAGATGTTTATCTATTTGCAGTGGTGAATCCTAATAACTACTTTTTGGGGGTTTTACTTTAATTTCCTCAGCTTGTGAACCATAGTGGGTAATTTTCATAAGCACGCAATTGTGTAAGAATATTTTGCAGTAAGAGGAAAACGGAAGTAGGAAAAGAAGGAAGATGTGTCGAATCAACAAATAGTTATCAGACTTTGTCTCATCCACACCAAGTAAATAAACAGAGAAATCACAACATTCAACAATAAGGGAAAGAAATAACTTCTAGCATAGATCTAAGATAACACAAAGTTTATCTAAAACATTTGAATAGAAGTACTCAAAGAAAGCACTATAGCATGCAAAGTTCTCCAGAAATCCACCTTTTATTCAATCCCAGCTTTTACAGAAATCACATCAAGGGTTCCAGCACAAAGTCTAAAATCTTAAAAATGCTCCAGTTACAAAAGCCTTTGCTAAACAAGTTCTGATTATTGATTCTTAGCCCATAGGCTTCTTCCTCTATTTATAGTGCATAGAGGGAAAATACAAATAGGAAACTTTTAATGATTTCCCGCATGTGGAAGCTATGAAAAAGGAAACAGTTGGGAATCTTTCTCCTAGAATTTCTCTTTACATGACACGCATGATTTTCAAGTGAAGACTAAATCAACGCTTTGCATGTCTGCCACCTATTCTTAAGTAAAGGACTTTTCAAACAACTTGAAGAAATGGCTTTTAACCCAATTACTTCATCTTTACAATTTTTGTCCGAGAAAATAAGAAAAAGGAGAAGAAAGAAGAAAGAAGTTATTCCAGCTGCAACACTTCATTCTTGCCCTTGATCTGTCAATTAATTCGTTGATAGACACGTGCCCCATGTCTGTATCACTCACTTCAGCGAACTTGGACACTATGCATGATTCTCGCGTAGATAACCTTTGTAATCACACTTCATTCTGCCTAAATGCTTTTGCCTGAGATTTCCCTTTTCCACCTTTACCGAAGCTTTTGTAGTTGTGAGAGCTTGGATCTTTTTGTGTAGAAACTACAACCGCTTCTCCTGATTCTGAAAATATATTTAATGTATCCTACATTGGCATCAGCTTTCTTCTCACAAGTATGTGCACAAGTGAAATATTCCTGTAAACAATTCAGACAAACATTCAACTCATCGCCCTTTTATTTATGCATATGGGAGAAGCTTTTACAGTTGTGAGAGCTGGATCTTTTTGTGTAGAAACTACAACCGCTTCTCCTGATTCTGAAAATATATTTAATGTATCCGACATTGGCCTCAGCTTTCTTCTCACAAGTATGTGCACAAGTGAAATATTCCTGTAAACAATTTAGACAAACATTCAACTCATCACCCTTTTATTTATGCATATGGGCAGCCTTAAATTTTGGGAATTACTTCGGGTGTAAGCAAAGAGAAGTATGCTCAACTTGGGCTCAACTGGGAGATTGGGAACAACATGCATGGGCTTTTGAAGGCTTAATTGGGAGACTTTGCATGCATTTATATTGGCTGTGTTTGGGCTTTTGGAGGGGATGCAAGGATGTCTACGTGCTTGGAGAGGGAAATAGTTGTGTGCCAAATAGAAGACAAAGCCTCAAACATCCACACAATTCTTTTAAATGCCCCATTTTTTTATAAAACTACGTAGATGCAAGGAAGAGAGGATGGTGTGGATTTAAGAAGGCAAGTCACGCTTTGAAAGGCGAAAAAGTCTTGCATATCCACACAATCACTTAAGTGATTTTGCTTTTGCTTTAAAAATTGTGTGGATACTAAAGAAGGATGAATTGTGTGGTTTTAGAACGAAGAGGATGCTTTCACAAAATAAGACAAAGCCATAGACATACACGATTTCACTTAAGTGATTCTCAATTCCTCATGTGTGGATTTGAAGGGGAAAGGATGATTTCTAATTGGAAGATAAGGTGTTGCACATCCACACAATTCACTTAAGTGTTTTGCTTTTCTTTTTTTTTTTTTTTTAAAGAAGGAGGATGCTTTGCAAAAGGAAGACAAGACCTTGGACATTCACGATTTGACTTAAGTGATTTTGCTTTTGTGTTTTTGAAGGCTTTTGGATTGTGTGGATTCAGAAAGGAGAGGATGCTTCTACAAATAAGACAAGGCTCTAGACATCCACAATTTGCACTAAAAGCTTACCTTCTAAATAAAGTTGCATGGATTTGGAAGGATACAGGATTGCTTGGAAAGGATAAGACAAGGTTTGTGAACATCCACGATTTCCTTTAGAAGATTATGCTTTCTTTTTTAATGGACAGTTGCATGCAAAATAGCAGACATCCACGCTTTGCTCTTGATTTGAAATCTGCGGGAGTGCAATTACTCACAGCTGGAACAAGTCAATTTGTAATTAAAAACAGTGAATGACTTTTTCAAAACCCTAGGCCAGGGAACAAATCCGACACAAAGAAAGAAAAGGCTATGGGGATTTGCAAGACGGAAAACGGAGAAAGACCAAAACCAAAACACAAAAGATAAAAATAAAAACAAAATACCTAAAAGAAGTTGCGGGCAATTGCTCGAAAAATCTCTCCAATTAGCTAGTCTGTAAAAACTCTTCCCTAGGTGAATGCTCCACTTTGAGGTGAAAGTAATACTGGTGTGGTAATAATGATGGGGTAAAGTGCTTTATATAACCTAAATTTCCCTAATTTTAGCTCAATCTATTTTTAAATGAATTTTTACTTATTTAATATAAAAATAAGTAAAAAGCTTTTATAAAACCAAACTAGGTTTCGGAAGGGAATTGAGTGAGTTTTTGCGAACATGGCTTTATGACTTCCTGGAGATACCTTTGAGCAACGCTAGCAACCGAAGGCAAAAAAAAAAGCAAAAACATGACCCTTCGCTCAAAAAGATCGAAAAATTTAAAAAGGGTAGTCCCAGATTTCCGGGTGAAATCCTGGGGACACCATGTTGCGGTTCTGATTTCATGCCTCACGACCAATAAATGAGTTGACAAGAGAGAGTAGAGCACTGGTGTCCAAGCAATTGCTGGAAATGAGAACAGGGGCTTACCCACCATACAAAGCTCATCCACGGTGAGGTTGGCTAAACCTGCCTCCACTCCTGATTCATGTTAGTGATCAGCTCTTAAAGAACTAAAACATTTTTAATCATGATTAGCCAACTATAAACTAGTATGAAACCTAGGGCCTTGGTTGTGTCAACCAATTAGGTTAGAAATTGTTCTGCTTTTGGTTCAGTTGTCAACAAATAATTGGGGGTGGATAGGGCCACCTATGGAAGCCTCATTGTCTCAAACCATGTATAGGCTTCAAGTGTTGTGGATCTACAACTTCTCTAGATCGCGGATGTGCTTGTTCTATTGCTGCTCTCATATGCTCCAGTCAATCCTTGTTCTCTTCATAGATGTCTTCGTGAACTATGAACTCTTGAGTTACGCATATTAAGTTGCAAACATTTATGAGATTGTGTAATGAAGTTGTCATTACTTGGTGCTTGCCGAATTAATTGTTTTTGGGATGTTGTACCAGTATTGAATTTAGAGCTTTATTGTGTTGCAGTATTGGCAACCTATTGCTGTTGCCCTATTTGGAATATGTACTGGCATGTTGAAATCATACTTTCCTGTATATTGGATAAATATTTCATGAACTGTTTTATTAGAACAAACAAGGACTGTTACCCTCATAAGGAATTAACTCCATATTAAAGCAGAATCGTGTCATTTTTCAGTCATGGAACACTACTATTGAGTTTGTAAGATATCAGAGGTTCCCATGTTTCCATGATATGAAACAGTTAGGCCTAGTTGAATCATGGGAATATGAATTTCACTACCCTAGTTTGAACTGAAAGCAAATAGTAAGGCTTAATTACATGTCCATGATATTGCAGACATGATTGATTATACATGTATATACAAATTTGTTAAATCATTTAATAAACTCTCTGACGCCCTGTTAATGCATACAATAGAAATGGAAAGTAATGAAATTGCTGGCTGTTGGGTATGTGAATTTTAATTTTTTGTGATATGAGTTGAGGCCATAAGCTGTGTAAACTTGGGTTCATGTACAGTTTTATGATCCGCATCAGTACATTACGAGACTCTTTTGTTGTTTTAAGTATTTAAGTCAGGTATGAATCATTCTAAGGATAGATAATTATATTTAATTCTAATATGATGTTCTCGGGTACATTAATAGGGATAATAGTACTTGATTCCGATGGTAATCCAGTACACTTGTTACTATTGTTGAGACCCAGATAATCTCTCTGGGAAATTACGACAGGTGGGTTGTTTTCCAAGCTGGAAAAAGTCGACACATTGTCTTTGGGATCTTCTAGCAAGAAAATTAAAGGTGGCTGTACAATGCTTGTTATTGAGGTCTTGAATTTCATTTGGATCATTGCACGTGGTGTTTCTATATAGTCTTCAGACTTCAGATTAGGCACTTCGCATCTCTCCTTACTACTTAAAATTTGGAAATTTGGGGAAGAAAGCTAGGCAGATTGATGTGTTAAGTTGTGAATAGTAGAGTTTCACTAAGCAGTTGAATGATGCTTCATTGTTTTGGATTTTGGATTTGGTGTCCATAATTCGTGAATCTGACATAGTTCTGTAGGGATTTGGGATGATAAACCGGTTATTGCATGTACTCAGATCATCACCCCTCTTGGCTTACTATTTAAATTGTCTCTTTTTGTATACATATTGGTTTACTTATACTGAGACAAGCTATAATTAGACTTGTTTGGTTTCAAACTTTCAAGCCTTATAAACAAGGATGGTTGCTGTACCGAGTACTCACCATAGTGTTGGGAATTAGACGTTTAGCATATGGAAACTAAACTGCATAACAACAATTTCATGCTTGGATTCAATACTACCAGTTGTTCTTTGTTCAAAGCCTACAACTGTACTTTAAACAACTGAGGTAAGAAAAGTCATTATTCTTGATAAGTTCTATGAGAATATGAAAATTATATAACAAAATTACAAATAAATATGTTTATCGCGGGAAGAAATTAAGTGGTATGAAGCAATGTAAGAAGATTATTATCGGGCCAAAATCCTATGTTTAAACTTATGAATTGTATCAAAATTACAATTCTCCTTAACAATAGAACATGTGTACAAAGGCCTTTTGCTAAAACCTAAAAGCCTTTCATAGTTCAGCACAAGGGTTAATACAACAACCAAGAGAAAGTCACTATGTAGCAGCAAAGAGACTTCTTTGATATCTAAAGGAACTCAAACTTTTGGGTTAAAATACTCCCATGCAGCAGATTTCAAACTAGTTGGATATTCAAATTCAAACTATAGGGGTGACATTGAAGATAGGAACTCTGTTTCAAATTTCCCAATGAATTTACGATCAGGGGTCATCAGTTGGAAGCAGTGTTACGCGGGGACACATCCCCTAGATTTTGGAGACGTCTTGGACATCCCGAACATTTCGGGGACTTGGAGGGGATGTCCCCTATTTTTTCAAATCTTTCAAAAAAATCTGATGCTTTTACTTTTAAAAAGTTGTTGTTATTACCAAGAACATTAAATTATAATCTTGAAAGTACCTAAAATACATTAAATACAATTTAAATCCCTAAATTTCATTGAAAAAGTTAAAATATTCAAATATTACTTTTATATATATATATATATATATATATATATATATATATTATTTTAATAGTCGTCCCCCTGCTATCCCCAAATTTTGGGAATTTTTTTGCCATCCTCGAAACCCCATCCCCAAGACTTAGGTAACTATGGTTGGAAGTCAAAGAAGTAGTTGGTGCCAGCAATTTCTTCAACAAAAGCAGAAGATATGGCAGTTTCAGAGGCAACCAAGAAAAATTATGGCTCAAAAGGATCTTGAGGACTTGCGAGAAAAATAGGATTCATCAACACCACTCATGGTTGATAACACTTTTGCAATCCAAATGGCAAGAAATCCAGTATTTCACAACTGAACCAAGCATGGCAACACCAAAATCCTTTTGATTTGGCATTATGTGTAATATGACAGTGTCAAATTGATACATCATCCAATCATGGGGCAACCAGCTAATATCTTGACAAAAGTGCTTGGCAGAGAGAAATTTGAAAAATTCAATGGCATGTTTGATCTCACTGTAACCCTTGCGATTAAGGGGGTAATGTAACATTATGTACATATCCTAGGTGTAAAATATGTCTTCTTATAGATTCTCAACAGCCATCCCGAAGAGGAACTGAACAGTCATCCTGGAGATAAACTGAACAGTCATTTCTCATTATTAAATATGTACCTTGCATTTCATTTAGGTTGATACAATTTTGGGTTTGCACCTTTCAATTTTCTAATTCATTCTGCAGTCCAGATTCCTGGCCTGACAGTTTCCACAGATTTTGGTAGTGTTTACAGTCTAAAGACAAACTGGAGAGAGAATGACTGTACAATCCATGATGCAGCTGTTAGCCATTTTTCTATATTGCTGAAAGGCAGGAAGTCCTTTAAGATCCAACTCTATTTGAAGCTAGATAGACTTCATCATATTACTAAACATCCTCAAAAGGGTTCTTTCTTTACAAAGTTTTTAAGTTTGAAGAGTTAAGCTTTGAGCACGAAGGTTCCAAAATTTTAGACAACTCAATTAAGTTGAGTAATTTTCAATGATTTTTATAAGACCCCTTTAAATTCATCATTTTTAAGTATTTCCCATATGAATCAGATAGGAGTTATTTACATACCCTGAACTTAACTTTTACTGTTGCTCTATTCTACTACCAAAGTGTATTCTACAACAAACTCAACTTTTTGAATTGCAATTTGTTGTGCACTACATCAAGTGCACCAAAGATTGATTTAGCAGATATGCCAATGCTCTACACAACCAAACGCATTGTCTGCACTAAAAATTTAGATGTGATGTGCGTACTGGTTGCCTCTAATTTACTTTGCAAAGTGATCATCAATAAGTCCAAACACATTTCTACAAATATTTAATAATTCAACTTTCATGTTGAGGCTTTGGCTATCGTTCTATGCATTTCACTTCACTTAAAGTATTGTTCTACTAACAATGTTTGTTAATTCCATTTACTTTATTATAAAATTACTTATGTCAAATATATTGGTTGTCTTTATGCTCCCCTATGGAATCATACAATAAATGAAATTGAGCCCTCGACTTTAGTTATACAAACAACTGCATGCAAGTGTGTGAGGATCAACATGGAATCTTGAAGAGGAAATTGAGCCCTTCACTTTTGTTGTAAGAAGATATCTAGCACTCTCTTGGTTGAATTTGGTGATTAGAAACTACATGAAACTTGTTGTCAAAAGGTAGAAACCTTGATATACCCCTTATATTGTTTATAGCTATAAGATCTCATTCACTAATACAACCTCAGCATCTCACTATTGCATGTCCATGGCCTTACTTTTGGGAGTACAAATATGTTTACACACAAAATAAGGAAGAAGAAAATGTATAGAAAATCACATGCATTTTTAACTTTTTCAAATCATTAAGTGCTACAGTAAAAAATGTTGAACCCTTAGGTGCTTTGCTTTTACAAGCTTTCAACATGAATGAATTCTAATATTTTATTGAAAACCTAAGGTAGTTGCAATTATTTTTCTTCTAGGAAATTACATCCCCATTTTGTTACTATTGAACTCGCACACACTCACACAGGCCATTTTCAAATGAGTGCAACCTCGAAGAAAGAAACAATGCCGGAAATAAGAGGAAGAAGAGAGAATGGTTGTAAGAAGATAAAGTGTGATTTTATTTTCTTGATGTCCAATTGTTTCACAAAAACACCCTTTTAAACACAACTTTTCTGCACAAGAAAGAAGGCCAAAAGGAGTGATAGTAACAAAATGATCACACATAATTGTAGGACTTGAAAGACATAAACAATGAAATGATTTTCCTAGTTACTAGCATCACAAATTATTCAACTACGATGGCTTTAGGAAGCCAATAACTGGCATTATTGCTTTTTATAGTAACTGCACTTGCATTTTCTAACAAAATTAAATTGAATATCACAGATGAAATTTGAGGAAACTAACCTCTGGATTCAAATCATTGACCTTCTCAATAGCAGCTTCTACATTGCCATGTTGGATAGCCGTGCGCACTGCTACTCGATCTGTTGTTGTTCCAAGATCCATATCTGCTGTTTATAGCTAAGAAAACCATTAACACTGTTTACAGCTTTATAGGTTCTCCAATCCCGCAAAGAAGAAGAAAAACAATTATGACCGTGAACATTGCTTCTTCTTTCCGGAACTGCTAAAGAAAACTGTCTTATGCAAAATTAAACCTTACAGTAACAATGACTTAATCATATAAAACCAACTAAAACAGGTTCCACGGTACCAAACCATAATAAGGACTTGAACAAGATTTCAGCATATAGTTTTTTTGATCAAACCCAGACTGCAAAGTCAAAATTTGAATAACAGTGCATTAGGCTATCTAAAACAATAAGGCAAGCTGAACAAAAGCATAAAAGATACGCTTTGTGCCTGATTCGAGCTGAAACTTCTTAGCAGCATCAACATAGCCTTCTGTGACAAGGAAATTCATTATGAGCTTATTCATATCATCTTTTCTTATCTTTACATCACGGAGCCTCTTCTCCCATTCATCTTTTGCAACCAGCTTCCTCGAAGATGACTGCATCAAGAATTAACAGATTAGGATCCAGATGGTAAACTAACTGAAATTAAAACCAAAGAAAAAGAGCATGGACCTTTCAAAGAAGAAACAAAATTGTTTTTCCTGAACAAGTTAGGCGCCCTATGAATAGATTATTAGGAATCAGGAAGCAATGACCTTGAGTAGATGATCTTGAGCAGACTTCTATCTTAGGACATGCTAATCGTTCCCAAGACATTCTCATCCTGAACTTTGATAGGATCCTGAAAAACCATTCAGGCACCGCAGGTTGAGTAGGAGTCCTCAGGGGCATGAAACACGATTTAGACAAACCTCTAGTGACTAGGAAGAATATGTGACCTTATTTATAGGAAGGAAACTCAATCTCGGAATAAAGATTAAAAATTTGCTGGTGGAAGGAGACACACTGCTGCTGATCTATAGGATTCAATGCAAGTGGAAAATTTTAAATTGGAAAACATAAGAATGTGTGAAGGAATCAACATCCTTTATAAAGCACTGCCATGTTATAGGAGGAATGCATAAGTTGACTTATTGATTGGCCAGCTAAAGGATACTCTTGCTCTTAATTCAAATCAGAACAAAGGAATATATTGATGGGATGACAAGTACAGATTTGCTTCTGCTGAAGTGGGTCCTTAATATTGTCAATCCACTCACTCGGTTAGAATCAAACCAATAGATACACCTTACGCCCACGGCCCCTGGTTGATGGATGGTCGACTATTGGAAGGACAGTGGATCTGAGAGGCTTGCATGTGAAAGGAATTGGATGATGTATGGATCTGAGAGGCTTGCATGTGAAAGGAATTGGATGATGTATTATACAACATTACTAGACGCTGCATAGACATTATCAGGTAAAGTGAGTATCTCTGACACTGGAATGTCCGTCCTTCTTGTTAGCAATTATCAGTGGAAGTGACAGCAATCATTGGAGCAAGGTGATAGAAAAGACCTTACTTCAAAAGGAAAAGTTAAAGTAATCCAATGGCCATCCTATTCTTGTTTCTGTATAATTCAAAATCTAAAATTCCAAAGAGCCGCTCTAAGGAAAAGAATTGCCCACTGAAGTTAGAAGCATTCTGCAAGGAATGGGTTGCTTCTAAAATCTTTAGAATACCTATAGATGTGTTAAGGAAGGCAAAGCAAGCATTTCATGAAATCCATTGAAGACCAAGAAGTAAATTTGGACAGCACAGAAAAGAAAGTGGAGGCAAGTAATGCTAAAGCATAGAAGCTCTAGGCACAGATAGCTACTAGCAACTATGAGCACTGCCACCCCCAATGATCTCAAAGAAATTAGGACAGACCTAGATATGTTTCATAATGATTCAACAAGTTCATCGATAGAATACCCAAGCCAGGAGCATGCTTGTCACCATGCTCATTGGTGGCATCTGTATTATGACTCGTTCATAAAGTTCATAATGTGTAGATGTCATAAAAAATCAATTTTTGTACCATATATGTAGCTACAGTTGGTTGCTTTGGAATTTCTGTGATGGATTTTCTCAAGACCCAATGATTTTAAAGTAGACACATGGTTACAGATGAATCCAATATGACTCAACATGTTTGTTAAAAATCACAATTAATAGAATCTTTTAGCCAAATAAAGTATTAAATTATGCACAAAATTGATAAATTAAAACACAATGACGTGTGTACCCCAAACAAGGGCTATTGATCAAAGTCAAACTAGGAAATGACAAGCAACTACACAAAACATAAGTAAATACTTAACCTTATTAGAAATAAATTTTTCTATAAAGGAGATTATTGTACCATATACTCACTGACAGCATATACTCTCTCACAGAATTTCCTTCGAATCCAGGAGCAGCTAAATCGACTAACTAATAGTTTAGTAAAATTTGCCCAATATAACCTTTACTGGAATTTCTCGTCTATGAGGTGGATTACCACACTCACTGACCCACCAAAAACATCAAGTGTAAGCATAGAATCGCAGCAACAGGCAAATAATGATATTGGTGACTCCAATATAAGGATGTACATATCAACAATATACTCTGTTAAGTTCGTGATATGTATGGCTTCTATGTTCCGGCCAGCCATTGATCCGAGCAGCGTAAGTACCTTGGAAAGGGATCCACACGTACCCAAGGCCCGTTCACAACTTTTCAGGACTTTGCAAGATGTTCACAAACCTATTGTGCAAATATCATAAAATCCTTTGTTGCGAAACTCAGCTCTTCATTGTGAAGTTTTCCTTTGTTGCAAAGCTCGGCTCTTCATTGTGAAGTTTTTTCTTTGTTCTGACGCTCATTTCTTTACTGCTAAGCAAGTCCTTTGCGAAGCTCATTTCTTCATTGTTAAGCTCATTTCTTCGTTGCAAAACAAGCCCTTCTTTGAGAAGCCCATTTCTTTATTGCAAAGTAAGTCCTTCAATGCAAATCTCATTACTTCATTGCAGAGCAAGTTCTTCTTTGTGAAGCACATCTCTTATTTGTAAAGCTCCTTGAGTTTTCCCTTTTAGACGGCAGGTTCAAAGTATTCAATCAAAAGAAAAAAATTATTTGGCTTCCATGGCTTTTCTCTTTCATAGACCCTGAACATTAAAAGCATTGACCAAGGGAGTTCAGCTACTCTTGCAACAACGTAAGCCCCTTTTGTGTGGCTAAAAACACTGTCATGCTATTTCCTTCTAAGCTTAGCCAAGACAAATTTACCTGAACAATTTTCTTTAACACTGCTATACCATGCAAATTTTGAGGAAGTCATTTTCCAGGTGTTGAGTGCAGTGGCCAAACCTATGTGTTCTCTATAACCCCAAATTTTCCAGATCATGTATGTCATGTAAAGTTTACAATTTGGTAGCTGTATCACAAACAATAAGTTTGGCCAGTAATTGCTGAAATTGTTTTTAGTGAAACAGCTCCTTTCGGTTTATACTAGAAAAGCTAGAGACATAGCAGATGACAGTTTAAATAAACATTTTAAAATCGTAAAAGATTTTTTTAGCAGGTATTATATGCAATACTTCAAGATTTGCCGAATATGCATGTTAAACCCACACCAGAATTGCCCCAGGTGCAGGATTTGGGAATTAGCCCAGATTCCCATTTTCCAAAACACAGCTCTGTATGAAAACTTCAACACTCATATGAGCAAAAGGCATTGATAACAAACAAGACAAAAGTAATTTGGGAATTTAGCCCAGATTCTCGTATTTGAGTCTATTTCTGAAAACTACGACAGCCATATAAGTAAAGGGCATTGATAACAAACACGATGGAAAAAGCTAAATAGAAACAGAAAAACGATGATGGAAATCACAATTTAGATGAAATTTCAAGTGGATAATCCCATACTCTCCAACTAACAAATAGAATCCACTAACCATCAAGTTATTCTGCATGGAAACCTGGAAGCTCGGAAGATCAAAGAGCCTTCATAACAAACCAAAGAGATCCTACCAGCTTCAAATTCCCGTTACAGTGGCAAGCCAACCCCAGAATTAAATATAGGGGCCATGTAGCAAGCCTGTGGTGTAGAGTGTAAACCATGTAATGCTCAGAGGGTACATACAACCATGACTTGTGCTTACAAATCTTTAAAATGCGGTTCCAGCTTGTCCAACATTGCATTATGGGCAACCCATAAACTCACACATATTTACCAGACAAAAAGAATACATAGAAATAAAAAATATCTTCATTGACATTTGCTTATCAAATTTTTAAACAAAAAAAAAAAAATGATTGGCATTCTGTTATAAAATGTTAAATGGGTGTGCAGGCAGCGTCCCAACTGAATCCACGCCTAATAGAACGTATTTGCCATTGATTTATTCTATATAAAATTTTGGACATGTCCATGTGCATAGATCCTTGATAATAAACCAAAGAGGATAAAAATTGAATAAAAAACAGAAAAATGTTAATGATGGGTGCTGTTGCATGATAATTTACCTCTCCTTTGCGCATGTTGAATGAGAAATATTGGTACCCGACCTTGAACACTGTAAAACCAGAGAGATTAATTCCTATTAACCTTAACAGCAAATAGAATCCACAAACCATAATCTAATTTTCAATACTAATAAATTGGGTGTACACCCACAAGATTAAACAGCAGTGGTAACAGTACCCAATTGAATGGGAGTTAAAAAACAACAACGGAAACTTGTTAACGGAATTTTTTTCATTTTTCTTCATTTACCGCTGTGGAATTTTACCTTACATCAACGGTGCAGATGATGAATGTGACTGAAACAATGCCTTGTAAGAAAAAGCAAATGAGGACGCTTCAGTGTTCTACCTACTTAATTGTTTATGAGGCGTCGAGGGAACCTCTTATATATTTTATTTATTCCTTCCCTCACGGAAGATTGCACCCTATTCAAAGAAAATAGAGGGAATTTTTGGATACTTGTGAGGGGAGTCCCTCATAAAGATCCTCTATTAAAATAAATGCAAGATAACCTATTTTTTCCTAATTAAGCATAACTAGTAGGTATATAGATGGGGAGAAGTAAAGGAAAATCATTGGAGTGGGGAAGTAGGGTGTTGAAGAAAGAGATAGAGGGAGGAAAATAATAGGGGAAAGGAAAATTTTGGAAGGAAAGTAGGCAAACTTTTTCTTTATTTAGAAAAGTAGGTGGAACTCACGTTTTTGTTCACCTTCATCATGTTGAGATTTTTCATGTGAAATAGAAGAATAAGGGGAGTTAGAAAAACACTAACACAATTCTTCGATTTCACACTACTTTTTGGTTCTCGTAATTATGATGATCCGTCGAAGAAAGAGGAGGTAACTTTTAGAGTGTTTAACGATAAAAGGTGAAAAATTGTCATTGAAAGGATTAAGAAATTACTCCTTAGATTATGTTTTAAAGGAAACTTGTCGCACTAAGCTAGGAGGAATGAAAAATGTGAGTGGATTCAAAGGGGAGACAATAAGCGGCGAGGGAGATGGTCATTTTAGTTGGAAGCGCAAAGAGTTCAAATCCCTCCTCTGTCATCAATGATCCAAGTAGGCGGCATGATGGAGATGCCAATAGGGGTAGCAATGAGTGTTGAGACGTGGAACAAGATATGGAAAAGAAACTTGAAGAGTTGGAGGAGTTATTTATGACTGGACGAGAGTTACAGATGTCTCGCTAGTAGAAAAATACAAGGCCATTTGTAGGTGTGCATCTTTCAATTTTTTGAATTTAACATACAGACCTACAACCATCTTTGAGTAGTGTTGGAATGAGGAAAGTGATGCGATGTGCGAGGTCATCAAGGAGTGGACTCAGGGATAGATGTGAAAGCAAGGTCGTGATGTTCTACACATCCAATATTTATAGTTTTTGTGTGCAATATTGGACATTGAGCTTTGTGGTTTTTCAAATCGGGTCAAAACCTTCTTGGATGGAGATTTTTACAAAGTGACGAGATGTTTGAAAGCTTCTTCAAAGGGTCGACCCATACGAATTTGCAACCTACGAAGGTATATCATTGACAAGAAGCATTAGAAAAGGTTGTTGAATATGTGTTTACAAACTTGAAAATGCTTCAAGCGTGCATCAACTCTTAAACCTACTACCGAGGTTTAAATGTGATGATAATTTATGCTCGTCAAAAAAATATCACATCAATTTTTTAGAATTGCCTTTCAAATTATGCATATGATAATATTGTGTAAAAATGAATATAAAAATGTGTTTCATTTCAACAATTTTAAACATATATATATTTGTATCAATATAACTTGTATATAGATTCATATTTAAAATGACAGTTATATTTCAAACCTACAAGTAGGACCTTGTAGAGTTTTGAATTTAACGGACATTTACACATATTTTGTGTTTCAGGGACGTAAAATACTTACAAAATTTTGAAAAACCATCTCTTTTGAATTGCATATTTAAAATATGACCATCATTTATAAATAAATTTATATATAAAATAAATTAATATGTATAAATATATTTAAAACCCTTTAATTAAATGGAAAGACTGATTTAAAGAAATTTAAATCTTAATCAAAGGACTAAGATCAAATAGATAAATCAATAACAAGCAAGATCTAGCATGTAAAGTACAAGTAAGTGTGTAAGATGGGAGATAACAGTGACTTAGCTTGTATCAAGAAATTTGGATTGATCTTGGGCTAAGAAACAAACCGAGAAAGCTAGATCGGACATGTGCGGGATCTATCTAAGAAACTAGAGTATGGAACTTCTGCTTGAGACAAAACCGACCAAAGGGGGACAGGACCACCCTGAGTGCTAGTTTTCGATCCGGGTGCTAGTGTACCATCAAGTGCTCTGCTTTTGGTCTTTTCAGGGTCTGGACTTAGCTTCTTCATTTCATTATTTGTCACATCAACATCACTACACGGTTCTATATCACACATGTACCTACAAAACAAACCTTGGCTACATGGACAAGGCTCAAGCAAACATTAGATGGAATAAGTAATGCATGTGCTTTAATCAGACTAGCCTCGGTCACCCTAATGTGATTGCCATCGAGCATTGTACTCCATTTCGGACGCTTTATGTAGTTCTAGTGTGTGTGTGTGTTTGTGTGTGTGTGTGAGTGAGTGAGTGAGTGAGTGAATTGTGTCCCTTGAAGCTAGGTTTCCCTTGTGACAATCACACAAGAGATGGGACTCAAACGCTTTGCCCCAAGATGAATGTGTGAGATGGAATTTAGAATATAACCCCTCTTATGCAATGAATAATGTAGCCGGATGTAGTCCTTTAGTGTTGCCCCTTTCCCAAGTAATACATAGTAAGTATTATCCCCGAGTTGTCCAACCCCTAATAATAGTAAGTCATGTAAATATATATATATATGATTCCCTTGTTTGAATTTTTCATTAACCAAAAAGCCCGACCCAAAGTGATAAAAGAGACTTTAGAAAAGATAACAAAATGATGTGGCAATCCAAATTTGAAAAAGAGAGGAAAGAGGAAATGGGTGCTAGTGTTTGGGATGCTCAGAGGATATAACACAATATACTAGAGTTGAGTCATGTGTTGTCCAATATCCAAAAGTAAAGTGACCATTCGAAAAAGCAAATGTCAAGAGTATCAAAATGGATAAAACAATATAAAAGCAAAACAAGTGTTGTTAATGTCTAGTTTTCTTACTTAAGAATCATGCATATAATGAAATACTTAAGAGGTGTGATGTAAGTAGTAAGCACGTGATTTTGTGACTACATTTTCCCCTACTTTATGTTTGTCATTGAATGTCTAGTAGCATAAAGTAGATAAGAAGAGTGTACCTTGTGGAGAGCCAAAGGAATTGTAATTGATAACATGTTGAATGAGGATTGTATTTGATACCTTGTTAAATGGAGATTATAGAATGTGTATTATGGAATCTAAAAGAGGATAATGATCCTAGGGTGACCTCGTTTGCATAGTAGAAATGATGTTTGTGTTTATTCCTTGGATATTGTCTTTGTCGGAGTGCCTTGAGATTGAGATTGAGATTGTTCCTTGTTCCATTTGTGTGCCTTTCATCGGAGTAAGGTCGGACTTGGAAAAGAAGATAAGTGTAGTCAATGCTCATGATAAATGAAATTGAACTTTAACTTAGTAAATGTGAAAATAGAAATGCTTATTGAAAAATAAGTGAATCAAGGATATAGTACACTTGTGTGTCGTGAGAAAAGAGATAGAATTGTTCATGTACATTTTTTTCCTTGAATATGGTTAGAATAATACCGAGAATTTAGGCGTCGACGTCAAACTAAGGATTTGAGCGTCTTGTCGCTAAATTGAGGATTTGAGCATCATGTCGCTAAACTGAGGATTTGGGCATCCTATCACTAAATTGAGGATTTAGCATCATGTCGCTAAGGGAAGAGTATTGGGAGAGTTGTAGACTTTTCCCTCCAACCAATAACGCTTCCCCGCGAATAAGTGCCAATACAAATGGTCACAAACCAAATAGAAATCAGTCACATAAGATCCCAAGAAAGTAGAGTAGATAGTTCCCTTGCCCAAATTATGTAACTTGCCACTGATTTTGTTCCCATTGTTTTTGATAGTAACTTGAAACTAAATATATGTTGTTGGAAATTGGAAATTACTATCATTGGAAACTTGTTGATCTGTAATGTTCAAGTTTACCCTGCACAGAACTATCCAGGTAGGAGACTAGCGCCCACCACTCCTATTTGTGTTGGGCACTTTTGTCCATGTTGTGATTTTGGCCCAATTTTGATTATGAACCTATTTTTAGCTCTTGTTTATCCTAATTTTGATGTCTACCATTTTGTATCTTATTTCGAATTGCTAATTGGGTGGAATAGTCATCGATTATTGCCCCCACTCGTTTGGGGTACGTGAGATGGACGAAGGTGAGTGTAGCCCAAATGAGGAAAGTTGAAACTGATGTGCACATCTAAAATAGAACTCTTGCATGGAAAATAGGGAATATGCATGGTGACAACCATGACACATGCAAAACAATGGGAAAGGCTAACCAAAAGTGTTAGTCACAAATAAACATGGCAAGATGTAATAGAAACTAGTTAAAACACATAGTAACATAGCAAAAGACATAGTTGGTAACTAGTTTAATACATGGGATACCACTCAAGATGTTGTAAGGTGCTCGAAACCTTGAGGCTATGGAAACAAAGACACACAATCAAGCATATGGCATAACCCGCAAACAATGACAATCAAGAGACAAACATATACAAGATATAAGAAAATCATATAACCATGGTTGGAGTAGGCCTACAAGACATGTTACACATGAAGCCCATTAACATGTTATAAAAATTGATAGTATGCCACAATGTATACAATTGAAAATAGGAATGAAAGTAGTAGATGTTGTAATGAAAGAACATGAATATAGAGAGATAGGAAAAATTGGATGCCCTCAAGAACCTCGGTGGGACTAGGAGGATACCTTTGCCAAGCATCATGCATTGTGTAAGAACATGTATGTAATTTGCATTCACCTCAAGAGTACCATGTGAATGCACATGTGTGTATGGAAAAATATAGAGCATATTATGAATTAAAGTAACATGGTAAGCAAGGTGCAACATAGAATAGTATAAGCAAGCAAGAATACATCTAATCAAGATCTAAGCTAGTATTTTTACATTTTTGTAAATATGTGAACATGAAATAGAATAACTATGAGAGGGGAGAAAAGTTTCCCCCTAGTGTATGTGTACAAAGTGAGGTCCATGTAGGTAAGTTCACCCTCAATAGTCGTGTATGAACCTAAAACAAGAGTGTGTCATTGGGTAGTGGGGGGTAATATACCCCAATGTGTGAATGTTGCAATGATCTACCCAATGAGGGTAAGGGGCAAGGGCCCACTATCTGCTAGTGTGAGGGAGGTACACATGTGATCATGATCAAATATTTTATGGCCACGGGGAGTACATGTGGAGAAAGAGACCGTGAAATGGGCCTATATGTGCCATGGGTAGTGTGTGTATTTGGTGGAGACCTATGCCTATGAGGTGGACTATGAGATCGATGTATTCATCGCGAGTGAGAAGCAAAATCTAGGTGGAGAAGATTTAGTGTATGTGTAAAAGTAGCACTAGGAGTATTATGTGCCAAAGCCATGGGGCCATCATGAGGATATGTAGGAGTAGGTGCACTAGTGATAGAAGTGATTGAAGGTATAGCAAATAATAGGGGTCAATGATAGCGGAGACCATGATGGGATTCCTCAAATAGTGATAATGTGACACTCATGTAAAAACTTAAGGCACAAGCAAACTATCGATAGTAGGATTTGGCTGCCCTAAACCAAGGGAGTCCTAAGACCATGTCACAATGCAACTATAGATCTAACAATGAATGGCATAGAGATAGTGAGAGGCCCAACAATGATAGGAAGAGTGACATGCCCATGAGAAGTAGGATACCTACGAGTCATCTGAGATAATGGAAAACCAATAGCTTGCAAAAATATATAGAACATGTATTGTACTTATAAGTAGGATGTACCATAACATTGTTAATATCATGAGGACTAATAGAATCATCAATGTGTAATTTATGTGATGAAAAATAGGCATAGAAATCAACTTTAGTAAAATCAATGATATGGGAAAGAAGATCAGTGATACCAACAATAAATACAAGAGGATGATTTGAAGATGGAGGAGGAGGAACAACATGATAAGTATGATTTGAAGAGGATTTAGGAGTTTTTTTATGTGCTTGGGTAAAGGATCATTGAATATTTTAAGCTTTTATTGTCATTGGTAGATTTAGGAATAGAAATAGTAGATTCATGCAACTCAATGTCATGATTATCAATCAAATATTGGAATAGACGTCTAACGCTTGAAACACTCTGTTAGTATATGGCCATTACATCTATGGTAATCACAATGTGCATTTTCATCAAATTTCTTGCCATGAGGCCTATTAGGATCAAACTCAAGAGGAGCCGAAAGAGAAATTAGATTGTTTTCTAGGAGTTGAGACAACAACATATGTGGTGGATATGACAATTTAGTAAAAATGTGGCTCATAGGTTATGATTGGTGCTTTGTAGGTTGAGATATAACATTGATAGTGGGCTTAGGTTCACTAGGATTTCCCTTGAAGGCATATTTACTTGGGAACTTGTTAGTAGATGAATCAGAAATATTAGCACCATATTTAAGCTTTCCCAAAGAAAGTAACTTGATTTCATGACTTTTGAGTGTGACATAGATGATCAAAAGAGTGAAAAGAATCAAAGAGCACACATTCTTGCAAAGGAGGTAATAAGCTTTGGATAAAAAGATCTTACAATTTAGATTCACCAAGACATTGTTCATTTTAGAAAGATTATTCTTATAATGTAAAACATAGTCACTAAGATGTTCATTAGTTCCTTGCCTCATTTTGGCCATTTGTGCATATGATATCTTCATTCCAATATTCATAGAAAAGTGATCAAAAAATATTTGCTAAAGGAGTGAAAGATCTAATGAAGTGTAAAGGCAAGTCATAAAACCATCACAAGATATAGTCATGTAAGCTCGAGGAAACAACTTGGTCAATAGTGTGTCATCACAAGCATAATCCAAGCATGTAACATGAAATGATCGAAGGTGCTCTTGGGGATCTCCATGGCCATCAAAGAGAGGAAACTTAGGTGAGGAAAAATTGGGAGGAGTGGATAAGAAGAAACCTTGGGTACAAGAGGACTATGAAGAAGAAGCAAAGAATCAAGAGATGGAGAGGAAGAGGATGAGGCCTATTGCAATTGATGAATTTGAGCTTGTAAATCATGATACAAAGACTCTAAGGCATGGGTTCTGAAGAAGTGCTAGGTTGGATATGGGAAATAAGAGGAGAAGAAAGATGAGTGTTAGGTGTGGAAATAAGAACATGGCTAGTGGATGCCCCACATTGGTGGGAGGGGAGGAGAGTGGAATAGAAGATGAGGGGGCCATAATGGGGATAATAATGGTGTCTAGAGGAGTGGAGGTAAAGATCCGTTGGGATTCTTCACAAGAAGAAAATAACAAGAGATCAAGGTTTTTAGGATGATAAATAATGTATGTATTTAGGTCATTAAGATTTTCGGTGGTAAACTTGTGAGAGGTGCTAGCCATGATAAAGAACAAGAAGATCGATAAAGTGCTCATAAGGAATGGGTTCACGAAATGATGTAAAGAAATTTAAATCTTAATCATAGGATCTGAGATCAAATAGATACTGTGATATAAGCAAGATTTAACATGCAAAGTACAAGCAAGTGTGCAAGATAGGAGATCGAGTGAATTAGCTTGTATTAAGAGATATGAACTGATTATGGGATGAGAAATAGGTGAGAAGGTTAAATTTAGACTATGTAGGCCTTGTTTAAGAAACTAGAGTCCGGAACTTGACAAAAGCGCCTAAAGGGGGTTAGGACCGCCCGGTGCTAGTGTCCGATTTGGTTGCTAGTGTCCTGGAAAGTGCTTTTCTTCTAGTCTTTTTAGTGTCGAACTTAGCTTCTTCCTTTCATTGTTTTTCACATCAACTTCGCTGCAGGGTTCCTGTGTCACACATGTACCTACAAAATAAACCCTATCTACCTACACAAAGCTCAAACAAACATTATACGGAATGAATAATGCACATGTCAGTATCAGGCCGAGCCTCGATGGTCAACCCAATGTGATTTTCCTAAGTGTTACACATTGGGCTAAGAAATATGAACTGATTTTGAGATATGATCTTGTATTCGGAGATATGAACTGATTTTGGGATGATAAATAGGTGAGAAGGTTAAATCTAGACTATGTAGGCCTTGTTTAAGAAACTAGAGTCCGGAACTTCAAACAAAATTTCCCAAAGGGGGTTAGGACCACCCCTAGTGCTAGTGTTTGATTTGGTTGCTAGTGTCCTGAAAAGTGATTTTCTTGGTCTTTTTAGTGTCCGAACTTAGCTTCTTACTTTCATTGTTTTTCGTATCAACTTTGTTCAGGGGTTCCCGTGTCGCGCATGTACCTACAAAATAAACCCTAGCTACCTACACAAAGCTCAAACAAACATTATATGGAATGAATAATGCACATGTTTGAACCAGACCGACCTCGGTGGTCAACCCAATGTGATTGTCCTAAGTGTTACACTACATTTCAAACTCTATGTAGTTATTGTGTGTGTGTTATTAAATTGTGTCCCTTGAAGCTAGGTTGTCTTTGTCACGATTGTATCAATATAGTGGGCTCCAACTACTTTTCCTCCAAGATGAATGTGTGAGATGGAATTCAGAATATCACCCCTCCTATGCAGTGAATAAAGCAGCCTAAATGTAGTCCTTGAGTGTTGCTCTTTGCCCAAGTAGTATATAGTAAGTATTAGCCCCAAGTTGTCTAACCCCTAATAATAGTGAGTAAGTTATGTATATATATGATTCCCTTGTTTGAATTTTATCATTAACAACCAAAAAGGTTGACCCAAAGTGATAAAAGAGACTTTAGAAAATATAAAAATGATGTGGCAATCCAAATTTGAAAAAGAGAGGGAAAAGGATAGAAGTGCCCAAAAGGGGACGAGTAGCGTTTGGGCCCTCTTGTCCCTAATGGGCGCCGGTGTCAAGGATTCTTAGAGGATATAACAAAAATACAGAACTAGGTCATGTGTTTTTCAATGTCCAAAAGTAAAGTGACCATTCGAGAAAGTAAATGTCAAGAGTATCAAAGGGGATAAAGCAATATATAAAAGCAAAACAAGTGTTGTTAATGTCTAGTTTTCTTACTTGTGAATCATGCATATAATGACATACTTAGAGGCGTGATGTAAGTAGTAAGTGCATGATTTCATGACTAAAAATACTACCTTTTATATATTTATTAATATGTATTAGTAGTATTCTTTTGTATATTTTGAAGAGTATATTGAAAAATTATTATCGATTAAAAATGGTTTGAAGGGTGGGGCATTTATAGGTCACCTAGTGGTTATTGATTCCATTTGTTAACCTAAAAAAATTAGGACGATAGGTGTGATTATTTCTTGTTGGAGTTTTGAAATTGTGGGGAGCCTAGATCAAACACATAGACTGCTTAACAAATCGCCTTGAAGAAATGTGGCTCTATAGAAAGATACAGTTGCAAGATACACACACAAAAGGATTGTTGAAAAGGCATTGGGAACTTACGGTAAATGCTATGATAGGTGTAAAGCCAACCACCATAACCTTTTCTAGTGTAATCCTTGTCATGTCTAAACGGGAGTTGTGGAACAAGGTATGCATAGTCTGTCAAAGTATAGGTGACAAAGGAAATTGTCATATTTTGTAGTTAAAAATGCTCTTTTAGACATGTACGTCATGATTGTAAACCCCACAAAATGGGTTTTGTTGTTGGGTCTTGGGTGCTTTTCCATTTACAAAGTGTTCATTCCATACATGGTGCCACATAACTCAATCATTGAGTTAGATGACAGATTATGTGAGATGGCTCGCCATGATTTATATTGGCGATTTGGTTGGTGTTTGCACTCCCACCTGAAAAAATGACTTGATCGGTGCTTGTCTCCCTCCATTGAGCTTGATCATGAGCTCGCTTAACTGGGTCCATAGCTTGCTCCTTAGCTCACCTAGATCGATCCATAACTCGCTCTAATGGATATGAAGATTGATTTAGGGTAATTATTGTTTTTGTTAAATGAAGAAACTTACCGAAAGTGTGAGAATTACTTGTCAGGATACATCAGTGATTTTTTGTCTTGTGTGTTGTGAATGTGGATCAGCTAGAGCCTTCGCATACCCCCATTTCAATTACTTTAAGGCTGAAATGACCTTTTTTAAGGAATTAAACCCAAAAACCAAGGAATGTAGACAAACACCAATTTATTTAAATCTGATTTTTATTGCAGCAAACTAAAAATTATAAATCAGTGAACTGTACTCTCCAAAAATTAATGCCAAACACCAAATATACTTCAAATGAAATTTCCAAAAGTTATATATATCTTTTATGCATCCAATAGAACCAAGAACAATGATAAATCTGAAATAACACATTGCTAGAAATTAATAAATGTCTAGCGAAGTGCAGCCACAAGAAAATTATAGATTATGGGTCTCAAAACCCCAAAAATCATGAAATTGCATATTCCGGCCTTAGAAATTATGTCAAATTAGATTATAACCTGAAAATGCAAATATAAGTTCACCAACCCCTCAAACCCTACATCAACGTAGGCCACTCCACATGTAGGAAGCCAATAACAATATGAAAATGACAAATATCTCTTCAAATGTGCCTTATACTTCAATACCAAGCCAAGATGAAGGGTTTTCATCCTTCACTCAAACTCTAGAAGGGTTTTCGTCCTCCTAGGCAAGCCACACAAGAGGGTTTTCATCCTCAAGTGGAAGAACAAGGAGCCACAAGCTCTCAATGCTCAAGATAAGATAAATGCGCCAAAGTATCTATGTCAAATGATGTCTTAACTCTCCTTTTATATCCCTCCATTGGCACCAAAGCATGAAAAGGTAAGGCCGACCCCTTAGAGATGTTCTTTTCCTTCATTAGCTTCCTTTAATTGATTAAAACCCAGCCGACCTGCTATAAGAAGGAAAACACTAAAAAGAAAATATAAAAAATTAGTAAAAACATATCAAACGGAAGCTCAATGTTCTCCTCCATCTTCTTCACTTCTTTGCCATGGAGAAGAAATGGCAAGAAGTCCAAATAGTGGCTCTCAAGTGGGAAAAGGGGTCATTACATTCCTCCCTTCCCAATATTTCTCATCCCCAAGCAATTACAAAATCAATACATTTGTTGCACCATCTTTTCTTTCCCTTCTTTTTGAAGTCCTTCATCCTCTAATGGTGAAGGTGGCATCGTTGACAAAGCATCTGCAACCGCATTATGTTTCCCCTTCACATAATCAATATCAAAATAAAATGCTTGGAGTCTACTCGCCCATTTTTGTTATCAGTCATTCAAATCCTTTTGATGGAGAAAAAACCTCAAGTTATTGTGGTCAGTTTTTACCACAAACCTCCTCAAATCAAGTATTGCCTAAACTTAATTAATGCAAAACTTCTTCTCACGATATTTCAAATTTTGACTTTCAAAAGCAATGGGGTGTTGATTTTGCATTATAACAACACCTATACCCTCACGGAAACATCACATTCAAGCACAAATGGTTTAGGAAAATCTGGGACAATGAGAATCGGACAAGAGCACATCACCTTTTCAATTCCTCAAAAGCTATATGGGCTGATTTGGACTAGGTGAAAACATATTTCTTTGTTAGAGAATTCAAAGGGGCTGCAATTTGTGAGAATCCCTTTACAAACTTCGGTAGTATGAGCACAAACCCAAGAATCCTTTCAAGTGAGTAATGTTGGTGTTGGCCAATTCATGATTGTTTGAATCTTGCTTTGATCTAGATGAGCCCCACGAGCATTGATAACATGCCCCAAGTATAAAATCTCATCCATACCAACCCACATTTAGATTTTTTGCATACAACGACTATTGCTCCAAAATTTCCAGCACTATATCCAAATGTTGGAGGTGTTCCTCCCATGATTTACTATAAATCAGAATATCATCAAAGAAAACCAATACAAATTTCCTTAATTGCTTACCAAAAATGTGGTTCATGCATGATTGGAAAGTGGTCGAGCATTGGTCAATCCAAATGGCATGACAAGGAACTTGAAATGCCCAAAGTGACACCTAAAAGTGATCTTATGCACATATTCTTCTCTAACTCTTATTTGATGATACCCAAATCTCAAATCAATTTTGGAGAAGTAGATTACTCCGTGTAATTCATTTATGATCTCATCAACCCCTGGAATGGGATACTTGTTCTAAATTGTTTTCTTATTGAGCACACGGTAGTCCACACACATTCTTATAGTACTATATTTTTCTTGACCAACACCACATAAGAAGCATAGAGGCTGGAACTAGGCCTTATCAATCACATTTCCAACTATTATTTAATATTTTTTCAATTTGTTCTTTGTAAATTCATGGGTGATGATAGGGGTGGTTATTACCTATTTGGTACCCAGTTCTAACTCAATAACATTTTGGAATCCTCTCTCGATGGCAACCCATGTGGTAACTCATAGAAAACTTTAGCATGTCTATCAAGTATGGGCTGAATATCATCATGAAAAGTAGATTGAATGGAAATAGAAGAGTTAGCTCTTACCAAACAATGGGCAACCCAAACAACCTGCCCCTTTTTAAAAGTTCTTTCCATACTCTTCGTTGTCACAACTTGTGGAGTTCCACCTTTCATTCCATGCAACACTACCTCTTTGCCTTCTACTTTAAATTTCAGCTCCATGTTTTGATAATTTTGAGAAAACTCTCCTAGAGAATGTAACCATTGCACACCCAATACCAAATCAGATTCACCAATGCTAATAACATAGAAATCATCTCTTACCATGTGCCCTCCCAAAGTGAGTGTGAGCTAAGGTATTCTCTTTGTGCAAAGAAGTATGAAACCATCCGCAACTGTGACATTGAAACCCTTTAAATTTTCAGCATTTAACTTCAATTTCTTTATCAAGCTCTCATCTACAAAATTATGTGTGGCTCCACTATCAATCAATATTGTTACCTTTTGTCTTTGAAGATCACCATTTATACAAAATGGGTGATATCTAGGTGCCCCAGATAATGTGGCAAGATTACCTTCTAGCTTCGTTGGGTCTTCCTCTTCCATAACATCATTATGCCTAGCCTCATCAATAATTTTATCATCATCTTCACAATCAAAAATTACTTCAATATAATGAACTTTACCTTTACCCAAACAACGATGTCCCAGAGTCCATGGATCCTTGCATGAAAAGCACAAATTCTTCCTTCGTAGCTTGTTTCTAGCCTCCTTATCATGGCTGGTTTTCGGCAGATCCATGTGAGTATTGGGCACCTTTTGGAGAGGTCTCTTTGGTTGGTCCAAAGGGATGCTTCTTAGTTTCTTGGTGGGTTTTCCCCACTCGAATTCACCTTAGGAAGATTGTTGATCACTACTGATTTTGGGGCAACACCTTCAAGATCAAGTGCCTTCTTAATTGCCTCTTGTAGAGACAATGGATCAAAGGCACGAACCAAACCCTTGAGGGGTTCAATCAAACCCTCAACAAAAAGCACTATGAGCCTTCTTTCGGATACATCCGTGATCATGATGGAAAGCCTCTGAAATTCAGTCACATATTCTTCTACGGTGCCTTGTTGTCTCAAGTGTGCAAGCTCACGGAAATGCACCTCTGGATCCACTCTATCAAATCGATCAATGAGTCTTTGGAAAAACTCATCATAAACATGTATCTCACTATGCTCTTATGTCACAAGCCCATGGAACCACCGGTCACGAGCAATTCCTTCAAGATGTAAAGTGGCAAATTTTATTGCATCTTCCTCCACCATAGGATTCAAAGAAAATGTATTCAACTTTTGAATCCAAGCCCTAGTGGTACCCTTAGTTGATCCATCAAATGTAGAAAAAGTCATCTTACCCAATACATTTTGGGCCTCTCTTCGTGGCATGACATGTATAGCTTGGGCCTAGGTCTACCTCTATTCAATCCTTTGAACTCGAAAGAGAAACAACCTCTTGAATCTCCTGGTATGGTCATGTATTCTTCATAACTCGTAGCAATATTTTATCCCCCGTAGGCCTTGCTTCTTCCTTCAAAATGACCTCCTCTCTAGGAAGGAAAGTGGGCTTCAAACTTGATCCTCGGGTTGATCCCATAAGTCGCTTGGCATTATTAGCTCCATTCGAGCTACCTTCACCACTTTGAACCATTGGTTCAATGATTCTTTGGAGGGAAAGAACTAGAAGATCCATAGTATCAACGAGTCTCTCTTGGCCGACAATTAATTTGTCAACCTTTGCTTCTTGGGAATCATGATCAGCCATGTTTCCTTCCTCCCTTGGCTGGTCCTCTTTGTCTGCCTTCTTTCTTCTTTGGTAGTAGATGTAACCCTTGTTTCCTTCTTCCATAAACCCTTGGTCCTTTTGAATATCTGAGCTCTAATATCACTGAAATGACCCTTTCAAGGAATTAGACCAAAAACCAAGGAATGTAGACAAACACCAATTTATTCAAATCTGATTTTTATGCAGAAGATGAAAATTATAAACCAGCGAACTGTACTCTTCAAAAATGAATGCCAAACACCAAATATACTTCAAATAAACTTGCCACAATTTATATATATCTTTTATGCATCCAATAGAACCAAGAACAATGATAAATCTGAAATAACACACTGTTGGAAATTAATAAATGTCCAGCGAAGAGCAGCCACAAGAAAATTATAGATTATGGGTCTAGAAACCCCAAAAATCATGAAATTGTAGATTCCGGCCTTAGAAATTATGCCAAATCAGATTATAAACTGAAAATGTAAATATAAGTTCACCAAACCCTCAAACCCTACACCAAGGTAGGTCGCTCCACATGTAGGAAGCCAATAACAATATGAAAATGATAAATATCTCTTCAAATCAGTCAGTATACTTCAATATCAAGCCGGGATGAAAGGTTTTCATCCTTCACTCAACCTCTAGAAGGGTTTTCATCCTCCTAGGCAAGCCACACAAGAGGGTTTTCATCCTCAAGTGGAAGAACAAGGAGCCACAAGCTCTCAATGCTCAAGATAAGATAAATGCACCAAAGTCTAGATGTCAAATGATGTCTTAACTCTCCTTTTATATCCCTCCATTGGTGCCAAAGCATGAAAAGGTAAGGCTGACCCCTTAGAGATGTTCTTTTCCTTCATTAGCTTCCATTAATTGATTAAAACCCAACCGACCTGCTATAAGAGGGAAAACACTAAAAATAAAATATAAAATATAGTAAAAACATATCAAATGGAAGTTCAATGTTGTCCTTCATCTTCTTCACTTCTTTATCATGGAGAAGAAATGACAAGAATTCCAAATAGTGGCTCTCAAGTGGAAAAAGGGGACATTACAAGGGCATGGTTATTTTACCTCTTTCTTGCATGATCTTATCATTTATAGTTTTCCTATTTTTAATGACATTGAAAATCAAATTAAAGAAGATTAATTTTTTCAAAGAGTGAATTAAATGAGGCGTGGCACCAAATAACAAAAATTTACCTCTTTTTGTAGCCATTTTTACACCCACCAAAGAACAAGGGAATCCCATGCACGTCGGCCTATCACCCAGCGGGCGTTGGGCGCTCACCCGAGGCACGCACAGGTGCCAAGTCTCTCTTTTATGTGAGTTAAGTGGGAAAACATCATCTATGATAGGAACTTAAAAAGAGTGAGTGGACACGAGACATACATTCATCATAGAGCTCAGAATGACTTCTAGATCAATGCAATCATTTCAGATAAAAGAATACTTAACAATTTATAGAACTGAACTGAAAAGGAAATGTATAGGAGTTTATATTCATTCATATAACACACATGAAATAGAACTACACAAATATATGTATAAACCAGAGTCTATTATATTTATATTCCAACATCTCCTAACAACCTCATCACATGCATTAGATCCATTACAGAATATCACAGTATGGCAGATCAAAGTCATACATCATAACTGGATTAGAGTCCTCCTAAACATGAAAGGAAAATTTCATACCCAAACCCCTTGATACATCCTTTCCCTATAAGTCATCTACCCAACCCAACCCAATAGAGTTCCTCGCAACATTTCTGCAGAGCTCCGCTCTCTATTGATCTCTCTGTCTCTTAATTCCTCTGACAGCGCTTGTATTTATAGGCCCCTTGAACTACCAACCCACCTTTCTGAGGCTTCAGATCCGTCGCCAAGTGTCCAAATGTGGTCCTCCATGGGAGCATGCTCCTCCAGGCCTGAGCTCTCCACTCCTTGTCATGATGGTCTTCTAGAATCTTCCATCGCAGGGCATATTCCTTCCTAGGCCAACCTATCACCAAGCTGACACCTTATCCACTCCGCATGCGTAGTCGGGTCATGTTTTTCACGTGTTTTGCCTGATATTCCAAATATGGCTAAGTCCCGAAATCTTGCTTTTCCTTGCATGTATGCACTACTTGTTCTATTAAACCCTCTTAGAACCATGTCCTGCACGCTTTCTCCTTATGCGCCCTTCTTATACTTAACCAAATAAATCAGGGTCCCAACACTTTTTATACACAAGTAGAAAGGCTACTTGAATATAAACCTAGCTTTTGAATCACCTCCTGAGATGTTTGAAAAACTTAGATAATAGTATTGGATAACTGAAGCCACCTGGTTGGCGAGTTGAACTTGAATTTTAGTTAGAACCTACCTCATAATGACATTGTGAAACGTTAATAAAAGTTATTTTTTGATGACACACAAAATATCTCTCTAATCACGTGATGATAAAGTCAAGATTTGACCATGTTCATTATCATGTTGAGTGTTACACCAAACCATGGAATGACTTGAATGTTTTTTGACCATTTATCATCACACGTTTAGGAGCTAAGTTGACCATTTCGCAGCTTTGGACAATTGCTAAAAGCTAAAAGTTCAGCTTTGGTTTTGACCACAATTTAGACTCGTGTTGAGAAATGGAATTCGCCTCCACGTACTTCTAGTATTTCTCTATGAAAATCACAATCAACCATTAGTTTTGAGAAAATCACTTTGCAAGCTAGTTTTGTAAGTGGGTTTTGTAGGCCTTTGGTCGCTCGAAATTTAGACAACTAACGTAATTACGATAAATAACACCGGAAAGGCAGTAGTCGATTGAACTTTGTTCACCAATTTTAATTTTTTCGACTTTGAGGGGTTCCTTGTATATGGAGGAATGGGTGGGAATTAACACATCGTGTGTTTGAGTCTTGTGCATTGGTTTTGAACACATATTTTTAGTCACTTTGACTAAATTAAACATTTTTGTAAACTTGTAGCAAAAAGGAAAATTGATGCTTGTTATGAGAAAATTAATTATGGGAAAAATGATATTTTCTCTCTCCTCTATCTATATATCTCCAATGTTAAAAAAATGAAATGTAGCCACATACACGTTTCTCATTCTCTTACATCACGTACAAGTGTTGTTTTCATTGTGAATGAGAAATTATAAAATTACGCTAGATTGTAGGAAGGTGCCATGCCATTGCTTGACCATGTTGTGGTTGCAGGTACCATGGACAAGAGAAATCAATAACATGCTCAATATGTTGTGATGACATGTACCATTGAGATGAATACATTGTATATTGTAAATAGTAACACTATTAATGAGGTTTTATAGAATGACATTGTTGTATTAGGCAAGAGAAACTATTATTGTTTTTGTAATGAAATGATAACCTTACTCGTATGGATATGTAGTTGAGTTATATTTGCATGTGCACATTTTGGAGTTTGGATGTTAATTGTGGGAAATGTCAAATGAAATAATCTTCTTGTTGTATGATAAGTTTCAAAAGTTCAACATTGTTAAGGTGTTATTTCAACAAGATATCGAGATGACTCTAATTTAATAATAACTCTTGTGGTATGGAATTTCCCCTTGAGCTCACCCTCGTGCCCTTGTTTCTATAGCGGGGCTAAACACCTTAGTCAAGCTTTAATTGTGTTACCTTCGATTGATATTTGAGACTAGGTTCTTCCTTATGCTGAGATTATAGATCTTACTTCTGTTTTCTTGACGATCTTGTAAAAGGTGAACATTGTACCTTGTCCCTCCTTCGCCCATGACCCATGGGAATTTCCTTTCTTTTCCCTCATGGCCAATTTGTCTCCTTCACAAGTAAGGAACTAAAATACTTGTTAATGATGCCAAACTCACATTGTGAAAGAACCCCTTTGGGACATTACTAAGCCTTAGGAATAAAAGTGTTACCTTGGATAGTAATAACATAATACCTTGGGATTTTTATGAAGGCCTTGTGAGATAAAGATGTTTGAACACTCTAGTATTGACCCGTAGTAGGGTATAGATCCCTTGGGGTAAATGTGAATAATTTAAACCTAGGACCATTAAGAGGTTAACATGTGGACAAAATTTGTAACTAACTCTTAACAAACAAAATTATTTTTGTAAGATGTTGGCCTAAGAGAAAGGTGAGAATTGAAACTTGTTCCCTTAACTACTTGCTAAGTCTTCTTTTCTGACATTAAAGGTAAAATGAGATGTCCCATGCAAGAACATGTAATTCTAAAACACGAGCTCTTACCTTGAACACAAATCATATGTGACTCGTGCATAGCTTATAAATACTTCCAATCAATTATATCTACGAGATGTACCACAAGTATAAAGTTTAACTTGAAATACTTCCCCTTTAGCAAAATGTCAAGTGGAAACCGTGCTCATTTCCCCCTTACTTTTTGTGAGCACTCTTTATGTTAATAAAATTAAAACAAGTTGTTCCATGTGTAACATACTTTTGAAAACAAGAATCCTATTTGGGAACAAGTGGATCGCGATTTGCATGCACTTCACAAATAATGCAAAATGAACAGTCAAAGTTAAATCACATAGCTAATTGTAACAACATAATAAGTGAATGGAGTGTATTCTTGTTGTTTAAACATTATAACGAAGATGGAAAATGGGAATCTTCCCACTCTTATGCCTAATATTCTCCCCCTTATCTTCATGTGAATTTTCCCCTTTTCAATGAAGATTAAGAAAAATGTCAAGTAAGTATACTTTCCAAGAAACAAATCCATAGCCTAAGAATGAGTATTAGGTGACACATATGTGTTTAAACTGATTATAAATAATAATTGATTTATGTAAATTAATTACATAGAGGAATGAACCAAATAGCGTGTACTCATTTTAAGATAAATGTTGAGTGAAATAAAGAATATGAAGTTTCAAGAAAAGGGAAATTATGCCCTTACATGTTAAATGCTCTTTAAACCTATAAGGCTAAACAATGAGAACTTAATTGTAATAAAGATGTAAACCATGAAAATGATGTGTTGTGGAACATGCCTATCATTGAGTTCATATTTTGGTTGGGTCATAGTTTTGTATTCATTCATTTGAGAAAGTGTGGTATTGATGTGCATCTTGTGTTATCATGTTATATGTGTGGGTCCATGTGAGTGTGAACCATCTCGTGTGATGTTGTGTTATTGTAAGTAAACCCAAGTGGTGTCTTGTAACAATAAATGAAAGACGATATTTTTTTATCCTAGTTTATTTTGTCTTGTCTTTTAGTCTTTGATGCAAAGTAATACAAAGGCTATAAGCATATACTCACTTCACCAATAAGATTCAAACAAATTCTTCACTCTTACTCTGCAATGTAGGATCTCTTACAAGCCTAACATGGCTCACTTCTTGCTATAACTAAAAAAGTTCACATTTGATGGCTCACTAGGTCCCTTACCCTGATTCTTTAAGCATCAAACCAACTCAATTTCAGTTGCACAAAAGTTCATGAATCAAGAGATGATCAACTTACTCTTGTTCCCCAATTTTACCCTTCTTTTGCCTCCACTAGCTCCTTGATTCAAACATGTACGTTATGGTTTTAGGAATTATTGAGACTTATTGAGGCTTATTCCCTACTACACTACTTACAAAAATGCTAGATTCATCATAAAAATGCATTCAAAGCAATCTAAATGCCCACATTTATCCTTTTTGTCAAACTATCCTTAAACACCCTTAAGACAAGGTGGTTGTTATAACCATGGCTGGAGGAAACTACATGGACCCAGAAGATATTTTCTTCTTCCTTAGTGTTCTCTTTCCACTCCAAAGGTGTACCCCAAATTTTAGGTCCCAACTCTTCTTTCTTCTCCACTTATCCCACTTTCTCTTCCTAAGCTTCCAAACCCTTAACTAGGTCTTGGGTAGGCTATTGTCATGCATAACCTTTGTTATAGATGGCTTCAAATTGGAATGAATAGATATCTAAGCACCCATTATAGTATTCTCACCATGTTCCAAGTTTCAAGAACTAACTATAATCCCAACCACTAGATCCTTTGTAATGGGTCCTTCCAAACTAGGTCTTGGACTGTAACACACTGTCCTAAGATGGACTGTCAAGTTTTTCTCCAAACTTCACCACTGAAACTCCAAAATTTCTCTTGAATATTTCTTTGGACCTCCTCAGGATCACTTTTACAAATTTTCATGCTTGGATTCCTTCATTTGGACAATTATCCTTCAAGCCTTAGTTATACCTTGCACTGTAGAATACAATCGAGCTCGGAAAGTAACATTTGGGTATAAAATTCATTGTATTTTTATCAAAATCCCTATAATTTGTAGGGAGTAATGTTTTAACCATACAAAAGGAATAATTTACCACTAGGCTCATTCACTAAGCATTTCTTGCATTTTACCACGAGTTGTATTCATGTATGCATAACAAACCGGTTGGGAAGAAGCTCTGCATAGTTAAGAAAGTTATCTTGAGATTTCCTAATCTCATCTTGGCCTTGTTCACTCTTAGTTTGATCATGTATGGTCTTCCCATAGTGACTTTAATATTGTGTTTCTTCCTTCATTTAAACTAGATTAGTCAGTTCACACAATCATCCATGTCCACCCCCATCAAGAATATTAACTCATGAATCCACTTGTCACTCTTACAACTACCAGATTATCGTAATAGTCTTACTATCCCCCTGTCATACACATGTTTTTCTTAAAGATTACACTCCAAGATTTTCATTCAGACTATTGAATTCTTCCCTTTTGCAAGAGTACAATTCACGGTCCATTCGGGCTCCCACATGCAATAACAATTATAATAGATTGAACATCTTCAAGTCTTAGACCACGGGACCATCTATTGGCTCAAGGATAAACTCTACACAGTTCATAAATCATATACTTTGTATCAAATTTAGGCACTTAAAACACTCAAAAAGTTAGTAATGTACAAGAAACCACCAAGAATCATTGCACAAGCACTCGCTCCATATAAAGATTAAGATCATTTTGTATACAACTCCGAGGGCAAGAATCTACTCGAGACCAAGAACATTCAGCCATGCATATGAAAAAACCTCAAATTTTATGCAAAAATCTCACAAACTCAAGTTTTCTCCTTCATTCACCATGCATAAGATTGCTTGTAAAACTGTCACAACAATACATACATACAAGAAACCATACAACAACTCTTTCCTTTGAAGCTTCCTTGATTCACACTCGAGTAGAATGAAGAATTTAGTTACATTTTACAATTTATAACTCTTTCCATCAAGTCCTAACCGAATAAGACACCTATACCCTTTGGTTACATGAATGTTTTTAGTCTTAACACTAAATTTCTTAGCCTAGAGACCAAGTTCTTGTCTTACAACTCATATTGTGATTTTCTAGTCCCTGAGGGGACCCAAGACACACATTTTAAGCCTCACTTCACCCTTTACATATCTTGCAAGCTCCAAGAATTCCTTAACACCTCAAAACAAACCAAAAATGCCTTGTACAAATTTAAATTGTTTTGGAGGAAAATTCATATTCAAAATTTGCAAAGGCTTAACCCAAAATCAACTCACTAGATGACCACATATGACTCCTAGAACATAAAATGACACCTTCAAGCCGAAAAATGATGACGCAAAACATATTTACATAGTGGAGTGATTCTCCGCATCAGTCTTTCATGTGTGGGTGTTACACTATTACTAACTTTCACTTACCCATATGCAAAAAACAAATTAAAACAAGACAAATCATTGATTAACTCTGCTAATGTTTAGCTTTGATTAACTTTCCTTTAAGCTTTGCAAAGTAAATAGAATAAATTATTTGGCTGCATTTTTATTGCGATATTTTCCAACAATTCGAGAATTAAAGATGTCAAGAAACTTGTTTAAAATAATAAATTTAAAGATATAGGCAAACTATTTTTCTTAGCCTATGTTTAACAATCCAAATGTAATTGCCAACTTCTCACTATGGTGGTAGAGGAATGATGTTTTTATCACTCAATACATGTTTTGAAATTTCAATACCCCGATGCCTTCATCTCCCAAGATATTTTCTCCATTTTTGCATATATCTCCTGTATCTGTGGGTGTGAGTTGTCTCCTCCACAACAAGCATGCACCATTTTATGGCCTTTAATCCAATTAAATCCAGGTATCATTTTAATTCCTCTATCCTTCATCAATCTCTTTACCATTTGAACCTCACCCCACCAACACATTCGCATAGATGTTTGATAAAAGGACATAAGTTACAACATTTTGAAGATCAACCATGTAGACATAATGATCAATTCTATGCATAATTCTATAAGAGGCACTCAAGCCATTGAAGTATTTACAACCCTCATATGTCAAACTTGCATGGTTGCATGATAATAAAACAAAAATTTAGATAGCTTCATTTCTTCAAAGAGTTTGATAACATCCTTGCAAAATCTGTATTTTGCATTCCCTAAAAGCATGGCATTCCATGAGACCACATCTCTTTGAGGCATTTTTCAAATAGTTCACATGCCTTGCGCACGCTTCCACATTTTGCATACATATCTACCATGACACTTGCAACTAAAACATCGAGAGAAGAGTCGATCTCCACAATGCTTTGGTGGATGTCACTACCATGTTTTAAAGATCCTATTTTGGCACAGGTTGGGAGTATCCTAGCAAATGTGAAGTGATCATATTGAACACATGTTACTTGCATTTCGTGAAATAGTATCAATGTTACATGAGGATCCCCATGTCTTCTCTTAGCTGCAATTACAATATTATAATAGAAGAGGCTATAAATTACAAACCAAACAAAATTGGGCATTAGAACAACAGTTCATGTGCCTTTTGTATGCTGCCACATTTTGCATACATTTATACTATGATGAATGTATGTGCCCTATTCTAAAGATCCCATTATGAGATAGGCTAGAAGAACTGTGGAAAATGTTACAGGGTTTGGATTTATGCTGCCAATTGCATTTATTGGAAAACTTGCAAGTCCTTTTCAACAAACCCATTTTTTGCATTATCCCGCAATCATTGTAGTCCATGGGACCACATCTCTTTTAGGCATTTTTTTCCAATAGTTCATGTGTCTTGTTAATGGTTCCACATTTTTAAACATATCTACTAGGGCACTTATAAATACAACATATGATAATAGTCCGTTCTCCATAATGCTTTGGTGATGTTTTAAAGCGGTCCTAATTTAGCACGGGATGGGAGCATTATAACAAAGGTGAACTAATCATGTTAGACACCATGTGGTTGCCTTTAGCAAAACATTGTCAATGTTTCATGGGGATGCCCGTGTTTACTATAAGCTACAATTATGATATTCCATAAGGTGAAATTTCATTTAGTCACTTGGCAAACACTTGGTGAGCATGTACTAAACATCCACATTTTTCATAAATGCATATAAAGGTGGTATGCAATAGCTGAAAGCATGTGTTAGAATGTGCTAATAAAGGTTCCAAGGCCTTTTCAACAGACCCATTTTGTGCATATCCTCCAATCAAATATGGTGCAGATGGGAATTGTTCGGGTTGGACACCTGTTGATTACATTTGGCAAAACAATGTCAACACTTCGTGAGGAGCAATGAAGAGCAACAAAGATGCAAACATGAAATAAGAAATCTACCCCACCATTGAGCATGCCCTATGAAAGGTCATTCTGGTTAATGTTATTCTTTCCACAAACAACCACTACTATAGCCATAACCCGCTTGATATGCCAAGAGAGTTTTCCAAAAAAAGACTACCATAGACATAATAGGCTCCACACATAACATGTAACAAGTAATACAAATGAGCACAACCACGAGAACAACACATGTCATTTTATGAACTCCTCTTTTGGTGCAGCTGGGAGGATGCGGGTAAAACTATCATCCCCTTTTGTTTTGTACATGACATAGTTTCAAACCTATTTCAACAGGCTAACTGGGTTTTCTATCCTTTCAATTTTCAAGCAATGTTGAAAAAATGTGGGAATTACATGAATATATGTTTTGTTAATTGTTTTGTATTGAAAGTTCTAATTTCTTTGGCACTTGATCTATTTAATCAACCCCATATTAGGTGAACATAATCATGGGAATTCTCCAAGGACCAAAGATTCAATACTCTGTCATCTTTCTACATTCTATATGTTTTAGCCACTCTACTACCCCATTCCCTGAAGGAAATTCAACAAGCTTACCATTAAACTTAAAATAACAATCTTGAATATGGCTATTGGTGCAGCCACATAGAAATTTGTTAGTTGGATTATCTTAATTTGAACCTCACATTCCAATGTCTAAAGTAGGACTACCACTCATAGTATAAACATATTAGCTTATGAGAACTCATCTCGGGTTAAAAATAAAGGCTTAAACATATTAGCTTAGCGGAACTCATCCTGTGTTAATCTTCAAGTCCCAAACAAAATTATGGATAGAACATAAAGGCTTAGGTTTATTAGAAGAGCAATGAGTCGCATCACTATACTTCTAGGAGATTATTCTTGCAGCCTACATCAACATAAGAGAAATGCAAATTTATTCAATTTAATTCACCATATTGTCAAAAAAACTTTTCTAAAACATTTCATGAAATCTTCTGTGCTCAAACATTCTTTCAACATTTAATGTGTCGGGACTCCAAGTATAGTACTAACTAGCTAATATGTACAGAATTGAGAAATACTTAATGTCCAATTGTTGCATCTATGTTTAAAATTTATAACAATACAATACTCAATTTAAACAATTTAGTGGTTCAACATTTGACAACATGAATTTTGGTTACAATCTTTTCAAAAAAATGATTATGCAATGATCTATTTTTATGGATGATGAAACATTATGTCTCTTCTTTAAGCTTGTAATAGCCATGTTGTTTTTGAAATGTTGAGTAGGTGTGATCATAATACTTGCCATGTTTTCATTTTTGTAAAACTAGCACTTGCACCAAAAGGAGGTGCAATGTTACGTTGATAGGTAAATATGAGGGGTTGTAGAGTCATCAAAGCAATTTCAAGATGCATTAAAGAGGTATGTCGGATATGGGTAGCAAGGCACGTAAGGTTTTGGAGTCGTTGAAGAAATTCCAAGATGCACTGAAGAGGCATATCGAGCTTAGTAGCAAGACAACAAATATACGTATCTTGCAACCAAATAATCATTATGTTAGTGAGATAGCCACCTCGTATGTGGTTCGCACCCTTGTTCCAAGGTACACCGAGGATGCAATATCAAGGATGACCACCACCACCGCCTCAAGTGGTGTTGACGACGTCACTTGAGCTAAAGACGGAAGTGGAGTGTCACCATTATTGATATACTAAATTGGTGAGAAGGACACCTCCATTATAACATCACCCCTTTTGGTGCAAAGATCACAATAAACTGTAGCCATGTCAAAAATATTTGTGAAACCAAAATGAATGCAATTCTTGTAAAATTCATAATTTTGATCGTTTAGAGGATAGGAATTTACTTCTAACACATGCCCTACCATTGTTGCCTTGAGGAATCGTGGATTCAAAGTTATTTATGCAACATGTTGAGCGATGGAATTATCTTATCTTCTACCACATGGTTCAAAACCAAACAATGATCAATCCCCATGTTAAGTCAATTGTTATGTACCTTGTGACAAAACCATTTCCTCCCACTTGTTCTTATTTAATGGAAGCTTCACCCGTGCATCGAAAGAATGGGGTTTTAAAGGCGGCATAGTTTTTGAGTTGTCTACTAAGAAATTTTGTCGAGGGACATTTACAAAGAGTGACAGAGACGAAAGATTTTGCTAGAGCTAACAGGATTCGAGTCTCGTTTCCTATCGATCTCATTTTGCAAGATTCAACTAGTGGGCTCTCCACCCACTACCCAAACCAACACCAATAATCTCATACATGATTTGGTGGCAAAACTTCAATGGACTTGTGGAAGCATGCCAGCTCCTTCGATATTTGACTTGTTTTTCGGGTTTATTTGTTTCATGAAGAAAAAACTAATGTCGAAAAATTATTTAATGTTTCAGCATCACTTTTTTTTATTCCAAAGCAAGAGGATCATGGTGTGAGGCCTCTTTTTGGAGGCGGATTTGCTCCCCTTATGAATTGTTTTATAGTGAAAAACGAAGTTGATTTAGATAGACTAGCCCACTCTTTCTAGAAAGAGATGTCTTATTCCTATGGTCAGTAAGAAGAAAAAAGGTGGTTGGTTCTTAATTTGAAGGTCTTTTTCTACAATGGTATAACTAGTATCTTTATGAGTCAATCGTGCCATCTTCCCTCGGCTATTGTTCGATATTGTTCACAATGCATACGTTCGTTGTTGATTTTGAAAAATATTCAATGTTATCCTCCTTTTAAATCTCCTTAAATTTTTCCTCCAATATTGTTCCTGTTGTCTAATGTCATCCAATTGCGGTAGAAGAAGAATTTGTGTATTTTTCCATAGATCAACTAGTTTTCTATTAACGATTCATTCTTCACGTGGGAGAGGTTTGTTTATGTGGTTTTTTTTTGGTTGGAACATGTTACTAAAGTTTTAATCTGTCCATTTTTGAGTTGCTTCTTTTCACGTTTCACTTTTGGGAAAATTCATAAATGTGACATCCCTTAAGTTGATCCACTTTGCTCCACCATTTTCACTTGAGTAGGTGCGAGCATAATATTACCATGTTTTCATTTTTGTAAAACTAGCACTTGCACCAAAAGGAGGTGCAATGTTACGTTGATGGTAAATATGAGGGGTTGTATAGTCGTCAAGTAATTTCAAGATGCATCAAGAGGTATGTCTAATATGGGTAGTAATACACATAAGTTTTGTGGAGTCATGAAGCAATTATAATATGCACTTTGAAGAGGCATATCCGAGCTCGATAGTAAGACAATAAACATACATATCTTACAACTAAACGATCATTATGTTAGTGAGATGGCCGCCTCCTATGTGGTTTTTCCTTGTTCCAAGGTACACCGAGGATGCAATATCAAGGATGATACTTGTCACACCGCTCCGACGGTGTTGGTGGCGTCACCTAAGCTAAAGATGAAAGTTGGACTGTCACCATTATTGATATCCGAATCGGTGAGAGAGACACCTCCATTACAACATCACCCCTATTGGTGCAAAGATCGCAATAAACTATAGCCATGTCAAAAATATTTGTGAAACTAAAATGAATGCAATTCTTGTAAAATTCATAATTTTGATTGTTTAGAGGATAAAAATTCACTTCCAACACATGCCCTACTACTCTTTGTTGTCTTAGGGAATCGGGATTCAAAGTTATTTATGCAACATGTTGAGTGATGGAATCATCTTATCCTCTACCATGTGGTTCAAAACCAAACAATGATTAGTCCCCATGTTAAGTCGATTGTTATGTATCCTATACAAAACCATTTCCTCCCACTTGTTCTCATTTAATGACAACTTTGCTAAGATGTCGAAAGAATGGGATTTTAATGGCAGAGAGTTTTTGAGCTGTCTATTGAAAAAATACATCGAGAGGGACATTTTTATAGAGTGACGGATGACATATTTTGTTTCAGAAACGAGGATTCGAATCTCCATTTACCGTCGCCTCTCATCTATACTGAGTCTTCAACTAGTGGGCTCTCCACCCATTGCCCAAACCAGCACCAACAATCTCATCCGTGATTTGCTGGAAAAACTTCCATGGATTTGTTCCTCTTGTTAAATCTCCTTAATTTTTACCTCCAATATTGTTCCTATTATCCGATGTCATCCAATTACAAAGTAGAAGCTTTTGTGTATTTTTCCATAGATCAACTGGTTTTCTATTAGTGATTCATTCTTCACGTGGGAGAGGTTTGTTTTGGTTGGAACATGTCACTAAAGTTTTAATTGTCTTTTTCGAGTTGCTTCTTTTCACATTTTTCAGTTTTGTAAAAATTCATAAATGTGATATCCCTTAACTTGATCCAATTTACTCCACCATTTCCCCATGAGGTCAAAAGGAAACAAATCTTACAGCTATACATGCTCAAATTTGATAGCTGGGGTCAAAAGGAGATGAATCTTACAACCATTAATGCTCATTTATGTCTAAGATCAAAAGTAGAAGAATCTCATTGGGGATTTGATGTTCTATGCAAATAATGACTAACCCATGCGTGGAGACCATACATGATAGCCTCCTTCACTATAAAATTCACTTTCCCAAGCCCCAAATTTCTAATACCGTGCATCTATCTCTGATTCTATTCATTTGGCTAAAAACTTCCATTTTTTTCTATTGACCAATGAAAATGACCATCCTATGAGTTCCACATTAGTAATTTCATTATAAATTAGAATATATGCAAAAGGTTATGTGTATTTTGTATTTAAAATTAAAAAAAAAAAAATTAGACATTTATGACAATATTTTTACCAAGATTCGGAAAGAATCAAACTTTTATACAAGATACCACTTATAGTACACGATGCACATGTTAAGTGGATGCACAAACTATTTGGAACAAAGGAACAACATGGGCATGCTTGTATTGTATCAACCTAAGAAGCAACATCATCATGGACATTTTATATTGATAAGTACCAAAGACAAAAGGAAAGAATAATGTTGGAACAAATAGACTAAAAATGTCTTAATATACACAAAGAACTTAGCGATAATGTTGAAAACCCGAGGAAAATGAGGGGCCATAGGACTATGTCCCTTTGAAATTAGGAAATCACAAAATGACCCCCTTGACATCTGGTGAAAGTGAGTCTAGTGAAGATATGTGAGTCGTTGGAATGGATCTGGACCACCCTGGAACCTTAGCCCTTGCACATGGTTCACTTTGGATTCGAAGTTCATATAGAGGATTATCATAGTGAAGTTGAGCAATCGAGAGGTAAATCGAGGATCGTCACATTGGGAAGGTGATATTGGTAGGAGTGAGTTAGTATCTACTCAAGAATCACAATAGATAAAAGTAACACACATGGCATCGCTAAGTATCGCTCAATAGGCTTTGATAGTCGGTCAACACAATTTGTTTGGCAAAAAACTATATGTGTAACATTAGGACAAATTGTTGGCGCTCTACTCTCTAGAAGTAGCAATATAGGTGAAACAACAACATAGAGTGTTGGCGTGTAGACGAGATCTACCACCGGTGCACATACAAGAGTTCCAACAATGGGGGCTCGGGGACGCTCTAGTCCTCCCCGAGAAAAGGCAATCCCGACGGAGGTTTAGGTTTAGAATTTGGTCCTCCCTCGAGTAGGGGCAATACATGAAAAATAAATAACCCACAAAAAAAAAACTCATATTTTATATGAAATGTCACTCCATTTACCTGAGTATAAAAGGGTAGAAGATGCAAAGTAGAGTATATGCAAAAATGTGAGATCTTATAGAGAGCTAAAGGGATCACCAATTCGGATAGAAAGGTCTATTAATTGGTGGCTACATTACAAGTTGTGCACATAATTGGTATAGAAATTATGATACACATTAGACGACAATGAATTATAACAATTTTTACGTTGCTTTCTTAGTTGAGTTCCACATTCCCGAGTTCGAGTAGCAGAGCATCAACGCGCTCAAGGATATTAAGCATGGACTATTTGAAAGTGTCTGAAAATATGATGTGTGGTTTAAGACTATGTTATCAAATCTCTCGTATGATATTCATCAAAGTAAACATGTGTAATGGTTCATGGGTCTATTGTTGACTTTGTTTAGAAGAGCATTATTGTATAAGATGTTTACGATTCTGCGTGAGGCTCGGAGGTAGTAATACGCTTTGAAGCATGGATCTTGGGGTGAGACCATTCCTTGAAGCACATATTGTAGATATGGCCATGCAGTTGGAAAATTTATCTACTAGCTCAATGCATGACACTCAAAATGGTATTTGGTGTATAAATTGTGAATTATAGGGACATACAAAGAATAGTTTTCCATGCATGAATGTGTGTGCTCTACTAATAGCTTGTGAGATATGCCATAAGTACCGTGATGTTAGAGACTGTCTACTTCTCTAGTGCACTACAAAAAATAATGTGTCATTCTACTGTAAGATTTGTGACGCATAAATTCATGATATAACTCATTGTCGTTTGATTGATCACATCCATGAAGCATGTGAGACATGGTTACACCAGATAAAGCATAGAGGGTAGTTCACAGGAATGCAAAGGGAAAAATAATAGAGTTGGGAAAAATGACGATGGAGGCTATAGGGGAGGATATAGAGGTAGAGGATGTGGTGGTCGTGGGGGAAAGTTCGGTGAGGTACTTTCTACACTTTGCGATCACTTTATCGTTATCCGTGTGAGTGCCCCAAGAACACGTCTTACGCATACTTTGGAAATGGCACAAGGTAGAAGACTTTCCATATTTATATGTGCACATATGCAAGAACAAAAGGAACGTGGTGTGATAATGATATAGGTTGTGCAAGGGTAATGGAAGCCAAAGGAACTACAGTTGAGAAGATGGAACCTTTATTAGTTACCACACATGCAGAAGCTTCACACGCATGAGAGGAGGCATGAAATAAACCACTCATCATACATGAGGAGGTTGGACTGACCAATAAGTATCTAGATGTAGGGAAACATAAGGAAGTGTTCTAGGAAACCACGAGTTTTATTAGAGACTTACAAGGAGATAATTTGTCTGAAAGAACAAGCGAAGGATAGAGAGCATGTGAAACATAGCAGAATATCGAACAAAGAAGTTGATGAATTCAAGTAAGTCTGTAGGATGCTTAGATAAGAGAATATCATACATGTGTCAAGTGAATGGTTACATGAAAAGGTTTCATGCATAGATAATGAAAGGGAGACACAAATACTTCATGCTAATCTACTACTTCGAGAAATGTGAATATGATAAGGAAATCACCTTGGATGCAATTATTGATGGTTGGCTAGTGAGCAACATCCTTATTGACACTGACGCAGAGGTAAACATTTTTACCCTAGATGCATGGAATAGGATGGGGAGGCCACCACTACAACCTTCTTCTAGTGTGTTGTATATGGAAAATAAGACCAAGGCAATGCCCATTGGAGTTTTAAAGGTTTCCAAAATCACTATATAGGGGTAAAGTTTAAAGGTGACTTTGAGGTGTTAGAGTTAACATAGGTAGATAAATTCCCTACATTACTTGGCTGTCCATGGTGTTATGCAAACAATGCAGACATGTGCTTTAATAAGTGTTATATTAGTTTTGAGAATGAGGATGAATGCGTAGTGATTCCTATGGATGGTACAAGGATTGTGCCCTATATAGATCCCATTCGTGAGGAAGATCAGAACCATATCTATATGTAGACGGTGTGTGATCCAGAGTGTGTTGAGCCAATTAAGGAGAGAGTGCTGAAATGGGGAGATGCGCATTCGATCAATGACACTATATGCAATATTTATGATAATTGGGCCCATGGAATATATGAAATGGATGGTCATAAGTGTTAGGGGTGTGTAATAAGGGTGATCAGACCACAAATAATTAGGCGGTTGGGAAAAAATGCACTACCAAGGTATACATGAGAAGAAAAGCTCAAATCGTTCTTCGTTGAATGGAAGAGAAGTTTTGCATGATGAAGGAGATAGAAGGAATATGTTGGTATACTCATTGAGAGGAATGACAATGTGATGGTAGTATGTGCATAAAGATAATCTGCTCATATGATAGGAGATAATAATTTCCTTCTTAACACGGTTTGTTAGGAACAACCTTCCTTCAAATACACAAAGACACCTACATATAATGGAAAAATGTCTCCCATGACTTGCATATAGGTTTGTGAGAAGAATTGGTTGGAATGACTAGTCGCACTACCACCATCGTTATGGGTCCATAAGTGTATGCGAGAGAAAAATATAGTAATGAAAGACAAACAAATAATTTGCAAACCTTTCAGTAACCTTCTAAACCTCAATAAGGGTCTCTTGTGAAACCTTGCAAATGAATGTCAGAAATGATTGTGGATGCTCTTGAGTACTCTCCAAACTTTGAATGCAAATGCTACCAACACAATGAATTCAATAGATTTTTTGTACTTCAAATTCAAGAGGATTTGTAAGGAAGGTAAGCCTGCAATTTATAGAGGCAAAAGTAGTTGAAATTGGTTATACACGGATGAATGAATATGCTAAAAATAGCATTGTGGGAAGTTGCAATAGTGTCGGGGGTAGTAAATGAATTAATTATAAAAAGTTGCATCCGGAAAGGTGGTTGTACATGTAATTTAATTGCCCCCACCTTTCTAGGATTCTAGAAGTGTAGTTAACTAGGATAAGGATAGGGAGTCCAAGTGGAGTCTAAGTGGAGTCTAGGTGGAGTTTGATCAAGTGGAAGATGACTAGGATGTGCACACACTTAATTAATTAATTATTTAATTAATAAATAATAATTAACTTAGCTAAAGGGGTACTAAGGATACATGGGATTAATTTAATTAATCCAAAGGGGTACAATGTGTATTAATTAATTAATTTAATCAATTAATCACAAATGGGTGAATAACAGGGCATACTAGGATAACACTGGGAACAAGTGGAAACAAAAGTGTAATTTTGGGGTGTCTACATTTTTCCCCTCTTTAAAGTGCTATTGCAAAGTAATAGTGCTTTAAAGATAGTAGACACATATGCAGATCGTGAATTGAGCGGAAAAATTGTGAAGCATTGAGATGCCCCAAGCAAGAAGAATGGTAGAGGAATGCCCCCTCAAGTGGGTGGATGACACAACAAGCAGGTGGACAACGACCACTTGATAGGAAGAAAACAAGGGATTAGAACAAGGGGAAAGAAAGGACTATGCTCGTAGCATGAGCGTTATTTGGAGAGTAATTTTTAGAGCAACCTAATTTTTGTTGTTGCACAATATAGTTGTCACCATGATTATAAAAGAATCAAGATGGTTAACCTTAGATGCGCGTAAACAAAACACACAACAAAGAAAAGATAAAAAGGAAAACAAACCCAATATACAAAGTAGGTGCTGACATCAGGGTTATAAAGGAACCAAGATGTAATCACACTACTTGTAAGTGGTCAAAAAGAGTAAACATCAACAATGCAACACAAAGTGAAAAAGAAGACAATCAACCATGCCCCTAATGTGTGCCACAATGATGATTAAGTAGATAAAAATGCTCCCAAGTGGGAATAGGATCAAACTGGAAGAGCGAGTTAAAGTGACTCCTTATGAAACTCTTGTTGAATCCATTGTGCAAATGATCAAAGTTGAAATTTCCCCAGTGAAGTTATATCATGAAGGAAAAACAATTTTGTGACTTCCCCAAGTAGAGTTAGCATATCATGCAAAGGGAAGAAAGTGATAGTTGTAATATTGGCATGATCACTAGGGTAATAGATAAAAGTATGATGTTTATCAAGATTGTATTGAGATGTTGAATGATTCACTTTAAGTGTTTTCCAATTGTAGGATTCTTGTGATAAGTGAATGTTTGTTCAAAAGTTTTGTAATTTTTTTTTTTTTGGATTTTGAAATATTTGATTTTTTGGATTTTGAAAAATATTTGATTTTTTGTGGATTTTCACAAGTTTTGAAATAAAAATGAAAAAAAAATGAAGACATTCCATGGCTTAAATAAACCAGGAGGAAAACACAACACATGCAAATGACAAAAAGATATAAAATAAGTAATAGAAAGAAACCCAATATGAATAGGAAGGAACCACACCAAAGTTATATGTGAACTAGGATGTGAATAAATTTCTGCAATTGGTCCATGAGCGCATTCCTAGATACACAAAGTACTAGTTATTCGAACTATCAAACATAAGAAACTAAGCTAAGAATATACAATACAAAATTCCATATGTACAAATGTTAAACAAGCAAACAAGCTAGTGAACAAAAACACACTAATGTAAAAATTCTAATAAAGAAGTGAATATATATAGATGTCAAGTTTCCCCAAGAGAAAGCCAAAGCCAAGTGATGTCCCTATGAAAAGTTACATTGCAAAGAGTGGCTTGATTGATTGGAAAAGATGATTGGGAACAATCAGATGAAGAAAATGGTGAAAATGAAATTACATAGTCGTGAGAGTTTTTTTTTTGGAAAAGTATTTTTGAAACATTTTGTTTTTTTTTAATATTTTTGAACAATTTTATATTGTTTTTGAAGTTTTGAACAATTTTATATTGTTTTGAAGTTTTGTGAAACGTTTTTTGAATGTTTTGGTCTTTTTGGAATTTTGAACCACACGCCAAAGAAGAGGGAAAGGAAATTCCCAAGTCAAAACCAACATACTACATATGAAGGAAGTGAATGAAAGCATAATGGAAGGCAAACAATAGTGGTAGACAATGGGCATGACAACCTAACAAGGAAACATGTGACACACGACAAGGTGAAAAGTTACAAGTGGGAAACAAAGTGAAATGATGAAACATGTGGATGCATTGATATGCCCCAGTACAAGGGTTACTCTTCGGAGACTCAGGAGTAGAAATTCTTCAGATGAATGACATTCATAGGCTCCTTCAACTCTTTTCCATCCTTGGTAGACAATTTGTATGCCAGATCCAAATTTAGTAGTTATAACATAAGGACCCAACCAATTAGGCTCAAATTTGCCCTATTTTTCTCGTGGTTTAGTTGTGTTCTTCTGATTTTCCTTTAGGACCAAATCACCGATTTCAAATTGTCGAGGTTTGATCTTGCGATTATAATTACGGTGTAGTCTATTTTGATATACTTGCATATGGTCTAAGGCGTGAAGTCATCTCTCATCAGTAATTCTAGCTCTGTAAGGTGTGCAACATGGTAATCCTCTTCATGAATGAGATGTTGAGGGAGACACGAAGTGAAGGTAGTTCAACTTTGATAGGTAATATGGCTTCAGAGCCATATACTAGGGAAAAAGGAGTAGCTCTTGTAGGTGTATGGAAGGAAGTGCGGTAGGCCCAGAGGGTGGGATATAACTGTATGCCAATTACGTCCATGTTTATTGACTATCTTTTCCATAATGGACTTGATAGTCTTGTTTGATGCTTGATTGGCCATTACATTGTGGATAATAGGGTGTAGCCCATTTTAGGTGGATATTATATTTCTTAGCTAGGGCCTTGAGATCCTTATTTTTGAAAGAACCACCATTGTCAGTGACAATAGCAGTGGGGATGCCAAAAATGAGATAATATGGTTGAAAATGAATTTAGAAATATTGCACCCAGTAACGTTAGTAAGAGGCATAGCCTCAACCCACTTGGTGAAATACTCAGTGGTAGTTATAATAAATGTGTGGCCATTAGAAGATGTGGGATTTATTTTTCCAATTAAATTGAGTCCCCATTTTGAAAAGGCCAAGGTGAAGTAATGGGTTGTAAGGCTTGGGATGGTGCATGAATGAGATTACCATGTTTTTGGAAAGCCTGACATTTCTTCACAAAGTTGCATGCATCTTCCTCCATTGTGGGCCAGTAGTATCCAATGCATAAAATATTCTTTACAAGGACTATTCCATTGGTATGGGCACCACAAATACCAAATGTACTTCAGCTAGTGTCGATTAGCTTCATCCTAATTGAGACATCTTAAGAGAGTCCCATCATAGCCTCTTCGATACAAGGTGTCATGCAAAGAAGGGTGTAGTGTGAAGCACATTGTGCTAAGGATCTTTTATTAGCTGAATTAAAATTAGGAGGATAGGATTTAGTTTGAATGAAGGTGTATATATCGTGGTACCAGGGATGATCAGGACCAACAATCTCACAAACCATGGTGGACTCGACAATTCATATGCGGGCACCAAAATATGTTCAACAAGGAACTCGTTGTGAGTTTGATTAGTGTCAAATGAAAGAAGGGAGGTGATAGTTTCCATGGCATCCACTACTTTGTTTTGTACATGAGGAACTTGTTCAAAATTGATAATCTAGAAATACCCTCTAAGGTTATCAACCATTCTTTTATAAGGTAAGAGATTTTCATCTTTTACTTGATATTCTCATTAACTTGATTAATGACAAGAAGAGAATCACCAAGAACTATCAATTCTTGCAAGGTGCCATGAGATAAAAAACCCTAAGCCTGCTATCAATGCTTCATACTCTTTGCTATGTTATTTGTGCAAGGGAATTTGATACGATAAGATTTAGGTATGAGGTCTCCATTTGGTGTATGCAAGACAATTCCTGCTCAAAACCATGGATGTTGCAAGATCCATCAAAGAATAATGTCCATAAGGGTGTTGCTTCTATGTACAAAAGGTCTTCATCTAGAAATTCAAAATTTAATGGTTGTGAGCTTCTGGAAGTGGTGTTGTGGCTAGTTGATCTGCCTAGTGCTTGACCTTTGATAGCTTTTTGATTGACAATTTCAATGTCAAATTCACTAAGTAGTGCAATCCAACTAGACATTCATCTGTTATGACTAGTCTCGAAAGTAGGTACTTAAGAGGATCAACCCTTGAAATTAGCTTGGTGGTATGATTTAGGAGATAGTGTCATAGCTTTCCAAAAGTATAAGCAACTGCTAAACAAGCCTTTTCAACCTGTGAATACTTGGTCTCATGTTCAAGAAGAGTTCTACTCAAGTAATACACAACTTGTTCCTGACCCTTATCATTGTGTTGCACCAATAATGCCCCAATGGCATGTTTATTGTTGCAGATGTATACAACAACATAGGCTTATCTTGTATAGGTGGCATGAGTACCGGTGGAGATGCTAGGTATTCTTTCAATTTTGCAAAGGCATCTTGATAGTCTTGTGTCCATTTGAATTGGACATCCTTTTTAAGTTGGTTGAAATGATGGCACTTATCTACCAATTGAGAGATGAAGTGACAAATAGACTGTATTTTTCCTTATAGGCCCCTTAGTTGTTGAAGGTTATGAGGAGGTGGCATATCTATTATAGCTTTGACCTTGGTAGGGTCCACTTCAATTCCTCTTCGTGAGATAATGATCCCAAAGTTTTTTCCTAAAGTGACACCAAAGACACATTTTTTGGATTAAGGTGAACCTTGTACTCCCTTAACCACTCAAATATACACCTAAGAACTATTGGATGATCCACCCTAGTCTTTGATTTAGCAAGAATATCATCGACATAATCTTCCATTATGTCATGAAGAAGGTCATGGAAAATAATAGTCATGACATGTTGATAAGTTGCACCAACATTTTTAAGGCCAAAAGGCATGACCTTGTAACAAAATGTCCCCCATGGGGTTGTAAAAGTTGTTTTATGTTGGTCTTCTTCAACAATTTGAATTTGGTTATACCCGGAAAAATCCATCCATAAGGGATAACATCTCATGGCCCATAGTAGAATCGACAATCATGTCAATATTAGGCAAAGGGAAATCATCCTTAGGACATGCCTTGTTAATGTCACAAAAATCTATAAAAATACAGATTTTGGGGTCTTCTTCACAATTGGTACCATATTAGATATCCACTACTGAGTAGTCAATGCACCATATGAATCCTGCATCAATAATTTTTGTAGTTCGGCCTTAACAAGCAATGTGACCTTGGGATGCATTTTACGTAGTTTTTGCTTGACAGGTTTAACATCTGGGTGCACCACAAGGTGATGAACCACAAGAGAAGGATCAAGGCTGGAGCATATATTTGTAAGACCAAGTGAATACATCCTGAAACTCGGTTAGAAGTGTTGTGAAGGCTTTGATTTTAGTTTTTGATAAACTGGCACCTAGTTGTAACAATTTTGGTTGGTCTTGATTCAATGTTAATGGTTGTCGTCTCTTCTACCAACAACTTAGAAGTGTCATTATCTTGAAATGATGTTGGAGGCTTGTGTAGATTGTTAGATATTTTGGATCCAAATCCTCTCTCTAGTGCCTCTGAAAGGTTTTCACTAGGAGATGCATCCTTTTCTTTCTTTTTCTTTTTCATTTTTTGCTTCTCGTATAATGCCTCAGAAAGGTTTTCACTATGTGAGATATAATTTGTCTTTTTTGTGTTTAATTTATTTTTCTTTAGGACTGGAGATTGTAAGTTCTTCACCGAAGTAGGTGGTAGCATCAAGGTTTATATGAAACCCTTCTTGTGATCTAACAAGGGAAAAGGGTCCCGAGCCTCGAGGAACTCTGGATGGCCTCATCATTTTGAAAGAGATCCATGGAAATATGACATTGTTGGTCTTGATCAATGAGGGAAGGATAAACAACATCAAGGGTTGAATGGATAAGTATTGAGGAAAAGTGTAGTTTCGGCTAGGTCTTTGAAGAGGCTATGTGTGGAACCGGTCTCAATTTCAAAATTTGAGTCCTCATCGCTAGGTAACACATCAAAGACTATAGGCCTCTTCTCATATGTCTCATATCCTAGACCATATGTGTAAAGATTAGACTTGATATTCATAGGTTCAAGAACACCATGCCCTTGTGGGCCAAGGCCTCTTCCTTTCTAGTTCATGTTTTTCATCATTTTATATGGCCCTTGGTGTAATCAGTGGATTCGTAGCATTCTGCCATCTTGTCATATAGCCAAGAGTCATTAGAGATTGGAATATGTTCATCTTCTAGATATCCATATCATCTCCAAAGAGTGTTTTTGAGATAGTAAGTTGGAGGTTCTTGTAAATGAGGAGCGTTAGGATGCCCATAGCTGTGAGGTGATAATGGGAGTTTTCCAACAAGAAATGTATTGTCAAGTGTGTACTCACCTAAGCCTTTATGAGAGAATGTAACTTCAGGTGACACTTTAGATGTATAATGCTTTAGGAAGGGAAGATGTGTGAGAATAGGGCTCAATATTATATGTAGAGATTTAATATGGAAGAAGATGCAGAAGCATGAGGGAACAATATTACATTAGGATCAATATGGTTGGTAACAATAGGAGTTGTACTAGATCTAGTTGTGCTATCAATAGATGGAAAATAATTTTCCTTTTTGTACCTTGCTTGAAAAACTTACAATATTCAAAGGGGTCAGTATCGCCACACAAGGTGAACTCTCTGCCATTATGTGGAAACTTTATGCATTGATGGAAGGTGGAAGGTATTGCGTGCATCACATGTATCCAAGGTCTACCCAAAAGAAGGTTATATGATGTTTTCTGCATCAACTACATGACACATAGTGTCAAGGAGCTGCGGGCCTACTTGTATGGGAAGAGTGATGGTACCACAAGACTGGTGCTCAATATTATCATAACCATGAATGGTAATGATATTAGCATCTAAGTCATCTATTGTATGACCAAGGAAGTGGAGCATTTTTATAGAACAAATGTTAAGAGCCACTCCATTGTCGATAAGAACTCTCTTTAACTTTATGATGGTAACGTAGGCTTGATGTACAAGGAGTTATTGTTAATCAGATTTGGGTTCAACATATCTTGAGGGCAAAAGATAGGATAGGAGTTTTCAGGTGTAAGGTTTGTGATCATAGCCTAAAACTATTGAACATTGAGAGTATGAGGAACATGTGATTCATTTAGAGCACAGTGAGAATATCTTGAAAGCTAGGTGACTCTTTTAATAGTTCCATTAGAGAAATGTGTCTGTGTGGTTGTTAATTGTTTGATGAAGTCATATTGACTGGAGTGGAAGATTTGGCATTAGAATTTGACTTTTGATTTGAAGGAGCTATTGGTTTGGATGTTTGAGGTTCTGCAAAAGATGTAGAAGGTTGGTTTTCCATGAACCCATATCTTCCGTTGGCATGTGGTCACAACATTACTCAAAGGTTTGAATTTAATGGTCACCATTGTAGATGGTACTTCCTCAATAAATGAGATAATTGAACTAAAATCAGCATTATTTGTAGAGGACCTTTGTCAACATTTTTATCATCACTGCCATGTTTGGGAAATGGGTTTGAGAACACCTTAAGATTGTCATTGGGTGTTTTATTTGGTGATGGTTCTTCAATAATGATATCTCCACTATCAATGAGGTCTTGGACAAAGTGACGTAAGTGAAAGCATCGATCAGTTGGGTGACCATCAATGTGATGAAAATCACAATAAGTATCAACTTTATACCAAGTAGGCTTGGGTTCTCCCTCAACCCAAGGTCTGGTGATGGGATAAGTAACCATGTTTGCATTAACGAGTTGTTGAAGGACATTTGATAGAGGTTCTCCCAAAGGAGTGAAACGATGTCGTTTAGAATCAGGAGAGGAGGAAACCTCTTTGCTAGAAACAACAAGAGGTTGTTTACCTTTGTTTGGTCTAGTCTGAGTGTTTTGGATGTTGTGGACATTGTGATTGTCTATAATACCATCATTGACCATATTATGATTACGGTTAACATGTTTAGATTTGTCTTGGTGAGAGCTATTAGGATGGTTACTATGTTGCCCATTGTCTTTTGAATGAGGTTTAATCAAACCTTTTGTGACAAGGATTTTTCAATCTGTGATCCTTTCTCAATAACTTCTTCAAAATTATTAAGGCAATGCATTTGCATGTGAAAGGATAGCTCACTATTGATTAGGTACAAAGATGCTCACAAGTTGCTTCTCAGGCATGGAGCATGGGAAACGACTAACAATCCCATGCCATCTTTGTAGGAATTTATGTGAAGGTTTCATTTGTTCATTGTTTTGGCATTACACAAGTCCATCATTGTAATTTAGAGTCTAGGTTGAATGAGAAATGTTTGACGAACTTCTCTAGAGAGGTCCGTGAAAGTTTGTATAGATCCCTTGGGGAGGTGTAGAAACCAGTCCAAGGCTTGTCCTCCTAGACTTTGTGGAAAGAGACGCATTAAGAAGACATCACTATAGGCCACCTCTTGGAAAGCCATATAAAACTCCTTGATATGCTCTCTAGGATCATTCTTGCCCTTGTATTTGTCAAATTTGGGTATCTCAAAAGATTTTGGAAAAGGGACACACAAAATGTCCTTATCGAAGGGGTAAGGACACAATTCTTCAAAGTTGAATTGTTTGTGTTGATGTTACACCTAAGATGGTGTCCTTCATCATTTTCCATTCTTGGGAAAATGGTGAGTTGTTCTGTAAGAAAGATAAGGAACCATCACTCGTAGAGTTGTTGTTATCTTTGGTGTGCATGGTATGACTCTTAAATGAAGCATCACTAGATTTCTTTGGTGCCTCATTATCATGGGATTCATTGGTGACTTTGGAATTTAAGATAGCAAGTTGTTTAGCCATGTCATTAATTTGATTCATGAGGGCTTGAGTAGGATCGGTGGCCAAATCAGTTGATTTTCCTTTGTTCCTTTTTCAGATTTTTCTTTGTTTGATTCATTTCCTTTGGTGTTGTTTGAGGTGGACTTGTTTTGATCATCATTATTCGTGTGACTAGGGCCTGCCTCATCATCATTGTTTGTTGAAATGAAAGGTTCACCCTTGTTAGGTGGTGGTTTTCCAAGTAATGTTTGTAGACTAGCTTTTCATCAAAATCAGAGGGTAATTTTTCTCCCATCTCAAGGAGACAAAGAAAAAATTGGTCTTTATTCATACGTAAAATATTTTTAATGCGGGATTGTTCTTCGAGTGAGATGTCATTCTGATCATCCTCAGAGTTTTGGTCATTATCACTATCAAAATTTCCAAAAGGATTTTGATGTCATTCGCCCCTTCCAAAAGGACTATAATCTCTGTGTCGTGTTCCCACCATTTTTAAAAGAGGGGAGCAAAAGAGAGATGTGAAAGATAACTCAACCCGTAGCAAAGTGAATGCGATGATGGAAGAGAGGTGTGTGATTAAGCTTGATAATAACTTGTCCCTTAACAAAGTGAATGCTAAGATGGGAAAGAGGTTTGGAAGATATGAGTGACACAACCCTTAACAAAGTGAATGTCAAGATGGAAGTGAAAGTGTTTGATAAACTCAACCCTTGACAAAGTGAATGCCAAGATGGAAGAGTGGTCTGATGTGATGAAGGTTCTCATCCTCTAACAAAGTGAATGCTAGAATGGAGGAGGGTTATAGTGACAAAAGTATGAATGTGTTCAACCTCTAACAATGTGAATGTTAGAGTGGAGAAGTGAGGATAGATTGATTGCAAATGCACTCTACCACCTAGAAAAAGTGAATGCTAAATGGGAAGAGGGTATGAAAAAGGAGTCAAATCGTATGTGATGTGCTCAACCCTTAACAAGAATTAGTTAAGAAGGAAGAGGCTAATGAAGGGATAAGACTCAAATATTGATAGTGTAAGTGTTGGAAAAAGAAGATATGATGAAGTGTCTAGAACACAACAAATATGTTTTCAAGTTAGAGACGTGAAGAAAAAAACATATACAGTTTAACAATGATGTTTTTCAAACTAAAGGATGCAAGAGAGAATGAAGATAAAATGTGATGAAATTGAGTTGTGGACAAAGTGGAACACAACACCATTAAGATGTGAGTCGTAAGATGAAAGTGCTTAAGCGAGGACGTGGATATCCAAAACTCAAGACTTGATGTCGAAAAGGAGATGAAAACTTAAACTGTTGGGAAATACAATCCAAATGTTTAAGTGTTGAATGAAATGGGAGATGAACTCAAAAGGAGGTGAATATGAAAGATAGAAGAATTTGATAATCATGAAAGGGAAGAATCAAATAAGTGAATAAAAACTCCAAATGAATGAAAGAAGATCAAATGGAGAAGGCAATAAGGATGAAAATATTGAAATAATGAAAAAGAGATGAAAGTTCCAAAAAGGGAAATTTGAGAGTAAAATGAAGGTTAGTGAATGAATGATGAGAAGAAAAGAAGACGAGAAAGATGAAATGAGGATGAAAGTAAAATCCAAACAAGGATAGTTTGGAAAATGAAAAAAGATAAGAAAAGTGAAATATGGATCCCAAACAAGGAGTGTTTGGGAAAAAAGTGAGTGTGGACACTACTAAAGAAAAAAAAAAAAAAGAAAAAAAAAAAGAAGTTTTGTTTGAATGTTTGTTTGTGGCCTCTACCTTAAATTGGCTTGGACAATGTTTGGCTTCCTAGGTGGCTCTCTCAACTAGGTGTCAACAAAATATCGAGCGAGCGTGATGCTATTACTAGCTGATGACTTTACTTTACCCCCTTTGAAACCCTAAGAAAAGATCTTGCTCAGAATGAATCACATTGGGGTCGCCACTAAGGATATCGTGACTCTAACTCACAAGGCTTTACTAGTCAGGTAGGATAAAAAGGTTCCCATTTCGTCCACTAGTTCCCTCAAGGTGTGGACTACTTTGGGGTTCCTAGAACCACCCCCTTTGTTGTAGCTTAAGGCTTATGCCAAGGGGTTATGTTCTAGTTAAGTGGTCGAGTCGTAGCTCTTAACCAAACCTACAAATCAAGTGTTTTGAATGTGGTGTTTTTTTATCTTTTGATTTAAATGTGGTTTGATTGTACTCCTTTGCAACCTGTAGTTAGTAGTTTTTGAATGTTTTATCCACCTTGTGTGAGAGCGGGTCATAAACAAATGATTAGAAAGTTTTCGAAATGAGGTAAAAAAAAAAACAAATAAACAAAGACAATAAAAGTGAACCCACATTTTTGATTTCCAAGATCGCTTAAAAGTGCGAGGAAAGAGCATATGTGTGGGTTGGCTTTAGTTAAGTGAAACATTAATTCCCAAAAAAAAAGAAGAAATGACCATGTTTTGATTCCCAAGATCACTTAGAAAGCACGAGGAAAGCATCATATGCATGATGTTTCGTGGTTAGTCTCACAAAAACAAAAGAAAACAATAAAGGAAAAGTATGCAAAAACACGTTAGAAAGGGTTAGTTGAATAAAAAAATGATGAAACGTGTGCAACTAAAAATGTGACAAAAATTGAACCAAAAAGTCCAATAACACTAAAATTTGCAACGTTGACAAGTAGTGCCCCTTAGTGATTAAAAGCTTCCATGAACCCTACAAAATCAAATTACATAGTTAGTAATTAAAAGGAAATTAAAAAACTAAAAAGAAATAAATAAATAGAACAAAATAATTAAATGAAATAAAACTAAGAAATTAGTATGAAAAGAAAAATATTTAATGGAAAAGAAATTAAACTAAACATATGATATAAAAATTAAATTTAAGAAATAATTAGGTGAAACCTAAAAAAATAAATAAAAAAGAGCTAAAAACTAACATAAAAAGTTAGGTTAAACAAAAATCTTAAGTTAGGTTTAACAATAACTAAAAATGGGAAAATATAAATGCAAATGGAAACCCTAAGTTTTTATTGTGGAGTGTTTCAGGGGGGTTGTGGGAGTGTGGCAATTTAGGAGGGGAAGGGGTGTGAGTTTGAGGGATTTGTGGTCAAAGGGGGAACACGATGAGCTGGGAGGGTGGGGTGGGTGGGGAGGGGGCTGCATGGGAGGGAGAGATCGGTCATGAGGGCTTGGGTAGTCCGGGGTGGGGGGGGGAGTCATGGGGAAAGGAATAGGGTTGGGATGAGTGGTGAGTAGAGATGGGAGAGGGGCCGAGTTAGGGTGGGGGGTCAGGTTTGGGGGACGGGGAACACAAGGTTGGGCATGGTAGATCGGGTGTTGAGGGTAGGAGGTGGGTAGGGGTAGTGAGGTATGAGGGAATAGAGAAGGGATGGGACATAATAGTGAGGAAATGGGGAGGGAATGGGGGAGGGACAGGTGGGTAGGGATCAACTAGGTTGGGGAGGGGAGAGGTGAGGTCAATGGATCTAGGGGAAGGGGAGGGGAATGAGGGTGAGAGGTGAGGTGGCTCACCTAGATTTGAGCCAAAGGAGGGAAGGGAGGAGGGAGGGAGGGATTTTTAGGGGTTAATTTTTTCTTTTATTGTTAAAATTTTTTTTTTTTAAAATATTTTATATATTTATATATATTTTTGAAAATGCAATCTAACATAAAAAACAATTCTCTATGTATGTAGGTGTATATTTTTATGTGTCGAGAGAATATAACAAAGAGAAAATGCATCAAAAAAATGAAAAACAAATAAGTGTGCAATTTCTGACAGAAGGATTAAAGCAAAAACCATTACAAATCTAAAACTTGCAAATGTGCAAAACAATACAAAATCTGCAAACAAAATGTTAACAACAACACACAATAAACCAACAACAGTAAAGATGTTTTTTTTTTTTTGTATGTGCAAGTTTTTAAGTATGTGATGGTACAATTTTGTTGTTGCTTCCAAACCTACACACAAAAAAGAAGATTTTTCCAAAACAAATTTAGACAAAACAAAGTTAAAACAAAATGAAACAAAAATGAAAGGAGGGGTGCGAGTCCCACCGGGCATGCCAAAATGTAAGCTATGAAAAATCACAGTAATGAAAGACAAACAAATAATTTGCAAACCTTCTAGTAACCTTCCAATGCAAACCTCAATAAGGGTCTCCTGTGAAACCTTGCAAATGAATGTCAGAAATGATTGTGGATGCTCTTGAGCTCTCCAAACTTTGAATGCAAATGCTACCAACATAGTGAATTCAACAGAGTTTTTGTACTTCAAATTCAAGAGGATTTGTAAGGAAGGTAAGCTGTAATTTATAGAGGCAAAAGTAGTTGAAATTGGTTATAAATGGATGAATGAATATGCTAAAAATAACATTGTGGGAAGTTTACAATAGTGTAAAGGGGGAATAAATGAATTAATTGCACAAAAATGCATCGAGAAAGGTGGTTGTATGTGAAATTTAATTGCCCCCACCTTTCTAGGATTCTAGAAGTGCAGTTAACTAGGATAAGGATAGGGAGTCTAAGTAGAGTCTAAGTAGAGTCTAGGTGGAGTTTGATCAAGTGGCAGATGACTAGGATGTACACACTTAATTAATTAATTATTTAATTAATAAATAATAATTAACTTAGGTAAAAGGGTACTAAGGATACATGGGATTAATTTAATTAATCCAAAGGGGTATAAAGTGCATGAATTAATTAATTTAATTAATTAATCACAAATGGGTGAAGGATCTTGCTAATTAGTAGTACATGACATCGGTATGGTACACACTTTCAATTATTTTTCATCCAATCCTTTTGTGGACAAGGCATTGCTCTTGATATAGCCCATAACTATGGGTGATAACATGAAGGTAGAAGAGCTCAGAATTTAATTATATGATAAGCCTATCCTAGATGGGCACATGAATGGATGCACACGTGCAAACAAACACACAAAATTGGAGTCGATGATAATATTTTAGAGCACACATGGAGGGAAAAAGAAAAAGGTAAGCTCATGTACCTAATGTATGATGAAGAGGTTGAAGATTTAAATATAGAGAACACATAGGGTGAGCTTGAGGTCTTAGATACAATAGACGATTAGGTACACACATACCATTTATTTCTTAAGACAAAGAAGGTTAATATTGGGGGATGGATAGTACCTAAGGAGGCAATCATTGATGACTATTGTTATGAGGTAGAAGTCACAAAGATAGTTTAATTATTGTGGGACTTATAGGATATATTTCCTAGGGGATACCATGAGTTGAAGGGTGTCCATCCATCACTAGGGGAGATGAAGATAAATCTCAAAGGTGCACAACCAGTTCACAAAATACCTTACAGAATGAATCCAAATTTACACGTCAAAGTAAAGGATAAGATTGATAACATATTAAAGGTAGGTATCATTGAGCTAATTGAAGAATCATAATGGATCAATCCCATGGTCATAAGTATAAAGAAAGATGGAAGGATAAAGATATGTGTGGATTACAAAGTGTTAAATTCCTCTTGTGTAATTGATCCATTCTGTACATCATTCATTAAAGAAATTCTCAATGGTGTAGCAAGGTGCGAGATATATTCTTTCACAAATGTTTTCTCTAGATATCATCAAGTTTGAATTGTGTGTGAGGACCAATCTAAAACCATGTTTGCCATATAATGGGGTTGCTTTGCATATACATTCATGCCTTTTAGTCTAAAGAATGTTCCAATAATATTTTTGTGCATTATTGTACAAGATTTTCAGGACTTCATCCATAAATTTCTCCAAGTTTATCTTGATGATTGAACAATAAATGGGTTAGTAAAGGAACATTGTGACTATTTAAGACCAATGTTTGAGAGATGCATGTAGCTCAGTATATCTCTAAACATCAAAAAGTGCATCTTTTTGATGTCATTTGACACATTGTTGGGGCATATCATTTGTAAAGAGGGTCTTCTAGTTGATCCGGAAAAGATAGCAGTTATATTGGGGTTGGAAGAGCTAACTAACCAAAGTGAAGTGTGTGGATTTATTGGGCATATAGGATATTACAAGAAATTCATCAAGGGTGTGGATTTATTGGGCATATAGGATATTACAAGAAATTCATCAAGGGTGTGGATTTATTGGGCATATAGGATATTACAAGAAATTCATCAAGGGCTATGCCAAGATAGTTGCACAACTAGAAGAACTATTGAAGGCGAGAGGAAAATTTTATCGAGGGATGCACAACAACAAGATTTTGAAGCATTAAAAGATAGGTTAACTATTGTGCCTATCCTTCATTTCTCTTTATGGAATATGTCATTCCATGTTCATGTGGATGCCTCAGGGACAAAAATTAGGGTAGTGCTAGCACAACCAAGAGAAGAAATCATTGACCTTAGACTTTGTTATATGGCTTAGGTAAACTGTGAAACACTAAGTTCTTGATTTCCGCATAACACTACAACCACCTTCTGTGAGCATTTTTCTTGAAGTTGCATGAGTCTATGCCTTGAATGAAGTTTTCCAAATAGAAAGGGTTTTATTTCAGAAAATAGGACCAAAATGATCCCTTAAAAGAGATATGATAATGTATGTGAAAATTCTTCCGTAACAAATAAAGCCAACAAAAAATAATTGAGGATAAAATATTGTGAAAAGAACAAAAATAAACTTTATTACATAAATTTTTTGAAATCACATTACAATATTGTAGGCAACTTTGAGGGAATGATTTTGTTTGAGAAATCTCAATACAATATAATATATGGATGCTTTTTTATTGGTAATTGGATAGGCTCCAAGGGCCATTACATAAGATATCCTTTAAATATCATAAGAGGAAAAAATTCACCATCCAAAAAGAGTCAAAAAGGAATTAACTCAAGACACCATACAAAGGAGAAAAACTTTGAAAATAGATTCAGAGAAAAACCTAGACAAAAAACAAGGACAAAACAGAATAGACAACACAAAGTCAGTGAAAGAGAACCTAAAGAGTCTTTAACCTGGTTCTTGAGCTCGGTCCTTAGTAGTTTTATGTTGAAGGAGAGTCTCATCCTCTTCATATGAACTGCTAAGAACAAGCCTCATATTTTTACCCTTGACAACATCATCAACCCTTTTATCCTGAAGAACATCAAGTCTTTGTCTGTGCAAAGGCATCTCGGCCTTCAACATCTTAACCATTATGACAAGGTTACTATTATCCGCTTTACAGAGGCCACAATACTTTCTAAAGAATTCAACCTTTAAGAGACAAAAACATAAAGATTATTCTTCATATTGTGCTCCATATTGACACTCAAACCAGACCCTCCTGCTAAGCTTTGAAGAGCTGAAGCCGCTTTGAAATCCTTGATCCTCTTATTCTTCTTCTTTAATCTTTCAGATAGGGGGAAAAATTCTCTAGATCATCACTAGAACTGCCAACATTTTCAGAGAAAGAAACCATAGGTTGTATAACATGAGAGTCTACTTTCATTAATAAGAGAATAATACCCTTATGGAGTGGAGCGACAAATTTTTCATCTAGGAAATCTAGAAAAGAATTCTTTAAGGAGAAAAATAAATAGAAAGGAATGCTCATCCTTTTATTATGTCAAAAATGATTCAACAGAGAGAAGTGGTGGGTGTGTAATTTACGGAACTTATCATCAAGGGTAATATATTTCATGATATGGAAGCAAACCTCTCGGCCACCTGCCGGTAAAGAGACCCTTGCAATACCATCCTCCATGAACAAAACTATTTCATCAACATAAAAGAAAGTGTCCAATTCCTCCACCCTTCTCGATCTATCTTTAAAATATTAAACCCATCAGTCAGCATGCCCGAAACCTTTGAGATGAAGTCCTTTGTAACATGCAACCTAACTCCCCTAACAATCACCACTCCATTATCCCATACCACCAAAAATTTATTGACAGATACGAATCACTACCTTTTAACTTGAACAAATAATTAGTGAGTCCACCTTTCTTCATAATTTCCCAAATGGTTGTATCTCTCTGCAACGTAATGCATGAGGTGGCTCCCACACAAACACGTTCTCCACCCATACTAAAATTGATAACAAGAATCTGCAAAAGCTAAGTTGAACCAATAAGAGAATGAAACCAGAGTTCCCTTCCTCGACCTAGAATCCCAAAACCTTGCACACCTGAAAAGGTAAGACAATCATGAAAATAAGTTCCCAAATCTCCTTCGCACTTGAGATATCACAACTCTCTCTCATCATTTATTACCCTTAAGACCCGTGCATGAAGTGTTTCCTCACATGGCCATGAGGACTTAGAGTGGTAATTGACCCCGTAATTTTCTAAACAATATGCACATTTGTTTCTTTCACAAAAATGTGATTAATACTTAAGTCCTCAAACCTAAGTGAAAATCTATGAATATCTTCCATAATGTTTTTAATATTGTAGGTAACACCAATTTCCTTCCTCATTGCTTGAAAAATATAAAGGAGTCCCCTTAAACTTGAATTTTATTAATATTTAGAGAAACAACCATAAATAAACCCCACAAATCCATTGAAGCTTCAACATAATTTCAAGTTTTAGAACCCAAAGGACCTGTATTTGCTGTTATTTATGGATGCTTTTCACTAGCCTATGCATCACATTTATACTAGTTATACTCAAGAAAAACAATACTTCCCATCCATGTGGGATTATACTTAATATATCAATGGATGACTTAGAAATCTTATGCATCCATAGTATTTATTATAACAAGATTATAAAGAGAAGGGTGGGATGAAGGATCCTAACTATATCAAAGTGTTTATGTTCTAATGTTTGTTAATATATGAATTTTGCAGAGGAGTCAACAATGAATAGGAGAGAAATAATAAAAGGATCATGTCATGAGTTTTTTTATGGATTTATCTAGAGCATATATATGAAATTGATGTCGATATATAGCGATACCATCTATAAGTGAGTATGTAGGAACATTTAGGCTCGTAAGAGAGGAAACACATGAGCTGAAGTACCAAGAGGAGGCTCTTGCATTCATAGATTAGGGTGATATGGGGGAATTGGTGTAGATTATAGGGTAAAATCAAATGACATTATCAATAAGCAAGCTAGAATACTATATGATACCAAAGACAAATGCAAGTAGACAACAACAAGATGCAAATATCATAGCCAAAATATAGATTTGAGTGGCTTGAGTAGAGGGCAAGGATGTGATTAGATTGATCTCTATGAGTGGGTAGTCAAACTCCATTGAATAATAATATGAAACCTCCTCCTTTGAGGGGTGAAGGGGGTGTATCATATAATACTACATATATTATGTATTATATACCCTTTTTTGAGAAATAATGTATCAATGTGTATGACAATATTTTGGACTCATTGTGTACATGGATTATATGATTATAGTGGTTAAAGTTATGGTTGCATATATTACCCATTTTCTCATTTCTACACTTTCACAAATGTGATATCATCTAAGGATAAAACGTGAAAATGTAGGGAATAAATAAGGATAAAGATGACATCTAGTGAAAAGATATAATAATTTAGAAATAAAAAGATGTGCTAATAGGTTATGTGAAATGATATCTAAAAAATATAAGAAATAAATCAAAGAATTTAAAAGATAGGATAAAATATTTTAAGACACCTAATAAAATATAAGAAGAAAATCCAAGGAATTACAAAGCATGAAAAATGAATGTAAGACATCTAGTAAAATATAAGAAAGTAATCAAATAAATTAAGAAATGTGCAAGTAAAGCCATAATACAAATAAAATGTAGTATAATTCATGGGTAAATAAAAAATAATAGGCGATAAAAATTATGGTAATAAGTATCAAATGTGATCTAAGAAATGAACAAAGAAAACATAAGATGTGATAAACTAGGGAACCTTTGAAATGAATAGGATCATCTTTAATACTTGTTGGAATTTGTTAGGAGATAAACATTTCTATATAATGTCATGACTAGGGTGAATGAATATGATGTACTTGTAAGGATATCATTAAGGTATTATAATTATACTCACAAATCTATGGAAAGGGTGGAAACATCAAAAAATAAATAGTAGTATGAAAAAAATATAATAGGATACAAAAGGGGTATGAATTCATGTTCAACTACTAAAAATGTTTATCAAGGGAATAAAGGGAGTGACCATGAAAGTAGAGAAAATCTAAGGCAACATGATGGTGATACAAGATACTTAGTGGAGATGAGACACTTTAATCATTAGGATATGACTAAAGGTTTTCGTCATATAGGTGAGATAAAACCTGAGTAGGTGGGTTCAACTTAGACTAACAAAGTATAAATATATATCCAAACTAAACTATGATAGTATATGGTATTAAATAATGTATCCTACCTTTAAATAACATTTTCACTATTATTTAGGACATCGTGAAAGGAGGTGTAGGAATACTAAAGGATTAGATACGTGGCGTGAAAAGTAAGGGAACTAAATGATAGTTATGAGATCTCCTACCCAAATTATAAAAAGCTACCACAACCCAAAGGAAATCGAGATCTGTAATGAGGAAAATATGGAGTTTGAGAATTAACTAGCATAGGGGTGTCCCCAAATAGATTATGTCACATTTTTTTGGTTTGTGATTGAATTTTCGTTTGTAATAATTACCTTTTGTTTTGTCTATTTATTTTATTTTTCTTTGATACTATGGATTTTGAATTTTCTTTTAGATTGTATTATTCCTCTTGATAAAATATGGTCAAAACTTATGTAATCCCTATAATATCTCATATACACCCCTTTATAATCATTATTTACTCTCAAATATATTTTAATACACACACAAACTTTATATATTTACTCACATACATGAGTACTAACCAATATTTTCCTAGAACTTCCTTCGTATTGATTCAAAATTATGATCAAATGGGTGTGAAAGATTACTAACACAAGAGATCTTACACATCATCACTAAAAAGGAGATCCTAGAAACCATGATGCTTGGGTACCTCTAGACTTACCCTTGGGAAAGAGTGTGGTTTCATCTCTTCCCTAAGTGTTTCTTCAAGTGAGATGAGGAGTGAGATAAGTGAATATGTAAGGGATATAAGAATGATATAATGATAGATAAATATAATAGTTGATTATAAGGAAATATAAAGGGTGCTTCATGTGGGATGATTCCCTCCATGTCCCTGATTGCTCATTCACATAGTTGTATTGACTTGTAAATGACTATTTTTTGGTCTATGGTAGAGCCTAAAGTAATAATAAGAAAATATTTATGCAGTCTAGGTTTGATAAATCTAAAACCAACTCCTCAAATGTGTTGGTGGACCCTACACAAGGTGAATATTTTTATAATTTCCAATTTTTGAGAGGGAGTTGCAAAATTCCAATCCCCCTAAAAATTAAACCATTGTAATCTACATTTTGTGCCAAATCCAACAAGTGGTTGGAAGGCTAGGTTCATCCTCATTTAGTGCATTTTTTTAATGCTTGAGTGTAATTTTATTTAAAATAGGCCTTGTTTATGGGAAATCTTTTTGTAATAACTTTTGATCGATAGCTGGAATTGAGCACCGTATTTTGAAAAAGTTCATATTTTTAATTTCCCATGCATTGGTCCTATTTATTTTGTAAAACAACTACTTTATAAAGTACCAACATTTGGGGGTGTTGTAATCACATGTAGATGCATTTTAGATGAGACCAACATCTTGTTTTTTTAGTGATACATCATCTTGCATTTATCATAGCTTTTGAGAATGAGATGATTTTCTCCAAAGTGTGTGGACTTTAGAGGACATGGTCAAAATTATGGAAGAAAATAGATCTCTTAAAATCAAAACTCTCTTCTTCATAACCTCATTTATGAAAAGGATGAACTAATACACTCCTTCAACATCAACTTGCTAAGCTATAACATCATCCTCATATTGTGGAATCTCATACCCCTATTCCTAGTTCACTTGTAGATATTACTTTTTACCCACTAACCTTGTTTTGTCAGTTTTTGAGCCTACTCTTGCTTTTAATGCTCCTAAGCATGTTGTGCTTATTACTACATGTTCTTCTTCCACACCTATGCCTATTGCAATAACACATTATGTGTATCCCACTTTAGTGCCTTCTTCTCATGTGCATGGATATTTTGAGAAGCATACCACTGCATTCAGTTCCCACATGCTCCGTTTTCTGGGATTTTCTGGAAGAGGTATTGGCATACATTCACATGGTATTCCTTCCCTTATTCATATTGTTAAATGGAATTCTTTCCATGAAATTGGTTTTTGGGAAGGTAATTCATTGGGATCACTCATTGACAGAGCTTCTATTTTTTCTCTTGATTACTTTATGAGGATCATGAACTACACATGAGTTTTGTACCTTCACTCACACCTAAGAAACCTGAGATTTCAGTTTTTAGGAATGATCAACTTGACACACATTTTGATGTTTCATTACATGCTCCAGTTATGCACTTTATAGAAGATCATATGTAGGAATCTTCTTTGTCCATTCATATTAATCTAGGATGGATATCTTAACACTTGCGGTGAATGACGTAAGCATTCATCAAGAGGACTCTACAGACATGGATCCTCCACCATTCATCTTCTTGCTCCACTTTCTTCTCCTCCTGCATTGTAATGTTCCTTTTTTTGAGCTATTTTATTTAGTAGTGTAGAATATATCTCCTTTTAAAGATATTTTGTATTTATTTTTGACACTTTTTAGGCATATTGATAATCTTTTTTGTTATGGAGCTTTTTTGTTGGATCCCAATGTTAACTTGTCATTGTTTGAGTAGTGGTGTGGCCACTCATATAGCCTATTTAAAATCACTCCACCCATTCAATATTATGGGAGCATGTGGTGTTGATCTTGATTCTTTGGTTATCATGTCCTTGCCTTGGTTATTATTGGTTCATAGCACACCTTTTTCTAGCAGTAGATCAAGCTATGTTTGGTGATTTCTTGCACTTTTGACATCACCTCCGGCAGTCTCCTTAAAGTTGTTTTTTATCTTATTCTCCTTCTAAAGGGTATCTATTTTTTGAATTACACTATCAGAGACTCCATTTATAGTATTCTAATATGGAGACATTTTGTTGTATCATAGTGTCAATTGATTTTGAGTGTTTTGATTGATATTTGGATCTAGACTACAATGTAGACTATGAATTCTTCTTTAAAAATGTATGTTTTTTTGATCTAAGCTTCTTGAGATGCCTCGCGTGAAGCACGTAATTTTATCTCTCTACTTTGTTGTCACTAGTTGTTGGTTTTGTACGTTGTAGTGATTTTTTCCATCCATGGTAACTCTTTTTTAAGTTATAAACATAAGTAACTCATCAACCTTATTATCAGACACACCTTCTTTTCCGCTCACCTAAGCTACACTTACGCAGGATGTTAGTGTAGGTTATTATTTATCCTTTTATTTTTTATTAGGATAATTATTGCACTTTTGTTAGCTCTACACTTGTTTTTTATCTTGCTTAGGTGTACTAGTTGTGTTGAGTTAGCTTACCAATTGTGTTAAGTTAGCTTACTAGTTGTGTGGAGTTAGCTCTACTACTAATATCAATTAGTGAGAGTTATTCACCACTAATCTAGGTGGTAGTTGTACTTTTCTACTCTATATATGTACATTTGATTATTGAGCTAATATATGGAGCAATGTATTGAGATGGAGTCATTTATTTTTGTATTACAATTATCTCATTGTTCTTCATAACTTGCAGATTTTTTGTGTATGTCTAGTCTTTCCTTTCATGTCTCACATTTCTCACTAGTGCACTTTCAATTCAAAGGATCATTGTCATCTTAATATATGAAGGGTATAGTATAGGTGTGTAAGGTATGTGAGAGGTTTATATGTATGCATGTGAGTTTGTGTATGCGAGTTATGTCCATAGAGAGATAGAATATTTAAGTGTGAATGACTTGTACTTGGACTTTGGGCTACTAGATGGCCATAAATTTTAACTATACAACAATTAATATATGAGCATTATGTTTGGTCTATGCATGGTTATGTTGTATTGTTAATACATTAGGAATACAAGTATAACTTTTAAATTAACAACTCACTCAATTCACTTCACTCTTGCTAAACTATGATGGTACCTAGAAACTCTTAGCACTTTGGGTGAGCACACCTTAGTTTTCCTAAGCGTGATATGCTAACATGATGGTGGGGAAAATTGTGTGTGACTAACCCAATAATGACGTGTGCATAAGGTAAGAAGACAACTAGATTCCAACATTTTGGTTCCATTGTCAGGACCTTCATTAAAATGTAAGGATAAAGTGGATAGAAGATGCATCATTTAATACAAGAGAAAATTGAAACTTGGCTATACACCATTGAGGACAATTCACAAAACATCATCCAAGTTTTATGGGTTTACTCTCCAAGAAAATGGGTTGAGGCTAATATTTATGATGCACTTTATGAAACATTATTCTATGAGCTTCCGGTACACCTACATGCATGGTTAGTTTTTATTGTTTGGGAAAAAGGAATTCAAGTCAGAAGAATCCTTGGACCTTTGAGTTCACAAAAAATATAGCACAACACAAAGTGACTGGACACACACAATAAACTACTGGTGGAAGGGTACACTTCGGAGCTATATCCTTGAATATTCAGTCTCAACCTTTTCTTGTGTGGACAAAGCACAATATAACTTCTTTAGGGATCATGGGGATCATACTTACAACACCTACCATTAGATATTAAGAAAATGATGATTGATATGGGGATTTAAAATTTCCCAATGGAAGGCTAAACACTCCATAACATGGGGGTGAAGGACACATGAAGGACATGAAGATATCAAACATAAGTTATGGATTATTTGGATGAGCGAACTCTTAAGAGGAGGTGATTTGAAGAGAAAAGGCACAAGGCATTGGAAAGAGAGTTATTACATCTACATGACTCAACTCCAGAAGCGTGGGTGATGCCCAATAAGCATTGGTTAAGGTAGGGAGAGAGTAGAAAAGGAGCTCTAGAAAAGAATAGCCACACATTAAGAGGATACCCAAGTTATGGAAGATGAGGAAGGAAAATATAGTTCCAATGGGATCTTGATTCAACCCCCACACCTACTCACGTGATTGGATTAAATAATACATAACAAAATTTAATAGAAATGATGATGAAAAAGAAGTAAAACGGTGAAAGGAAAAGGGAAATTTTGATATTAGTCTACCATACGTGATACAATCATTGTAACTACACCAAAGAGATAACCAAGAACTAATATACCAAAATCACAATGGTTTGAGATGAGGAGCACAAACACAATAACACCAGCCATAACAAGTACACAAGGAAATATACTAACATAATAGATCATGGAACTAATCCTCTCCTAAAAGTAAAAGTGCGAGTGGGAATGTTGCACCTACAATGACTAACCCCGTACATGGTAGGGTTGGGAAAAATTTACAATGGGTAGCCACACCAAATATATTTTACAAAATGTCACTACACTTGCTAGAGTATCATGGAGTTGAAAATGTAGTAGAGCATGTTCTCAAATGTGAACTTATATGGTGAGAAAAAGGAATAATTTCTTCAAAATAGAAATTAACTTAGTTTAAAACAATATTTCTTAGTTGTTGCCCATACATGGTATCAAAAAAATGACCCACTCTAAGTCGTGGTTGATTATGATCAACTTAAAGCAACATTTTTACTTAAATTGACATTCCAAAGTACGAGTAGTAAAGTGTTTTGGCACTCAAGGAGATCAATAAAGAACTCATAAAGAGTATATGTGTTTATGATGCACATTTCAAAACACTCATTTCAAACTCTCGTATGAAATACATCCTACACAACATGTGCAATGGTTTGTAGGGGTCTTACTACCATTTAGGCATGCATTGTCACACAAGACTTTCACAAATCCATGAGAAGCATTAAAAGTAGCTTTGCACATTGAAGCAATGGGAGGTCTTGATACCAATGTGATCCCATTCATGGAGGCACATATCACATCTATGATGACCAACTAGAGAAACTAACATAAAATAACACCCAAGAAACATAGTGGCATTTGGTGTACTGATTGTGAGGTGGAAGGCCACACCAAAAACACATTCCCACAAAAATTTTAAGGCCATACTTATTAAATGTGAGATCTATGAAGGCATCCATGATGCTCAAAACTACCCCTACTCCACCATGCTAATTAGGAAAAGGTATCCACTTACTGCAGATATATGATGCACACACTCATGATACATCATAGTGTCACATTATTGACCAAATCCATGAAGCTAGATCATTGGGACTTCAACAAGATACCGTAGAAGATGCCCATGTGGAATGCACGGAGGATACTAGTGTGAAAGAAATCAATGAGAACGAGGAGGTCGTGGAGGTGGTATATATCCACAGAACTTGTTATAAATGTGGATTTCTAGATCATTACTAGCGTGATTTCATAGATTTCTCAATTTGTGCACATTTTCAAAAGGAGCACAAGGTGAAAGATTTCCTAACTATATAAGATAATGAAAGAGAAAGGAGAAAAGGGAGAATGAATGATTAAAATTACATGCATTTTGGGAATGAAAATAATAAATATATATATATATATACCAATAGAGGATCCAACCACCAAAGTATGGGTACAATACGCATTGGTATACGTGTACATAAAATGCCTTCCAATAAAGTACAACCTACTGAATTAAAATCAACAAAGCCCTATCTTGATGGCAAGCAGCGGCCAAAAATAGGTTCTTCAAGAGGTAAAATAATTGATAAGATAACTTCAAGGAGAAACACAACTCCTCAGAGATGAGTAAAGACTGAAAATGAGAAGTTAAAATATTTTAAGGATGAAGGGACCAACAAAAATAAGTTTTAGGAGGTACGTAGATTATTTTGCACATAAGGTATATTACCCTACTGATCAATGGATATATCATAATTTAAAAAGGTGGCAGCTAAAGAAGAAATGGGGAGACGACACAAAGGCGGGATGTCAAAATACCATAGACGAAAGGTTTTGATAGAGAGATACTTGTTGATGCACATATAGATGGATGGATTATTATTAACATATTGGTTGACATAGAATGGAAGTTAACATACTCACTATTTATTCCTATAACAAGATGGGGTGACCAACATTACATGTATCCCGACACATTTTTTTCATGGCCAGAAAACATGGTTTGTGCTTATAGGATTCCTAAAGAATTCCACAATCAATATTATGGGGTGAAGTTCCATGGGGATTTTGAAGTTTTCATTAGCTAAAGTGGATAATTTTTCAGTGCTACTTGGAAGAACTTGGTGTTATTCCAATAATGGTGACTTATGATTTAAGAAGTTTTATGTAAGTTATAAAAACAATGTTCATCACGTCATCTTCCCAATGGACCCTAAATAGAGCGCACCAAATGTGGAGATTGTGGAAGAGCACAAATATTTTGAGCATATCTATAATTTACAAAGCTACCTTAGGATAGAAAATTTTAAGCAACAATGGAAGGAGAACTAAAATGGGATGATAACCAATCTATATCCAAAACAACTAGCATGGCATGTGAAAATTAGGCGCATGGCTCATACGAACTACTAGGGTTAGATTTTGGAATGATTCAGCACACATACAACTAAAATAATGTCCAAACATCCATTTATATTCCCAAAACTATTTGAAAAATTAATAAAAAACCCATCCTCCACCAAGTTTTAGTTGGAGTGAAAATATCCAAGACTTTCTCAAGGACATGGAATACAAAATCACATGAAGTGCGATTGAGTTGTTTTAACCTATTTGAAACATATAATAGAATATGGTGGTAAATGAAAGGAATACACCCATTATCATGGAAAGGCATAAACATGCCATGAAGGATAATTTTTAATGAAGTAATGACGGTGAAAGACCTACCTACAATAAAGTAACTAGCCTAATGGAACATATATATAAATGTGGAATCTGGATGAATAACATGTTATTAACTTGAAACATATATTCTATTATACACTATATTTATGGGCATAAGCATGGTATTTTGGCTATGAAAGAGAATCAAGTTCTGGGAAATAAGGACTATGGATTTATCCATAGGATTTTCACATAATCAAGTATTTGTTTAAATTACCACATTTTCAACATATAAAAGATGTGGCATTTGGATATGACGCTTCTATAAAATAAATAATTTTTTACACAAGGATTAAGGTTTTGTACTAACTAAAACGTTAGATGAAGATATTGAGGAAAACATCTCTAGATGATAGGGACACACACACACACAAACACATGGAAAGGTACACACACACTTTGACATATGGATTCGATTAGGAAGGTAATTATCATTTTCATGTGGATGTTTCTATGGGTCATTAGGGGTCATAGTCGAGAACAAGGGATAGACCACAAGATAACCTTTCAAACCATAAATGGGGATCATACACCAAAAATGACAACCATAGTCATGTCATTTGGAGTGAATTAGAAATCGCATCAGGTTGTTGAGTTATTGCATCTAGTATGAAGACATATTCTCTAGAGGCTACCTTTGAAATTTAAGGATTACACATCATTGGGATTTCAAACCAAGTTATCTAATGATTAGAAAGTGCTCATATAGGATGAATCAAAATTTGCAAATGAAAAAATCAAGAACTTGACAACATGTTTGCACATGAGTTATTACACTAATGGATGAAATTGGTTTAGTAATCCTTAAAATCAATATCAAGAAGTGTGTGTTTTCCATCCATGTTGGATTACCACTTGTTAGGGAATATTATGTATAAGGATATCCATTCCCTACTCATTTTACATAAGAAATTTTATAAGGTGTACGCACACACACACACACAAACACACACACACATCATCAACACACACACACACACACACACACACACACTTTCACATATGGATTCTTTGGTTATCACCAAGTCATATTTTAGAAGAGGATAGACCAAAGATAATTTTTTTGACGAATGGGGATCATGGTACCCTACAAAGAAGATACACAAGAAGAAAACCATTTGTGGTTTTTTGATTAACAACATGCTTTTGAGGATTTTATACTAAAATTTCTTCAAGTCTATCCGAAGATAGTCTATTTTGTAAAATATCATTGTGATAACATCATGATTTGAGCACTATCGTTAGTTAGAAATTTACTTAATTTGAATTGTGTGTTTTCCACTCATTTGGTTTCTTATTAGGGAATATTATCTATAAGGATGGAATATTGGTGGACCAATTTTTTTTGCAATAATCATCAATCTCAAAATCGTGAACCTCCAAAAGAAATTATTCTTGGGACAGTGTGAATTACTATCCATGCACTACGATACCATTGAAGAAGATACACAAAAAAAGAATTTATGTGGTGTTTTGATCAACAACATGCTTTTGAAGAACTCAAAGAAAAATCAACCCAAGTGCCTATTTTGTAATTTGGTGGAACACATCGTTTCATGTCGTAGATGCTTCAATAATTGTTGTTAGATAAATGTTAGCACAACTAGGGAAGTAATCACCATCCAATCTACTTTGCAAAAACTTGTGTCAAAAAATTATTCTACAAAAAGTGTGAAGGACTATCCATGGTATATGTGCTTTAAGTTATTGTTAATCTCTAAGAGTTCCGATTTTTGGTGGTGTAAAGATGGGTAAAAGTAATGTTGGACCTGATCATTTGTCATGAATTGATACTGGAGAAGTATTACAACCTATAGAGGATGACATGCAAGATGTGAAATTTCTTATAATTTGATACCAACTCAAAGCGCATAACGGATTTTGAAACATTTAACTTATTACAAGTACATTATAAAAATAAACCCATTAACTAAAAGGCTAGTTCGATAGTAAGACCGAGTACCCTTGATCAAAGGATTAGACTTATAATAGACTAAAGAATCACAAATGCCTAGAAACTCTCTAGAATCATGCTTCTTGAATACCCGATGTAGTGAATGAGTCCTAAACTCCCCTTTATAGAGAGAGTGAGAGGATTTTCATCGAATAACTTAGAAACCGGGTACTAAAGACCCGAGTTACCCAAAATATTCCCACTATGAGATAGTGGAAGACAATAATGATGAGTACACACCACTCATTCTGATGCCTTTATAAAGTGGGGAGGTCCACCATGCTTCAATGTGACATAAATCGTTCATTCAAAACTTTATTAGATTCTAAAGGACTATAAAGACACATGACAACAAGCTTGCCATTATAGCTTTTACTTTACAATATGTTTAAGGACTATAATGGACCCTTGGGATATTTTCATCATCGGATGAGTAGGATAATTATTCTCTTTCGAGTAGAATGTAGTTCTTATGTGTTACATGCGTATTTAGAGTGTAGAAATGGAAGAGGTACCATCATTGTTTATGGCAACGTGTCTTCTTGATGGGAAATGATAATGATCTAAGATCTGGAGGAAATGATTTGGTGTGGAGGATGAAAATTCATTATATGATGAAGGTAGATTTTGTGCCATAGTTATCCATCAGGATGTTGGTGGTGTCCCGTCATATGATTAGATTTAACATAATATGTTTTTTTACATACTAGGGAATTTTACAATTTATTAAGATATCCTTGATAATATCATGATGCATCTACAGGAGAGGATGTTCATAAAATTTTTAGGAAGATAGTGTGAGAGAAAATATTTGAAATGATTGACAATATATTTATGATCTCTCCACAACATTAGGTCTATTCTAGGCATCATTTTGTATTGGGTGATGTTCAAGCCACATTTTGAAAACTCAAACCTCCATAAATATTTTAGTCTTGGGACCAAATGTCTTAACCTAATTCCTTTAATTGGAATATCATCCGAGGTGGCTCCACAAACCTATAATGCCTCATTTTCATTTTAAAGTGTAAAATACCATTAGATCTTGGAGAGAATGAAAATATTCTCTTGGTATTCTACGGATCTACAAATTTTGTTGCTACTTTAGTCATGGAGTATGGGGATACATAAATAATATCTCGATCAAGAAGGATTTGTTGTGCTTCAAATTACATTTGATTATCATTTCTTCCAAGAAAATAAATAGATCTTTGGGAGTTTACACAAGACCAAACAGACTAAAAATTCATGAATTACCTGAGTAATATTGATCTACTTGGACTAGTTTAATTCTCTTCTTATAAAATCTGCCAGAGAATTATCTTTACCTTTTATATATTCAACTTCAAATGTAGTTATCAAACCACATACCCCATCTTTGTAACCTATTGAAAGCAATTTTATTTGAGGGGTCACCATTGTTGAGTCTTTCTTTGAAGTCTTTGAGATATGATCTCAAAATAAAGTGTTCACTCTGAAAGAAAAATAAGAAATTTTTAATGGATTTCTTTTTTGCAATAATTTATTTATGGGTGAGTGTTATTTTAATTCCAAACCTTGGAAAGATACGGATGCATATCTGAAATCATTTATTTCCCATTTCCTAATTTTTATTTTAGCACTACTCCCCAATATTCTTTGTTAGCATATTTTTTACAATATTTTGGCCCTTTCCTGATAGAGACATGTCGGGGAGCTTCTAAACTTGATTTTTGATTATTTTCATAGCCTAATTCATTTTAGGCATCCAACTAGGTGCATTATTCCTTAGCCTTTTATTTAGGAGAATTTTGTCATTGTTGCAATTCCTTTGTATAATCTTGTAATATAGTTAATGCAACAAGAAATATTTACAATTGTAGTTTATCAATTATCTGATCTGGAAAATCTTGGATCTTAGATACAATATGGGATTGCATCTCTATTGAGCCATCTTTTACAGTAATACCAAGGAAATTTATTTCATCCTTGAATACCTCCATTTTGGTTGGAGATAAACACAAACCATTTTGGTATATTGTGTCATAAAATTTATGTAGGTGCTCAATATGTTTTTAGGAGATTTGGAGAAAATGAGAATATCATCAATATACACAATTAGGAAATCAGACAACTCACCAAAAATATTATCCATCATCTTCTAAAATATTGACAGAGTTGTCTTCAAACCAAATGGAAGAACATTCCATTTGTATTATCCTCCTAGTACAACAAATGTTGTTTTATATCTATCTTCTGGCTTCAAGAAGATTTTCCAAAATCCACTTTTGAGATCAAATTTGTTGTAGACCTTTGATCCTTTGATTCTAGATAAAAGATCATCCTTTGCAGGTATTGGATGTTGTACAGATCGGACAAACTTATTCAGGGTTTTTAGTCTACTACAAGCCTTTTCTTTTTCCTTAGTTGCTCACTTCTTTTATTGACATAAAATGTTGCACATGCCCAATGAGAGTTAGACTGTTGAATGAAACCTCCCTGAAGAAACTTTTTGATTTCTTCATGACATTATTTTCTTTCTTCTAGAATCATTCCTTTATGGTGGGATTTAAATTTAGGAATAATATTATTCCCATTTGCATCTTTGTCAAATTGTAAATCTAGTGAGCAATAATGCTTTTTTCTACCTATGAAGGCATGAGGATTTTAGAACATAGATCCCTTTTTATCTTTTCTACAATATCATCAATATTTCCTTTACAAAGAGCTATAGATTTATGAATCCATTCATGATTGGATTCTTTCTTTTGTTCTACAAAGAGAATTATAGTTCTGAAGGAATATTTCCTAGGGATATGAACATATGGATAAAATAAAGATATAAAATATTTATTCAGGATGAAGGTACCACATTGTTGTAATGTATCTACTCCTAACAAAAAATCATAGAGAGCATATCATGTTGATAGAATTTTAAAGTTCTATGGCATCCTTTTATAAGGACATGGGCATATTCTTTGTATCTAGATATGACTTCCTTCTAATTAAAGTTGATCTTGAGATATGTTTTTTCTCAGCAGTTTCTAGAGGAGATGCTCTAGTCTTAAGTAGACTTATATCTACTCCAATCTTTATCATGGCATTTATTGAATATGGCTTGATATTTAGAATACAAATACTGATTGAAATGAAAGGATTATGAGCTCCTCTAATGGTATATACCATAGTATTTATTTATTCTACTGGAGCTTCTTCTTTTATTTCTTGTTGCAATATTTGTTGGTAGGATTTTCAAGGAAATGTTTTGTTTCTTTAGTCTATTTTTGTTCTAAAGATTCTTCTTCCTAAAGATTATTATATTATTCAATTGTTTTTTCAATTATCTTTTGAATAAACTCTATTTTTCCTTTTCCAAGTCCTTCTATATTCTGGCTTAGGAAATAAAAATTATAATTCTGGATCAATAACTTGGAATTCATCTTCATTCTGTTCTTCTGGAAATAAGAAAGGAAAATTCCTTCTAGAGGAATTTCTTCCTCTTCCTTGTCCACGACCTCTTACTACTAGTTTCTTTGACGTACTTGTCTTTGTATAATAGGCTTGGATGATGAAGAAGATGCTTTATGGATTTAAGATACTAATTTATTCCTTTCTTCTTCCTTAATACGTGCAGGAGATGAAAATATGAGAAATCATCTTAGTTATAAATGAAGGAATAAGATAATCATTTTGTTGATCCATGGGGGATGTTGTCATACTCAATTTTCTGAGTTCAAGTTAATTTTGACTACAGATAGTGGAATTAGAGGATGAGAAAATTTGGAAATCATATTTACAAATGAGGGAAAAGAATCATATCTTGATTCAGTGTTGTTAGAGTCTAATTTTGACTGCTCTACAATGTTGACCTGTATATCTTCAGATGACACATAAGATATGTCTGAAGAATAGTAATATGAATTAGAGATTAAACAATATTCTTGATCATTTATGCCTTTTGATTCAAGCATATTAATCTTGGCTTTGGCCTTATCAGTATATTTTTTGGGACATTCATTTGCATAATGCTTTCCTTTGCAGATGAAGCATGTAGGCACAAATTTCTTTTTCTTTCCAAGATATTATTTATTTTTGAAGTATTTCTTTATTTTTGGAATATTTCATGAGAAAATATTTTATTAAAATATTTTTATATCTACCTTCCCCTTTTAAAAAGAAGAACAATCTTTACAAGGCTTTTTACAATGAGAGGTGTGAGATGACTTGCAAAAAAATGGATCATTATCCATTAATTGGTATAATTTGGTTCCTAAGGCCTTTTGGGATTTAACATCCTCTTTTCCATCCTTTTTCTCTTGAAAGAGATGAGCATTCATCTCATCAATGATCTAGTTAATTTCACCAAAAATTATTTGTTCTGGATTTTTACCATACATGGGTTTTTATATTTAATGGAAAAATATGTAGGAAAAGACTCAATATATCCAAGCTTCATTGTTGGGTCATTTATATTTCCTGAATTATAATATAATCTTTTCATATAACATTGATATTATTTTACCCTACTCATATCACAAATTAAACCAGAACTCATATCCTGGTCCCAAATTAGAGTCCCTAAGGAATGGACATTGTCTAAAAAGACAATAGATAAAGACCAACCTAAGTTGGAAAATGCTATAATGGTACATGAATCCAAATATGACGTAACCCTATCTTTCAGATCAAAAGGGTCTCTTTCTGCATTATCTAGATCTAGTCCTCCATATCCGAGTGCTCTTATTTCTGCGTAGTTGAGCCCTCAAATAAGAATAAATAACATATTTATGTCTATAGCCACAATAGTTTGATTCACGATCCTAACATTGATTACCTTTGGTGTAAGGAATGTGAACAAATAATTAAAAAAATACATTCCTTCAAATGGACCTACTATCAGTATGGCCTCCAAGCAATTTGACATTCTTGTATATAGTTCTCCTTCTCTACCTCCTCTAGAAAGTAGTGAAATTATTTCCCAAGATGAAAAGAAAAAATCCATTTTCTAGTACTAAAGAATTTTAAAAGGAAAGTTTATCCTTATAATCCTATAAGATGTTGAATTAGAACCAATAAAGTTGTCAAAACAATACATGACAGGCTTAAAAATCAAGAAGCCTTATTGGCCAAAATGGAAAAGAATCTAAAGGCCATAAAATTACATCAAAAAGGAGATTTACAATATGTTCTTCATATGTAAATACTAAAGTATATTCCTTGTCTAGTATTGTACAAAAGTTTGATAAGAGTTTAGAGTCTGTATCTAAACATGTCTCAGTTTGTCCCAAAATCCCTAGAGTTGTCTCTAGTGAAATTGTCAACATTGTCCAACCTCTTATATCCCAATCTGATGATGCAAAAAAGGAGATATCCTCCAAGATTGGAACAAGCTACAAGCTTTTGCATAATTAATATACATAAACTACATGAATCCTCTATTGAAGTCAATCAAAAAATAGATCATGTCCAAGAATTGGTAAAGCCAATTCCTGATATTATTCCTCGGGTTGAATAAATACTGGAAAACACACAGAAACCTGAAAAGAAAATCCTTGAATGGTTTAAGAAAATTTCTTGGATTGATGTTGCTAAAGTCCTAGATTCTACAGAAAGACATAAGGTAGTTGTTCCAGGAAGTAGGAAGCTTGCTTTCCCGATAAAATCTCTATTGGTATGACTACTATCACAACAAAAGATGCAGAAAGCATGGTAATAATGGATGAATCAACTAGAGCCTCTACAAGTGAGCCACTTCATAATATTGTGAAGACTTAGCCCTTGCATCCAAATTGGTATAAATTGGATTTTTCTACACCAACAAAAATAAAGGAAATGATTCATGGGATGATAGGATGGTCTAATACTTAGTTGCTCATGTATCGAAAAGATCCCAAAACCATTGCAAAAATAATTGCCAATGGATTCATTGACATTGCTCGAGAATGGTGGGATGCTAATCCCCATCAAAAAACATCTTAGATGGAGGTAATGTTCTACAATTTCTTATGTTATGATTGTTGAATTTATAGGAACTATAAACAATGATAAGTATAAGAATACTACTCTATTTTTAAAATCTAGAATTTGTGATATGAGTAGGATAAAAGAATATCAATGTTATATGTAGAGATTATATTATAATTCAAGAAATATAAATGATCCAACAATGAAGCTCAGATATATTTAGTCTTTTCCTACATATTTTTCACTGAATATAAAAAGCCATGCATGGTAAAACTACAAAACAATTAAGTTTTGGAGTAATTAACTAGATCATTGATAAGATGAATGCTCATCTCTGTCAAGAGAAAAAAAGGATAGAAAAGAGGTTGTTAAAGCCCAAAAGGCATTATGAACCAAATTCAAACAATTAATGGATAATAATCCATTTTTTACAAGTCATCTCACACCTCTCCTTATCGGAAAAATCCTTGTAAAGATTGTTCTTATTTTTCAAAGAGGAAGGGTAGATATAAGAAATATTTTGAGAAAATATTTCTCCTAAAATCTTCCAAAAAGAAGGAAATACTTCAAAAAGAAAAAATATCTTGGAAAGAAAAATAAATTTGTGCCTACATGCTTCATCTACAAAGGAAAGCATTATGCAAATGAATGTCCCAAAAATTACACTGATAAGGCAAAGCCAAGATTAATATGTTTGACTCAAAATGCACAAATTATCAAGAATATTGTTTAATCTTTGATTCAGATTACTATTCTTAAGACATATCGTATGTGTCATCTGAAGATATACAAGTTAACATTGTGGAGCAATCAAAATCAGACTCTGACAACACTGAATCAGGATATGATTCTTTTCCCTCATTTGTAAATATGATTTCCATTTTTCTCATCCTCTAATTCCACCATCTGCTACAGTTCTACAAAGATAACTTGAACTCAAGAAAATTAAGTATGAAAGATTTCCCCATGGGATACAACAAAAAATATTTATCTTCTTCATAAAGTTTGAGAACTTGAAGACAAAATATCAATCTTAGATACATGAAAATCTTGATGCACGAATGAAGGAAGAAGAAAGGAATAAATTATAATATCAACAACAAAGCCATAAAGCATCTTCTTCATCATCCAGACCTATTATACAAATACAAGTACGTCAAAGACAACTAACAATAAGAGGTCGTGGACGGGGAAGAGGAAGAAATTCCTTGGAAGGAATTTTCCTTTCTTATTTCCAAAAGAACATAATGAAGATGAATTCCAAGTTGTTGATCAAGAGTCAACATTTGTATTTCCTAAGCCAGAATATAGAAGGACTTGGTGAAGGAACAAAATTATAGTTGATTTAGAAGATAATTGCAAAAGCTAGTGAATAATATAAGAATTTGCTAGAAGAAGAATATCTAGAACAAAAAGAGACTAAAGAAACATAACATTTCCTTGAAGAAGCATACCTAGCAAATATTACAACAAGAAACAAAAGAAGAAGTTCTGGTAGAAGAAATAAATATTGAGGTATGTACCATTAGAGGAGCTCAAAATCCTTTCATTTCAATCAATATCTGTATTCCAAATATCAAGCCATATTCAATAGATTCCATGATAGATACTGGAGCAAATATAAGTCTTCTTAGGACTAGAGCCATTCCTCCAGACTGCTAGATGAAAACATATCTCAAGATCAACTTTGATAAGAAGGAATTCATATCTAGATACACGAATATGTCCCTGTCCTTATAGAAGGATACCAGAGAACTTTACAATTCTATCAACATGATATGCTCTCCTATGATTTTTGTTAGGAGTAGATACATTACAACAATGTGGTACCTTCAGCTTGAATAAAGATTTTATATCTTTATTTAATCTAGATGTTTAGATCCCTAGGAAATATTCCTTTAGAACTATAATTCCTTTGCTAGAACAAAAGAAATAATCCAATCATGAATGGATTCATAAATCTATAGCTCTCTGTAAAGGAAATATTGATGATATTGTAGAAAATATAAAAAGGGATCTATGTTCTGAAAATCCTTATGCCTTCATAGGAAGAAAAAAATTATTGCTCATTGGACTCGTAGTTTTACAAAGATGCAAATGGGAATAATATTATTCCTAAATTCGGGGAGCAAAAATGCGACAAAATAGAAAATCCCATGAAAACTTAAATTTTTGCAGAGAAGGAGACCGCAGTTGCGGGGTAGAAAGCCACAAATGAGGTGCCTTGCCAGAGGGAGTTCATCTCGGTGTGAAAAAGATTCCGCTTAGTCTAGGAAATGGAGTGGAGTGGGTCGAGATAAGCGAGGTAGGATTTGGTGAAGGAAGAGGTGTCTTCTTTGGTGAAGAAATTTTCCCTGGAAATGTCATAAAGTCCCTGGCCTTGTTGTTAGGGAGCTCGGCGGTTAAAAATTTGTTTGAGGAAGTTGATCCTGGTAAAGGGAATGTGTTGTCTTCCGGGTGTCGGGGAAGGAGGTCCCTTCTAATCCAATGGAGCGCGAGGTCAGTGGTCAGCTTGATCTAGAGGAAATCAAGGTAGGGGGATCGGTTTCAAAATCTCCATGGACTCGGTGCATGTTGATCTTCCGTTAGGGGCAAGGCAGGATTTCATGGATGTCCGAGCCAAACGGAAAATTTGTTGTAAATTTGTGGGGGCTAAATTTTCCAGGAGGAAGATTCTGAATTAGGTCTTATGGTTTTGGCGTAAAGAGTGTAAACCCAGGGTTTTCTTTCTTCCAAATGGTTTCTTCCAAGTTCTGTTCCATTCAGAGGCCTTTTTGGAGAAAGTTTATAAGGGGGCCTTGGTTCCTCAACTCCTCAAGTTTATATTTGAGACCTTGGTCCCCTGACTTCAATTTGCACTTAGAAGAAATTCTACGGGCCCCACTCGGTTAAGATTTCTTAATCTTCCCTCGAGTTCAGAATCGGAGTTTCTCTAAAAGCTTTAGCCAATTCCCTTGGAGTGTGGGTGCCAATCTTCAACCCGTCTCTCTTGGCTTGGAGAAATTCTTTAGCTCGAATTTGTGTCAAATGGATCTGTCATCCCCTCTTCCTAGCTCAGCTTTGTTGTCCTCTAATAAGGGTTCCAGTGCGAGTTGATTGACTATGAAGGATTGAATGTTAAGTGCTTTTCTTATGGAATTTTGGGTCACTTGAGGAAGGATTTCCCAAAGATTGGTAAAAATACGGTCAATTTTCCTTCCTCTCGGTCGGTTGATCTGCAATTGGCTTCACTCGGCCCTCTGTTCCTTCCCCCCCTTTGTCTAAAGCTATTGAAGGAGTTCTACGAAGGGGCAGGTCATTTCTTTCTTGGCCTTCGCTAGCTCTTCGATGAATTTGACCCCTCGCTCGCTCTTGAAGGAAACTGAGGAGGTGCATAGGGATTCAGGGGCTCTTGCCACCTTGATTAAGGAAGGAATGGTGTAGGGACAATCCTCTTCGCTAGAAACCATTAATGGGTGAATTTTGAATAATGAGATCCTGGATTTGGATATGCCCATCTCCTCAGTTGGGGATTTGGAAGATGGAGAGATTGATCCAGCTTTCTTAGCTCCTAACTTGGCTCCCTCCAAAATTACTTTCATCCAAGAAGTTCTAGGAGTTGCCTTGTGTGGCTTCACTGGTAAAAGGGGCAGAAAGTCCAAGCAAGAGGTTGCTCAATTGGAGGTGGATTCAAGAAAGCAAAGTACCCTGAAATTCAATATAGCTGATTCCAGGAAGGTGAAAATAATTCCCTTTTTTCAATGAAGTTGTTTTCCTGGAATGTCAGAGGCCTCGGTTCTCTAAAAGCAATGCTTGCTTAAGCATTATATCATCTCCTCGGAGGCTAGTCCGGTTATTTTACGGGAAAAAAATTGTCCGCATCAAGCCGAGTGTTTTTGGAGTAGATCGGATGAGAGAATTTGGAAAGAGGTCTTCTTGATCTTGTCGGTGCTTTGGGGGACTCGGTATTATTTGAAAGGATGGCTTTGTCAAAGTGGGGCTGCAAGTCCCCCAATTTGGTAACTTGTAAGTGTAATATTTAATCGCTCACAATTAAGGTTATTTCTGTTTAATGTGTATGCCCCTAATAGTATCATTGGGAAGAAAAATATTTGGGTGGATCTGATCAATCTCTCTACCTTGGGGTTCGATTGTTCATAATGGGAGGGTATTTTAATGCCATCTCCGGTATTAAGGACAAGAAAGGGGTGATTATTTGAAATCTTCAGTCTCAATTAGACTTTTGTTCCTTTATTAGGGATGGTGCCCTTTTGGATCTTGAGAATAAGTAGGGATGGATTACGGAGTAATAGAAGAAAGGGTTTTAGCAACATATTTGAAAGGCTTGATAGATTTCTGGTTTTCCCTAATTGGTCTCTTAAAGATATAGTTCTGGAAAGCTTTGTTCTGCCTTGGTCTGGGTTGGATCATTTTCCGGTGTCCCTTGTGATCAATTTTGATGAAGCCCCTCTTAGATCACCATTCAAATTCGAGCTAATGTGGCTCGAGATGCTTCCCTTAAAGGGTGGATTGATCTTTGGTGGAATTCTTATAAATTTGAGGGCTCTAAGATGTTTTTGTTGGCCCAAAAGCTGAAGAAATTAAAAAGGACTTACAAGATTGGAATGTCAAGAGCTTCAAAAATATATTTCAAGAAAAAGCAAGGGTTGAATCTGACCGAAGGCTCTTAATTTGAAAGTGTTCAAAGATGGGATGAATCAAGATGATTTTGCTTTAGAGAAAGCTCTCTAGGTGAGTTGGGTGAGTTGCTCCTTAGAGAGGAAATTTATTGGAAACAAAAATCTAGGGAGCTTTGGCTAAAGGATGGTGATAGAAACAAAATTTTTCCATGCTTTCGTAAAATCGAAAAGGAATTCGAACTTCATTTCAGAAATTAAGAACAAGTGAGGGGGTGCTTCTAGTGGATCAGAAAGATATTGTCAATGAGGGTATCAATTTCTTCTCCTCCTGCTAGTAGGGGATTTGGCCTCCTTTGAAAAAGCACATTCTTGCCACTTGGATTGCATCCCTTCTCTTATCTCTGAGAATCAGAATGCTTCTCTTCTGAAGCCTTTCTCCTTCACTGAGGTTGAGAAAGTTGTCTTCTCCATGGAGAAGAATAAAGCTCCTGGCCCGGATGGCTTCCCTACTGATTTTTATCAGAATTTTTGGAAAGTTGTGGGTTATGATGTTTGGGCGGTAGTGGAGGCTTCAAGGAGATCCCGTTCGGTGCTTAGAATGTTGAATAGTACCTTCATTTGCCTCTTTCCCAAATTGCATCAGCCCTCCTCATTTGCGGATTTTAGGCATGTTTCCCTCTGTAATACGTCTTACAAAATAATTTCCAAGGCCATTTCCCTTCGCTTGAAATCAGTTCTGGATCCTTTGATATCCCAAGAGCAAACTAGATTTATGTTGGGTAGATCTATCCTTGATGGTGTTATTTTGTCGCATGAGTTGACTCACTCCCTTTCTTCATCGAATTCTCCTGGTATGCTCCTGAAATTAGATATCAACAAAGCTTATGATAAGATTAATTGGAGGTTTCTCATCAGGATTCTTCAAAATTTTGGCTTCTCCAAGAGATTTTGTGATTGGATTTTTAGTTGTGTTTCAGGCCCTTCCTTCTCTGTTTTAATAAATGGGAGTGTTGAGGGTTTCTTTATTAGCAATCGTGGAATTAGGTAGGGGGACCCCTTGTCCTCCTTTCTTTATATCTTGGTTGCGGAAGCTCTTGGTAGGTCTATCAGAAAAAAGATGGTGGAAGGTAAGCTTAAAGGTTTGAAGATTGTGGAGGGAATCCTTCTCTCTCCCACCAGCAATTCATGGATGACACCTTCTTGTTTGGTAGGGCCAACATTCGAGAAGCTAAGGAGTTAAAATAATCTTTGGATGGTTACTCGAAAGCGGATGGGTAAGAAGTTAGTTTGATTAAATCTTGCATCTTCTTCTTCAATGTCTCCCCTCAGCTTGAAGCTTGAATTCTGAATATTTTCAATTTTAAAAAGGGACACTTGCCCGTCAAATATCTTGGTATCCCTTTGTTTAAAGGTTTAGGTAAGGTTTCTTTGTGGAAGGATCTACTCTTCTCTTTGGAAGCTAAATTAAAATCTTGGAAAGGTAAATGGCTCTCTCTTGTGGGGAGACATTGCTTATCAAATCAGTTCTTTATGCTTCTCCTTTGTGTATGCTCTCTATTCTGAAAATTCCAAAGGAAGTGTTGGAAAAATTAAAGGGCATCTTAAGAAAGTTTCTTTGCAAGGTCTCTCCAGAAAAGAAAATCTGCTTGATCAGATGGCATGCTTTAACTAAACCCAAAGAGTTGGGTGGTGCTGGGATACTTAATTTGGGTTTGCAAAACTTGGCACTTGGGGCTAAGATGGTTTGGAATCTGATTTCCAATCCCACCGTCTTCTTAGTCAGGTTTTCGAGAAGAAATATCTGGGTGCCCCTCTTCCCAAATCCATTCTCGGGTTCTTTAACCCACCTAGGGGTTCCCATATCTGGAACTTTATGCTTGATTGTAGATCTTTGTTTTTATTTAATGTTGATTGGAGATTGGGGAATGGGGAGAAAGCTCTTTTTGGGATGACCCTTGGAATGGTTTTCCGCCCTCGGGGACATTCCAAAATTTGATGGCATTAAAATGAGGCTTGGGGGCCGTTCGTCTCAAATTATGGGTTGGTGGCTGACACCCTTCCCTTCGTGTTACAATGGAAAAGTGTGGATCATCTGAGTCTTTCAAATGATTTAAAGGCTATTTTTTTGTTTGTTTTGCAGGAAAGACAAGTCTTGATTTCAAACAAGCAAGATGAAATTGTCTGGACTGTTGCTCCCTCGGGGTCTTACTCCCCTCACCTGGGGTACCTTCTGTTACATGAGGATGTTGCTGCTAAGAACCCCATTTGGAAGGATTTTTGGGAACCCCGTGTCCCCTAAGGTGGGTTTGTTCACTTGGATGGATTTCAATGGTAATATTCTTACTCAAGAGAGAAGGAAAAATTTGGATTTCAGGGCCCTACCAGGTGTATTTGTGTAAAAAAGAGGAAGATAGGGATCACCTATTATTACACTTTGCCCTTTGCACGATGGAGTGTTGGAATTGGTTGTGTGCCAGGCTCAACCTACCTTGGGTTCAACCTAATTCCCTTCTAGAATCTATTTTAGCTTGGCCTGTTAAAACCCACTGAAGTGCTCTTTCTTCCATTTGGTTGTGTAGCCTTGTGCTTCTGCTGTGGCACATTTGCTGGGAAAGGAATAAAAGGATGTTTAGTGAGGAAAGTTGTTCGGTGGAATCATGTTGGATAGATTTTCTGCATAGCACAAAACCTAGGCAGTCATAAGATAAATCTCCCTCATTTACCGGTGAGGCTCCCATGTCAAATTTTTCAATTAAAGTATGCTAATATCTAAATGGGATTTTACTCTAACTACTCAGTTCATGAACCCATAATCGAAGCTTACTTCACATGTAGTAAGTAAGTAAGAATTGTTTAAGAAAGGAAATACTTATAGAAGAAGGGGATTATGTAAACATAGAGAAGAAATGGGGAAGATGTGCATCCCAATCAATAGATAGCAGAGTTGATTGCATGCACATAGAAGAAACCAATAGATATAAACACATAATTCTAAGCAAAGGTAGCTCTAGATCTAGATCTGAAATAACACAAAGTTTATTAAAAGATCTAAGATAAAAAGTAAGAAACACAATACACCGTGACACAAAGTTCTCCGGAAATCTGCTCCTGTATACTCCTTTGCTCGAAGTGGCTCTCGAGGGTTTCAGCACAAAGTTTGGAACACAAGGTCTTTGCTTACAAATTATCATCATTAACCGAAGGTTCTTCCTCTACTTATAGAATTAGAGGGGCAATTACTAGTTGGAAGCTTTTAGTTGAATCGACACATGTGGAAGTCGGAGGAAAGAAACAAGTGCAACCTCCATCCTGGAATTCCTCTTTGCATGACATGTATGATTTACAACTGAAAATAGAACCTTCTATTTTGCACGTCCGCCACCTATCTCTAAGTAGTTGACTTCTTCAAGTAATGGATTTTAAACCAATCACTTAAGTTGTATAATTTAATTGATCGCTCAATTACTTTGTCGGAGGAAAGAAGAAGGAAGAGGAAAGCTGCAGTCTTGTCCTTTTTCATGTCGCATCACGGTGATTCTTTTGCCTTTGATTCTCACCAAACTAGACCTGGGAGTAGCTGGATCTGGAAGCAAGCTGGATCTGGAAACAAGATGGAATTGGAAACGGAAAGCTGGAATTGGAAACAGCTAGATATGGAAACAACAAGTTGGATCTGGAAGCGGATGAAATTTTACCTTCACCTTGTCTTCTCTTTTATCCTTGAAGCTTTTACAATTCTTCTCCTGCACAAGATCCTGGAAGAAATTTTCCACGCACTGACTTCTTCACGGGCTGCATTCGAAACAAGAGGATGAAGCCTTTGTGCCGAAAGCTTTTGCAACTATGAGATTTGGATCTGCATATGGATTTGCATCTGCATCTGCATCTGCATCTGGATATGGATCTGCACCTGCATAACAAAATCTGGCAATTGGGTTGTGGATGGAAAAGCTGCAGCTCGAATAATTCCACTGCTTTTAATCTGCACGCATGAGTGAAGTTTTTTCTGCACGCATGAGTGAAGTCTTTCCTGCTCTGGATCTGTCTATCAATTCAGCAAGAGGTTCCGAGCCTAGATTGGTGTCTCCAATATCTACAAATTTAAAAGTGATGCATGACTCCGTTATGCTTTCTTTTTCATCTTTCTTCGCCATAGCTTTGTCTATCTTTGTCTGAACAATTCTTTTTCTTCTTATTTGACTGGAATTCTTCAAAACTAGTGCAGATCTAGATAATCCTTCAGATTCGAAGGAAATATTCAATGTATTGGACATTGATATAAGTTCATTTTCTTTATAAAATCACTTGTATCTAACTCCTGTAATTAATTTAGACAAAGATGGCAACTAGAGCATGCACAGTGAATTTTAATCACAAAAATTTGCATAATTCAAGCCTGCTGCCCCAAAATTTGACGTTTTATTTGCATGCAAAGCAAGCATGAATTTTACCAACATCACTTGAGCACCTGTATCACTTTTACAAACAATTATGCAGACACAAATCAGCCTTCTTCAAAGCATGCGCCAAAATTGGAAGCTTTTAGCCTTGATTTGATCTTCTTTTAAGCAAAATCCTCTTCAATATGGGGTGCACTTTTTCTCTAGGATGCACTTCTTTACCTGTGAATTAATTAATTCACCCTTATGGCAGCCCATGCTTATATAACCCTCATAATTCTATAATTAATAATTGCCCTTCCTATTCCTGGCAATTAATTAATTAAAAATCATGCTTCTCTCTTTAAAAATAGCATGTTTAAGGACAGCCATCCATTAAATTAAATTTAATCAATTTAATCATCCACTCTTCACTTCACTTAAGCTTCACAGTGTGCTTTGACCATAGCCACTGAAAATAGAATTTAATTTAATCAATTAATACTTTAAAAAGTATTATTTCCTTCTCAAAAGGGGCTGCATTAAATAAATTAAATTTATTTAATTTTGGAATTCTATTTTTAAATTTCTTTTGTCCACTTCCCTTTGTTGACTTTTCCACAAGCCTGGGTGCCAAAATTGGGTGAATAAATATTAACAAATATTTATTTAATGCATTATTATTCACCCAAGGTGGGTCGCACTTTTTGGAATAATAGAATTCTATTTTTAAAAACACATGGCAATGAGAATTTTTACCTGCAAGGCAGCCCCAAAAATCCCATGATCCACTTAAGTGATTTGACTTTGACAATGGGATTATTTACCCTGCATGGCAGGCAATAAAATCCCATGATTTCACTTAAGTCACTTTTCTTTTATTTCACCATGGGAATTTTTACCCTACAAGGCAGGCAATAAATTCCCGCCTGCCTGTTGCCTCTAATTTTCCCACTGTAGCTTAAGTGAATTTTCTATCATGGGAAAAAGTACCCTGCTAGGTAGGTACAAAATTCCCGCCTGCCTGCTGCTTCTATTTTTCCCACTGCAGCTTAAATCCTTTGTTTTCCAAAAATGCGCCCAACCCCGCAGGGGCTTTTTAGTGCACGACTTCGCTTTTTCCCAGTGAACCAGACCTCCGATGGTGACTTCCTCCGGGCATAACATGCGTATATGTTCTCCAGCTGCTCTAGGCCAAGAATCAAGCTAACCCAACAAAGGAATTGATCTAGAGAAATTTCACAGAAAACGAAACGAGAAAACACAAAAACACGAAAAATTGCCAAAAGTCACAAATAAAGCCCAAAACTTATTTTTAGTTAAAACCCTTTTGATATATAGGAATAATGATATGTTCGATCACAACAGGGTTAAAACGGAGCACAAATTGCCTCAAACAGGGCTCAAAATAATTAAATACAAATTTCTCGCAGACAAATCTCAATGACAGAATATAACAATTTTGGACATCTGGGTATTTGGTGAAAATGGCTAGTTTGGCTCTTTGAGAATATCTTGACGCAGTACAAGAAATTTTGTGCAATAAAAACACAAAACAACCCATTATTTTAAAAGTACAAAATTTTTTTGGACAAAGTAGTCATAGATTTTAGGATGAAATCTGGGACACCAAATCGATCCTTTTAGGTTGGAGGATGCTATATCTGAATTTGTGTCCTCGAACTGGTTTAGATCTTGCCCATTCACTTCATAGGATATGGTGTTAGAAAGGAGCTGGCCTTTGATTATCAAACCAAGGGATGGAGCCCAGAAATCTCCTCTGCCTTCCTCCCTGGCTAGGAGAAACAAAAATGGCCCCCCCTCCACGTGGATTTTTAAGCTTAATTTTGATGAGGCTGCTAGAGGGAACCCGAGGGCTTCTGGTGCTAGATGATTGGTTTGCAATTCTTTAGGTAAGGTGGTAGGAGCAACTTCCTTTAAGCTAAAACTAGGCACATGCAATGCTGCCAAGTTTCAAGCACTCAGTAGGGGATTGCTCTTAGCCACTTCACTTAAAATTGAAAACCTAGAGATTGAAGGGGATTCCTTGGTAATCATAAACACCATTATAAAAAAGAGCCTTGACGTGGAAGTTGTATTTGGAGGTGAAAAAAGTGTTGTGGAAATTGTCCAAATTCAATAATTGGAGCATTAGACGTGTATAGGGAGGGTAATCGGATGCAGCCGATTAAAATGCAAATAAAGGTATTGATCAATATCTTTGGGAGAAGGTGGATAGTAATTTCTTAGTGTGGGAGGGTCTGCAAATGATTGTCTCAAAGGATTCACCCCATCATGGAAATGACGGAAGTCCTTCCTCGCGTGTGTGGAGTGAGGTTGCTATTTAAGTCAATTGGGAGGATCACCTTCACTCATTTCCCATTCGCAGAAAGTATGGTTTTTCCTTGGGCTCCTGTGTTGGCTCTATCATGTGATATGCGGGAGATGGCCTTCCGTAAAAAAGTTTCGATTCGCAGTTGAAGAAGATATTTTATATCTCTTACGTTGACGATTTAGAGGCCGTTAAACAAGTTTTGGGGTTGGACTTCTTAAATGTGGAAGGATGGCCAAGAATTAACAGCGGCATAGCTTCCATCTTTGTCGAGAATTTACTAGTTCTGTGTCCCTCAAAAGTGGAGGTGGTTAAGATCGTTGCTCACTGGCTTTGCCCGCATTACGTGGGAATCGACCTCAAAGTTTGCCAACTTCAACTTGGTGTCTCTTGCGCAAGCGAAGGATGGAGCGGGTTCTTGATCAAAACAAGAATGTCTCGACCTTTCTGAGTTGGAGAATCGCTTCAAGGTCCTGTTGGATTTTGCAGAATCCCTAGTGGTCTTTGCGAAGGACAAAAATTTGGGTCGAGCCCGTATCAAATTACCAAACGTAAAAGCTCTTGGTTTACCTCTGGAGCCGGTCCCGAGCTAGTGGTTGGAGCTATGTTCCACTATGGGGGATGCTTTTGAATATTTGTGGCTAAACTGGCTCAAAGAAAACTCTAGAGATGGTGATTTAGATGGGGAGCTCGGGCTAGATCAAGACTAGCTTGCTGTAGGGCTCAATGTCTCGGTCGATGATGTCTTTTAGGTTTAATCAAGGACTAGTTATAGTATATAGAATAAATTGTGGTTTTGGTTAGTAAGCCACTTATCTGGTTGTGGATGTTTCTAGAATCATTTGAGGTATAACATCCTTTTTGTATATAGGGAACGGGTCTAAAATAAAATAAAGAATCTTGGGGAGCAGTGCTAAAATAAAAATTAGGAAATGGGAAAGAAAAGATCTGTAGATATGCATCCAGATCTTTCCAAGGTTTGGAATTAAAATGCCACTCAACCCATAAATAAATTCTTGCAGCAAAGAAATCCATTAAATCTTTCTTATTGTTCTTGTAGTGTGAACACTTTATTCCGAGATCACATCTCAAAAATTCATAAGAAGACTCAATAATGGTATATCGTACGCACCCAAAATTACACGAGCTACATTAACGGGAAAATGGTTAATAGAATCCCCAATGATGATTCAAAATCCTTTCAAGAAGGTGTTCGAGTTCCAAAACCATTCACAGTGTATATTTGTAGCCTAGATAGCCTTACTTAACTTTTCCATAAAATTTTCCATCTCCCCGCTTCTTTCTATGCTTGTTTTGGCCTTGAGTCAGGAGACACGCTGCCCTGTGCTGGGGCGCATCCTACTGCTTTTCCATATTCTTCATGCATGTTTTAACATGCGATGGTTCACTTAATTTTGCTTTTTGCATGCATCCGTGAGCTGAATTGTCTAAAATTAGCTTTGATTGCTTGGTTCTCCTTCCTCCTATTTTTAAATAGATTTAATTGGTTGGAACTCCTCCTTCTTGCCTTGTGCATGAAGTAACCTCCTAGCCTCCATTCCTATATATTCCATGCTTGTATTCAAGAAAAAGGGCCTGAGAATTTTGTGTATCTTGTATTGTTTTATTGTCATAATATTGCTAGGAATTACATAGCCAAGCTTAGATATCTTGTGTTATCTCTCTTCTACTTGCATTATGTCCAGATTGCTTCCAAGTTGTCATTGCTCAAGCGCCATCCTCTTGTTGTTGTTCTTTGCATTCCCAATTCTTTGGACTCACATGAACACTCAGAGAAAGAAAGGAAAGAATTGAGGGGACAGATACTGATACTACTGGATTTTCCAAGGTTCTTTCTCTTCCAGGTTGGAGTTGTGTATTTGTTTGCTTTGTTTATCAAATTGTCAATTAAGAATTGTTAATTTCAATTGCATATCAAATAGAGTAGAAACAGTTCATTCTAAATTAGCTAGATAATTTCAAGTAGATCAAATCAATAGGAAGTTGTCTCTTCAACATTACTAGGGGAAGCTATGGGGAACAATAGCTGTTAGGGTTATGATTTGTTCTTCACTTTGAGGTAGGGTTGGAAGGATTTTGATTGAGTTAGAATAGATTTTTTTTAGATTTAGATTCACACATCTACACAAATAGTTAGCTACATCCAACTAATTGTTTGTATTTAATTTTTTATTAGATTAGATGCATTGTTTGAAAAGTTAGAAAAGAAAAAAACATTTACTTTCCATAGATTAGCTTGTTTTACTGCTTTGTTATGATATATTGAGAAAACACCAAAAATATAGGTTAGATTTCCTTTGATAGATAGTTTATTTACTGAAAGCAAATCAATTCATCTTGCATGACCATCAACGGTCCACAATAGGAAAGACTTACGGTTGTGATCCCTGGTCCCACAACCCAATGGGCCAGAGCTAATAACTGACATTGACACAAGCTTTGTTTAACAGTCTTACGCACACCTGCAACATACGTTGAGAAAATAGGACAATTAGATACATTGAATATCACTGCTAATCAAGCCTACGAATTTTGGAATGCTCTCGAGAAATAGGGTTTGATTACATGCATGACCATACAAGGGCCTCAGCCTCAACGAGTCTTTGGTTGTGATCCACAGGTCCCACAACCCAATGGGCTGCTACTATTAGCTAGATATTGACACTAGTTTACACACATTGGTATTCATATCTTCACCACTTCCACCCGATATTATTACACAACTTTCATTGTTGAATATAACATCCGATTAGGCTAAGACTTTCTGGACAAGACCAAAAAATCACCCATAGTCCCTGCATCTCCACTACACCTCTTGTCTTCACTTCCATGACCTTGTCTGGAAACCCATACGAGGCACCTATGTTACTTTCCACGTATTCCACAACCAATCAATATAATCTCGGTAGAACTAGACATCGATTGGAGTCTTTGAGTAGCTATCATATCAGACCGTACCATCACACCCCTTAGGTTAGGAGAGCATTCTTTGCCTTAGATTGTAGATTCCAATATTGTGTGTCGAAGACATAAGGTTTCCCAATTAGCTTGATCATCGCCATCACTTTCACTTCCATTTCAATTCCACATCGGCTATCTCAGCATGACCTCGGGAGGTCAAGTACGGCGAAGAAGGTCATTTTCATTTTTATATAAATTGGTGAACCTAACGTGAAGAGCTAGTCTCTAAACGTTTCCACTTTCTTCGTCCATCCTTTATTCTCGCGGGTATTATTATACCCCCGAATATGTCGGGATATGATGAGTACGGTCGGCCCATCCCGGGTTTCGACATGTACCATTACCAATCAAATATACCACAACAATCACCTTCACTTTCAACATGGGCGAGAACAACCGCTCATCCACTCAAAACCCTCTGCTTCAGGGAACCAATGTTGGTTCTTCTGTACGCATTGAGGAACTTGATCAGGTCACTCAGACTTATCCCCTCGAACAATCAAGTTCAAATAACATGACATTCACTGGTGAAGCAAGTTCATCTCCTCGGGTATTGTTTCGACATCCCATTAGCATGCAATCCGATCAACTCCCCATCTAGATGAGGAGTATTTAGCATGATATGCTAGGAGTGAACAAAATTCCAACACATGAACCAATCTTTCGATAGGTTGCAAGGACAAGGTGATGTCCTACTTCAAAACAATAACGCTACCCCGCCACCAACTGAAAATACAACCAATGAGGGGTGACAACATCGTGAACAATTCATAGCAGGATACCATACTCCTCAACAACCTCCAAGGGTTCAACAAAGGTACCTAAGAAAGACACCGCCCGTTAATAGGCGATGTCATTTCAGCTTTGGTAGACAAGGTCAAAGAGTTAGAGCTTACCCAAAATACATAGAATTCACATGCAGGAAAGCAAGACTCCTTCCTACCCACAAAATTATGGGAAAAATGCCTACGTATAAAAATCCTAGTTTACATGAATATTCATAACCACGGGAGATTATTACGGGATGGGTACCTGGGTATGCCCCCAAGCCACATATGGATATCTACAACAAGTGCACCGGAAGTGCGTTCTCAAATGCTATACCAATCGGAAATGCACGTTCCTCGGCTTTGTGCCTTGATCCATATCAAGGTAATCAACCCCCCTATGTACACATGTATTATAAATCTCTGCAAGGGGACATGTATACCTACCTAGGTCCATATGGACAACCACAGGGGATGCCATACGCCCCACCAAATTTCTATGTTGTCCCGTTTCAGCAATCGATGCAGCCCCCACCTCCCCAACAAGGGTCTTCAATGGTGGAAACATATGCAATGGGGACTTATTTTGAATATCTCAAGGAACCCCTAGATTTCTCCATTCAGACAGTCATGCTCCCGAGACCCTTGCCTAATCTTCGAAGTTTAAAGGGAAGGTGATCCTAAACCCTCATCAAAGGCTTATACAACATAACCATTCGAGAGTTGCTCCCATGTGGGATGCAGATTGTTGCGAAAATTTTCCCTAAGACATTAGAAGGTATTACTCTCTTGGTATTATAAGATACTAGAGGCTTCAACACTCTTTAAACAACTCGTATCGAGTTTATTAAGGCTTTTGATATGAACAAGCTTTTGAGAACATGAATCGGGAATTCTTCATATCAAACAAGAACATAACGAATCTGCAACCCACTTCATTCAGAGGTGGTGAAAGTTCTCTACTCTTCCACAAGTGCTCCTAACATGGATCAAACAAAACTTTGTGATTTATTCCTTCACTCTCTCAATAGAGAAACGAAGGAAGAGGTTCAAAAGTTCCCACTAGAGCTATGAAGAGGTGCTAGAGGTGCTCTTCGGATCGACCAAGCGGCCATTGACAGTGGTCGTAAGACCTATGGGGAAAATGGGAAGTTAGTCACTCTTGCTCAAAATGCTCCCGGTTACTCCAAAAACACAAATAATAATCAAGGACCAAAATCCTTAATAAGAATCATGGAGTCACGACCGATGGTGTGACTGACCAACCCAAAAGCCTAATGTTGTTAATCCTACCAATATAGTGCTACAAACAACAAAAATAATGGAAATAATCATAGAAACAATAATTTCTCACCCTCAGTAAACGTTGTGGATTTTAAATCGTCCTCAAAAACAACAACAACAACCTCAACAACAAAGACAAACACCACACCCAAGCCTAGTCAATACCCCTAACCAATTCCAAAACCAAGGGCAAGGGTTCAAAATTTTAATTATAATAATCAACAACCAAACAATAACCATAGTTTTGGACCACAACAAGGAACAAACCAAAGGCCTCGAGATTACGATCTTGACTTGTATTGCGGTTTCCATAGGGTCCATGGGCATGACGCAAGAACTTGTCGTGATTGTAATAAGTTTTTACAATGTTTTCTAGAAGACCAAAGACAGTTATTTGTTGACATGTTTTTGGAAAACCCAACTGCACCCAGTCAAAATGCCTATATGGGACCAGTGTCTCCGTAGAACACACCATTAGGGATCTTCAATGATCCTCTCCCCACACATCCAAAGGATGGTAGACTAGATCCCAATGGTTTGAATAAGGTATTGTAATAGGGACTCATGATCATGAAGCTTCAACTTCATCAAACCCACAGTGGCACCTCCTTTGGATGGTCTGCCAACAAACCAAAATTGTGGGCTTGGTTGAGTTAGACGTTGAACCCCAAATTAATGTTGCAACAAGAGCTAAGGATTATTCTTCGCAATCAATCTTGATTTATCCGGATGTGTTAGGAAATATTCACATGATACACTAAGCAAGCCGATAGGGGCTTATGATCTAATCAGTGATTTGACCAAGACCTTTTCACATATTTCCTTCTTGGATCTACTGAAGAATTCCCCTGCTCATCGAGTCACTCTGTTAGAAGCACTAGGTCTCGCCATTTGATTAATGTTACCCCTCCACCAGAGGCACAGATAAATCATATAGACTTTGATATTTTCCTCCAGGGCAACCTGAAAGAGACATTGGGTTTGTGTTTGACATAAGTAAGATGCCTATGGATGCTGAAATAGCTCGTAGAGGTGATTCGACCTTGTTTTTACAAGTTTGGATCTACAACAACTATGTGAAACGTGCAATGATTGATGATGGGGCAGCGGTTAACATAGTCCCCTTCTCTTTTCTTCAAAAGTTAGGGATATGGGGAGACCAATTTCTCCTCGACAAGAAACACACTGAGGGGCTATGATAGCCTCAAGGCAACCTCAATCGGAACCATAGTATTACCGGTTACTCTTGGGCCCAAGACGGTACTCATTGAGTTTTATATTATAGACCGAGAAACCAACTATAATATGATCCTTGGCCATCCTTGGATCCACCACATGAAGGCAATCCCCTCCACTCTATTCCAAGAGGTCATATTCTTGCATTTAGGGAAAGTCTTTGTGGCTCAAGGTGATCCAAAACCCTTTGATATACATTTGGCCAACTTAAAGAAAAATCTAGGGTCCACTCTGAATTTGAGCTTCCCACGAACTATTTAAACAAAATTGCAAGTGCGGTACTAGAAGAAAACTAGTTCCTACAACGGAGTTAGAAGTCATGGGTTTGATTGAAGGCATTTCAGTGGTCAAGGATGAGAACTTCATGGTTTCATTATCGCTGAATCCTTGATTTGCAAAGTGCCAATGGCGCCAATGTTGACATAAGTAGAAACCGAGAGACTTAGCCTGATAGTTCAGAGCACGTTAATGGTGATGAATCGACTTTAAGTTATTTAAACGCTTTGGTAGAATTGCATCTTACCTATCACAAGATAGACCTTTCCCTAATCCCACATTCCTCTTCTTATTTTGGGAATCCCATGATTGAGTCTTCTCTGGGAAAGGATCTTGAGATTTATGAGGTAGAAGAAGAAGGGGACTTGGAGTGTGCCTTACTTTTCCCGAGTTTGAGGAGGGCAATGCCTCTTTAATCGAGGGAATGATTGATATAAACATCGGAATGGAGGAGGAACCAAAGATCTTAAATTTAGGGTCCTCTTTAACTCCAAAGGAAGTGTAAATACATACCCAATCCTTAAGGAACATCAAGAAAACCTTTCGCGTTTAGCTACAAGGAAATGATGGGAATTACACCACACATCGTAGTTCACAATCTCATCACCAAGTTGGATGCCAAACCAATTAAGCAGAAGTCAAGACCTATGAAGCCAAAGGTGGCCCTTATGGTAAAAGAAGAAGTAATGAAGCTTCTCAGGTAGGATTCATCAAGCCAGTCGATTATTCACAATGGGTATCTAATATTGTCCCCGTTCTAAAAAAGAATGGAAAGATCCATATTTGCATAGAATTCTGGGACATTAACAAGGCTTTCCCAAGGATGATTTCCCACTACCATCCATTGATGTTATCGTTGATGTAACAACTGGATTTGAGTTGTTATCTCTCATGGATGGGTTTTAGGATATAATCAAATCAAAATCTCCAAGGAGGATCAAGCTAAAACTACGTTTATAACTCCTTGGGGAACTTATTGTTATGTCATCATGCCATTTGGTCTTAAGAATGTTGGTGGCGCTACATACCAACGAGAAATGACCTACATATTCCATGATCTTATTCATAAGATTGTGGAATCCTATGTAGATGACCTGCTAGCCAAGGCCAGGAAGTGCTGTGATCACCCAGAGGTGCTTCACATCATCCTCTTGCGTGCTTAATGAGTATGGTGTCACGTTAAATCCAGAGAAATGTGTATTCAACGTAACATGAGGTAAGCTTCTGGGTTACATTATATCTTCATGAGGGATTGATGTTGACTGGCCAAAATTCGGGTTGTGTTAGAAATGGTTCCGCCATCGATGAGTTTAGTATTAGATATTTTCTTGGGAAACTCGGTGCAATCGAAGGTTCATCCTGACTTGACCTTCACCATTCATCCAATCAACAATTTGTTGAAAAAGGATTATAACATTGATTGGATGGAAGAATGCAATGAGGCCTTCGAGGCAGTTAAATGATTCATGTTGTCCCCTCACACTAATGCCACCTAGATCAGATCGCCCTTTGATCTTATATTCATGAGCTACGGATGTTTCACTATCCTACGTATGTTGGCTCAAGAGGATGATGATAAATGGGAACGTGTAATTTACTTCATTAGTCGAGATGCTACTTGATTATGAGACATGCTACACAGGAAGAAAAGGAATGCCTTGCCATAGTTTTTGCAACAAAGAGTTTAAGGCATTATATGCTCAATCAAGAAACAAGGGTTATTGTTAAGACAGACCACTTACAGACATTCCTCATGCAAGGATCCTTTGTCTAAAAAGGTCGGGTGTTTCATAACATTAATGGGTGAGTTTGAATTAACGTTTGTAAATCAAAAATCCGTTAAGGGTCAAATCATTGCAGACTGGTTAGCTGATAATCCATTAGATGGGGGTGATTTGGTAGATCTGGACTTTCCGATGAGTGTGTGTACTTCGTTGAAACTAGGCCCCCTATCTGTATGTCCCTGGTATACTGACATTTTCAATTTCATCATGGACCATACATACCAGAAGGGGCAACATCGCAACAAAGAAGGCAATTACATGTCATTGTTGTTAAATACATTATTTTGGAGCAAGTGCTCTCGCAGAGCCTTTGATGGAATGTTGTTGAGATGTGTTGATGCCGAAGAATCTGAAAAGATTCTTTATGAGTCACATAGTGGGGTATGTGGAGGTCACTTTGGCGGCCACACCACTTCCCGAAAGATACATCAAATGGGCTATTTCTAGCCCACCCTAGAACATGACGCAATAGATTTTGTGCAGATGTCACAAATGTCAAGAGTTCTCCCATGAGATCCACATATCGGCACAAGCTTTGCAACCAATCGCAACCCCATGGCCCTTTTCCACATGGGGCTTGGATTTGATAGGAAGTTTCTCTCCTCGTCAATGGATGGCCATAACTTCATAATCACAACCACATAATACTTTACCAAGTGGGTAGAAGCCATGCCCCTTACCACCGTACCTAGCTCTGTAATCGCTAAATTCATCCTGAACTAGATCATTTGTAGGTATGGGGTGCCACAGTCATTATTTCTGATAATGACATGTCTTTCAAAAATGATGAGGTGTGTGAGTTGTGTACAAAGTTCAAAATAATTCATCACATGACTTCTCTCTACTATCCTCAGGCTAATGGACAAGCTGAGGCTACCAATAAGACTTTAAAGTCCATTCTCCTAAAAACCGTTAAGGAGAATAAACGAGATTGGCACCTAAAGCTTTTCCGGCCTTGTGGGCCTACTGAACGTTGGTTAGAACACCAATGGGGGAAACCCCCTTTTCTTTAGTATTTGGTGCTGAGGCGGTTCTGCTTGAAGTGAAATATCTAGTCTCGTATTTCACTACATGGGATCCTGGGGAGGAGGGTTATCGAGAAGCATGACTCTCCCAGTTAGAAAGTCTCGACGAGGCTAGATCGAAATGCTAAAAATGACACAAGTGTTTACGCTGACCGGATGGCTTGGAAATACAATAAGAAGGTTACGAATGTGAGATCTATGAAGGATATTTGGTATTAAGACTGATAGCCGGATAGAAAAAATACTGGCGAGGGAAGGAAATTCAGACCTAGGTGGTTAGGTCCATATCAAGTAGTGGAAGACTACAAAAATGGCACATTTTTCTTGTGTACACTAGAAGGTGAGGAGTTTAGTGAATCCGTAAACTCTCTTCACCTAAAGAGATACTACGCATGATCCATCAACATTTTCATATGTACATTATTGCATCTGCATTGCATTTTCATTTGTCCGTTCATTTTGTAAAAATTGTGATCAAGGAGCTTATTCTTATAGAAATTCCTAAAAACTTCTAAAAACATTGACAAAACATTCAAATCATGTCTCTTCAAACCTTCATAGTATCATCAATTATTTTTGAATCATTTATCAATCCAAACAAGATAAGACAAAGTTTTGATGGTAACCATACCAAGGCCTGCATACTTGGTTCTACTTTTGGTCTCTTCTTAGGTTAGGTGTCTTTGTTCATGGTTTGTTCTAGAAGCTTCATGGTGTCGCATCTATCCCTTATACATCTCCTTGGAAATAAGATCATTCTAAACATTTTTCCCAAATAAGTAAGTCAAATGCAAATCCACAGAAAATTTTATTTTTACACATTTCTTTGCCTACCAACCTTCGGTGTTGAGCTGCGTCTCTTACTAGTGACGTAGGGTTGGGAAAGGAGGGAAATGCCCTTACTCACTCTATGCCTTGTCCATGGTGATGAGCCCATGCTTCTCTTGGTAGCATGGGGCAAGGTGTAGGGGGTCTCTTTGATAAACTTGAAAGTTACAAATTAGTCAAACATTGTGAAATCATAAATAAAAAACAAAGTGAGTTAGATGTCCAAAATTCCAAGAGAGTTTAAAACCCCAAAACCATATTTTTCAACCAAGTGGCCATCTACGGATCCAAGTCTAGATAAACTGCAAAGCAATTCACATTCTAAACTATGAAGTATCTTGAGTAGAGTAAGGTTGTAGCATCCCAATTTGGTTTATGTCAAACCTCTATCTTTCTCTCATCACTGTCATTCAACAAATTTTCATAACTTGTGCCCTTTCTAACTCTTGGTGTTGAGCCCTCACATCTTACTAGTTGTGTGGGGTTAGGAGTGGGGAAAGTACATCTATTTATCATATCATTGTATCATCACGTTTTATCAAGACAATATGAAGTACCAAAGATTGCAAAAGAAACTAAGTTTAAGATCACATTGTGTTTGCATCATCATATATCAACAACATAAAATACAAAAAGAAATCATTTTATTTATCATTCACATCCATTACATACATTCTGAAAAGCATTGAAAAATGGAAATTCTAAACATCTAGAGTACACATGAGAGATAAGCCAAAAGAGAGTCAACTCAGATACGATGGAATACTGAACCAAAAATAGAGTTTGTATATATCGTAGTAGATCAAGTTTGTATACAATGTCATCATGCACTAGGCATGGTCAAAACACTCACAATGAGCCCGAAATATACAAAAAAATCATATAATATCAAAAATGGTATCAAAGTAATAAAGGCTCAACGGCCTATCAATCCCTGTGGGATCCCTCAGATGGTGCGCGATCGCATCTAGGGCTCCTGCTACGGCTATGATGGCTCTGAGAATGGAGTGAATGGTGTGAATGCTCGTGGTGGCACCCGCTTCCCATAGCCTCGCTGAGAATGGCTCGCCTCATCAAGTGCTTAAACAGTCTCGTATCCAACTACCTAGGTACGAAGGAAGGTCACTATCTCTCGCCACCTTCCAGATAGGGGAAAACACGTCAGTATGTCGGCCGGTGGCTAAGGGTTGTCCTGAATTCGTATACAACATTGGCTTGACTCTTCCCCGAGGGATCAATAGGGTGTCCACGCATACCCGATTGAATGAGTTCTCGCCACTCATGTGTAGACGTTGGAAAAGAACAAAAAGAGAGAAGATAATGAGCTATAAAATCATAGAATGCAAATCAAAAGGAGAATGCTAAGATAAACATACGAAAATTAATAGACAAAATCGAGAAAGGAGTATCAAACATACTCGGGTCTTCGGGCATCCATGGGATCAATGGTTGGTTGTAGGTGTTATTGGTGGCTGTGGAGCCTCACCAAATCTAGAGGTGTGACATTGTCCAATCACAGACTCATCATCCTCTCCAAATGTCTCCTCCGAGACTAGTGTCTCTCTCTGCGTGCTCGCCTCCTTGTGCATTGCTCTGAGGATCTCTTGAGTGTCATGCCACTCAGGGTCACTCTCCTCTCCCTTTGAAGGGGCTGCCCCCTCATCCTCCTCCTTGACCTCCTCTCCGATGGAATCCCCCTCCGTATCATCTCTCATATCCTCCAGTAAAGTCAGAGTCCAAATCAATCGGCTCATCCTCCTCCCCACTTTGTGAGCAAGAGTTGCCATAATATGAAGTAAGGGTGCTCGAGGGGCACAACTTCCTGCCGAGCTTAGACCACACACCTAACTGAAATAGGCACACCAGGAGTAACCACTATCCAACTAGGATCCCCTCTAGGACCCCTCGAGCCTCCCGAATAGTCCTATAAACAGGCTCCACTGGAGGAAGCATGATAGGGTATGGAAGGTGAATCTTGAGGTACCCATTCAAATGGGTGAATCTCTAATCTCCCAACTCTGTCAACTAACTGGCTTGTGGAAGAGCAAGCTACCATCATCGTAGCCTCCTCACCCCATACCCCTTGCCATGTCCTGGTAGGGTGTGGTAGTCATGTCTGTTGTAGTCAGGGAAGCCACTGACTGATGTGGTGTCCGGAGCACTGACATGGTTATCCATCTAGTTTCTCGGATAGCCTCTGGGTCTGATTCTAGTACCCCCTACATAGGGGATGAAACGCTCATAAACCCAACTCATAACCAAAGTGGGGTGGCTCAAATATTGTCCTGCAATATGAAAACTCTATACAAATCATGGTATGTAGTCCCCAGAATATTTCGCCCCCTGCATACTTACGACCATGAGCCTTGATCTGTGCAATGATGGGGGCCCAATAGTATAAGAGTGTATCTCCTCCGTTGTCCCTGACTAGTCGCGAGGATAGGATACCCATGATGGCTCTCTGAAGGATAGGAATGGGAGCAGAATAATGGACCAAACCTTCATTCCCTTCTTCGAGCCAGATGAGACAATGACGTCTCCCATATATGTGGCCCACTTCAAGGCTGCATCATCACGGCCTTGTACCCCACTTGTCTCTAATGTCAGTCTCCTCCCAAGTATCGGGGTCCAAGGATACGGTATACATCCTCTAAGGTGATAGTCCACTCACCCCTAATGCCTGGAAACTGGAAAGTGTTCCAGTATGCATCCTAGTAAGAGAATAAGTCACACAGAATGTGACTGGCAGGAGCGACATGGGGCACCCGTGCTATCCACTAGATGCCCGCTCGCTATACAAGATACGTCTCATCCTGGGTCAGCTGATCCCGAATCCCAGGGAGCTAATCACATTCTCTCTCTACTCCAACTAGGGAAAATTTTAGTGGCGAATATTCCATTTTTGAAAATTTTGAAAAGGCAAATTTTTTGGCACGGGCCAGTGACCTATTCGCCTAAAAATTACACTTTAATTTTTTTTAGAGGTTAGCTTCGCCTACCCTTGAAAAATATTCCCTATATAAACCTAGATTATTCGCGGGTAGAACACTTCTACTTCACATTTTTCAACAATATGATATATCCCGTATTATAGATGCGCAAAGGGTAAGTTATTAACGCTCGACAAGGAGGGTTTTGCGAGACGAGGAGATCTGTAGATATTGATGCATGTTAGATGCACGACAAATATTTTGTTGACGAAGCGACATGGAGTTTTTTTGATGATGAGCAAGAAGAGGGCGAGAGGTTGTAGACGCGCGATAGGATATTTCTTTATCACGCGTCAAAAATGTAGTGACGCGCATCAAGCGAGGCTTAGTGACGTGCAAGAGGGCGAGAGGTTGTAGACGCGCGATAGGATATTTCTTGTCACGCGTTCAAAAATGCAGCGATGGCGCACATCAAAGCTTAGTGACGCAGGCGTCAACAAGCCTTAGTAGCCTTAGCGCCGCGTCACTAAGGCTGTTGGCGTGCATCACTAAGGCTGTTGATGCCTTAGTGATGAATGCGTCGCGTCAGTGCCTTAGTGACACGCGTCACAGATCTTAGTGACGCGCGCGTCACTGGGCATTGATGCCCATCACTAAGGACTATTGACGCCTTAGTGACGCAGCGTCAACAAGTCTTAGTGGCGCGGTCAGCGGACCTTAGTGACGCCCGTCACTAAGGCCTATTAACGCCTTAGTGACACGCGTCAGCGAGTCTTAGTGGCGTGGCGTCACGGACCTTAGTGACGCGCGTCACTAGGGTGGGATGCTGCCGCGCGTGTCACTAGTGGTCCGCTGACGCGCGTCACTAAGGCCTGTTGACGCGCGTCACTGCATTTTTGACGCGCGACAAGGAGGTACAATAGATATTGACGCATAGCAGACGCATGAAAAAGAGTTTGTTGATGCGCGACACGGAGATTTTTTGATGAGAAAGCAGAGGTCGGAGGCTGCAGACGCGCGACAGGATATTTTGTTGTCGCGCGTCAAAAAAATGCAGTGACACGCGTCAAAAGACCTTAGTGATGCGCATCACTAAGGTCTTTTGACCGCGTCCTTTGCATTTTTGATGCGCGACAAAGAAAATATCCCGTCGCGCATCTCAGTAGCTATAAGTCTTCGTCATAAGTGCTTGATAATCAGGCGAAATTTTTCATACAACCCCCAAAAAATTCACCTTCCCGTGAAACCGGTTCCGGGGATATTCGCCAGGTATTCTCCACCTCTCGATTTCCAGGAGGTCTCTTAAAATGAACCCGACTCCAACATATGTACTCCTCCTACATTCACCAAAACATGATAAAAGAGCAAGTTAGTAATGCACATCACATGATAAGCTCATCAAAAACATAGCAAAATATTGAAAACGAAAAAAAAACAAGTTAAGGTGCACTTAGACATTCGTCATTGTAACCGCCACCCAAGATGCGGGGTGGCGGTTCCATGATCGCCACCCTGTCTTGGGTGGCGGTCCTGACCTGATTTCCCAAAATGTGCCCTTAACCCCAAAAATGCCCAAAAATGAAAAAATTGACCATTTCTAGCAAAATAAAATAATTCCCTATGGGCACCCCTAAGGACTCATTTGAAACAAGAAAATTTGAAAATGTCCCCCTAGGTGAACTTTTCAACATTTTAATATTTAGGGCACAAAAAGACAAAAGATGAAATAATTAACTCGAAACTCATTTGGTTGATTTCCGCTCATGGAGGCATGATCGCTATCTTGCAATAGTTGTTTGGTTGTATTCACGTCGTAAAAGCTTGATCAACGTGGGTTCAGAGCTCCAAATTCACCAAATCAACAATGCACAAATGAATTGAAAAATGAGTTTGTTTCAATATATATGTTATTTTTAATCTCGTTTTGAGTATATATGTTTACTGGTTTTGGAGCGTTGGCGTAGGTATATTTCTACATCCCCGCATAAATGGTAAGTCCTCTTGTCATTTTAATTTAGTGTTTATTTTTTAATATTTTATCTATCTGCACTTGAGTATCTTCTTCTTCTTGCAGGAAGCGGGAGCTTGGACAACGACGTTTGGACACGGGTGTGTCAGGTATAGCTTCTAACTCCCCATTTCGAGAACACCATACTCGGACTCTACGTTTTACGCCTTTTCATGGCTAAGATGCTTCTCCGAGGGGGCAATATGTACGCACCCAAAATTGCATGTGCTACATTGTTGGGAAAATGGTTACAAGAATCCCTAATGATGATTCAAAATCCTTTCAAGAAGGTGTTCGAGATCAAAACCCATTCAAGTGTATATTTGTAGCCTAGATAGCCTTACTTAACTTTTCCATACATTTTTCCATCTCCTCGCTTCTTTCGTGCTTGTTTAGGCCTTCGGTGCGGCCGCCGCTCCGCCGGGCGGCGGTTCGCAACCGCCGCTTGCCAGCTGGCGGGCGGTCCTGCCCACTTTTTCCAGATTCTTCACGTGTGTTTTAACATGTGATGGTTCACTTAATTTGCTTTTGCATGCATCCGTGAGCCGAATTGTCTAAAATTAGCTTTGATTGTTTGGTTCTCCTTCCTCCTATTTTTAAATAGATTTAATTAGTTGGAACTCCTCCTTCTTACCTTGTGTATGAAGTAACCTCCTAGCCTCCATTCCTATATATTCCATGCTTGTATTCAAGCAAAAGGGCCTGAGAATTTTGTGTATCTTGTATTGTTTTTGCTGCCATAATATTGCTAGGAATTGCATAGCCAAGCTTAGATCTCTTGTGTTATCTCTCTTCTACTTGCATTACGTCAGATTGCTTCCAAGCTGTCATTGCTCAAGTGCCATCCTCTTGTTGTTGTTCTTTGCATTCCCAATCCTTTGGACTCACATGAACACTCAAAGAAAGAAAGGAAAGAACTGAGGGGATAGATACTGATACTACTGGATTTGCAAGGTTCTTGCTCTTCCAGGTTGGAGTTGTGTATTTGTTTGCTTTGTTTATCAAATTGTCAATTACGAATTGTTAATTTCAATTGCATATCAAATAGAGTAGAGAAACAATTCATTCCAATTAGCTAGATAATTTCAAGTAGATCAAATCAATAGGAAGTTGTCTCTTCAACATTACCAGGGAAGCTATGGGGAACAATAGCTCTGTTAGGGTTATGATTTTTCTTCACTTCTGAGGTAGGGTTGGAAGGATTTTGATTGAGTTAGAATAGATTTTTTTAGATTTAGATTCACACATTTGCACAAATAGTTAGCTACATCCGGCTAATTGTTTGTATTTAATTTGTTTATTAGATTAGATGCATTGTCTGAAAAGTTAGAAAAGAACAAAAAATATTTACTTTCCATAGATTAGCTTGTTTTATTGCTTTGTTCGATATATTGAGAAAACACCAAAAATATAGGTTAGATTTCCTTTGATAGATAGTTTATTTATTGAAAGCAAATCAATTCATCTTGCATGACCATCAACGGTCCACAATAGGAAAAGACTTATAGTTGTGATCCCCTGGTCCCACAACCCAATGGGCCGGAGCTAATAACTGACATCAACACAAGCTTTTGTTTAACAGTCTTGCGCACACCTGTAACATACGCTGAGAAAATAGGACAGTTAGATACACTGAATATCACTGCTAATCAAGCCTACGACTTTTGGACTGCTCCCGGAAATAGGGTTTGATTGCATGCATGACCATACAAGGGCCTCAGCCTCAACGAGTCTTTGGTTGTGATCCACATGTCCCACAACCATATAGGGTTGCTAGTCAGCTAGATATTGACACTATTTTATGCACATTGGTATTCATATCTTCACCGCTTCCACCTGATATTATTACACAACTTTCATTGTTGAATATAGCGAGCCCGATCGTGCTAAGACTTTCGGACAAGACCAAAAATCACCCATTTTCCCCGCAACTACACTATACCTCTTGCCTTCACTTCTATGACCTTGTCTAGAAACCCATACGAGGCACATGCAGGTTACTTTTCACGTATTCCACAACCAATCAATACAATCTCGGTAGAACTCGACATCGATTAGAGTCTCCGAGTAGCTATCATATCAGATCGTACCATCACACCCCTTGAGTTAGGAGAGCATTCTTTGCCTCGAGTTTGTAGATTCCAATATGCGTGTCGAAGACATAAGGTTTCCCAATTAGCTCGATCGTCGCCATCACATTCACTTCCATTTCAATTCCACATCGGCTGCTCTCGCACGACCTGGGGTCGAGTCTTTGTTGAAGATCACGTGTTCATTTTCATCCGTCAATGATGACCCTCGATAAAACCGCTTTAAACATGTTATAAAGATGGGGTATGTGGTTTAATAGCTAAAAATTTGAAGATGAATATATAAAAGGTAAATATAATTCTCTGGTAGATTTTGCAAGTAGAGAATTAAACGAGAGAAAAGCGAGATCAATATTACAAGGTAATTCATGAATTTGTTAGTCTTGTTTGGTCTTGTGCGAATTCTCAAAGATCTATTGATGTGCTTAAAAGAAATGATAATCAAATGTCATTTGAAGCACAACAAATCTTGCTTGATCGAGATATTATTTTTGTCTCCCCATACTCCATGACTGAAGTAGTAACCAAATTTGTAGATCCAGAAATACCAAGAGAATATTTTCATTCTCTCCAAGAGCCAATGGTATTCTACACTTTAAAATGGAAATGGAGACATTATAGGTTTGTGGAGCCACCTCCAGATGATATTCCTATTGAAGGAATTAGGTTAAGACAACCGATCCCATGACCAAAAACTTTATAGAGGTTTGATTTTTCCAAAATGTGGCTTGAAAGGTCACCCACCGCAAAACGACGCTTGGAGCAGACCTAGCATTGCAAGAGATTAGAAATATATTGCCAATCATTTCAAATATTTTCTCTCTCGATATCTTCCTACAAATTTGTTTGAACATCCTCTCCTGCGCAGATGCATGATGATATTGTTAGGAATATCTTAATAAATTGTAAATTCACTGGTATGTAAAATAAACATATTATATTAAATATAATCATATGAAGGACACCACCAACATCCCGATGGACAGATATGGCACAAAATCTACCTTTATCATACAATGAATTTACATCCTCTAAAGACTTGGTCATTTCCTCCCAGGATACCAAATCATTATCTTTTTCCATCAAGAAGACACGTTTCCATAAAAAATGATGGTACCTCTTCCTTTTCTAGACTATGAAAGTACGAGCGTAACACATGAGACCTACATTTCACCGAAAGATAGGAATCATCCAAACTTATTTTTGATGACAATAATAGCCTAAGGGTCCATTACAGTCCTTAAGCATCTTGTAAAGTAAAAGCTATAATGGTAGGCTTGTTGCCATGTGTCTTAGTGGTCCTTTAGGAATCTAATAAAGTTTTGATGTGACATACTTTATGTCACATTGAAGCATGGTGGACCTCCCCACTTTCTAAAGGCGTTAGGATGAGTGGCGTGTACTCATCATTGTTGTCTTCCACTACCTCGTAGTGAGAATCATTTTTTGTAACCCAAGTCTCGGTTTCAGTCTCTAAGTTATTCGGTGAAAAGCCTCTCACTCTCCTATAAAAGGGAGTTTGGGACTCATTCACTACATCGGGTATTCAAGGAGCATGAGTCTGTAGAGTGTCTAGGCTTTTTGAGTCTTTAGTCTATTGTTAGTCTAATCCTTTGATCAAGGGTACTCTATGGTCTTGCTATCAAAGCTAACCTTCTTGGTTAACGGATTTATGTTTGTAATGTGCTTGTAATAAGTTAAATGTTTCAAGAATCTGCTATGAGAGTGAGTTTGGTGAGCTGGAGGATGTGATTTTCTTTCTACAAATAGGGATGACTCTTGAAGATTATAAAGTCAATCAATGTAGGAAATCAACTATCAAAGCAATGTCATATCAACTAATTGCCAATCAACTTATAAATGGAGTGTGACGATATTTTATGGCGATGTGTTCTACCGTATGAAATGAAATATATACTAAGTGAATCGCATGAATGAATTGTAGGTGGTCACTATGTAGGCGATGTTGTGTGATGAACGGGCTCCAGATATATAATCACAACAACCGATATCTTACATAATGGCGAAAAACTACACCAACTAAAAATTACACTGCATAACCATAGTGACAAGATTCATTTGGGAAAATATTATAAGTATATTTGGTTGCCCATTGAGCCTAACAAACAATAGAGGAACACATTTCTTGAATGACACAATTCGCGTTCTATTACAATAATTTATGGTTGTGCATCATAAGATGACCCCTTATCACCCACAAGCTAATGGTACAGTGGAAGCCTTCAACAAAATATTAAGTCACACGTTGACAAAGATTTGTGACGTCAAAAGGAAGGACTGGGATGACAAAGTATCAACAATACTTTGGGCATATCGGACAACATACAAGCACTTAAATAAAGCAACTCCCTTTCAAATTGTCTATGGGAAAGAATTTGTGCTACCAATTGAATTTTTACAACCATCATTGAGAATTACGCATGTTGCAAATCTGGAAGATGTTGACTCAATACAGGAAAGGTTAACAAGGTTGTTACGACTTGCTTATATTTTATTAGATGAAACATGATTACAAGTGAGATGGTCACATAATACTTCTCAATATGCGCATCAGAAATCATGGTATGACAAAAACCTAAAAATAAAAACTCTTAAGGAAGGCGTCAAGGTTTATTGTTTGACTCTAAATTTGCGCAACATACGACAAGATCAAAACTCATTAGCTAGGACCGTATGAGATAGTTAATATATTGTCAACAGGGGCATGCAAACTGATGGATCTTAGCGATGCAAGCTACTTCAGGAGTGCTACTTAAATGGTAGTAGGTTGAAGTTGTATTTATAGCCACATTAACATGTAATGAATAAGGTGTATTCCATTATATTAGTTTTTATTTAATTTGTATGTTAGGTTTCTTTATGCTTTGGAATAAAGCAGATAATTACAATTTGTTGTTTAAACTGACCTTGTAGAACAATATCAAAATCATCTTGCATTTGAGGATTCCGCAAAAATTAAAATGGGAGGAGTAATTAATGGTGTACAATCATGAAGTAATGTGGAAGAAGTTTGAAGACAAAGGTTGTTGAAATGATATACAAACGTTATTAGATAAAAAGGGGACATGATAAAAGAGAAAGTTTTAAAAACTCACATACGCAAGCAGAAAATGTGTGACAAGGAAATGGAACAGGGATGAAGTGTGGTGAATGGAGAGATGAGGAATCTTCCAAGAGGATGTTAGCTTAATGTGGAGTTATAAAGACGAAGATGAGGTGCATAAGAAATAAACAAGGGAGACACAATCTAAAAACAAAATATCATTAAACATAGGTAGGGCGTGATGGAGAAAGCTTCGAGGAAGAGGCCCATGTCGCACACTTAACAGTCACTTGGAATAAAGCGGGAAAAGCAAGCAAATGACATTTGTAAACAACGGGCATTAATGGCGAGTTATGGGGAATGACAACTTGTGCATATAGGAGATAAATGGAACAAACATTTATTACTTCTAAGGAAGGTATAAATAAGAAGGGGATGATTCATTTTAGTTACCTTGTAGTGAAAACAGGAGCTCTAGTGAAAAAACAAAATAATTTGTAAATACGATTCAATGCCTGAGCCTCTCGAAAAAACCAATCACCAATAATGCCACCTTAAGATCTTTTAGTGATAGACGAGGAGGAAGCGAAAATAGACTATCCTATCGGAGAAACAAACAATCTCATTGTCATTAACATGGGGGTCACAAACCCTTGATAAGATGACGAACTTTGGGGCAATTAACAACCCCAGGGTGAACCATGGTGTTTTTCGACCTACAAATAAACAAGAATGAAAGGCACTAGATAAAGGCAACAAGAAAAGGCCCACGAGTTCAATGAATATGTCAGTTCGGTATCTTCAAGTGACTTAGAGGTGTAAATTAAGGAGGACAATAACACATTGAATAAGTTACTATCATAAAGGGGGTAAAGAAGCTCAATATTGATGCATAAAGGATAGATGAGGACATCCATACATTGCATGAAACATACAAGCACCCTAATTGAGGTGTGCATGAAGGAACTCAGTCACAGATATTTGTCACCTCACTAAGTGGGAAACTATTGTGGTGAGGAATGAAGCGCAAAAGCTCTTCTTTTATCTACGACCAAAGAAAAAGGCTAACAAGGACGACATGATAGATGAAGAACCCGATGAAGAAATTGTTATGCCTAAATATGCATGGAAAGGAGCACAAGAACAAGTAGACTATGCACGAAAAATACAACGAGAAAAAAATTGCACACACATAGATGGAGCAACCTACAAAGAGAAGACAATTGAATCCAAAGCAAGGGCCAGGCCTTACACATACGGAAGAAGGATGTAAATAAGTATAAAATCCCGGTGGCGCACAGGTACATGCTCGACTTTAGCGAAAAAAGAGACCAATGTTGAGGTCCCAATACATAACTCACGAGATCCAGGTAAGCAGAAGGGAAGGTTTAGAAAAACATATGGAGTACGTGAGCCCTAGTAAACAAACAACCTCTGATTTCAAGTCACCACAGAAGGTGAAAGTCGAAGACAATCCGAAGGAGGCGCTTAGCGAGAGCACCAAAGAAGGTCATGTGGGAGGAAGTGGCCACGGAGGAAAAGTTGAGATAGATCAAGCTTGCACTAGTAAGGGCAAGAGGGAAATACAAGAGCAAGAACTAGACACATAGGAGGAAGAAAAGGACATCCAACTTTATCCCAACCCTAGAAAAAGTCGACATGTGCAACATATCAATGGGGGAAGAATGATTATAAATTGTTCTAGTGGAACAACTTAAGAACACCACGGAAACTAAATGCTCCAAAAAGGCTTGGTCCTTTTCATTGGATGCATGCACCGAGGAACTACTAATTGAATTTCCCGATGATAACATTCACACCATCCCATCCAAGGATGGATATCCGATTCTCCTCATAACCACAAATAACATGTTTGAGACTAAGTCGGGAGGCATTTGAAGACTATTGGAGAAGTAATGCAATAGAATTTACAAAAATAACAATGAGTCAAGAATATGTAAAGCTCGGTGAGAAATCTAGAGGAGTTGAGAGAGACAAAACAACAGTTGTGCAAGATTCAACATAAAAAAGGTCTTCGGGACAAATAATCACACATCAAGTCAAAGGTCAAGAACCTCTTAAGGAAGTGGGTGATGTGCAATGAGCCGAAGCTTCTATAAGATAACTCGCTCATACCGACGAATAGATTCACGAGCTCGAGAAAATAATGAATTTCATGTTCAAGGAAATGGAGAAAGAGAGGGAGAGAGAAAAGGAGGAGACAATGAAACCATTCATTTCGTTTACAACAATAATCTTGCAAAATGTGAATATAGCACCAAAATATTGGAGGCCAAAGAAGAAAAAGTTGAAAAACTGCTTAAAGGGTTGTATAAACAACCTTGGATAATCAATATGCAAACAAAAGAGTTGGTGGATAAACTAGTGGCATTTGAAGCCCAACTAGATGATGACTCACTAGATAAAGCTAACCATAATAAAATAATGGAGAAATATGAAGCGAGTTAGTGAAGAGATCGCAACAAGGAAAGAGCAAATAAAGCAGTGCTTAACGGATTTAAGAAAGCTCACAATATAGTAGAGACAGAGCTTGGAATCACGTGCTCCAGGATTTGCAAAAGCAAGTCAATCAACTATGTATAACAGTGACTACAAGAGTCAAAGGTGCTTTAGTGTTTAACTAACTTATTATGCAACTAGATAAATTAACCCAACAAATTGATGCAATGGTAAATAAATGCCAAGCACACGAAGAATTGTTAGAGGTTGAGGTGCACAAATTATTTGAGGATTTTTAATAGTGTTGCCCGAAGACGGAGAACCATATTAGTACGAGGTGATGTTGGGCTCATGATTTATCACATTTTTTATTATTTAAAGTCTAAAGGACTTGATATTATTTATTCATGATTCACCATTCTTTCGAGATACGCGTGGAAATTTCACAAAGGCATGTGCAACGTATAAGTAGGGGAGTGCACAAGAGATAACCCATCAAGGAAAAGGGAAAGGAAGTATGTGTGCAAGAAAGAAACTAGAGGCAAACATGAGAAATCACAAATAATCTCATGCAATACAAGATAAGTTCAAGGAAAGGACATGCGAGTAGAAAAATATATGGATAAACATCGAGTCAGAAAATGGACTTCAACTTCAATTTCGACATCTACATGAAGTTGACAGAGGGATTGGATAAGGCCAAGAATAAACAACATCTTATGCGGAGGATCAACATGCAACGCGGGTTTAGGGTGGTGAAAGGCTAATTTTGGCTATTGACTAGATGTATTAGTTAACTAGAGTTGTAAACTCAAGGGCTATTATTAGCTCTTGTAAGACTAGTGAAGGACAAGTTCCCACTAGTATAAATACCTATGAAGGGGTCCGTTATCACCGAAAAACAACACCCTTTGATTTGTCATGAATGAATGGATGAGAAATTAGTGTTTTTGGGTAACATGAGACTGTCTCTCAAGTTGTGGAACTTACTACTTGAGATAGACCTCCTAGAGAAGGTTGGTTCCTCTACCTAATTGTAATTCTAACATACTCCTACAACAGGAAATGCAACTATCTAATCCTAATATAACATCCACAGGGACAAGGGAAAGAGAGAGATGCATAAAAGGGGAAATCCTAAGCTAATAGAGGTGATAACACCAAGAAGAGGGGGTAAAGACACTCTTCGATGAGTGAAAATGAGAGAAAAATGGAGGAGAAGGCAAACATGAGTACCACGAGAAAACAACATTCAAACTCTTATTTTCATGGAGCATAACAGAAAAAAAAAACCTACAAAAAAAGAGTAAACATGCACAACACACCACAAATGCAAGAGAGAATTAAGATAATGCAATAAACACATGGCGAAGGTAGAGAATAACCACAAAACAAGGATTGTATTCCTTTAAAGAGATGCACAGTCCATTATAATGAAGGAAGAGGGCAAAAATCACCTGTAAAGGTCCACATCTATGGCATGCAACTCAAAATACACATGTAACACTTGAAGGATGATGCACCAGTATTCAAGAGGGTCCAACCTTTATAAATGGGCATCATCTTAAATAGAGAGAGAGGAGGGAAAAGAGAGGGAAACTTGAATTTCCACCTTCAACCACCAAAAACATGCATTGAATGTCTGAAAATAGGCATGGGCACCCTACTGCCAAGACCATTCCTGTGATACTTTCTTTGTAGAAGAAGGAATGAGCACCATACCTCATCAAATTTGGTGGTTGAGCTACTTGGAACTGCTCTTTTAATGTTGGTATTGCATTTCCCCCTTTTAATCTACCTTTCCAATGAGTCCAAGTTTGTGAAATTTGGAGTTACAAGGCGAAAGTTATGGCCATTTGAAGTTCAAGAACTCGGGAGGATCACGACGGGGGTTCCTATGGGCTGTAACAAACCACTTTAATGCTTTTTGGTGTTTGGGTGGATGGATCAGCTGATCGGTGAAATGAGGAAGGGAGGAACTGTGTTTAGTGTGTTGATTGGGCCCTAACATAACCGATTTAGCGCAATTCTTTGTGTGGGCGGAGAATCGGGGTTGGGGTGGAACTATGAAATAGTTCCACTGTTTTGTTAGGGCCTGCCTTATCCACTTTTTTCCCAGGCCTCAACCCCTATCGCCTAAGTCGCTAATGACAAACCAATGGAACGTGGGAACGTTCCACCTCTTCTCGAGTTCACCGTTTCGCCCACTCCGCCGACTCCCAAACATGTTCGACCCAATCGCTCATGCGGGAACATGAGGCCCCGAGGAAGCTGTTCCATCCCCGCCGCGTAGACCCGATCCACCCAACTTGCCCCAAATTCCTCCTCTTGCGGATGATGTAGCAATGTGAGGAACATGACAAACAAAGAACAATTCCTCTTGCTCCTCCAAAGGCCGATTTGGTCGATCTACTTATATCTCACCCATTTCTTCGGTTTTTGGCTAAGTATGGAAATCGAGGGGTTGGCAAGATAGGAATGGAATGTCCCCAACATTGATTATGCACAATCTTCAACAAATTGCCCTGTCCAAATCTAAAACAATGATGCAAGTTATCACAATAACCCTCGAGGGGTATTTTGGATAACAAGGTCTAGTATGGGTGTGTAAGGTATGTGAGAGGGTATGCATGTGAGTGTATATGTAGTTATGTGCATAGAGAGCTAGAAGATTAAGGTGTGAATGACTTGTACTTGGATTTTGGGCTACTAGATGACTAGAACTTATAATTACGCAACAATTAATATATAAGCATTTTATTTGGTCTATGCATGGCTATGTTGTATTGTTAATACACTAGGAAAACAAGTGTAACTGCTAAATTAACAACTCACTCAATTCCCTTCACTCTTGCTAAAATATAATGGGACCTGGAAACTCTTCACTCTTCGGGTGAGTGTGTCTTAGTTTGGCTAAGCGTGATATGTCAACGCGATTGTGGGGAAAACTTGTGCACGGTGACCCAGTAATGACACGCGTATAAGGTAAGAAAACAACAAGATTCCAACATATATAATCCTCGATATAAACTTTTTCCCTTAGCCAACGGACATACTCTACATTCCTACACATACTTGCATACATTTGAACTCATCCATGGCCAAATGTATCTTTCCCTCAATTGCACATATGTTTTGTCATAGCCATAATGTCTTGTTAATTGTCCACTATGTTTTTCCTTTACTAAGTTTTCACACATTAAATATCTTGGTATACAAAATTGTGCTCTTCTGATAATAATTATTCTTAAACATGAAATTCTAAATATGGTGTTCTATCTCCACCCAACGATTTTACACATCCCTTTCATGCCTCACTGAAATATTTATCTTCATCATATTTGTCTCCATTGAATCAAATCCTAAAACTTCCATCTCTAAATTCATTCAAAATTAAAATATTTCTACTCTAAACATTAATAACTATGTTTGACTTACCACTTATGTGTTTCAATACAAATGATTAAATTTGTAAAAACTTACAATTCATGCGTCTCTTTGGTTGATTTACCCTTACTATTGATGAACATTTGACACACCTAGTGATTTGTATACAAAACAAGCTCCATAGTAAGTAATGCCTCCATTTCTCAAAAAATTATAATATTGTGTGTCAACTCTTGATCATATACATAATACTTCCTCTTTGAATTATCAATTTGTTTATTGAAAAATGTTATGGGTCTTCCTTCTTGACTCAACACAGCTCCTATTACATTTCCACTTGCATCACAATCCACTTGAAAAACCTTACTAAATCTGGTAGCCCCGATAATGGGTGTTCAATTACTTTGTGTTTCAAATGCTAGAAACTACTCATTACTTCCATCATCCATACGAATTCCTTCTTATCCTTTAATAAAACATCTATGATTGTTGCAAAAATTCCACTCAAATTTCTTATAAACTTCATGTAGAAACTTGTTAGACCATGACAACTTTGTGCCTCAAAGTGATTGTAGGTGATGGCCAATCTATTATTTGGTGTACCTTTTCCAGATCCATTTTTAAATATTCTTGATAAATCACAAATCCTAAGTATATCAACTCATATTTCATGAAACTACACTTTTTCATAGTAATGAGTGACTTCTCAACTCTTAACTTCATCAACACATTATGCAAATGTTGCAAGTGTTCCTCTCTTTTCCTACTAAAAATTAATATATCATCTAAGTAAATAATCACAAACTTACACCGATATGGTTATTAATCTCACGAAAGTACTCAATGCATTCATCAACCCAAATGGCATAACTAATCGTTCATAATACAGTTCCTCCTAAGTTTTGAACTATGTCTTCCATTCATCTCCTTCTCTTATAAAAATTTGATGATATCTCAAATTAATCTTAGATAAATACTTTTCACCACTAAAATTATCCATCAGATCATCCATCCGTAGTAGCAAAAACATGTACTTGATTGTCATATTGTTTATTTCTCAATTGTATGTGCACATTCTCCATTTTCCATTCTTCTTTTGTTCCAATATTTTTGGTACTACACAAAGACTCAATGACTCCATCCATCATTTATCTAATGAGTTCCTAGACTCATTTTTGCACCTATGCACTCCCCTTTGGTGTCAATCATTTTGTCATTTTGTTTGGTAGACTTGATCCTCATATCAAATCCATATATGACTAATGTGTCTCTTTGGTTGTAAACCTTTAGGTAGATCGTTAGAAACAATCTCCACAAACTCACTACGCAGATCATCAACTTCTTGTGGAAGTGTTATTTCCTCATATTTGGTTTTGTGCCCATTCTGTGTGGACCTTGCCATAAGTGAAAAATGTTTGTATTTGTTCATCTCATTCAAGTATTGTTTACATGTCATCAACATTATTTAATGGATGGGTCTCCATTATTTCACACCTATCCTTTTGAAAATTAAAATCTGCTTCATTCCATCCTTTTCCATCAATGTATACGGTGTTCGCATGACGGTCATGTTGTGCCTTGTGGTCAAATTTCTAAGGCCTCCCAAGTAAAATATGACAAGTGTCCATGGGCATGATGTCACACATAATTTCATCCTTTGTATTCTCAAATTTGGAAATTCACCAAACATTTCTCATTCACCAGTATTTGATGGCCATTCAACAACCGAGAAACCTTGTACAAATTCTAGTATGGTATCCTCTTAAAATCAAGCTTATTTACTATCTCTTGTGAAACAATGTTGTCGATGTTTCAGTGTTAGTGACTAACTTACAACACTTACCTCCTTAATTGTAGATTATTCTGAACAAGTTCTTGTGATGTAATAGACCATCCTCTACTTTCACCAGCTTTGGCAACACCCTCTTCATCATGAGTGTTTCCCCTATTTTGGGCTCATTAGTATGATGTATTAGCACAATATTGTCCTCATATAATTGTGTCATTTGTGCACTTGTATTTCTACCACAATCTGAATGTGCATGAGGACACTCAAACACTTTGTCTCATTTCTCCACATTTGAAACATGTACCATTGAATCCACATCCATGTCCTTGACCATAAGATCCACTACCTCTAGATTTTCCTTGGCCTCCATGTGCACCATCATCACAATGTGATATGTTTGGCTCTCCTTCTTGTGCCGCAAGTGTTCCCCCTGCAACTACCTTATCCTCAACCTTGTGTGAATTTATCTTTTCCTCACAATGTGCCTTTGTTGCTTGTGCATCAATTTGTCCTCTTCTTGTAGTGCACACTTATGAGCTTCCTCAACAAAGTGTATCCTAATCATCCCGAAGCACAATCCATTCATATAACGAGTAATTTTTTCAATGTCACCTTCAAAATGTCCAACTTAATAGTCATCATGTAAAACTCCTCTGTGAAATCATTTGCACTCATATTTCTCTATCGCAAATATTATAACTTCTTAAACATATTCATATGATAGTCTTGTGGAACGAACTCCACTTTCAACTTCACCATGAATCTATTCCAAGTTTGAATGTAATCTTTACCTTAGTGCAATCTCTTGGCTTGTACATGTTCCTACCATAGAGATGTGTGTCCTTTCAATTTCGCTCCAATGAATTTGCCTTATCTTGGATCTTCTAAGTCTTCATGCTCAAAGTACTTTTCAAGTTCAATGATCCAATTAGTAAGCTCTTCAAGATTTAACCAGCCAAAATAATTGGGAATATCCAACTTATCAATTTTTGCAATAGCATTCATAAATATATTTTCATATTTTTCAACCTTGTATTCATCTTCAATTTTAGGTCTTTCATTTATAACATCAATATCGCTTGCATATATTTTCATGTTCTTCAACCTTGTATTCACGTAAAGATATCTTCAATAATAATGACTATAATCGACTTGCACTAGAAGATGTGTTCTAAAAGTTTCTGCTCACACTTGCAAATGTGAAAAGAAACAATACTAGATGATATCAAATGATGTACTTAGATATACTCAATTGACATTAACTTTGCAAAGATAGAAACCTTTGCCCTAATACCAAATGGTGCAATTGTGTAGTTTCTGACTCTCTATTATGGGGTGCCTTAGATCATGCCACGATCATGCAACCCTTGGAATACTTAGCAGAAAACTATGCATAAAATGCACAACACACACATATCAACACAAAATGTAGAACTCTAAACCGGCCTATCTTTATTCAATCACAGATAGTAATACACGACAACAATATGTTGTTCTCTCACAAGCAAGATGTTCAACAAGCTCTAGATCCTAAGATCTCTATTCACTAACATGCAGTCTTTACAAGTATAACACTACAACAAAAACGCGTTGAACTTATTGGTCCAGGACTATTTTATCAATATTGTGGGGGTTGTCCCTAACACGAGATATAATGCAAGATCCACCTACTTATAATATCACCTTGAACCTGCAAGTGACCCATATGGCGTGATTATTCGCCCTAGCAAGATAGGGCCCAAACACAACTCAATGCAATTTGAGTCGGATCAGCGAGTGCAACGATTGGATTAAGTAAAATCCATCTCAATTCATTAAAAATGTCATATTTAAAAATCTACAAGTTACATGACATTGCACATAAGACTATGCTTTGAACTACTTCCTTTTCTCAATATGGCTCCAATGACTGAAACTTCAAAAGCATATGCACACCATCAAATAGAACATATGCCATCAATGCAAGCTCTCTAAAATTTTTGATGTGTTATCACGCACAAAATATGTGGCATTGTTGTGCACTAGTGACATCGCTGTCCTTACGCCAAGTGGTGAAACCTTGCGCTATCAATTCGAAACTCCTTTTGATATGTGGAACTCAATTATGAGCTCTAGAAGATACCGTGATCCTTGATGATGTCTTTAGAAATGCCATGCAACCACTCTAACTAACTAGTCCGATAATACCTACATGTATAAGCTAATAATACGGAACACTCAGATACTCTTGTGCGGTCAAGACAAACTATGTGCAAAACACAACATAGATCATTACTACCTTAGCATGCACACACACGGCAATGAAACATAACAAAAGACACTTGCATAGAACAAGACTCAAATAAAACGTACAAACAAGACTCTCACCCAACACCTATGCAAAACAAACACATACCGACGCGGGAAAAACTACAACATTACTAGATGATGCAAGATTACAAGTGAACTCGGATGCTCTTGCTTCAGGAAGCCTAAAGATGTGCAATACATCCTTAAAGAGACTATCGTCTCTCATACCGAGAAAGTACTAGTCATGGAGTGCCTTGAGTTTGGCCTAAGTATGTTGGAGAATGTTTGGAATTTCAGCATGAAATTTAAACAAATTATGCGCAAAGGAAGAAGCTTTCTCCTGCTCTGTTCTTGCTGGGACATATATAGAGATGGAAGAGGCACTAGAATCTCATAAGAAACCAAAGGCCTCTGCGTGATAAGCCCTTTGGATCCTCCGTACTTAACTACCACGGCTACGAAAAATTAGGAAGCATCAATCTCAAGCACGAGTGGGTGTGGTAAGTGAAGGCAAGAAAGCATTGTAGTAGAGCAAGGAGCTCTAATATGACATTGGATTGCTGCGAGTGAGATCATGTGAGCATTGTATACCTAAGCTTGTCAAATGACATCAAGAGTCAAATTTATGCAAATTAACTTGTTCAAGCGTTGGTACTGCCTTGGATTGGCATGAAGCAATGATTGAATTCTGCAAAACTAATGTAGCCAAATTAAGAACAACCGAGATAAAGCTATGATAAAATGAACTCCAAAAGAAAATAGATCTCCTTCTTCGTTCCCAAATAATGAATTACAATGTTTCCTAAATAGGAAAATAACTCCCAACTCGAGTTGCCAAGTAAACTCTAGCTAACTCTGACTAAATCTACTCTAGGTGGTAGAAATTACTATTTTTAGCAGTTTACTAAACTGCTATTCTTAGTAAGTTCGCATGCTTATTCCTATGGGCATAGAAATTGCCACGCATCTTCTACATCCCTAAATTAGAGGAATTGCCAACTTTCTAACTCACAATGCAATTAATAGACTAAAATTAACTAATGCTCAAAAATAGGAAAAAACCAAACTATAACTTAAATCCTAATTTTTGGCCTCAAGATGGCGGATTTAGGGCCCGAAAACGTGTCGAAAACTTGCCCCAACTGGTAGGGCTGGTTGCCGCTGCGTTCGTCTCATCGAAACACGTGGTTTAAAAAAACGGACTCAAACGGACACCGAAGCTCAAGTTATGACCTTGTCAAGTTCCTGCTAATTCTGGCGCATCAAAACACTTGGAGACACAGGTGGAATGGCCAACCTGATTGACCCATTCCAAGTGGTATATATGTGGATGTGTACTAGTTAGCAACTCCAGATTTTCCACCTACTTCAATGAAATCAAGTTCTTCCAATAGTCAGTCATTGTCAAGAATAAGCTCCACCGATCTGCCTTTGACTTGACAAGTATGAGTGAACAACGCTTTTGCATTGTGGGAAGAATAACCATTGACTATGAGGATGAGCAAGAGGATTGGATACTTGAATATTTGAATCGTTAAGTGTGACATTTACTCGGCTAGAAGGCTCTTTGCATTCTTTGATTATACGGTATGAAATTCTTCGGTGAAATGTCTAGTAAGCTTGTATCAGAGCACAATACTTCTGTTCCCATTGCAATGTAAGGGATTGAAACTTTAGTGGAGCTAATTTGTGAAGAATTTCCAAATCTTTTAGGATGAGTGGGAGGGTTAGAAGAAGTGGAAAGGGTAGACGATGAAAGAGGTTGGTGGGATTCAAATGTACCTTATGTAGCTAGGCTTCGACATTTAAAGCATCTCGTGGTTTGACCCAATATTTGCACTAATCTTGGGTCATTAATTTCAAAGACTTGGAGAGCATAAATTTCTACCTCAAAACGTACTTTATTAGTGGCAAAAGCCTCCTTTGGAGAATCCTCGAGTTCCAAGAACTGCCAAAAACGGAGATTCTTCAAATATTAAATTCTCGTAAGCCCGGATATTCTTCGGTGAGGACCAACAGATGGTTTACTTAAAGAAAATTTGCCATTTCGGGGCTTCACATAGGAGGCCAAGACTCGATACCACTTTTGTGATGCCAAATCCAATCACTTCGAAACTACCAAAAATAAAGCGATAAAGCTTATGAACGAAATTACGAAGAAAGACCGGATTACTACCTTGAAAATCGAAGCAGAAATAGAGAACAGATACTACTAAAAATTGTGATTGCTAGAAACTAAATCAAACTTACGTAAATAAGAAATCTTTAACTCTGGAAAACTCAAATCAGAGGTGCTAAAAACTCGTAAATTAACTCTTTTTTCAAGAATTGGAAAGAAAACGGGCCTATGATATTACTGAAGACAAAAAATACATAAAAAAGAAGCGAACTTTCCTATTAAGGTGTGGATGCCAACTTGGGTTGAATCCAGAACAATATGGTCACTGTCTTAGCCCAACACAGCCATCAGACCTATGCATAAATGCTTCTTTTCCAAAAACATTTCCTCTAATTTATAACTAATTTCCAACACTAGCTAATTTGTTTTATTGTGTGTGGGATTATTAGTTTTCTAAAATGTACATCTGATGAACTTAAACACAAAAGGACGCACACAACTGCGCTTCTTCTCAGATCAACAAAACAAATTTAACAAAAGAGTTTATAGTGCATGATTACAACTGGTCCCAAATGTACCACAAAATTGGCACCAATGGACCCCATAAAATACACATAAAAAAATCCTAATGGTCCAAACTGACTGTAGTACACAATCTTTACTATCATAATAATTACAAAACGTTTCATAACATATGATGGCTCTAAATAATTATCCTTAGTGGTATGGAATATTGTTTCAGCATAGCCATATATATTTTCACCATATACATAGTTGATTTCAAGTGTAGGTACATGTATTTCTTAACTTCAAAGCATGTGCAACAACATTAAGCAATAAAAAACTGATTTTGAGTAGCATAGATCTATTTTCGGGACATGGACCGTTGGAGTCAGTCATAAGGATGTAGGTGGTTGTGTGTGAATGTAGCAAGCATCAATTTTCTCATATGATGTTGAGTTTCAGTGGCATGTGCATTGATATTAAAACATAAACATCCTAAATTTATGTGTTCTCGGGTCATGAAAAGATTACAACAAGAGCTGATTGTAGAAAAGGGTTGACCAAAGTCCAAGAGAATTGTGAAGTAAAGAGGAAAGAAGAGTATTCCATCCATAGGAAGCCTTACCTCTCTACAAGATGCCCAAACAATGGCGGGAAAGCATGTTAAGCTACTCATCATATTTTCTTTAAAAGGCACTATCAAATAATTCAAATTGGCAACATTGTTTTGTAATTTTGAATTTAAAACAAAAGGAATTGGCTCCAAGTAATAGAAAAAGATGGGTTATAATGGCCAAGGAATTAGAAACCCACTGTAGTAGATAAAAGGCCTCGATATATAGGTTCTTGATAACTGGGACCAATTATGGAAATCAGGGAATGCTCAAGCACAATCAAAGTAAGATCGTCTTCCAATAAGCAGGAGAATCAACTACTCTTGCATGATATCACCACCAAGTGGAGAAGAAAGAATGTAAAACAAGTCCAGAGAGAAGACAACATTAAAATTGAAGAGGCAATACCACAACACTCCTTATAACTGAGAAACCAAGTGAAACAACTCCAAAGAGATGGCAGCCTTCCAGTGTTAAAGGAGGGGATAACACATCACCACTCCATAAACCATGTGCAATCTCAAAGAAGAGAGGAAAAGGAGGATTCACATACAAAAATCCATATGTCCAATAACTTGTGGGCGCACATAAGGGAGCAAAAAAGCATAAGGGCCAAACCAGGAGGTATACCAAACAAAAATTCGTCTTCCATTATCTATTTCCATCCTAAAAGAAGAGGTTGTGTAATTTACTATTGTTGGAACCTTCACCCATGCCCACTATGTAGGAAGAGTAACCATTGTGGAACCATGTGTTGAAGGAACCATGACATTAAGGAGTTCAAGTTCTCCAAAGGAAGGAAAAACTCCAAGGACCGCCATCTATTGTTGGAACTTTCACCCATGCCCACTATGTAGGAAGAGCAAACATGTGTTGAAGAAAACATGACATTACAGAGTTCAAGTTCTCCAAATGGAGGGAAAACTCCAAGGGCCGCCATTCAAACCATCTTAAAGAGAAATGCAAGAGAAGCAAGGAAAGGAAGGAGAACTCTTTGAAAAATCATTGTAGCCATTGCAATATTGATGAACATTGGGATATGAAGTGTTGGAAACTACATCTAGAGCTTCGCCCCAAGAACAACAAGGAACAATAAGAGATGGATATGAGAGCCAAGAATAGTGGGGAAAATGAATATGAGGCAATAGGAAAGGATACAAGAAGCAAAATTCTCGCAGATGACATTAAAAAAGAAACACAAGCTTCACAACCGCAAGTTAATAGTCAGCAAGGAGTCACTCACAACAATGAAGCAAGGTTGCCACATTGTTGGACTACGCACGGTGGCTAATCTCTCAATATTGATTTTACACCTTCCAAGCTTGTTCTGAGGACTAAGGAGTTTGTCTCCCAAAATAGAGGAGCATGAACCTTACTTGGAATAGGCATATGAGTAGGGGAGCAAAGGCAAGGGATGGAATAGGTTTCCACATAGTGATCAAATCCATGTAGGGGAAAATAAGCATGAAGTTTGAATGGGGAAAGGACTAACAAAAGTAGCAGTGAGTGCAAGAAAAATACAAGGTAGCATAGTACAATTTTCGGCCATATGCTTCTCATGAGCTTGAGGTACTTTGTAAGAAAAGCATTAGCAAAAGGGGCAGCAAAGTGCAGGAAAAATACAAGGTAGAATAGTTCAATTTTTGGCCATATGCTTCTCATGTAGCTTGAGGTACGTTGTTAGGATATAAAGGGGTTGAATGCTAAAAACCTAGAGCCATTGTATTATGGTGTATATGAGGTTATGAAGTAACCGATTTATTGTACTAGCAAGTCATGTTTAGATAGGGTGGGCCGAATGGGTCAAATGGCTAGATTGTAGAATAATTGATGTTATACTATCTTAACAATAGGGTTATAAAATGAGAGGTTGTATAAAGATGCATCTATCATTGTAAATTGTCATGGACTATAGATCACTTCTACGAAATAGTAAAAATAATAGTGTAATAGTGTAGCAAGTTTGGATCTCTTAGATATTTGAGAGTGATTCCTTCCTTGTGGAACACTATATAGTGTAACCCTGTATAAAGGGTAATAATATTAGAAGATGAGAAAGAGAGAATGAAGAGACACTAGAAGGAATACAAAGATATGTGCATGTCCTTCATTTAATTATGCTAGAAGAAGTTACATTCTAGTTCGGGAAGTTTATAACCGAACATTATTTTATAGGTAACTAATAGTTCATCAAATGTTAAGTAATAAATTTTAATACCCGACCATAATTACTTAATCGGAACAACGTGCTAGTCTCAAAATTTTACAAATACCATAAAACAAAAAGGTTAGTCATTAAATCAAGCAAGCTGCTCCTTAGATATTACTTTGAAATCTGCAGCAGTCCTCCGACATTTTGTTGTTGCCCAATGTATGAGCTTCGAGTGTAGACAAAAACCGAAAAAGATAGCTAACAATGACAAAACAAAGATTCAATCATGTGGACGTCAATATATTATAATAAGTTGCCCACTAATTCTTTGTAAACTCGATTTATTGATCGATGATAATTCATCATTAGTTGATAACTTAAGCCCGACCTCCATAGTTCTAAAATCAGAATTTTGGAGATGTTGATCAAAGAGAATGCACCAGGATCATGGAGCTTGCTCAAGGCTATATAGGGACTCTATCAATCTACAACCCAAATGATCATGTTTAGGTCCTCAAAAATCATCAAAGAGCACCATGTGGACCTCCTTGTCCAAATCTCTGAAGAGAAGCAAGAGGAACACCATGAATATGACTATCTTTGTAGTATTCACAAGAGTAAAAACTACTCTGGAATAGGAGAAATAGGAATCTCCACACTCGTAAAAAAAAAAATAACCATCTCCTTCTCATCTATTCTCTCCTATTGCTCATTTATTCCCTCATGTTGGGAAAGGTTTGTCCCAACAAGTTGAGTGAAAGAACCATGCTTTACCAACCTCCACGCGGTGCCTTTGTTTGAATGGCTTTTCCTGCCATCTCACCAAGAACCTCTTGTGTATCCTGTATCCTAGATAGTGAAGTCACCCTCCACAATTCTTTGAGTGGCTTTTCCTACAAGCTCACTATGTGCCTCCTGCTCATCCTGTAGTTGGGGCATTTCATCCACAAACACATTATTTATAGTTGGTATTCCCTTCACAACTAATGCATGAAAGTTGACCAAACCGGGATCGACAAACCTATTGAGGAATTTCATCCTCCAACACATCCTAAACAGTGGAATCTCCCACCACGCATGCAATTAAGTCGACCATAGAAAAGTTAACAAACCTATACTAACCACCTTGCCCAATGCTTAGGGCAATTACTGGTCCCTATATCACATCGAACACAATACACTTCGACCCATAGAAATTTGTTAACTAACAAACAAACAAGGGATTTTTATGCATGCTAGGAACATACTTGACATTCCTTACTAAGAGTCTTTGAGCATTATTGAGGACCATACGAATATCTCTTATTCCTTATACTATAAGTGACTCCTATCATCTAATACAATCTGAATCGAACAATTTGGATTTGCAGTAAATGTTACATACCGGTCCTTTGACAAACAAAATGTTTGGATAAGTCGAGAATCAATAATCTAGTAACTAGTAACACTATTGTTCGAGCACAATGTTGTAAGAGCATACTCTTCCTCAAAATCCCGTTCATTTGCAATTGTTGCCACATTTGCTTCATCCCATTGCTTTTGTTGCGTTGAGAAAGATCATATTGTCGCTCCGACAATCCTCTTTATTTGTCCAACTTCATGACAATAATGACATTTGGAAGATGATTCGCCAAGAATTTGTTTCCACTTCCCCTGTGATCGAGAAATAAATGCACCATCTATTTGTTCAAAAGTAGACTCACCCCCTGTGTTCTTTTGCAAAGCAAGTGGGAACGAACCTAATCAAAAGTCAAGATATAACTTTCAACCATTAAATGTAAGGCTTTCACAAAGAACTCATATGAGGGTGTTAAATTGTTCAAAACAAGAGTAACTGTGTCATCATCATCCAACTTTTGTTGATGGCACCGAGTTGGTCTTGAAAATCATCATGAAAGGAATGTGTTCTAATAGGGACTCACCCTCATGCGGCTATGCTTAAAACAACAAATTCTTTAGATATAAAACCCAACTTTTCTCTCGAACCCGGATACTTGTTCTTCAAACTAGTCCATAGCACACTTGCCTCGGTAGCGTTTCGGACCTCAAGTATCAAATCATTTGACAAGGACAACTTTAATAATAACGAAGGACTCATGACACTTGTCATAATCTGCAAAACTGGAACAAGCCTTCCTTTGGTGCCAATTTGCCAAGAATGATTTTATCGGTCCCAATACTGCAATTGTCAAAATTTGGTGACTATAGTCATTGTAATTTTGTCCAGTCAATTTTGCACCTTTGGCGTAACAAGATTCTAAATATTGGCTATTTTTAACAAGCAATACAAATGAGCACAACCAGGAGAATGACACATGCCATTTTATGAACTCCTCTTTTGGTGCGGTTGGGAGGATCCGAGCAGAAGCTGTCTTCCCCTTTTGTTTTGTACACAACATAGTTTCAGACCTATTTCAACATGCTAATTGATTTTTATATCCCTTCGATTTTCAAACAATGTTGAAAAAATGTGGGAATTACATAAATATATGTTTTGTTAATCATTTTTTCTTGAAAGTGCTAGTTGCTTTGGCACTTGATCTGTTTAATCAACCCTAGATAAGGTGAACATAATCCTGGGAATTTTCCAAGGACCAAAGATTCAATACTCTGCCATCTTTCTACATTCTATATGTTTTAGCCACTCTACTACCCCATTCCTGAAGGAAATTCAGCAAGCTTAGCATGAAATTTAAAATAGCAAGCTTGGATATGGCTATTGGTGCTTTGCCACAGGGCAATTTGTCAGTTGGCTTATCTTAATTCAATATTTTATTTTTAACCTGGGATGAGTTCTGCTAAGCTAATATGTTTATTCTCTGGGAGTGGTAGTCCTACTTTGGACATTGGAATGTGAGGTTCAAATTAACTTGTAATTTTTAAGTCCCAAACAGAATTATGCACAGAACATAAAGGCTTAGGTTTATTGGAAGAGCAATGAGTTGCATCAGCTATACTTCGGAGATTATTCTTGCAGCTACATCAGTATAAGAGAAATGCAAATTTATTCAATTTAATTCACCATATTGTCAAAAAATTACTTTTCTAAAACATTTCATGAAATCTTTAGGCTTGAACATTCTTTCAACATTTAATGTGTCAAGACTCCAAGCACTCGTACTAACTAGCTAATGTGTTGCAATTGAGAAATACTTAATGTCCAATTGTTGCATCTATGTTTAAAATTTATAGCAATACAGTACTCAATTTAAACAATTCAGTGGTTCAACATTTGACAACATGAATTTTGGTTACAATCTTTTCAAAACAAAATGATTCTGCAATGATCCATTTTCATGGATGATGAAACATTATCTCTTGCCAAGCCTGTAATAGCCATGCCATTTTTGAAATGTTGAGTAGGTGTGAGCATAATATTGCCATGTTTTCATTTTTGTAAAACTAGCACTTGCACCAAAAGGAGGTGCAATGTTACGTTGATAGGAAAATATGAGGGGTTGTAGAGTCGTTGAAGCAATTTCAAGATGCACCAAGAGGTATGTCTGATATGGGTAGTAAGGCACATAAGGTTTGTGGAGTCCTTGAAGCAATTCCAAGATGCACTTAAGAGGCATATCCGACCTCGGTAGCAAGACAACAAACATACGTATCTTGCAACCAATCAACCATTATGTTAGTGAGATGGCCACCTCCTATGTAGTTGCGCCCTTGTTCCAAGGTACACTAAGGATGCAATATCAAGGATGACCACCGCCGCCGCCTCCGGCGGTGTGGGAGGTGTCACCTGAGCTAAAGACGGAAGTTGGAGTGTCACCATTATTGATATACTGAATTGGTGAGAGGGACACCTCCATTACAGCATCACCCCTATTGGTGCAAAGATCACAATAAATTGTAGCCATGTCAAAATCTTTGTGAAACCAAAATGAATGTAATTCTTGTAAAATTCATAATTTTGATTGTTTAGAGGATAGGAATTTACTTCCAACACATGCCCTACCACTGTTATCTTGGGGAATCAGGATTCAAAGTTATTTATGCAACGTGTTGAGCGATGGATCATCTTATCCTCTATCACGTGGTTCAAAACCAAATAATGTTCTGTACCCATGTTAAGTCAATTGTTATGTACCCTGTACAAAACCATTGACTCCCACTTGTTCTCATTTGATGGCAGCTTCGCCCAGGCGTCGGAAAGAACAGGCTTTTAATGGCAGTAGAGTTTTGAGCTGTCTGCTGAGAAATTCTGTCAGAAGGACGTTTACAAAGAGTGACGGATGACAGATTTTATTGGAGCTGACAGGATTCGAGTCTCCGTTTCCTGTCAGCTCTCATCTGTACAGTCTTCAACCAGTGGGCTCTCCACCCACTGCCCAAACCAGCACCAACAATTTCATCCATGATTTGGTGGCAAAACTTCAATGGATTTGTGGAAGCATGCCCAGCTCCTTCGATATTTGACTGGTTTTCTGGGTTTATTTGACTGTAGCAGCCAAAAAACTAATGTCGGCGAAATTATTTATGTTTACGGCATCACTTTTTCGATTCCAGCATGAGGATCCTGGTGTGAGGCCTCTTTTTGGAGGCAGGCTTTGCTCCCCTTATGAATTGTTTTACTGTTTGTTGTTTTACAGTGAAAAACTGAAGTTGATTTAGATAGACTGGCCCACTCTTTCTAGAAAGAGACGTCTTATTCCTATGGCTGTAAGAACAGCAAAGGTTGGTTGGTTCTTAATTTGAAGTCTTTTGCTACAATGGTATAGCTAGTATCTTTATGAATCAATCGTGCCATCTTCCCTGGCTATTGTCCTGATATTGTTCACAATGCATACGTTCGTTGTTGATTTTGAAAAATATTCAATGTTATCCTCCTGTTAAATCTCCTTAAATTTTTCCTCCAAAATTGTTCCTGTTGTCTGATGTCATCCAATTGCAGTAGAAGCTTTTGTGTATTTTTCCATAGATCAACTGGTTTTGTATTAACGGGTCATTCTACACGTGGGAGAGGTCTGTTTGTGTGGTTTGTTTTGGTCGGAACATGTTACTAAAATTTTAATTGTCCATTTTTGAGCTGCTTCTTTTCACATTTTCACTTTTGGGAAAATTCATAAATGTGGTATCCCTTAACTTGATCCACCATTTCCCATGAGGTCAAAAGGAAATGAATCTTACAGCTATACATGCTCAAATTTGATAGCTGAAGTCAAAAGGAGATGAATCTTACAGCCATTAATGCTCATTGATGTCTAAGGTCAAAAGCAGAAGAATCTCATTGGGGATTTGATGTTCTATGCAAATAATGACTAACCCATGCATGGAGACTGTACAGAATAGCCTCCTTTACTTACAAATGCACTTTCCCAAGCCCCAAATTTCTGATACCGTGCATCTATCTACTGATTCTATTCATTTGCCTAAAAACTTCCACATTAGTAATTTCAGTATAAATTAGAATATATGCAAAAGGTTCTGTGTATTTTGTATTTAAAATAAAAAAAGAATTGGACATTTATGACAATATTTTTACCAAGCTTTGGAAAAATCAAACTTTTATACAAGATACCACTTATAGTACAAGATGCACATGTTGCGAGTGGATGCACAAACTATTTGGAACAAAGGAACAACATGGGCATGCTTGTATTGTATCAACCTAAGAAGCAGCACCATCATGGACATTATATTGATAGGTGCCAAAGACGGAAGGAAAGAATAATGTTGGAACAAATAGACTAAAAAATGTGTTAATATACACAAAGACCTTGAACTCTACTAACTCTACAGTTTGTTTAGACAAGAATAAAGAATTCAGATTGTCTATGTATTTGAATTTCATTTAAATTTTACACTTGCAATTTTGACCATTGAATGAATTTAACCATCTATTTTCTTCCGAGAATTGCATGTCTTGCCCTTGCTAATCTAGTACTTGTCTTCATGCTAAGAAACAATTATTAAATCATTTGGAGACTGTGTGGGAAAGACTGGCAGCATCAGCAGCTGCTGCTGAGTGTCAGAAATCAAATCATGTCGGCAAATTTATTTATGTTTCAATTCTGGCATGAGGCCTCTCTTTTGGTGGTAGGTTTTGCTCCCCTTATATAGCCTATCGGCTTATTAAACATATTTATTTGGTTACCAATCAGTTATTATGCTCCCATTGTAGCATCACCCAGGCATCAATTTGATAGATTATTACATCCATATATTAGGGTGATCAATGTAGTATTATGCACTTAGCACATAAAATAAAGGATTAGACACTATATAAAACGAGAAATTCAATCAAAAGAATTCAATGGTTCAATACTTGAATTGATCTATTATTGATACAATTTATTCACAAAAGAATGTTTTTACAATGATTTGCCATTTCCAGGGATGACGAAACAATCTTGTAGTTGTATTTACTCATCCAAGATGATGTCAACAAAATAAACTAGGCGGAAAAGATTCATCATCTAATTCAATGTCGGTTAATTCGACGCTTGAAGGCGACAAGGGGAACTCGACATACCATGAGTTTGGATCAAGCTCCATGTCATCATCACATAATTCTGTATCTGGTATTTGCAGGTCATCTTCGACCCGTTGTTGAATGGATTCAACTGTGTCTTGAGGAGGACTGGGATACAAGCATGCCTGCCCAATTCGTATTCCTTCACATGCTGATGATGCAGGTATAAGGGGCACTCCACCTGCACCTGAATGGGCATCATTTTCGTGCTGTTGAGTTCTGTCAAATGTAGGCAAAGATGGATACCCTGTTTGCATTTCTTCACTTGTTGGAGATGCACCAATAGAAGCTAGATCTCCATGTTTACCAAGGCCCTTTTGCATATGTTCACTTGGTGTGGCATTACTAAATGTAGCATGTGCAACAACAGAGGCTAGATCACCATACTGCAATTCTTCATTCTGTATCCCTGCAACTGCTACAAAATAACTCATTCTTTCACTAGCTTCTGCATTGTCACCATCATGTGTATTCTGAGGTCGACAGACCTGCTCAATTTGTATCCCTTCACAAGATACAGCTTCATAGGGATAGATGGCCCGGTGGACAATAGAATTTGGATCTGCAAAGGGCACTCCTCCACCTGCACATGAGTGAGAGTTTTCTTCTATGTACTTCTCTAACAGACTCTCGTCTTCTACCTGCAATGGCGGATACCAGGGTATTTGGCTACCTTTTTCACCATCTTGCCCTGTTTGATTCCCTGCACCTGCTACGCAAGACATTCCATGCAATGTTGGGTTCCCCAATCCCATCCCTGTCTGAATTTGGGCATTTTGCCCTCCACTATACATAGGGTTTACAGCAACTATTGGTGAGAGTGAGTCGCTGAGACGTAAATTTCTGTCCACAGAATTGCACACTTTCAGCTTCTTCTTGTGTGACTTGTTAAAGGACAGATCTCCCCGCAGCCCTGTCTGAATTTGGGCATCTCGCCCTCCACCATACGTACAGATTTTCTCTTTCTCTAGGAAATTCTTGTCTACATGATTGTAGACTTTCAGCTTCTTGCCAGTGACAGGAAGAACTAAACCTTGCCCATGCTGATAGATTAACTGATTTCCCTCCATGTCCTCTAGACCCAGATGAATGCGAACACCGCATATGACAGAAAGCTCGTGCAATTTGTTAAACAATCCTTTAACCCTATTGTCAAAATGAATTTTCCTCTTATTCTTTTCCTCCACAAACTCTGCTAATAACTTTCGCTTACCCATCTGCAAAAAATGTAACAAAACAAAGCTCTGATTACTTAACTCTGCAAATATTTAGCTCTGCTCTGGATAATCTGTATGCAAATATTTAGCTCTGCTCTGGATTTTTCCCGCACTATTTTCCTTCCGTCTGAAACCTGTTTAAAAAAATTAATTCAAAGAAATCATAAAGATAAAATTAATTTAAAGAAATCATAAAGATAACAATCCACGGCCAGTAAAGAAAAATATACTTAATAAAATAAAGTGTCGCTTATGAAGGACGCTATTTAAATAATAAAATAAAGTGTCCGTTTTGCTTTTTTAATAAATAACAAGGGTGCTATCCAATAGAAAGGGTGCTTGCCAAATAATAAAAAATATTGCGCCGTAGAATATGGGGTAAATTTAAAATTAATTGATTATTTTGTGGTAATGTTTTTATTAAAACAATATAGTTATAAAGTATATCCTTGGCCACCATAATATATATATACGTAATGTTTTAAGTTCATACATTATATTAATCTAATTTATTCTTTTAGATTTTATGTGATTTTTGAGTATCTTATGTGGTTTTTGAATTAAAATATAATCTTATTATATTAATTTAGTGCATTGATAAAGAAAAATATAATCTTATTTGATTGAAAAAGGCTTCAAAATGATATTTTCTTAATTAATCTTTTTAAAAGCTTAGTTGCCATATTAGGACTTGATACGAGTAGATAAATTTTATATGATACAAGTTTATCAAATTTAAAGCCTATGATAAGACAATGATATTTAAATGTTGGAAGTATTTTACGAAATAAAAATAACAAAATATGTAAACAATCGTCAAATTTAAAACTTAAATGCACAACATCCCTTTTAGCAACTAGGCACAAGGAAAATATGAATGTGACACCTAGTTAAAATCGGCTCTCTAGACACATGGGCATTTTGTTTCTTTCTCACTAAGCGAAAGCAACACATATGGATATGATAATAGTCATACAAATGTTTTGTAAATCTCTAGACGAATACGACATAAAGGCATTTCCTCAAACTTTGGGATCAATTGATCATCAAAGGTTCGAGGGGTTTAACTCTTTGACGGTATTTGTGTGCATGCTACACTTCATAAAATGTGGGAAAATGAGATTTAGAGCAGAATGAGAAAGCAAAAATAGTTGTTAGGAGGCAATAAGGTGGAGGGAAATTAAGTTGTCCACCTTTGCGACTTTTTAAATATTCACAAGAATTTTTCGATGAAATTCAAGTCCCTTAACTTGCATTGTCAAATGGAGTACATGTAACAAATAATTTAATAACGGTACTTAACCATACACAATGTGTATATATCGTGTATTGTGGTTTTAGATAATTTACGGGTTGCGGGTATGTGTTTGGCTAGAGTCACGATGAAAGAGCAAAATGGATTCAACAATGACAACAATCATTATCATTTTTGTGAGTGAACAAAATGGGCCAAGGAAACAAATGAAGTAACAATAATAAAATCACTAAAAATCTAGTGTACACCATTCATAAAAGCAAATTCAGAAACATAGTACAAATGGTGACAAGATTCCAATCTCTATCAAGTAATAACAAACAAGTATCAAATGAGCCATCATAGTTATGCCAAATCAGTCCCCAAATTTTCATAGCCTTAACCCAATGGAACCATCATTCACTCGAGCCTCGAACTAAGGACCTACAAATGTTATGTTGTGGATGAGATAACCAAAGTGGAAATGATGCAACCGTTTTTCCACCCAAATACCCCTCAGGGTCTTGATGTCATGCATTCTATTCAAGCGTAGGGATTTTTCTCTACATAAAAGAAAAAACATGGAGTTTAGGTGGAGAAAAAGATGGACATAATTATACATTATTTGCAATGGATGACCATGATGGCATCATATGTCAATGACCACGATTGACAAATGTATGCATCTAACGTTTGTCGATTATCATTGAGATTGCCTTAATTCCCATTTGGCAAAGCATATCGGCATAATAACATTATAAAATATTAACAGATGTATTCTTATTTATGAATTGAAATTGTTTAATATAAGAAATTATTTTCCCATTTTTATTATAGCAAAAACATATTTTTATCTCAAATGAAGTCAAGAGTCCAAATTAATACAAAGAGATAATAAAAGTTTAGAAAAATGAGGTAGTTTTATTTAAGAGAACATAATTTTTCAAAAACAATATTGAAAAAATGGTCATTTAAATTGTGCATCCAAAAACAACCAAACTAAGAAGAAGGTTCGGGGCACTTTATTTGTCATATAAGGTATCACCTTTATTTAACAAAAATATTACTTTTTGTCTAAACCCTAAATAGGCTATTTCAAAGTCACAATGATAAATAAAGCAATAAAGTACATAAAGTGACACATGCAATAAGCAAAGTAAATGAAACCCTAAGTGCAATGAAGAGTTAGAATACTTAGTTGATTTAGCAATTAATCCTTGGATTGTGCGAAGATGGAGAATTGGTAAACTGCGGAACTGAGAGGTCGAATGGCCCAGAGCCCAAAAATTATAGAGGAAGTGCGAGAGTAAGGTTGGACTAGGGCGCCTAGGCATTGGGATCCTTGTCTGAGTGCTAGAGTTTGCGTAGATGCTCAGAAAATGAATTTCACAGGTCACTAAGTTGTCACAATCCTTCGATGTATGTCTCTAGAATGTCACACAGTGATCGTCGATGTCGTTAATAACATGCAATAAAGATATGACCTGCAAAACCCCAAAACACATCAAATACTAAAAAAAAATAATGTAAAATGGGGGTCATTTTGTCCCCGACTATCAACAAAGTGATCTTAGGACCACGTGTTGCACTACATCTCAGACCCAATGTAGTTCTATGTATGTGTGTGTGTCAAAATTGTGCCCTAGGTGGCTCTTATGCGTGTTGCACTTGATAGCGAACAAGTAGCTAGATGTAGAAAAATGTAAATATATGTGTGCATAGAAAAATGAACTTCCCCACATATGCGTGTATGTATAATAACTAGTCCCTTGTCCCTTGAGTGAAGTTAGATGGATGCTTTGATGCTCTTTATATGCCTTTTGGATGCAACCTTAAGTGGTGATAGTAAATGCTTAGTGCTTGGTCCTTTAATTTGATCCCATAACATTGTATTTATATGATTCCCTTGCTTGAATTTTGTAATTGATCACTAAAAGGCCGACCCCTAAGAGATAAGGATGCCCAATAGCTAGAAAGGACCCAAAAGGAGTGAGTAAGATACAAAGAGGTCTAGGGCACCCAAAAGGGACGATGGCACTGGGTGTTGGCATCCTGGCTGGGCGTTGGTGTCAGAGCCAGAAAAGGTGAAGTATCAAAGGTCATATTGGGCAAGTAGGGTGTGTTAGGCCAAGAAGGAGACCAAAAAGGAACTTAAGAAGACAAATATAGTGATTAATTAATACTTTTCTCCCTTATGAATCATATGAATGCAATGTATGTGATTAGGACCTAGAAATGTACCCAAGTGTGTGATTTAGTGTCTACATTTTCCCTCACTTTATGTTGTTGAGTGAAATCTTGGTAACATAAAGTAGATAGAGATGTGTACTTGATAACCATGTAGATCGATGATGAAGAGTGTGCCAAGAGACAAGAAAAAGTGTGGAGTGATAAAAAGTGAAGCGTGGAAGCTAGAGAAGAGGAAGTAAAAAGTGATGATGACCCAGGGGTGAAAGCATATGTGTAGATGTCATGTTGTACCTATTGTTGATGTCGTGCTTGAAGTGTGATTGATGTGACTATTGCTTCCCATAAGGATGGACCTGCAAAAAAGAAGAAGAACAAATAAGTAGTCAAATATGTGTATATAAAAAATGTTTTGATCCAAATGTATGAAATACATGTAAAAAGTGTGAAAATGTTGAAAAATAGAAAAAGGAACATGTGCACCTAATTCATGATGAGTGAAAGAGATAGAAAGGATCCTGAAGATGTTGTAGAAGAACGAATTTTTTGGGGGATCTCACGTGAAGTGTGAATTTTTGGGGCGATCTCATGCCACGACATAAGTAAGTGTAGGGAGAAAGGTCTAGTGTCATTCTCCATCCTTTGATTGCTTCCCAAAATTTATACACCACTACAGATGGTGTGATCTTGTCTTTCTCAAGTTTGATCCATTTTGATCCAAACAAAAAAGAAGATGAATTGTAAACTGATTGTTGGAGGATTGTGCCTATACTATGCCAAATGTTATGTGAAGAACTACGATAATAATGTTGATTTGAGAAAAACTGTGTATCTGTTCTCGGTCATAGGTTCCAAGGAAGGGAAGGGAAGCACATAGGAGCCCAATTTTGTATCGGGAGGTAGTGTATGTGCTAGAATAAGGACCCAAGTATGATTTTGAGCCCTGTTTGAGACTGTAGACTATGTTGACTATGTGTTGAACTATGTGTGAAATGTGATATAGATCTTGAATGGGCAAATGATTTACCCAATCGATGTCCCCCTCATTTGGGGTGCATGCAACGTCGATAGGAGATGCGATCCCAAAAAGACCCCATGTTGAATCGATACCAATATGTAGGAGGGAATGTGTTTGGTAGAAACCAAAGCACATGTAAACAATGGCTAGGAAACAAGTTTTAGTGCAAACAAACATGTATATAGAAAACAATATAATCTACCAAGAAAGAAGACAATGTAGACACAAAAAGTGGGTTGTAAACAAAGGACATCTCTCATAATGTCATTAGACAATCAAGGACGAAGCAGCCAAGAGCATATAAGTAGTGAACAAGAAATACATAAGGAAAACACCGCAAACAACAATGGCATATGAAGGCAAATGATGACAAACAATAGTAAGTAAATCATAAAACAACCATGGTGAAAATATTTCTAAAAGAAAATGTTACACATGAAGCACCCATTAGCATGTTAGAAAGATATAAAGTATGTAAAAAGTGTGTATGATCGATATATAGTAGTGTGCTAATAGAAATAGGAAGTAGTATAAAATGAAATGATAACACCTGTAGTGTGTACGAATGTGGATGCCCTCAAGAGCCTATAGTGGGACTAGTAAGAGGTACAATGCCAAACATCCATGCTACATGTGTAACGATATGTGTAAAGTTTGCATCATAACTAGAAGGCAAGTGAACACATGTGTATATAAAAAGATAATGACATATAATGTATTTTTAACATAGTAAACAAAGTGTACATGCGAGAATAAGTAAGCAAGAATGATGTGCAACCAAGATATGCAATATGTTGTGAATGGTATGAGATGGAATGGAATGCAGTGTGATAAGATCATCATGTGCCCCTCAAGCAAATGTGAATATGTATGCATGAAATGAGGTTCATTTTTAAATGACCCCTCAACAGTCTAGAATGAACCATATAACAAGAGTGTGTCGTTGGGAAATGATTCGAACGATGTATATGCTAGAAAGATTGACCAATAGAGCCCAAAGCGTAGATTATATAATGAAGTAATGTGATGTGCAATAAGAAGATATTAGAAATATTGAATGAGACACTAGAAAACATTGATTGTGGGGCATGGAGCACAAGATGCATAAAGATGTGGATGAGACACTAGAAAAGAGTGATCATGAAATGTAGAAAGATGTTAGAAATATTGAATAAGATGCTAGAGAGATTGATCATGAAATGCAGAGCATAGCATGTAGAAAGATGTGAATGTGTAGAATGATGCAAGTGTGGCGAGGTTTAATTCAAATTTAGATCCTCGTCAAGTGAGTATAACCCATGAGACTAGAGTGCGTCATAGGGTAATGAGCGCAATGTGTACAAATATATGTAAGAAAGATATAGGGTGAATGTGTATAGTTGTGAAATGCATGTGGTGTGTGATGAAGCTGCGAGAAATAGGTGTGAATAACACACAATGTGTGAAAAGTGCAATGTGTGAGGTTCATGTATGTAGTATACCCTCAACAGTCAAGTGTGAACTGTAGCACAAGAGTGCGTCATAGGGTAATGACGATACAAATAGTGTATCAAATTGTATGTGACGAAGAAGAAAGATGAGATGCAAAGTATGAAGTGCTAGGATAGAAATGACAAACACTTGATGATGCTAGAAGGGGGGAAATAATAAACATGATGCCCCTTGAGTGTATGAGAATGTGCAATCCATCGATAAAAGTGAAGGGTAAGGGTCCTCCACCCAATGTATGAGGAGATGAAGACATGTGAACATGCTCGAAAGATCGCGGTGAAGGAGAATGATGATGCATATGTGATGGAAGGCGAGGTGGTGAACACCTATATGAAGGAAACCATGAAGGTGAAGTGCATCTAGAAGGATATTGATGTGGTGTGTACGAGAGAGAGGAGGTGAGACACTTATGAGGTGATGAACACTAGATAGAGGAAGAATTCTATGAGGTGATATGCACCTAGATGAAGGAACCATCTCGAAAGTGGACTTAGATGATGAGATGGATTATCGGACCTATGAGAACGAGTTTCGTGCATGGGTGGGAGAGCTAGGAGTAGATTGTGCTTTATAGTTTCAGAGGTCCAAGGGACTTAGATGCTCTAGTGAGTGCAAGGGCCACCTCGAGAGGAGGTAGAGGCCATGGTGTGCATGGAGGGACACCTCGAATAGTGACAACCTAGTTGTTATGGATGAATTTAAGAGACAAATGAGGCATGGAAATGATTGTTTCAGTAGCCATGAGCCATGGAATACCTAAGAGCATGTCACAATGTTTGATGCTAGGTGCCACAAGGAAAGGAAAAAAACATAGTGAGAGGAGGACCATGACTGGAAGCTTGACATAACCATAAGATCCGAACATGGATATGAGATATGAGATCTATGATGGCCACAAGAAGTGCAATAGAACATGTGCTTTGTTGAGCAATGGATCAACAACGATGTTATTAATATAAGTAGATCCGATAGAAGCAAGAATGTGCAAACGATATGAGGAAAATGTAGCATGATAATCATGAGCATAAAATGTAATGAGAGGAGGAGATGAATTGATGCGAGCAACTAGGAAATCGAGAGGTCTTGATGAAGGAGGAGGGACCGCATGGTATGCATGATTAGCCAAAGATTCGACAATTTTCTTCTCATGATTTGGAAGTGGATTATTGAAGATTTTAGCTTTTTATTTTATTTTTTGGAGGAGAAATCGATGGCTCACGAAGGTCAATTTTATTATTGTCGATAAAATCTTGAATAATATGTCACAATTTGAAAATAGTGATCAGTGGAATGTCCAACACATTGGTGATAGTTGCATTTGGAATTTTCATTATAGTTGCGGCCCTTAGGGTGAGATGGATCCAGAGTAAGTGGAGGAGGAAGCATAATAAGATTGCTCTCAATGAGTTGTGGTAATAGAATATGTGGAGCACATGTTAGTTTAGTGAATGTACGCTTAGGGTTTCATTGAAGCTTATCAGGAGTAGATAGAACATTAACAATGAATTTTGCTTCATTTGTCTTAGTAGATGGTTTGAAATGATATTTTCTTGGAAAATTGTTAGAAGATAAAGTAGCCTGATCTTGATATTTAAGTTTTCCCATAGTAAGAAGCTTGCTTTCACATAGCTTAAGAGTGTGGAAAAGATGATCAAATGAAGGAGAGGTCTCAAAGATGACACTCTCTTGTAGTGGAGATAAGAGACTCTAAACAAATAGATCTTGTAATTCGAGTCAGCAAGCACATTAGTCATCCTAGCTAGGTTGTTCTTGTAATGTAAGACATAATCTGCTAGGTGCTCATTAGATCGTTGCTTGAGTTGTGCTAGTTGAGCATATGATTTTTGAGCCAATGTTGATTGAGAAGTGGGCAAGAAAATCATCAACTAAATGCATAAAAGATGTTACCAAATGAATAGGTAGATCATAGAACCAATGCATAACATAGTCTTGGAGACTATGGGAAGGATCTTTGCTAATAGAGTGTGATCATCTGCATAATCTAGAAATCACATGAAATGCTCGAAGATGCTCTTGAGGATCACCATGACCATTGAAAGTTGGGAGCTTAGGAACTACAAAGTTTGGAGGGAGTGCATATGTGGAAATGGCAATGTGTGAAAGGAGTATGAAGAAGCATGTGGAATCAAGAGATGGAGGGGCATAAGAAGTAGCTTGCTGAAGTTGGCGAATTTGAACTTGAAGATCTTGATAAAGAGAAGCTAGATCTTGAGTACTAGAAGAGGAAACTTGTCGTGTATGCGAAATTAGAGGTGGAGTGAAATGGAGAGAAACATATTGAAGGTAGGTGGAATGGTAGAAGGAGGAGGTTGAGTAACAATAGGAATGGAGGTAGTAGCTAAAAGTAGTTCCATTAAGCTCAATAAAATTGGTGGCTTCCTCACGAGCAACGAATAAAAGAAGGTCTAGATCCTACGGATGCTCAACAATATGGTCTTGAAGATCACGAAGATGGGCTTCAGTAAAGGGGCCATAAGAGTTATCCATGATAAATGGTAAGGTTGGGTATGAAAGAACATGTTCACTAAATGATTGAATAAAAATATTGATTTTTGTCTAAACCTAGATAGGCTATTTTAGAGTCACAATGATGAATAAAGTAGTAAAGTACATGAAGTGACACAAACAATAGGCAAATTCAATGAAATCCTAAGTGCAATGAAGAGCTAGAATACTTCGTTTATTTCGCAATTAATCCTAGAGTATGCGAAAATGGAGAACTAGAACATAGGAGGTTGTAACCGAGCTTGAAAAATGTAGAAGTGCAGAGGAAGGATATATTGGGATGCCCAGGGAAGTACTAGGGCACTTGGATGCTAGGATCCCTGTCAGGCATCGATTTTGTGAAAATGATCGAGAAAATGAAATTTACAGGGTTGTTAAGTTGTCACATTCCTTCGTTGTCTGTCGCTAGAATGTCACACAATGATCGTCGATGTCACTGATAACTTGTAATAAAGATATTACCTGCAAAACCCCAAAACACATCAAATCCTAAAAAGAAAATAATGCAAAATCGAGGTTGGACTTTCCTCATTGTCAACAAAGTGATCTTACGACCAAGCGCTACACTACATCTCAGACCCAATGTAGTTCTATGTGTGCGTGTTGAACTTTTGTCTTAGGTGGCTCTTGTGTGTGTCGCACTTGATAGCGAGCAAGTAGCTAGATGTAGAAAAATGTAAATAGATGTGTGCATGGAAAAATGAACTTCCCCTCTTATGTGTGTATGCGTAAGAATAACTTGAGTCCTCGGTCCCTTGAGTGAATCTAGATGGATGTTCTTTAGATGCCTTTTGGATGTAACCTTAGGTGGTGATAGCTAATGCTTAGTGCATGGTCCTTTAATTTGATCCCATAACATTGTATTTATATGATTCACTTACTTAAATTTTGTAATTGATCCCTAAAAGGCCGGCCCCTAAGAGATAAGGATGCCCAACAACTAGAAAGGACCCAAAAGGAGCGATTAAGATACAAATATTTCTAGGGATCCCAAAGGGAATGAGAGCACTGGCGCCGATGTCCAAAGCTAGAAAAAGTGAAGTATCGAAGGTCATACTAGGTAGTAGGGTGTGCTAGGCCAAGAAAGATACCAGAAAGGAACTTAAGAAGTGAATATAGTGATCAATTAATACTTCTCTCCTTCCGAGTCATATGAATGCAACGTATGTGATTAAGACCTAGAAATGTACCTAAGTGCGTGATTTAGTGTCTACACACCTCAATAAACAATAAGTTCCTACAAAATCCCGATTTTAATGGCTACGTTCTTTACCTAATTCTAAATATTAAAATGCATTAAATAAATTATTATTTTTAATACAAGAAAAGTAATTTTAAAGAGTTATGATCTACTTTCATTCTCCTTACAAATTCTTGTTTTGGTCAACTTTTAATAACATTGTTAATCAAGTATACGATTTTTCACATAAGAGTCTATTTTTAGTATGGGAAAAGGAAAACAAATAAATAAAAGCATATACATTTATATATGTGTGGAAATAATAAATATTTATATTTGATTATGTAGCAATTTTCTTTTAAGCAATTCAAATTTGGTATCTTTTTATCATTGTCAATAATAAACACAAGCATATTCCCTTTGTTGTTGTGAGTAAACATGAAATGTAAAAGAAATTACTAGTTTAAGCGTCAACAAATTATTACATAGTCTTCAATCATGCTAAACAATCAAATAAAATCTAGCCAATCAACTTGTGCGATTATTTATATTCTAAAGCTTGCAAAGTTCATGAAATATATTAATATAAGTTTGATCATTTATCTTTATAATGATTGGTTAAAAACTTTAAGCCCTAGTTTGAGGATTCACATGATTTAAAAACAATTGTAATGCATAAACATTTATTACAAATTTGATAAAATTGCGGTTATATTACAAAAAATAAAATAGTACAATTATTCACAAAAAAAACTAGAGGTGTGGAAGCACATTAATTCCAAACCAGCACTGCATGCAAGGGAAATAAAATGAAATGATCTTGTTGGCAACACACAGATTACAAAATCACATTATAAAACAATAACACATGAAATTAGGCGCAGAATTGTGAAGAGAGGGGAAGGTGGAGGATATCTATTGTTGGGATTGGTTATAGTGTCTTAATTCTTTTTCTTTAGAATCTATATATTGGCCCTTGGGTAGCAAGACTATCAAGGCTAGCCAAGAGTACTTTCCGTCCACAAGAGGCGGAACTAAATTGTGATAATGAGGCGGCACCGGTGAGCCCCACACCCCACACTTTGAAACTATAGTGGAGAGTGGTGGTGAACCCCAAAACATTTATTAAAATAAAAACACTACAAAACTTTGAAATTTTATTTTATTTAATAATAAAACCAACACGTACAAAACATTGTTTGTAATTATTATTTACTACGAATATAAACATCTCTAATGAATTTGATTTTCCTCATAACACGAAGGGGTATAAGATATAAAACCACTTGATCCATACAATAGAGCCAACATGATTTTCACGTTTCCTCTGCCATAAAAACCACCCACTTTTCATACCTTTGGGTAAAGAGGTTTAGATCAATATTTAAAATTAGGCGTCAAATGTTTTTCCATACAAAATTAAAACCAAACCTAATAAAGACCCTCATCGAAAATAAAAGGACTAGGAATGTGTCACTTGAGACACATTATTGTATAGTCGTAGTAGAGGTTTTTTAAAGAGAAAATGTGGTCTCCCAGTTGCAAATGACATGACAACCTTGTTTGTATTTGGCATGACATGGCAGGTTATATTTATGACACACTCTTCTATAGGTTTCTATGCATCCCGCTTAATGGGAAATACACGGAACATCCAATGCTCATCTACTAAATATCAATATACAATTAATGATAAAATAAATAAAAATCTCTTGCCAAAAGAAATATAAATGGGAAAAAAATAGGCGTAGGATAAAAATTCGTTGTAGAAATTAGATTTGAATGAAATTAAAGAGAGGGAATAAACATAATCATGGAATGCAACTATAAGGCGATTGTAATAACGAGGCGTTGTAGAAATATGGCCAAAGATTTGCAACAATAAGAAAATTAACAACAAGATTATTGACAAAGAGTGAAATTTTTCTTCTATCTTTTTAGAAAGAAAATGAGCAATACTATCCGAGTTGGTTCAAATAAAGCCTTCAAGCCGGTTCTTTTCTTCTTGAATCCAAAACAAATCCTCAAGATGGTTATTTTTTTAGCATAGTCACAACATGGCCCCTTTCTTTTGGATCACTGTATTTCGACAACAAAAAAGAGAATTATTGTTGGGCCAAGGAAATGTCTAAGTATGAGACATGCATGAAGGCCGAAGGATGTGTGCAAGGTGTGCACGAAACCATAAAAGAAGTATTTGCAAAGGTTTAAATAGTGCACGAAGGTGCACACTGGAGGAATGAAGAAGGTACTGTGGAAGTGTGAAGAAGCACACATGAAGGTTTACGCACATGAACAACAAGGTTAGGAGATAGTTGGATTTCCAAAGCAAGATAAAAACAAGGGAAAACACGGGTTGATGTGATCATCAAAACAAGTGAGAAATAGACAAAAGCATGGATAAAGTACATGCAGAGGTAAAAATGGACATAGGTTATACATTAAAGATGCAGAGATAATTATAACATTGTACATGATTAAAGCAAGGATATTTATAACAGACATGAGATAGAAATATATCTTAGAAGGAAGCAAACCGCTTTTGGATAACCATAGGTTGACATATAAATATAGGGAAGTGAAATTTATAGGAGCATGCGCAGTGCTATCTATAGGAAATCTATTTTTAGAGTCAAATTGTGAAGGACAAGTTCCCACCCTATATATGAAAGAGTTTCCGAGAATCGAATCAGAAATGAGGCACCACGAAGTAGTTGCACTCCAACGGAATTGTGATAGCTCTAGCGATAGCAAGGAAAAAATGATCAATAATGGAAGAACTTGCTCAACAGAAACAAAGCTTGCATAGAGGAAAGACAACAGAGTGTCTTGGCATGCTCATAAATGAATAGAAAAGGGGTACATATAGGGTGTCAAGTAACCCTACTGCGCATGACACATATGAAACCCCCGAACGACCCTAAACCTAACCCATGTGAGATGACCCTCCAACATGAGAGGAGGAATTCACCGTAAAGAGGGATTCGCGAGAACCGATGTCGAAAAGTGATGCACCACAACGAAGTTGCACTCGATGGTAACGTCAAGCCAACACAATACGCAAGATTGAAACAATTGAAAGAAGATTGCAAGTAAGAAGAATGGGTCTGCTCATGACGAGCAACATTGTTTTCGGAAACAAATTGATCACTTAACTCATTTACTTGAGAAGAATAAAATAAGTGTTCCTGAATCCGTTAAACAAAATGCTCAGAAAGGCGAGTCTTCTAATGCAAAGGAGACTAAAAATGAAAAGAAGAAAGGTAAGGCCCTCGTAGCTAGATCAGCTCCATCATCAACTTGGATTATCGATTCCGGTGCCTCGCACCACATGGCTTCTTCAGAGGTTGAATTCTCTAGCATTGAACCATGTGGCATGTCCCAAATCACGTTGGGTGATGACACTCATGTGTCGGTTTCCGGTAGTGGATCGGTAGAGATAGAAGGTGGAACATTTAACCAAGTGTTGAGTGTTCCCAATCTCTCTACCAATCTCCTATCGGTTTACCAAATCACCCACCTTGGTGAAGGAATGCGAGTGGAATTTGGTCCTAACTCGGTGATTATTCGTGAGCTTAACTCTGACTGCATTGTGGCTGAGGGAAAGGAAGATCACCGTTCACGGTTGTATACCTTTTCTCACTTCTCTTCTGATTCGACGCCCAATGCCTTGCTCACTCATGCAAATGAGGTTAGCAAGTTATGACATGAGCGTTTTGGGCATCTAAATTATCGTTACCTTGAACAATTGAGCCAAAACGAAATGGTCAATGGGCTACTACCCGAGTTAAGTTTTTAAAGGGTCTTTGTGAGGGTTGTACCCTTGGAAAGCACCACGAAAAAAGCTTTGACAAGGGAAAATCTGGAGAGCTACTCGTCCCTTGGATCTTGTTCATAGTGATGTTTCTGGCCCTTTTCCGTCTCCTTCTTTTACTAGAGCTCTATATATACTAACCTTCATTGATGACTTTTCGCGTTATACTTGGGTATATTTTCTTAAGCTTAAGTCGAAGTTTTGAGCATTTTCAAAAATTTAAGGCTCTTGTTGAGAAACAATGAGCAGTCTATCAAGGTTCTTCGAACCGACAATGGAGGCAAGCATGTGATCAATAGGTTTGAGGATTTCGCACTTCGAGGGGATTGCTTTAGCGTACTGGGATTGCTTACAACCCTTCCCAAAATGGAGTTGTAGAAAGAAAGAACCAAACTTTAAAGGAGATGGCTACTTGTATGGTTCACTCGAAATATCTTACTCCACAGTATTGGGCTGAAGTAGTGAATTGTGCTTGTTATATTCAGAACCGTGTTCCACACAAGGTAGTAAGAGGGATGACACCCTTTGAAGCCTGGTTTGGACACAAGCCTGATGTCAAGCACTTTCGAGTCTTCGGATCCAAGGCCATGGCTTGGATTCCCAAAGAAACGCAAGGCATTGGATCCACAATCCAAACCTTGTATCTTTGTCAGGTATCCTGATGGCGTGAAGGGATATCGATTGTTGAACCCTACCACCCATGAGCTTTATAGTGAGAGAAGTGTGAAGTTTGATGAGTCATCCTTGACTTCAACTTCCACTGAGGTCCTTTTGCCCACTGATTCAAATTCTGACTCTTCAGATGATGATGTTGTTGAGCGAGTTCCACCTCTCCCTGCTCCTCCCGATCCTCAAACTTATAAGTCTTCTGATTCTGACAGTAGTGATGATGAGGACTATGTCCCTTCTCACTCAAGTGAAGAATCTTCCGACTCTGAGCCTGAGCCTTCGGGACCTCTTTGGGCCAGGAAAACTTTATAGAGTGCTAGAGATTTAGTTGGAGATCCTTTGGATGAGAGACATACTCGCTCAGACTTCACTGGACCTCACTCCTTCTTTGCCTCTGCTTCTGATCCACCATCTTTCCAGGAAGCTTCTGGGATTCTTGAGTGGGATTCTGCCATGGATGAGGAGTATTCCTCACTCATAAAGAATGACACTTGGGATCTTACCCTTCTTCCGAAAGGAAGAAAAATGAATTCGAGTGTAGGTGGGTATATCGAACAAAGTATGGAGCTAATGGAGAAGTCAAGAAGTATAAAGCATGACTTGTAGCTAAGGGTTTCTCCTAGGTAGCTGGGGTTGATTACTCAGAAACCTTTGCTCCGGTTGTGAAGATGACTTCCATTCGAACTGACCCTTGCCATCGCTGCCGCTAACAAATGGGAAGTCCACCAGATGGATGTTAAGAGTGCCTTCCTTCATGGGGACCTAGAGGAGGAGATCTATATGGAACAACCTCCGGGTTATGTCCATGATCCATCCCTCGTTTGTAAATTAAAGAAGTCTCTCTACGGCCTTAAACAAGCCCCTCGGGCTTGGTATGCCAAGATGGACTCCTTTTTACTTGCATCAGGGTTCACTCGGTGTCACTCTGACCCAAATGTGTATATTCTGTGACAGGATGACTCCATGCTTATTCTTGTTCTCTATGTTGATGACTTGTTGATCACAGGTAGCTCTTCCTCTATCATTGATTCTGTGAAGATCTCCTTGGCCAACAAGTTCTCCATGTCTGACTTAGGATTGCTTCATTACTTTCTTGGGATCCAGATTTCACAATTTGACTCGGGAATTATGATCTCACAGCCTAAGTACTCTCTTGATTTGCTTGCTCAGTTTCACATGTCCGACTACAAGTCCTCGCCTACTCCTTTTCTTTCCGAGATTAAGTTCATTTCTAATTGCTCTTCCCCTTGGTTGTGGTACCCTTTATTGGCAGTTGGTGGGAAGCTTGATCTACCTTACTCACACTCAGCCAGATCTATCGTATGCCGTCGGGATCATGTCCAGATTTATGCAGGAGCCTCATGAGCTGCACTTAAAAGCAGCAAAGCGGATCCTTCACTATGTTCGTGGCACTCACACAGATGGTATTCATTACTTAGGAGGGACTGAGATTGACTTGGTTGGATTTACAGACTCAGATTGGGCCGATGATCTAGATCATCGGAAGTCTACCTCAAGCTATAGTTTCACTCTTGGTTCAGGTCCTGTCAGTTGGTCCAACAAGAAATAGAACACCATTTCCATATCATCGACTCCGAAGCGAGAATACAGAGAGGAGCAGTTAACACGATCCACAAAATTTGTTTGGTTGAGTGGTATCATGACATGAGTTTGGCATCCACTTTCGAGAAGGCCTACCATTATCTTGTGACAACATGAGCACTATCTCAATTTGTAGAAATCGATTCAAGCATCAGCGGATGAAGCACATTGAGATTCATATGCACTTCATACAAGAGTGATACATGAAAACATCATCGACATACAGTATGTTCAGATAACTGATCAAGTTGCAGACATTTTCACCAAGCCCTTCACTAAGGTGAAGTTTCTTCACTTGCGGTCTCTTCTTGGGGTGAGGTCTGCTACAACCACCCATCTTCTTCGGGCTATATAGTCCTCCTTCTTCTCCTCTTCTTCTTTCCAGAAAGATGTTGTTTGTACATGGGCACCTTATCAGGCCTTTAGTCTGGGGCCCATTGACACATCTTTCTTAGTTGTCTAGGGGAGTCTTCTTTTCTGTTCTAGCTTACCTTGACCTCTTCCTCGGCTTCGATGAAGGGGGGGTGTTGGTGTGTGTGACTGTCCAGTCATCGTCCACATCACCTAGGTGAGTCATCTCACCTTGCGAGAGTCATAGGTCTTAGGAAGTCAAATGACAAGTGTCAGATTCTGTCATAGAATCGACTTTGTCGATTCATTGCGTCGATCAACGTCATATGCGTCAGTGGCATCATTGAGTTTCTTTCCATGTTTAGGCATGGGGGTTACACAACACCCCTATTTGTACTTTTTTTTTGATCTATGAGCATGAGCAGACCCATTCTTCTTACTTGCAATCTTCTTTCCATTGTTTCGAATCTTGCGTATTACGTTGGATTGACGTCACCATCGGAGTACAACTTCGTTGTGGTGCATCACTTTTCGACATCGATTCTCACAAATCCCTCTTTCACATGCTCTACCAATGGCTTGTGAAAGATGTAACAAGGACCATAGTGTTAGAGACTATCCACTTCTCTAACATGCTACACAAAATAATGTGTCACTCTACGACAATATTTGTGACGTGCATATACAAAATACAACTTATTTTCATTTGATTGATCACATCCATGAAGTATGTGAGACATGGTTGTGCCAGACTAGCTTAGAGGGTAGTTCACAGGCACACAAAGGGCAAAATAATGGAGCTGGAAAAAATAGAAATTGAGGATATAGGGGAGGATATAAAAGCAAGGGACATGGTGGTCATGGAGGAAGGTTCAAGAGAGGCACTTTGCTACCCTTAAGAACCACACGATCATTATTAACACAAGTGCCCCAAGAACATGTCTTGTACGTATTGAGGAAAAGGTCAAAAGGTGGAATTTTTCCAGATTTATATGCACATATATGCAATAATAAAAGGGAACAAGGCACAATAATGATACAAATTGTGCAAGGGCATTGGAAGCCAAAGGAATTGGAAATTGTTAACAAGGAACCCTTATTGGTTACCACACGTGCGAAGCTTCACACACGCGAAAGGAGGCATTAACTAAACCACTCATAAGACATGATGAGGTTAGAATGACCAATAAGTATCCAAAAACAGGAAACAAAAGGAATTGCTTCATGAAACCATGAGTTTGATTAGAGACTTACAAGGGAGATACTTTGTGCGAAAGAACAAGTACATGATTATAGCACATTAAGCATAGTGAAATATTGGATAAAGACGTTGATGAACTCGGGGAAGTCTCGTAGGATGCTTAGATAAGAGAATATCATACCCTTGCTAGGTGAATGGTTATGGGAAAAGGTTTCATGCATAAATAATGAAAGGGCATGACAAATAATTCCAATTTAATCTAAATTGAATTAAATCTAATTTCAGAGTAACTATTGTAATAAATGATATTCAAGTAATAAAATATAGTAATGCCCAAACAATAAACATTCACTTAATGTAAAACTCTAAGCAAATGAGAAAGAGAAATGACTTAGTTGATTTCATGCAACATGGGATTGATATGGAGTATGTGCCTGTCTTAGAATAGATTGGGAACACTGTTATCAAGGCTCAAGGAGGGTTCAAAACCATAGGGATGGACATGATAAAACCCCGGTGTTAGTGAATGATCTAGGTGCCTGTGTTTTCTCGGATATTTGGAGTCTGGTCTTTTCGGGTTGGAAGGTATTTCTCCAATATTTGTTTTCTCTCTCCGACTTCGTTGTTAGGGTTCTGATTGCACATGTAACCTACAAAAATGTCTACCTGCACATGTCTACAAACCACATCAAATCTAATAAAAAATATGCCAAATGTGGAGTGGGTGACCCCAACGGTCACACGAAGAGTGAACTTATGCTTGAGCTCTAAACTACATCTCAAATTCCATGTAGTTCTTTGTGTGTGTGTGATGATGCCCTAGGTTTCCCTTGTGCAAGTTACATGATGATAGTGGGATAGATGTAGATTGTATTGAGTATGCAAAATGTGTCTAATGGAATAGAATGAACTCCCCTCCTATGCTATGTATGCAGATCAATGCATCCCTTGTCCCTTATATGAATGTGCTAGATGTATGCTTTGTAGTTTTAGACACAAAATCATGCACTTTGGGTGTCTATCTAGTCCTGATCACATACTACTATTCATAAGATTCCTAAGTAATAAAATCACTAGTTAACCCATGACTTTTGGCCATTTTTACTTACTTTCTATTGGCACTTTTGGTCTTACACACCTTATTACCCAGTCGACCTTTAAAACTTTAGTTTCTCTAAGTTTGGACACCGGCGCCTAGCCATGATGCCAACACCAGGTGCCCCCATCCCCTCTAGGAGCCCCTGACCTCTTTGTACTTTGCTCACATCTTTTGGGTCTTTAATAGCCGTTGGAGCATCTTATATTTTTGGTAGTCGACCTTTTTGGGGTTAATTACGAAATTAAAGAAAGGGAATCATATAAATATAAATTTATGTGACCATAATAAAGGACCAAGCACTAAACATTAGCTATCACCACCTAAGGTTGTATTCAAAGGCCATTACAAGAGCATTCAAACATCCATCTAGCATTGACACAAGGGAAAGGGACTCGCATTTTTTACATACACTTTATAGGAGGGGAAGTTCTTTCTATTCCACGCACACATCTACTTATATATTCTACATCTAGTTATTGCTCGCTATCAAGTGTGACACACACAAGATCCACCTAGGGCACAATTCCACACACACACATAAAACTACATTGGGTCTAAAATGTAGTGCACCGCTCAGTGTAAGATCACTTGTTTGACAACTAAGGACATTTGGATCCCTCATTTGCATTATTTTATTTTTATGATTTGATGCGCTTTTGAGGGTTTTGCAGGTGAAATATTTATTATAGGTTATCAACGACATCAATGATCATCGTGTGATCTACTAGTGAGAAGAAGTGAAGGACAATGAACACCTTGTAACCAGATTAAAGATGGTTTTATGAGTTGTTTAGTAGTCACATGCACCCAGACTAGCTTTGTAGCACTTGCAAGTTCCTCGACCCATTCCAAGTGCCCTAGTCCAACATATTCCTCCATCTCTACATTTTTTTGGGTTTTATTACAACAATTTGCACTTTATAGTTTCAATTTGTCACCTTAGCACAACCTCAAGATTAATTCTAAAATAACTAAGTCATTTTATCTCCTCTTTGCACTTAGGGTTTTAAATATTAATTTCTTATTTGATTGGGTCAGATCTAGATCTTCTTGTTTATTCATTGATTGCTACATTGTAATCAAATTTAGGCATTTATAAATCCTATATTTTATTAATCATTTGGTGAACTCGAAGCTCAAATCCACCTTCTTTCTAGGGTTTTTATTCTTATGCCCATCACCCATAGTGGTCATTTTGGGTCTTTTGAGCATCTCGAGCTTCCTCCATCTTCCCGTAGGGTTTCTAAATCAATGGTTGAGGTTTTTGCATCAATGGTGAAACTAAAACCCTTTGCCAACTCTCAAAATGTTCCTCTTCACGAAATTGAAACATCGATAGTGAACAATCATATGATGAGGATACCAATGTTGATAAAAATAATTAGACAAGCTCACAAATTTTTGACAAGCTTATCGCGATAATCCCACTCATCTCCCACATATTAATTCATGCTTTGGTTCCTACTAAAAATGCTCGTGATGTTGCTTTAGTGCCTCTTGTAGGTTCTTCCTTGGTTGTCATGGCCTTCACCTAACCCCTTCGTATTTTCACATCCATTCCTACTACTACCACTCCCATCATTGAACCCGATACTTCTAAATGCATGGGTTGGCTCTTTCTTGAAATACTCTGATTTAAATTCTTTATATCGGGATTCGCAAATCAAATTCACCAACTTCAATTGGCTACCTCTTGTGCATCTCCATATTTAGATTCCACTTTATTGCTTTTCTTACCCCATTCACACCCACCATTTCCACTTCCTGCTAACTTCATTACCCCTAAGCTTCCCATTTTCAATGGGCATGGTAACCCACAAGAGCATCTCTAAGCATTTCATGTGGCATGTCTTGATTTACGGATGATCATATTCTACTAGCTAAGATCTTTCCTCGTAGTCTTCAAAATTATGTGATGCATTGGTTGATGATCTACTTGTCCACTCATTAACATATTTCACGCATCTATCGACACTTTCCTTCTCATTTCTCTATCAATATTGGCTCTAAGATATCATATGCTCAACTCGCACAATTTAAACAAGGATCTAATGAACATCTAGCAAATTATGTCTTGCGATAAAAAAAACTTAGCTAAGATGTCAAACGTGCTTGTGGACTCTGAACTTAAATATTTATTTGTATAAAGTCTATTACCGCCTCTTTAGGATAGTGTTATCTTTGAGACCTCTCCATCATTTAATCACTTGTGTCACACTCTTAAGTTATGTGAAACAAAACTTTAACCTATTAACAAGCTTAAGTACTAGGAACATACTTCATCTTTTATGCACTTTCAAACTAAATCAACTTTTAAGATAACTACGAAAGCTATAGAAGCTAAAGCAACTGTCAACGCCATCTATAATACTAAGGAGCTTCAATGGAAACCACTTAAGCATACATATACAAAATTGACTATCACTCCACATCTTCTCTTGCCACAACTTATTGAGAACAATCTTATTACGCTTCCTCCTCTACTCAATCTGGATCCATCTCATCCTAAAGGTCACAATTACAATGAAAAATATTTGATGCGACTATCATCAATGTGTTGGAAATTCTACAGATCGATGTTTCAAACTTTGCAATCTCATTCAAGATCTTATTGATAATAATAAACTTGAGCTTCTAGAGCCTACGACCTTTGCACCGTCAATGAAAATCACAAGCTCAAAATCTTCAACAATCCTCTTCCAAAACATGATAAATAAATGACTGACTCTTCAGCAAATCATACATATCATGCAATGCTTTCTCCTGCATTAGGGGCTCTGATTTTCTAGTTGCTCATGCTGAGCCATCTCCTCCAATCATTACTTTCTCCAATCATGATTATCATGTTACATTCTCTTTGATTCTTACATATCACTGCTTCTATTAGATCTACTACTATCAATAACACTATCATTGATCCATCATTTTGCGTTAGCGCATGTTCTATTGCACTTCTTGTCATTATCGGCTTCCCACTCTCACAAATCTCATATCCGGTTCCTAAATCATATGGTGTTGTCAAGCTTCTAGTCACTATCAGTCCTATTACCATGTTTGTGCATTTTCTTGTGGCACCATCATTCAAAGGGTGTGACATGCTCTTAGGTCTCCCTTGGCTCCATGTAACTCAGGCTATCATCTCCATGAACCATTTGTGTCTAAAGTTCATTCACAACAAACAATTCATTATTGTCAATGGTGTTTTTCCATCTATATCATGGTTTCATCCTCCTCTTAAGGTTTCCATTACACTTGCTAGAGAATCTAAGTCCCCACGGACTCTCAAATCTAAAGCACAATATGATACTAGATCTCATGTTTGCACATGGCCTACACAGTCTCACCGGTCTACTTGTCCATCACATCATTCTCGGTCTACTACTCACATAGCTCCTTCACCTCGGTATACATCACCTCCATGTTCTTCTCCACACAGGTGTCCATCACCTCCACGTTCTATTACACATAGGTGTTCATCACCTCCACATTATCCTCCACATAAGTGTCCATCACCTTTGGGTTATGTTACACATAAGTGTCCATTGCATGTGCATTATACTCATCACCACATGCACATAGGATTCATTCACCTACATAACGTCTATCTCATAAACCACCACTCTTAGAGCATGATTACACGCCTTCATCCCCATAAGCATTAGGTGGAGGAACCTTGTATTTCATTGTTATCGAGATAACATATTCATCACTATACATTTGGGGGTATCACACTTATTCCCCCACCTTCTAACATTATTAGTTTTTTTCTCACATACATTACACTTCGGATATAGTCTCTCGCACACCACATACACATCTTGATACACTTTGGTATCATCATTACCCAATGACACACTCTTGTGCTTTGATTCACACTTGACTGTTGAGGTCATCCTATACACATGAGCCTTACACACTACACACTACACTACACATTACATGTTACACATTACACATTACACACACACATTTTCACGTATTCATCTTTTTTTCTACGCAACATCTACTCTACGCATTCATAAAATATATTTTTGGATCTACTTTTACACGTTACGGTCATTACCCTATGACACATCTAGTTCCATGATCCATACTTGTATGCGTTGAGGGTCTGCATCTCAAATGTACCTCACCACACTCACTCACTCACTCACTCAATACTCTCAATGTTTTATCGATCATATCTTTCTAGCACATAGTTCAAACCATTTCCCGATGATGCACTCTTGTTCTATGGTTCATTCTTGACTGCCGAGGGGTATGTATAAATGAACCTCATCACATGCATACTCATTCACACTTGTTTGAGGGGCACACTACTCCTATCACTCACATTGCATTCCATTCCATCTCATCCACATCATATTGCATATCTTGGTCACATTTAGTCTTGATTTGCAATGTAGTGCTACACATACACTTTATTTCCATGCTAGATACATATATTGTATGTCATTATCTTTTCTATATACACATGTATGTTCACTTATCTTCTAGTTGTGATCACAGATCGATACATGTAGCATGGATGTTTGACGTAGTACCTATTTCTAGTCCCACAACGACTCTGGGGGCATCCACTTTCATACACTATAGGTGTTATTGTTTCATTTTTCATAACACACTACTATATCATATTATACATGTTTTGACATACTTTTTATCTTTCTAACATGCTAATGGGTGCTTCATGTGCAACATTTTATTTGTAGATCTATTACTTCTATGGTTGTTTGTTACATTGCTTGCTCTTGTATGTCATTGTTTGTGGGATTTTCCCTATGTCTTGCTTGTTCTCTGATTGTTTGTATGCTTGTGTCCTACCTTTGACCTTAATTGTCTTGTGACATTGTGAGTGATGTCCCATGTTTGAAACCCACTTTTCATGGTCTACTTTGTCTTCTTGCGTGTTTACATTATCTTCTTGCGTCTTAGCTTACATATTGTCTGTTAGCTTACATCTTGTCTTCTACATGCATATTTGTCTTTTCTTGCACTAACACTTGTTTCCTATCCACTTTGTTTATGTGTGCCTTGGTTTCTACCAAGCACACTCCCTCCCCTATAGGGCACAATTTCAGCACAATGGTTGGTCCTCCTTTGGGCTGCATACTCCTCAAGTGATGTTGGATGCACCCCAAATGAGGGGGAATCATTTAGGTGAATCAATCACCCCACATACAAAGTCTATAAAAAATTCATCACACACACACAGTTCGATACTGGTACAACACATTCATTAGTCTTAAACAAGGATTAGAATCGACTTGGGTCCTTAGCACAACATAGACACCAACACCTAAACAAGGACAATAACACTGGTGCCCCTGACCCTTCTTGGGATCTTGTGACCAATGGGAAATTACACAACATTTTTCACTTGAGAACATACTTAATCATTTCATACATTAGATTTTACAGGCACACATCCTTAACACTCAACATGCATGCACTACACAACATTTTTCTACTTTCGCATTGGATCATATTTTTACACACCATCTACAGTGGTGTTCTACATTTCAGGAAGTAGTTAAAGGTTAGAGGATGACACCAAAATTTTCTCCCTACACTTATTATGTTCTTTGCGTGATATCACCCAAAATCCTCGTGGTCAGCATAACTAGCTTGAGATCACCCGAAAAAATTGTTCTTCTACATCATCATCAGGATCCTTTCTACACTCTATACTCATCAAAAATTAGGTTCACATGTTCCTTTTTTTCACATTTTCTCATTTTACATACTTTTTACACATTTTGATCATATACACGCGTATTTGACTACTTGTTCATTCTTCTCTTTTACAGGTCCGTCCTTATGGGAAGTGGTAGTCACATCATCAACACACACACACAACATCAATCAACAATCAACATGAACAATAGGTACAATCAAAAAATATCGACACATACCCTCTTGCCCTAGGGTCATTATCTTCATCACTTTTTCACTTCCTCTTCTTTAGTTTCCACGCTTCACATTTTTATCACTCCATTTTTTATTATCTCTCGGCACATTTTTGCCATCGATCTACATGGTTATTAGGTACACATATCTTATCTACTTTATGTTATCAATAATTCACTCAACAACATAAAGTGGGGGAAAATGTAGACACAAAATCACGCACTTTGGGTATCTATCTAGTCCTAATCACATACTACTATTCATATGATTCCTAAGTAAGAAAAGTACTAATTAACCCATGAATTTTGGTCATCTTTGCTTGCTTTTGTTGCCACTTTTGGTCTTACACACCTTCTTTCCCAGTCTGACCTTCGAACCTTCAATTTCTTCAATTCTAGACACTAGTTCCCAGCTAGAACACCGTGCGAGTGCACCCTCATCCCCTCCGGGAGCTCGTGACCTCTTTGTAATTTTCTCACATCTTTTGTGTCCTTTCTAGTAGTTTAAGAATCTTATATTTTTGGTAGTCATAATTTTTGGGGTTAATTACGAAATTCAAGTAAGGGAATCATATAATATAAAGTTATGTCACCATAATAAAGGACCAAGCACTAAACATTTGTTATCACCACCTAAGGTTGCATTCAAAGGCCATTACAAGAGCATTCAAACATCCATCTAGCATTTACACAAGGGTAAGGGACTGCATCTTTCGCATACACTTCATAGGAGGGAAAGTTCATTTTATTCCATGTACACATCCACTTACATCTTCTAGATCTAACTATTTCTCACTATCAAGTGCGACACACACAAGAGCCACCTAGGGCACGATTCCACACACACACACACATATAACTACATTAGGTCTGAAATGTAGTGTCACACTTAGTCATAAGATCACTTGTTTGACAGTTGAGGGAAATCCACTTGCATTATTTAATTTTTAGGATTTGATGCGCTTTTGAGGGTTTTATAGGTGAAATATTTATTGTAGGTTATCAACAACATCATCGATCATCATGTGATCTACTAGTGATAAGAAAGAAATGACATCAAACACATTACGACTAGTCAAAAATGGTTTTATGAGATTTTTGGTAGTCATAGGTGCCTAGTATTGGTGCATAGTACCACATGTGCCCCTGACCCATTCCGGGTGCCTCGGTTTAGCATATTACCTAATCTCTGCATTTTTCTTGGTTTTATTGCAACAATCTATACTTTAGTTTTTTCTAGTTTGTTACCTCAAGACAACCCAAGATTAATTGTGAAACAACTAAGTCATTTTATCTCCTCTTTACACTAAGGGTTTTAAGTCTTAATTGCTTATTTACTTGGGTGAGATCTAGATCTTCTTGTATATTAATTTACTACTACATTGTAATTAGATTCATGCATTTATAAATCCTATATTTTTTAAATCAACGGTGCTCTTGTGCCTTTTTGCAAGCTTAGGTGGTGTTAGACAATGCTTATAATGCTTGACCCTTTATTTGAGAGAAGTAACTAAGTGTACATATATGATTCCCTTATTTGAATTTTGTAATTGAAAACTGAAAGGCTGACCCAAAGTTTTAAAAGGTGACTAAAAGGTGAAAAGGACCCAAAAGAGTAAGAAGAAGATAAAGAAGGGCATGAGCGCTAAGAGGGACAAAAGCACTTGGGAGCTTCTATCCTAGCTGGGTGCTAGTGTCCGAGGTCATCAAAAGATAAATTAGTCAAGTGCCGACAGAGTTGTAAGATGTGTAAAGCCAGTAAAGTGCAATAGATAAAGCAATCAAAAGGCCAAAAAGGATTTTTCAACCACTAGTTTTCTTGCTTAGGAATCATGTATACATTAGTATGCTTTAGGACCTAGAAATGTACCCAAGTGTATAGATTTTGTGTCTACATTTCTAACCTTTATATTGTTGAGTGAATACTTGATAGCATAAAGTAGATAGAATATGTGTACCTTGTAAACTAAAGAGAAGTGTAGCCGATAGCGTGCCAAGTGGACAAGTAGTCATATGAAGCGTGAAGTGATCATAATGTGAAGTATGAAAACTAGAAAGAGAGGTAGACCCTAGGGGTGAAGTGTATGCATATTAGAGTGTTGTTGGAGCTTGTGCTTGTAGATGTGAGTTAATTCTTGTTGCTTGTAAAGATAAACTTGTAAAAGAAGAGTAGTCAAAGTCTCATATATGAAAAATTAAAGTAGTGTATATATAAGTAAGTAAAATTAGTAGTTAAGGAAAAAGTGCACTTGATATATGCGAGAGTAAAGGATAGAAAGTTGTCTTTTTGTCTTGGAGTTCTTTGTGAATTTGGGCATCCCGCCACCAAGGGTATATTTTGGGTGATCTCATACCAAGAACAAGTATTTTTGGCGATCTCACACTAAGGACGAGTTTTTGGGAAATCTCATGCCAAGGGCGAGTTTTTTGGGCAATCTCAAGCCAAGATAAGAGTGTTAGGGAGATAGGTATATTTTTATCTCCATCTATGATGCTTCTCAAAGTGCCACTACTGAGATGGGAACATCCCGTTGTAATCGATTGAACCCGAATTGTAGCCAATTGAATGAATTATGTTACTAAAGGCAAGTGCACGATACTATGGATCCGTATTGTAAACTACTAGAAAGCGTGCTAAAATGAGAAATTATTTATTTTTACCCATATGACATAAGTTCCCGGGTGAGATAAAAGCGCCCACTATTCTGTTTGATATTAAGTGCTAGTGTTTGCTTTGTTTTTTTAATCCAAATAAAATATGGACCAATCTGTAACTATGTGCCTTTGCCAATTCTATATTATGTTATTATGTTCTAGAGTTCTATCTTCTTTGGAAGGGTGAGTTGTTCACCCAATAGATGCCCCCTTGTTTGGGGTACATGTGATGAATATAGGAGGATGTGACCTAAATGAGAGGGCCTGAAATTGATGTCATAGATTGGATACTGTAGGTATAGGGGATGTGCATGGTAGAAACCAAGGAACATGCAAACAATATAGGCTAGACACAAGTGTTAGTGTTAAAGAGCATGCCATAAAATATAATGTGATAAGTAAATGTGAATACAAGAGCTACCACAAAAAGTGGGTTACATGCATGGGACATCACTTGCAATGTCACAAGACAATCAAGGAAGAAGCGACCAATAAAAATCAATGATAAAAAATAACATAGGTGTTGACATGTGCATCCAATGCTCCCCGTGAGTTTCATGACATAGACTAACCACCTCTCGTGGATCCTAACTTTGGCAATTGTAGAGGAGATTAACACTTGTGGATTTTGGTCTAATGGAAATTGTGATCCAAAAAATGGTATCAGTGACAGTTCTCAAGTTTGAAACTCGGTCCAGGTAACACTTTGGGGGATTGTTAGCATGTGTGTCCAGTGCTCCCCATGAGTTTTATGACATTTTTGGGCGAGATAGAGCCTACGCGTGTTTATGTATACGAGGCCAATATTCAAGGATGAAAAGTATATTCTTTGGCGAGGACTGGTCACGCGCGAGATCCTCTTGAGGAAAATAGACTCTAGGTGTGAAAAGGCCACTCGAGGTTACACCTTCTAGGCAAGAGGATAAGGAAGAAGTAAGGATTAACCTCGACCGGAAGAAGAGGAAAAAGAGGATAGCACTATGATGGATCGTAGATGATGAAAGTTACAAATGTGGCACAAGAATCCTGATGAGGGCACTGAGACATCATAGCCGATGAGGATGTCTCCGAGGAAGACACCCATCAAGTGAGTACTAAAGAGAAGAAAAAGAGGTGCAAGCTCAACATCCCCCTTGACAATGATGAAGAAAAGTCATCACATGGAGATGCACGTGGTAATGTTTCTCCACCTAGTACATAGGTGCGAGAAGAAGGAGGGATCATGGGTGAAGACATTTAGAATGACATAGAAGTACCCAACGTACATGAGGAAGATAGTTTCACTGGAGGTGACACAAAAATATAAAACAGTGAGGAGAAACAAAATGGTGGACATGAAGGTAGTTCAAGAGCACTGGGAGAAAGGATACCCAAAGGCATAGGAATGAAGTTACCTTTAGATGGGTGCACTAATAGATAGAGGGGAGAAGAGATGGTACAAACCCTAGACCTTGGGTATATAAATAACCCTACAAATATTATTTACGCAAGGTTCCAAAGAACTCTTGCCAAGAAACAAATATACGGTTGGGAGTTGATGGATCATGAGGGGGTGAATGTTCGTATAAGTAAGCAACTCTCATGAAGTATGCATAATAACATAGATGAATTTTTTTTTTTTTTTGATGTAGGCGAGGATGCATCTTTCGGGAATAGAATTAAGAAGACACTGCAAGCAAGGCATGTGAGAATCAAGCCCGCATGAGTTTTTGGATGAACAAACAAGCAATGCCTTAACCAAAATAGCAGCATAGGTCACTCGCGGGAATGTAGATAAGGGATGTACCCTTAGAACCTTGCTGGAGGACAAGAAGAATAAGGAGGAAGAGGTCTAACATTTGATAGAGGCGTGAGATAGAGCGGAGTAAGACAAAGCTGTACTAGAGATGGTCGAGGAGATTGGAGAAGAAATTTTGGATGCACGTCAGCAGTATGAAGAAAAGGTACCTGGAATGTTTCCCTCCACACTACACTATTTACAAACTATTATTATTATGAGTGTGGAAATAAATAATATAGTGTAATGTAATACAACTATTTATGAGTTGTTAACTCATGTAAATAGTTGTAACTAGATAAGGTTTGTTGTGAGAGAATAATGGGATTGAGAGTTTGAGTGAGATATTATGGGGATTAGGAGAGATATGTGGGATGAGTGTTGAATCCTAGAATCAAGGAGATCAAACTCTATATATGTAATCTTCCTCTATGTATTTGATGTCCCGAATTAATTGAATTATGTGTTTTTATATGGTTTATTTGTTTACAATATTGACAAAATATAATATTTGGCATCAGAGTAGGGATTCTAGGATGAGAGTCTTTAGAGATATTTGAGATTGATTTTGTTGGAAGTGGGTTCAAAGTGGTTTGACTTTCTGATCTTGCGTGTGGGAGCATTCTATCTATGATTTGAATCATTATGCGTGCATAGTTGTTTTTACGTATTTCATCATCCTATTGCCTTAGCGATAAAGTCAATCACGGATTATTCAACATTTCCTTACATTCTTTCATTCTTTTATTCTTTAAGTCATTTTTTTCTTTGGAGAGATAAGGTGAGAAACCCCATCCGAGGGTGACAATGATATTAGTGTGGGGTAATGTTGGGCTGATGGAGAAATGACCAAGTATCAAGGGCAAGTGGGAATATTATTACAGTGCGCAAGAGGGGGCACATGAATAGGCACGAGATTTGGTTAATTTTCACCCAAAGGTTTCGCACCTAGGAAGAAATTACTCGGGACTTAGCTGATTTTGCATGGGAAGGCTCGAGAATAGGAAAAGTAGATGGAGTATAGGTCACACAAAGATAAGAGGAAGAAGACTTTGAGGCTAAGAAAATTCTATTTTGGGAGCAAAGTAGAAGATCTAAGGTCATGCATCTATCAAGCTAATAATAGGATTAGATAAATGTTTAATTATAGAGATAATCTATTATTAGGAAAGCATGCATACTTTGTAGTTATCTTTGTATATACGCATGACTATTTTGAGCATGCAACCTATTTTGAGAGTGCATGGGTGGTGAAGGGAAAGTCCCCACCCCTATAAGTATGTGATGTATTTCATTATTTTGGGACGCGATATGATATTCTGAGATGTATTGGAGTTATACTACCTGTATGAACTTGCACACATGAATCTATGATAGTATTATGATGTATTCAATTCCTGTTTTGTGATGAATTAATACAATGGATCGTTGTGGATGGATATTAGTTGTTGATGTCTCTGTTCATGGTACTTGTATGGTAAATATGATCTTAATTGTGATATGATCTAATATGCTTTCTTATTATGTGTGTTTCCAATTTGAGCTCATGGATATGATTATTATGATGGAATATACACTTTGATAATGGTTAATATGGTTATACATGATAACATCTTGATAAGACAATACAAAAGAGGGACCTGGTAGCTTTGCACACTTTGGGTGAACGTCCAAATCTCTTTGGATGAAGTGCTAGCATGCCTAGGTAATTAAGGGGAAAAACAAGACTATAACATGGACTAACCACCTCTTGTGGATCCTAACTCTGGAAATTGTAGTGGAGATTAACGCTTGTGGGTTTTGGTCTAACGGAAATCATGGTCCAACAATAGGGCATAGCCTACAAACAATAACAAGAAAAAGTGAGAGATAACCATGGTTATATAGAGTCTTGTAAGGAAAATGTTACACATGAAGCACCCGTTAGCATGTTAGAAAGATAGATAGTATGTCAAAACATGTATAGATCAATGAAAAAGTAAGTGCGAAGTAGTAGATATTTTTTTAATCCAAATAACTCCCCTAGTTATTTGGACAACTTATATTTACATTCTGGCTCTATGGTTCTATGTTGTAGGTTGCACGCACCTCATTTTCTCCTTTGGCACATTATCTTGGTTGTAAATTCCTTGAGCTCCCTTGCACACTCCTCCTTTGCTTCATCCTTTCATTTTAATTTTCCTCTTTGTTTCATTTTCCCTCGCATGCACCCTCTGTGCATTCTCCTTCCTTCATGCAGTTCATACACCCTATGCGCTCGCCATGAGCTTGTTTCAAAATAAGCTAAGCCCCGACACTCTCGCGTGCCCCACACATTACTTTGTAATAGTTATACCTTGACCATACATTCCTTCCTAGGTATTTCTCCCATTTCCTCCCATGTGCATTACCTTTGCACACATCTTCCTTCTATTTTCCTCTTGTACCCCATTCTTGCGCGCTTTGCCTTTGCACCTTCTTCTTGTGCCATCTGTGTAACTTCATCACACTGACAAGCTTGTGTGTACTACACACAACCAATCAAAGCATGCCAAAATGGTTCGAATCCTTGTAACAAATCGATGGGTGATACGTGGCGAGAAATGAGAGAAGCTAACTAGCAGTTGATCAACTCTTAGTCAATCAATGCGCACCATGTGTCTTGCATGCCCAATTTGCACTACTGAGATCCTCTAACAGTCATAAATTTTGTGTCGGTGCTCATATCCTTGTGCACCCAAACTTTTGGAAAGATCTTTGGCGTGGGCTACATGTCGGACTATTCAAATTTAAATTTTAGCAGGATTTGGTAGGTGAGAAGTGGAAAACATCTTTCACACCATCAATGCATGATCTGATTGCTCCAACCACCCGATTCACTTCAGATCTTACCCCTTTCTTTTCCAACATGCCAAACACACATGGAGAAGTGGAATTTCTAGATTAGTAGGTAAATTTTTAGGCATTCATTGTTGGTGGTTGAGTTTTCAAATTGAATTTCCCTCCTTCCCCTATTTTCTTCTATTGATTCATCCATAAATGTAAGAGCTCGGATCATTGTAAAGGGTTGGACATTTTGTATCCTTTAGTGTTTTATAAGGATCATATATCTCTATATTTTGATTCACAGACCTCTAGATATGGCTCGTGCATGTGAATATTGGCCTTCATATGCCATTGTAACCAACTGTGCATACTTGAAAGTAATCAAAGCATCGTTTTGTGGCTATTCTCTACTTAACATGTCGATATTCTTCTTTTTTGTCTTCTATTTGAATTGTGTGTTTTTTGTGTCACTTTAAGTTCCTTTCAGCTCCATTTTTTATTGTGTTTCATGAAATCGGTGGTGTAGATGCGATCTGGTCTATGCTACGCATGTCTATCCTCCCTCATATTTTCTCCTTTATTTTCACTTAGAACAAATAGTGTTCATACCAATTTTTTCTGGTGTTATCACCTCCCTTAGTTTAGTTTTCCCTTTCTATTATCCTTCTATCCCTGGTCCATTGGATTGTTAACATAGATTTCCCTTCCAACATTAGGAGTAACACTAGCATTAGATATAGGTATAGGAATCAACCTTGTCCAGGAGATCCGTCTCAAGCGTGCAAGGTCCCATAACTTGGAGATGGTTCTATTATTTTCTCAAACAACTTAGTTCCTCCGGATCGAGAGACATGAGTGCACATTTGACAACCAACAATTGTAACAATATGACTTTTGTGATGTGCGAGTATGAGAGTAGTAAAGATAGATTCTCCTAGGAGCATCAATGGGATTGGTAAAGAGAAGTGTTGAGCACCATGCATCATGCAAGAATCCGTAAAGGTGATGCATTCACCTCAAGATACCAAGTGATTGCATATGTGTTTATAGAACAAGATAGTGACATATTAAGTATCCAGATAACATAAGAAACAAAATGTAAACATGTAAATAGTATAAGCTAACAAGAGTAACTATAACCAAAATGTGCAAATGTTGAGTGAAAGTGATGGTGTATTGTGATATACAAGATGTGTAGATGAGGGGAGCCATGTTGCCCCCTAGAAGATGTGTGTGACATGATTTTCATTTAGGAATTCTCCCTCAATAGTCAAGTATGAACCGTAGAACACGAGTGCATCATTAGGTAATGCTTGTAAAGTATGTGTCTTGGAGATGTGAAGGTGCTTGGAAAGATAGTCATAAACATAGATCATGATGTGTAGTAAATAAGCTATGAGTAGACTATAGACATAACTTGTAGACACTAAATCATGTACTTTGGGTACATTTCTAGGTCTTAGTGACATACTACTATTCATATGATTCCTAAGTGAGAAAACTAGCAATTGATAACTATCTTTGGCCTTTTGTCTATGTTTCATGTCTTTTTGTTGGGATGAAAAATTACTTGCCTAAGTATTGAAGGTGCATAAGTATTGGGCACATGGACATAGGGCGTATAGTTGCATATGAAATTATAGTGGCCCGGGCACACTGGGAAGTGCAAAACTAGGATATAACTATTTCTAACATGAGGCTAAATATGGACATGGAGTGTGGAACACATTTTGTAGAAGACTTGGAAAGCACGCACAGGCTATTTCGGATAAGTGGAAGATCAATCGACATGCATAATTTTGGAGCTATTAATAGGATTAGACTACATGCTTTTGTATTTATTAGATGATCTATTATTAGTGAGCTTGCATGCTTTTATATTTATCATGTAAGGGTGCATGACTATTCTTAACATGTTGTCTATTTTCAAGGGTGTTTAGGTGGTGAAGGGAAAGTCCCCACCCCTATAAATATGTATTGATTTGCATGAATTAGGGAAATCCCGATCACATCCATTCATATCCATGTTTTTTAGAGTTATGCTACTAGTTTATGAGCACACATGACTTATGGTGAGTCTGTTATGTATGTATGAAGCTTCCGTGTTTTACAACAATTAATATAATGGATCATTGTGGCTGGATATTGATTGTTGACATATCTATATCTGGTGCTTGTATGGTGAACTTAATCTTGGTTCTTGTATGAGTTAATCTTGCATTTGGTTATTATCTAGATCCATTTATGGTTTGTTGTTGCATTATCATTATGGATCTGGAATATATCTATGTATATGTTCATCATGCTAACTTCTTGACAAGGCTTGCATAAAAGAGGGACCTGGTACCCTTGCGCACTTTGGGTGAGTGCTCGAGTTACCGAGTGAAGTGTTAGTGCGCCTTGGGCTGTTTGGGTAAAATATAAGACTACATTTTGGTTTCGTTTTGGGACCTCTTTTTTAGTTTTTTTCCAAGATGTTGCATGATGAAGATGTACCGGTTGACCTTGGCTAGTATTGAAGAGTGGTTAGACAATTTAGAGGAAGAGTATGCTCACAAATTTAGCATTGGACCTGAATTTAATGCACATGTGTGGGTGGTGCAAAATATCTATCATGATTTGTATGAGACGTTCTTACGCATTTTTGTATAGAGCTATACGAGTTGCCGAGGTTGCTTATGCATTAAAGAGAAATTGGAGGTTTCGAACACTTGTTTGGACAGGAAGAATTCCAGGCTTTACATGATGTTGATATAACTTGGACACACACTGTAGATCATTGGAAGAGTGGTGTTGAATAGAAATATTTTGGAATACGTAGTTTTTACTTATTCTGTCCAAAGATTACTTGATTTCTAATTCTTGCGCAAACCCATAGGATGTTATTTGCGTGGCATCCCTTTAGCAATTAAGATCTTGATCCTAACCTTGGATTTAGAACAAAATCCTATGGCTTACTAAACCCCACCATGTATGGGGGCAAGAGCAGTGTGGTGAAGGATAACGGACCTAGCGACATAAAGGTAAAGAGAAGAAATGTGACTTAGGTTTGCTGAAGTGCATGAGAAGGATTTAATGAAGCAACATGATATTGCGAGAATGAATGGTGTTGTAGAGAGATATTGCTCGTGAAGGATTTGGAGCTCACATAGAAGACATGGAGCAGGCATCTAGTACTCCCCCATTTGGGTAAGCATGGTAGAGAACCCTTTTGAGTTTTAGATGAGAGCGCGCTAGTTGAAGCTGTAAGTACCACGGGTGTGTCTTGGATCCCTCTGCAACCTATCCCTTACCCTTGATTTTCCGGTTTCTATGATAGTCATTAGTAAGCAAGCTCTTTTGTGGGTAGTAGAGTAGTGATAGATAGAGTTAATTTACTGAGTCAAGTTCAGGAGTTTATCAGGTAGCTTATTCATCTATGGTGACGTGTATTCATTATTTTACCATCAATACTTCTTTCTAACCTTAAACATGCTGACCTATCATCCAGAATATGTTGGGTGCTCACCCGAGGAGTGCATGGGTGTTGAGCCCCTCCTTTATGTGAGCTTTGCAAGAGATTTATATCATTAATGGAGGATTATTTACAAAAAAAGATGTACATGCATCTACTTTAAATGATAGAAGATATAACCAACAAATATACACATTAATGCATCAAAAAATCTAAACAACATTGTAAGAAGTACAAGAAACTAGATCGAGCCATGATGAGACAAATAGCATAAGGGTTTACACCCATAATCAAGTTGTACATAATAGATCCATGTATATTGATTTAACAGAGTTCTGGTAGCCATATTACATTCAAAAGGGTCATCTTAGACCATATACATCAAATGAAAGAGACTCAACTCCTGCAAACCTATATGATCAGAGATCCTAACTATGATTTTTCCCATTATATATCTTGTTACAGATCCTAGTACCCATACATATGCTTAATGGTATCCCTTACAACCCTCTAACACTAATTAATCTAAAGCCTAGCACCATGAACTCTAAATCCTTAGCATTTCCTAACATTTTAGCACTGCGTTATACTCCTTCTCTTTATCTGCTCCCCTTTTCACTCTACACTCATATATCTATCTATATGTGTCTTTATTTCTATCCCAAGCACTTCTTTAAATAGTACCATTGACCACCACTATGACTTCTCTCCTAAGCAGATCGCATGCCAAGTGTCGATGTAGTCCTCCATTGGCGAATGCTTATCCTCTTTGCAAACCTTCCACTAATTGTAATGATTCCTCTAGGAATATTCCCTATGTGGAATATCCTTTTCTTGACCTCAAGGTTCTAGGATGGCACCTTATCCACTTATCACGCCTAGTTGGGTCCTCACATTTTTCCTCAAGTGAATTTATAATGTCGAATATGGCTAAGTCCTTTAAATCCTGTTTTGCCTCTCATGCTCGCTCTGGTTTCACTTAAACCCTTCTTAAACCCCTTTTTCTTGTGCACTTTTCCTTGAGTGCCCTTCTATGTATTGATCCTACACACGCATGCCTCTAGTACTTAGCCAATATTTTAGGGTCCAACATCACCCCACACTATGTGTGTTCTCCATCCTTAGAAACATTCTGCTTCCTCAAATAATAAATAATAGAGGTATTGAAACAATTAAAGAATGGAAGAATATGCTACTATTGTATGAGGAGTGGGAACTCCTTCTTCATGGATGCCTCAATCTTCTCCCAAGTGTCTACTTCTCCTTATGCTTGCTGAAGTAGGTCACCCACTAATGCGCTTACTTCATCAAAACTAAGTTCCTCGCTCTTAGCTTTTAGCGTATCTACAATGCTTTCTAGCCGCTTGCTAAGATCGCCTGACGCATCCATCACGTGAGCAACTTGGAGGTACAGTTCCTTTAGCTTATTCTTAATCGAACCCGTAAGGTTTGATTACTTCCAACTTCTTATCAACTTCGGCTAGGATCTTTTCACGCTCCACCCTATTGCCTTTGTGATTTTCCTGAAATTATTTTAGATCCACCTCATGTGTAGTAACCAATATGATTGCTACCCTATCTCTGTTGGTAATGTTTTCATACATGGCTTCAGCCATCTGTGTGGTGGTCTTTATTGTGGAGAGGAGCTCGGAGTACCGATTCACTTCTCCCCAATCTTACGCTTTTCCTCCTCCTTCTAGCATGCCATAACCTCCTCTACTGACTCTAATGCGAGTGGTCACCTTTCTATGGTGAGGATGTGGGTTAAGTCTTCCAAGCAGTGCATGGTTGACTCATATTTCTGCTCAGGTGGGGCCAGGTTTGGGTGCTTTAAGATAATGGCATTTGAAATGGCCTCTATCTTCTTATGGAATTCACGCACCTTTTCCTTTTCATCCCTCAACTCATGCCTTAACTGTGCACTAATCAATTCCTTTTGTTTTATTTCTTTTTCTTGCTCAATGATCTCCTCATTATTTTTCTCAAGCTCTTCCTCCAAGACCCTTATTCTATCATTTCTACCAAATATTCTTGCCTCCACCTCCATCGATGCTTTGTTGAGCATGTTGCAAACTTTCTCATCAGAAAATTGTTGGGAATTTACCAGAGGGTTTAATCCCTTGGCATCTGGTATCTTCATTAATGCATCTTGATTTACCTCAAACTCGGGTTCATCAATGTGGGACTCAAAAGCCCAAGATAGCATTTTCCTTGTGCATGGGTATGCACCTTCTTCATCAAAAGAAGACCAAGAAAGGAGTTGGTTTGTGGGCATGGTACTTTGGAAGCATGTGCGCAATACCTTGTTTGGATCATTAATGTAAGTCATTTCTTGTTATTGCACCGCTACTATTCCTTTTCCACCTATGTGCACTACCTTTGGGAAGCTTATTGCTAAGTTGGGGTCTCCACCCATGCTTCCATACTCCTTTCCCACACTCGCACTTTCCTTCGTTTCCTTCAACACTTCTTCGGCACTTCACTTAACTTCATGCTCCACTAACTGTTGGATAATTCCTGCCACTTCCCTCTCTATGGTATTATCCATTTGCTCCTTGGTTGGGGTCGAGGTCTTCTGATCCTTCATGTTTACTTCCTCACTCCCCCCTTGTCATGAGCACCTTCCTCATTCTCATCCTTCTTGTAGACACCGAATTTGGATCCTACGATGCCCTGTGCCCTACATATCGTCTCGCAACCTAACCTAACCTCACCACCTAAACCTTACACACTTAATTATTTATTAATTACCTTATAATTAATAAATCCACATCTCCAACCCTGCCACCTCACCTCGCCACCTCACCATGACCTATCCCTAACCCTAAAATAACCTAATTAAGACCTATAACTTGGTCCAAACCCACACCCATGACTCATCACCCCTCACCCACACCAAAACAAACCTAATAATGACTTGACCAAGCCCACAACTAACCCCTCGGGAGAAAAGGAGGGAAAGTTGGCTATTTTACTAAAAATAGCCAACTTTGACCTAACCGACATCGGTCCCTACTCGACCGGCGTCGGTTAGGTAACCGCCATGGTTCCCTATAAATGACCTCCCCCAACCAAAACCAAAGGATCCGAATTCATTTGGAAGGATCTGAATTCATTTACAAGAGAGAGACAAGTGAGAGAGAGAAGAGGTTGCAGAGAGGAGTATTGAGCCCAAGACTATAACTGAGCAACTAGATCACTGTCACACTCATCCAAACATTGGGAGAGTCGAGAGGATAGCTTTCATCAGCTCACTTCCGATTTCGGATCATCCCAACTGAGCCTTGCCTTCGCCATTGCATTCCTTGGACCTGCATCCGCATCAGAAACTAGTAAGTAGTCTCTTTTATTACCTTGTATGCTTCTAGACACTACTTTGTGAACTTTTGATTCATAGTGATTATAAGCTCACTCCTGGATCTACCACCGGTAGCACCCCGCACCTAACCTTCATTCATCCATCTCTATATTTCCCTAAAGACAACTTTCTCACTCTCTGAGTCTTCTCTATCACCCTACTACTCCCCTCAACCATCTACCAACCTTCTAAACCCCATAACCACCTTACAACCAACCTCCATTTAAAAGCCCCTAAATCACTACCCCTACCGATATCGGTTATCCCCTACCGGTATCGGTTTTATAACCGCGGTCGGTTATCTAGTGACCGCGTCGGTCACTGTGACTTATACCAAAAACCAACCTTTCACCTATTTACCTCCAAACAATCTCATATCCAGCCTTGTCTATCCCTGTAACTTGATCTGAACGTATCAATAACCAGTGACCAAACAAACAACATGACATTTTATTATTGGTAGTTTAGTCTCTATTGCTTTTAGTAACGAGGTACCTAAATCGTGATTTCACAATAGCTTCTTTATTATCATTTGCATTAATTTGTATTAAAAGGGAACTGACCACCTTCGAAAGGAAGTCTAATATTTCCTGGGCCCAAGGTAGTTCCCTCACTTATTGTTTAACAAAAATATGGTGGTCTTGCATTCTTATTTATAGGTAGTCCTTCCCAGACAAAAAGGAGCTCTTCACAATCGGTCTGATCTCTCTATGGTACGCACACCTTCCCAACACTCAATAGGTATTCCTCCTAGCCCTAACCCTTATCTATTTCTCAAGAGAATGAAAAGATAGAAATAACTCTATTCTGGAACAAAATTCTGTGTGAAACATTTTGGCACGCCAGTGGGACCCTTCTCGGGTTTCTTTCTTTCTTGCTTGTTTTCATATAGGGAGCACACTTGCTGTTTCTTTCTTCTAAATATTCACAAAATATTTTGTCATTTTGGTAAAAGAACTTGTCTTTCTTTCGCATCTTTGCATTAGTGAAAGTCATCTTCTTAACCTCTTCTCTTTCTTTGCTTCATCGAATATCATTTTCGATTTGGGTTTAAAACACGTGCATCACATTCTTGCTTGTTTTTAATTCTAGTGAACGTAGATTAAGTAACAGGTCGTACACGTGGGGGTGATATCCATGGTATTGACGAGAAATTAATCTTACTCTCACTGCACAACACATACCAAATCACATCATAATCTACACAACATCTCAAACATCCCCCCTTCCTGCGGTATTCCTCCGCCTGATTGAGGTAGTCTTACAAGCCAAAACAAACTTGACATCTCCCTTAGGTCTTTTGTTTAGGATTGACATCATCTTGCATCTAAGGCATAAGCCCAAAGTGATTAAAACTAATCCTAGGGTTAGTCTCTTGATTTGCTTGTGTATCTTGCTTTTTTTTTCTTTCAGTTATGTTTCTCTATTATACCCTGTCTCAGTGATCACTTCAGATAGTTTGGTGGGTATACTAAGCCTTGTTATCCCCAAACCAAGTAGCCTCTTACATTCTCTCTTTTCCTTCATAGTGACCGACACCGGTCCTCTTCTACCGACATCGGTTACACTGACCGACGCCGGCTACCATCTGACCGACATCGGTTACTGACCGATATCGGTTACTGTGTTTCATAGTTCCTGACAAACCAACAACCTACCAATTCCAACATTTTGTTGTTGTTTCTATTCCTGATTGACTAATTCCCTATTGTATCCTCTTGTCCATGGTTGTTATCACCCGGCAACAAGCCGCAACCATGGTTTCACATGCTTGTTCCGTGTCTTTTCTGAGTCACCCCCTTCGCATCCTATGGGGAATCCTATGGACACCAGTGCTTTTCCCAAGATCCCTGTAGGAGATCCGGACTTTGCCAAATTTTTGGATGCTAATCCTAGTGCCGTACAATATTATTTGTCTCATACCCCTGACCGTACACCCGACGGTCAGCTACTCTTTGGTATGCCTATTAGTATAGCTGCTCACTTAGCCCCTTCCCCACCTAATAACTCCACCTCACTGTCTTCATCCTTAGCCCCATCTCCCAGCTCAGTGGCTTCGGTGGTTCATACTGCACCAATTGGCCTTCCTTTGGTTAATCTGGGGCCCCACATATCACTACCATCCACTGCCCCTACCTCATCTCTCCCATAGATTGCCTCTTTCATAACTCGCTCTCTACCATCTATTCACATGAGCTTTCCCTCTCAGGCTCCACCCACCTTTTCATTTCCATGAGACTCATCCGGTGGCCTCAACATCTTATATAGGACACCCTTATTGGCCGCCCCAACACATTCATCATCGTTACCTTATCAACATTCAACCCCACCATTGTCTAGTAGTGGCTCTTGGCCCAATCCTCCTCCGTTTACGACGACAACACCATCATCTAACCCAACCAATGATTTAATCAAACAGATGATGGACAAGATGCAAAATCTTGAGGCTTCTATTTCAGGAAGCCGTAACACCCTGACATACGAGCAAGTTTTTCGGGAGCCTATTCATCCTTCTGTCCCCCTTCATACATATCCTCCTCAATGGGAATTACCAAAATTTACTCGCTTTAGTAGTAAGGAGGACCCTCAACAACACTTGCGATCGTTTAGACATGCCTGCTATCTGATTGCTCATGACGATGCCTTACTACTCCGTACCTTCCCCATGTCCTTATCAGGACCTACCTTGGAGTGGTACAATGCTTTAGCCCAGCACTCAATCTTCTCCTTTAACTAGTTAGCCCAATCTTTCTTGGATCACTTCTCCATCAATATTGCCAAGAAAGTATCCCTTACCGACCTCTATGCCATCCGACAATTTGAAGACAAGTCTATCGCAGATTTCATTGGACGATGGCGGGCCTCATCAACCAACTTACTTATGCCTTACCTCTAGGCCGAGCTCATTGAACTCTTTACGCGGGCCTACGCTAAACACATTTCTCCCACCCTCCAAATTCAAACTTTCGCACCTTTGATGAGGCCTTTACTATGGCTCAGAAACTAGAGATTCGAGCCTTAGAGGAGGAGAAATTGAAGTTGCGCAACAAAAACTCAAATTTCGAATCCAAGACTCCACCAACAAACCCAACACCACCAACTCTCATGCATCGGTTGCTTCGAAATCAAAAGGAGCCGTACACGTGGTGATGGTCAAATCTCAAGCACCGTCTAATACCCAGCTGAAATCCACCTATAAGTATAAAGCCGAGCCCATCAAGTACACTCCCTTGGGAGAAACTTATGATGTGATCTTGGACAAATTGCTTAAAGCAGGAGCTATCACCTTGCCTCTATTAAACCTCACTCTGGGTTTGATTCCACCCATGCTATACCTTCTTGGTATAAAGAAAATGACTTTGTAACTTCCATCGCACGTGAAGGGACACAACCACGAAAACTGCAAGATGTTGAAAAACATAGTGCAGGAAATGGTTGATGCAGGGGATATAACCCTCGATAATCCTAATGCCCCTGCTAATCAAAATTTAAAAATCTTCAACAAACCATTTCCAAACCATTCATCTAACAGTAACACAAACCAAGAAACCTCAGCCGAGGAGAAGAGTGTGCATGAGATCCATGCGGTTTTCAACTCCCAACCAAGGGCTTCCATCGAGGAAATTTTGAATCGAGCCTCTTCACCAACGCAGGGGTCCTCGCCCCTTCTCCTTCATCAGGACAAGAGGACAGCCCCACTATTCCTTTACCCATAAAGGAATCAACCGCCTGAGTTCTCTTCTCACAGAAGAGCCTTCTTACACCACATCCCTATAAGACTATGAGTGGATGTTATCCAACCTATCTATTTCCCAAACATCTCCTTCCACCTCTTCTTTGCAAAAGAAGAAGGATCGCCACTTTTTCTGTCATCCTTAGAGGAGAAACCCCTCGAGCCTACATCACCAAACTCCTTAACCATGATGGATCCTCTAGAACATGCCCTCCTCCCTATCAGTTCTTCATCACCTAAATCTTTCCAGTGACCGGTTGACCTCTTAACACCCATTGATATAGTGCCTCATTCGCCCCCTGTATCACACCCATAGTGGACGGAATCACAGCCCACTTCTCTTCCATACCAAAATTCCCGTCCACACGTGAAGATTGTCATCCCCAGAAGATAGACGAGTCTTATGGGAACGTTTGAGTACACCATGCTCTACTCAAATGTAGATGACTAATCCAGACACCTCTACCATATGCCCGAAGTTTTTACAAAAGCTCAAAATGCCTATGTCCTCACCTTCACCCCCCTCATCTCTACCGAATACCTCATCCACCTCTATCAACCTAACCAAACCTTCCCCTATGCTTGGGACTTCACCAATACCCAGCCTGACGCACCCACCTAAATGGTTAGATTTATCCAAAAATAAAGCCATCAATCCACCTAGGAGACAGACCCAATCTCCTCGAGTCCAATCTATGCCTCCGCCACAACTAAAACCCTTGCCCCCGATCACACCGGTACAACAGGCATGGTTTCAACCCTCGCCGTCACACCTACCTTCTATATTGGGGCCTCACCCCTCCACCTTGCCTCAATACACCATGCCTCCCACGTCTTCTTTAACACGACCTACACCTTCTGCACCCATACAGAAATCCACGGGCGTCTCAACACCGTCGCCCCAAGTATCCTGCCTACCTACCAACCCTAAGAAAACTTGATCATCGAAGGACTTGTTTTCTGTTGCTCCTCTTTCCCCATGGTTGTTTCCTACCACCACATCATCTGTGGCCTCATCATCTAACCAGCTAAACATGACTTCTGCGTAGAAGAAGCCACACCTAGTTAAACCCAATCATCAAAATCCCTTGCCTAAACCACCACCATACGAACCACTCATACCCAACCATTACCAAAACAATCAATAATCTCACCCACTCAATCAATAGCCTCATCTTCATCTGAATTTGACCGCTCAAAGGATCTTACGCCAAGATCCTTGATATGTTGGTAGGGGATGTGACCATTTCCCTACCCCCACTCAGACCCTATGATCCATCTAAACCTTGACCTATAGGTTATGATGAATCTAAAATATGTGCCTACCACCGCACACCAGGACACAATGTAGAAGGATGCAAAGCTTTGAAAGCCATCCTTCGCCAGTTGCCTATCTCGGATAGAAAATCTAAGAAAGACAACTTACGGAGGGAAAAGCCCTTAGCTTCGATCCCTTCTCCTATACCACCTGTCCCCGCCTCACCAAAATCTATCATCATTGCAACCCCGCCTCTCGAGAATAATGACTTATCCCTGCCATCTTCCTCATCTCGTATTCATGAGATCAACATGATTAGCATTGCTACTCGAGGTCAGAAAAACAATGGAAAAGCTAAAGAGAGCACACCTGCGGCCTCTCTTTCTCCTTCCGCCATCCCGATCACACCACCACCTAAAGTGGTTATTCATGGACCCCTATCCAGTCTCTGATGGAGTTTCCCATCGCACCATGATCAAACAACTTCACCAATCTCCTGTAAAAATGACACTCTATGATCTCATTCAAACATCTGAATCTCATCGACAAGCTCTAATTGAGATCCTCCAAGGGATAGAGGTCCTACCTAATGAAACCTTACCTGTCACCTCCATCTTAACACCCAACCACATCACTTCTCTCACCAAACAACCTACCTCCACAACCACCTCTGTCCCTGTATAACAAGCCATTGCTATCAATTTTTTCGAAGAAGAAATTGTCGTCTTTGGTGCAGAAGATCCTGACCCCGCTCTTTTCATCTCGGCTTACATCCAAGACATCCGGGTACATCGTGTTATGATCGATGGGGGCGCTAGCCTAAACATCATCTCTTCCAAAGCCTTCCAACAGATGAATATCCCTCCTAGTTGCATGTGTGCCAACCCCACCATGTTGCATTCATTCAACGATGCTATTACTTCTACCCTAGGCACCGTGATCCTTAACATTCATGTAGGGCCATGTACCTTGCCCGAACTCTTCTATGTCCTTGAGGGAGAGTTCCAATACAACATGTTGTTAGGCCGCCCTTGGATCTGGGCTATGGGATGCGTTCCCTCCACCTTACATAGATGCATAAAATTTGAGTATGAGGGGAAGTCATACACGTCACAATTGATGCTTCCCCTTCAAAACCTGTAATATGTTATACCACCCTAATGATGTGCTTGTACCAGTCAAGGCACCCATTGATCCGACCCAACCATCTACTTCAACCACGCCTCAACCATCCACCTTAGCCGCACCCACACCTTCGACCAATGAAACCACCGACGCGTGAATACCTCTTCCTTCCCCGCGGACAACATCCCAACCTCGGATCCCTTGGTAGGTGTTTTTCAACGCCTTACAATGCTGGGGAGTACCACCTATACAATGTTAGCACCTTCCATACCCCACAAGAGTATGGATAGTTACATGTGCATCCTACCTACGACTGTCGTGTGGGGGAGGTGATCTCCTACGGACCACCTAATTGCCGCACTAACCTAACGTATGGGGGTGTCGACGCATCCTTTATCACCCCTGAACCTCCCTTGGTGTGGTTCCCTTCCAATCTGATTTTTAATATCTAACCAACCGTCATTTCACCCTCACCTTCCTGACTCGTTGTGCTTGGAAAGGTTTTGGTTTCGGTCTTTATGAACAAGGCCAACATACGATCATTCCCATGACTACACGTAAACACAAAGATCGTAGTGGTCTTGGATTTTCTGAACCACCTACACCGAAGAAACCTCGTGTCAATTGTATCTAGGAAGATGATGAAGTCACCCCTTCCGAACCATCATCGCCCATTTTTCCATCTTCACCCACAGGAGTCGATAGACCCAGAATCTATCCCTCCTAACATTTTTTTTTTTTCATGAATGCTATCTTCCTAGGTCCTCTCACTTATCAATGTGATGGTGAAGACCCATCTTCTCTCCCCCTTTTGTATCTAGACATGATCAAAGAAGACTCACCTTTGATTAATGTTGTGGAGTGCCAGGATGACGACTCCATCCTCACCTACCTTGGTGCGGATGACTCTTATATTCAACGTGCCTTACCATCTGAAACCCAAACCATGTTGAATGAGTCAACTATAGAGATCAACATCCACACGGAGGATGATCCTCACATTGTAAAGATCGGACAATCTCTCTCGACATGCATCAGAACAAGCCACCTTCACTACCTTCCTCCGTGCCCACAATCAAGCTTTCGCTTGGTCCTACGCCGACATGCCAGGAATCGATCCTGACATTATTGTCCATAACATCACTCTAAAACCAGACTCCAAACCAGTTAAACAGAAACTGAGAAAAATGCATCCACGCATTTGCCCTCTTGGTTAAAGAAGAGCTTCAATGACTCCTTTCTATTTCTTTCATCTTACCTATTGACTATCCTCAATGGATTTCTAATGTCTCAGAATATCTCTCAGGATATTCTCACCAATGATGACTTCCGCCAAGAGTGGTTAGCCCAATTGGAGCTTCTTGATGAATGTCGTCTTACAGCTCTTGACCACCTTCAAATTTATCAAAAGCGCATCAAGCATGCTTATGATAAGTGAATTCATGAGCGTACCTTTAAGATTGGTGATCTTGTCCTCAAAGAGAATCAACATGTAACCAAACTAGAAAAGAGCAAATGTGGAAAATTTGCTCCTAATTGGATTGGGCCTTACATTATCACTCACACTTATGGATTAGGTACTTATCATTTAGCTTTGCTTAATGGTAAACCTGAGCCTGAACCCCTTAATGCCTTGCATCTCCGACCATTCTACTATTGAATTTAGTGTTACATCACTTCTTATCTACCTTGCGCTCATCCCTTGAGCTCATTTACCACCTCATACACCTTGTTTCATGCATCTCAAAGTAGAATCAAACTCACATGGTTTGATCATCACCTCCTCTTAAAGATGCCTTCCCCTTTTTAGTCTAGTCCATGACTTAAAAGTATCAAAATAACAAGTTCTCAATTATACAATTTTGGGATATTCTTGAGTCAAACTTCCTACAAAACTAGATGCTTCATGCCAAACGGACATCTAGACCTCTAAACTATAAACTAGACTACTCCCTCAAAGGACAGCTATGTGCAAAGCCGCATCTGCTACTATATAAGTAGTTGCTCCTCGAAGGACTGACACTATGTGCAAAGCCGCATCTACTACTATAAGTAGACTTCTCCTTGAAGGAAAACTATACAAAGTCATCCTCTATCGAAGCTTCTCGCATTGATTAGGAGGTGAAGACCTCAAGAACAACAAAATGCATATCCCATATAGACTTCCGCATCGATTAGTCTATATCGGAAAAATAAAAAAAAAGATTCAAAAGCACTTTTGAGTCATGGACTTGTCTATTTAGGTTTGGTTCTCTTTCGTCAGAATAATCACCTTATAACAAGTTCTCTGCGCCCCATCTATACCATCCACCTCACCTCACCATTCTTCACAACAACAAAACTCAAGGGACGTGACGTATATATGATATATTGTGATTATACAACTCTTTTCACCTATCGACTTCTCACCTTTGCCTATGCAAGGTACCTAGGGATTCAAGCTCATCCTACGATAATACATGGTTTGTTTAGCTCTTTCCAACTATGGGACACTTTTTCCTCTTTTACCCGAATCTAGGATTATGTGTTGACCTTAATCAGGACATGGTTTCCTATGCTTGGGTAAGCTAACCCTCACTTCACCTATACCCACACCAACACCAACAACATTACCCTACCAACATCAAACTTTTACCAACCAACAAATTGCCTAACCACAACCAAATTGCTGAATTCACCTCTCCCCGGTCTCCTAAGGGAGAACTACATCGAGTCCGAGGCCCCTCCTTGCTTTGTGCAGGGATGGGCTATGAAGCAAAGACTTAGGAGACATGGGGTCTCCCAAGGTTAGCTCGACCATCCCCTACCATAACCTATCATGTGTTGTGTTTTCCTTAAAAATATAAATATTTTCGCGTATTTATATTGATAACACTCACCTTTGTCCTTTATCAATCCAAACATTCAAAACACAAACATTCTTATTATTATCATAACTCAAATCAACATACATATTTAGTTTTATTTAGATGTTCAAATACATCTTCTCTATTATTAAACATGTCGGAGTCCTTATTTATTCTTCTACCCCTATGTATGAAACTCACTTAGGCCCCCGCACCTCATCCCGAACTAGGTAGCGATGGTGATTGATTGTGCCGACGCCAAGGCCACTAACTGGCCTCTCCATCCTCAAAGGTACCATAAATATTGTTTCCTCCCAGGCCGATCCACTAATCTCTCCCGTAACATACGAATATGCCCTCTCATGTGGAGGAATCTTGCCTCTAGTCTCTCCACTGTGATCGCAAGCACTCTAACAAGCCGTGGTCTCGCAATTCATGCTGTGCTGCAAGAAGCTAGTGAACTAAACCTCGCAGGCTTCTTTGCTATAATCACAGCTATGTCGATGATCAACCCTCTCGTGTGTATCCCCGAGCCTGCTGCCCACCATAATCGATAATCTACACCTAATCCATTACCCCGTGATTAAGTATCTCTTCAGTGACCAAGGTCCTTCAGAAGTTAGGGGCCGTGGAGGTGAGAATGGTGCCTTTGTTTAATCAAGCTCCTCCTCTATGTTCTATGATCCATGGGTATATCCTGAACAAATCCAAATTATTCCACACACGATCTAGAGGAATCCTCGCGTATCTCACCTATCAACCCGCGATCCATTTCAATCGCTCTACACCCTCAAAAGCATTCATTATTTTATCAAATTTTTGGAGCTACCCCTGCGTTAGATCCAACGGATTATATGCAATCGCCATGTCTCCAACATCTACCTATAAACCTTTGCCTACATTCACATCTGTTTTGCTCTTGCAAATAGGTGGACCCATGGTCCGAATCCCACCTCTCTCAATCTCTCTCCCTGCCAGACTTACATTGGTCGGCCTATTGTAGCTCCACACATCACATCATTATTCACTAACAATCAGCCCGCCTCCCGATCTCACGGGGCCTACCAATAACTCACTCACCCACTCAACTAGTGCCAACTCAGCCCTAAACACTCGACACGATCAATTCAAAACTCAACTTTAAGAGATGTTTTGGAGCTCAAATTCACAATGTGAAAATGACATGCCACTTTTTTTTTTTTTATAGGTTTTGACCTCTAACCGATATCTCATTAGGCGTAACCCTAGGTCACCACCTAAACCGATATCCACCTCTAATATTGTCACCCATCGCCTATAAAGAGACCACGTATAATAGCCTTATTTTGAATTCAACTCCTGACCTAAGGCCTGACCAATCAATTTTCGAAACCGAAGAACTCACCAATCACCTCGACTTTGATGCGTGTACTAATCTTCATTTTTGCAAACCAATCAATCGGCAATCGGTCTACGACCCAAGGTTGTCAAGTTTTTCACCAATAGGTGCGTGGGTAAGGTGCGTAAAGTCAATCAGCCCGAAAATGGCCACATTTAGTGTCAATCGGGTGGTAGAGGGTATAGTATTTCGGCTTTGGAGGAAGAAACCAATAAATCGGCCCGTTGGGAAAGGCAAAAACCAACCAATCGGCTCGATTAAGGTGAAACCAATTAATGCAAGCCCGACCCAAGCATCCAGACCAATCAATTGGCAAAGAAAGGAGAACTAATCAATCGGCCCGACCAAGGCGCAACCAGTAGATTTGACCCACGGCCGCACCCAACCAATCGGCGTGAGGAACCAAGGCCGAAAGCATTAAGTACCTCGATCGAGGTTTTCCAAATTAGGGATTCTATCCACCCATCATGAAAGAAGTTGTTTGTTTAATCGAGCTCACTTTGAGCTTCGTGTTTTAGCATGACTAGGATACTTGAATTGAAGAGGAAAGAATTTTTGCTTTGCCTAGACCTAAGACCAAGACATTTATCTCAACCAAACCAACCATTTGTACTCGCCAAACATGCCTAAACATTCCGATACCTTACCCGTTATATCCCTGGAGCTACTTCCTATGCCTTGGATGGGGGATTAGGAAACCTTGTTTAGATAAACTATCGACCTTTGCCTATGAATTTCTTGTTTGCTCTTCAAATCGCGTGTACCCGGTCGCACTACGCAAGGAAATGTGTGTCTACTTCCTTGAACTTACCCAACCATCTTAACATCATCTCATCATCATTCACCCTTTATCAACCCTATCCCCGATTTCACGTCAGGTAAAGGTGATAGATTTGAGAAGGGGATTACCTATACCCTTAATGGGCAACCACTTACTTATTATTGCACTAGACTTTACAAGACAAGCTACATGACAACAAGGGGCAAATGTAGACACCAAATTTGGGTCTTACGATGCCCTGTGCCCCGCATCTCGTCTCGCAACCTAACCCTACCTCACCACCTAAACCTTACACACTTAATTATTTATTAATTACCTTATAATTAATAAATCCACATCTCCAACCCTGCCACCTCACCTCGCCACCTCACCATGACCTAGCCCTAACCCTAAACTAACCTAATTAAGACCTATAACTTGGTCTAGACCCACACCCATGACTCATCACCCCTCACCCACACCAAAATGAACCTAATAATGACTTGACCAAGCCCACAACTGACCCCTCGGGAGAAAAGGAGGGAAAGTTGGCTATTTTACTAAAAATAGCCAACTTTGACCTAACCGACATCGGTCCCTACTCAACCGGCGTCGGTTAGGTAACCACCATCGGTTCCTTGTAAATGACCTCCCCAACCAAAACAAAGGGATCCGAATTCATTTGCAAAAAGATCGAATTCATTTGCAAGAGAGAGACAAGTGAGAGAGAGAGAAGAGGTTGCAGAGAGGAGTATTGAGCCCAAGACTATAACTGAGCAACTAGATCACTGTCACACTCATCCAAACATTGGGAGAGTCGGAGGATAGCTTCATCAGCTCACTTTCGATTGCCAGATCATCCCAACTGAGCCTTGCCTTTTCGCCACCTTTGCATTCCTTGGACTGCATCCACATCGAAACTAGTAAGTAGTCTCTTTTATTACCTTGTATGCTTCTAGACACTACTTTGTGAACTTTTGATTCATAGTGATTATAAGCTCACTCCTGGATCTACCACCCGGTAGCACCCTGCACCTAACCTTCATTCATCCATCTCTATATTGCCCCAAAGATAGCTTTCTCACTCTCTGAGTCTTCTCTATCACCCTACTACTCCCCTCAACCATCTACCAACCTTCTAAACCCCATAACCACCTTATAACCAACCTCCATTTAAAATCCCCTAAATCAGTGCCCCTACCGATATCGGTTATCCCCTACTAGTATCGGTTTTATAACCACGGTCGGTTATCCAGTGACCGGCATCGGTCACTGTGACTTATACCAAAACCAACCTTTCACCTATTTACCTCCAAACAATCTCATATCCAGCCTTGTCTATCCCTGTAACTTGATCTGAACGTATCAATAACCAGTGACCAAACAAACAACATGACATTTTATTATTGGTAGTTTAGTCTCTATTGCTTTTAGTAACGAGGTACCTAAATCGTGATTTCACAATAGCTTCTTTATTATCATTTGCATTAATTTGTATTAAAAGGGAACTGACCACCTTTGAAAGGAAGTCTAATATTTCTGGGCCCAAGGAAGTTCCCTCACTTATTGTTTAACGAAAATCTGGTGGTCTTGCATTCTTATTTATAGGTAGTCCTTCCCAGACAAAAAGGAGCTCTTCACAATTGGTCTGATCTCTCTATGGTATGCGCACACCTTCCCAACACTCAACAGGTATTCCTCCTAGCCCTAACCCTTATCTATTTCTCAAGAGAATGAAAAGATAGAAATAACCATCATACACAAGATGATTCTGAGCCTCGTTGCACTCTTCATCATCTTCATCACCTTTTTTTGCCTCTATCCTTTTTCGTTTCGATTGAGTCCGAACCTCTTGTCAACATCTTATTCTTCCTTATTGGTGACTCCAATTAAGGGGACTTCTCTTTTTCTTCTTTCTCGGGTGACTCTCCCTTACCGGTGAATCTTCCTTCTACGACGACTCTTTTCTTATGGGAGACCTCTTCTGGTGGGCGTAAGTACTTGTGCCCATGCCTGAATCCTGTGCCCCTACTGTCTGTACTATCTACACACTAGACACATTTTTCTTAGGAGCCTATCCTCTGTCTCTTTTCATTAGCACAATATTTTTCCACATGGTGTGGTCCTCGGGAATGGAGACATCATCTTCAACATAAGTTCCCTTTTCATACTTAGGCCTTATGCACAAATACACCCTTGCTTTGATGTCCTCCTTGCAATAGGTAATGTTATTGGTTTTAACATGTGCACATCATGGGAGATATACTTTTCCATATAGGCACGCTTCTTGGGGTATATTAGTTTCATGCGTAGCTCATGGTAGTCTTGATCTAATACATTGCCTCTTTAAATTGATTAACCCCCGGTATGGAAGTACTGCACCGTGAAGGAGAAAGGAAAGTTACACCAAGGACTCTTGGTTCCATCTACCAAAGTAAATATGCCGATACAAAATGCTGATATATGGTGAACTCAACCTCTCCTTGTACTAATGAGGGTAACTTCTCAGGGTATTCTCCATTTAGCCCCGAATGCATTGTGCATATGCTTGTAGCACTTTTCTAGGTGCACCTTATGAGTGGCCGTCATGGTGTCATAGGTATACTATTCAAACCTCTTGGTGGGGGAGGGGTTCTCATATGGGTATTCCCAAACAAACTTATCCGGCCCATCGGGCACTCCAATATTTGAAAAGACAATGGTGAGGAGGACATTACCAAACATGATATTCTCTTCATCACGTGCGGTGTTTATAATCTCCTCTACAATAAAAGATGAGAGGTTATAGATGGTTCCCTCCAAGATCTTGCAGCACACATTCAATCGTGCTTTGTTGATCTATGTCCATCTATCTTTCCCATTCATATTTATAACCAAATGCACGGCCATCCTCATCGTGAGGTTAGCAATTACGAAATGTCATATTAGTGCAAACCCTTGTTATAGTCGTAAGCCTCAACGGTCTTTTTAATGGCTTCCTTGTCTTCCAAATCATCGTCTAATTCTCCTTCATAGATAAGGAAAATGATCTTAGAAATTAGCTAGGGGTTATGCGCATCCTATGACCTATGAAATAGAAGTGGTCTTCATACACATGTGATATCAACCATTGGTATAGTCGCTCAGGCATTCTAAAATAGGGCAACACGTAGAGTTGCAACAACCCAACCTTCTCCATTTTCACCTTTACCTCGTCGTCATAGATGGGCATTCCATCGATGTCCTCGTATTTGTAGGGTGAACAAGTTCTTGTGTCATTTCATTTTCTCGTGGTGCTTGTTCAATGGTTTTTATCGCCATTAACCATCTTCTTGATGTGAGACACCCATTCTTTACTAAGTAATATGCCACCAGGTACTAAATTTCCATGTACCATTATTCATTGAAACTAGTAGAAACAACTTGTTTTCCCTCTCCTTTTCCCTTCTTTGGTGAAACATTTACTACTTTATTTAGTTCCATTCCTTCATTGGGTCCTTAAAGCTTCTTCCGTGTCTCCAGTCCTGGCTCTGCTCAACTTTGCGGCTCCATTGCTTTACGAAAATTCCTTTAAACCCCATGTTCTAGCTATGCAACCCTAACCTAGAAAACCTTTTTTCCACAAGATGACGTAACACCCACAAGATTATTACACACAACCTTCTCCACTTATACCCATGTACTCCTTTCCACTCTGGTTCAATGATCAAACTAGCTATACACTTAAATATTCACAACTCTTCTCAAACTTTATTCGTAAGGATGCCCTAGTTCGTGAGAGCTCTTTGATAACTTAAAATGCAAGGTAGAAAATCATGCACCCCGATATTCTATTTATAAATTTTTTTTCTTCTTCACAATAAATGCCATGCCACCTACCAACATACTTTTGAAATAAAGGTGGATTTATCTCAATGCTAACCTTCGGTGGTTTTCTCCGTGCTTAATCGTACGTGAACACTTCGCAACCTTCGACGCGTAACTACCTTGACCATATAATTCTTTGCGATTTCTCCCGCATGAAGTAAATTTTTCTTCTATGTCTTGGACCAAGTTCTTTCCACTGCCTACCTCATGTTGCTCCTGCACTTTTTACCCTTGTACATGGTTTCTCAAAGCCTTTTGACACCATCCTTCCCTTATGTTCACCTTTTCCACACGTGATATTCCAATCCACGTGTTTTTTATTTTTCAACCCGAGCCATCCATAACCATAACTTCCAAAGCACTTGTCACATCACTCCACCCCACACAAAAATGGATGCACGATCCTCTCGCGCGCATAGAATGTTTTTGAAAATAATAATTGGATACCGGTGAAAAAATGTGCACAAAACAAAGCAACAAGAAATGGAAACATAAAGAAGGGAAAGCGCATTAAATCAAAACCTAGGCTAATCGGGCAACACTTCCTTATTTACAAAAAGGAAGACTTATTTATGGTAGGATTTCAACCTACTCCTATTGAAATGGCTCGACAATGTGTTCCATCCAATGCTTGTAATTAGAAAGTGCTTGAATAATGTACATAGGATACAATGTACGGGCCCATCTAATGGAATTTGAATTTCCCGGATGGCGTAGAAACTTGGAATCATACAATACAACCATCTGCCCAACCTCAAATTGCTTGTTGTTGATATGTCTATCATGCCACGCGCTCGCCGGGATTTTTTTGTTTTTGACTCCAAAGTGAGCAATAGCCCACCTCTCATCTAACTACATCAACTTATCAATCCTCTCCTCAAGCACTTGTTCATCATCTAACCCTCCTACGCATGCTATACACAACAATGGTAACATGAATTCAATAGGTAACACAAATTCCATGCCAAACACCAATTGAAAAGGTGTGGCCTTGTTCAATCTCTTATAAGTAGTTTGATATGACCACAACATAACAAAAACTTTATCATCCCAATCATTTCTTCCCACATCAAAAATATTGGTTAACATGTGACTTAGTGTCTTGTTAAATGCCTCATGCGGTTTCATTAGCTTGACGGTGATAAAGGGTAGTCTTGTGATGAGTCACCATGAACTCTACCAATAAAATCTTGACTGTCTCATTCAAAAATGTGCATCCATGTCGTAGTCACAATCAATGGACATCCATATCTGCTGATTATATTTTCCCACAAGAACCTAGCTATTGTTTCTATTGTACAATCCCTTGTAGGTGTCACTTCTACCCACCTTGTAAGGTAATATGTGCATGTAATGATATAGTGTGAAGTTTTCCTTTGCATGGTCGGGGAAATATGGCCTACAAATTCAATTTCCCACTTCTCGAATGGTTCTCGCATTAGTAATTGGTCTTAATGGCATTTCATCCCCTTTCCCTGGTTTACAAGGTATTAGCAAGCGTGGTCACAGGTCTTGATAATCGATATAATCTTGTAAACCATTTCCCACCAAAATCCTGCTAGAAATATATTGCGTGTGGTTTCATTCCCTGCATAGTGTCCTCCTACAATTCCACCATGTGCTTCCTCCATGATTGCAACGCGCTCATGCTCTAACACGCACCGGCGTAAAAACTCATCGTGGCCTAGTTTGTATAAGTCTCCACTAATTAGCATGTAGGGTGCGACGCGTATGGCTAATTGCTTCCTTTCCAAAGTCTTCGTTCCTTCTTACACCACACCCATTTTGAGAAATACTGTAATATATTCTAGGTCAAAGGGTGCGTGCTACAATATGAACAATTGTGCATCTGGAATTGTATCCTCAATGCTTTGTGTGTCCTCTCTTAATTCTATCCTTGATAAATGGTCGGGCCTCAAGTTACTTTTACCCAGCTTTTACAACAAGCTGTAAACTCAAACTCTTGAAACAGAGAGGACCCACCTATTGTATCCTAGAATTTACCGGATAACACACTAGACATGCTTTATCACATCACTCAGCCCTAGACCGAGCGCTCATCCGAAGCGTGCAAAGGTGCAGTACCTCTTTAGGGTTGCTTTATAATAGGATGTTAGTGTGATGAAGGAAGAAACATATAGATCCATAACTAATCCATCATTCTACAATGCATTCCATATTGATTTATGAAAGAACAAGATTAAACAATAATCATCATTGAATCAAGAACATGCACTAATCAATTACACATAGGAATGACACATAGGTTCGGCCAATATCTTCCATCTATTAATAAACACGAAGCTCCTTACAAGAATGGAAATCTATACCGATGTGCGCATGGATATGATATAGCAATCCAATCATGTGGGCATATCTCTATACCTCCATACATCCATCTCTCCACCACACTCTACTACTATGTGATTCACATCATATATATATAGGGTGGGGAATTTCCCTTCATTTCTTATCTATTCCAGAAATAGGCTGCATGATATTAATAGCCACACGCCATTTACAGGCATATCCACACATGCAAGTGTGCTATCTATAGACCTTTTACAGTTAATTGGAGTGACAATCCTATTCTTAGATTGTCTCCATGCAAAACGGTTCAATCTGATCCTCCAAAGGTAGATAATGCATGGTGCACACGTCTCTACATTATTGGTGTGTTCCGCATGTCATCTTCTAAAAATAGGTCTTCATGTTGAACTTTCCCTCTATGCGCGGGTTCTTCTGTCCCTCTCGTGCCTTTAAACTGGCCTATTTCTCTACATGACTTCTTGCGTGAGTTATGTCAAGTGTTCTTTGGTCAACATTACCCCACACTAATATCATTGTCACCCTAACATTGCATATCTCCAAAAATTGAAGTAAAGAATAGAAGAATGAAAAGAATAAGAATGAAAGAATGTAGATGAGTAAAGAATTTTTATGAGGCAAAGCCTCTTATGTATTAGTTTGAAGTATCAACTTTAGATAATCTTCCTTTATTTCGGCCTCGAAGGCTTGCCATTCGGTGAGTGCTTGTTTCTGCGCATTTTATGGAATGTCCACAACAATGGACTCCAATTCATCCCTCATAATCTCCCCTTTTTCATTTTGTAGAACCAACACAACATTGGACATTGAGGTCATTCTTCCTTCTAGAAGATCCATCTTCTTCTTTCCTTTTGTTCCTACTGCAGCTGCCTTCTTGGGTGCCATTTTTACCTTGCAATTGTCTCCTTTTTAACTCTGTAATTTACGAACCAAACCCTAGCTCGATTCAATCGTGCCCTAGGTGGAAAATTTGTGCCCTAACTCCTCTCTATCTCCTTACTTCACTCAAACCCTTCACCACCAGGGATGCAAGCTTCTTTTTGCATAGATCTGTTTGTCACGCTTGGTTTCACACCCTTCACACCTTAACCCAATCACTCGGCTCTTTGCACTTAGCTCTTTCCTAAAATTCTCTTAGTCACAACGATAAAAATGAATTTGCATCCCATCCTTATATAATTTTTCAAATTTTGATGCATTTATTACTCCTTCACCTACCAAATATCCTCTCATTCATTGACCAAATTCGTTCATTTTGCATGGTACATCTTTGCACCCTAGCTATAACCTTTTAGCACACCTTCTTACCCTCTGGTCAAAGACTTCTCTTCTTGATGAACGCCCTTACGCCCAAGTACCTCATCACTATACCTTCTTGGTAGTTATCATGGCCTCTAATTACCTCGCTATATTATCCTTTCATTCATCTCCATCCTTGGTCACTTTTGAGAAGCAATCCTCTTTTGACTTAAAGCACACCCGTAGTAGCTTATTCCTTTCACATTTCAATTCCCACGTATTTTACTTGGATAACTATAACCACCCCACACTAAAGGTATGTGCGAGTCCTCTGCGTATAACCATTATTCACATAGTAATTAGCTTCATGTGTGCAATCATGCTTATTACACAAGAACAAAAACTAAATTGATAAAGCATAACAACAATGAAGCAAATACATTAAGGAAAGACAAAATAGAAACCTAATCTAAATGACAATCTTGCCTTATTACAAACACCAAGAAGACTTATTTATACTAGGGCTTCACCTACTCCCGTTAAAGTAATCGGGCATTTGTGTTCGATCAAGTTATTCTAATTGGCAAGCACTTGATTCAAGTATTTAAATGATGACATACACCCCACCAATGTACTTTGAGCTTGCTGGATGGCACAAGAACTTTGAGTCATAATAAAGTACCATTTGTCTAATCTCAAACTTCTTATCCCTTATGTTTCTGTCAAGCCATGATTTCTTCCTGGCCTTTTCCTGCTTCTAACTCCATCGTGCTATGGCTCATCACTCATCCAGTTGAATCATCTTCTCAAGATGCTCTTCTAAATCCTGCTCATCAGCTAGACCTCCAGCAGCGTGCGTGCAATGCGAAAAGAAGGTAACATAAATTCTATAGGGAGAATGACTTCTACGCTAAACACCAACTGAAATGGTGTGGCTTTGTTTAATCTCTTGTAATTTGTTCCATATACCCAAAGAACAACTGACAGTTTGTCATCCCATTCCTTTCTTCCAACATCAATTTTTTTTGTCAAAGTCTGGCTCAAAATCTTGTTGAAAGGCTCAACAATTCCATTTGCCTAAGGGTGGTAAGGTGTAGCCTTATGGTGGGCAACCATAAAATCATCTAATAGGATCCTTATGGTTTCATTTAAAAAGTGTGTACCCCTATCACTTGTCAAACTTAAAGAACATCCATATGTTATAAGAACATTCTCCCATGGAAACCTAGCTGCTGTCGTACGAGTCCTTCGTAGGTCTTTGCACGCCACCGTGTGAGATAATCTATGCAAGTAATGATATAGCGTGACCCAGTCCTACGCGTAGCTAGCGAAATAGGTCCTACAAAGTCAATGGCCCATTTCTCAAACGGTTCAGCACTAGTAATTGGTCTCAAAGGCATTTCATCTCTTTTTCCTAGTTTTCCTAGGCATTGACAATGATCACACACCTTACAATATTCTTTACAATCTTTATACAATGTCTCCCACCATAATCCAACAAGTAGGATCTTCTCAGGCAGTCACATCACTTGCATAATGGCCTCTTGCAATACCACCATGGGATTCTCCCATAATATCCTTGCTCATGCTCTAATACACAATGACATAATACTTCATCTCTTCCTAACTTGTAGAGGTCACCATTGATTAACATAAACGGTGCCGCGCATATAGCAAGTTGTTTCTTTTCTAATGCCTTCATTCCTTTTGGTGCTACACCAGTGCATAGAAAGACATTAATGTATTCTAATTCTTATGGTGTGCACTATAACCTATATCTTGTGCATCGGCATGGTTTCTTAATTGTTTGTGCTTCCTCTCCTAAGTTGATTCTAGATAAATGGTCTGGTCCAGAGTTACTTTTCCCTGGCTTCACCACAACTGTGAAGTCAAACTCTTGAAATAGGAGTACCCATATGCATATGCACCCCTATAAGATGGGCTTGTTTACCAAGTACTTCAATGCTATGTGATCTATATAAAACATAAATGGTGTTGCTAATAAGTATTGTCAAAACTTGTGCAATGCATAGATCATTGACAAAGCTTCACACTCTGTAGTTGTATAATTCTATTCAGCAGGAGTCAGCTTCCTACTAGCAAAACAAATTGGATGATCTACAATACCTTCTCTTGGTTGAGCTAGCACAACACCAATGGCCATGCCAGAGGCATCCACATGCACGTGGAATGGTTTGTCCCATGAAGGAAAACGCAGGATAGGTGCGGTAGTAAGTTTCTCTTTCAATGTTTCAAACGCGCACTACCGCAGTTATCCCCAATGAAATGTACCTTTCCCCTTTAGTAACTCTTTCAAGGGTGCATAAACTTTGGCATACCCTTTGATGAATTTTCTATAATATCTTGTATGACTTAAAAATCTGCACCTCACTTTGGTGGTAGGGCTTAGGCCTAGAATGACTCGCAACCTTTCTTTGGATCAACCGGTAAACCTTCCTTAGATTATATGTCCTAACAAGTATTCCAAAAGGTGTAACAAATATGTAATTCTAGATGTTCAAAGAGATACTCAATTGTTTACACCATTCAAACATTAAGTGCAGATTGTCGTAGTGATCCTTAACAAGCCCATATAATATCAAATCATTGAGGTAGACTGTAAGAATTTTTGAATAAAATATTTGAATGCTTGAACAACTATCCATGAGAATACAACAGAGAATTTTTCAATCCAAAGGGATTCATGAGTATAGGCAAAATTGCCCCATTCAAAGTAGTAAAAGTTGTCTTTGCTTGGTCCTCCGAGAAATCGACTGATGATACCCGGAAAACCCATCTCGTGAAGGAATATATTTCATGCCTTGAAACTCATAATATTTACTTAGTAAATGGTGTAATGAATAATAATACATTATACATGTGGTATTTATCTCCTTGTAGTTGACAAATATTCTAATTCATCCATCCTTATTGATATCGATCACTATTGGACTAACCCATTCGACTCATCAAAGGTCGAATGATTCCATACTTCAACATTTTATCAATTTTGTCTTTGAATTTTTCGTGCAAATTGGGGTTCATTCTATAAGGTCACTTTCTAACTAGGCATGCACCATCCTTAAGAATTTATCTTCATTTCCCCAAGTGATTTATGCACACCTCTAAGTTCATGATACCCTCGAGGGAATAAGTCCTGATAATCCCTGAGTAACTCAATGATCTTTGCCACCTCCGAGTCTGACCAATAGTCTCCAATGATGACCTCCTTAGGCTCACCTCTCGAACCTGTATTCACCTTCTTTGTCTTCATGGGTTTGTGATAAGTGCACGTATCCTTGTCTGTACTATCCAAGACCTTGTGCACCCATTGTGAATGTTCAATATCGAGGTTCTCAACTTCCTCATCATCCACGATGTAAACCATATTTCCTTTTTCTTTCTCAAGGAAAGCACGTTCAAGTAATATGGAGTCCATTTCTTCTTCCCTTTCAAAATGTCTTTGTGGACTCTGTCTCACCCAATAATTTCTGCATATGCTCTTCTCGCCTTTGCACTATCTCCTATAGTTAAGTGCTTGATAAATTTTAATGCTTCTTCCACTAGAGGTTTAGTCGAGAAGTAGTCAAAGGTCTAGAGCATTCATGCAATAACTTTTTACAAATTTCCAATCTCTTGATGTAGTTCTACGTATACATACCAAGTGTGTGTGTAACCTTGTAGAGTAGAGTATAATCTATGTACCCATAGTGAAGGTGGTAATGCTTCTGTCCTATTGTCCAAAGTCTCTCACTTTGTTGAATGTGATACTAAACAAGTAGATCACCATGATAAGTGTAGATCTGCGTAGGTGCATTATTCTTTGTAAACTTAATAGATAAGGCAACTCTAATCTCTTCCCATTCTATAATATTATCTCTGTGGACTACCCACCAGTGGCTGCTGTCCCCGTGTAAGGTATACACTAATATATCTCTTCTCTTAATTTAGCTGTCCACTATGTTTCCATGGCTTTCAAAAATACGGGAAGATCTTACGCCCTATATACCAAGGTATTGTGATACCTATATGTCGAACAGAACAAAGTCCATTCTTTCATGCAATGTGCTTTTTACCTCGCGCCTACTAGCTCATACGTACCATGAGACCAATTGTCACAAGCAATACTCGTAGTATCACTAATAGAATGAAAATCCTCCCATTGTAGGATGCCTTCCTTTAATGGCTCATTGACCTCAGGGTCCTGAATAGCACGTACATAAATTTTGTTTAATTCCTCCTCACTTAGAGGCTCAACATATGGTGTAGACTTCCCATTTGTCAAAGGTATCACAACCCTTTCATCTTTGTTCTCAAAGCTAATATACCCCTTATTGAATCTCAAATCAGTATTATTCGCATAACACCAAGGGCGTCCAAGCAAGGCTGGAAAATTGTCTGCTTCTGCAAGTGCTAATGCCTCAAAATCCCAAGTGAACTTGGCCCCTTGTATGGTTATAGATGCATCCCTCAAAACTCCTATGGGAGTGGTCTTAGTCCTGTTTTCCATAAACAACACATTAGATGATGGCTGCAATGGAGGCCTCCCCATTTGTACCCATGCATCTAATGTAAGCACATTTACTTCGCACATGTATCAATCAAAATATTGCTCAACATCCATCCATCTACAACAACATTCAGAGTAATTTCCTTGTCATAGTTAATGCTATCAGGGGGAAGATTTGCATGTAAGATCTACCATCCAGTCTCAATACTTACGCGTGGAGTGTTCTCTTTTAACTAACTTCATAATAGTGGAATGATATTCTCCAGCGCAACATTTTGCACACTTCTCTCGAGATCATCGATATCAGTTTGGACTATCTTTGATGCTTTCTTTAGCTCTTTTAAGTACTATATCTCACCTTGAAGATTCCATAACACTTCCATGGTATCTTGGTAAAATTCCTTTTGATGAGCAGGATCTAGGTACCTTGGATGAAAAACCTCCTATTTGGTGACGTAGGCTTCCAGTGCAATGCCTCTCTTGCACGTGCCACTTCAGCTCGTGTAGTAATGTTTATAGTTAAGGCCTTAGGTTCTTGTGCTATCTTGTGAATCCACTGATCTTCTACCATGCGCTGGATTGTAACCATCCCGACACCTTTGTTTTCTTGCTTATGCTTCTTACTCAGATGCTCATATAAGTCTCGGGCACTCTTCATAGCTATGGTTCTTTTTGTAGAAAGAACATGCAATATTCTGAGAACATTCACACCTATAGTGGTTAGGTGATCCGCATGTATAACATGTTCCAAGGGAACTCACCTCTTCCTCCACCATGGCCTCATCCTCCATATCCACCACGATATCCACATCCCCTTCCATGACCTCCTTCAAAATGCCCTCATTCCTGTCATAGCATGTTTGATTATGATCCCGATCCTGGTGCTCATTCTTACCCTTAGAATTATCTATTACACTTATCTGTCGTACCCCAATGTCTATAGCATCATGGATCTGACCAATCAATCGACAATCCTCAGTATCATGGGTCGTGGACCTAATTTTTTTGTAAAATCAAGATACATTCTTCCTTATTATGTGCTGTAATAAAGGACAAGTGACTAGCATCATGATTCAAATGACAGATTTCACAATCTAACAATAATGAGCATATAGATCTGTGAGGGAAACTATCCTTGGTGTGACCTTCCACTTCACAATCTATACACCAAATTCTGAGCACGTTTCATGGGCTGAATTTTCTGATAGCTTCTCTAACTGCTTTGCCATAGTTGCAATCGTGCCTCTAAGAATGGACTAACTCCAGTGTTAATGCTCCCAACTGCCTCAACACACAAAGCTGCTTCTAGTGCTTCACATGGATCAGTGTATGTCTTATGTGACAGTGCTCTTCTGAATGGTGTAATCAATCCTCCAATAAACCATTGTGCATGTTGGCTAGCGTGAATATCATAAGACAACTTAGATAGAAGTGTCTTAAAATGGGCATCATACTCACGTACACTCTCAGTAGTTCCTTTCTTGATATCCTTGAGCACACTAATACTCTTCTACTCAAACTCAGGGATATGGAACTCTTTCAAGAAAGCATCCTTCAGTGCTGCATAATCCATGCAAGTTTGATTAGGATCAAACTTCATATACCAAGCTGTGTGCACGTCCCTATAACGTAGTAGCAAATTGACTTGCCTTGCGCTCGAGGAATCCGTGATCACTTTCATTAGCCAAAATATTTCACACATATGCACATGTTTGGAAGCATCCTCTATACCTCTATATTCTAGGAGATGAAGAGACCTCTCCATATAGAAATTATGTGGTTTACCGCGAGGCCTTGACCACACGATCAGAACCTCCTGTGTTTCCTCTACCTCCAGAACCACCAGATCCACTAGAACTAGAACCACCCGTACCTCTTGATCCTCCATCTATAGCTAGAATCAAACTTGTAGATGCACTCCCATGTGCTCCAACAATAGTACTATATGGAACCCCTATAGTCCTGTGAGGTAGTTCCACTTGCAGAGGTGAATCCAAAATTTTGTGCGCTCACGTTTCTGTGGCAGACAATGCTCCTAAAAATATTCCTCCAAATAACATTGAAGATGTCTTTCTGTCATTGATGTACTTACTACCCGACTTACTCCTTCTCTCCTACTTCCCAAGTTAGCTTCTTTGGTTACTTGTTGTACTAGATCTTGTAAAACCAAGCGTAAGGGCTAGGTCACCGGGTGGATTAAGATGTGCACCTACTGCCCGGGTAGTCTTTGCTAGCGCACTTCCATGTGAAGCCAAGGGGGATCTCTATCATGGTTTCCAAGATGGGGAGTTAATGATTCTTGGGCTCCACGTCTTCTACGTGAGATTCAAATCCTTCATGACCCATCTCTCTCTACAACGCCATACTTTCTCGTAATGGTACACTGCTTCTCTATCTCCCTCTCACGTGACTTATTATACTTAAGTGCCATTCCCTCTCTCTGCCTTTTTGCCACTAGGTTTGCCATCTTTCACCAAACTTGTTCTTGCCCTCATGTGAGGTGAGGTTTTAGTTAGTAATCAGTTTACTCTCTAGGTTTAGTTACCATCAAGATCTTGATCGCTAGTGGAATACCTTGCAAATATGCTCCTCTAGGATACCGTAAAAACTGGAATTCAGCTACCTCCGGGCAAGAATACGTTGAAATTGAATATTCTAGAATATAATTGTTTATAACACCACAAAACCATGTATCCATAATGCAAGTCTAGATCATATCAACATCATAAAGGGCCTAAAATTCTTCATGTGTCTAGACAAGTGTGTGATACCTCCAATTCTACTTAGATGCATAAGCAATCAGCCACTCATATAATTCTACTAGAAAGATGGCAAAAAAGCTCTCATATAAGTTGTCATACAGATTCTGTTCTACCCAACTACGTGCATTAAACTCAAATCCAATGTTGAACCATCATGCATATTCTTCCTCCAGATCGTGTATCCACTCCTTAATACTTGCTAGAGTTAACCGATACATTTTCATTGCGAACCATCCTGAAAACAACTAAAAAAGAGGTCCCAGCAATGGAACCAATGATGCAGCCTAGAATTTACCAGATAACACCCTAGACGTGTTGGCACATCACTCAACCTAGACTAAGCACTCACCCGAAGCACAAAAAGGTACCAGGTCCCTCTTTAGGGTTGTAGTAGGATGTTAGCGTGATGAAGGAAGAAACATATAGATCCATAACTAATCCATCATTCTACAATGCATTCCATATTCAGATTTATGAAAGAACAAACTTAAACAATAATCATGATTGAATCAAGAACATGCACTACTCAATTACACATAGGAATGACACTTAGGTTCAGCCAATATCTTCCATCTATTAATAAACACATAAGCTCCTTACAATAATGGAAATCTATACCGATGTGTGCATGGATATGATACAATAATCCAATCATGTGTGCATATATCTATACCTCCATACATCCATCTCTCCACCACACTCTACTACTATGTGATTCACATCATATATATATATAGGGTGGGGACTTGCCCTTCACCGCTTATCTATTCCATAAATAGGCCACATGCTATTAATAGCCATGCTCATTTACAGACATAGCCACACATACAAGTGTGTTATCTATAGACCTCTTATAGTTAACTGGAGTGACAATCCTATTGTTAGCTCGTCTCCATGAAAAACTCTTCAATCTGATCCTCCAAAGATAGAAAATGTGTGGTGTGCACGTATATGCATCGTTGGAGTGTTCCACACACCATCTTCTAAAAATAGGTCTTCATGCTCAAAATCAGCTAATTCCTTAATGTTGAACTTTCCCTCCATGTGTGTGTTCTTCTTGTCCCTCTCGTGCCCTTAAACCCGGCCTCCGTATCTCCACTGGACTTCTTGTGTGAGTTTTGTCAAGTGTTCTTTGATCAACACCACGAGAATATGTGCCCTTGTAGAACAAACTTGTTTACCAAGTACTTTAATGCCATGTGGTCCATGTAGAATATAAAGGGTGTTATCAACAAAACTACATGAATTTGTGTAATGTGTAGATCATTGACAATGCCTCACGTTCAATAGTAGTATAGTTATGTTATGTTGGGGTTAGATTCCTACTAACAAAGCATAAGGGGTGGTCAATAATTTCCTCTCTAGGTTGTGCTATGATTTCTTCAATCACCATCTCTGGAGCATCAACATGTACATGGAATGGCTTATCCTAAGAGGGAAAGCGTAATATGGACGCGGTGATAAGCCTATTATTTAATGTGACAAATGCCATCTGCTGTGCCTCTCCCCAATGAATTGTAATTTTTACTTCAACATATTTTTCAATGGCACGACGATCTTGGAATACCCCTTGATAAATTTATGGAAATACCCCGTATTCCCAAGGAATCATGCACCGCACTCACTCTAGGCAGTGGGCTCCCCCAATCCCACAATAATGAAAACTTTGGCACGATCCACCGAAAGCCTTCCTTACCTATGATATGTCCCCAACAGGGTTCCGAATGGAGTAGCAAAAACACATTTATTAATGTTGAGGGATATACTCAACTGCCAGAACCTCTCAAACATTATGCTCAGATTGTCACAATGGTCCCTCACTAATCCATACATTGTCCAGTCATCTAGGTAGACTTGTGGATGAAGTCCTAAAATTCCTAAACCACAATGCACGAAAACACAACAGAACGTTCTTCAGTCCAAAAGACATGAATGTATAAGAAAAAATTCCCCATTCAGTGGTAAAATTTATCTTTTCTTGGTCCTCCTTTGCAATTTTAACTTGATGATATCCTAAGAATCCATCTGTGAAAGAATAGATCTCATGCCCAACTACTCCTTCCAGGATCTCCTTAGTGAAGGGGGTTGGAAAAGGGTCAATGAAACATACCGCATTCAAATCCATGTAATCAACAAAAATCCTTATCCTTCCATCCTTCTTAATGTTGATGACCATCGAACTTATCCATTCTAATTCTTTAATAACCTCAATGATGATTGATGTGATCATCTTATCAATCTCCTCCAATTTTACGTGCGGATTGATTCATTTGATAAGGTCTCTTTAAAATTGGGTGCGCACTTTCTTTTCTTTAACTTTATCTTCGTTTCTCCAAGAAGTGGTGAGATCCTTTAAGATCATGGTACCCACGTGGAAACAATTCCTAAATTTCATGTAACAGATCAATGATCTTTGAAACCTCCTTTTCTATCTAGTAATCTCCAATAGTAGCCTCCTTAGGTTCCACCTCCGAACCAATGTTAACCTTCTTGGTTTTAGGGGTTCATGGTAGGTGCGTGCTTTCTCATTAGCACTATTCATAGCCTCGCACGTACCACAATATGGTTAACATCCAAGTTCTCCACTTCTTCACCATCAATCACATAGACCAACTTCCCTTTCTCTTTTTCCTTGCATGCATGCTCAAGATGTATTTCCTCTGGATCTCCCTCATCAAAGCACGTTTCTAGTCAGGTTCTCCTAACAATTCTAGTATTCTATCCTCTGCCATGGCACTATATCCCATAGTTAGGTGCTTGACAACTTGTATCGCCACATTCACCAATGGTTTAGTACTCTAGTACTTGAAATCGTGAAGGAGATCAACCATCAACTCCTTCCAGCTTCTGATCGATGACACAACTCTAAGTGAATGTACCATACGCACACACACCCTTTTAAGATGGGGTAAAACTTATATACCCATAAATATGGAGGCAATTATTCCATACCTTCCTTCTAGGCCTTCTCATGCTCGGATGTAAAACGAGGTAGGTTATTTCCCATGATAATCTTGTATAATAGTATGTGAATTGCTCTAGAGAAACCTAACAGGGAATGTGATTCTCACCTCATGCCACTCTAGAAGGTTATCGCGATGGGTAACCCACCAACGTGTTGCGGTCTTGAGAAAAGTATAACTAAGCATCCTTCTCCTTTTGATCTCACATATCCACCAGTTTCCATTGCTTGTAGGTAGACATCGTGGTTGTCTCCTCCGGTGTAACTTTGCAACTACTTTCCTCCTAGGTGCCTAAATAAGTGTTCCTTTTTACTCTTGTCACTGAGCCTCTTAACTTCCTTCCGACTAACTCATATGTCTCATGTGCAATTGTCACATGCCACACTAGTTGTATCACTTATAGATTGAGCGTCTTCCCACTAAATAACACCTTCTTTTATTGGTTACATAACCTCAAGGTCCTTGATAGTGCGCACATAGATTCTATCTAGGTATTCTCTCCCGAGGATCAAGTATAGGGCATTGACTTACCATTCATCAAAGGAATGATAACACGTTCCTCTTTGTTCTCAAAACTTATATACCCCTTATTGAAATGTAAGTCAACATTGTTCTTATAACACCAAGGGCACCCAAGTAACACTGGAAAGTTGTCTACCTCGTAAGCACTAAAAATTTGAAGTATCCAATGAATTTCATCCTATGGATAGTGATAACAACATCCTTCGAACACTAATGGGCATTGCCTTTGTCTTATTAGCCATATACAACACATTTAAAGATGGCCGTAATGGGGGCCTTCCCATTTGATTTAATACGTCTAAAGTGAGAACATTAACTTTCATGCATGTGTCAATCGAATATTGTTTAAGATCCATCCATCAATAAGCGTATTTAAGGTAATCTTCTTATCATAGTCAATGTTGTAGGGAGGAAGGTTAGCATGCAAGATCTACCTCTCACGCTCTCCTCCAGCGCTTGGTAGTTTACCTCTCAACCAGTCTCCTAATAGAGGAATGATATTATCTTGGCGCAACATATTACACACCTCTTTGACATCATCTATATCCAGTGAGGGACCTCAATCTTCTTCTCGCTCCAACTTCCTGGATTGTTCCTTTAGACACTGGATTTCCCCTCGAATACTTATGATTACATCCATGGTCTCTTGATAGATTTTATTTTGGTGCATAGGGTCCAGAGATACTTCCCATGTACCACCTCTTCTCTTGTATTCAGCGGTATTTTCTTTGGAATCTCTCGCACACGGAACCTCATCTCACATTATTCTTAGGTTAGGCTCTAACTCTAGCTCGAGGCATCATTCTAGGTATCCACTATTGATCAACACACTTTATACTCACCATCCTAACGCCCTTATCCTTTCACTTCTTTTGGATCATGACTTCAAATAATTTAGGGAACTCCTCATACTTGTGATTTTTTCCACACCAAGTGCATTATAGCGAGATCGGGGCATTCACACTTATAGTGTTCCGTAGACCCACGGTTGTAACAAGTTCCACATGGGAACTCACTTATTTTTCCTCTATGGTTGCCACAACCTCTAAATTCTATGTGAAAGCCTCTTCTTTGAATCCCTCCATCCGTGTTCCATTCATTATGATGTCCCTCATCCTTGGGGAACCCTTATAATACTAGTCTAGCGCACACTCATATCAATGGCATAATGTATTTGGTCAATCAATCTATAATCCTTGGTGTCATGAGTAGTAGAGGTGCAAATTTTGTAATAGAAAGATACATTCTTACAGATCGTGCACTACAATATTGAGAACCTACTTGCATCATGATCTCTGTGGAAGATCTCACAGTCCACCATCATCGCACATACTGACCTCTGAGGAAAACTGTCCTTCATATGACCTTATACCTCACAATCCATACACCATAACCCACTGCGAGTCTCATGAGCCAAGTTCACTGAGATAATTTCTCTAGCTACTTTGTCATTGCAACAATTTGGACTTCTAGGAATGGACTAACTCCTGTATCAACACTTCCTACTACCTCAACGCACAAGGTAGCCTTCAAGGCCTCACACAGAGTTGTGAAAGTCTTATGTGAAAGTGATCTTCGTATGGTGTGATCAATCCCCCGATAAACCATTGAGCATGCTGTGAAGGATTAATGTCATAAGTTAACTTGGATAGGAGAGTCTTGAAACACATGTCATATTCCCGCACACTCTTTGCCATTCCTTGCTAAATCTCCTTCAATGCACTGATTATTTTTTGTTCAAAATCAAGTATGTAGAACTATGCCAAAAAGGAATTACACAACGCAATAAAATCCACAACTTTCTCGGTGAGGGTCATACTTCCTATACCAGCTATGCATGTATCCTTGCAATGTGGTTGCGAATCGACTTGATTTTTCTTTGGGCGGTGATCCCCTTTGTGTGCCATAGTAACTTACACTTGTGTACATGTTCCACGACATCCTCAATGCCATTGTAATTAGGTAAGTGGAGTGACATCTCATAAACACCCGTTGATGGTGTTATGGACCTTGTCTCGCGTGATCTAAGACCTTGATTTCCTCCGATGTTACCTCCACCACTAGACCTACTAGATCCACTAGTGCTAACACCTCCGGTTCCACATAGTTGCATCCCGTGAACCCACCATTGCACTAAAATTCATGTCGACATTCTCCGTGATACCAAACCACTCCCAGCACGTGTTTCCTACGTCGCTTCCAGACATGATAGTGAAACCTTGTGATCCCACACCTTGCACCAAATGTTATTCTAGGAAAAATACCCCTAAACACAGGAAATGATTATGCAGCCATAGATGTACCGAATGAAAAATTACACCTCCTAGGTGTCACTCGACTACAAATCATCGATACTAATTAGATTATCAACACTTGTCTCAGGAACTGGAAAACTAAGCGCAAGGGTCTGGTCGCCATGTGGGTTAAGATGTGCACCTATGACTCTTCTCCTTTCTTCATATGATGAGCTCTCTCCAGAAGATGAGGGGGTTTCTCTTCCATGCTTTCCAAGATGGGGTAGCTTAGACTGCTCAGGTTCCACATCCTCTATGCAAACCTCAAATCCTTTCCGCAATGTATGCCTCCATAAATGCATCACTCCTACTGACTTCACAATGTCTTGCCAAATCCCTATCCCGAGCTTCAATATAATTGATCCACCTATCCTCTCTCTCCATTTATACTGCAAGTTCAACCATCATCTACACCACCACTTTCAGGTACTCAAGCAGAATTTGCTTGCCACCACGGAAAGGCTTCCAAAATCAAAGTAATGACTAGGATATTAATAATGAGTGGAATAGAACACAAGAACGATCCTCTAGGCTACCTCAAGAACTCAAAATCAATAATCTCAGGTAAGAATACATAAAAATAATGTATTCCAAGGTATAAACAGTCAACACTCTACTCCACCAGTGATCAATAACATGGGTCCATGTCAGATCGACATCATGTAACCACTAATATTCCTCCTGGGTCCAACCATGAGGTCCATAGTACCAAATTGTCCTTGATGCACATGCTGATAGCCATTCATATAACTATATTGGGAAACAACAGAAGAATGTCTCATAGATTTCATGATACAAGTTCTCCTCTAACCATTTTCATGCATCAAACTCAGATCCAGTATTGAACCTCTGAACAAACTCATCCTCTATGATTTTGAGCCACATTTTGACACTGTCCAAGGTCAAGTGCTTCGTCATTAAAAATTTCTCTCACAATAGCTTCAAAAGAGGTCCCGATAATGGAACCAAGATGTAGTCATCATTTTACCCTCAATACTTCTTTCTAACCCCAAGCTTTGACCTATCATCTCGAAGATCTGCTGGCACTCACTGAGGCACGCACGGACACCGAGCCCCTCCTTTTCTAAGCTTTATAAGAGAGTTCTACCATCAATGGAAGATTATTTGCAGAAGTAGAAGTACATTCATCTACTTTAAATGACAAAAGATATAACCAACATATCTACACATTAATGCATCACAAAAGCTAAATAACATTGTAAGAAGTACAAGAAACCAGATCTGAGTCATGATAAGCCAAATAACATAAGGGTTTACACCCATAAGTAAGTTATACAAAATAGATCCATGTATATTGATTTAACAGAGTTATGGTAGCCATATTACATTCAAAAGGGTCATCTTAGACCATATTCATCAAATGACAGAGACTCAACTCCTGCAAACCTATCTGATCAGAGATCCTAACTATGCTTTTCCCCATTATATCCCTTGTTACAGATCCTAGTACCCATATATATGCTTAATGGTATCCCTTATAACCCTCTAGCACTAAGTACTCTAAAGCCTAACACCATGAACTCCAAACCCTTATCATTTCCTAACATTTATGCAAAGACTTCGTTACACTCCAAATCTTTCTCTACTCCCCTTTTCACTCTGTGCACCCGTATATCTCTCTATATGTGTCTTTGTTTCTATCCCAATCACTTCTTTAAATAGGACCATCGACCACCACCATGACTTCTCTCCTAAGTAGATCACGTGCCAAGTGTCGATGTGGTCCTCCATTAGCGAATATTTATTCTCTTTGTAAACCTTCCACTAACTCGTAATGATGCCTCAGGAATATTCCCGCTTGGAATATCCTTTTCTTTAACTCTAAGGTTCCATCTTTGACACCTTATCCACTTATCACACCTAGTCGAGTCCTCACATTTTCCTTAAGTGACTCCATGATGCCAAATATGGCTAAGTTATTTAAACCCTTGTTCTTCCTCCCACGCATGCCTTGGTTTCACTTAAACCATTTTAAATCCCCTTTTCTGCGCACTTTTCCCTAAGTGCCCTTCTATTTATTGATACTACGCATGCGTGCACCTCTTGGTACTTAGCCAATATTTTATGGTCCAACACGATGCAATCATCGTAGGTGTTATTTCAAGGACCGATTGGAAATATATTTTATAGTGTATTATCATCACGAGAACATGGGCGTGTTGAACTTTGGTATCACGTCGTAAGTAGCACAACTTCGCAGACTGTGGGAATTCAATTTAGGACAATTGTTAGGAAACAAGGCAAGTACATCCTCTAGTTCACTAATCACTATAGGGGGATTAAGAGGATCGGGTGGTTCGGGATCCAGTGGATTTGGTGGTTATGGAGGTGGAGGAAACACATGAGGTAATACAGAGTTCTAGATCTAGTGGGCATGGTCCACACCAACCCCAAAAATTATATTTTGAGATGTCTCTTCATCTCCTAGAATAAAGAGGAATTGAAGATGCAACTAAAAATGTGCATATGTGTCAAATACTATGGCACGTGAAAGGGATAACGACCTTTGAGTGTAAGGCAAGTCAATTTGCTACCACTTTATAAAGGTGTGCACATAGTTGGTAGAGGAAATATGATCTCGAACTAAACTTGTGTAGACTATATTGTGTTGTGTGATGCTTTCTTGATAGAGTTTCATATACTTGAGTTTGAGAGAAGAGCATTAACGCATTGAAGGACATCAAGTAGGGCATGGCTGAGAGTGTTAAGGAATATGATGCACCATTCAAGACTCTTTTATCGAAGTTATCCTATGATATTTCCCGAGTTAGTATGCTCAATGGTTTTTTGGTGGTATGATCACTCCTTTTAGAAGGGAACTCTCACACAAGACTTACATAGATCTGTGTGAGGCATTTGAGGTATCTCTATGCGCCCAGGTAGTCAGGAGCATAGATATGGGAGTTAGCCCATTTTTAGAGGCTTAGATTTCCACTATGGTGAAACAGTTAGAGAAATTATCAGCTAATTCAGCCCATGAGACGTGAAATGGTATTTGGTGCACAAATTGTGAAGTAGAAGGACACACTAAGGATAGTTTTCCATGTAAATCAATGCATGCCATGCTTCTGGACTACGAGATCTGTCATTTAGATCATGATTCAAGTAGGTCCCCTGTTGCAGCGCATGATAAGAAAGAACATGTCTTGTTACTGCAAGATTTTTAGGTCTACCACTCATGACACTGAGAATTCTAGGTTGATTGATTAGATTCATGATGCCATTGATCTTTGGTGTACATCGAACCAGTCTGCAAGTAATTTTAAGGAACAAGGTGAGAATCATGAGCATAATCACAATGAAGGGTGCTCTATTGGAGGACAAGGTTACCGTGAAGGATTCAAAGGCCATGGTCGTGATAAGTGGAAGAAGTGAATTTCCATGAGGAACATATTATACATGTGGATCCCTTGATCACTATAGGCACAAATGCCCTTAGAATATTATTTGTTCTTTTTGCGGAAAGAACCACAATTATGAAGAATGCCTGAACTTGTATGAACATTTAAGCAAGAATTAAAATTAGGATAAGGATGTGGGAATGGTTAGAGTACAATACGTCATGGAACATCAATGAATGCTGAAGTTAGCCCCTGACCTTGAATTGATTATGGTATTAGTGACTACACGTGCTAAGGTGCGCAAGGCGTCAAAGAAGTTCCAAGGCATAAACCTCTTATTACAAAAGAGAAAGTATTACATGCAAAGTATCCAAACCCCACCCATCAGAAGGAGGTTTATCAAGAAACCATGGAAGTTATCGAGAAAATTATAGGGTGAGATAAAATGCTTGAAAGAATAGTCGTGGAAGTTAGAGTAGGAAAAATTAGTGGAGCTTCCTTATAAAGATGTTGATCATTTGAAGGAGGTTTGTAAGATGTTGCAATAATAAAACATCATTCCTTTATTGGGGGAATGGTTAAGGGGAAGATGTTGTGCACTAGAGTTGATTGTGAAAGACAAATCCCGCATGCCGACTTACCTCCTCATAGTCTTGATTATGAAAAAGATATCACTCTGAATGTTGTTATTGATGGATGGATTTTGAGTAACATCTTGATTGATACATGTGTAGAAGTGAATGTACTCACTTTGGACACGTGGATTCAGATGGGGAGACCACCATTACAACCATCTTCAAATATGTTATTTATGGAAAATAGGACTAAAGCCACGCCAATTGGAGTCTTGAAGGATGCTACTATTACTATCCAAGGGGCCAAGTTTACTAGGGACTTTGAGGTCTTGGAACTTACAAAGAAAAATAATTTTCTAGAATTACTTGGGTGCCCTTGGTGTTATACAAACAACGCTGATCTCGTGCTTTAATAAGGGATATATAAGTTTTGAAAATAAGGAAGAGTGTGTGATCATTCCTTTGATAGATGGAAAATTTACACCTTATGTGGAACCTTTGAGTGAAGAGAATTCAAACAAAATTTATGTGCACACTATCGAGATCTTGAAGTACTTGAGCCATCAAAGGAAGGAGTTATCTAGTGGGATGATACACAATTTATGAGTGATACTACAAGTGTTGTTTGTGATATCTAGGTGCATGGGACTTATGAGATGGTTGGATGAGAGATAAAGAGCATAGTAACATGCATAAGTAGGCCACATTGTGTTAGGAATTTAGGCAGTAACTGAGATACCAAGGTATAATGGTGAAGGAAATATTGAAGTATTTCTACATGCTATAGAAGTTCGGTGGAAGGATCAAGTGAAAAGAAGGAATATGCTGGTATATACCTTGTGAGGGACAAAAATGTGCTGGTGGATGGTACAAAGAGATAATATTATTGAGTGGCGAGAGGTGAGAAATGCTTTTCTACTAGATTTCTTTGTAGAAATTCACCCACCAAGACATGTGAATTTCATGGGAAGGATTCTCGCTTCTCATCACATTCAATAGTGTGAGGGACTCTATAAAAGGGGAAGAGGCCTTGCCACCTTCACGTGGGTAAAAAGTTCTACTCCACCTTACGGGGCTATGCGCGCACATGGTATGTCTATGCAGAATTGAATAGAGAAATATGGAATTGACAAGAATTAATTGCGGGCATGATTCAAACCTTTGACTATTTTTCTAATAAACCTCTAGTAAATTATGCATTACATGTTATGAAGCACTTGATAATGGGAGATAGTGCAAAGGATGAGGAAATTATTCAAGAGTTTCTAGGTGAGTCAGACCTAGGGGCGCGCTTTGAAGAAGAAGAGACAAATGTTGAACAACTTGGGCGTGCCTGCCTAGAAAAGGAAAAAGGTAAAATGGTCTACCTAATTGATGATGAAGAATTTGGATCTTGATCATACTGAGGGTATGCGTGACATCTTAGATAGTGCAGATGAGAAGGCATGCACATATCATGAGCCAATGAAAACAAATAAATTCAATATTGGTATAGATGCAAAACCTAAGGAGGCCATAATTGGTGATTATTGGTCTGACTCAGAGGTTGTTAAAATAATTGAGCATTGCATGACCAAAGACTTTTTCCTAAAGGTTATCATGAGTTGAAGGGATTACATCACTTATCAGGTGAGATGAGGATCAAGTTAAAGGAAGGTGCGCACCCAGTTAGGAAGAGGCCTTATAGGATGAATCCTAACTTGCACATCAAGGTAAAGGAAGAAATTGACAAGATGCTAAAATTTAGAATCATTGAGTCCATCGAGGAGTTATATTGGGTTATCCCTATGGTGGTTAGTATGAAAAAGGATGGAAGAATAAGGATTTGTGTGGATTATAGGGAGTTGAATGCTACATGTGTAATAGATCCCTTTCCCACACCATTTATAGAGGAGATTCTGGAAGGCGTTGCAAGGCACAAGATCTACTCCTTCACTGATGGATTTTTGGATATCATCAGGTAAGGATTGCTAAAGAGGATCAAGAGAAGATAAATTTCACCACTAAATGGGGAAGTTTTACATACACATTTATGCTGTTTGGATTGAATAATGTACCTACAGTATTTTTGCGCATAGTGGTTCAAGCATTCCAGGACTTCATTCATAAGATTTTGTAGGTTACTTGGATGATTGGATAGTGTGTGGGCTGGTGAAATACCACTATGAAAATTTAAGGCTTATGTTTGAAAGGTGCCGATAGTTAAGAATCTTCTTAAACATTAAGAATTACATTTTCGCTACACCCTTTGGGACTTTGTTAGGGCATATTATCTATAAAGAAGGCTTGTTGGTGGATCTTGCTAAGGTTGATGTTATTTTGAGCTTAGAGGGACCTACTATCTAGAGCGAGGTGCATGGATTCTTGGGGCACACAAGGTATTACATGAAGTTTATCAAAATTTATGCTAATATTTCCGTGCCCTTAGAAAAAGTATTGAAGATTAAAGGCAAGCTCCATTGGGGTGAAGTGCAAAAGTGTGCGTTTGAGACATTGAAGGAAAAGCTTACTACAACACCTATTTTGTGCTTTTCTTCATGGACCAAATATTTTCATGTGCATGTGGATGCCTCTGACATGGCCATTGGCATGGTATTAGCCCAACCAGGAGAGGGTATTGTTGATCATCACATTTGTTTTGCAAGTAGGAAGTTGACACCAGCTAAACAAAATTACACAACTGCAGAGCGTGATGCCTTGTCTATGATTTACGTGTTGCATAATTTTTGAAAATACTTACTACCTACACATTTTATCTTCTATACGGATCACATGGCATTGAAATACTTAATGAACAAGCCCGTTTTCAGTGGGGGTACATATGCCGTTGCATCCTATTGTTTCAGAATTCGATTTCACGTTGTGGTTAAGCCAAGAAAGAGAAATTCTAGACGAGATCATTTATCAAGGATTAACTTAAGTGAGGGCATGAAAAGAATTGAGGATATAATGTCAGATGCATAAATTTTCAGATTGAACCGCACACCCTTTGATTTAGAATATATTATTGTCTTTTTACGTACTAGTGTGGCACCTAAAGGGATGAAGGATTTGGAAAAGAAACAACTTACTATCTCGCACCGCACCTTACATGTTGATTAGTGGAGACTTGTACAAACTAGGCTAGAATGAAGTTTTGTCGTTGGTGTGTACTTGAACATGAGCATGAAGCCATTATGGAGGAAGATCATGACATGATTGTAGGTGGACATTATGGAGGAGATGCCACCACACGCAAGATTTTGTTGGTTGGTTTGTGGTGGGAGACATTGTATAAGGATTGTAAATAATGTTACAAGGCTTGTGATCATTGTCAACACCTTGGGACACCTAGGCATAGAGATGAAATGCCTTTGAGGCCTATTGTGAGTGCATAACCTTTTGAAAAGTGGGAAATTGAATTTTTGGATCTTATTTCCCCACTGCGCATAGGACTGGTTCGTGCTACATTATAACTTGTATAGATTATATTACAAGGTGGGCGGAAGTAACGCTTCTAAAAGGTTCGCATGAAGCTACGACAAAGAAGGTTTCTATGGGATAATATTATCAATAGGTATGGATGCCTATTGAGTTTAACAAGTGATAGGGGTACTCATTTTTTTAATGAGACCATTAGGATATTGTTGGAAGAATTTATGGTGACACACCATAAGACAACACCCTATCACCCACAAGCTAATGGAACTACTAAGGATTTCAACAAGATATTGATCCACACATTGACTAAGATTTGTGATGTTGGAAGAAAAGAATGGGATGATAAAGTCTTTGCTTTGTACTTTGGGCATATATGAAAACTTATAAAAGATTGAACAAAGCCACACCGTTTTAGTTGGTGTTTGGCGCAGAGGCTATTTTGCCAGTGGAGTTTATGTTACCTTCTCTGTGTATTACACACGCAAGAGGTTTGGTTGATGAACAAGCATTGGAAGAGCACATTGATAAAATGATGTAGTTGGATGAAAGGATCACCATTTCGAGATGGAGTCAGAAGATAAAAAAGGCTAGGCAGAAGGCATGTAATGATAGGCATATTAAGGATAAGAAGCTCGAAGTTGGATAGATAGTTCTTCTTTATGAATCCAAGTTTTTATGCCACCTTGAAAATATTAAAGTGCATTGGTTGGGACCATATGTTGTGACTTATATACTTGATTCAAGTGCTTTCCAGTTACAGGCACTGGATGGGACACGGTTTCCCGATTATTTCAACAGGAGTAGGATGAATCCCTACTATAAATAAGTCTTCTTGGTGTTTATAATAAGGAAAATTTTCCATTTAGATTATATTTCCTTTGAATTATTCCCTTTATATGTGTTTATTTTCATCATTGCTATGCTTTGTCAATTTAGTTCAGTGTTTTGTGTAATAAGCACTTGTATGCCAAAAGATGATTACTATCTATTGCATTCATGCGTAGATGACCGCACATACTTTTAGTGTGGGGTGGAGTATATACAGGATAAATGGACCAAGTTTGAATGTTCTCTGAAAGATGGATATGCATAGAAAAATATTGTGCAGGTGCTTGAAGTAAAGGTACATATACAGAGAGATTTCTCATAAATGAGGACCACGTTGGATGAATTGACACACAATGTAACACGAGGTAGGCTGCAGCAGTAGTGGAAAATACTTGGTGAAAGGCGTAGTGGATAGGTACTTTAGAACATGAATGCATGCAAAAGGAGGGCTATGGCCAAGAAGTAGTAGGCACACGGATAAGGTTATGAATGGGGCATGGAAAAGGAAAGAAACACCACTTAACGCGAGTATGGTGGCGGTGAGAGAGAGAAATAAATGTAAAAATAATTCCAAAGGTTATAAAAGGTGGTGTTGGGAAATCATTTTTACCTTTGCGATTGAGAATAATTTGAGCGGGCGAAAGAGTGAGTTGCGTGTAAGTGCAAAGAGTCTGTATTGCCAACTAAACCGAGAAGGATTTGAGCATGGGATTGATTGGAGCTCCATTGGAGAGGGTGTTTGAGAAAAAAAAAGGTGTGCGGGGAGGAAAAATCAGAAGTTAGGGTTTGAGTTTGATCTAGGGCACACAAATTTCAAGTTAGGGCACGTGGGTTTAAGTTATAGAGCTTGAATCGATTGAAAGAACACATTTTCTAGTTGCTATGACACCTAAGCGAGCACTGGAGAAAATACAAGGGTAGAAAATAGAAGGAAGTCGAAGTAGAAGTTGAAGACACCCTTAAAATCCATTTTCAGAGATGTAGTATCCAAAAGGGGTTTTTATGGGCGATTGGGAGTCACACATTTGGCGCTGCAAAGTAAGTGACTACAACCATAAAACCAAGGATAACAAAGATGAGCTAGATAGGATGTTAGTGGTGTAAATAGCCTTATGAATAGAGAATGATATGATTGTCTATGATGATGCATGTGAGAAGATGTTAACAAAGGTGGGAATTTTGTTGTGTATGAACTCCCTTATTTTGGAAAACTAGAGAAGTTGTATCAATGGTTGATGAACATAGTCCATGAGGAATGTTTCTAGTTTTTTGGACAAAATGAGGATTACAAAGTGCCCTTGATTGGGAGAGTGACATGATTAAGGAGTTCGGGCAAAAATTAACAGCAATATCATAGATAAGGAGGGCGTATAAGCCACAAGGAAAGCCCATGGTTACATAAAGGGAGGGAACATAATGGATATTAATAAGTTTTAGAAGTATCCTATTATTGAGGCATTAACACAACTAGGAGTGCTGGTCACAAGTAAACAAGATGTGGTTGCACATTGTTGAGAAGATGAAAAAAGGTATAGTTTATAATGTATCCAACTTTATTGTCGAGAAAATTTTTGTGGAGGTGCATGAGGGATATAAAATAATTTTTGGCACAATCCTTATGTCTATTGTGTTCGTGGAGATTAGAATACTTGACGGGATGAAGGAAAATATCTAGCAATACCATGAGGAGAAGCGATCACTTGCGGAGAGGTTTACAAAGTATACATGTGATGGATCCATGAGCGGAACCTTCAAGTAGAGAGAAAAACTTTGGTACACACTTCCATGCACTGTGTTTGAGGAAGAATAGAGAATACCTAAGGATCTTCCTTTGGTATTGGATAAACAGGTACAATTTATAGTTTACTAACATTTTTACATAGGGCGCTTTGGGATGAAGGATGGGAAGTGGATCCCTTGGTGTAAGCTCCCATATGCCTTCACCATGCGCTACTTTCAGGCATTAGTACACAAGTTCTCAAATGTATGAAGGTTGATCTTTAATGCGAGATAAAGTGGATGTGACTATCATTCACTCCAGGAAGATGTATGTCTACCCAAGTAAGTCTGCATACATTGAAAAATTGATTTTAGATGATATTAGCATGAAGGCTATGAGCTTGGAAATTGGGAATTTTGTGGTAGCCCTTATTTACATTTACCTAAATCCAAAGTTGGAGAATGGGAAGTATTTGGAGAATGAATTTACGCTCCCTAACCACCCAAGAGAAAACAAACGGTGGGTACTTGTACGATGGAAAAGTGACAAGTGAGCGTGGGAATCTACAAGTAACTCTTCCTCGCACCCGACCTCCCGAGGTCGTGCCGAGACAGCCGGTGGGGATGGAATATGTATGGGATGTAGAAAAACTAGTTAGGCAATCTAATGTCTTCAATACGCACTAGTGGAATTTGTGAATCTAAGGCAAAGAAGGCCCTCCTAATCTGAACTAGTGTGATAGATCGATCGGAAAGGATGACTACTTGAAGGCTCCAATCAATATCGAGCTCTAGCATGATTCGATCTATAGGTTGTGGAATACGTGGAAAATGACCTAGGATAGTTTCGTATATGTCTCCAGATAAGGTCATATGGTGGATGGTAAATATAGTTGACTCTATGGACGATTCTCTGGCCTAGTCCAGAACTCTTTAGCTTTGTTAGCTGCTATATCTAGTAAGGATAACTATTCGATGATGATAGGTGAAGGTGAGTGGATCTGAATACTAGTGTGCGTAGGCCAGTGTCTATGTCTGATTGACTTATGGATTCATTGGGTTGCGGGATTTGTGGATCACAACCGTAGACTCTTGGTTGTTGCGGTCTGTTATGGTCATGCGTAGAATTAGTTCCTAATCCCTAGTATCCAATAATCATATGCTTTCTCCGCTTCTATATTTAGAATCAATAACTGTGCGATCTTCTTAGAATATCTTACAGGCGTTCGTGCAACCTGAATCCTTAAGCTGGTATCTATATCTGTGAGGATGTCTCCTGCGTCTGGTTGTGGGACCAAAGGATCACAACCGAACGTTTGCTCTCTTTCAAACCCCTCCACAGTCATGCGGGCATGTATCTAGGGTAATCTGTAGTTTGGTTGACTTGACCAAAATATGTGTGCTTGGTCGTCTTCTATGTTTAATCCGCTCAACTGGGAATTGATTTGTTGCAAGCTTACCGTTGTTTGGAAGACTTAGATCCTAAGATTTTGATCTATATCAGTTATTGCTGTGATGAGATTGGGCTGGGGCATGATTGGCTCGAATACGTATTCTCTGGGCTCCCTAGGTCCCGTGATTATCATATAAAAGCAATAATGTAAAACGAAACTGCAGAAAATTGAAATTTAACTACGTTGAATATATCTATAACATATATGATTTCTCTATTTTTGTATTTTCTACGAGCTATTCAAATGAATCTAAAAGAGTAACTATTTAACATATCTAGAATTGACAGCTAAAATAACAATTTAAAACAAACAAAATAACTGAGTATAGCTATTTGTCTGTGTAATTTGTAGATCTATTCTAAACAATGAAATAATTGATCTAATCTATTTGCAAGGCCCTCGATCCTACCTCAGAAGTGAGGAGTGAATCATAGTTTCTCAGAAACTATCAATCCCCACAGCTTCCCTAGCAATATTGAGAGTAGAATTGACTGAAATAAAGTGATTGGCTACTTTATTTGATATGTTTCTAACTAGAACTTTGAAAGCTAGAACCTGGATTCTGTAGAACAGTGGCAAATCCGATGGTGTGTGTGATCTTGTCCCCTCAGTGTGATTTCCTCGTTCCTTCGTGTTCACATGGATCCAGAAAAGTGTGTAATGCTAGCATCAACAAAAGTAGATATTGGGATAAAGTCAACTCAAGATACAAACCGAATACAATGCGAGGAGAGGGATAGCGCAAGAGAGCAGAGCTTGGCTTATGTAATTCTTAGCGGGATTTATTGCGAGTCATGCAACATGAAATGTCCAGAACCTGAAACTATCCTATTTGAAGAACAAAACCTCAGAACTTTAATGGCTTCCTATTGAAACCAAACTATTCTACTCCAATGGATTGGATAAAATGATAACAACACCTGCACAAGATGGATATGTGGCTTCCTAACAGAAAAAAACACTAACTAGGCATGCAATGAAAGAAACTAAGAACTCTAAGCAAAATGAAAGACTAATCTATAGCAAAGAGAAATTCGAGAGGAAAATTTGAGGGGCCATTTGCTTGAGCACAAGCCAACTATTTATAGCATTTGCATTTACCCAAGGTAAAAACTAAATAGAACTCTTAAACTATAAACAATGGCAAAACACTATTCCAGGGAACCATAATCATAAATGCAAGATTATGGCGGTGAAAGAAATTTGGTAAAATGTTGAAATTACATGAGTTGTGTTAAAAGAGCTTTCTGGAAAACGCGTACAAGACCGCCGCACAGGTAGGGCGGCGGTTTCGTCACTGAAGAGAAAAAGGCCAAGAAAAGAGGGGAAAAGGGAAAAACAAAGCACGCGGGGGCTAAGCGGGGCATGCAGGATGTTAACGTACACTTGGAGATCTTTTCCAGATCCCGAACACCTTGCGAGGAGACCTGTATCATCATTGGGGCACCTGTTACGTTGTTTCGGCAGTACAGTACCTTACAATTTTGGGTACGTACATATTGCCCCCTCAGAGAAGCGTTTTAGCCATGAAGAGGCGTAAAACGGTGGGTCCGAGTATGGCGGTCCCGAAATGGGAAGTTAGAAGTTATACCTGATACGTCCATGTGTTGAAATGACGCCGTCCAAAATTCCCGCTACCTGCAAAATGAAAAGAGAACTCAAGTGCAGATAGACACAATAGTTTGGAAAATAAACGCTAAAATAATAGGAAATGAGAACGTACCATTTGTGCGGGGATAAGAACTTACCTCGCTAGCGCTCCAAACCTATGAAAAGGGCATTTAAAACAAAGCAGGGCACTATATATATGAAAGTGGGCCCATTTTCCTATTCATTTGCGCGAGTTGATTTGATTGATTTTGAGCTCTGGAACCCACGGTGACGGTTTCTTGTGTGAGTAGAGTCAAAACGTCCGTGATGGGATAGTGATCATGCCTCCGTGAGTGGAACATTGACCCACGAGATCACAAGTTAGTTTTCTTCAATTTATCCTTTTTACCCCCTTTATTTTGAAATGTTAAAATCTTTGTCATGGGGGTAATTTTTGAAAATGTTAGGTTCAAAAGGTCCATCTAGGGGGCGCCACTGGGTAGGCCTTGTTTTAGTTAAAATGGTCTTGTTTTGTTGTTTTTGGGTTTTTTAGGTTTAAAAACTGCGTGGGTTTTCGGGCCACGACCGCCGCCCTGCCTAGGGCGGTGAAGATTACGACGACCGCCACCCCGTCTAGGTGGCAAGTTACATGACCGCCGCCTTTAAGGCGGGATTCTAAGACCGCCTCCCTTCTCAAGGCGGCGGTTTCACACAGAATGCCAAAAGAACATCTGTTTGAGATTGTTTTTGCATTTTTAGCATTTCTACGTGTTTTCATGATTTTTCTAGTATTATTCGGATGCTAACTTGCTCTGTTTTGTGTGTTTTTGGGTGTATGCAGGTGAGAGAGGAGTATATCCGGTGGAGCCGAGAGAGGGAGTGTGACTGGCTCCCAGGAGTATTGGATGCCCTTTCACAGGATGAGGAGGACACTCTTCAGAGGGCCGGGATACTATGCATCTCACGCATGCCCCACGTTGCTCCTTCCAGTCACATTCTTTGTGACTTGTTCTCATATTGGGATGCTGATTGGAACACCTTCCGATTACCAGGGTCCATGGTGAGTGGACCATTACTTTGGAGGATGTCTACCGCATTCTGGGGGTCCCGATTATTGGGAGACGTCTCACCCTTGAGACAACAGGTTCATGGGCCCAGATAGCACAGTGGGCTTCCTATATGGGAGATGCAGTCATCTCCACGGGGTTGAAGAAGGGGGTTAGAGTTCGATCTATTCCTAGTTTTCCCATCCCCTACTTCGCCAGGCTATTATGGGGATCCTTGCCTCGAGACTGATCGGGGACAAGGGAGGAGACACATTGTTATACTGTTGGTCCCCCATTATTACACAGATAGAGGGACATGGCTGGATATATGCCTGGGGAGCAGACATACTTGGGACCACCTACCATGATTTATACAGGGTAGTCCATTTACAGGGGTAGTCCTTGAGCCACCCGACCCTAGTCATGAGTTGGGTCTATGAGCAATTCATCCCCTACGGCAGAGGTGTAGAGGTGGCAGATCCCGAGTTGTGAGGGCAGCCAAATGGACAGATATGTCGGTGCTCGAGCACCTCATCAGCGAGTTACTTCTTTGACTACTGCCGACATGGAGGCCACACCATATCAGACTATGACAGGTATATGGGGCGAGGAGGCTCTTACTTTGATTTCCTACTCCACGACAGGGCAACTTATTAATAGAGTGGGGCGAGTGGAGATGCACCCCTTTGGCCGAGTTTCTCAGTAGTTTGGCCTACCATACATGGGCATGCTTTCCCGTGGCGCCAGTATACAAATCAATCGAGAGGCCAGAGGGGGCCTAGAGGCCGGGGTTGGACAGTGGTTACTCCTGGCGTTCCTATTGTGGCCAAGAGGGTAGTACGTGCCAGAGGGAGAGCCGGTGCGCCTCAGGCACCCTTGCTTCAGATTGCCGTGGGTCCTGCCCATAGCAGTGATGACCCCATTGAGGTAGACTCCGAGTCTGAGGAGTTTACAGGGGGAGAGACAGAGGAGGAGAGTGATCCTGAGTGGCATGACACTCAGGATATCATGCAGGCAGAGAGGGCTGAGCAGAGTGCAGAGAGAGTGACTCTGGTTTCAGAGGAGCCACTCTCCCAGGGCCATGGCGGGGAGGATGAGTCCGTTGCGGGGCGCTACATTGCTCCAGTCATGGAGCAGCCCCTCAGTCAGTGGTGGCATCCGTGGTAGGTGCTGATCCTATAGATCCATCCTGGAGGCCTGGTGATCGAGTAAGTTACCCTCTCTCCTTTTAATGTTTGTTTTTAGTTAGGATCTCCTTAGTTGCTATCTCTCCTTTTATTTTATCTTGTATTTCTAATCTCTTGTTTGGTTTCTAATTTGTTTTCTCCTTTGTTTGCAGAGACTGCCAATGAGTGGCGGGACTTGATTTGCAGGGTCTGCACAATACCCTGATGATCCCCATGGAGAGGACACGTGCCGAGTTATCTGTAGATGTTGGGGAGCCCTCAAAGAATCGGTAGACACACCGACGTATTTGCCCGATCTGGCATGTGGCCAAGATGGTATCGACTCTCCACTGAGCTAGTGGGGTATAGGACGCCGAGTGTTTGATGAGGAGTCATTCTCATGGTGAGACCGTGGTTGCCCCTCGGGATCCCGAGCCCTCTCGTGCACTCAAAGTGCTGGCATAGCTGAAGTCCTAGGCGTGGGTGTGCACCCTCGAGGGGTCTCGCGAGGGATTGAGAAGTGAATTCGCTCTCTAGATTTTGTATGATATATTCTTTTCTATATCCCGGGCTCTTTGAGCATTTTGACCATGCTTAGTGCATGATGGCATTGTACAGAAACGTTGATCATTTATATATATATATTCTTTTTGGATCAAACCTTTGGCATTTATGGCTTTGCTTCTTTTCTAGTTTCCTCATGTAGATTATGATGTTTATACTTGTATGCTCTTTTAAAATGTATGCAATGGAGAACAAATGATGCAAGTGTTTATTTTCCTTTTGTATTTCATGATGCTGATATATGATAATGTAGATATAATGTGATTTTGAATCTTAGTTTCTGTAAGCAATTTTGGATACTTCATATTTGTTTTGGCAAAGTGATGAAGATAAACTGATATGATGAGCAGATAAACCTACCCCTACCCCCAACTCCACGCAACTAGTAAGATGCGAGGGCTCATCACCGAGAGTTGGGAAGGGTGCAAGTTATGAGATGTGTTGAAATGATATTGATGAAAGACAAACAAAGCTTTGGCGGAACCAAATTAGGATACCACAAGCCCACTCCACTCGAGTGACTTCATAGTTTTGGATGCAACTTTCTTTGCGGTTTATCCAGACTTAGATCCTTAGATGGCCACATGGTAGACAAAATCTAGGTTTTTAGGATTTTGAACTCTTTTGGAATTTTGGACATCTGATTCATTTGTTTTTAACTCAAAGACTTCGAGATTTGAATTGTTTGCTTATGACCTTTTGCATTTGTTTGTCAAGAGGACCCCCTACACTTTGCCCCATGCTACTAGTAAGAAGCGTGGGTTTATCACCGTGGGCAAAGCATAGGTGAGTAAGGGCATTCCCATCCTTTCCCAACCCTATGTCACTAGTAAGAGATGCAAGCTCATCACCAAAGGTTGGTGGGGCAAGGAAATGTGTAAAATTAAAATTTTCTGTTTGATCAATATTTGACTTGTTTACTTGAGTAAAATGTCAGTATGTGCTTATTTCCAAAGAGATATACATATGGGATAGATGTGACACCATGAAGCTTCTAGAATAGACCATAGGCAAGACACTTATCCTAAGAAGAAACCAAAAGTGAGAATAAACCTGTAGATCTTGGCATGGTTACCGTTAAGACTTTGTCATATCTAGCTTTATTTGATAAAATGATTCCGAGATAGTTTGATGATATCATGAAAATGGAGAAGTATGATTAGAGTGTTTATGCCAACAACATCATGAGTTTGTAATGAATTGCTTTGAGAACAAAATTCCTTGATCACAATTTGTGTACGAAACAAGCGGACAAAATGATCTTAATCTATATGAAGATGCAATGTAAATGTAATTATAAATAGTGCTAGTTGCTTACACGTAGAACCACTTGAGGTGTAGGGAATTGATTGTTTCACCAAATTCCTCACCTTCTAGCGTACATAAGAGGTATGCACCATTTCCATAATCCTTCATGACTCGGTATGGGCCCAACCATTTGGGCTGGAACTTCCTTCCTTCGCCGGTCTTCTTGTCGATCCTGGCTGTCTAGCCTTAGAACTAGATCACCTTCATATATGTCGCATTCATAGAATTTCTTGTTATATTGCGGCACATCCGGTCAGCATAGGCTCTGTGCCACTATTCAACATCTAACCTAGCTTCATCTAGGCTTTCTAGTTGGGAGAGACGTGCTTCTCTATAAGCGTCTTCATCCAGAATCCCTTGTAATGAAATGCAGAGACTGGGTATTTCAACCTCAAGTGGGAGAACTGCCTCTGCCCCAAATACTAGTGAGAAAGGAGTTACTCCCATTGGTGTTCTTATTGAGGTTCGGTGGGCCCATAAGGACGGATATAACTTCAAGTGCCAATCTTGTTTGTTTTCTTTCACTGTTTTAAGGAGAATGGCTTTTAGTGTTTTATTCGTCACTTCAAACCTATCCGTTGGCTTGAGGGTAATACAAGGAAGCCATATGATGGCTTATTTTAAATTTATTACACAATTCACAAACTTCGTCATTCTTAAAATAAGTTCCATTATCTGAGATAATGATTTGCGGGATACCATACCGCAAATGATTTGGTTCAAGATGAACTTGGCGATTACAGAACACTCGGTAAGAGTAAGAGGCATAGCCTCTACCCACTTGGTAAAATATTCGGTGGCCGTGATTATGAAATTATGGCCATCTCGTAGATGAGGAGAGAATTTCCCTATTAAATCTAGGCCCCACGTAGAAAAGGGCCATGGAGTCGCGATTGGTTGTAGAGTTTGCATGCTGGGCATGTGGATCTCATGGGAGAATTCTTGGCACTTATGACACTGCGTGCACAAACTCTTTGCGTCGTGTTCTAGAGTGGGCCAAAAATAGCCCATTCGATGTATTTTACGAGTGGTGGCATGGCCACCAAAGTGGCCTCCACACATTCCACTGTGAGATTCATGGAGAATCTTCTTGGATTCTTCTGTGTCAACACATCTTAGAAGCATTCCATTGAACACTTTCGATAGAGCACTTGCTCTATAATGACATATTTTGCTACGATAATGCGTAACCGCCTTCTGTGTTGTGGTGTAGCCCCTTCTGGATACATATGGTCCATGATATAATTAATGATATCAGTGTACCAGGGACACTCAGAGATAGGAGGTCTGGCTTCAATGTAGTATACGCACTCATCTGGAAAATCCAGATCTACTAGATCGCCTCCATCTAATGGGTTATCAGCTAACCAATCCGCGATGATTTGTCCCTTAACGGATTTCTGATTTACAAATGTTAATTCAAATTCTCCCATTAAGGTTATAAAACGTCCAACCTTCTTAGACAAGGACCCTTGCGTGAGAAAAGTTCGTAAATGGTCTATTTTTACCATGACCCTTGTTTCTTGATTTAGCATATAATGTCTTAAGCGTTTGGTTGCAAAGACTATGGCGAGGCATTCTCGTTCTGCTTGTGTATAACGTGTTTCATAGTCGAGCAACATTCGGCTAATGAAATAAATCACACGTTCTCTCTTGTCATCATCTTCTTGAGCTAGCATACAAGCTAGCGAGACATTGGTAGCTCGCGAGTATAAAATTAACGGGTGATCTAGCTTAGGTGGCATTAGCGTAGGTGGTGATAACAGGAAACACTTAACTGCATCAAAAGATTCATTGCAGTCTTCGGTCCAATCAATACTATAATCTTTCTTGAGCAGATTGTTGATTGGATGGATGGCGAAGCTTAAGTCCGGATGAATCTCTGGATTGCACCAAGTTTTCCAAGAAATGACCTGATTCCAGATTCATTCGAAGGTGGGACCATTTCGAGGACAACCTGAATTTTGGTTGGGTCAACATCTATCCCTCGTGACGATATGATGTAACCTAGGAGCTTCCCTCCTGTTACACCAAAGACACATTTTTCTAGATTTAGCGTGACTCCGTATTCTATCAGACGTGAAAGAATGATGCGAAGTACTTCCGGATGGTCACAACACTTCTTGGCCTTAGCCAACAAGTCATCTACATAGGATTCCATGATTTTATGAATTAGATCATGAAATATATATGTCATAGCTCGCTGGTATGTAGCACCAGTGTTCTTGAGACCAAATGGCATAACAACATAGCAATAAGTTCCCCAAGGAGTTATAAACATGGTTTTAGTTTGATCTTGTTCAGATATTTTGATTTGATTGTATCCCAAGAATCCATCCATGAGAGACAAAAGTTCAAATCCAGTTGTTGCATCAACAATGACATCAATGGAGGGTAACGGGAAGTTGTCTTTAGGACACGCTTTGTTAATGTCTCAGAAGTCTATGTAGATGCGTATCTTTCCATTTTTTTAGAACGGGAACGATATTAGATACCCATTGAGAGTAATCGACTGGTTTGATGAATCCTACTTGGAGGAGTTTCATTACCTCCTCTTTTACCATGAGAGCTACTTTGGGTTTCATTGGTCTCGATTTTTGTTTAATTGGTTTTGCATCTGATTTAGTGATGAGGTTGTGCACCACAATGTGGGTGCGAACCCCCCTATCATTTCCTTATAATTAAATGCAAACGCCTTCTGATGTTCTTTGAGGATCCGAGTGTGTATTTCTACTTCTTCTGGGGTTAACGAGGATCCTAGTTTCAATATCCTTGGTTCATCTTCCGTTCCGATGTTAACATCAATTGTTTCTTTGATTAAAGAGGCGTTACCTTCTTCAAACTTAGGCGGGGCTGGAGGTAAGTCCAAATCGTCCCCATTTTCTACTGTGCTTATGCTAGGCTCCATTTGCGAGGGAAGCTCCATCATGGGATTTCCGAAGTAGGAAGATGAATGTGGGATTAAGGAAAAATCTATCATATGATAGGAGAGATGTAATGCCACATAGGTGTTTAAGTAATTCAGAGTGGCCATATCACTATCAATGTGGTCTAGGATAGTAAATTTGTTTTCATTTCCGTTAAAAAAGAGAATTTGTCATTGTTTTTATCAATGGTTCATCACGAAGGGATACTATGAAACGGGTATCCTCTAACTTACTGTTTGGAGTAAAACGTGATGCTAAAGTTGCTATTGAATCAGCGAGAAGATTTTTCTCTCGCGGGATTGCTTCAATTGATATGAAGTCAAACTCCTTGCTTAAATTCAACACAACTGTTTTGTAAAGCTGTAAGTGCTCAGCTTTGGTTTCATATATCTCAGAGACTTGGTTTGCTACTAATTGTGAGTCTCCTAAGACTCTGATGTTATCAACACCGATTCTCTTAGCTAAGATGAGGCCAAGTAGGAGGGCTTCATACTCAACGTCGTTGTTTGTGCATTCAAAATTTAGTTTAAAGGAAAATGGTAGGAATTTCCCCTCGGGAGAAGTAAGGATTATACCTACCCCAACTCCATAACGACATCTAGCCCCATCAAAATGGAGAGTCCAATATTTAACTGGGAGTATAGATGTTGGGATATTTGTTGTGTTAATATCTTCTACCTCTACCATGCAGAGATCTAGTGCTGGGAGAGAACCAACACCCAGGGAATATCCCACGCCTACATAATCAAATGGTAAGAACATTGGTAGATCTTGTTCTATTAATTCAATGATTTTTGCAATAGTTCCTAATGATACTGTTTCTACAGTGTTAGCCTCATCTTTGGGGGTTGGGGCTGCCTTGGCTAGCCTCACAGTTTCAAGATCTGTCGTAGGTACCAACTTTTCTTTTGGTTTTGTGTCGGTAGGTTTATTAAGTTGGTTTGTTGGGAGTTCAAACTCCGAGTGCATGCCTGGTCTTTTCTTTAAGTCAACTAGGTGTACATCGAATGGTTTTGGATCACCTTTGGCTACAAATATCTTTCCTATGTGTAAAAACCTTACTTCTTGAAATAGCGTAGAAGGGATTGCCTTCATGCGGTGTATCCATGGTCGGCCAAGGATCATATTATAGTTAGTTTCCCAATCTATAATATAAAACTTAGTTAAGATGGTTTTGGGTCCTAAGGTGACTGGTAATATTATAGTTCCAACCGAGGTGGCTTTAAGGCTATCATAGCCCCTTAGTGTGTTTCGAGTTGTGGAACAATTCGTTTCTCCATACCCTAGCTTTTGAAGGAAAGAGAAGGGGACTATGTTAACTGCCGCCCCATCGTCAACCATTACGCATTTCACATAGTTGTTATAAACCCATACTTGCAAATGTAAGGCTGGATCACCCTGGCATGCAATCTCAGCATCTGTTGGCATTTTGTTTATTTCGAATATGAATTCGACATCCATATCTGCTTGCCCTGGAGGATGAACATCAAAGTCTATATGATTTACCTGTGTTTCAGGAGGTGGAGTGATGTTAATTAAATGGCCCAAACCTAATGCCTCTAAAAGAGCAGCCCTGTGAGCAGGGGAATTTTTTAATAAATCCAAAAAGGAGATGTGCGAGAAGGTTTTTGTTAGGTCATTAATTAAATCATAGGCACCCACAGGTTTTGCTACGATTTGTTGGATGTTATCTGTCTCTGGCAGGTGGCTTGGACTTGGCTGAGAGAAATACTCTCGTGTCCTTGTTACAGCTTCGATGGGTAGTTCGGCGTCTAACTCCACTAAACCGACTACCTTAGGCCGTGGCTGACTTCCTAGTTGTGGCACAACTAATGGATTTAGCGAGGTCAAGGCTTCATGATCATTGTTTCTGTTATTACACCCTTGTTCGTCCCGATTAGATTTAGCTGTTGTTATCCTAATTTGGGAGCGGATCATTGAAGATCTTGAGGGGTGCATTTTGAGGGGAAACCGCTCGAAAAAGTATTTGATGCCGGTGACATAGGATCTGCCAAAAACATGTCTATGAAAAGTTGTCTTTGTTCTTCTGGCAAGCGTTGCATGAATTTATTGTAGTCACGGCACGTTCTAGTGTCGTGGCCTTGAATTTTGTGGAAACCACAATATGAATTAGGATTGTAATTCCTAGTTTGTTGATTTGGTGCGTATTGTGGCCCAAAATTTTGATCAAACCGTTGCCTATCAAAGTTTTGCATTTGCCATTTTTGATCTTGATTCTAGTTTTGATAACCAGTTGAGTTTTGGCTTGAACCTTGTATAAGGTTTCACCATCGTTGTTGTTGTTGTTGCTTGTGGATGATTAAAATCCACTGCGTTGATTGTCGGGGTAAAGTTGTTGTTTCGTTGGTTGTTTATTTGTGATGGAGTATTGACTACATTTACCTTCTTAGGCTGATCGGTTACTCCATCCGTTGTTACGCCACGATTTTTATTAAGGATTTTAGGTCCTTGATTGACGTTCATGGTAGTAGGATAAGTTGTAGTGTTCTGGTTGGAGGTGACTAACCTCCCATTTGCTCCATATGTTTTCATGACCACTATCAATTCTTTGCTTGATCTATTCGAAGAGCACTCTCAAGTACTTCATCGTAAGTTCTTAGTGGGAACTTCTAGACTTCTTCCTTCACCTCTCTACTAAGAGAATGAAGGAATAAATCACATAGTTCCATTTGATCCATGTTTGGAGCACTTTCCGAAGAATAAAGAACTGTACGCCACCTTTGGATGAAATGGGCGACAGATTCGTTGTGTTCTTGCTTGATGTGTAAGAATTCCCTGATTCCTGTCCTTAATAATTTGTTCATGTCAAAGGCCTTGATGAATTCTGACACGAGCTACTTGAATGAATGGATGGAAGCCTCAGGTATTCTATAATACCAATCGAGAGCGATGCCTTCCAAGGTTTTTGGGAATATCTTAGCAACAACCCCATCCCATGGGAGTAGTTCTCGAATGGCTGTAGCATAAGCTTTGATATGTGCATTTGGATCTCCCTCACCTTTGTATTTGGGCAAGTTGGGAAGAGGTCTTGGAAGCATGACGCTTCGTATGGTGAAATCTAAGGGCTCTTTTAAATATTCTGAATAGGTCCCTATAGCATAGGTTTTGACCATTGATGGTGCTTACTTTGAGGGAGCGGAGGTGGAATGGGTTGTTGATATGGCGTAGCGTATGCGTTGGTAGGGGCATAAGGAAACACCTATGTTTGAGCAAACATGCTGGGAGAGGAGAACATATCCCCTTGTGGTGATTTGGAGTACATGTTTAAGTATGATGGGGTATTGTCCAAGAATGGATTGTTTTGTACTAGACCTGGGAGGAACAATGTTAGAGATGGTGGGTCTAGTTGGTGTTTGTTGTGAATATTGAGGAGTCATACCTAACGTGGTTACTTCGGTGAGGAGGTCTAATTAGCTAGGATGGTGTGGAGGATTGGAACTTCCTGCTTGCATGAATTGAGGATTTGGACTTGTTTGGGTAAGTTCTAACTCCCAACCTTTTCCACTAGAGCTGAAATGACTTTATTTGGTGAAGTCACAATATTTTGCCTTGACGGCATTTGTTGTATATCATGGTGTTGCTTAGGCATGTGATATCCTGCTATGAACTGATCACTTCCTGCCAAGTTTCCCCGAGGGCATTTCCTATATGACGTGGTATGGAGGTATTTTCTTGGAAAGAGATTTCAGGTTGTGTTTGCAAACCTCTTATAGGTGCGCACATACTTCGAGAACGTTGGTCGTTCCTGGCATAACGTACCGAATGTTCATCGTCTAAACCTTGATATGAGTCTGATTGTCTACTAATTTGTGGTCTAAGCAACACCTAAGGAGATGAACCAGATTCTCCGGTGAACGTCATATTATTCGAGCTTGAAGGCTCTATTGTTGCATTTGAGCGAGCTGATCTAACTCCTCAGTTTGAAAAGATGAGTTATATCTCGATCCTTGGAGTTTGTGTTGACAATGGTTAGCGAGTAGGTTGTTACCCCACCGAGGGTGAGGGTGATGATTGCCTATTATGTTGGGCGTAGTATGCCTCAAGACCCAAGAGGGGTCTGCCATATGCATCGAATCCCGACATATTCGGGGGGTATATGAATACCCGCAGAATAATGGGAAGGAGCGAAGAGGTGGTGAAAGCTAATGAGGTAGTAAAGATGAAAGAGTCGTTTAATTTGAAAGAACTAGTAGAAATCTGACTCCAGAGCAGAAAGTAAAATAGTTCACGTCGGGTTCACCAATTTTGTACGATGGAAAAGTGACAAGCGAGCGTGGGAATCTACAAGTAACTCTTCCTCGCACCCGACCTCCCGAGGTCATGCCGAGACATCCGGTGGGGATGGAATATGTATGGGATGCAAAAAAACTAGTTAGGCAATCTAATGTCTTTAATAAGCACTAGTGGAATTTGTGAATCTAAGGCAAAGAAGGCCCTCCTAATCTGAACTAGTGTGATAGATCGATTGGCAAGGATGACTGCTCGAAGGCTCCAATCAATATCGAGCTCTGGCGTGATTCGGTCTATAGGTTGTGGAATACGTGGAAAATGACCTGGGATAGTTTCGTGTATGTCTCCAGATAAGGTCATATGGTGGATGGTAAATATAGTTGACTCTATGGACGATTCTCTGGCCTAGTCCAAAACTCTTTAGCTTTGTTAGCTGCTATATCTAGTAAGGATAACTATTCGATGATGATAGGTGGAAGTGGAGTGGATCTGAATACTAGTGTGTGTAGGCTAGTGTCTATGTCTGATTGACTTATGGATTCGTTGGGTTGCGGGATTTGTGGATCGCAACCGTAGACTCTTGGTTGTTGCGGTCCTACTATGGTCATGCGTAGAATCAGTTCCTAATCCCTAGTATCCAATAATCGTATGCTTTCTCCACTTCTATATTTAGAATCAATAAGCTGTGTAATATTCTTAGGGTACCTCACGGTGTTCGTGCAACTGAATCCTTAAGTGGTATCTATATACGTGAGGATGTCTCCTGCATCGGTTGTGGGACCAAAGGATCACAACCGAACATTTGCTCTCTTTTCAAACCCCTCTACGGTCATGCGGGCATGTATGTAGGGTAATCTGTAGTTTGGTTGACTTGACCAAAATAGGTGTGCTTGGTCATCTTCTAAGTTTAATCCGCTCAATGGGAATTGATTTGTTGTAAGCTTACCGTTGTTCGGAAGACTTAGATCCTAAGATTTTGATCTATATCAGTTATTGCTGTGATGAGATTGGGCTGGGGCATGATTGGCTTGAATACGTATTCTCTGGGCTCCCTAGGTCCCGTGATTGTCATACAAAAGCAATAATGTAAAATGAACTACAAGCAAAATGAAATTTAACTACGTTGAATATATCTATAACATATATGATTTCTCTATTTTTGTATTTTCTGATGAACTATTCGAATGAATCTAAAAGAGTAACTGTTTAACATATCTAGAATTGATAGCTAAAATAACAATTTAAAACAAACAAAATAACCGAGTATAGCTATTTGTCTGTGTAATTTGTAGATCTATTCTAAACAATGAAATAACTGATCTAATCTATTTGCAAGGCTCTCGATCCTACCTCAGAAGTGAGGAGTGAATCATAGTTTCTCAGAAACTATCAATCCCCACAACTTCCCTGGCAATATCGAGAGTAGAATTGACTGAAATAAAGTGATTGGCTACTTTATTTGATATGTTTCTAACTAGAACTTTGAAAGCTAGAACCTGGATTCTGCAGAACAGTGGCAAATCCGATGGTGTGTGTGATCTTGTCCCCTTAGTGTGATTTCCTCGTTCCTTTGTGTTCACATGGATCCAGAAAAGCGTGTAATGCTAGCATCAACAGAAGTAGATATTGGGATAAAGGCAGCTCAAGATACAGACTGAATACAATGCGAGTAGGAGAGGGATAGCGCAAGAGTACAGAGCTTGGCTTATGCAATTCCTAGCGGGATTTATTGCGAGTCATGCAACATGAAACGTCCAGAACCTGAAACTATCCTGTTTGAAGAACAAAACCTGTAACTTTAATGGCTTCCTATTGAAAACAAACTATTCTACTCCAATGGATTGGATAAAATGATAACAACACCTGCACAAGATGGATATGTGGCTTCCTAACAGCAAAACAACACTAACTAGGCATGCAATGAAAGAAACTAAGAACTCTAAGAAAAATGAAAGACTAATTTATAGCAAAGAGAATTCGAGAGGCAAATTTGAGGGGCCATTTTCTTGAGCACAAGCCAACTATTTATAGCATTTGCATTTACCCAAGGTAAAAACCAAACAGAACTCTTAAACTATAAACAATGGCAAAACACTATTCCAGGGAACCAGAATCATAAATGCAAGCTTATGGCGGTGAAAGAAAGCTGGTAAAATGTTGAAATTACGTGAGTCATGTTAAAAGAGCTTTCTGGAAAACATGTAAAGGACCGCCCTATTCGGGCGGAAGTCATGAGACCGCCACCCGAGGCAGGTGGCGTTTTCACCAAGAGAAAAAGGCCAAAAAAAGAGGGGAAAAGGGAAAAACAAAGCATGCGGGGGCTAAGTAGGGCATGTGGGATATTAACGCACACTTGGAGCTCTTTTTCGGATCTTGAACACCTTGCGAGGAGACCTGTATCATCATTGGGGCACCTGTTACGTTTTTTCGGCAAGAGAGTACCTTACAATTTTGGGTACGTACAATACCCTTTAGGATTAGGATCCCATTTCACCCCTTGTAGTTGAGGAGGAAGAAGAGGAACTTAACGAGGGTAGTGGTAGCTTAGAGCATGGAAAGAGGAAACAACCAACTATGGGAGAAAAGAGAGCACACGAGGAAAGCCCCCATTATAGAAAAAAGATGAGGAAGTGGTGGAAATAGGTGCTATGGAGGTAAATGTGGAATAAAGTCTTGGGCACCCATAGTTCAAAAGAGTGCTAAGAAGAACCAAAACTCAAGGCACGGGTCCTTCACAGACCACTAAGGAGGTCACCTAGGACTTTTCTGTTAAAGTAGAAATAGAAACAAAGAAAAGGCATACATCCCTTGGTAACATGATGAAGATGAGAAATATGAGGATAACATGCTGAGAAATCTAGTCAACATTGAGGATGTAGAATAACCTCAAGAAGAAGAATTAAAAACAAGATACTGAGGAGTTGAAGGCGTGAGAGGTAGAAAATAACAAAATTGATGCAGAGGTCATTGAAGATAAGGGTGGGCCATCGGTGAGCATAATGATACGAGAATGACATAGGACCAATGCTAGACTAAAGGCGTACACATTCCTAAGGGTAAGCACTCTAGAAAGGAGAAGGAGGAAGAAACATATGAAACTCCTATAGTTGGGTATGTTAATGACCCAACCAAGATCATACGTGCTAGGTTCCAAAGCACTTTGGAGCCCAAGGACTTGTATGGCTGGGAATTGATGGAATTTGAAATGGCAATCACGTGTACACAAAAACAACTATCATGGACCATGCAGACTCACATGAATGAGCCTGATTTTAATGTGTGTGAAGAATTGTGTGTCTTGCGAAGAATGAAGAAAGCACTAAAATCGCACCATGTCACATGATTAAGCCTACCTATTTGTTAAATGAACACATGAGCAATGCACTATTAAAGGTATCTATAGAGGTTACACGTAGAAACATATATAAAGTGATAACTATTCAGGCACTTCTAGAAGATAGAAAAGATAAATATACCGAGATAAAGTGCCTAACAGAGGAAAAGGAGAAAGATGAGGAAAAGGTGAGCACATTGATGAGTATGGCATGACAAGTTGCTGAATGAAATTTTAAAGGTAAGGCGATTTGGAAGATAAGTTTCAAAAGCGTTTCCCTTTGCAATGAACTATTTGTGCAAAATTGTTCAATTGGTAATGGATGAAGGTCCAATGTGCATGCCAAAACCAAAAGATGCTACGACCCAGATAGAGAAGGTGAAGGCAATAATAGTGCACAAGATTACTAGCTATGAATCTTTACTGCAGACCTTGAAGGATGAATTAAAAAGGAAGATTTGGCATTGAATATGTGTGTGGCCCCTGATGTAATAATAAAGAAAAGGACTATGGCTAGAGGAGGATGAGGTCCTCAAGGCAAAGAAAGAATGAAACACTTGGGTATGAGGAGAGGCTCACTTTGGTAGTAGAGAAGTACGATGCACTTGCAGTCAGCCCAAGACCCTCATAAGAAAAGTATCAAGGAAATTGGAAAACTCATCACGCAAATGATGGATGTTATGGACGGAATGGTATCAAGCATGGATAATGTTCTTAGAGTACTATAGAATGAAGGTGAGAACATGACTCTTGATGAAATGGAAGCAATATTTGTAGACATTCTGATGGATAAAATAAGGAGATGAGTGATTGGAATGAGTTAGAAGCGAGTTCAAAGATGAATTTCCAAATTTAATTTTACTGTAGATGGATAGAGCGCCCAAGTATATTATTTCATTATTTTTGTGCAGATATTCTTTCATTTCTTGTTCTTTATTAATGGAGATGAATCATGGTTACCCATTGTTAGGGATGACAATGAAATTAGTGTGGGGTATTGTTGGGCTGACAAATTTTGGCCTAAGTACTAAAGTTACATAAGGATTGGGCATAGTGTGAAATTATGACTTAGATGTTTCTAGCATGAGGCTAAATATAGACATGGAGTGCGGAACACATTTTGTAGAAGACTTGGAAAGCACACAAAGGCTATTTCGAGACAAGTGGAAGATCAATCAACATGCATAGTTTTGGAGCTATTAATAGGATTAGACTGCAGTTGTATTATTAGATAATCTATTATTAACAAGCTTGCATGATTTTGTATTTATCATGTAAGGAATAATGGCTATTCTTAACATGTAGTCTATTTTTAAGGGTGTTAGGCGGTGAAGGTAAATTCCCCACCCCTATAAATATGTATTTATTTTCATGGCTTAGGGACATACCTATCACATCCATTCGTATCCACGTTTTGTTAGAGTTATGATGCTATTTTATGAGTGCACATGACTTATGGTGACTTTGTTATGTATGTATGAAGATTCTATGTTTTACAACAATTAATATAATGGATCTTTGTGGTTGGATATTGATTGTTGACATATTTGCAACCGGTGATTGTATGGTGAACTTAATCTTGGTTCTTATATGATTTAATCTTGCATCTGGTTCTTATCTAGATCTATTTATGGTTTGTTATTGCATTCTTATTATGGATCTGAAATATATCTATGTATATGTTCATCATGATAAATTCTTGACAAGTTTTACATAAAAGAGACACCTAGTACCTTTGCACACTTTGGGTGAGCGCTCGATTATCGTTGAGTGAAGTGCCAATGCACCTTTGGATATTTGGGAAAATTATAAGATTGCATTTATTTCTAGCCTATTACACCCTACAACCCAGTTGATACTTTAATGCTTTATCTTGTATGACTTTAGCCACTAGCGCCCTAACCTCTCTTTACTTTACTCGCTCCTTTTGGGCATCTTATTTTCTTATGGGTTAGCCTTCAAGTTGTCAATTGTAAACTTAAACTAAGGGAATAATATAAATATAAAACTATGTCACCATAATAAAAGACCAAACTCTAAGAATATACTATCACCACCTAAGGTTACATCCAAAGGAATTCTAAGAGCATCAAATCATCCATCTAGCACTCACTCAAGGAATAAGGGACTTCATTTTCTACATACACACATAGGAGGGGAAGTTAATTTTGACATCCACACATCTACTTACATTTCTACATCTAGCTATTTCTCTCTATTCAAGTGCATCTTGCACAAGATCCACCTAGGGCATGGTTCTTACACACACACTATTATAACAAAAAAGTAGCACCTCGGGAATTTCACATTACTGACCCTCACTTTCTACTAACATGGTATGATCTCACAAGTGTGGGACTTGTAAAGTAAGATCAACCTCCAGAGAAGGCTAATTCCTCTACCTAAATCCTAATGTTAAGCTACTCCTAAGGAAGGAAATGTAGTTATCTACTCCTATTCTAACAATCCAAGGGACCAGGGAGAGAGGGAAATGCATAAAAATGGGAAATCCTACACTAACAAAGGTGATAACACCAAGAAGAGGGTGGAGAGACACTCTCAAATGAGGGATAGTGGAAGAAAAATGATGAAGGAGATGGAAGACATAAGTACCACAGTCTAAAACAACCTTGAAACCACTATTTCCATGAAACACAACAAATTTGAACCCTACAAGGAGAACAAAAGATGCAAAAATACCTATAAATGTAATGAAAGGAAAGAGATTGCAATAGAACATGAGCTAGGACAGATTGATAGCCACAAAACAAGTATTTTATTGCTTTAGAAGGATGCACAATACATTACAATGAAGGTGAAAGGTAAGATTCACCATGTAGATGCTTAAATATGAGGTCTGCAACCCATAAACACATGTGTAGCACTTGAAAGAGAGTGCACAAGCATTACAAGAATGTCCAACCCTTACAAATGAGTCTCTCTTTACAATATATAGAAAATGGGAGAGAGAGAGAGAGAGGAAACATAGGGGAATTCAAATTCCCCTTTCATCCATCGACAAGATGAATTAAATCTTTGGAAATAGTGATGGGCACCCTACCGAACCCACTCCCCATGTCATTTTTCTTGGTTGAGAAGCCAAGGCACCATATCTTTCCAAATATAGTTGTTGAGCTACATGGAGTTGCATATTTAATGCTGAATACGTTTTCCTCCTTTTCTTCCATCAAAATCCATTATGTTTTTGATTCTAATGGTGCCAAATTCAAAGGATCAAGGAGAATTTTCCAATGGTACAAATCTTGTGTGATTTGGAGCTCTGGAGTGAAAGTTATGACCATTTGAAAATTTACAGGTCGGGATGAACAAGGGAGTGATAAGTGGTAGCATTTGATTGGCCTCAAATATTACTTCTACCTATGTCATACTTGTTTTGTATTTTCCATGTGTTGGTCTTTAATTGGTTGCGGGGTCATGCCTTACTTACCTAGACATTATGCGTAGGTATGTTCCATTATGAAATACAAGCCAATAAGAAATCTCCATGCTTCTTGCAATGTCGGTCTTTTGATAGCTCATTCTAATCGCTGCAAAACCACGAGTCAATAGAAAATCTCCACACTACTTTGTAGTGTCATCTATTCTTTCCGATTGACAATCACAAAACATGAGCCAATGAGAAAGCTCCATGTATGGTACATGTTCATCTTTCATTAGTCACACATTCACATCACAAATTTTGTCTAGGTGGACTAAAAAAGTGGCTCCATAGAAATGTAACCATCTGTCTTTGTTGACCTACCAACCTTACCTGGACCCGACACCCTTTCAAAACTTAGTTTATTTTGTAGACTTGAGGTCTATGAAATGCATCTACTCGCTATGTGCCGAAATGGTGACACATTTACTCTCTTTGAGATTTGGATTAGTTACCACTTGTCACCTCTATCTTCAATCATGTGTTACTTGCTTTGACTACCCTTGACTTTTACCTCCGTATTACGGACTTGATAGTCTATTCTCCTCGTTTATTATGTGGACTTGAGGTACGCAGAGCCCAAATTTCTTGAAGAACACCGTAATCATGACACTTGGCCCCTCCTGGATGTTTGGAAGTTAAATTTTATGGGTATTTTGAATGTCTCATGACATTTTTAAACAAAACCCTCCAATTATTGTAACCTTAATCTCTCGCGGGTTTTAATAAAAATGATTAAGTCCATTATTTAAATAACTTATCCAAATTAGCCCAAGGGTTAATTTTGGATAAAAATTTAGTGATCACAAGGTAATGTGTGTCTGCTAGATATGAAGATCACTGGCCTTCAAGCATTCATTTGGCATGGAGTTGAGCCCAAAAATATGAAAACTAATCCAAACTTGAAGAACACACCCATGAGTCCACTTAAAGCAAGTGCTTAGACACAAGCTAATCCTGAAGCTTGAACTGACCATTCTCATCATAAGAATTTTTTGAACTAAATTTTATGGGAGTGGGAAATTATTTTAACTTGGTCCTTTCACCATGTTTCCCCTGTAATCAATGATGAAACCGAGCATTTACCTTAAAATTTTATTTTAGTTGCTCTGCATTTGATTTCCCAAGATATTGCAACCGATCCTTGCAACCTTAAAACTCTTCCAATCTCATATTTTCTAAACATATCTTCTTCAAAGTCCTTCATGAAGAATTATGCAATGAAACCATGTCATGCAAAAGCAATAAAACTATGCAAAACACTTAGGAAACTGAAACTAATCTACCAACAAGACAATGTGTTGAAATCACTTAAAGTAATTGAAATGTAATCTAATATGTACAAGGGATGGTCTTTCCTTTAGTAACAATGCCTTAGATAAATCCAATTGACCAAGATCTGCAACTCTTCTCCATCCAATCTTGACAACTGGAAAGAATTGTTGTTATTACAACATGAAATGGTGTAGGGACCACTCCATATTGTTTAAAACTTGGAGTGTCTACCTGGTTCGGCCCTGTCTGCATCCCACTTCAGGACCAAGTCTCCTTCTGGGAAACTTCTGGCTCTTTTCTTCCTATCAAAACTCATCTTAATATGATCCTGATATTTTTCCATTGTTTGCACAACTTGATTCCTCAATTGTTCCAACTCCATGATCTCTACATATCTAAATTTTATAGCTTTAAACTCGAGATAATTATAGTTTTTTTAATGAGTTCCAATGCTGAAAATTCAAGAGATATTGGTAGCCTTGCTTCTCTGCCATAAACTAACTTGTAGGGTGAGTTACCAGTTGATTTTATGGGAGTAATCTGTTAGCCCACAAGGCTGATTTCAACTTTGTATGCCAAGTCCTTTGGTTTTCATCCAAATTTCTCCTTATGATCTTTAACAAGTTTTTGTTTGTGGACTCAGCTTGACCATTACCTTAGGGGTAATAATTCAAAGATGTGCTCAAGTATATTTCATTTTTAATAACCCAATCAGATATATTTGTGCCAAGGAAAGCTAAAGCATTATCAAAAATGATTGTGGAAGGAACACCAAATCTATCCACAATACCTTCATAGAAATCTAGAATGTTGGCCTCATTTGCTTCCTTCAATGCAACTACCTCTGTCCACTTGGTGAAGTAGTATGTGGCTATGAGGATCCATTTGTGACCCAAGCTTGAATTTGGGTTGATTACCCCAATGAAGTCCAACCCCATTACATGAATGGTTCATTTACAGAGATGGGGTGGAGTGGAAGGGTTGTTAACCTTTCTTTACTTGTAAAGAAGGCACACTTATTGTATTTCTTGACCCATAAATAACAATCATTGAAGAGGTTAGGCCAATAATATCCAACCTTCATGATCCGAGAGATATTACCCTTAGAGAAAAGTGACCTCCTGCTTCTCCATCATGGAACTCATACAACACTTTCTTTATCTCATTTGTCTTGATACACCTTAGGAGAACACCATTCACATCCTTTTTGAATAAGATTCCATCAATGAGCACATATGGAATGGATTGAAGTCTGAAATACCTTCTCTTGGATTTACTCAATCCTTGAGGGCATTGTCTTGTTTGGAGAAATTTGACTACATCTGAGTCCAAAAAGGAGTAAGTAAAAGCATCGACCGACTCTTCTTGGTCATCTTGAAGCACTAAAATGGTCTCTTCATTAGTTTTTTGACCTGAAACTATTTGCTCACACAACCCCTTGCCTCTAACCAACTTAGTTATTTTGATGTCAATGTCATACTCCATTACCTTGGTTATCCAACTAGCCCTTTTCTCATTTAGATCCTTGTTCAAGAGGAAGTCTTTTATACCAACATGTGAAACTAACAAGTGGATCTTGTTGTTGGACACCAAATGTTTGAATTTCTTTAATCTTCTTATGATGACAAGGACACATTTTTTAATAAATGAATATCTCATCTCATAGTCCTTAAGATTCTAGCTAAAAAATGCAACAAGATGTTCCAATCTTTCTTCATTCAACTGCACAGTATGATGCCTGATATTATTTTTGTACCTCCAAAGGCATACAAAGTAAAATCCTTTGATAAATCTAGATTTATGAGAGTTGGGGCCTATGTAATTACTTGCTTTATGGCTTCAAATATTTCCTTTCCTTCAGTAGTCCACTTGAAAGTCATGCTCTTCTTCAACATCAATGTCAATGGCTTGATAATATTGGAAATATTTAGAACAAACCTTCTAAAAGTTGATTATCCCAAAGAATCTTTGGAGAGATTTATTGTGGCTTGGAAATGGAAATGCAAGAATAACACTAACCCTTTCTAGATCAATGCTTAATCCTTTCATTATAAATAGTATGGCTAAGGATTTTACCTTCATGAGCTAGGAAGATGAATTTTTTTAGATTAAGAGAAAATCCAAATCATCTACATCTTTCAAATACTTTCCTGATATAAAAGAGGTGATCAATTGCATCCTTAGAGAACACCGTGATGTCATCCAAGTACATAAGAACAATTTTGTTGATTAGTCGCTATCCCTTTGGAATGTTTTTCCTACGTTAGATAGACTAAATGGAATTTTCTTGTAGGCGTAGGTTCCCCATTTTGTAGTAAAGGATGTCTTGAAATGATATTCCTCCTTACCACGATTTGATTGTATCCTGAGTATCCATCTAGAGAGAAAATCTTCCAAAACCTGCTACCATTTATATAATTTGTTCCATTGAAGGAAGTGGGTAGTGATCCTTCAAGGAAGCATTTTTCAAGTCTCTAAATTTAACACATAACCTGATCTCTCAATTATTTTTCTGCACACTTGAGACTAGATTGGAAACCTAAGATGAGTGCTTGACAAGAAAAATTATGCTTTCTTCAATTAACTTGTTTAACTCTTTCTTCCGAGAGTCCCTAAATGTGGATTGACAAGTCTTTGTTTCTATTTGATAGGCTTGGCAGTTGGATCCAACTCAATGGTGTGTTGAGCTAAGATGGGATCAAAACCTCTAAGGTCTTCATAGCTCCATGCAAAAACATCAGAAAATTCTTGGAAAATTTCTACAAAATCATGTTTTTCTTGTGAAGTGCTTACCTTACCAATTTGAAGAAATTTGCCTTCACCAACTGATATGGGTTCGAATCTTCACCTTTGACCGTTATGTTAGCCTTTTCTTTCCTAAACTGATCATTGGGGTTGAAAATGGATTCCAAGGTCACTAGGCCCTTGGGTAGCTTGTTTGATATGAGTTGAATGACTTGGTATCCATATTGTTCCTCTAGCTTGACTTGATTCTTTGAAGAAAACTCATCTTATTCTTGAATGAAATTGACAATCTACTGATCATTCTCAAATACTTGCCAATTTGTGACATTGTCCGGTATAGAAGGCCTCATTATCACCTTTATATGAGGTTGAAATTTTTCTGCATTTTTATTTTTTTAAAACATCAAACCTTGCTCCAACTGCAACTAGTTTGTCATCGACTCATTTTATTTTCTTGAAATGGCTTGGATGTTGAAAGATTCAGACTATTCTAGAAGATCACATACCATGTGTTTGTAGGCCTTTAGTAGATCATTCTTGGCTTCATTTGATCCTCTTATCTTGTTCATAACCATATCACTTTGTCTCTAAAGGTCTACACATTCTTGATATTCTTCTTCCTTGCCCATTGTAGACCGTGAATGAGGGACTCATACTTTTCTTGTGTTGTTGGAGCAACTTATTTAAAACCTAAAATATGAGTATTACTTGATACCTTTGGGAGATACAAGGACTACACCTCCTCCTACACCTTATTTGCTTCTTGATCCATTAAAGAACATCTTCCAAATGCCATTATCATCTTCATCATTTAGCTTGGTAACACTAGGAAGGGGTGTATTTTATTCATGTAGGAAGTAAATACCTAGGACAAACTCTTCAATATCTTTATATGGATCAAATTTATAATGCTTATGTTCCCACTCATCAAGTATCAAATCAGGAATTCCTTTAATATGAGTATCTTCTTCTTGAGTACTTGATCAATCCTCTTGATCAAAGATTGTACAATTGACATTGATGGGGCTAGGCACATAAGGTTCTATATGGTATGTAGTAAAATGTTTAGACTCGATAGTAGCTTTAGTGCCATACCTAGTCCTGAAGAGCACGTGAGACCAATCTGTTGATAAGTATCCTGTAATTCTGGCATGAGAAATCCCTAGATAGACATAGAGAAAAAAATTTGAGGTAGATCAATTATGGATACATCTTGAGAAACCTGAACCATTGGTACATGTATATAATGTGAGGGTTAGAGCTCTAATAACTCCAACAATTTCTACTTTTGTTCCATCCAACTGCACTACTCTTGAAAGAGGTTCATACTTGAGGCCTAGCTAGTTTGTAATTTGTTTTAACATTACTTTTGAACTACTTGCGCTAGAGTCTATCATAAAATTGTGCACCAAGTTATTTCCTATGATCAAAGATACATAGAAAGGTGGATGCTTCATGTTTCGCTCGATTGAACCTCCTTTTTTTGCATTACATTTGTAAGAACCTTTTCTTGTTCGTGGGTGAGTCATTTAGGATAAACAAGTTGGCCATAAGCTGTTTGTAAAATATGGTGTTAACCTAGAATCGAAATGAATCCCACATGGATATGATAACATTAGTTTTCTTCATATGCTTAAGGATGTTGAAAGGAGTTGGATTATATTTCTTTTGCACCTTACTTACAACAACATTTTCTTGCACTTGGGTTGATATGGAAGGTCCTCTAGGATGATTTTGTACATTTGGAGTTATGTTTGAATTGCCACCTCCTTGGAGTGTCAAAGAAGGTTGAGAAGGGCCTACATTTTCAGATTTTCCTTCTTCAATATCTCTTTTCTTATATCTAGTGTTTGCAGCCACACCTTGAGGAAGAGTTTGATTTATTCCACAAAATTCATCAATTTTCCAATTTACAAGTGAAATATCACTTGGTGGTGCTTCCGAGTGACAATTTGTTGCTGATTTTCCTCTACAAGTGTATCTTGAGAAACAAATGCACCTTGCACCATCAAATATTGGTTCAAAATTTCATTGGGGCATGTTGCTTGGTTGTGTGGAAGATGACAAGGGAAACACCACTCATAATCTTGCACAAGATTGTTTTGAACATGAACCAAAGCTTGAGATGAACTAGCTACATTGGGATTGTACGGTTGAAATGGCCTAGCAGAGGGAAATTGATTTTGATTTTGATTTGCAGCTTGGGATGGAGGCTTTTTTGGTTGGTATGAGGCCTTATTTGGTTGGTATGAAGGTTGATAAGGTTTGAAATTTTTTTGCTTGCTACCTCTTAATGGATACCAACTCATTCCAAAAAAATTGCAATTGTTTCATTACCTCTTGTAACTCAGCTGAGGTGTTTGAGGAAGTAGATGCTTGGATAGAGATTTGATTCCTTGGGGTTGGGATAGGGGATAATTTAGGGGCTTGATGAGAAGCATATGTCTCAATCTCGGGAAAATAGGCATTGGAGGTCTAGGAGAAAGTTTCCTAGCTTGAATAAGACTATTCTCAACCCTAATAACAATGTTATAGGAATTTGGTAATGTTCTACCCCCATAGACTAAATCACAATTAAAATGTCACCATTCAAATCTTTTAGATAATAAAGAAATGCATGTTGGGGTGTAGTTCTTATCACTTGAGGAATTATGTCCCAAATCTTTTAGAATCTGGTGTTAAAGTTTGTCATCTGCTCGTTAGGGGCCCGCTTTGTTGTTGTTAGCTTCTCTACCAAGGACAGGTGATCTGACTTATCCTCAAAATAATTAGACAAGGTTGTGCCATGATCATCCCAACTAGTAATAGATGCAAGTCTCAAGTTTATATGTCATTGAAGTAATTTACCCTTGAGTGAAGATATTAACATCCTAACGCTACATCATCTTGTGTAACTAGATGAATAAAGCATACATTTGCAACATCCTAAATGTGCTCAACAGGGGTAACTTGATTCTCACCAGTGAAGTATGGAATAATTTTGAGTGCAGCTATTGGTATGTCATGTTGTGCATTACAAAGAAGTGGGATTCCACAAAGTAAAGTCAAAAATTGTAAATTCCTCTATGGTGCTGCCATAATAATAGGTATCGAACTCTAGTAGACTGCAAGAAAGGCCTACCAGGAGGTGGAGTAGAAAGAGTCCTATTTGGTGGTGAAGGTGACCTCTGAACTACTACTGCATCTTCCTCTCCTCCTGTGTGATAACTACAGGTATTCAAAAGCTCCTTCTTTTGTTGTCTTTGAATTTTTATGGATTCTTCTCATGAAACTTAGGCACTAATACTATTGAAACCAATGAATAGAATGATTGGAGTCACTAGGTGTGTCACTTGTAGAGTGTTGAGTTCTAGAGCTCAATTGATTCAAAAATATAATGCTTTATTAACTTTCTAGAATACACACAGTAACCAACTTCGGTTGGGAAGCGTCATCGGTCACTGGGGACCGACATCAATCAAACAAGTAGGAATTGGTATTAGTTAGGGTAACCAACATTATTTACCTGTGCGTGATTTATTTTATTTAAGTCACATGAATTAGATCTAACCTTTGATTAAAAGGTGATCTAATTGCATAACTAATGTGCCCTAAGTTTGTATATAGTTATATAAGCTAGAAATATAGGGTTAGAAGTAAGAATTAGAAGAATTGTGAGAAGGAATTCTTGGGGAGAAAAAAAAGAGAAGCTTGTGAGGAAGAAAGTCACTGTACATACGGGAGAGATGTGGAAGATTACGAGATCTTCATGGTATATCCTCTATGAAGCTTTAAATAATATATTGGCCATTTCTTAGTGGACTTAGCTCATACTTGGGTGAACCACGTTATATCTTGTGTATTGTTTCTTCTGGTTTATTTCCGTATTTATTTCTTGTATGCTTAGATCTGATATATATCTATACAATTGGTGTGATTAACCCCAACAACTGGTATCAGAGATTTTTTTGTTTGAGGGTTTTATGTGTTGACAGATTTACTCACAGAGGGATTTCTAATTGAGTGGGAGCTACAACAATGGTAGAAGATGGAAAATACATAGTTGAGAAATTTGATGGCTGTAATTATCAATTATGGAAGATGTAGGTGGAAGATTATCTATATCAGAAAGATCTATACTTACCGTTGGATGAGAAGGCAAGACCTACAAAGATGATTGATGAAGAATGGAAAATTCTTGACAGAAAGGCTCTGGGATCTATAATATTGAGCCTTGCAACATCTATGGCTTCAAATATTACCAAAGCAGCAACCACAATAGCGTTGATGAAATCATTGGATAATTTATATGAAAAACCTAGTGCTTTAAATAAATTTTATTTGATGAAGAAATTATTTAATTCAAAGATGCAAGAAGGTGAATCTACATCAAGTCATTTGAATGATTTTTGTTCTATTGTAAATCAATTAAAATCGGTTAATATTTCGTTTAATGATGAAGTGAAAGCACTTTTATTCTTATACTCTTTTCGAGATAGTTGGGATAACTTGGTAATTGTTGTTAGTAATACAACGTCTGCTACTAATATTTTAAAGTTTGATGATGTGGTTAGTATAATCCTGAATGAAGAAATACATAGGAAAATTATAGGGGATTATCATCTCTTATTTTTGGTAGAGCTATTGCACAAAATTTAAAAAAACACCATAAATAATAATCTGATTCAAAACATATGGGATATATTACATAGAGTAGTGATTACATTATATAGAGATAACGACTCCTATAAAGATGGTGTCAACACCAATCCCTCAATTCTCTCTAGTCTATCTCCTAGAATCACTCCTTATCCCTTTATTCTCTCACTCAACTCTATCAAACTACCCGTGAGTTGTTTATTACAACTTCACATTCACTCACACTATATTATTATTAAATGAGTTTCACATCTCATTTAAATAATAATACACACAATACAATTTATTAATAATGTTACACAATATATTCGTAACATCATCCGGTAATGCTTTGAATGTAGAAAGCAGGGAAGGCATGAGTGATCTAAGATAAATAATAATGGGAAATAGAATTCTAAGAATGGTAGATCTAAATCCAGAGGTAAAGGAATAACCTGCTGGAATTGTGGAAAGAAAGGACATGCAAAGAAGGATTTTTAGTTTAAGAAAAACAAAGAGAATGTACCAGATAAAGGTAAAGAGATAAATTTTGCATCTTCTAAGGTAATGCAAGATGCCCTTATTCTCTCCTTGGATAATAAAATTGAATCATGGGTTTTAGATTCAGGAGCTTATTTCCATACTACCCCTAATAAGGGTTATTTCAGAAATTATGTCTAGGGTAATTTTGGGCATGTTTATTTAAGAGATGATGAACCATGCAATATTATTGGTAAAGGAGAAGTTCATCTAAAATTGCAAAATGGAAATACATGGATATTGAAAGATGTGAGGCATGTGCCAAGCCTTAGGAGAAATCTAGGTGAATCTGGCCGTATGGTTACATTCACAACTAACTCTTGGAAGATTACCAGGGATCTCTTATTGTAGAAAGAGGAAAAAGGTAGGAACATTGTATTTATCTACCCGTATTATTGATTTATTTTTTCTCGTGTTATCTACTTGATTCGGATGCAAGCATGTGACATAATCAACTAGGCCATATGAGTCAAAAATGAATGTAAATCTTAAAGGAAAAGGGTAAGTTATCAGATTTGAAAGATGTAGATCTTGATTTCTATGAGCATTGTATATTTGGAAAGCAAAAGAGAGTGAGATTTCTCAAAGTTGGGTCAACAAAGAAGGAACAAAAATTGGAGCTTGTGCACTCAGATGTGTGGGGACCAACCCAGGTAGCTTCTCATGGAGGATCCCAATATTATGTGACTTTCATTGATGATGCCACAAGAAAGGTATGGGTTTATTGTATTAAACGTAAATATGATGTTTTTGAGACTTTTAAAAGATGGAAAGCCCTTGTGGAAAATGAATCAAATTCAAAGTTAAAATGTCTTAGATTTGACAATGGTGGTGAGTACTACAACAAGGTTTTCAATGATTATTGTTCAATAAATGGAATACACAGAGAAAGAATGGTTCCTATAACACCACAAGAGAATGGTGTTGCTAAAAGAATGAACAAGACAATCATGGAACATGTAAGAAGCATGAGGATACATACTAGATTACCCTTGTAGTTTTGGGAAGAAGCAATAGACACGATGATTTATTTAATTAACCGTGGGCCTTCAAGTGCATTGGATGGTGGAATACCAAAAGAATCTTGGAATGGAAAAGAGGTATATCTTTCTTTTCTTAGAGTATTTGGTTCAAAATCTTTTGTGCATGTTGATAAAGAAAATAGAAAGAAGTTAGATGCTAAATCTAAGAGATATAATTTTATTGGTTATGGCTTTGGTGATTTTGGATTGCATTTTTGGGATTTAGAATATTCTAATATTCTTAGAGTCGTGTCATTGAATGGAATGAAAAAAATGTACATGGATCAAGTTTTGGTACCCAAAGATGAACTAGTTAGAAAGTTTGTGGAGGAAAAATCATTCTCATATTTTGAAAATACATCTACAAGTACCATGTATCGGTCCAGCTTGAATCGGTATCGGTTGAATCGAATCGACATCGGTCGCCGGGACTAACATTGGATACGAGAAGATCATGACCTATGTTGGTTACTTGAATCAATGTCGAAAGAGATGACTGGTGACAATCATGTCAAAAGTGGATACCAATATACAGGATGTCCAAATTAAGCCTTCGACACCCCAAATCTCAATTAAAAGGTCACAAAGGGTAAGTAGACCTCAAAAATATTTACACCTTCCTTATCTTATTTATTATTGACTGATAGTGGTGAACCATAAAGTTTTGAAGAAGAAATGCAAGATGAAACCCACAAGAAGTGGGAACATGACATGGATGAGGAGAGGGACTCCTTGAAAAAAATCAAACATGGGATTTGGTCAAGTTTCAGCAGGAAAAAGAACATTGCAGAAAAAATGGGTTTACATGATCAAGGAAGAAGAGGGTGGATAGAAAATATACAAGGCAGGGCTTGTGGTAAAAGGATTTGGACAGAAATTGGGTATTGATTTTGGTGAGATATTTTCTCCTGTAGTAAAAATGACTTCCATACATACTGTATTGAGTTTAGTTATAGTAGAATATTTGCATTTAGAGAAACTTGATGTTAAGATGAATTTCCTTCACGGTGACTTGCGGGAAGATATTTATATACATCATCACTTGGTTATGAAGACAAGGGAAAGGAGAAACTTGTGTGCGGAGTTGAAAAAGAGCTTTTATGGGCTCAAACAATCCCAAGGTAATGGTATATGAGGTTTGACAGTTTTATACATGACCATGGTTATATGAGATGTGAATATGACCATTGTGTTTATTTCAAGAAGCTTGAAATGGAAGCTTTATTATTTTTTGTTATGTATGTGGATGATATGATTATTGGAGGATCTAGTATGTAGGACATTGGTGAACTTAAAGAAAAGTTAACTCATACTTTTTCAATGAAGGATATGGGATCTGCAAAGAAAATCCTTGGCATGAAAATTCTTAGAGACAAAAAGAACAAGAAATTGTATTTGTATCAGGAACATTATATCAATAAGGTATTGGAAAGGTTTAATATGTAGAATTCAAAACTTATAAGTACACCTATGGCTGGAAAATTCAAATTGAACAAAGATCAGTGTCCTATATCACATAAGGAGGTTGAGTACATGAAACGAGTTCCATATGCTTTGTTAGTTGGAAGTCTTATGTATGCTATGGTTTGTACCAGACCAGACATTACATAGGCAATGGGAGTTGTGAGTAGATTTATGGCCAATCTAGGTAAAGAGAATTGGAAAGAAGTCTAATGGATTCTCAAGTATTTGAGAGGGACACCCAACATGTAATTATGCTATGGAGGTCAGATACTTCTTTACGTGGTTATGTTGATTCGAGACATGGATGGAGATTTAGATGGTAGGACAAGCACCACTAGATATGTATTTATAGGAGGTGACATGATGGTTAGTTAGATTTCTAGATTACGAAGGTGTTGTAATTTTTTTACTACAGAGGCCGAATATCATGTAGCTACAAAGGATAGCAAAGAGATGATATGGATGAGCAAGTTCATGGAATATTTGGGAAAAGAGCAAGAGGATTGCAAATTATACAATGATAGTCAAAGTGTGATTCATCTGGAAAAGAACTCAGCATTTCATTCAAGAATGAAACATATTTAGTTCATATATCACTTCATCCGGTAGGTGTTGGAGGATAGGAAGCTAAAATGGGAGAAATTTCATATGAATAAGAACCATTTTGGATATGCTAATGAATCCATTGGAAAAGGAGAAGTTGGAGCTTCACTCTAATTTTATTGGTCTTCAAGTTTGAGACTTGAAGAGGGAGAAACAAGCCAAGGAAAGGATCCAAGAATGGAGTTGTATGGTACAGTGCAACAATTTATCTCCAAGTGGGAGATTGTTGAGTTGTGGAGCTCAATTGCTTCACAAATAACATGCTTTATTAACTTATCTGGAATACACAGTAACCGACGTTGGTTGGGTAACCGTCGTCGGTCACCTAGGGACTAACATCGGTTAAGTAAGTAGGAACCGATATCGGTTAGGGTAACCAAAATCGATTACCTATGCGTGATTGATTTTATTTAAGTCACATGAATTAGATCTAACCTTTGATTAAAAGGTGATATAATGGTTGTAATTGCATAGCTAAAGTGCCCTAAGTTTGTATATGCTTATATAAGCTAGAAAGCTAGGGTTAGAAGTAAGAATTAGAAGAATTGTAAGAAGGAATTCTTGGAGAGAAAAGAAAGAGAAGCTTGTGAGGAAGAAAGTACTATACATCCGAGAGAGGTGTGGAAGATTACAAATCTTCATTATATATCCTCTGTGAATCTTTGAATAATATATTGGTTGTTTCTTGGTGGACGTATCCCACACTGGGTGAACCATGTTATATCTTGTGTATTATTTCTTCTAGTTTATTTCGTATTTATTGCTTGTATGCTTAGATCTGATATATATGTACAACTAGTGTGATTAACCCCAACAAAAATCCTCCAAAGGCTGAAATTTACCAAGATAGACACCAAAACTTGGAAAAGGAGAACTTTAACTTCTAAACCATCCCACTAGGCATGTCAAAACTATTATGCCAAAAAAGTAACACCATGAGATTTGCACATTGCAGACCCCTATTTTTGCTAACATGGGATGATCTCACAAGTGTGGGACTTGCAAAGTGAGATCAACCTCTAGAGAAGGTTGGTTCCTCTACCTAAATCCTAATGCTAAGCTACTCATAAGGAAGGAAATGTAGTTATCTACTCCTATTCTAATAATCCAAGGGACCGGGAGAGAGGAAAATGCATAAAAATGGGAAATCCTACACTAGTAAAGGTGATAACAACAAGAAAAGGGCTGAGAGGCACTCTTAAATGAGGGATAATGGAAGCAAAATGATGGAGAGGGAAAACATAAGTACTACATTCCAAAACAACCTTGAAACTACCATTTCCATGAAACACAACAAATTTGAACCCTGTAAGGAGAACAAAAGATGCACAAAATACCTGCAAATGTAATGAAAGGAAAGAGATTGCAATAGAACATGAGCTAGGACAAATTGATAGCCACAAAAAAGTATTTTATTGCTTTAGAAGGATGCACAATACATTATAATGGAGGTGAAATGCAAAATTCACTATATAGATGCTCAAATTTGAGGTCTACAACCCATAAACACATGTGCAAAATTTGAAAGAGAGCACACAAACATTAAAAGAATGTTCAACCCTTACAAATGAGTCTCTCTTTACAATATATAGAAAATGGGGAGAGAGAGAGAGAGAGAGAGAGAGAGAGAGAGAGAGAGAGAGAGAGAGAGAGAGAGAGAGAGAGAGAGAGAGAGAGAGAGAGAGAGAGAGAGAGAGAGAGAGAGAGAGAGAGAGAGAGAGAGAGAGAGAGAGAGAGAGAGAGAGAGAGAGAGAGAGAGAGAGAGAGAGAGAGAGAGAGAGAGAGAGAGAGAGAGAGAGAGAGAGAGAGAGAGAGAGAGAGAGAGAGAGAGAGAGAGAGAGAGAGAGAGAGAGAGAGAGAGAGAGAGAGAGAGAGAGAGAGAGAGAGAGAGAGAGAGAGAGAGAGAGAGAGAGAGAGAGAGAGAGAGAGAGAGAGAGAGAGAGAGAGAGAGAGAGAGAGAGAGAGAGAGAGAGAGAGAGAGAGAGAGAGAGAGAGAGAGAGAGAGAGAGAGAGAGAGAGAGAGAGAGAGAGAGAGAGAGAAGAGAGAGAGAGAGAGAGAGAGAGAGAGAGAGAGAGAGAGAGAGAGAGAGAGAGAGAGAGAGAGAGAGAGAGAGAGAGAGAGAGAGAGAGAGAAGAGAGAGAGAGAGAGAGAGAGAGAGAGAGAGAGAGAGAGAGAGAGAGAGAGAGAGAGAGAGAGAGAGAGAGAGAGAGAGATTTGAATTCCTCTTTCATCCACCAAGAAGATGCATTAAATATTTGAAAACAATGATGGGAACGTCACAAACCCACTCCCCATTTCAATTTGATTGTTGGAGAAGAAGGCACATCTTTGTTGAGCTACATGGAGTTACATATTTAATATGAATACATTTTCCTCCTTTTCTCCCATAAAACACCATTAATTTCTAATTTTGATGGTGCCAAATTGAAGGGATTGAGGAGGCCTTTCCAACGATACCAATCTTACGTGATTTGGAGCTATGACCATTTGAAAATTTATAGGTCAGGATGAGTAGGAGAGTGGCAAGTGACAACATTTGATTGGCCTCAAAGATTGCTTCTCCCTACGTTTTGTTTTCTCTGTCTTTGCCACGTGTTAGTATTTAATTAGTTACAGTTTTGAGGCTTACTTACGTGTACATTACATGTAGGTATGTTCCATTATGAAACACGAGCCAATAAGAAAACTCTACACTTCTTTGCAATGCCCGTATTTTAATAGCCCTTTCGACCACTGTGAAACATGAGCCAATAGAAAAGCTTCATGCTACTTCATAGTGTCAATTTGTTTTTTCCTAAATAAATATTACAAAATGTGAGCCAATAAGAAATCTCCACGTATGATACGTGTTCACCTTTCATTGGTCACGCCTTCGTATCACAAATTCTATCCTGGGAAAACTAAAAACTAGTTGATCCATAGGAATGTAGCCATGTGTCCCTATTTACCTTGCAATCTTTCCCAAACCCTTCGCCCTTTTAAAACTCGGTTTATTCCACGAACTTGAGGTCCACAAAATGCATATACTCCCCTTACATCAGAATGGTGACGCATGTCCTCTATTTGAGTTTTAGATCATTTTCTGCGTGTCATCTTTAGCTTTGGTTGTGTGTTACTTACTTTGAATTCCTTTGAATTTCACCTTGATCGCGAACCTAAAATTCTATTATCCATGGTTTCTTTCGCAGATTTGAGGCTCGTAGAATCCAAATTCTTTGAAGAACACCAAAATCGCAACACATGGCCCCTCCTAGATGTTTGGCGGTTAAATTTGATGGGAATTTTGAATGTCCCGTGGGATTTTTAAATAAAACCCGCCAATTCTTTGAACCCTAGTCTCCCAAATGTTTTAATAAAAATGGATAAGTCTATTATTTAAATAATTTATCCAAATTAGCCCTAGGGTTATTTTGGGACAACACAAATACGAGAACTACATGGATTTTGAGATGTAGTGCAATGCTCGATCATAAATTCACTATGTTGGGTGACTTCCGAGGTCGATCGACTCCCCATTTTCAACTTTTTCTTTATAGGATTTGATGTGTTTTGGGGGTTTTACAGAGATCATTTATTTTACGAGGTTATAGGAAAATTCCATGGGCATAGTGCAATATATAGGAGACCAACAATGAAGGTCAGTAGACATCTTACAACACAAGAAAATCCATATTTTGACCATTTTCATAGTCGGGAGTGCCTAGAAGCATACTCTAGCACCTTGGCGCCCTAACCCTTGATCAACGCACCCTGATCAAGCTTATTCCAACATTTCTACAATTTTCTACATGTAGTTACCATAGATTCCTCCTCATGTTCAACAATTTTCTAGTTTGGCATACTTTGGAATCAATTGCTAAATTAGTTAAGTCATCTATTCCCTCTCTTGCACCTAGGGTTTCATTATTATCCAACTTATCACTTATGTCATGTCTCGTACTTCATTACTTGTTATTTTAGTGTGTCTCTAAAATTAGGGTTTTACAAATTTAAAATTTGTTTAATCACAACCAATAGTGATGGGGGTAGGAAGTGAAATTCCCAAGGGTGCGAGGGATAGAAGAATATCCAACAATAACAAAGAGCGAGGGCCCCTTATTTAGTATCTAAGAAGGAGGAGGCATGTGACCATGGTTGAGGACTGATGGTGTAGGATAGTATCTATGTGTATGTGAGGGAGATGGATGTGGTAAAGGAGGTGGAGAAAACCTATAGGAATGGGCTACCTAGGTAGGGGACTTAAGACGAAGGGGTGGGATAATGGACCAATGAAGATGATGGGGTTGTGATGTAGGCCGTGTACAAATGGTAGAGCTAGGTGTAGAAATATATTTATACTTGGGAGGTGCATGAGGCCTAGATGCCATGAATGGGGCTGAAAAAGAGGTGAGAGTGGGCCTAGGTAATGGTTTACACGGTGGAATAACTTGAATGGTGCCAACTTTCTTGTTATGAATGAACTTAAGACATAAGAGAATTATGGAAGGGATACATTAGGTAGTCCGAAGCCAAGGAGACCTAAGACCATGTCATAGCACTTGATTTCATATGTAACAAGGAATGGTATGGGTATGGTAAGGGACCAATAGTAATAGTAAGGATGACACATGTGTAAGAATTGGGAAATAGAAACATGACTTGAGTGATTGGAAAGTTGATAGCTAGTAAGAGTGTCACAGAGCATGCATTAAAAAAGGTTGAGGATGGACCATAGTATTGTTTACTATATGAGTACCAATACAAACATCAATATGTAACTCATCGAGGAAAATGTAGTATGGTAATCATGACCCAAAAATATAATAACCGGTGGTGGCATGTCAATAGTAGTAATGATAAAATCAAGTGGTCACAATGATGGGAGAGACACAACATGATCTCGCATGATTGACATATGAATAAGTAGCCAACTTGTCATGTCTTGGTAATGGGTCATTGAATATTTTAAGATTTTGATTGTCATTGATTGGTTTAGAAGTAGATGGATCAGGAAGCTTGATTGCATTATTTTCCATAAGATATTCAATGAGATGTTTGAGCTTACAACAACGATCAATGGAATGCCAGTTGCATTGGTGATAATCAAGCATGTGTTTTCATCGTAATTATGATCACATGGTCGAGAAGGGTCTATATTGAGTGGTGGAGGGAGAGTAATTAGATTTCTTTCAATGAGTTACAATAATAGGAACCGAGGTGCATAAGGTAGCTTAGTAAAAGTGCACCTCGTGGGTTACAATTGAAGCTTTTCTCGGTGTAGAAATAAAATTGATAGTAGTTTTAGAGTCATTATGATTAGTAGATGTTTTGAATGTAGATTTTTCTTGAAATTTTTGGAATATGAAGTAGAAGAAGTATAATAATAGTTCAATTTTCCCATAGCTAGTAGTTTGTTTTCACGTAGTTTGAGTGTGTGCCACATATGATAAAAGGAAGAAGAAGTATCGAAAATGACACTCTCTTAGAGTGGAGGTAAAATAATGTGAACAAAGAGGTCTTACAATTGTGAATCAGCTAGAACATTAGTCATTTTGGAAAGGTTTTTCTTATACTGTAAGACATAGTCCATAAGATGTTCATTAGATCCTTATTTGATTTTAGCTAGTTATGCATAGGATATCTTAGTGCCAATATTCATAGAGAAATGAGCAAGTAATGCATCATATAAAGATGTAAAAGATGTTACCAAATGGACAGGTAGATCATAGAACCATCGCATAACATAGTCATGTAAGCTTTGAGGAAACAATTTGGCCAATAATGTAAGGTCGTCAACATAGTCAAGACATGCAAAGTGAAAGGATTGAAGGTTCTCATGAGGGTCACCATGTCCATTGAAGGTGGAAAATTAGGTGGGATGGAGTTAAGAGGAGATGACGGGTGTAAAAGGGATACGAAGGAGTGAGGAATCTAGAGATGGAGAGGAATATGAAGTGGATTGTTTTAACTATTGAATTTGGGCTTGCATAAATCATGGTATAATGAGGCTAGGTTATGGGTGCTGAAAGAGGAGTTGTGTCATGTGTGAGAAGTAATGGGGAGGGTAAATTGGGTTGTAGGTGTATGCATAAAAATGGGGATAATAGATATAGGCCAAAGAGTGGTGGTGGGAGGAGGTGTAAGTGTTACAATAGGAACGGTAGTATCATTGGAGATCGGGGGGTTGCTCTCTGCTAATCGCTTGGCCTCATCACAAGTAAAAAATAATAAAATATCCAAGTCTTGTGGGTGTTTAACAAGATGAACATTAAGATCATGGAGATCGAGTTAGTGAATGGTTTAGAAATTTTAGCCATGGAAGGTAGGGTTCGAGTGAATGGGTTCACCAAATGATTTAATCTAAATTGAATTAAATATAATTTTAGAGTAACTAAAATAAAAATGATATTTAGGTAATAAAATATAGTAATGTCCAAGTAATAAGCATTCACTTAATGTAAAACCCTAAGAAAATGAGAGAGAGATGACTTAAGCGATTTTTGTAACTGGTAGTGATATGGAGTGTGTATTTCTTGGAACAAGCTAGGAAAAGTGTTGCCAATTATTAATGAGGGTTCAAAGCCATAGGGATGTATAGGACACAATATCCTATAGTAGGATAGGAGTTCCCAGTGTTAGTGAGTGATTTGGGTGCTTGTATTTGCTCAAATTCTTGGAGTATATTCTTTTCTAGGTCGAAGGTCTTCGATCCAATATTTTTTTCATTTCTATGACTTTGCTATTAGGGTTCTAATCACACCTGTAACATGTAAAAAAAATTCTACCCGCCTATGTCCATAAAACACATCATATCTAATAAAAATATGTAGGATTTGGAGTCGAATCGACCCCAACGGTCACCCGAAGAGTGAACTTATGACCAAGCTCTACACTACATCTTAGATTGCATGTAGTTATTTGTATGTGCATGAGGATGCCCTAGGTTTCCATTTTGCAAGTTGTACAATTATAGCGGGCTAGATGTAGATTGTATTTGCAGAAGTATGAAGAATGTGTGTAATGGAATCGAATGAACTCCCTTTCTATGTTGCATATGCAGATCAATGAATGTGTTAGATGTATGATTTATAGTGCTCTTGTGCCTTTGTATAAGATTAGGCGGTGATATATAACGCTTATAATGTTTGGTCCTTTATTTGAGAGAAGTAACTAAGTATATATATGATTCCCTTGTTTGAATTTTGTAATTGAAAACTGAAAGGCCAACCCAAAGTTTTAAAAGGTGACCAAAAGGTGAAAAGGACCCAAAAGAGTAAGAAGAAGATAAAGAAGAGCAAGAGCGCTCGGGAGGGACAAGATTTCATGGACACTTCTTTCCTATCTTGGTGTTAGTGTCTAAGGTCATCAAAAGATAAATCAGTCAAGTGTCGACATAGCTATAAGATGTGTAAAGCCAATAAAGTGCAATAGATAAAGTAATAAAAAGGCCAAAAGGAGTTGTCAACCACTAGTTTTATTGCTTAGGAATCATATATATATATATATATATATATATATATATATATATATATTACCATGCTTTAGGACATAGAAATGTACCCAAGAACATAGATTTTGTGTCAACAACTTTATGCTAATCTACCACCTCGAAACATGAATATGATAAAGAAATCACCTTGGATGCAATTATTTATGGATGGATGGTGAGAAACATCCTTATTAATATTGGCGTAGAGGTAAAAATTCTTACCGTTGATGCATGGAATAAGATGGGGAGGCCACCACTACAACCATATTTTAGTGTGTTGTATATGGAAAATAAGACAAGGGCAATTCCTATTGGAGTTTTAAAGGGTTATAACATCACTATATAGGGGAAAAGTTTAAAGGTGACTTTGAGGTGTTGGAGTTGGCATAGGAAAATAAATTCCCTGTATTACTTTTCTATCTATGGTGTTATGCAAACACTGTAGACTTGCACATTACTAATTTCTATATTAGTTTTGAGAATGAGGATGGGTGTGTAGTGATTCCTATGGATGGTACAATTATTATACCCTACACAGAGCACAGTAGTGAGGAAGAAATGAACCAGATCTATGTGTAGATTGTGCGTGATCTAGAGTGTATTGAGCCAACAAAGGAACGAGTGCTCAAATGGGGAGATATGCATTTGATCAGTGACACTACAAGTTACTTATGATAAATTGGCTCATAAAATGTATGAAATGGTTGGTTGCGAGTGTTTGAGGCATGTAACAAGGGTGATTAGACCACAAACATTTAGGTGGTTGGGAAAAGCGCATTAATATGTTATACAGAGAAGAAAATCCCGAATCACTCTTGTGCGTAATGGAAGAGAACTGCGTGAGGAAGGATACAAAGGAATATATTGTTATACTCATTAAGAGGAATAACAACATGATGGTGGGACACACAAAGAGATAATATGCTCAGATGGCGTGAGATAAGAATTTCCTTCTTAACATGGTTTGTTAGGAACAACCTTCCTTCAAAGATACCAACATACGATGGAAAAATATCTCCTAAGACTCACATACATGCTTGTGAGAATAATTGGTTAGAAGTACTAGATGTGCTAACACTATCATTATGATTCCATAAGTTCTATTCAATGTTACGTGGTTGTGCATGTGTGTGGTAGATACATACAAAGTTATATCAAGAGATTGCTAATTGGCAATAGATGACATTATGTATGGTGCACACTTTTAATTATTTTTCATCTAATTCTCTGTGCACAAGGCATTGTGGTTGATAAAGTGCATAAGTATGGGGATAGCACAAATTTGGAAGATCTCATAACTCCATTATATGATATTCCTATCTTGAATGGGCGTGTGAATGGATGTGCATGTGCGCATGAAAACACAATGAGACTCTTTTAGAGCGTGTATGGAGGGAAAAATAAAAAGGCAATATCATGTACCTGATTTATGATGAAGAGGTTGAATATTTAAATATAGAGCACATAGAGGATGAGCAAGATGTCTTAAATATAACATACGAGAAAACATGCACATACCATTTATCACTTAAGATGAATAAGGTGAATATTAAGATAGTTGACACACATAAGGAAACAATCATTTATGGCTATTATTTTGAGGTAGAAGTTGTAAAGATAGTTGAATTATTGTGTCTCTCATAATCTCTTTCCCAAGGGATACCACAAGTTTAAGGTTTTCCATCCATCACTAGGGGAGATGAAGATAAATTTCAAAGAAGGAACACGTCCAATTCACAAAATATGTTATAGAATGAATCCAAATTTGCACTTCAAAGTAAAGGATGAGATTGACAATATGTTAAAGGAAGGTATCATTAAGCCAATTGAAGAATCAGAATGGATCAACCCCATGGTCACAAGTATAAAGAAATATGGAAGGATATGGTGATATATTTGGATCAGATTTAATTCTAAAAATAATAAAATAGGACACCACACAAATAATAGGAAAATGATATACTTCAAATTTTATTGATACATGATTACAATTACATTGATGGATAATACATTTTATAATGTTTGAGCTCCTACAAATGTGGAGTCAAACTTCATCTTCAATCCTATCTCCTAGTATCTCTCTCATCCCTCATTTTTCTCTATCAATCCCCAGATATCTCACACACAATTATCTACGTGAGTTGTGCATTACAACTATTTGCACACTCATGTATTATTTAAATATTAAATAATACTTATATTCTAATACACTAATGTTCACACTATGAACATGATTTTCCTAACATTCACCCCCTTAGTGTGAACATGGGTGAGTTCTATCTAGTACCTGCTCATGTTCTACAATCGATGGTTTTCAAAGAGTACCATCAACTCCAATAGGTTTTCTAGTTGAACCATTTACCACTTTGTATGTGATTTTTGAAGAGATTCAAAAACTCCCAAATTGGTTTTCTAGTGGACCACCAACCACTTTCATAGCAACGTACACGTTTCCCCATCCACATTTTACAAAAGAGAACAAAATATAGGAAAATATGTTCCTAACTATGAACAGGAATTATTCATCTGTTCTTATTTACTACCACACATGCTGAAAGCAAACATGTTGAACACAACTGAAAAACATGGCCACCAAAGCAAAGATTGTAGCCTTGTCAATGGTGCCTGATGAGAGGTCGCTAAAATGCCTCCTTCCTCCATTGCCTCCATCCTCCATGGTGATGCTGCTAACTCAACTAAATTTTTCTTCGAGGCTCATTTTACAATTCTATTGGGTGTTGGTTTCAACTGATAATGTACCCCCTCATTATGGATGTCACATATAAGCGAAAATGTGTCTGCGATTTTTGACAAGTGAGATAATTTTTTTATTTTTATAATATACTTTTACAATGACCCACTAAACTATCACTTTACCATAACACTCAGCTTGGATAGACACAATAAAATTTACAAAAAGTAATATATAATTACTTTTTGAATAACACCCTAAAAACAAATTACAATAATAATGTTGGAGACTAGACTCAAATACACGAGTGTTATTGACCTTATATTGAAATTACATGACCAAACAACTAAAAATCTGCATAAATTTACAGAAATAATACCAATATGACATTATTTATACTCTCAATAGTAATGACAAAGCTTAATATTATTACTAGTTTTGTGCTTGTGTTTTCACCCACGTGGATTGATGGTAGAAATCAGCTAACAACTATTTACCCAATTTGAGGTACCAAAAAATGGCCACGTACCGTTGTAGGTGTCATTGACATCAAGATAATGTGCATATCAGTCTTTCCATGCTGCAATCATCATCACCCTTAGAAGAAAAGAAGGATCTTGAATGGATCGATCTGAATACAAAATGAAGTCCAATATAGAAAAATACAGTGGATTTGAGTGCCAATGCAAGTGAGACATCCATTGTGCTTTCTATTGTTCCCTTTTTAAACGTATGTGAAGTGGAACAACTTTATACAGCATGCATAAAGAATTGATGCAGAAACAAACTTTGACAAAAAAACGTTTTAATCATATACAAATTCCATAATTGCTTCAAATGTCCAGAATCTATTTCATGTTTTCTCTTAAACCAAAAACGAGTTATTCTGAAATTTGAAATGTAGAACAATAAAATATGTATCTTCAAACCTAAAAAGTTTCATAAGATTCTAAATTTGGGTTTTTGAGAAAAAATTGATTTACCAAGTAATTTTATTTAAAGATTAGAATCCAAAAAACGGCGACAAAATCTTAAAAACTCTCGAGATCTGCACCTAGAGGTTGAATTTTTGTCCTATGACTCTCATAACTATTACTAGCTTGGTTTGATACCAAATGATATATTTGGAACAGATTTAATTCTAAAAATAATAAAATAGGACACCACAAATAATAGGAAAATAATATACTTCAAATTTTATTCATATGGGATTACAATTACATTGATGGAGAATACATTTTATAATGTTTGAGCTCCTACAAAGGTGGAGTCAAACTTCATCTTCAATCCTATCTCCTAGTATCTCTCTCATCCCTCATTTTCTCTATTAATTCTGTAATTCTCTCACACACAATTATCTACGTGAGTTGTGCATTACAACTATTTACACACTCATGTATTATTTAAATATTAAATAATAATTATATTCTAATACACTAATGTTCACACTATGAACATGATTTTCCTAACATATGGATATGTGTGGATTTCAGAGTGTTAAATGCCTCTTGTGTAATTGTTCCCTTCCATACTTTATTCACTAAACAAATTCTTGAGGGTGTAGCAGGCGCGAGATATATTACATCACAGATGGTTTCTCTAGATATCACCAAGTTTGAATTGCACGCGAGGATCAATCTAAAAAATGTTTTCCACATAATGGATTTTATTTACATATACAACCATGTTTTTGGTCTAAATATTGCACCAAAAATACACAAATTGTTGTGCAAGCTTTTTAGGAATTCATCCATAACTTTCTCCAAGTGTATTTGAATGATTGGACAATATATGGGTTGGTAAAGGACCACTATGACTTCTTAAGGATGATGTTTTAGAGATACAAGCAGCTCAAGTATATCTCTCGAACATTAAAAGTGCATCTTTGTGATGTCATTGGGCACATTATTGGGGCATATCATCTATAAAGAGGGTGTTTTAGTTGATTCGGTGAAGGTAGTATTTATATTGGGGTTGGAAGAGCCAACTAACCAAAGTAAAGTACACAAATTTCTTAGGAATACAAGATATTACATGGAATTTATTAAGGGATATGCCAAGATAGCTTCACCAATGGAAGAAATATTGAAGGCAAAAGGAAAAATTTATTGGAGGGATGTGCAACAACATGAATTTGAAGCATTAAAAGACGATTTAACTACTACACTTACCCTTAGTTTCCCTTTACGGAATTTACCATTCCTTGTTCATGTGAATGCCTCGGGGACAACTATTGGGGCAATGCTAACATATATGTGAGAAGGAAATATTGACCATCTAATTTAATTTGTAAGTAAGAAGTTGACACCTGCAGAAAAAAATTACACAACTACATAGTGTGAAGCATTGTCTATGGTGTATGTGCTACACAAATTCAGATAATATCTCTTGGCCACTCAATTTATATATTACATCGATCATATGACTCCAAAGTATTTGGTCAATAAGTTAGTATTGCAAGGTCGCATATGTAGATAGATTCTATTATTCTAGGAATTAGAATTTTTAGTAATATTGAAGTCGGGTATGATTAATATGGAACCCAACCATCCTTCCCACATTAATTTAGGAAAGGATGTGAAAAGTATATAAGATACAATGTCATATGAATAATTGTTCAAATTTCAATACACACTAATGGATCTAGAGCATATAACAATGTTTAGACAAAGGTATTACATCACGGGGATGAAGACAATGGAAAATAAATAACTTGTTATACATGTTGCACCTTATAAGTTGGTTGGCGAATATCTCACTAAAATTAGTAGAGATGAGATACTATGCGAGATAAATTTTGGAGCATGAGCGCAATAAAATTATGGAAGAGGAACATGGTGACATTCTTGTAGGACATTATGTTGGAGTAGCCAGCTTAATGCGCACGGTACTCCTCGCATGAATATGGTGGTAAAAAATATAGAAAGATGAAAAGGAGTTTGTTAAGGTTTGTGACCATTGCTAAATGATTGGAAATCCAGGACAAAGGGATGAAATGCCTTTGTTCCCCATAACATATGTAGAACCATTTGAGAAATGGGCCATATAATTTGTTAGACTAATTGCACTACTGCATGATGAACTAACACGCGATACATTATTACTTGTAATGATTATACGAAAAGGTGGGAAGAAGTTATGCTTACCAAGGATTGTCTGTTTTTATAGCTACACAATTTCTATGGGAGAATATCATAAGCAAGTATGGATGCACGTTGAGCCTAACAAGTGATCGGGGTACTCATTTTCTTAATGAGATAATAAGGATATTGTTAGTAGAGTTCATGGTGGCTCATCATAAGACAAATCCGTATCACCCACATGAAAATGGCATATCTGAATCCTTTAACAAGATCTTAAGCCAAAATTTGACCAAGATATGTGATGTTATAATGAAGGACTGAGATGATAAAGTATCACTTGTACTTTGGGCATATAGAACCACCTAAAAGAGGTTGAATAAAGCCACACCATTTCAGCTAGTGTTTGACACATAAGCAATATTACTTGTTGAGTTCATGTAACCTTCCCTACATATTGCATGTGTAGGAGGACTTGCAGATGAAAAAATAGTAAGAGAGAGCATTGAAAAGTTAATGCAATTGGATGAATGATGCACAACTACTCGATGAAGCCGAAAGAAAAAGAAGGCATGAAAAAGGCTTGACTCGACAAGTACATTAGGAATAAGTCTTTCACATTTGGTGGAATGGTGCTTCTATATGATTATAACTTTGTGCACCACCCACAAAATCTTAAGGTGCATTAATTGGGACCCTTTGAAGTAACCAAGATTACGGGATCAAGCGCATGTCAATTACGGGCGCTTGATGGCCCAATGTTTCCTGGTTACTTTAATGGGAGTAGGTTGAATCCTTACTATGAATAAGATTCTTTCAATTATGTTTGTAATAAGCAAATATTTCTATTTAGATTATATTTCCCTCTGTCTTGTTTTAATAAGCACATTTGTGTGTAGGAGATGATGTATTTGTTCAAGAATGATGAGAAGAGGACTGCACATAATTTTAGTGTGGGGTAGTAGGTAATGTGTTTGAGTATGCAAGATGGGGACTGCAAGGATGTGAAATGGGTGAATGTGTAAGTTTCATGTTGTGTTGAACTAATTGTAAGGTAGTGTGTGAGTGCAAAAATGGTATATTGTTTTCTCATTGATTGATCAAACTACTTGCTTTGTGTCATGGGTTCTTAGATTAGCACATAGGAAATGTGAGGTATAACATGTAGGATAATGTGAGGTAGGTAGTGAAAGATGAAACTACTTGACATATGGCACAAAGGAATATTTTGTGGCATAGGAAGTTATGCAAAAGGGAATCAGTAGCCTAGGAAGTAGTGGTATGTCGAAGGTTATGTACTTGGCACACACGAAGTAAGGTTTAGAAGGATTAAACTTGGTGGAAAAGAGCGAGAAAATAGAAAAAGAGCAAGTAAGTCACACTGTCACCACCTACCACATTAAATGAACTTAAAAATTAGAAACCTATAAATAGGTGTGAGTAAGAGTTGTAGTCTACCTTGTGAACCAATGCAAATTTGTGAACAAAAGTGATGACTACAACAACTAGAATCTAGTTTCCAAGTAATCGAGGGCTCATTTAATTTAGATCCATTGAAGTCCGGATAATGTAGAGTGGTAGATGAAGATGAAATTGGAGGTTTTAAGGGTGAGGAATGAGTCAAAGGGTTGTCCATTGAAAATTTCTAATTTGTAGGGTTGTAAGTTCTGAGCTATGGAACGAGGTATCATGGGAATTGAGCAATTGAGGGATAACCAAGAAATCAAAAAGAAAACAGCGGAAGTAAGCAAGGTTTTGAAGTTAGGGCATGTGGTTTTTAGGGTTTTAAATTCACAATATTTCTAAGTTTTTAGTTATAAACAATAACATCAATAAATAAATCACCTAACGGGAATAAGGTAGTGGAGGATTCCTCGGACGATTGATTCTTAGAAATGCAATATCCCTAGGAGCTCATTGTTGTGAAAACTTGGGCATAAAAAATATGGAAGTGTAAGATCAGTAAGTACAACCACCACACCATAGGCCATAAGAGTGATATAAGGACCGACACCTTGGTAGAAACAACACAACACACTACGAAGGTCAAATTGTGCTAGATGATCAAGTGCACAAGACCTTGGAAAGTGGAAAAGTGTTGCAACTATATGAATTATAATTTTACAAAAATACCACACAACTGCTCCAATGGCTAAGGTCATGAGGTCATGAATATTACTTCTACTTTTGGGTGGGAGAATACGCATCACCACATAATTGATCGATAAATTCCCAAGATTGTGTGACAGGGAGAAGCGATAGCCATAGATATGCATGACAAGGTGGTAGTGGGAGAAACAACCACCCAATTCCATTATCAAAGGGAAGTCAAACCTTTAATGTCACAAAATCAATGACCCTATTACTGAGCAACCACGTGCTTTGTAAGTTTTAATATTGGAGCTTTAGAAAGATGGATTGAGGTGAACAAGAAATTTTTACACATTACACATTACATGGAAAAACATACAACATTGCTTGGTACATTATGGAGAGCATTGTGGAGGAGGCCAAGACCCAATATGACAAAGGTGAGAATATCACATGGGTTTTAATTTTGTTCTTGATAGTGTTTTAGGACATTGGAGTTCGGATGGATCGACATAGAGAAAATGGGAACACCTTGTGGAGAAGTGATCACCAAAGTGAAGAGATTCACAAAATAAAATTACTATGGGGCCATAAAAATGTATACTATACACCTAAACATATGGTATAAGAGTATCCATGATACATTTGAAAATGAATGATGCATACCTAGGGAGATTCCCACAAAGTTGGATGGGAAAGCAGAATTTGGTGTCATGCAACACTTCTAACTTATGCGATTCTTGTTGCTAAATGGAGACGTAGGTCTATGGTGTAAATTACCATTTGTGTTCACATCAAAATATTTCAAGATAATAGTAAACAAAATCAAGGATGCACAATCCCGAAGTTCAATGTGGATATGGTAGATGTAGAGTACCACACTTTGTGTAAGACCTATGGTTACGTGACCAAACAACCATATGTGGAGACCATGGATTCGAATAAGATGGATTTAAATCCCATAGTAACTTTGGAAGTTGGAAATGATGCATGCATATTATTTATTTATATATTCCCAAAAATACAAGATCAAAAGGTGGTGAGGCGGGTGACACATTGATGACAACACCATCTTTTGGGAGGGAATCGAGGAGAGATAAGTGCAAGCCCATTCCAATCCACAAGAAATAACAAGAAGAATAAGAGGGAGGAGATGAGATTGAGGGGCAGCTATATCATAATAGAAGGAAGAGGAGGTGAGTAGAACATGGAGAAACTTTGCACACACACCTCCTAGAACACCTCCAACAAGCCAAATTGAAACCATGTGTAGGACTAGTCTAGGAGGAGGGGAGAAGGATAAAGAGGCTCAAAGGACTAGAGAGGACTAAGAAGGAGAGATGAGTCCTCGTGTGATTCAAATTTTGGAAGAAGAGAAAGAACAATTTGAGGAGAATGAGGAAGAAGAAATACTATTTGATACCTTAGTATACATGGAGGAGTACAAGTAGAAAGAACATGAGCAAGAGGAATAGCATGAACAAGAGGAACATAAATAGGAAACAAACCAAGGCAAAGGAGAGGACACCAATCCTGCACACTATAATGTTATGAAAGAGTCACCACATGAGCAACACGTAATGAGACTATGACCTAAATTATTAGCAATAATAAGGTCAATAAGATGCCCACCTCCTTACCCTCACATGACATATATAAATTAGACATTAAAATTCATCGGGGCCGGTTCCAAAGATCCATGGATGTAGAAGAGTTATATTGTTAATATATGCTCAACAAATCATACACCCATGTATGGATACACAAGATGCTTTAATTTATGATGGAGACTCATATAGAGAAGTCGAAGTTTGACATAAACAAAGAAGCCATAAATGAGATGCAGAGAGGAGAGATCCATGAAAAATGCTATCAAGTTTGGAATCCACACAACCGACAAACAAACATGCAAGTAATTCCTTAATAAAGATGACAAATGAAGTTACACACATAAATATTCATAAAGGATCCATATTGCATGATGCACATGAAAATTTTGAGGATATAAATAGAAAGAATAAGAAGTTGTCCTTAGAGTTGAATAAAGAGAAAAAGAGGTTGGTCTATGTAAATACTAAAGTGGTTGAAATAATCACCCACATTGCACACTCATATCTTAAAGCTTTCAAGGAGGCCAAGTTTGATAGAAATAGGGAGATTGATAACTTGGAAGAATTGATTAACTTGTTAATAATAGGAAAAATAGTGGACAAGAACAAACAACGGAGGAGATGACAAGGAGAATCAATAAAATATTAATAGAAGAATAAAGGAGTATGAAGAGCTTGGGGGAAGTGAAGCAAGATTCATAGAAGGCCGAGAAAATATTCATCAAATTTGAGGATACCTCGATTATAGATGCACAACTCACTCGAAGAATAAATGAAAAGGATTCAACTCAAGGCCTAATTTTATATAGGAGATAAATCTACGCGCTTAAAATATTTGCGCAGGAGGTAGAGGAGATGAATAAAACCATTAAAAACAAAACAAACTACAAGCAAAACTAGGAGAGTTACATGTTATGGTGATGAAGGGTGTTGTAGTAGTTTTCTCATTCAATTCAAATTAATGATGTTAGCTACTAAAGAAAGCTAAACAACTCAGAAAATGGAGGGTTTAAGGTACCTCAAATGTGTGATGTGGATGAATGGGCGCAAAATGATTGATCCTTGCTACAACTTGATAAACCTACAAAACTAGAATAAAATTGATTAGATGGTATATGTGGGGCTGTTTGATGAAGTCTGCTCCAAGAAGTATTACTTTCCTTTTCAAGGATGTAAACCCCCATGTTTTGATAAGAAGAAACAAAGTAAAGGATAGATAAATCGATAACATGCAAAAACAAAATACTACTGAATCTGAAAGTAACTAAGATGAATTTAAATGTTGATATGATCTAAATTAATATAAATGAAATGATACCTAACTAGGTCGATGATGACCTAGACTATGTAGAGGTAGGTCTATAGTGACCTGATGTGAGTGAATCTAGAGAGCAAAGTAAATATGCAGATTTATGAGAGGATCTAGATGTAAACTGGAATAAAAGGCCAATGGTTGTTGGGAGATGAATTACAAAAGAATGTCTGGGATAGAAGGGAAGAGAAAACAATAAAAAATAGTGATTTGGATGGACTAATTAACAAATAGAACCTTGGTGACGAAGACTAGGATGGGGCGATGATGACTATATAGAAGGGTAAAACAAGGCCAAGGGAAAATGGATGAAAAAGTAACCTGTAAGAAAAAAGGCTAGAAGAGAGAGGCTAATAATTAAGCTTGAGTGTTGTTGAAGATGATCTCGATATCTGCAAGATGTTAGATAAGAAAAGATAATGATAATATGATAATAATTGAATAAAACAACACAAAGATGATGATAATCTCATGAAGGATGTTCATGAGTGATGCAAGCACGTTAGAAGGAGATCCAAGAGGTCTATAATTGTTGCAGGAATGCCCAATAATGAGAAAAAATTCACAAGTCACAAGAAAGCTCAGATATTTACATGCATCTGTCCCATGTTTTGGAAAGGAATAACTCAATTTTATAGGGTTGATAATGATGGTGGGTCACCACCGATCTGAGGAAACTTTCCCAATGATCTTGATTTTGTGTTTTAGTCAGGATTTTGGGTTTTTAAGGATGGAAAAAGCACTTTAAAGCTTGTACACAGAAGAAGTTATTTAGGGATGTGTCATGAGTAGTTAGGGGATAAAGATAGATAGGATAAAATCTAGAAAAAAACATAGGGATTTAGATTTAGGATAAAAGCATCTTAAAAGGAAAGTCGATTAGGGCATAATGGATAATGGTCAATTAATTAATTAATGAATATTAATTAACCAATGTTAATAAAGATTAAAGATGATGGGATAATAAATGGGCATTTAATTAAATAAAGAGGGTATGAATTAAATTAAGGGGGTCTAGTTAGGACCATGGAGAAATATGCACACATGGGAAGACAAGGGTAGAGATACCGAAATTTAGGTGTCTACATTTTCCCCTTTTTGTTGAGTGGTTTTGCACTAGCAAGCCATGAGACAAAAATGATGAGAGACAAAGAGTAGGATGAGGATGATAAAGGTTGATGATGAGATCCCCCTCAAATGGGGATTGATAATACAAGGGGAAATCGATGACGCATTTGAAAAAGGTAGATGATGAAGGGTGGGTGGGTGAAGAAAAATGGGTAAAGGATAAGGCAAGAAAAGATGCCCCAAGCAAAAAGGATCACAATAACAATAAAAACTATGGTGGTGACTCTGATATCACATGGGTAGGGGACACTAGGGTGGTCTCAATGGAGATGGCGACAATGTTCTACAGACAATGAGTGGGAAAAAATCATTGTAAAATGGAGAGAATCCAATGATAAACCTCTGAATGGATGTAAGCTGGGATGACCAATGGGTCATAGGAAAACATCAAACATGCAAATAAATGCAAAAATTATGTGAAATCCTTCATACACGAGGAATTGAGTGAAAAGGGTATGCGTCGCAAGGGACGAGGATGAAAATAATGGTGCCCCAAAAAGGACACGAAAATGGCTTGAGGGAAAAGTGAAAAATGGTGGTGAAATAATATGCCCCAAGGGGAGTAAAGGTATTAAGGGAAAATAGGAAATGGTGAAATAAAATGTCCCAATGGAAATAAGTATGGCCACAAGGGTGGACTTCATGTGTAGATTGGAGGGGAATTGTGAAAAATAAAATTCCCAAAGAGGGAGTAAATATGGCCACAATGGTGGAATTTGAGGGTAGAAATGGATAGAGTGAATGTTGAATTAAATGCCCAAGAGGAAAAATAAATATGGCCACAAATGTGGAATTCGAGATGATGAGGCATGATTCAAAATAGTGAAATAAAATTCCCTAAAGGGAGAATATAAATGACCACAAAAGTGGACTTTGAGAGAATATGCTAGGAGAGGTCATAAAAGGGAAAGAGAAAGACAAAATAAGGGCTACTAAGGTAAGTCAAGACGACTAAGGCCGATGATAGTGACCCAAGGGGTCGACAACCGACTAGGTGTCGTGGTTATATAAGCCCAAGGGTTGGACAAAGCTCATTTTACATGCGTGTAATTGATGAAGAGAGAGAGAGTGATTAAAGAGAAAATTGAGAAATGGAGGTCATAGGAGAAATGAGGAAATGCTAGAGGGTGTGGAGGATGGTGAGTAACAAAACCCAAACTTGTTTTTAAGTTAATTTTATGTTTTATTTATTTTTTGCATTTTTTTATAAAAAGTGGATGATGCTAGGGGTGGTTAGGTGGTGACCCAGATGGGTCGATGTTAACCTGGGCCCTTAGGCATGTCGATCGACCCTAAACATGATGAATCAAACTAGGTCAGTGTCAACTAGGGTTAGATTGGATTTTTGATGATTAAAATGGATTTTAGATGAATATTAATGAATTTTGAATGGATTTGGATTGGGGATCTGATGTATGTATGTTTTATTGGTGATTACAAGCCAAGGAGACATTTATTTGAGAGACCAAGTGTTGGCTCTATATGAGAGTAGATCGAGAAGGGATGTGATAGATCAAGTGGGATCATCTATCACAAGTGGGATTAGGTGGATTTAAGCATTATCAAAGGATCCCATGAGATGTGGGATTGATGATCGCATTGGTGGAGAGGTGGGATCGAAAGATGGGTACATTATTGTTTAGGATAGGGGAGATGACTATCAACCTAGAGGATGTGTATCACATCCTTCGATTGCCTATTCAGGGGGAGCAGATAGTCCCCATCACAGGTGACAACAAGTTAGAAGTATTGACATGGCTATTTGGAGCTGATGTGTCTCATATTAGATTCTCTTAGGGAATTTTCATATGAGTTGAGGTATGAGGTAGGTGTACCTCACAACTATTTGATATTCTTGGTTATGATGGTTGTATCTTGTTATGTATTTCTAGACTCAAGAGGAGCCAAGTTTCCATGGTGCTGGCTAGTGTAGTAGAAAATAGTGAGCACACAAGACATTATTTTATTTTGGGACTACCTTGTTAGCTTAGGTGTACCATGAGCTATCAATGTACATGAAAGGAAGGAGATCATGATTAGATGTAGGATTTTTTCTTCTCTATGGGCCTATGAGAACATATTGTAGTGATTTGGCCACCATGGGTTCCATGGGTCATGGGAGACCATATAGAGTTGGCAGTGGGGTTTTTGAGATGGAGGGAAGATCATGTCTTTGGAGATAGAGGAGAGAGGAGTGGATTGGTATGTTAATCAACTTGTAGATTTGAGTTATATATAAATCATATAGATGGATGCCATATCAAGATTTTCCCACATGGCCATGGGTAGATGTAAAGTTGGATGGTATGAGGTGGATGAGATGGGTATAAGGGAGATGGCCAGAGATGATCGAGGCCATGTAGTTTGACTGAGTGTGAAAACATTTTGGAGTCATCAGATGGTGCCGAGGGATCCTATTTTGTATATGAGGGAGGAGCTAGACAAAGAGAAGTCATCTCTTAACATGAAATCTAATGGAGGAGGAGGAGAAACACCTTGGGATGATGATGATGATGTAGGAGTTGGAGTGGGATTTGGTGATTGGATTACCATAGCTTGGGCATCTCGGGTTACTAGTGAGAGGAAATATGAGGAGGAGGAGATAGAGGAGATGGAGGTTTAGGTAGGGGTAGCTCTAGGAGGTGGTGGAGATGGAGATGAAGGAAGAGCCTACTGCGAGGTGGCACTATTACGTGTGGAGTTAGATTAGATTATTTTTGAGAGAGATAAACTATGATCCAATAGAGGATAGTTATACGTAGGACAAGGACCAATACCATAGATAGAGGGAGGCTTAAGGGTACATTTTGGAGATCTTGTTACTATACTAGTTATTGAGGATGTTAGTGGTGGACAGGAAACACCACAGGGAGGAGGAGATATGGCACCTCTTGGTATGATTTTGATAGATAGATATAGAGCCTTAGCCATAAAGGCTAAGTATTATGAGGATTTGATTAACAAGATGTCGAAGACACTATGATATTGTGAGAATCACAAAGGAGAGTGGTAACTAGAGTTGGGCCATCTGGGAGCACAACAAGTGTGGCTCAGCCACATCGAGGAGAGGGCTAGGGTGGAGGTGATGAGGTCGAATGGACATACAGAGGGACTTGCCTCTTAGGGGAAATATTTGAGACTCTCTGATGTGAACTTCACTGGTTTTACTGATATCTCTGCTTTGAGAGAGAACCCTTAGGGTCGATGATGTATTGATACATTTCATTTTGACTATATATATATATATATAATACATGATTTTGTCATGGATTAGCATGTATTTCTTATATGATGTGATGAGTTGGATTCATGATGTGATGATGATGTTTTTATATATGTTGTTTTAGACTTGATGATGTTGCATGATGTTTGAAAATATATGTTATATGATGATTGTTTAGATTAAATTTGAAAATGATGTTTGATGTTTTTTAATTTATATTTGATGATGATAGTGAAATAAATATATGATTAGATGGTTGGTTTGTAATATATGATAGATGATACACACAAATTATGATATTATATGTAAATGATGATAGTAATATGTTTTTTGTATCTATGATGATAAATGTATATTTATGGATAGTATGTGATGTTGAGAAAAAGGGGAATTTGAAAATAGATTTGATGAGTGATGATTAAAAAGATAATAGAAAAGAATAAGTAAGTAGATGTGAAATATGTAGTTGTGATAAGTGTTATAGATAAAGGGAAGGATGTGCTTGTAATAAAAGAGATAAGATAAGAGTAGATATATTTATATTAACAAAGGGATAAAAGATAGATGTGTAAAATAAGGTTTAGGATAAAAAAAACTTAACAATGGCATCCCATGGGTATGAAAAATGCTATGTCATATCAAGGAACATGTAGGAAAATATTCCTCCAACCACATTAGAGGTAAATAAGAAGGGGATCTAGGTAACGCAAGACACATGCGACCAAAAACATGATGTTAGCATATAACCAACAATAGTTAGTTATACCAAAGATCATGAGAGAAATAAGAATGGAATGAAATCATAAACCTAATGTCGACATGACAAAGGGATTTGTGATGTAACTTGTATGTGGGAAGAGGGTTCTCCATGAGTGGTGTTCCCTAAATCTATGTCCTAAATCTGGGAAGGGGAAAGAAAAAAGATCAATGCAGGAAGTTCACTGGGAAGAAAGTTGATCAATGTGGGAAGATTTCTTAGGATGATAATAAAATGGAAGGTTGATCAATGTGGGAAGCCTTCAATCATAATAAAAAGAGTATCCATCCTTTGAGGGTATGGTCTACTTTATACATATATGATATAGATGAAAAGAATGATATACATGATAGTCGTCCTTTAAGGGATTGATATATTTATTTGACTTTGATTTTATTTTATTTTTTCTTTTCTTTTTTTTATATATGAACAACTGTCCTTCAAGGGAAAATCTATTTTTGATTTCTTTGATTTTTATAAGAATCCATGAATTTTGATTTTAACAAGGCAAAGATCTAAGAATAGCTAAGTAGACCACTTAGGAGGGGACATGAATGTATAAGAGACACCGTGAACCCTTTGCATGGTTTCAGAAGGTAAATAAGAGGGTGATGGATGTAATTATCATGGAGTTCTCACCAAAAGAAAGAACCTATCCATAAGGAAAATGCTATGAGGAAGAGTCAGTGGTGCCCATATTTAATGTCATGCTAAGGAAAGTGAGGTAGACACATTATTCCAAATCATTACAATGATAGATGAAAGAGGCTAACAATGGAGGGATGATCTAAATATATGAGTAAGTGCTCATTGGTAATGAACTAATAATAAAATGGTTGCAAGTGCAATGTGTTAAGAGGTTCCACTTCCATTTTACCATCAAGGGAGGCCAAATGATAGGATCTCGACCCATACTTATGTGTGATAATGTATGGTCCAACATAGTTAGGGGAAAACTTTCCACGTTGGATCCTTTCTAGAGTAGTAACATTCTGATTAGATTCGCGTTTGAAAATAGGATGATAAGCTCATGAAGGATGGAATACAATGAGATAGATGAAGATAAAAACCATGCGCTACCTTTAAGGAAGAAAAATATATGCCCTTACGAGATGAGTATAAGGTCTCCCAAGAGAGGGTAAAATATGACCACTATGGTGGATTTTGGACAAGAATGAATGGTCCCCCTAAGAGAGGGACAAATATGTCCACAATAGTGGACTTTAGATGAGATAATTTTAAGTAAGATTGGATAAGATGAGATGAATAAAGATCATAGAATATGTGCAACACTTCGATAAGGAGAATCAATAAATATGTGTCTTAGGAGACGAGAAAATGGCCATAAAAGTGGTCTTAGGATGAGGATAATGGTACCCCTAGGAGAGGCACAAAACATGGCCACAAAGGTGGACTTTAGGCAAGACCATGGTGATTCAAAGGGAACATAGATATGGCCACAAAGGTGGTCTTAGGAGAAGAAGATGACAAATAATCGAGTTAGATAAGACAAGATGATGTCGAGGTATGGGAAGGAACTAGTTTGTAAATAGATTGATCCTAGAGTGATGTCCCCTAGTATCAAGAGAGTCATGGGGATAATATTCATGGATAAGGAATAATATGTGAAAGATCAATGAGAAGGGTGAGGATGCCCCCAAATGAGAGAGAGGTGGATGAGCTTGTGGATGTTAGAAGAGATGAAATGGGGTCTTTAAAAGGGATGTTACTAATAGATATTAGGGGATCAAAAGGGTGGTGTTAGGAAGTAAAAATAGTGTTGATGAATAAGTGAAGTCCCCCTCTTAGAGGAATGATATGCAATGGAATGGTAAGAATGGGGGATATGGATGAAGGAGAGGATATAGTGACTCCCGTGGATGGGGAGGTAGAAATGGGAGTCGGTTTAGTCGTAGGTGGATGGTAGATGGAGAAGGAATGTCCATGAAGAGGTCATATCTCTCAATAAGTTGGTGGATGATAGTTTGAAGGGCCCTATAATGCTCATTGTTATGACCTGAGGTGGATGATATGCAAAAAAAATATGTTGTAAGGATCAAACCATGATGGCTTGGACTATTGTTTGGGTTAAAGGCCTTGATAGGGGGAAGCGTGATGGCAGAAATTTGGAGTAAATGTCAAAGGAATTCCACATAGAACTTGATGGATGTGTTAGGAGAGGTCTTGTGAGATGATGTGGATGTCGAGGATGAGGGTGGATTATTTGAGATCTTGGTGCTTTGGTTCTAGTTTTAATGATGATTGATGTCTTAGAAGAAGAAGGGTTGGATGATTTAGGATTGGGTTGATTGATAGGTGGAAGTGTTCTTGATGAAGGAGTTGGTCCTAGGAGGGAGTCAGACTATTTGGATTTGGATTGGTTGATTGATTGTGATGAAGGAGGTGGTCCTAGGATAGATAGATGGGGCCCCAAAATAGATGAGGTAGGTCTAGTCTTGATTTGAGGAAGGTCTATATTTCTGTGAGGGCACACAAAGACCATTGTGGAAGGGTGACAAGGTTCTTGGATTTTGATTGCTGAGGAGTACCCTTGTCATGAATGAAAATAATTTCAATAGGGGATCTAAAGGTTGTGTTATGGCCGATGGAGGAAGTAATTTTGCATGATTTGGTCTAAGGAAGGTGAGGATTGGTCTAGGGTAGAAGGGTATGATTGTGTGGATGAGAGGGGATGATCACCTATAGTTGCTGCAAGTTGAAGTGATCTCCAATATTCTTTGAATAATGAAATTGATGCGAGAAGAAGAGTGAGATTGTGAAGATGTGGTCATAATGGTTGATGTTGTGGGTGTGGGTAGAAGTATGGAAAGAGGAACCAATATTGATTCTAAGAATGGTATGATGGGTAAAGGTGGAATAAATGTAGGTAAGGTGGTCAAATATAATGAAGTGTGTTATGTTTGTGGAGCCAATTTTCATGTTAGAGTGTGGTACACCTTCTATGTGTTACACTAAAGTATTTTTACTGGCGGTCCCGCTCGCCGGTGAGCAAGTTAGGGGTTTAGGGGCAGAGCCCCGAAGAAAATTTTCATGGGTGGTTTATTAACCCATGGGTAATGAAGTAACCGTTATGGGCTGTTTTTGGGCCCATGGTTTTTCAGTACCCATTGTTTTGATACCCACGGTTTTAGCCCATGGTTTTGATACCCACGGTTTTGTATCAAACTACTTAAGAAATTGTCTATTTATATGGTCTTATGCATATGATACATAGAAAAGAAAATGTATTGCATATGTGTTTTGAATTTGGGTGTGAATTCTCAGAGAGTTTGTTGAGTATAGCTCCAAACCGGGTATTGTATTGAGAGAGTTGAGGCTTGTAATAAAATTTGAGCAAGTGATTCTTGGTGGACGTAGCCCAAATTGGGTGAACCACGTTAAATATTGTCTCTCTATGTTGTGTTATTTATTCTACACTTTTATTTGAGATTTGTAATATTTTATGCATATTAGTTTCTACTGTTGTAATTCTGTAAGGGATTATTCGCATATTTTATCTCTTATTTCCTAACAATTGGTATCAGAGCCTGGTTTGGTTTGCTAAAGTGTTGAATCATAGGGAAAGTTTTATCTTGAGTGGGAGATATGGCAAATGATGGAAGATATAGGGTTGATAAATTCAACGGGCAGAATTTCGATCTTTGGAAGGTGCGAGATGGAAGATTACCTTTATCAAAAGGATCTTTGTACTTTGTTGTCCGAGAAGGTGAAAAAACCCTCAAGTATGATAGATGCGGAATGGGATATGTTGGATTGGAAGGCACTTGGAATGATTGGCTGTGTCTTGCATCTTCAGTATTATTTAATGTTTCAAAGGAAAAGACTACAAAAGAACCGATGGATGCATTAGGAAGTTGTATGAAAAACCTCTCGCCTCTAACAAGATATTTTTAATGAAAAAGTTGTTTAATATTAAGATGTCTGAGAATAGTTTAGTAGCAGATCATTTAAATGATTTCAATATGGTTGTGAATATGCTAGCTTCAGTTACAATAGAATTTGATGAAGAAGTTAGGGCTTTATTAATTCTGTGCTCTTTACCTGAGAGTTGGAATAGCCTAGTAATGGCGGTAAGTAACTCGGTTCCAGCTAACTCGAAGTTGAATTTTGAGGATGTTGTAGGGGTGATTCTAAGCGAGGAAATGCGAAGAAAAATATTTGGGGAATCTTCTACTTTAGGGAATGCTTTGACAGTGGAAACTAGAGGGAGACAGAAGAATAGAGGAAACCGTGGAAAATCAAAAGATCGGGCAAGGTCAAAATCCAAGAACAAGATTGTATGCTGGAATTGTGAAAAGTCTGGGCATGCAAAGAAGGACTGTTGGGAGCTTTGGGACAAGAAGAAACAACAGGAAGAAAACAAGGAGGCAAATGTGGCATCGGGTAATGTATGTCAGGATGCTTTGATTCTTTCTTTGCATAATATTACTGAATCTTGGGTTTTAGATTCAGGGGCTTCTTTTCATGCTACTCCACATAGGCATTATTTTGTTGATTATGTTCAAGGGATTTTGGGCATGTTTTTCTTGGTGATGATGAGCCTTGTAGTATAGTTGGAAAAGGTTATGTTCAGGTTAAGATGCAGAATGAGAATACATGGCTATTGAAGGATGTCAGACATGTGCCTACATTAAGGAGAAATTTGATATCGGTGGGGCAATTGGGAAGTGATGGTTGTACTGTGATATTTATAGCTGACTCTTGGAAGGTTACCAAGGGTGCTCTTGTGGTGGCAAGAGGTAAGAAGGTTGGAACCTTGTATTTATCCACTGATAGTACTAATGATTGTAATCTTGTGGCTTCAGATGTAGATACAACATTATGGCACTATAGGCTCGGTCATATGAGCCATAAGGGCATGGACATCATAAAGAAAATTTCTCCGGATATACGAAATAGGTTTGGAGTTCTCTACGAGGACAGCATATATGGGAAACAAAAGTGAGTAAGGTTTCTCAAGGTTGGACCTACAAAGAAAGAGAGTAAGTTAGAGCTAGTGCATTCTGATGTGTGGGGGCCGGCTTAGGTATCATCTCTTGGGGGTTCAAGTTATTATGTTACTTTTATTGATGATGTAATAAGGAAAGTTTGGGTTTATTGTATTAGAAAAAATCTGATGTATTTGACACTTTTGTTAAATGGAAAGCCTTGGTAGAGAATGAAACATGTCTTAAGCTAAAATGTCTCAGGTCAGATAATGGAGGGGAGTATTGCAAAGTAATGAATTTAATGATTACTGTTCTAAGAATGGAATCCATAGGAAAAAGATGGTTCCAGGAACTCCGCAGCAGAATGGGGTATCAGAAAGGATGAACAGAACAATAATGGAATGTGCTAGGAGCATGAGGTTACATGCGCAGACTGCCTCTTTCTTTTTGGGTAGAAGCGGTAAGCACAAGTGTGTACTTGATAAACAGAGCACCCTCAAGTGCCTATGATGGAGGCATACCTGAGGAGGCTTAGTATGGTAAGAAAGTTGATTATTCATTTCTTAGAGTCTTTGGATGTGAGGTGTTTGTTCATATAGACAAGGGTGATAGGACCAAGCTAGAGGCTAAATTAGAAAAATGTACTTTCATTGGTTATGGTGGTGATGAATTTGGATTTAAATGTTGGAGTATTAAGGACAAGAAAATCATTCGATCTAGGGATGTGGTCTTTAATGAGAAAGTCATGTATAAGCAACAGTTGTAGGAAAATAGGGAAGAATCCAAGAAAGAATATGCATTGGTAGAGGATCTTCTAGATGGGACAGTGATCCATGAATCAGTTCAGGAACCGACTCAACAGGAACCCCAAAATCCTACAGTGAGGAGGTCTTCTAGGGTAAGAAAAGAACTTGAACATTTTTCTCCTTCTCTTTATTATTTATTACTCACTGATAGTGGAGAGCTAGAGAGATTTGATGAAGCAATGCAGGTAGATGCCAATAAGAAGTGGGAGCAAGCCATGGATGAGGAGCATAAGTCTCTCATGGAGAACCAAACTTGAGATTTGTTGAAGCTACCGGAAGGCAAAAGAGCATTACAGAACAAGTGGGTGTACGAGAGTTAAAGATGAAGGAGGAAAGAAAAGATATAAGGCCTGTTGGTGGTCAAGGGTTTGCATTGAAACAAGGTATAGATTTTGATGAGATATTTTCTCCGTAGTAAAAATGACTTTTATTAGAACTGTTCTTGGAATAGTGGCAGCAGAAGACTTGCACTTAGGACAGCTTATATGTAAAGACCGCATTTCTCCATGGTGATTTGGAGGAGGAACCATATATACAAAGAACCAAAGGGTTATGAGGTCAAATGTAAAGAGGAGATGGTGTGTAAACTGAAGAAGAGCTTGCATGGCTTGAAACAAGCTCCATGTCAATGGTATAAGAAGTTTGATAGCTTCATGATGGAGCAAGGTTATATTAGATGTCATTCTGACCATTGCATGTATACAAAGAAATTTGAGGATGGAAGTTATATTATCCTGTGTTTGTATGTTGATGACATGTTGGTTGCAGGTAAAAACATGCAGGAAATAAAAGTACTCAAGAAACAACTAAGTGAATCCTTTGATATGAAGGATTTGGGGGCAGCTAGACAAATCCTTGGTATGAGGATAACTCGGGATAGGAAGGAACGGAAGCTAACTTTATCTCAGGAAGAGTACATTAAGAAGGTATTGGATAGGTTTAACATGTAGGATGCTAAACCGGTTGGGACTCCTTTGGCAGGCCATTTTAAGTTATCAAAGGAGTAGTGTCCCAAGACAGAGTAGGAAAGAAACTAGATGTCTAAGGTACCTTACTCATTAATACTTGGCGAGTTTGATGTATGCTATGGTGTGAACTAGGCTTGATATTTCCTATGCAAAGGAGCCTGTGAGTAGATTTATGAGTGATCCGGGTAAAGAGCATCGCAAGTACAAAGAAAGTGGATCCTTTGGTATTTGAGAGGGACCATGGGGACAATTTTGTGCTATAATGGATCAGACACCACTTTACGTGGTTATGTAGATTCAGACATGGCTAGAGATGTAGACAGCAGGAGGAGCACGACAGGTTATATTTACACTGTAGGTGGGACAGCAGTGAGCTGGATTTCACGACTACAGAAGCTGGTGGCTTTGTCAACCATGGAGGCTGAGTATGTTGCTGCCACAGAGGCAAGAAAAGAGATGATTTGGTTACAACAATTGCTTGAGGAGTTGGGGCATAAGTAGAAGGAATGTAAGCTGCATAGTGATAGTCAGAGTGCTATACACCTAGCTAATAACTCTGCTTTCCACTCTAGGACAAAGCATATACAGATTGAGATATCACTTCATCAAGACAACTTTGGAGGAAGATAAGTTGAAGTTGGAGAAGATTCATACCAATCAGAATCCTATAGACATGATGACCAAGGTAGTCACAAGGGATAAACTAAAGCTATGTTCAGCTTTGGTTGGCCTTCGCGGATGACAGTGAAGGGTAGAGAAGCTTGCTCAGTGGAAATCAGTCTCCAAGTGGGAGATTGTTATGTTTGTGGAGTCTATTTACATGTTAGAATGTGGTACACCTTCTATGTGTTACACTCGGGTATTTTTACGGTGGTCCCGCTCGCCGGTGAGCGGGTCAGGGGATTTAGGGGTGAAGCCCCCGAAGTAAATTTTCATGGGTGGTTTATTAATCCATGGGTAATGGGTAACCATTATGGGCTGTTTTTGGGCCCATGGTTTTTTCGGTCTTTTTCCCCATTGTTTTGATACCCATGGTTTTTGCCCTTGGTTTTGATACCCATGGTTTTGTATCAAACTACTTAAGGAGTTGTCTATTTATATGGTCTTATGCATATGATAGATGCACAAGTAAATGTATTGTAGATGTGTTTTGAATTCGGGTGTGAATTCTGTAGAGTTTGTTGAGCACACTCCAAACGGATCCAGGTATTGTATTAAGAGAGTGGAGGCTTGTAATAAAATCGAGCAAGTGATTCTTGGTGGACATAGCCCAAATTGGGTGAACCACATTAAATCTTGTCTCTTTGTGTTGTGTTATTTATTCTGCAATTTTATTTGAGATCCTGTAATATTTTATGCATATTATTTTCTCTTGTTGTGATTCTCGTAAGGGATTATTCCACATATTTTATCTCTTATTTCCTAACAATGGGTGTTTGGATGATGTGGTTGATGAGGTGTATGTGAGAAGGAGGTGATGTAGGAATGAGGGGTTTTGTGGAAGAAGTATGAATGCCCTTTGTGTTTGTATTTGATATTTCAAGGGACATTATGGATTTTTGTGGATTGAGAAGGTGAGATTGATGTGAGATTAGATGTAGATGTGGGAATGGTAGGTGTTGGGGAATTAGGTGTGGAATATTGGGATAATGTGGGCATATGTAAAGAAATATGTGATAATGATGTCAAGGTATACATGAGCGGATTTGTTGGCATGGTAGATATAAGTGTAGTGATGGGTGTGTTTGGGATATATGTGGATAATGGGCTAGCTATGGTAATTTTAGGTAAGATAGTTATGGATGAAGAGGTGGGCATAGTCAAGGACAATAAGGATGTGGTAAGGGTAGGAATGGATGTAGATGTGAGAGAAGTGGTAGAATTTAAGGTGGTTGGCGGGCGAGTTATGGATATGGTTGATGTGGGGATAAGTCTTGAAGGATCCATAGGAATAATATATAGGATGGGAGATGATGAGGTTGATATGGGGGGAGATGTTTGGTGTATGGTGTTGATTCAAAATGGGTTAAATTTGTATGGTGTGGCCAATGAAGATAGATTGGTTGGTGGTGGGTTAGGAAAGGGTTGTCTAAAGATGTCAAGTGGTGAGGATTTCATAGGTTAGGAGGATGTAGGATGTTGGGGAGTAGGAACATGATAGGATGGATGAGATTGGATGGAAAGATCTAATACATGAGGAGTGAGAATGTCAATAGGTTGGATAGGTATGATGATTTTGGATGAAGCGGAGATGTGGTACAAGGTGATGGGGGTGAAATAGGATCTATTGGTCAATGTGATCGAGAGATGGTGGATCTACAGAGTAAGAAGTCATGGATGGGGCTAGAAGAAGGCCTAGAAGCAATTGAGGGTTTGGTCATGGTAGATTTTTGTTGAGAACCATTTGAGGTAAATTTTTGTTCCATTTTTAGATTAGACAAGTCAAGAAAACAATTATTTTTATGTTTTTGCTTTATAAAGTGTGAAAAGGAAAGGTGGAATGGATAACAAGGTACCTAGGAGAAGGAAATCTATATTTGGTTTCAGGTTGTTATGGCTAGGAAGTCTTAGGAGGCTTCTGTTGGGTGGTGAAATCCCAATCGATTAACCAGGTAGGAAAATGTATCGATGTGTTGATTGATGCGTGGGTTTTAGGTTGTGTGTGATAGAATGTGAGATGTAACCAATTAACCCCTATTTAAGTTATGTGATCAAGAAGGATGTAAAAGAAAGGTTCTTTTTAAGCCAAATCCAAATGTGATCTTTTGATGAGGACACACAAACAAAAGGGAAATATGATGCAGAAAGGAGAAAATAGGGAAAATGAGGAATACCTGTAGAACACTTTTCCTTTTTATCTGAACTTTAAGTGAAGAGTGATCCAAGCAGCCAAACCCAACACAAGCAAGCAAAAAGTGAAGCCTTGTGCTGCAGTGTTAGTAGAAGACAAAAGAAACAGAAAATTAAAAATGCAAAGGATCACCTAAAGGGTGGTCCCACCAGAATGCCAAGCATTTTTCTCATTTGATTCAAATTAATGATGTTAGCTACTAAAGAAAGCTAAAAACGTGGAAAATGGAGGGTTTAAGGTACCTCAAATGTGTGATGTGGGTGAATAGGTACAAAATGATTGATCCTCGTTGCAGAATGAAAAAGTAGAATAAAAATCAATTAGATGGTGTATGCGGGGGATTCCTGATGAAGCTGGCTCCAAGAAGTGTTACATTCTTTTCACGGATGTCAACCCTTGTGTTTTGATAAGAATAAGCGAAGTACATGATAGATAAATAGATAACATGCAAAAATAGAAATGCTACTGAATATGAAAGTAACTAAGATGAATTTAAACAATGATCGATATGAATGAATATAAATGAAATTATACCTGATTAGGTCTATGATGACCCAGATTGTGCAGAGGCATGTCAACGAAGACCTGTGTGAGTGAATATGGAGAGAAAATTAAGTATACATATATGTAAAGGATCTAGATGAAAATTGTAATAGAGGCCGTAGGTGGTTCTTTGGGAGATGACTCAAAAAATGTCCTGGGACAAAAGGGTAGAGAAAATAGCAAAAATGGTGATTTTGATGGAATGATTAACAAAAATAACCCCACAGTCGATGGCGACAAGATAAGGTGACGATGATCAGTAACATAGTAAAATAAGAATGAGGGCATATGGACTGAAAAAGTAACCTACAAGTAAAAAGGACGGAAGAGGAGGATGATAACGGAGCTCTAAGTGTTATTGAAGATGATCTCATCTTGCAAGACATTATATGCAAGAAATAAAATGATAATATGATAATAATTGAATAAACTAACATAAAGATGATGATAATCTCACGAAGGATGTTCATGAGTGATGCAATCATGTTAGAAGGAGATCCAAGAGGTTTGTAACTGTTGCAGGGATGCTTAGGCACGAGAAATTTTTGCAAGTCATAAGGAAGCTTGGATATTCACATGCATCTGTTTTGTTTTGGAAAGGAATAGCTCGGCTTTTATAGGGTTGATGACAAATTTGAGGTCACTATCGATATGGGGAAACTTTCCCCAATGAGGCTGATTTTGTGTTTTAGTCGGGATTTTGGGTTTTTAAGGATGGAAAAAGTGCTTTAAAGCTTGTAGGTGGGAAGAGGTTGCTTAGGGATGTGTCATGGGTAGTTAGGGGATAAATATAGGTAGGATAAAAGCTAGGAAAAAGCATAGGGATTTAGATTTAGGATAAAAGTGTCTTAAAAGGAAAGTTCATTAGGGCATAATGGATAATGATCAATTAATTAATTAATGAATATTAATTATTTAATTTTGATAAAGATTAAATATGATGGGATGATAAACATGCATTTAATTAAATTAAGGGTGTTTAGTTAGGACCATGGTGAAATATGTGCCTACGGGAAGACAAGGGTAGAGATACCAAATTAGGTGTCTACAAATGGGTAGATGTTACGGAAGAGATAGATTCTAAATGGGACATCGTTTTGAAAGAATTATAGCATAAGTCCAGTGGATTAACCTTGGAGGGAATACCAAACATTATTGAATCAATACCAGGATGGTCTGATAAAATGCTCGAAGAGTGGAAAGGTATATAAACAACCATCAACATAGAGTTCCTAGAAATAATCCATATACCATGAGCCTATTTTCGGTTGCATAGACATTCTTTATTCAAATTTTCTTTACTCAAAAATTCCTTATTCTTTGGGGTATTTCCAACATTCTTTTATTCAGCTATGATTCTTCATTTTTATTCATTAATTCTTGTATTACGAGGATGGACAATATACATAGTGTGGGGTAATGTTTGGCCAAGGAAATGTCTAAGTATGAGACATGCACAAAGGCTTGCATGGAGGAATGAAGAAGGTACCCATGGAAGTGTGAGGAAGCACACACAAAGGTTTTCATGTGGGAATAATAGGGTCAAGAGATAGTTGGATTTATAAAACAAGCTAAAAATAGGAAAAATCATGGGTTGACATGATCATCAAGGAAAGCTAAAAATAGACAAAAGCATGGATAAAGCACATGTAGAACTAAGAATAGACATGGGTTATGCATGAAAGAGACATAGATAATTATAACATGACACAAGATTAAAGTAAGGTTATTTATAACGCATAGCCAAAAATAGATATTCTAGAAGGAAGACATCCACTTTTGGAGAACCATCGGTTGATGTCTAAATATAGGGAAGTGTGAGTTATAGGAGAATGCGGGATATGTACAGGAGTCTATTTTTAGATTCAAATGGTGAAGGACAAGTTCCCACCCTATATATACATGTAATCAAATAGCCCTGTCAAGAAGAGGGTGTGTGTGTGAGTAAGTTTTATTAGAGTCCATATCGAGTCCTGAATTGTGTATGAGTCTATAAGATGGATATTATCTTAGCTTACCTTGAAGCTATGCTATTGATTATTGTGAAGCATCATGATTATAATGATAATATAACCCCCTTTTAGTTATGAATAATTTTCTTTGCACATTTTATAGAAGTTCATGTTATTCGTAAGGTATATTTACATGTTATGATAAACTTAGGTAGAGTCACAGGTGCGCGTGCTTCAAGTGAGCACTTGGAATTTTGTCAGGTGATGTGCTAGCGGACATGAATGTTGTGCCAAACCTATACTATAGCACAATAATTATAAAAATACCATTGCTTGACACATATAAATATACGTTGATTAAGTGCATTGTACATGGTTAGTTGGAGATGAAGTGTAGTGTTAGAGTGGTGAAGACATGTTGGTTGTCCTTTATTAATGGGATGTATGCATTTTCCGACATTACATTTAAAAGGTATGAAAAGATTGAAAATATTATCTTCTCCATTGTAAGTATTATGCCATTGTTATTGATATGGACAAAGCCAAATTGTACTTAAATGTTCGATCTTTATTTTATTTTGATAAAAATGAAGTATGACGTGGAAGAGTGGGAGCTGTTTGATATGTCATTGATATAGTTGTGTCATATTTATCTCACTTGATTCTAATTAGGAAAAGACCTATCAATGTAAAAATAGAAATAATGTTTGACTAATGTTTTCAAATTTAATAAAGTGTTTCCTTAGGGTTTACTAAGAATATATTGAATATTGTGATATTTATAATTGCATATGCCTAAATTTGGACATGTTGGCATTTGATAATTAATTATTGGTATACATATCAACCCATTAATTATTATGTAATTAAATTAGCATTACCAATACTAGGTCATACTTGTTATCCATCATTGACCATGTTGGCGAGAAAATTTGTTGGGAAAAATTGGTGGATTTCTTGCAACGCTTTGGGAATCTAAGTCCCTCTACTTAACCGGTGCAATTATTGTATATGCATGCATGAGTAAAAAGGTGGATTTTCTTGGTGGCCTTTTAGCCGGGGGATCTAATAGGGGAAATCCAAAACCCTACAAAAAAATCTTGCATATATGTGCAAGGGAGGAATTTTCTAGGAGAGCAGGAAAGGGAGTGAGAATGCTAGACAAGGGAAACTAATGTTACATGTAGGATCAGAGACTTGCATCCACTAGTTAGAAATTTCATCACATGCACTAAAATTAAGAAGAAACAAATATGCATAACAACAACAAGACCAAATAGAATTTAATGAGCACAAAGTATCAATAAACCCCTTAGTCAAAAAAGGCTAGAAAATCCTTCTTGTATTGATGCTCAAACAAAAATTGTACGTAGGATAAAAATGGAAGACATTTTAAAATAAGGGAAATGAAATAAATGTTCTCTCTTTTATCTCTTCACAAGGATCTCTCTCTCATGAATTCACAAAAAATAGCTCAAAAGTCTAAGAAGATCTAAGAAGACCCTCAAATGAGGAGCTTGCTACAATTTATAGAAGAGAGGCAACTCTTCATCTTCCTAGTGACTTTTCAAATACCATATTCGACTTTAGACTGTTCATATTCCAATTAAATATTTAAGTCCCTTTTATAAAAACAAGGCGACTTAAAGTTTACATTATGTTTCTAAAGTCACTTAAAGATATATCAAAAAGTGCAAACCCCAACGCAAAATTATAACATTAAGAAGAGAGAGAGAGAGAGAGAGAGAGCGTTGGGAGAGAAGAGAAGAGAGAGAAAGAGGGGGAAGAAGAAGAAGGAAGAAGGAAGAAGAATAATTATGCAAAAGAATGAGCTACTGCAATGGATTTGATCTCGCTCCCTGACTTGTCTCCATCTTGCACTACTGAGAAGATCTCCATTCCTCCAAATTTTTTATTGAAACGAGCTACTACAGGTTCCACTTTTTCAACATGATGAATGTGAATGCATCTCAAGGTCTCTATCCATCCATTAGACACACATTGTCGAAAGCTTTGTACTTCCCAAACCATGGTGGATTTTTCTTTGTGATAAGTGTACTTGGCGACCCAAATCTCTAAGAGGAACTCTAGGTATCCTTAGTGAAGGATAATGGATTTCCGCTTCTTTCTTGACATATTCCTCAAATGGACCAATCAACTCATCGAAATTTGTGTCTTCTCCCATTGTAGGTACTCCAAGTTTCTGAATTTGATGATTGATACTATCTTGCAACTTGTATGCTTGTTCCTCTTTTTCATCCAACTTGGTGATAGCCCAATTGATTACTTCAAATCTGATTGCCAAGGCCCTTTCCCATATGCATAAAAAGTCTTTAGAAGGAGTGCCAAAAACCTTCTTGTTGATCAACTCTTAAGGGTGAGTGTTGCTCATTTCATTCACCTGCTAGGCCTAGAGGTTTCAGTAGTCCCTTTCATTGTCCAAGTCTTCCTTGAGTGCCCACATCCTGCTCACAGTTACACACATGTAGGCGAAAAGTTTGATTGCCTCTTAGAGAACTGAATTCCCCTTTTTGGAAATTGAATTAATCCATTCATTATTATCTCACCCCTACATTGTGAACTCGTGCATCCTCTTGATAGATTATGGATTGAAGCTGTTGATGGGTGTAACTTCTTCAATGGGAATTGTCATGGCATTTGGATCAACTAGATGTTGCATATATGACGAAAAAGTTCATGCCTGTTATTTTAGTTCATCAATATTCTTATTATATTCCTTGTTCCTTACCACCATGTGAGTGAAATATTTACGATACATGTGCAAATCTCCTTCGTGAGTAGCCAGTCCTAGTTGGTCATGCTCATCTCATAATCGACCGATGTCATCTCATCCACTAGCTTGATCACCTTCATCGGGTTACCTCAATGTATTGATTACCTATTTCCTGTCAGTAGAACCAAAAATCCATGTGTGCAAAATTTCTTTTCTTTCCTTTATCCAATGAGGAAATTGCTGATTGGTCAGGGGCTGCCACTTGTCAAATAATGCGGGTGTTAGGGGAAATTGTTTCCTGCATCCATGGGAACATTCCATCAGAATCAAGTTCTATGACAGGTGCATCAACCATTCCTTACTCTAGAAGAGGAGGTACATCCCGGATGAGGGAGAAATTTATGCTAATAAGAGGTGAGGCCTCTTGTGGTGGTTTGAAGACTGGGTATTGAACTAGCCATTCTCCCTCTACTCGTGTTTACGCCACTGGATCTTCTTACATTGTTATTACTAAGCCTTATTCCACCCTGACTTCTTTTGGTGACTTTCCATGAGAAGAAGTCTCTAATTTGATGGATCTTCATTTAGAACTTACTCCAAAATTCCTTGAACTTGAGGTAACTTCCATGACTCTTGAAAATGACTAATGAGAGGATTGTTTCTAGCTTGGGGGCATACCTCTTGATTGGGTGATCATGTTTATATTCCTCTAAAAATAATCCTCGTCCTCCCGATCACATTTTTATTTCATTCCATTATATCCCCTGATTCATGAATGTACCAGTTGATTTGAGGCAAGGGAGAAACCTTGACTGTCATATACTCACGATCATACATGTTTGTCCCATCATCCTTCAAAATATCTTCATACCAAGAGAACTTGAATTTCTTCATTTCATTGACTGTCATCCTCATATGATCATTTTCCCATACTTCAAATTCATTAGCGCAATGGGCCCAATAGTCCTCAATTTGTGGATCATGGTGTAATTATGGAACATGGAAAGAATCGGGATCATCTAAGATGTCAAAATTAGGCTTGATAGTGTACGAATGTAAATTCAAATGAGAAAAGGAAGCCTTTATATGGGATGCATAATTTGCATTCTTACATGTGAATACCTTGAGAGAGATGGGAAATGAGATCAACTTCTTCTTCTTGCTCCTGAGTCTATTGTTTACTTGTATGATTTGCCTATAGAGCTCAAATAGTACAATTTGGTCACTAAGGTACTTGGGCAACCTTAGCGGAGCTTGGTCGAAGCTAGAAACTCACAGTAGGAGAAGGTTGAGAATTGGATGAAGTAAGAGCCATATTTTTTGATTAAGGATGCTGCTTGTGGTGACATCCTTGCCTCCAAATCACCCTCCAAGGTTCGGACCATGTACATCATGAATACATCATTCACATGAGTGAAGTGCCTGTGGCTTTCCTCCATCACCAACTGTGGAATTTTCTCAAATGCGGGCACCTTGGTAGAAATTTTTTGTGTGAGAGCCAATCCTTTTAACAATCTTAAGCTAGTGAGCAGATAGACCAAGTAAGAAGTCATGTGGAAATTCTTTGTCATGGGCACCTAAAGAAATTGTAGATGCAAATTATCATTGATTATCTATCCCCAGTCAATTCTTTGCTTTCCTTCAGTCACTGTCAAAATGAAAAGGCCCATCCACTCTAGAAGTCTCTCATGTTCGCTTCTCCCATCACCTTGTTGAGGAGGGTGATTACATCTGAATATCCCTCGTGAAACTCACACCTCGGAAGGGTCTTGGGAATCCTTGAGGGATTTCTCCTTATCTTCATCCATGATCCAAGTGTAACCCCTTGTACATATGCATCCATCTTTTCCCACTCGTGTAAGGCCCTTTCTTTTGAGATGACAACCATGCTAGGTGATGTTGGGATTTGTAGAGCAAGTGAGATGGTATTGGGACCGATGAATGCCATTGTATTACCATTGTTGGATTAAGTTGTTTGTGTTTCAGGTTCATAGTGGTGTGAGCAAGCTAAGATGAACTCAAGCCTTTTTACAGACACAAGGTGTCCTGTAGTTGTGAACAATCCACTTGTGAATACCGATCTTCAATCTTCCTTCTTTTTGGCTGTCATATGATCCCATAGATCATTGAGGTCTATATATGAGACATCACTATCTTCTATCTCATACTCAAAAGTGAAAGATTGTGCGGGGTTCTATCATGTCCATTTATATTTCATGGTTTCTCATAAAAAATCAACTACTTATTTTTAGTAAGTATGAAAAATCAGCTCCTTCGAACCTCAATTAGATGTCGCAACTCTAATTCCACATTCTCCCTACGCTCCCCTCATCTTCCGGAATAATTTACTATTTTTAGAAGATGATCGTGAGACCACTTACTATTTTTAGAATGTCGATCTTAGACTAAGATGACCATTTTAATGAATTTTTGATTGTAATATCTCTTATGTGTTCACCACCTCCTTCACAGTTTATTTAGCTAGTGGATTTCCCAAAATAGTAGTCCCTTATGTAGAAGACCTGCTATTTTTTTGAAAGTGAGCTTCTAGTGGTCAGATCTCTATGGAATGAAGTTTTCTGATATGGGTTTTTTCCCAATATCACCCCCTAGAAATCTTAGACTTACACAATCAACGGTTTGGGAGATTTTAAAAATTCAAATTTTGACCTGGTGGCAACTCTACGACAACCATTAACAAATCTTGAAAGTTGCAAGTATGGTTTTCTTCTCCATTCATGGAAAAAATAACAGTTTTGATGTGGGCGTTTTCTTCTTGTTCCACTGGTGAAATTTCTTTTCGAACCGATTGTCGGTTTGACGAGAAATAAAGTTTTTTCCTTCGTTGAGCTGAAAGGGAGATTTATTTGCTGCAAGTGATTTGTGCTGTGGAAGGAGGATTTTAAGGTGAGGTTTTAATGGCATTTGAGAGTGAAGAACACAACATAAAATGGTTCTTCATTTCATGCACCAAGTTAACACTATATGTTCGAATATTTGTTTCACGACAATGGGGTTTTCTGATGAATTTCTCCATTTCTCTCTTCTGTTCTTCAATCCTTTGGCTCTTTTGATCAATATTTATTCTAATACCTGTATGTTTTCATGGATTTTAGGGTTTTTTTCCATGGTATATCTGGTTTGGAGTAGGAATGGTGGACTTGGTGACGGGAAGCAGAATTATGGTAGGGTGAAGTGTGAAGAAGAAGCGGAGAGGAAAACAAAATAAGTAATTGATTTAAAGCGTTTTAAAAATGCATGCTAGGGGGGGGAAATTTTTATGTATTTGATTTACCTTAAAACTTAAGGAATTAAAGGGACATAAAATTTCATGATGTACCTCACAACAACACTTGGCGGAAATCCAACAAGTTGAAGATTTGGCTCCACTAGCTCCCGATGGCTAGAAATTTGTCTTGGAGAGGGTCACATGAATGACCTGAGGGATTCAAGGGGCTGGGAAAATTTTCATGTCCCTCATGTACCTTTTCAAAGGTACATAAGGGACATCAGTTTACACATCATTCTTGGTTGCTCCACTTGTCAAGATCTTGAGTGATTGAGGGAATGAGCTTTGCAAGCACCTGGGGGTTGAACTAGTGATCCAGGAGGTTCTATGTGTGACCAAAGGGCTTATTGGGGATGGGGAATTTTATTTTCCCTCATGTCCCTTAGCTTGAGGGATGAAAGGGACATCAAATTGTGCCAGGCTCCTGGAGCTGACACGTGTCCTCATCCAAATTTGATAACTGCGAGAACTCACCTTGAGGGCAACTTGAAACGATGATATCTTGAGCTCCCAATGGAATTTTTGGAAACATTTTATATGATATTGAATTAAAATTGCCTTTAGAATTCAATGGTGGGGTCTAGATCTTGATTCCTCCATTTAAGCCCTGAAAAAGTAGATTTTTATTTGGATCCCTAGTTATGCATGAAAAAAACTAGTTATAAACCTATTACGCCAAAGTGTTGTGAAAATATGATTTCAACATATTGTAAATATCAGAATTCCCTTTCTAAATATGTTTTTTTGGCTCCTAAATCCACCAATAGCTCTCAAAATCTTTTCCTGAATCTCAAGAACTCTTTCGGCCCTATGCTGCCGCTTAGGTCTGTGAACCCTATTTTTGATCAAACTACCCCAACTCCTCCAAATCTTTCCTAAATATTCAAAAATAAATTCCATGATATTTTTAAACCTTCAATTCATATCTACATTGAATTTGGATCCTCCATTCTTATCAAAGGGCTTGCACCAGCCCTATGAAGGCCAGTGGTAGCCTTTCCCAACACTTCCCAGAGATAGCATTTTTCAAGAACTCGTAAAATCACCTAGGGGATTGAGTTAACATCATATGGGAGGTCATTTGATTGATTGAGTAGACCTAGGATTCCTCGGAAGGATTAAATTTGAAAATTTTGGCACAAGTTTATTGTTGTCATGCTAAAAATTATCAATTTTCCCGTTGCACATTTACATGAAAACAACTGGCTCTAGCTTTGGGACATGGTATGGGTGAGTGAAATGAATACATGACATGAAGAATCCCATAATATCAAATTTACAATACAAATACTAGTGCCTTATCCATTGGGCCATGTGGAGTCATGTACAATCTACAAGAGAGAGAAAACATGAATAACACACACACACACCAAAAACGACGAAAGGAAACACACAACACAAAACAGAAGAGAAACACACACAATAGAAAGGGAAACACACCCAAAAAACACCTATGGTAAAAGGCAAGGGATAACTTGCTTTCACCGATGATACTATTTCAAGTATTGCCCATGCGAGGCAATTCCGGTGCTGGCGTTCCATCTAGATATGAGAGTAGAATTTTTTTTTCACCCCAAGCCTCATGAATCTGGAATGGGTCGAGCCATAACAAATAAAAAATTCCATGGTTGCCTTTTGGTTCCATCCTTTTTTCCCATAGTAGGCCAAGGTCTCCAACTTTGAATTCTCTCGCTTTGGCCTTCTTGTCAAAGATCTTCCTCACTTTCAATTGACGTTCCCGATATAGTCCACTACTCGAGTCTATTTTCTTCTAGCTTCTCAAGAAAAAGGATCCTCTTGTCAATAAAATCCTTTTATTTTCCATCTTCTATTCCCTAGAGAAACTTGAGAGTTGGCATTTCAACCGTGATGGGAATTTCGCTTCAACTCCATACAACACTAGAATGGTGACATACCTATTTCCTTCTTAGGAGTGATCTTGTCTACCCACAATGCATCATACAACTTCTTGTGCCAATTCCTCTAGTTTTCATCCATGAGCTTGTAGACAATGGTCATGATGTTCTTATTGCTTGATTCAGCCTGACCATTTCCCTGTGGATAGTAGTCTGATGAGTGGGATAGGGAGATTCCATATCCGTAGCAAAACTCAATCAACTCCCTTGAAGAAAAACAAGTAGCATTGTCTGCTACAATCTTCCATGGCACTCAAACATACTATGATATTCTATTTGATGAAATTACATACTATTTTAGTATTAGCTTGCTTGACCTAGATGCCCTCCACCCAATTTGTGAAATAATTTTTGGATGTGAGCACCTAGGTTTTCCCCGTGCTTGAGTGAGGGTTCAAAACATCGATGAAGTCTAGCCACCACTATTGAAATGGTTCTTCAATGACAATTGACCTGTATGTTAGTGATGCAAGTTGTGGTCTCGCAATGAATTTTTGACATGATTCACACTTGGAAACCCATTCTTGAGCATCTGTGAAGAGGTTAGGCCAATAATACCTTCCTCGGAGGATCTTATGTGCAATGACCATTGTTGAAAAGTGCCCACCACACGCATGGGTATGGTAAGCTTTAAGCAACTTCTCTTGTTTTTATTTGTCTACATATTTGAGAAAGCACCCATATAGGCCCATTTTGTAGAGCACGTGATTCTAGATCATAAAATTTATTGCCTTTAGATTGAGTTTTCTCCTTTGTTTGTAATCAAGATGAGGAGGGCATTCTCTATAGGTTAGATAATAGGTGATGTCAGCATACCACTCATTAGTAGTGGTTACAAAGAGAACCTATGGATTATCTTCAAAGCAAGTTGAGCAAGCATAATTATCTTCACCATGTTGGACTTTGAGAGATTCATCTTCAACGATCAATCTAAACATGCCATTCCCCGCACCAAATTGGAGGGTCGATCTCCAAGTCATACTCTTGAGTATTTGCAACCCAATTTCCTCTCTTAGCTTTAGGATCTTACTTGTGTCAAGATGGACTTGATTTCACTATTGGGGACCATCACCATCGTATGAGAGTTGAGTATGTAAAACCTGAATTTTTCATAGCCTTAACCACCACTGCATAGGCATGTTTATGCAACTGGCTGTAGTTTAGTTCATGATTTTTTGATGGGTCGCTCATGAAAGAAATGGGTACCTCCACACCTTCATCATTATTTTGGACAAGAACAACAGAGAGCATGTGTTCTGATGCATAGCAATACATGATGAATTCTTTTTGAAATCTAGAGACACAACAGTCAGAGCTTTGGCAATGGATTTTTTGATTTCTTCAAAAGCTATTTTTCCATCGTCATTCCACTTGAAGCTTGCTTGAGGCTTCATCATGGTGGTGATGTGATTTTTTAATTTTGCAAACTCTAGAACAAAGTGACAAAGAAAATTTACCTTACCAAAAAGGAATGGACTCCTTTCTTGCTTGTGGGAAGAGATAGTGCTTGAATGGATTTCACTCTTTCCGGATCAATGTGTGCTCCATGTTTGTTCACAATGTTCCCAAGAAGCTTGCCTTCTATAACTCCAAAAATGCATTTTTGGATTCAAGGATATGTCGTACTTTCTACATTTTGTGAGTACCTATTCTAAATGGTGAATATGGTCTCCTCTCTTTTCAAGAAGACTATGAGATCATCGAAGTATATAAAAATACAATGCTTCAAATATTTGAATGCTAGATCCATCGCCCTTTGGAATGTATCTCCTACAATGATCAAACCAAAAGGCATTCTGATGTATGCAAAAGTGTCCCAGGGTGTTGTGAAAGATGTCTTGGTATGGTCCTCTTCCACCACCTTGATTTGAGTATACCCTGAGAATCGATCGAGAAATGAGATAATTTCAAATCTAGTAACCGTCTGTAAAATGGGATCCATGACTGAGAGGGGGTAATTATATTTTAGCGATTCCTAATTCAAGTTGTGAAAATCCACACATATTCTTATTTCACCATTATTTTTCTGCACTAGAACAATTTTTGCCACCCATGTTGAATGATGTATGGGAAAGATGATCCTAGCATTGAGCATTTTGATCACCTCCTCCTTGATGGTGTATGTTATCTTTGATTATTGGCCTTTGATTTTTCCCGAATGGCTTGGTATCCAACTTCAAGGGGATTGAGTGATGCATTTCTTTTGTTGGAAGGATTTGAGTTCATCATAAGAGTAGGCCAAAACATTCGAATATTTTTTTAACAAAGAAACAAACCTTATTTTTTCCTCAGGTGAGCAACACTTTCCGATATTGACCATCCTCAGCTACTCTGTAGTGCCAATATTCTCCTTCTCAAAATCAGCTGGGCACTTTGAAGATTGCTTTGCCTTCTCTTGAATGAATCTATCATTCTTGTCAAAGAGGTCCTCCAGAGAAACTAGACCTTTGGGAATCTTGTTTCCTTTCAATTTGATCACCCCATTTTCATCAATTCCTTTTTTCTCCTCTTCAACTACCGCTTCTCTGTGTGGATTATCACTTCCTTTGAAGAAGAGATTATTGAAGTTGTCTCTTTACTCCAAGAATTCCAAAAGCATATTATTGTCATTGAATACTTGCCAATGGTTTGCATTATCTAGTATACTAGGCCTAAACACCATCTCGATGGTCACTTTTTCTTTACCAAAAGAAGGATGCGGTGTTACTAGGGAAGATGACACTATAAGGGAATCAACCTTTTCATTTTATTCTCATGGAACAAACTTGATGGAAAATTCATCGAAAGATCCAATGTAGTCCCATACTTTGTTTATATAATGATAGAGTCTTGGATGTTTCACTGGTATTGCCACCGATCTTACTTTACTATCACCTCTACATCACCTTGGTATTTCAGCTTCTTAATTACCATTTATTTCGATACGCCCATGCCCAAGAGGAGAGCTTCATACTCTATCACAATTTTTGTATTATCAAATTAAATCTTGTAGGCAAATGCGTACAATTTGCAAGAAGGAGAGCACAACACCACACACCTGCTCCCAAACATGCACTAGTGTGACTAGCATTAAATTCTATTGTCTAGACTTGGTATTCTTCCTCCTCCATAAGAAGTGGCAAGTTCTCATCTTTTACGATGTGAGGAAATAGTTTCCTAGCCTATTGTCCTGAAATAGGATCTTTTCCCTTGGATCATCAGATTTTCGTACTGTGTAATTCATCTTCCTGACTAATAGCAATTTATCCATCTCACCTTCTACTAGAATAGTTGTAGATGAGCAATCCATTTTGATTTCCCCACCTAAATCTTTGCATAAGCTTATGCTCGTAGCATCCCGAAGGATGCTGGAATGTCTACCACCAGGATGGTGAGAAGCACCTTCTTCTCTGGAAAATCAGCTAGTACTACTTGTGCATCTTTAATTCTTCCCACCAATGGCACTTGTTTGGATTCCATTGAATAAAATGAGCCATTTACTCAGTCAAGGTGAGGCCTAGAGAATTTTCAACTTTGATTGACATTATCTAAGGCTCCAAAATCTATGATGCAATTGTTGAGTTGGAAGCATTTGATAAGAAGTGATAGGCAAAAAGGTTTGACTTTATTAGTTTTACAAGCGTGAAGTGCTAGCATGTTTTGTGAAGGAGGTGTGGATGGTGTAGGAAGTAGACCTTTGGAATTTGAGCTTGATACTATAGGGCTACTCACATAGAATACATCAAAAACCTATCAAATTGAGCGGGATGCATCTACAAATATTCTAGCTCTATGATCTGGAATTTGGTTTTGTTATCGTGTTCCAAAAAATAAAATGGAGTCATGGTGGGCATGGTTGACATTTCAGGAATGACATAAGATTTACATGGTGAAGGATTTGCTACTTTGGGGATTGGATTTTCTTTCACAGGTGTAGCAACCAACTTGGAAGGGGATGGGGATGTAAATTTTGATGGTATTTTAGGTGATTTTAGGAATATCATTCGAAGAAGAATTATTTTTAGCAATTTTAGGACTAGGAGAAGGACTAGATGACTTACTTGGTATGGCAAGCGTGATTCTTGCTAACCAGTGGGTCTGGTTTTTATTTATCCGACTCCATTAAAGGTGGTAGCGGTGATCCCCTATTGATGATTTTGTTTTGTGGAACTTTTGCAGGAGAATATTCTTTCTTCTTCTTTTATTTCATTATAGCCATTAAGTATGGGGCTCCTTTTTGGGATTGTGCACGAGTGAATACTACACACGAGAATATTGTGGATTCTTCTTCATCATCATCTTCATCTCCATCAACGTAATCAATTTGGAAATTTTATGTATCACCATACACTTCTTCAATCTCAAGATAGTTATCATCATCACCCGCATCCTTCTCCTTAGGTTCTTCTATTTATACCTCCTCTTCTGGCTCCTTGGTGTCACAAACAACATTCAATGGTGGTGCTTCAAGAGTGAGCCTATGAGGAGGTGGAGTGATCCTCGATCTGTTTGGAGGATTTGGATTCCTTGGAGTATTCTACATTATGATATGAGACAATTGTTTTTTCACAACAATTAAGTCATTGGCCATTTTTGGAACACTGGGTCTTTGGTAACTGAGCCCAAAATCTAACCCTTTTTCTTTTCATTCGGACCTTTTACTTTTCTAGAAAATATCAGATCATCTTCTGTCTCGATCACGAAGTCTTGTGCTTCTTTCAAATCTCTAGGTTGGGCTCTTTTGAGGAAGAAACCAACTTCCAAAGTGGTAAGGCGCTGATGAAGAATCTCTTCAAATTATTTTTAGGAGGCATGAAATATTTGGGAAATCTCCTTATCATCTAGTTATATTTGGAAATGAAGTCTCTCGTTGATTTGGAAGCGTCTTTCTTAATTTGTACCAAATAAACCAAAAGATCCTGAAAATCTTCGTGGATTTAAACCTATGTTCAAATGCACTTCTTATATCTTCCCAAAGCCCAGGTGATGACTCGAGGCAACATGTAGAACCATTATGAAGCCTTTTTTTGAAGTGACCCCATAAAGATCTGGATCGAAACATTTTTGTGCTCAACACCCAATACACCACAAATAGTGATGAATGTTACTACATGTTCCTCAAGGAGTTGAGAGCCGTCACCTATGAATTTTGGAAAAAATTCCTTGAGCTTTTGGTAGCTCATGGAGTGGTTGAGTAAGGGAAATTGGGCCAATGTTTCTATTGAAATAAACTAACACTTAATTCATCATGTGAGTTAAAGTGATATTGTAATAAAGTAATATTTTTAATTACTTTAGTTAGCTTAGATAAATTCAATTATTAGTGAGTTGTCTTTTAGTTGTCTTATCTCTTGGTTTGTGGGATCATGTTCTATCTTGCATATTTTTTTCCGGATGATTTCCATGAGGGGAAATAGGGAAGTTAGGGGAAATAAGCTATTCCTGCATTTTTGCTTAGTTTAGTTGATATTGTTCCATATATTGTGGAAGAGATAGAAGTTGTCCAATATCTATAAATATTGCAGCTCTCTCTTTTTATTGTAATGCTTTATTTTGATATTAATAAAATACACAAGCACCGCTTATCTTATTTTTTTGTAAAACTTCGTGTCAAATATTCTTTTAAGCATTCATTATCAAGTTTTGGTATCGTGAGCAAGATCCGATCCATGGAGAGTGTAGGAAGTTTTAGGGAAGTTTAGGGAGACTTGGAGAAATTTTAGAGCTTGGAGGAGCCATAGATGCCCCTAGCCATTTCACAGCCCCTACCCAAATCCACACCCTAGTTCACAGATTGATTTGTAGTTGAAGAACACCTAGAGTGCAATCATAGGCCCTTGTAGACCTGGATGCAACTCTGTTGCAAAAGGTGACATTGTTTCATTCTCTCTCTTTTTTTACAAATGTTTACTTATACCTACAATTTTAAAAAAATTGGAAGCATTTAAAAATATATATACTATACTTTTGTATTGTTTGGACCCAAGCTTTTCAAGCTCCCCACATAACTTCTCCTTCCTCTTCTCTGTGCTCTGTATTTTCATATATTTGGCAAGATAATTATACATGTCTGTGAGAAGATCTCTGTCCAAAGTGACCTCTTGAAGCCTCCAATCAACCTGGAGATTGCATTCACAGATCAAGAGCATTCAAGAGAAGAAGAAGACGTGCCTATAAAGATAAAGAAAAAAAAGCCATTGCAAAGCCTTATCTGTAGAGGAAGCAATAAATTCAACGTTTCCTATAAAAGATTCAACGTCCAAAGCTCAGGGGAAATACAAAAATTACATCCCAGTAATATACCTGTGTGAAGCCAAAGCAAGGAGCAAATAAATAATAAAAAAGGTGGCCAAGGTTTATTATAACGCTTAGGAAAAGCGGTCGAACTGTAGTTGTGCCCTAAAATGTACTAGGTTGAGCCACGTAAGCCCTAATCCACATTGGTGTTTTTAAAATCTATTTTTGAATTTTTTTCCATTTTTGGATTTTGTGAAAAGAAAATGACAATTTTTTTCCATTTTTGGAAAGGGGCCCAGGAAAGATATTGAAATCAAAATTAAAAAAGTCATAACTTTCAACTGGTACCTCGGATTGAGGTTTCATTTTTTTAAAGTGTGTTTTTTTATGAGCTCTATGTATTGGTCTAGCTTTTAATAAGATTTTCTTGTAAAAATTACAAAAATTAGAGGTTATTTGTACTTGAAAAGAGGCCAAAGAGTCCATTTTTTTAATTTTTACAAATCGCCATAAAGAAAAAAATTGTAACAGGCTAATAGTGCCAAAAATTCATTATACATGGTCGAAAAGGAGCCCAAATTGATTAAAATATTATTTGGGGGGTGCATGTTTTAATGCGGGAAAAGTGTTCAATTGTTTCTTCTCATGTTCATCACTTCACAATGGCTGCAATTATGACACCAAAATTATTTTTGCTAGACTATCGATTTTTACATTATGATAATTACCCAACATGGAAAACAAAAATTCACGCACAACTTGGTTTTAAAATCTATGGTCCGTTGTTTCGGTACTTTAACAAGATCTACAATAGATGTTACACAACAAGCTACATTTGATCATGAAAATTAAAAAGTAAAGTTAATAATCTTGTTTAGTGTTTTAGATGAGGTACAACCTCATATTCACGAGGCCAAAAAAAAATAATAATCTTAGGACCATTTGAAAACAATATATGAGTCCAAAAATAAGAACACAATACTTTTTCTCCAAATTCAACTATTGAACTTGAAAATGAATTTTTTTGTGAAAGTTGAAATGCTTTTGAGAAGAGTAGTAAATTTGTGTGCATCACTTCAAGCTTTGGAAGAATAAGTAAATGACACATCACTCATGCCTATAGTATTGAGAGATCTTCCTCCTTCTTATAGGAATTTTGTGACCACGTTAAACATAACTAGTCAAACAACAATGTTTAAAGAGTTAGTGAATATACTAAAAAAGAGGCAGATATTCACTCAACTAATGAAACGATGAGAAAGCACTTACTTCTAATCAAAAAGGAAAAAAAAAATGCTAAGTCTAGTAAATAGCCTCAGAAGCAAGGTAATACTCAACAAGGCCAAAAGGAACAACAAAAATGTCTTATTTTTGGTCCGAAGGACATGAGTTAAAAAATTAATGGTACAACACATTCCAACAAGGATCATCAAGTGGTAAAAAGATTGATTACCAAAACAAAATCATGCCAACAACAAAGTAAATAGGGACAAAATAATCAAAAGTGGAAGAAGAACCAACACAACAAGGAAATGTATCCAAACATGAAGATCAATTTGATGTTGACGACTTCCTATATTCTCGCATAGTCAAATGAACTATCTAATTCTACAAATAAATTTGGTATGTCGACTTGGGTGCAACTCGACACATGACAGAAAGAAAGATTGGTTCTTCACAATGAGTAAAACACCCACCAAGAATCATGTCTCTTTAGGTGATGATACATCATACAATGTTGAAGGCATTGGTTCCATTTCACTACCACTTAAGCAACATAATTGTAAAATTATAGATGTTCTTTATGTCCCTAGTTTAATAAAAAAAATCTATTATTTGTGAGTCAATTATTAGATCACCTGTCTCAAAATTGACTTTGATTGTAAAGGAGGTAAAAATATGTGCTTGATTCGAGATAATTCAAGAATCTCAGAAATTGTTGCAAAATATTTTAATGTGGGAATAATGTTTCAGTTGGATTTTATTCAATGAAATGATCAAGCACTTGTAGCCAAGGATACATCATCAGCTCAACTATGGCATCGAAGACTTGGACATGTGAGTTTTGGCTATCTTGACACACTTTTTCAATACAACATGGTTAGGGGGTTACCACTTATAAAAAGGGTACAGATAAATGCCAACATTGTTTGGTAGGAAAACAAGATAGAACACCATTCAAACATAGTACATTTCAAGCTAAGGGAAAACTTGACTTGGTGCATACCGATCTGTGTGGACCAATGAGACCTAGCCACTCTGGGTTTCAATATTTCATGCTCTTTGTTTATGATTTTTTAAGAAAAATGTGAATATACTGGCTTTCTAAAAAATACCAAGCTTTTGAAACTTTTAAGAAGTTCAAAGCCCTTGTTGAAACAGATTCTGGTAGGAAAATAAAAACACTCCACTCAGATCGAGGGGGAAAATACACCAACAATGAGTTCAACAATTTTTTGGAAAAACATGGCATTCGTCGTCAAATAGCTCCTCCTCACACACCATAAAAAAATGGTGTTTTTGATAGGTGAAATTTTACTATCATGGATATGGTGTGATGTATGATTGATGATGCAGGTTTATCAAAAACATTTTGGGTCAAGCAACTAAAGCAACAAATCTATTTAATAAACAGAGTTCCCACTGTAGCTCTTGATGGAGTAACACCATAGGAACCATGGTCAGGGAATAAGCCATATATTTCACACCTTAGATTTTTTGGATGTAAAGAAAGTATGCACATTCCTAAGAAATAAAGAACTAAGATTGATATGAAATCAAAAAAACTTATCTTCTTGGGATATAGTGATGAAGCACTTGGCTACAAACTTATGGATCCAAGAATAAGGAGGGTATACACTAGTCGGGATGTTGAGTTCTTTGAGAAGAAAGAAGCATATGCTCCTTCCATACACTCACATGATGAAAAAATCATCCCTACAATGAAAATAGAGGATGGTAATCACTTTGATAATGATAGTGATGATGGGGAAGATGGTGAAATTCAACCTCCCACAGGAACCACTAAAAGTATGCCTAAATGGTATACAAGTATGATGAGAGATGCAAAATTGGATAGTTCCTCGACACATCTACCACTAGAATGAGGACTCGCAGTATGGCTCGAAATGAGGTCAATTTGGCCTTAATGGGTAAAGTTGTTAAAACTATCGAGTCGTCCACAGTTTTAGAATCCCTATAATCTAAACCTTGGAAAGATGTTATGGATGCAGAATATAAGTCACTTATGAAAAATAATAAATGGCAACTTACAGATCTTCCACCAGGGAAAAAGCTAATTGGATGTAGATGGATCTTCAAAATGAAGTACAAAATAAACAGAAAAATTGATAAACACAAGGATAGACTAGTTGCTAAGGGATATGCTCAAAAGAAGGCATTGATTATGAGGATACTTTTGCTCCCACAAACTAAGATAAAAAACGTCAAAGTTAATATTTTCTCTAGCCGTACAATTTGGTTGGAAAATACACCAAATGGATGTAAAAAGTGCCTTTCTTAATGATGATTTATAGGAAGAAGTTTACATGACTCAACCAGAAGGTTTTTTCATACCAGGTAAAGAGGAAAAGGTATGTAAACTCATAAAATCACTATATGGTTTAAAGCAGTCTCCTAGGGCATGGTATATTAAAATCGATGAGCATCTCATTCAACATGGATTCAATAGGAGTCCATACGATCCTAATCTCTATATCAAAAAGCAAGGGGGATAGTGATCGTTGTAGTATATGTTAATGATATAGTCATCACTAGAGGATCAGTGAGGATGATTGAGTCAACAAAGAAATATCTAACACGATCATTCGACATGACCGATCTCGGGCTTCTACATTATTGTCTTGGACTTGAATTTTGGCAAAGAGAAAATCATATCTTTGTGTCACAATTGAAATACACTAAGAAAATGCTCGAGAAGTTCAATATGATGGATTATAAACCAATTTCCATACCTATGGAGACAAGAATTCAATTGTCTCAAACATATCCATCACCATAAGTAAATGTATCTCTCTATCGACAGTTGATCAAGAGTTTCATCTACTTGACTTACACAAGGCCGGATATCAGCTATGCAGTCAACTATCTTTCAAGGTCCATGCAAGAACCAAGGTTTTCTCATTGGAAAGTAGAAAATAAGATACTGAGGTACATTAGAGGAACTACGAACTATGGCCTAGAATACAAGAAGAACAATAACTTCTTCTTGATAGGATATTGATTTATATCATGCAGGAAACATAGATGATAGGAAATCCACTTCAGAATTTTTTTTTTGGGATCTGGACCGATATCATGGGGGAGTAAGAAGAAGACTTGTGTTTCAAGATCCTCCATAGAATCAAAATATTATGTAGCAGGTGGAGTTGTATGTGAAGTGATATGGCTCCGACGTATACTTGAAGGATTGGGAATACTACAGAAAGATCCAACAATCCTACATGTAGACAATGAAGGAGTAATAAAACTTGTTCAGAATCCAGTTTTTCATGAATGCACCAAACACTTTGAGGTGTAAGTACATTTCATTCATGAACATGTTCAGAACAACAACATCCAACTCCAACATTTCCCGATCAGAACATCAACGTGCAGATATCTTCACAAAGTCTCTTGCATGTCCAAAATTTGAGGCATTCAGAGTTTTTCTCTCCTGTTCACTTCAGAGTATGCTGAATTAAGGGGGATGTTGGAAATAAAATAACACTTAATTCATCATATGAGTTAAAGTGATATTGTAATAAAGTAATTTTTTAATTACTTAAGTTAGCTTAGATAAAGTCAATTATTAGTGAGTTGTCTTATCCCTTGGTTTGTGGGATCATGTTCTATCTTGCATATTTTGTTCCCAAATGATTTCCATGAGGGGAAATAGGGGCAATTAGGGGAAATAAGTTATTCCTACATTTTTCTTAGTTTAGTTGATATTGTTCCATATATTGTGGAAGAGATAGAAGTTGTCCAATATCTATAAATATTGCAGCTCTCTCTTTTGATTGTAATGCTTGATTTTGATATTAATAAAATACACAAGCACCGTCTTGTTTCTATGTAAAGATTTTGTGTCAAATATTCTTTTCAAGTATTCATTGTCAAGAGTTTCCACTCCATGGTACATTAGGCCTACGTTCTTCACATTCATGATCCTTCATTCTTCCTCGCTTTAGCTTCCAACCTTTCTAAGGTCATGCGGCTTTAATTTGCTACTTTTCTTTTGCTTCAGCTTGAAGTATTTCAATCTCTTCAATTTGAGCTCTTATTTCTACTTCCACTCTTGCTTCTCTTTCTCTAGCTTCTTCTTCAATCTCTACGTTAGTGAAATCTTCAAGGTTCTCATTGATGTATGGAAACTCAACGTCCAATGGATTGGCTACACTTGGAATCCGGTAGAACCAACTATGTGATGAAAGGGAGACCTTTGAATTCGAGAGAAACTCTTGTCTTCTTTGAAGTTCTTCAAAAGTGGGATCAATTTTTCCTCCTTGCCTTTATTTCCGGGTGTATCTTCTATCTCGCCAACTTGAAAATTTATACTCTTCTTTGCGGTGCTTGAATCTTTCTTTGTCTCTCTAATTCAGCAACATGTTCTTCTTCGAGGTCAAGTATTCTTATGGAAATGAAGTAGTGGTTGACACTTTACCTATTATGCCAAATAGCCTCTCACAAATCGAAACAATATCCTCTTGAATGTGGAAGAGTAATTCGACTCTATCAATAGGAGGATTTCCTAGAATAGTCATGGTTAGAAGACATAAGGCTCGCGTATCTATTCAAATTCCAGAATTTTTCTTTTTTCTTTTTTGGATTTTTCAATTTTTTTGTATTTTTCAAGGTCATGTTTTGGGTGCAAGTTCTACTAAATATATCCCACAATGGGTGCCAAACAATGTTGGCGAGAAAATTTTTCAAGGACAAATTGGTGGATTTCTTGCCAATGCTCTGGGAATCTAAGTCCCTCTACTTAACCAGTGCAATTGTTGTATATGCATGCGCAAGTAAAAAGGTGGATTTTTCATGGTGGCCTTTCAGTTACGGATCCAATAGGGTCACTCCACGGACCTTGTGGAAAAATATTGCATATATGTGTAAGGGAGGAATTCACTAGGAGAGAAGGAAAGGGAGTGAGAATGTTAGACAAAGGAAACTAATGTTGTAAGTAGAAAATTAGAGACTTGCATACACTAGTTAGAAATTTCATCACATGCACTAAAATTAAGAAGAAACAAATCTGTATAACAACAACAAGACCAAATAGAATTTAATGAGCACAAAGTATCAATAAACCCCTTAGTCAAAAAAGGATGGAAACTCCTTCTTCCCTGTATTGATGATCAAATATAAATTATACATATTATAACAATGGAAGAAATTTGCTATCAATTTGTTCTCTTCACAAGGATCTCTCTTTCATGAATTTAGAAAAATAGCTCAGAAGTCTAAGAAGATATAAGAAGACCCTCAAATGAGGAGCTTGCTATAATTTATAGAAGAGAGGAAACTCTTCATCTTCTTGGTGAATTTTTAGATACCATATTTCGGCTTTAGACTATTCATATTCTAATTAAATATTTAAGTCCCTTTTATAAAAACAAGGTGACTTAAAGTTTACATTATGTTTATGAAGTTCCTTCAGATATATAAAAAGTGCAAACCCCAACATAAAAATATAACATTGAAGAGAGAGAGAGAGAGCGTTGGGAGAGAAGAGAAGAGAGAGAAAGAGGGGGAAGAAGAAGAAGGAAGAAGAAGAATTATGCAGAAGAATGAGCTGCTACAAAGTGGATTTGATCTCACTTCCTAAGCGGTCTCCATTTCACGTTCCGAGAAGATCTCCACCAATCCAAATTCCTTATTGAAATGAGTTATTGCAGTTCCACTTTGTCAACATGAGGAATGTGAATGCAGCTCAAGGTCTTTGTCCATCCATTAGACACATTGTTGATATCTTTGCACTTCCCAAACCATGATGGATGTTTCTCTGTGATAAGTGCAATGGTGACCCAAATCTCTGAGAGGAACTCTAGGGTATCCTTAGTGAAGGATAATGGATTTCCTACTTCTTTCTTGACATATTCCTTGAATAGAACAATCAACTCATCAACATTCCTATCTTCTCCCATTACGGTACTCACAGTTTCTGAATTTGACAATTGATATTATCCTTCAACTTGTATGCTTATTCCTCTTTTTCATCCAATTTGGTGATGGCCCGATTGATTGCTTCAAATCTGATTTCCAAGGTGCTTTTCGATACACAGAAAATTATTTATAAGGAGTGCCAAAAACCTTCTTATTGATCAAATCTTGAGGGTGAGTGTCACTCATTTCATTCACTACTACTGGGCCTAGAGGTTCTCAGTAGTCCCTTTCTTTCTCCAAGTCTTCCTTGAGTAATCGTATCCTACTCATAGTTTCACACATGTAGGAAAAAAATTTGACTACCTCTTAGAGCACTGACTTCCCCTTTTAAGAAATTGAGATGATCCATTCATAATTAGCTTGGTCTTGTATTGTGAACTAGTGCATCCTCTTGATAGATTCTGGATTGAAGCTTCGATGGGTGTAACTTCTTTAATGGGAATTATCGTGGCATTTGGATCAACTAGATGTTGCACATAGGATGACAAAGTTCACACCTATTCTTTTAGTTCATAAATATTCTTCTTATATTCCTTGTTCCTTACCACCATGCAAGTGGAAGATTGCGATACATGTGCAAATCCCCTTTGTGAGTAGTCGGTCCTAGTTGGATCGTGCTCATCTCATAATCAATCGGTGTCATCTCATCCCTTTGGCTTGATCACCTTTGGCTGGGCTACCTCAATGTATTGATTACCTCTTTCCTCGCTGTAGAACCGCAAATCCATGTGTAAAAAAATTCTTTTCTTTCCTTTAGCTAATGAGGTAATTTCCTATAGGTTAGGGGATGCCACTTGTTGAATAGTGCGGGTGTCAAGGGAAATTATTTCCTACACAGAACATTTCATCAAACTCAGTTCTATGATAGGCATCAAAAATTCCTTTCTCTGGAAGAGGAGGTACATCTTGGATGGGAGAGACATTAGTGTTAACAAGAGGTGAGGCCTCTTGTGGTGGTTCAAAGACTGGGTCTTGAACTTTGTGTCCTTCCTCTTCCCATGTTTCCGCCACTGGATCTTCTTCTTGCATTGTTACAACTGAGCCTTCTTCCACCCTAACTTTCTTTGGTGACTTTCCATGAGAAGAATTCTCCAATTCTATGGATCTTCATTTAGAAATTTCTCTAGAATGCCTTGAACTTGAGGCAACTTCCACGGCTCTTGATGATGACTGATGAGAGGCTTGTTTCTGACTTGTAGGCATACCTTGTGATTGAATGATCATAATTGTCTTCCTCTAAAACCAATCCCTTATCCTCCTAATCACCTTCTCAGTTCATTCCTTTATATCCCCTGATTCATGAATGTACTAGTTGACTTGAGGCAATGGAGAAACCTTGACCACCGCATACTCAAGATCATACATTTTTGTCCCATCATCCTGCAAAATATCTTCATACCAAGAGAACTTGAATTTCTTCATTTCATTGACTTGTCATCCTCATATGATCCTTTTCTCGTACTTCAAATTCATCAATGCAATTGGCCCAATAGTCCTCAATTTGTGGATCATGGTGCAAGTCTGGAATGTGGAAAGAATCAGGATCATCTCGGATGTCGAAATTAGGCTTGATAGTGTAGGAATGCAAAGTCAAATGAGTGAAGGCAACCTCTAGATGAGATGCATCATTTTCATTCTTACATGTGAATACCCCGAGAGAGATGGGAAATGAGATCAACTTCTTCTTTTTATTTCTCCTGAGTCTATTGTTTACTTGTATGATCTTCCTACTAAACTCAAATAGTATAATCTGGTCACTAAGGTACTTGGGCAACCTTATTCAAATCCAGAAACTCGTAGGAAGGATAAGGTTGAGAATTGGATGAAGTAAGATCCATATTTCTTGATTAAGGATGCTACTTGTGGTGACATACTTGCCTCCAAATCACCCTCTAAAGTTCAGATAACATACATCGTGAACACATCATTCACATGAGCGAAGTGCCTATGGCTTTCCTCCATCACAAACTATAGAAGTTTCTCTAATGTGGGTACCTTGGTAGCAATGTTTTGGGAGAGCCAATCCTTTGAACTATCTTGAGATAGTGAGCAGATAGACCAAGTAATAATTCATGTGGAACTTCTTTTCATGGGCACCGAAACAATTTTAGATGCATATTATCTTTGATTATATTTCCCAAATCAATTCTTTTATTTCCTTGATCCTTTGTCAAAATTAAAAGGCCCATCCACTCCTAGAAGTCTCTCGTGTTCACTTCTCCCATCACCCTATTGAGGAGGGTGATTACATATGAATATCCCTCGTGAAACTCACACCTTAGAAGGGTCTTGGGAATCCTTGAGGGATTTCTCCTTGTCTTCATCCATGATCCAAGTACAACCCCTTGTACATATGCATCCATCTTTTCCCACTCATGCAAGGCCCTTTCTTTTGAGATGAAAACCATGCTAGGTGATGTTGGGATTTTCAGAGCAAGTGAGATGGTTCTAGGACTGATGACTGCCATTTCCATACCATTTTTGGCTCGAATTGTTCATGTTTTGGGTTCATAGTGGTGTGAGAAAGCCAAGACCAACTCAAGGCTTTGTATAGACACGGGGTGTCCTATAGCTACGAACAATCCACTTGTGAATACCGATCCTCAATCTTCCCTCTTTCCTTGGCTATCATGCAAGCCCTTAGATCATTGAGGTCCATATATGAGACATCATTGTCTTCTATCTCATACTCAAAAGCAAAAGGTTGTGTTGGATTATGTCCTATCCATTTGTACTTCATGGTTTCTCGGAAAAACAACTTACTATTTTTAGTAAGTATGAAAAATCAGCTCCTTCAAACCTCAATTGGATGTGGCAACTCGAATTCCCCTTTCTCCCTGCGTTCTCCTCACCTTCTAGACCAATTTACTATTTTTAGCAGGTGCTCGTGAGACCACTTAATATTTTTAGTAAGTGTCAATCTTGGACCAAGATGACCATTTCGATGAATTTTCAACTGCAATACCTCTTTTGTGTTCATTGCCTCCTTCACAGTTTCTTCATTGGTGACTTTCTAAAAATATCAGTCCCTATGTAGAAGACCTACTATTTTTAGAAAGTGAGCTTCTGGTGGTCAGATCACTATGGAATGAAGTTTTCTGATATGTTTTTTCCAATATCACCCCTCTGAAATCTTAGACTTACCCGATCAATGGTTTGGGAGATTTTAAAAATTTAAATTTTAACTTTGGCGGAAGCTTTAGACACATGCATACAACCACTAACGGAGCTTGAAAGTTGCAGGTTTAGTTTTCTTCTTTGTTCATGAGAAAAATCACATTTTTGATGTGGTTTTTTGCTTCTTGTTCCATTGGTGAAATTTCTCTTCTAACCGATTGCCGGTTTGAAGGGAAATCATTTTTTTTTCCTTCGTTGAGCCTAAAGGGAGATTTCTTCATTGCAAGTGATTTGTGCTATGGAAGGAGGATTTGAAGGTGAGGTTTTAATGGCCTTTGAGAGTGAAGAACACAACATAAAATGGTTCTTCATTTCATGCATTTGGATTAATGAATCTTTGTTTCACGACAATGGGGTAATCGATGAATTTCTTTGTTTCTCTCTTTTGTTCTTTGATCCTTCGGCTCTTTTGATCAATATTTATTTTGAGACCTATATGTTTTCAATAATTTTAGGGTTTTTTCACCATGGTAGAGATGGTTTGGAGCATAAATGGTGGACTGGGTGACAGGAAGCATAGAGCTATGGCGGGGTGAAGCTATGAAGAAGAAGCGGAGGGAAAATAAAGCAAGTGCTTGATTTAAAGTGTTTTAAAAATGCATGCCAAGGGGTGGGGTGAATTTTTGTGTCCTTGATTTCTCTTAAGAATTAAGTTATTAAAGTGAAATAAAATTTCATGATGTGCCTCACAAATGACACTTGGTGGAAATCCAACAGTTGAGCATTTAGCTCCACTAGCATTCAAGTGGAAATTCGCACTTGAGAGGGTCACATGAATGACCTAAGGGATTCAAGGGGCTGGGTGCATTTTAATGTCCCTCATTTACCTTTTATAAATTGAAATAAGGGACATCAATTTTCACATCATGCTTGGTTGCACCACTTGTCACGATCTAAGCGATTGAGTGAATGAGCTCCGGCAAGCACCTAGTGGCTGAACTGGCGATCCAGGAGGTTCTATGTGTGACCAGAGGGCTTATTGGGGATGGGATATTTTCTTGTCCCTCATGTACCTTATCTTGAGGGATGAAAGGGACATAAAATTTCACTAAGCTCTTGGAGCTGACACGTGTCCTCATCCAAATTTGACTAATTGCGAGAACTCACCTTGAGGGAAACTTGAAACGACGATATCTTGAGCTCTCGATGGAATTTTTCTAAATTTTTATATGATATTGACTGAAAATGGTCTTATGAATCTAATGGTGGAGGTATAATATATTTATTACTCCATTTAAGCCTTGAATAATAGGAATTTTTATCTGGCTCCCTAGTTATGCATGGAAAAAACTAGTTATAAACCTATTACACCAAAGTTTTGTGAAAAATATGATTTCACCATATTGTAGAGATCTGAATTCCATTTCTAATGATATTTTTTTGGCTCCTAAATCCACCCAAAGTTCGTGGAATCACTTCTCTAAGATCAACAACTCTTCGGCCATGTGCACCGCCTAAGCCCGTGAACCTTGTTTTTATCAAAGCGCCCCAAATCCTCCAAATCTTTCCAAGTCTTCCAAAATCAATTCCATGATATTTTTAGACCTTTAATTCATATCCGTGTTAGATTTGGATCCTCCATTCTTCTCTAGGGGTTTTCCAATTACAGGAAGGCCAATGGTATCCCTTCCGAACACTACTCGAGATAGCATTTTTCAAGAACTCCTAAAATCACCTGGGGGGGTTGAATTGACTTTCCTAAATCACCTAGGGGACTGAGTTAACATCATATGGGAGGTCATTGGACTGATTGAGTAGACCTTGGGTGCCTCGGAAAGGTAAAACTTGAAAATTTTGGCATAGGGGTATCGTTGTCATGCTCGAAAATTGTCAATTTTCTTGTTACACATTTTGTGATTGACAAATGAGACCAATCAAAAGTTCATTCTCAAAATATAAGAAAAATCTTTAAACATCGACCACCATCTCTAATAGACATATTGCATTTTACATTGAGCTTCGAGAAAGTATGTAGAACAAAGACCTACTCCAAAGCTAATAATTTCATCGTAAAAACCATAATGATCACATTTTAAAATCCACAAGTTACCCTAATCAGTCATGTGTTATTTAAATGAGATATATTGTTGAAATGTTCACATATATAAGAAAATTAACCTAACCCATTCTAAGGACCTCACAAATCATGCATTTGGGCTCCCTAGATATCATAACAAAGCATCCAATTGCTAAATCAATTCTTTAATCATATTCAATAAGATTTAAGTTTACACACATCATTGAAATTTTCCTAGGCCATTTACAAAGCTACATCACATGTAAAAGATCATTTTCGAGTGTCAAAGGTCATAATATGGTCTTCATTGCCAAAAGACATTGTGATATACAACTTACACTCAATCACTAGGTGGAAACTCGCAAGGGTTTAATACTTCTTGAGTATTGTTACTTATGTGCGGAATGGTGGCGCCACAACACAAAAAAATTATAACCCCTTTTATCTCCCTAAGAAAAGAAGAAGAAGAAGAAGAATCCCTAATCAGCTACATAAGTGTGATCATGGAAATTCTACCACAGAAGATAAATATATAGACATAGAGGAACACAAAACTAAATGAAATATTTAACCACATTCAATAGATGAAAAATCTTGACCAAAGAGGATAAAGTCACTTGAGTGATTATGTCTAGGACAAGTGACTTTATTCTACTTGCAGAATTACACTCCTATATTTTTGAGATAGTTTTATGAGATCTTACACACCCTTCCCACACATTTTCAAACCACTATCATTATATCTTAATCCATAATTGGTGTAATTCTCTCTAATCCTAGTTTTAACATTTTTAGTTAGCTCATCGATGTTATTACAATTTCTAGTAAATTACCCAAATATGATTAGGATCTAAATATATTTTTTCATTGATTATAATATAATATTATTTCATTTATACACAATTTTTTAATATCTTAATTAGATTAACCCTAATTCTATTATTACATTTTTTTGAACCCACTTATTTAATTACATGTAATCATATGTCTTAATGTCTCACCCCTAGGGTTTCAAACTTCTTTTATGGTTTCTCCAAACCCTATTCTACTTTTGCGTCTTACACATTAGCATCATGGGAAATCCTAATGCATTTTCCTCTCTAGACTTGTATGTGATAGATGAGTAATGAAACTTTATAAGGGATAATATCATATAAGTACCTCATTTGTTACACACTACCCCAAGTTAAAATAGAAATACTAAAAATATAAGGTAGGGAGACCCAAGTTGAATCCTTGACTACTATAAATTTACCATCCATGGGATCTCCTCCCCCTTAGGTATTATTGCTCCAATATTCCAACTACTTTCACATACATCCAATGTGTCAATTATGGGGATATCAAAAATGGTTATGCAAACTACTACATATACACATCACATGACATCTACAAAAGGAACTATCCCATCTTATCTCGGTCAACGTTCCTCTTATTTTCCTTTAACAACTACAAAGCATGCAAGTACAAATAACTCTCTTAATGTAAAACCGATCACAGATCACCTTTGTGAGCTCCATTTGGTTACTCAATCATCCTTTAACACCTGAATTTCTCAACTATCCTCTACATCTTGACTTTACTCAACTAAATATTTCTTTTTACAATGGCAAGATCAATCTTTCTAACTATGAGACTAAGTTGATGGGAATATTCACCGCTAGTCTAATTACTAAGCTTCATGAATAAGTCATGTTTTTAATTGTACATTTTTAAGGACATTTATAAAATAGATAAACTATATGAGAACAAGCTCGTGGCTGGAAATATGTTGATATTTAGTTATCTAACCACAATAAATTGTAATCAAAACATCCATACTTGAGGGTAATCCAACCGAGACTAAGAAGGTAAAAATTATTTTCTCGCACACCCTACTATTGCAGAACCTATTATTACTATTACACAATGTTAACTATTTACTATAACCTCCTCATGTTATCTTACTCTATTTACTCTAGTGTAATCTTGTAAAAGTACCATCACATAATATTATTGACACAACCAAGAAACAAGGCTCTATATTCAATTATTGTCATAATTGTGATTATCATCAATGTTATGTATATTCTATAGACCGATGTTTTTGGAATATAAATGAAAATCCAAAATCTACTCATCAACAATACCATTTCAATGCAAGATATTCAACACCTATCAACACAACAATTTCTCAACCGAATTTGTACATATGATTATTTACTAATCCATTACCTAATCATGTTGAAATGAACAGGTTGACAAAATTCACACAACTTACCACCTATTTTCTCCTCTACCAACCCACATGTATGACACTCATCCACTTGATAGTATAATTGGTGTTATAAAACAATACCCAATTATTATAACACCTATTACATTCTCCAATTTAGAGATTCATACTAATGAGGATGAAGTATCTTGGTATATATTCATTTAAACATACATAAACTCAAAACCAATTCAAAACATTATGGTAGACAATGACTCTAGCTATAATATCTTTAAGATGACACTTCTTACATCTCTCACGGCTATACTACAAGAGTTCTCATATGAACTACTAAGATAGTTCAAGGATTTGATGGTAAATGACAAGTAAAATCTTGGAGGCATAGTTTTTCTAGTATAATTTAGACCTAAGAAGACAACCACTTAGTTTCTTATAGTTTCTCCCAATGAAATAATCAATATATTAATCATATGACCTTGGATCCGTGATATCCATGTTACTCCCTAAAAACACATTGATGTTTGAAGTTCATACACAACAAAATGTTAGTGGTTATCCTTATTATACCATATGATTATCTTGTTCACTCTATTTGACACATATGATGATACCTAGTACATGAATTATGCCTCATACTTAGACCTACCCATCATAGCCTACTATATTGAGCACTCATCATTTTCCTTGACCTATCTCATGATATTATGATCCGTAAACATGGGTAAAGTTTTTGGGTATCACGGACCCCTATAGGCACTGCAATATTTTACTCCACATATGTTATCAAATTCCAAATGAAAATACAATGTAAAATTAAGCACATACACATTGCAAAGAAATTGATAACGGAGTTCAGAAATGCCTACATCTCTGGGCTCATTTGAACCGATCCATTATTACTTTAGAGTTGCAACTAGTACAAACATAATGAAGCCATGAATCTAAATGAGGATACAGGGAAAATATCTGATATGAGTACCCATAATGATAGTTTATAAAGGGATTCCGCCCATATAATATTTTTATAGGGATTCCACCCGTGATAGTTATAGGGATTCCTTCCATATGATAGTGGTATAGGGATTCCGCCCTCTATGATCACATACCCATCCGATTATCCATGAATCTAAACCAGATAAATAAAAGTGATCACGATCCAGTAGATTACTCTGAATTGGAAATATGAAGCCAATCTGCTCCAAGTCCGCCAAGAAGTAGAATCTCAGTTGATAGTGACCATCATAGAAGTATAAGTCTTCAATAATCTTCCTTGGATGAGTGACATGCTTGAGGAAGACTCAAGATGGACGCTTAAAAAATTGATGGGACTTGCCGATTAAAATAGAGTCAAAACGCCTCCAAATTGGGAAGATAATATCACCATTAGGAGCGTGGGGAAATTATGAGTATTTTCCCTTTTTACACCAAAGACTGATTTTACCTCTAACTCCTTCAAATTGAGTGATATATGAAATCTGCTTATTAAGCCTTTTGGCTGTGCATAGAGGAGACTTGTTAACCAAATATTACCGAGCTCCTTTATATAACTGTCGAGCTCATCATAAATCTTAAATGAGTGGTGGGGGTTTGATTCTCCCCACCGACCCTAACCTACCACTTCATAAGCCTTTTAATTTATAACGATCGCATTTTTAAATGCCACGGGGCTCCATATAACCGTCGCCGCTTTCAATTGATTGGTCTGCATGATGGACAAGAACACCTGTAGACCGGTCCCACATAGCTAAAACAGGGAAGCCTTTTTAAAGGCTTGGCTGACCATGGCGGATGTTCTGGAAGCCTTCGTGTCATGGCGGATGTTCTGGAAGCCTTAACCCGTGGCAGTTGGAGAGTCAATGGCCAAGTTATGCGACCTTGAATTGGGCAATGAAAATGGCATTTAGAAATGCCACGTATGTATGAAATCCAATTTCCAATGAACTAGCCCAACCGAGATGAGTAGAGAGCTCGCCGAGGCATGTAATTAACAACTTGCCTACTATAATGAACTCACCCAATAATAACTCACCAACCATACTCTGAGCTCACCGAGCTAAATGATAAATCACCCAATGTAATAACAATCTCATTGAGTTGCATAGACTCGTCTTGCAAGATATTACCTCGTTGAGGGAATAAAGATCTCCTTAAAACCGAGTTGGTTCATTGTGGCCACGTGGTGGCCTAAGGCCCCACCACGTGGCGAAATATCAAACATGATGGAAAAACCACCTGTCTAATTATGAGTGTTGAAGACCAACATTGTAAAACCATATTTTTCTCCTCCACGCTCACGCTCCGCTTCCGCCACGCGTCACTGCCGCATTGGTCAATTGCCTCGCTAGGTGTTATTTTTACCAAACTTTGACTGGCTCTTTCTCGAGCATACGGAGTCCATTTTTCGCATCCTGTACCGACGGAAATCTCACTAAATTCTCTACCACTCTCTCATGTTTTAGGGAGATATATGGAACTCTCGGCGTCCCAAATGTCGTCTGGATCATATTCTATAGAGAATCAACTCCCACACATTGTGTTATCTAGCTATGTATGACACATAGTAGTTCAATAGCATTCACGCGAGCATGAATATCATGAGATACGATGCAATCCCATTCATAGTGTGATCCTATGACTACTAGTGACCAGGTATAGATTCACATTACGACATTGAGGAGATGATAATTAATATCACATTGTATATATATATGTTTGTTATCAATTTATGTGAGTATTATCCATCACTAGACATGACTTCTTCACATTTTCTTGAACATGAATAGGTTATTGCATCAAAACGATCATTGATTAGCTCCAAGACAATTGGCACACTTTGTACACACACACACTATAAACTTTTACCGATTATTTCACACATTTTCCCCTAGTTTGTAACTAGGGCATGCCCTAATGATGCAACACATTTCTCATTGGTATGATGTGATTGTTGAGGGGAAAATTTACAAAGGACCCACAACTACCTAATGAGGTACCAAATTTTTAACTATCTCGATGTGATTGTTGATGGAAAAAATCTACTTGAGACCACACATTTCCTTTTGTGTTATTTCTAGCCAATACCTTTGCTACACCCTTAATCTCATGTCATATTTCGAGATATGTATAGTTGACGTGTGGCTAATATAATCTCTTAAGAAGTCATATCACATTTATGAATTCTTTCGTATTCTTAGTAGGTCAACCTAGGTGGTTTACATAACATAAGTAGGTTATATATAGGAAGTAGTAACTAATAGTTGATCATCGTATTGACCATTGGAGTCTTATTGTAATGTGTGCACTTTACCCCCTTTAAGTGGCCAAGTAATTTATACTTACATATTCTCATCTTATCTCTTTATTTTGGTGTTATTGGGTGTTCTATTATTGTTATTCTTTTAATATATATAAGAAAATTCCTTATAAGTGGTATCAAAGCTTAAATTCGAGCCAAACTTAGGTTTAAACCCTAACTTGCACAACATTGTGAATTATTATAAAATATTTTTATTAGATTTTCAATACACTTTAAAGAGCACACACTTATACTGAGAGGGGGTGAAGCAATATTATACAATATTTTACTTATTAAAACCTTTAACATCCATAACAACAATAATCATACAAGATCAAATAATTATGAAACATAAGATTTATGTGGAAACCATTTCAGGAGATAACCATAGAGAAAATATTGCTTGGATATACTATCTAAATCCATCCCCAAAATGTCTCAATATGAATTTGTAGGCACCAACCTACTGGATACACAAATCCCCAATGTTGAGCACCAAATCAACTAGTTCGTGAGCACCAACTTACTAGAGATATCAATCCACGATGTTGATCACCAACTTAGCCAATACATGAGCACCAACTCACTGGAGACACCATTCCCCAATTTGTGAGGCATTGACCTCAATAATACAAACTTCAATCTTCCGTAGTTATTTCTTCAACATGATGATGGACATCGATCACACTTCTCTTCTTTGTTTTTCTCTATCCAACAATATTCTACTTTTAACCACTTTCTCCATTATCACATGTTCACACTTCAATTGCTTGTCACATACACTACATACTTGTTCAATCGGCTTCTGCTCTCCCTCTCAAAATTATGCTTTTAATGATTTCTTCATTATAGCACTACTTAAATTTTTCTTAGAATCACAAATTGCTCGATCCTCACTCTACACATGCATTTAATTAATCTATTTTGTGACATGATTCATGCTTTTCTTTTATGATATCTCTCTACTATCCATCTCTACAAGATTATTTCCTTTCCTTACACTTGTTAATGCTTTCTCCTTTTCTCACAGCTCTTCCATTCACGGTTTTCCGTTACTTACACTGTTGCACTCTTTCTTTGTTGATGATTTATGCTAAGCATACTTGATCACTCATGGTCACACTTCTATCTTTGCAATACTACTACAAATGCTTATTCACTTGTCTCACACTCAAGAATAACCCTCATTGATTTATCCTTTTCTTATCTTCTTCATTCTATCATTGTCACTTCATTCTTCATTATCAAATATCCATCTTTTTAGTTCTTTGTTATCTCTTCTTTCCACTTCGCAATTCACTATTAATCCATAGTTGCACATCTCTACCTTGGATTGAGTAGTTCGTCATTGCTTGTATTTGATCACATTCCTTCCTATAGCTCTTGCTTATTTTTTCAACAATTCATCACTATCATGCTCAAGTTTGCTCTTCCTCCTTCAATAATTCACCATTTTCTCCATGCTCACCACTCTACCTTAGCTTCAAAATTTTACCATTTTATCCTATGAAACACACATCAAATCTCTCCAGTTTGAATCTCTTTTATATCATATTCATTTCTCAAAAGGATGTAGTAATATTTGAGAGTCATCCAAACCAATTCAAATGATAACACCAAAATAGATCATGAGTCGACTAAGATAATTCCTTCGAATGTAAAATAAATTTGATCATAGATTCAAATGAAAATGCCATGGGTTGGCCATATCAATGCATAAAACATATCGATGTCAACATGAGTCGGCTCAATATTTTTGGCTCCAGACTAACTCTACTATCATCTATGGATTGATTCTTATACTAGCTCTAGACCAATCATGCTACGAGATATTCCTAGCTCACCAAACATACTTCAAGATCTGGATGACATACATTAGGTCAAATGAGCTATGCCTAGCTCCAGTTGAAAAAAACCACTTCGAGATCTAGACCATTTATACTCGAGCTTTATATGACCAAAAATTATATGAGCTCGGCTCCGAAAATAGAAGTTATTAGGTGATCTTTGGTTTAACTCTACTTTGAGCTCGGACCATTTATACTCGATCCCTGACAACCAACAATGCTACAAGCTCAACTCTTGATGATGCATGTTCATAGGATAACTCTAGTTTAACTCTACTATGAGCTCCAAACCATTTATACTATGAGATCCGGACCATTCGCTACTCCTAGGTGACGATATGCATTCCTATAGGTGAACTCTAGTTTAACTCTCTCTGCGAGCTCCAAACCATTTGTACTATGAGATCTCGGATCATTCGCTACTCCTAGCTCGAATGATATTTATTTCTATAGAAAGCTCTAGACTATTACACTTCGAGGTCCGAGACCATTTTCACTTCGAGCTCGGATGACAATATTTGTGACCAAAATACTAAGCAAGATCCAAACCATCTAGCAAAAAAATTCGATAGCAATGACAATATATTCTTCCAAAAATATGTTCTTTCTATTATCTCCTTCATATTCCTTTGACATCAATGAAAATTATTCCAACAATCTCCCCTTTTTCATTAATGGTAACCTACCACCTTGCATATAATTAATATGTGAATTTAGCTTGCTCCCCCTTTCTACAAAAACTCTCGTTATCTTTAATTCTACCGTATTGTTCCCGTGGCTTTAAGTATCCCCCTTGACATCAATGGAAAACGAGTACCTATCTAAACTCTCCCCTTGGAGTATGTATCCACCGATCTCTTTCTAACTTGTCTTCATTATGGAGATAACTTGATTTTCTCCCCTTGAGTTTATGCTTCCCTTGATGACATTCAATGTATGCTTCATCCATATAACTTGTGTGTACCATGACATTTTATAATATACTTTGCTTCTATTGTATATGAAGAAATAAAAACATGCTTCTTTCTTATTCAAGATACCAAACTATTTCCCAAAATGAATCAACAACACTGCTAACCAAATCTACTACAATTCACTCAACTCCATTTATTTTCATGAGTTCTCCAAGTAACATATTTCAGTATTATCAAGCAGTTTGTCATGTGCCTCCTCTTCACATCTTGTGAGCTCAAAACAACTCATTAAATATTTACTACTCTTGAAGGAAAACAATCACTACTACCACTATCCAAAATCATAATTAGACATTTACCTTGAACCTTGCAGTTTGTCTTGAAGATATTGTTTTTTTCCCATGGCTCCTTTTTCTTATTTCATACCTATTGGATGCTCTTGGAACTGATCTATAACTACTATATTTTAATTTTCATCATGCTTCTTAGTCTTCTTTTACTTCTTCCTATCATCTTTGATTGAATTATTTGAACCAACATAATTGAATGTGTATGTTTTCGGACTAGTTGATTATCACTAGGATCCACTTTATTTTTAGAAACAAATGTTGCTTAATTTTTCTTTTTGCTGATTCTCACTATCATTATTACATGTGAAATTAACTTCAAATTCATGGACATCCTTCAAAATTGCATTTTTGTAAACCTACTATCCTCATCTCGCTTGATATCTGCTTAAAATAAGATTGCTCGACTTTCTCTTGCTTTATATCTCCATCTTTAGTTTGATATTAAAAACATGCTTCTACTAAGTTTATTTATGAATTCCTATTAAAAACTTTTTATTTCATGTTAAATTCACCATCTGGATGGAATCGTCTTTCCAAAATGAAAAGTCGAGACAACACAACTAAAACTTTATCTTGTTTTTCTACAACTATGTGCTTTTGTAACAATAGATCATGCTGTGGTCACATAAAACTAGAACATCAGAATCAACACAAATTGTTCCTTGGGAGTGGCTGGGCCTGCAACAATTGTAACACTTAACTCTCTTTGGAGGCCACTAATTTTTCGAGATAAGTTTACTTCTTTACCATGTAGCCGCCGCATATAGCTAATTACTTACGGAACTCCGCCGCAAGCATTGAGTAGAAACATTTAACTCTTCTTATAGATTTTATTTTTTAAGACTCCATTCATCAATTTATTTTTTATTTCCTACTGAGGTCTCTGTTTTAATCTCAATGTTATTCTCTAAATTGGTCATACAAGTCTTCTTTCCTTTATTTTAAGCGATAACACTTTTGCAATATTCTTCGTGCCATATCCCAATACATTACACACCTTTTGCTCAAGCATAGTTTACTCTCTCTTTGGATTTTCTTGCTTTTGCTTCTTCTTCCAAAATTTTATGAATTCACCTTTGTGTTTAGCACAGGCATCCACTTTCTTGTTTTGATCTACATGATTACTTCTACACTATCTTGTTATATGTCCATACTTATTACAATTATAACATATAATATCATTTGATAAAGGAGAAAATGAATTATATATTTTACCTAAGAAACCATGTGAATCTCTGTTTCCATTCCATCCATGCACATTCCTTACATGTCCTTTACAATCTACTTCTCTATGACCAAAATTATTGCAAGAAAAAAATATCCATAAAATGATTTCTGGTACCTGATAGACTACTTTGGAAAGGATGATATTTTGTGGTTTCTTGTGGGAACATTATGCCACTTGTTTTCACCTTTGATATTTTCTTGTAGAGAATTGTTATTTTGAGGAGCCTTGTCTTATTCCTTTGGAGGTTCAACAACTTCTAATTTCAAATCCTTATTAGTAACCTCTTACTTTTCTTTATAACCAAAACTTGTCTTGGTGCATGGTGACCTTTGGAAATTTAGAATCTCGTCTAGCACTCCGGTGATATTTTAAAACTTGAGGCATCTGTTTAACTTAGTATTTGTTTTCTCTAATTCCTCCTTTAGGACCACAACCTCTGATTCTAGCTTAGCAGAGTCATCTTCTTTTATCTTCAACTAGGTTATCACTTATTATTCCATCCTTTTCACCTCTTTTAATTGAATATGTAGGATACTAATAATATTTTAAGATTATTCAAGGTCTTGTGACAACTTTGTCTTTGAGGAAGTATACTCTTCTTCACATTTCTAAAACTATTGTTTTTGTTTCAAATTCTTCTTCTTTAGTATCTTGATCTCCTCTGGAGCACAAATGAGTTCTTCTTTAAGATCCACTTCATCTTCAACTTCAATAAATTATTCATCTTCGAAACCATATCTCCTTCACTTTATTTTATCTCTATTTCCATGAAGAATTATTCTTCCTTGTCACTAAAAGAGCTTCTTTCACTAATTGCTTCAAATGAGCTACTACTTTCCTCCTTAGTATAGAGGTTTTTCTTGTGCTTGTAGAAGTTGATTCTTTTCTTAGATTTACCTTTCTTATAGTTTCTTCTTAGATTGATAATACTTGTTACTTTACTTCATGACGTGATCTTCTTCATTATCACTATTCTCATTTTTATATGGACAATTAAAAACCTAATGCCCCATTTTATCATAATAAAACATTTGAAGGGTAACTTACCTTTCTATTATCCTGGTCCTTTCTTTAGTTTTATGACAAAATGAGATTCTTCCTTGTCTAACTCATTACTTGGAGTAGTAATTTTGTGTAGGATATTTTTGTTCAAACTATTTGATCTTTTGAAGGCTACCTCACGCTTAGATGTTTTATCCTTATCAAATATCATCTCTTAGTAGTGAGAATCCCATGTAGCTCATCCATAGTTAGGGTTTTTAAGTCATTCTTTTCTTCAATAGTAGATACTTTGGCGTCAAATCTCAAATGTAGAGATCTTTAAAAAATTTGCATAATATTCTCATCTTTAACTTCTTCTCCAATCCCTCTAATAGTATTGACAATTTCATCAACACGAAGAAGATAGGATAAAATGTTTTCATCATCCTTCATCTTCAAACCCTTAAATTGACTTAAGTGTGTTTGGAGTTTTTTACTCTTTAATTTTTTGTCTCCTTCATAAATGTTATTGATTTTATCCCAAATTTCCTTGGTTGAAACAAAATGCATCACCTTAATAAATTTTGATTCAAACAATCTACACAATATTATATTCATAACCTTTGCATCGCATTATCACTTTTCTTCTTTCAATTTGGATCCATTGGAGGAGTTGTTGGAGCTATATAACCACTTAGAATTGATTTCCAAATGTCAAAACCAAGATCCATTAGATAGGTGTGCATCCTTATACTCCAAAAGGCATAATTAGTTCCATCAAATAATGGAGCCCTATTTGAGGAGAATCCTTCTTATCATGTCATGTGTGCTACTGAGAGATATACTTTCCGGTGGTCAAACTATTTTTAAGAAACCCGCTCTAATGCCAATTGAAGAGATAACACTTATACTAAGGGGGTGAATCAATATTATACAATATTTTACTTATTTAAAACTTTAACATCCACAACAAAAACAATCATACAAGATCAAAAATTATGAAACACGTGATTTATGTGGAAACCCTTTTGGGAGAAAATCACGAGAGAAAAAAATACTTGGATCTATTATCTAAATCCATCCCCAAAATATTTCAATATGAATTTGTATACACCAACCTACTTGTATGCAAGGAAATTAATGAGAATAAAGAACATAAATGATAATACAAGACAATTATACCTTCTCCGTAATAATCTTACAAACCTTGAGTAAGATTGTGGAATCTTTGCAAGTCATTTTTGGATGATGTTGATTAACCTCTCCAAGGTGGATGAATGTAATACTATGAGAATATTTCATGAGGATGCAAACAACAAAGAGAAGAGTTTTTTTCTTTCCAAGAATGATTTTTCAAAGGAAATGACCTCCTCTTATAGTTGAGGGTAGTACCATGAAAGGTGGATGAGATGTTTGACTAAGCTCTACGTCATAATTGTAATCACTTAGGAATAGAAAGTAGGCTGATTCTGGGAGTTACAAATTTCAAGGGGAAACAAACATTTGGAATAACAAAATTTACACCTTGCAATTGAATTACACACACAACTCTATAGCCCCCTCCTTTTAGGAATCTAGAAGTGGAGTCCAAGTGGGACATAGGAGTGTAGTTCAAGTGCAGTTGACTGGAATGAGGAAGTGAAATTCAATTTGAGTTAACTAGGATAGTGAAGTGGCAGTTGACTAGGAAAATAGGTGTATTTTCCTAATTAAGTAACTAATTTAATTAGCTACAATGTGCAAGATAATTAATTAATAATTATTTAATAAATGTTAATTAACTTAGCTAAAGTGTGTTATGGACTAATTTAATTAATCCAAGGGTGGATGTACATGATTAATTAATTAGATTAATCAATTGTAAGGGGATATGAACTAGGATGTGAATTGGGATAGTATTGGGAATAAGTATGTAAATTTGGGGTGTCTACATTTTCCCCTCTTTAAAGTGATATTGCAAAGTAATAGTGTTTTAAAGATAGTAAACGAATATAGATTAGCGAGCAGAAAGTGGTGAAGCCTTTAGATGCCCTAACTAGTATAATGGTAAAGGAATGCCCCCTCAAGTGGGCGGATAATGTAGTAAGGTGGTGGATGTCCGTTTGATAGGAAAAATACAATGAATTAGAACAAGGATGGGAGGAATTGTGCTCGTAGCATGAGCATCATTTGGAGAGTGTGAATATAAGAGAAACTTTTTTTTGTTGCACAATAGAGTTTTCACCATGATTATTAATGATTTAAGATGGTTAACCTACATGTGCATAAACAAACACACACAATAATGAAAAGATAAAAAAGGAAAACAAAACCAATATACATAATAGGTGTAGGCATCAGGGTTATAAAGGAGCCAAGATGTTATCACACTATTTGCAAGTGGTCCAAAAAAGGTATAAATAAAAAATGCAACACAAAGTCAAAAAAGAATACAATCAATTATGCTCCTAATGCGTGCCACAATGAAGATTAAGTAGATACAAATTCCCCCGAGAACTTAAACTTATGAAAGGATTAGGAATAAGATCGATGGAAGAGTGGAATATTATTGGAAAATCTGTGTGTCACTCTTGTTGGATCCATTTTACAAATGGCTTAAAATAAATTACCCCAAAAAATGTTATATCATGAAGGAAAAACAATTTTGTGACTTTCCCCAAGTAGAGTAAGTAATCATGCAAAGGGAAGAAAGTGATAATTGTAATATTGGAATGATCACTAGGGTAGTAGATAAAGGTGACAATTTATTGATATTGTGTTGAAATATTTACCTCAAGGGTTTTCCAATTGTAGCATTTCGATAAGTGAATGTTTGTTCAAAAAAAAATTAATGAGTTTTCATAATTTTTTTGAATTTTTGAATTTTATGATTTTTTATGGTTTTACAAATTTTGAGAAAATTTGAAATACAAATACAAAGAAATGTAAACAAACCTGAATATACAACAAAAAGGAAAACACACCATGGCTTATTTAATAAACTAGGAGGAAAACACAACACGTGCAAGTGACGACAAAAGACACAAAACAAGCATGCAAACAAACCCAATATGAACATGAATGAATGACACCAAATTTATATGTGAACTAAGATGCCACAAATTTTCCTGCAATTAGTCTACTAGGTAAATGAAATACAAAATAACAAACTGAAAGAAGAAAAAACATCATAATAATGTTGACAAACTACAAAAGTACAACACAATTTACAAAAAGACGTCGATGACACTCCAAATGTGTTCCTCATTGAAGAACTAGATAGATATGAATGCCCCTGAGAGATATCTTAGAATGTGAGAGGATTGCATCAGGACGAAGAACAAAGTGATGCTTAGATACTCTAAACAACTCTTTTCAGATCTTATTGAAGTTTGATTTGTGTTAGATTAAATTGTGAAATCCAAACGTGCCCCAAGTAAAGTTATATTATGAAATGGTAATTAATTACCTCAATCATAGATATACACCACATGCAAGAAAATTGATTAGCAAAAGATGATGTGGAACGATCATGAGGAGCATCGTCGAATGGTGAAATTTTTGAATCGTGTAATTCGGTTGTTGAAAGTTGGTTAAACATTATTTGAATGTTTTGTTTTTTCCAGTTTTACACTATTTTTTATTTTTGAATAATTTTATATTGTTTTTTGTATTTTGAGAAACATATTTGAATGTTTTTGTAATTTTATCAAACATATTTGAATATTTTTGTATTTTTGACTTAATAAAGGGTTACACAGATCCGAACTCATGTTCAAACAATTGTAAGCATTTTATTCCATTGGAAGAATTATATATGATGTAATTATAGGATTTCTCACTCGCTTGTGATTCTACACAACTAGAAGATGCGCGAGCTCAAAGTGAAAGCCAAGAAGGACGTGATGATGAGGTCAATAATGATATGGAGGTGAAGATAATGGATAGTAAGACATAATGTGTAACAATGATCCATGTGAGAAAAATGTGACTCATCCCCAGTCAAGATTATCTAACTAGTTCTTAGATGATTCCACTTTATAGGGTTTGACTAGACTTAGATCAATATATGGCCCACTAATTGGAAAAATATAGTTGAACAAATTATTGTCTCTCTTAACATGAGCAGATAAATTACTTCTTGGGATTTTTTGATTAAGAACTTTTGATTCTAAAGGATTTATTTGTTGGTTGATTTATTTTTGTGAAGGACCCCCTACATATTTCCCCATGCCACCAGTAAGAGATAAGGGATAAAAATCGAATAAAAAATGTAGGCGAGTAAGGATATCTTCCTTTGTTCCCAATCTCATACCACTAGTAAGATGTATGGGCTCATCATCGAAGACTGTGAAGGATGAAATGTGTAATGATTTATTTTATTTTTATTTTGTATTTTTAGATTGATGTTGACTTATTTATTGATATTGTGCTTTTTGGGAAGGAAAATTCTACCCCCAAGTCTTAGCCATATGTCACTTTAGTAGGACATAAGGTTTCAAAACCATAAACCGAGATGGACAGTAAAAAGGTTTGGGTAAAAAAGTTAGAGCTTTCTATAAAAGAGAGAGCTTATTTGAAAGGAGGATTTTCCATCAATAATATTTAAGACAAAATTGTAGGTAAAATGATTTGAAATGGTAGGAACCATAATAATGATGAGAAACACAATTCCCAAGAGAAATAAGGTTAAACTGAGTCATAGAAAGTGAAGAATGTGAAGATATGATAATGGTATGATTAAGATATATGCCAATGGATGAAATAATTAAAATTGTTTGTTGAGTTAGTTAACCATGTGTAGACACAAAATCATGCACTTGGGTACTTTTCTGGGTCCATAAAAACATAATTCAATTCATATGATTCCTAAGTAAGAAAGACAACTAATTTTGGCCTCTTTTCTGTCTTTCTTGATTTCTCTTTGGTCTTGCACATCCTACAACCTAGTCTCGAACTTTATTGATTTATCTTTCATGACTCACGGACACATGTGGCCAACCAGGGATGCCAACACCCGGGTTCCCTATTCCCCTTTGGGCACCCCAACCTCTTCATATCTTACTCATTATTTTTGGGCCTCCTTTATTGTTACGTCCTTCGTCTTATAGCTTATATTAGATATGTAGTGCCTACATGTGGCTTACATAATCTCTCTACTTGTCATATGTTATTCATTTATGATTTCATGTGTTTAGTAGGTTGGAATTGGTGTTAGACATAGCTTAGGATTGGTATATATAGGTGGTAAGGAGGAGTGGTTAATGATATATTGAGCATTTGAGCCTTATGTTATGGTTTGAAGGTTTCCCCCTCAAAGTGGCTAAGCTATTCTACTTGCATATTGAGATAATTTATCGGCAATCTTATGTTATTTGGGTTTCTATTTTTGGTGATAATCATATTTATAAATTAATTTCATTACAAGTGGTATTAGAGCCCGATCTCAAGTCTACACTACGTCAAACCCTAATTTTGAAGGTTCAGCTATATCTCAAATTTGGTAGTGAAGTTTTCTGTAATTTTTTTTGGTTTGATAAAATTAGTCAAGTAAGCTCCTCTCCAAATTTCAAGCATTTTTACTTGTTTTGCAAAATTTATAGCGAGTTTTATGTTTTTTCATAATTCAGCTCCATAGGGTGAAATTTTGGAATTTTTCTAAGTTTCTTACATTTTCAGAAAGCTTTCAAAAAATTATCTAGGGTTTCTTTTTATGATTTCCTCTATTCGGCCAATAAATTTACAAAACCCCAAACCCTAATTTTTTTCCCTATTCCATCTACCCCGAGTCCCAAACCCTACATCATGACCGATAGATCAACTCGAGGCCAAGGGAAAGGTCAAGCAACTCCAGGAATGACCCCAAATAAGGAAGATATGGATTTATAATATTTTGGTTTGGGAGTATCTAAGGTGGTCATCCAACTTCAGGAAAGGGTAAATAATATGGTGAGTAAGGATGACCTTAATAATGAGCTTCTTCATCTGAAAGGTAGCCTTAGGGGGAACTTCAGACATATTTTCAAGCAATGAAGTAGGAGTTGTTGCTTTCTCTTTCAAACACAACTCCCAATTCCAGTCATATGGGTTCCTCTAGCAATACTCACACAAGTCCAAATCACTCCAATCAAGGAGGATCCTTTACTCATTCAGGTGGATCTCCTCACCAATGGCGGGGAATTATTCTAAAAGTGGAAATGCATAAATTTTATGGAAAGGATCCGCTCAATTGGATTACCCAAATGGATAATTTATTTTATCTCCATTAGATTCCATTGGGACAAAAGGTAATCATGACATCCTTATACCTAGAACCTGAACAATTTGTTCGGTATCATTGGTTATGTGCTCAAAAATAGAAGAATAGTATAAATTTCACATGGATGGTTTTCATTGAAGAGTTTCAATTAGACTATACTTCTAGTGTTTTAGAGAATTACTTCATCTAATTAGCAAAGTTATGAAAAACAAGTTCATTAAGGAGTATGTCCATCAATTCCAAAACATTTCCTTGCATGTGGAGGATATTACAGAAGAGTATTTGAATGAATTATTTCTTGGGGGTCTTAACGAACACATTGAGCACAAGGTGCACATGTTTAATCCACTCAAGGTTTCTGATTCTATTATCATGGCGCGTAGGGCAGAGGAAAAATTTATTTCCAGCAGAAGGCAATCCTTCACTAACATAAAATATCGTAGCACCTTGCCTACATCATAGCTTCAGCTAGTTCAGCTTACACCTCAAAAAATTGAAGAAAAAATAGCAAAAGGTTTATGTTTTAACCGTGATAGAAAATATGGACTGAATAATATATGTTTTGAGAAAAATTGTTCTACATTGAAGGGACCAGTGCTAAGGAAGAATATGAGGAAACATAAAGTGAGGAAGTGGAAAAATTAGAGTATGAATATGAAGATCCCCAACCCACCATTCCATGCCATGTTATATCAGGTATTAGTACTCCACAAACCCTTCAGGTTGTGGGTTATATTAAGCGTAAGTTGACAATATTGATTGATTTGGGTAGCACACATAATTTCATCAATCATAAGCTGGCAGCAAGACTAAATTGTTTCATCTACCCAAAACTTAAATTTCAAGTAATGATTGCAGATTGTGGCATAGTCCATTGTTCAAGTAAATTCCATAAAATTAGACTTATGATGGGTGACTACACATTGGAATCTACAATGTTTACTATTCCCATGGTCGGAGATGATATTATCTAAGGTGTTTAATAGCTCACAAATTTAGGTCCCATTGAGATAAATTTCTAGGAATTTTTCATTCACTTTCATTACGAGGGTAAACAGTTTCAACTTTGAGGACTAAAGGAAAAAATTCCTCAAGTGTTTAGTTCTCACCAAATAAAAATATTCTTGAAAAGGGAGTGAAGGTTTTGTAGTACAACCATGGAAGTTCAACTGCCAATGATGGTAGTGCATCCGATCTTCATAAAGTTATTGATCAACATGAAGTCACATTCAAGGATCCTAGAGGATTACCTCTTGAAAGAGATCATGATCATGCCATTCAATTGATTCCAAGAATCCAACCCCCAACATCAAGCCTTATAGATACCCATATGTGCAAAAGAGTGAGATCGAGAAGATGGTGGATGAAATGTTGGAAATGGGTATTATTTGTCACAGTTAGAGTGATTATTTTTCTCCAGTGGTGATGGTTTTCCTCAAGGATGGAAGATGGTACATGTGTCTAGACTATCGATAAATCAACAAGTACACTATCAAAGATAAGTTTCCCATTCTTCTTCTTGATGATTTATTAGATGAGTTCCATGGTGCAATTTATTTTACAAAAATAGATTTGCATTCTGGGTATCACCAAATTAGAGTAAAGAAAGAAGATATTCATAAGAAAACCTTCAAAAATTATCAAGGGCATTATGAATTCCTAGTGATGCCTTTTGGTCTTACTAATGCACTGCCATATTTCGTAGAGTTTGATGAACTCAATATCTAGACAATTCCTATGGAAGTTTGTCTTAGTACTTTTTATGATATTCTCATCTACAAAAAATCATGAGAGAAACATTTACAACATGTTAATATGGTCTTATAAGTCTTAGAGAAACATCAACTATATGTTAATCATTCTAAGTGTTCTTTTGGGGTATAGGAAGTGGAATACTTGGGCCATATTGTCTCTCATAAAGGTGTTAAGGTGGACCCTCATAATATCCAAGCCATGGTGGAATGGGAAGTCCAAGAACCCTTAAGCAATTACAAGTTTTCTTAGGTCTCACAGGGTATTATCACAAATTTGTAAAAAACTATGGTAGTATAGCGGTGCCACTTACAAAATTATTGAAGAAATACTCCTTTTAGTGAAATGAGGAAGCTTATTGAGCATTTGAAAAATTGAAGGTGGCAATGTGCACCACTCTAGTATTAACAAATCCAAATTTCTCTAAGAACCTCATAGTTGAAAGCAATGCTTCAAGAAATGGGGTCGGAGCAATACTTATGCAAGAAGGACATCCTATAGCATTTGAGAGAAAACTAAAAGGAAATAATTTTTGAAGCCCTCTAATGAGAAGGAAATGATGGAAATATTACGTATAGTTAAACAATGGAGACCATACTTACGGGGTAGACACTTTAAGGTAAAAAAAGATTATGATAGTTTGGAATACTTCTTGGAGTAATGACTATCTTTAGAAGAACAACAAAAATGGGTCACTAAGATGTTGGTGTATGAATTTGAGATTGTTGATAAGCATTTCTATGTGCCATATCTATACTAAAGGTAGATTGGGTAGATCAAGTAAGGGAAGAATGGCAGAAATATGTAGCAACACATACTCTCATTCAGAATCTCTAGATAGATCCAACCATATTAGAACAATTTATATGGAAGGGGATACATTGTGGTACAAATATAGGTTATATTTGTGTAAGAACTCTACACTTAAACACCATGTTCTTTCAAATCTCCATTCTTCTCCACTAGGTGGCCATTTTAGGTTCTTGAAAACTTATCATAGAGTTAAGCAGGATTTATTTTGGGAGGGGTTGAAAGGAGATGTTCAAAAATTTGTGGCAGAATGTTTAGTGTGTCAACAAAATAAGGGTGAGACCATTAAGACACTAGGTCTCCTCCAACCTTTTTCTATTCCTAGTGAGAGATGGGAAGAGGTATTGATGGATTTCATCATAGGATTACCTAAATCGAAGGAAAAATGTCATCATGGTCGTAGTGGATAGACTTACCAAGTATGCTCATTTTTTTGCTCTGGCTCATCCTTTCACAGCTAGTATAGTTTCCATCTCATTTATGGACATAATTAAAAAGCTCCATGGCATGCCCAGAATTATCGTAAGTGATTATGATCCAATATGTACAAGTAATTTTTGGACTGATTTGTTCTCTTGTTTGGGTACCCAACTGGCCAAAAGTTCATCTTATCATCCTCAATCGGATGGGAAAACCCACATGGAAAATAAATGTTTAGAGGGATTTCTTTAGTGTTTTACTTAAGATAAACAAGAACGTTGGGTCCAATGGTTACCACTTATAGAATGGTGGTATAATATTTCATTTCATATTTCCTCCAAAATGTCTCCATATGGAACTTTACGGGTACCATATTCCATCACACACCTCTAGCTTGAAGGTAAAACTAAATGTGAGAGCAAGCGAAGATCACATTCAGCACCAATACGAGGTAATCTCTCAGTATTAGAGACAATTTGGGAAGGGCACAAAACTATATGAAGCAACAAGTTGATTAACACCATAGTGAGCGATACTTGGAAGAGGGTGGCTTTGTATTTGTACAGATTACATCCATATAAGAAGTTATCATTAAAACAACAGAAGAAGGATAATAAGATTGCTCCTAAATACTATGGTCCTTACCGAGTGTTGCAGAAAATTGGTAGTGTGGCATATAAGCTAGAGCTCCCTCCAGGAAGTAAAATACATCCAATCTTCCATGTTTCTTGCTTGAAGAAATTCATTGGGTAGAACATTTCCACCCATCAATGCTTCCTAAACTTGGATGAGGATAAAAATTGATCTTGAAGGTATTCTTCGGACATGCACCAAAAGATTGAGGAGTAGAATCATTACTAAGTACCTAATCAAGTGGAAGATTATGAATATTGAGGATGCATTATGAGAGGATGAAGAATTTGTGTATAAGCATCCAGGGCTTTCCAACATTGGGAAAAATGTTTCTTTGAAGGGGAGGGACATGTTACGCCATTAGTATTATATCTTATATTGGATATGTAGTTCTAACATGTGACTTACATAATCTCTCTACTTCTCATATGTTATTCATTTATGCTTTCATATGTTTAGTAGGTCGGCCTTGGTGTTGGCCATAGCTTAGGATTGGTATATATAGGTGGTAGTGAGGAGTAGTTAATGATATATTGAGCATTTGAGTCTTATTTTATGGTTTGGAGGTTACCCCTTGAAGTGACTAAGTTATTCTACTTACATATTGAGATCATTTATCTGCAATAGTGTGTTATTTGGTGTTCTATTTCTAGTGATAATAAAATTTATACAAGTAATTTCATTACATTTATCTTTTGGGAATCTTATTTTATTATGGGTTGGCCTTTTAGCTATCAATTATGAAATTCAAACAAGGGATTCATATAAATACAAAGCTATCTAACCAAAATAAGGGACCAAGCTCTAAACATCTATTATCATCACCTAAGGTTGCATCCAAAAACATCCATCTAGCATTAATTCAAGGAGAAAGGGAAACTAAGGTTGCATACACACATAGGGGGGAAGTTCATTTTTCCATCCAAACATCTATTTATATTGTTACATTTATTTATCGTCTACTATCACATTTTGTAGTTTTGTTTCTAAGGACCATGAATGAGTTGGCGTTATCCTCGCAATAAACATGTCTCCCATAAATCTTCTACCATAGTTCCTCAATCCCATCAATCCACTTAATTGTTAGTCCCTATTCCACCCAATATTCCTCACATCAATAACACCCATATATCTTCTATCCCAATCACTTTTTCATCTATTGTGGTGTTGGCGAAAATTTTTAAGTGGAAAAACTAGTGGGTATTTGCCAACGATCTATCGAGGCTCTAGGTCCCTCTACTTGAATCGCTCAGCTCAATTTATTATACATGAGTGAAATTGTAATATATGGTGGCCAGAGGCTAAGGATATAACAAGAACACTCTACTTAACCCGAGACAAAAGCTTGCGATTGCTTAGAATGGAGGAATTTGTTGAGGAGGTAGGAAAGGGAGTGGGAAAAAGAGAGGGTGGATTAATATATCATGTAGAAAAGAAGATTCCTATAGACATTAATCAGAGTACTTTAATACACACATGTATAAGGGAAAAAAAAATTGTACTAGCAACAAGAAAAGATAGAATTAGGAACACAAAGTTTTAGTAATTCTCTCATCAAGAAAAGTAAGAAACTCCTTTCTTCTTCATTGATGTTTTGGAAAAGTTGTACATAGTGAGAAATAGAAGAACATAGAAGAGGAGAATAGAGGAAATTTTTCTATCTCTTTTTCTTCACTTCAAGTATTAATATCTCCTTGAGCATACAAAATTGACAACCCCTAAGAATGAGGGTGTCATTACAATTTATAGACCTTTAGAAAACTCTTCACCTACCCCCACATGACTTTTCATTTTTCCTCCACAACATGTGACTTTTCATATTCCTAGGAATAGAATTAAGTCCCCTTTTATAAATTAAAAGTGACTTATTACATTACAAAATATAGTTACATTTAAATGAATAAGAAAAAATAGGACTAGGACAAAATGAAAAGTATAACCTCCCAATGAAGAAATAGAATGTGAGAGGAGGAAAGGGGGAGGGAAGAGAGATAAATATTTTGATTAAGACCCTACTACTAATGGACTCTTGGAAATCTCCTTAGGGGAAATCTCAATGCCTTTGAATTACTTATTGAACCTAGCCATTGCACGTGCAACTTTCTTGGCTTGTGGAATGTGAACAAAACCTAGTGATTTGATCCAAATTTTTGTGAGAAACTTGATGTTCTTGTATTCCGAGTACCATGACTGATGATCTCTTGCGATGTTTGAAATAACTACTCTTATTTCTTCTAGAGACTCCAAAGTATCTTCATTGAATGAGAATGGATCTTTGGCCTCTTGTTTGACTAGATCTTCAAAAGGATTCAACAGATCATCTATTGAAGTGTCTTCATTCACAATTTGGAACTCTTAGCTTTTGTAGTTATACATTAGCATCCTTCGTATCTTTTCAACATCTTCCTTGTATGAATTGAGCTCTCCAATAGTGCAGTTCACTATCTCATAGTGAGAGATAAAAATTTTAACCTAGACTTGAGACAAGTCATCTGATGCTAAAGATAATATGCCTTTGATTATCAAGAGGGATGATTTGACCTTGCCCATCTCAATGACTAGCGAATACACATAATACCGTTGATCCTTCTTTACTTCAATCCATTCTTGTGTTTTGATTATTTTTTGTATCTGTGGTATCTGTGTACTTGAACAATGTCATTTGGTAAGATTGTAGCTTCTTTCTCCAAATGGGAAGGAACATCATGTGCAAGGTGGTCAGTAAGTGGTAAAAGAAGAGAAACTTGGAGATTGTTGTGGGGCTAAGAGGTGAACTAGATCAATCTCCCCTCATTATTAATCAACTACAAGATCCTCCATTGTTCTCACCTTCTTACGTAACCATCTCGTAGCGAGGGGATTCTAGTTTCATTTTTTTGCTTAGAGCTTTCCCATGATTGAGCCAAGCTAGGAGATTTATCTTTGTCCCTAGAAGAGGAATGGTGTGATGCCTACCTCCAGAGGGTAGGGAAGTTTCTAGATGTGATGAGAGCATACCCCTTTCTCTTGAACCATTCTCTTGATCTTTTGATGATTGCCTCTATGCACTCTTTGATATCTCTTGACTTGCGAATACTCCAAACACCTTTGGGAAAGGGAAAATATTTCATTGTTGGGTACTACTGGATCATACATTTCTATGTCATCCTCTTGAACACCATCTTCATACCAATCAAGATTAAATTTTCTCATTTTATTGACCATCATCCTTTTGTGATCACGTTCTTAGATTTCAAAATCATCAACACAGTTCACCCAAAACTCTTTAATTTATGGGACATGATATAAATAAGGCAAGTGAAAAGTGTCTGGATCATCTCGAGATGTCAAAATCTTCCCTTAAAGTGTATGAGTACATGTTTATGGGAGATAAGGTAGCTTCCGTGTTGGTGGCCTCATGACAAATTTTGCAAGAGAAAATACCTAATGAGATAGTGAAGGTAATAAACTTATTCTTTTTATTCCTCACTTGTTATTGATATGAACCACTTGTCTCACACAACTCAATTAGCGTGATCTTGTTGCTCATGTAGCATGGAAATATCAGTGGAGAAATTTCAAAACCCAACACTCGTACATATGAAAAGGTTGAAAATTGTATGAAATACGATCCATACCTTTTGATTAGAGAAGTGGCATGTGTAGACATTCTTGAATGTGGGTTCCCCTCAACAATCTGACAACATACATTGTGAAAGCATCGTTCACCTTTGTAAAGTGTTGATTGCTTTCTTTTAAGACCAAGTGCGTATATTTATCATACGTAGTAGCCTTTTGAGAAACATTTTGTGCAAGTGTTAGGCCCCTGAATGGTCTTGTGTTTTCCATACCGTAGACTAGGTACGAGGTCATGAAGAAATTATTGGAAGATGACACATGAAGCAATTGGTGATGCGATCTATCATTGATAATTTTTCTCAATAAATTGTCTGCTTACCTTCAAAATTGTGAGAATGAATGATTTCATCCGAGTTGTGAAAGTATTTTGTTTTTCTTCTCCCATTACTCATCTTAGGAGAATGATGACATTGGAGAAGACCTTGTGGAATTCATTCTGAGAAAGATTCTTCAACACACAAGAGGGCTTCCTCCCTTTCTTCAACCATGAGCTAAGAGCGAGGCCTTCAAGGTATGATTTTTCTTATACCACTCTCGCTATGCAACATCCTGGTGATCACTACCATGTTGTTCCTAATTGGAATTTTCATGCCTTGAGATATTACCTTCGAGGTAAGCGGTATCAACACCGAGTTGTTGTCAACTGTTATTATTCAAGTGTCTACCTCATAGTGATGGGAACTAATTAACTAAAAATGGAAATATTATTTTTATTTTTATTTTATATTCTATGAGTTAATCTAAATAGAAACATAATGTAATACTGAAAATTCGGATCTAAATATTTTATTTTATTATAGATGTATTGAAATAATAGGAATAAGATGGATATGGTACTAACTCGAAAATTACTTACCTCCTTTGTGTCTTTGAACTAAAGTAGATTGATGTGTAGACTGGGAAAGATGTGATTTCTGCATGGCCTTGGAAAGGGTAGAAGTTGAATATCCGACTGGGTGAGGCACCTAGGAGGATATTGGGGCACCCTAGTACGTGATCTGGGTGATGTAGTCTCTGAGAAAATCTCAAAACATGTTTCGAGAAATGTCACAATATCTCTATAATATCTTTGTATTTGTCACACGGGTGTCACAATACCTTCTCTTGTGTCATTAAATGCAATGTGAAGATCCACCTACAAAACCATATTCAAAGCATCAATTCCTAAGAAATAAAAATGCATATGAATAGGTCGAACTAACCTTAGCTGCCACAATGGTGGACTTACGACTAAGCATTGCACTACATTCTAAACTCCATGTAGTTTTTGTGCGTGTGTGTGTAATTTTGTGCCTAGGATGCCCTAGTGCCAATGACACAAAAGTAGGGGAAATAACTAGATGTAAAATGAAAATGGTGGATGGAATAGAAAGAATACAACCATTTTCCCCTATGTTTATGTGATGCAGATGTAGAAGATGCCCAAATGTAGTCCCTTGCCTTAGTAGATAGATGCCCTTGATAGTAAGATGTCTACCCATAATGTAGTGAGTATGTTATGTTTATATAGGGATCTCTTGTTTAAATTTTGACACTAGTGACCCAAAAATGCGATTACAACCTAGGGGAATGCATAAGGTAACAACAAAGATTGACCTCAAATAAATAAATTAGGACCACAAATTACGAAAATAAGGGCACCTAAAATCATGAATGGGGCACCTAGGGTGCCCGATTCAACCCTAACACCCAAGTATAGGATTGGAGATGACAATCACGTAAATTATGACACCTGAGACTCCTAAAAGATGCCCAAAACTGTATAGACAAGTGATGACTGTACTAGACACATAACCATGATGGTGGCCAACCGTGAAAGACTAAGGGATGGGTCACTAGTGAATACTTTTATTACACAAGATCCATATATAAAATAACATACCCGAGTGGTATAAATGTAATAGTAAGTGCATGATTTTTAACTACATTTGCTCCCACTTTATGTTTGCGAGAAAAAAATTTGATAACATAAAGTAAGTAGAGATGCATACCAAAGAAAAAGTTAGAGAAGCCCGTGTTGTAGAAGAATGCACTGAAGTGTAGTAAAAATGTGCCAATAGAACTATAAAATCATTTTGAATCATAGATTATCATATTGATCCATGTAACATAAAGAGAAAATGTAAATGTCATGATGAAGTGTGCTAAATGTAAGTGATGACATAGAATGGATGATGATTTCTAACGTGATTTTTATGATGAATAAGTGGGTAGGGAGTGATCAGTTCCCAACCCAAATGTTTGTATACGAATGAATAATCGGAGGATTTGGGTGTCCTTCTTCTAGAGGAAGAGTGTAGGGAGAAAAGTGTGCTATTCTCCAATCTTTAACTACATCCTCGAGGATCTAGCCCTTGTGCAGCAGACTCGAGATCAAATTTTGATATTTTTGGATCCAAACGATTTTGATTAAACAATTGACCTAGATAGGAGTGATAGAGGAAAGGCACTCTTTCCCTACTCTATGGGTGTCACCACAATGTGAAATCTTCCAAGTTAGGTCATCTAGAAGTGAACACAATATGAAAGAGGTAGCTTCCAAGTTAGGTCATCTGGAAGAAAACGCAAAATGAAAGAGGTGGCTTCCAAGTTAGGTCATCTAGAAGCAAATGTGAGATGAAATAGGGCTTCCAAGTTAGGTCATTTGGAAGCAAGTGAAAACACATATGATGGCTTCTAATTTAGGTCATCTAGAAGCAAGCACAAAATATAGAATAAATTCCCATGTTATTTCATCTTGGAAAAGAAGTGGTGAATGTAACTCCCAAGTTCGGTCATATGGGAGATTGTTTGTAGATTTGAATGATATGAGTTTTAATTTTTGATTAATTGTTTTGAATTGTTACTCGTGGAGATATTTTGTACTAGTTTCCCCATGTTAGGTCATTATAGGTAAGTCGATAGAAAGTAGTATGTGATCATGTTTAGAAAATTTTAAGCGTTTATTTCCCCCATATTAGGTCATTAGGGGGAATCACTGGTGAAATATCATGTGATGTATTGGTAAGTGTTGGATTCATAATATTTGAATACATGGTGATGTGAGGGGGATTATAGGGGGACCCCCAATAATATTCCCTCCCCCTTTCGGTGAAAGGGGAGTGAATGAAAAGAATGGACGCTAAGCCGAAAGTAATAATAAGAGGTGAAAACATGTATGTATTAAATGGGAGATAATGGTGAAGAGAAAAAATGTGCAAAAACGTGTACATTACGGTGATAGGTGGAATTCTAAAAATAATTTTGTAAACGAGACCTAAATTGAAGTAAAAACGCTCAAAATATGAATGAAACAATGTAGCGTGTATTAGTTGTGGTAATAAGAGAAAAATAAGGATCATACTAAACGTAATAATGAAAAGTAACTATAAATGGTGAATTGAAAAAATAATTTGTCACTTCATTTTTATTTTGCATGAGGGTGAGAGTGTGCATAGAGTGAGAGTGTTGTGTCCTAGCTGGTTTAAGAGAGTGGCGACCCCATAGCATCGAGTACGAATGCGAGTTGGTAAGCGCATTAATTTTCACAAAAATGTATGGTGCAATAATGTTTTGATTGTTTTTAAAAATGTGATATTATTTATTTTCTCGGCGTTTTAGACACTGGACAAGAGCGGTCGGGCGGTAGTGAACCTTAGGACTAGAGTGCCCAAAACTAAGTGCTAGTGTCCTACTGCAGGGCACCCAGTCTTGCATCTAGGTGCCCTGGTCCATAATTTGTGTATTTAGTGGATAATAGAAAAAAATTGTTTTTAGTATGTGGAATAAATTTGTTTGGTTTTTAATGTGTTCTAACGTTTTGTTTGTTGTTGTTTGGTGTTTTGCAGAGGGATATCCACTCGAGAGAGTTTTGTGGTGGTATCGCTTTGAGTACACTACTTGGGTTGGGTTTTCGGATGATGAGTGGGATATGATGGACCATGTCAGCTTGTGACATATAGCATGAATGGGGGATGTGCCCCATAATATGCCCATGTTGACTACATTGTGTGAGATATGGTGTACAAACACATGGACATTTTGGTTACATACGAGCAAGATGACTGTCACGTTAGAGGATGTCTATCGCATATTGCAATTTCCAGTTTTTGAGGAAAGGGTATAAGTGATGGTAGTAGTGGATATGGAGCAGCAAATATGCTTATTGAGACAATTTTTTGTAGGGACTCAAGTAGCTACCAAGGCCCATATCATCTTGGATGCAATACTAGAGTCTAGGGTTACGTGATTGCAGAAATTTATCTGATGATGATTGTTTCATGTATAGTTGTGGAGGGAGGAGGTGTCGGCATCTTGTATAAGATGCATGACATATATCAGTGGATAGAGGAGGAGAGTACAAGATACGCATGGGCACGGTGTGTGTTGGCCCATCTATATAGAGACTTGTATCAATTTACACATGATCAAAATGGTGGAGATATAAGAGCCACCACACTGATGCATGTGTGGGAATATTAGAACATGGTTGTATTAAGACCAGTTATAGGGCCACGAGGAGAGTGGGCTCGGCCTGAGATATATGCTTGACACTGGGTGGATATTCGTAGTAGGAAGATGGATACAGATACCTTCAGGGCACTTATAGATAGGATGGGACCCAAGTCGGTTATATGGAGACCATACCGTGATTATGGAGGATGGCCTAAGGATGCTACAAAGTTATGGTGTATTCAAAGGACTATGTGGCTACATGACCGATTTCTAGGTGTGGCTGATATTTTTCAAGTTGAGAGGGTTTCACGACAGTTTAGGATGGCTCAAGATGTGCCCCCAGAGCCATACATATGGTTGAGGGCTATCAGAGCACCTAAGAGGGTTGTGCGAGGCCAAGGCCCATGACAGTAGTTGATACTACTAGGGCCGAGATGAGACATACCCAACAATAGCGATTGAGGATGGGGACAATGTGGGGTGTCTTGAGTAGTATTAAGAGTGGTGGGTAGTGCATCAATGGGTATTATTATACCCAATATTTGTGGGTCCTATGGAGTTGCCACATGGGGGAGGAGGGGAGGGAGGTGTCCCCAACCCTATAGCAGTGGCCATGGTAGAGCATAAGTATTTTTGTATGCTTATGTTGTGTTTAACAGATTGTCTACATTTTTGTATGTGTTTAGCTAATGTGTGGTTTTATGTTATGTTTGTAGGGGATGCATATTGGTCATTGATAGTAGACACATCTATCCATACTTTGATGCGGAATGTGTCGAATGATGTGCTAGGTGGAGGGATGCTAGAGTGTGTTGATGACATTACAGGTGAGCATGCCCATCTCTTTGAGTCAGTGGCTATAGCAGCGGTGACATGTATGGTGCTGCTAAGTGAGAGGGATGAGGCATGCAAGGAAACCCGACTTGCCCGAGAGGTGGTAGGTGGTGGTCCTTTGGCCCATGACATGTTCACATGGTATGTGGACTTGCGAATCGATTTTCGTAGTAGTCTACATATATTATTATGCTACGAAGGGAGGTGGAGAATTTTTAGGCCACAAAATGTGGCATCACGTTGGTGGAGAGGCATCTAGTTTGAGGTCTCTCGTAGTACATGGGAGCAACATCGATGATGATCTCGATTGGGATTATTGTATATGATGTGGAAGCCTTATCCCTAGTTGCGAAAAATGTTTTGTGATGATGATTGTATTAGCGATATATGTATGGACACCTATTTTTGATATATGTTAAATCTATGTTGGAATGTTTTGCCATTGCGATGTAATGGATGTTGTATGATTTTATGGTTATTGTCCTAGCATATGTATTGTTTGTATGTGATGAATATAACTTCACATGATGATGTTAGTAGTGGTAGATAAAATGTGTATGGTGAATGATGACGACTAATGTAATGTGATTGATGAAATGTTGAATGAATAAAATATGTAGTACATAGGTAATGTAATGATTATAGTAGAATAGATGTGAAAATAGAAAAATGTATGATAGTGAAATGAATGTATTGTAATGAATGTGTGAGAATGGAATGTATTCGTAATAGGATAGGGTGATGAAAATAGAGGGGGACAAGATTAACGATGCCCCCAACATGTGATTGAATAAGCTCATTTAATGAAGACCCCTTAGTAGTCAAGTATGAGTTGTGTAAGCAAGAGTGTGTCATCGAGAAATGATTGAGTGCACTAGATGAAATGATGAAGCACATGATGAAATTTCTTGGAGATAATCCCTCAACAGTCATGTAAGAACCTTACGAACACAAGTGTGTCATTAGGGGTAAGGTGATAATAATCACCTACTAAATACCAAGACAATGTGTGGTGGTGGAAGCGTCACGAAATAGATGCATTGGGGGTGTATGATCCAAATGGGATATCATGTGGAGTAACCATTGGATATGCAGAGGTGGCAGAAACCCATGGGATGTAGCAAAATGAGAGGGTGGATAGTGTGGGTGTAGCGGATGAAATGAATGTGATGGCATAAATGATGGATGAGGTGGATAATTCATATGTGGCAGTGGTGCATGATGAATGATCGAGTATCGATTGAGAAGACTCGGGTGGCATGTGCCTATCTTTGATGGGGTAAAGGAGACAATTACTGCTCATGTGAGGTGAAAGAGATGATTTCAGAATCCACTAGTTGTTGTATCCTCTCAGTATGGCAAGAAAATCATTTTCCTGATGGCTAATAATGCAATGATAATTACAATATTGTTGGTCACGCAGATGTTGTAAATGGTGTGGGGATTATGTTGGTTAGAGGGTAATTGAATCAATTGTGCATTGATTAATATGTATATCACATCATGGGGTTGAGCGTGAGGGGAGAAATAAAAAGTTTCTCATGATGGAGGTGGAGTGGGAGAAGTATGAACTTGCAGGAGAAGGATGAGGTGGTGATGAAGAAGTGGGTGGAGCCTTCTTGGAATGTACTTTAGGAAAAGGTGGATATTTATTTGGATGCTCAACTAGAGGTGGGAGTGGAAGACTAGAGGATGGAATCGTTGGAGAAACACGTGTGGGTTTAAGGATATAGGAGGACAGAAGATCTTTTTCTAGGTCAATGACTTTATAACATAAGAGAATGAATGACTCGCAAGTATCATATTGTAACCTTTGCTTAAGTGGAGGAATGAGGCCACGATAAAAAATAAATTTCTTTTCTAAGTCACTAGGTTGGAAGATGAGTTGGTGTATACAAGCATTAAACCATAAGATATAGTCTTGGATAGGTTCAGAGGAGCCTTGATGTAAAGTAGGTATGTGGTCATAAGTAACTCTAGGGCCATTATTAAGAATGAAACGATGGAGGAAAGCGTCCTCCATGTCATAAAATGTTCTAATGGATCCAAAGGGTAAATGGGTGTACCATTGTAGTGCCTCATTAGTAAGGCTATAACGAAATGCCTTAAGCAACAATCGATCATTAGAGTAAGCAGCCATAAGTGTACAATAGTGTAGGATATGAGCATGAGGGTCACCAGTACCATCAAAATAGTTGAAAGTGGGAATGGTAAAGTATTTAGGGAAGGTGGAATTATGAATATTTTTAGGAACAGGATTTCCATGCAAATAATTATTGTCAATAGAGGCATAATATGCTTTACTTTCTAAAGTGAGAGCATGAACTTGAGATTGGAGTTGTCCTATAACATGCATGAGAGATAGAATATCCTATGAGGGGATGGTAGGATATGGCAATAATGTATTAAGTGGTTGAATTTTGCCATTATGAGTGATCATAGGGATGTCAAAAGGTGATACAATGGAATCTGATGTTAAAGGCACATTAGCAGTATGTGTCAAAGGAGCTTGAGTAGATGATGGTGAAGGAGATATAGTATGGCTAGTATCAACACAATCCCTAATAGGTGCAGTGATCAAGGATGAAACCTCTATAGGTGAAGATGAAGGAAGAGACATAGATGATGTAGGAATAGAAGGAGAAGAAGTAACAGATAGTGGTGACTCATGCACAATAGTAGATGCACCCTCAGGAGTAGACAACAATGGAGTGGGAGAGTCACACTCAGTGGTATAGAAAGAAGGAGACTCATGATAATCATTAGTAGGAGATGGAGGTCTAGGCAAAAAGTGTTTTTGTTAAGGTTATCAATAGGATCATCAATGTAATATGAAGGAGAATGCAATCTAGAATGAGATGTGGGAGGAGGACTATCAGAAGTAGTAGAAGACATAGGAGTAACTATAGCAGTAGGTGGAGTAGAAAGTAGGATTCATGAGGTGTGTAGTGCCCACATTTTACGCACCCAAATACAAACAACAGAAAAATACCAGGATAATTTTTTTGACAAGAAAACATAGTAAACCACCACATAACACACTTACAGTTAGGGCCAGCCATAGTGAGAAATTATTGGTGGTTTTTTATTTTAATAAAATATATTGAAATTCTTAACTTATGTTTTCAAGGAGGCTCGGGATATGATTCGTACAATTCATCTTACCAAGCTAATTTTCTTCCTTTTACACTGATTAATTAGCTTTAAGTCTTCTCTATTATAACATTTCTTTGTTTAATTAAATTATTTAATTAAGGAGGTAATTTAATTCCATAAGGTCTTTTATCCACACTTATGGTACTAAAACTCGCTCATACCCTTATTATGCAATATGGATTCGCGTTCAACATTCTTAAGGGGAAAAATTACAAAGCACCTAGGAAGACGTTAGAGGAAGGAGGCTGAGTTGAATTCATCTTTAGGACCTCATTAGTTATTACCAGGATTTAATTGAAGTTTGAGAATTTATCTAGAATTATTAAATATTTTACTTAGGCTTCACTGAATGAGTTTAACAAAAGAAAACAATTTTCTTTCCAAATGGCTGAGAGATAGATTGTGTGGTTTCTAAATTGATTTCTCCTACTTATTAAATCTTATTATCTTCCAGAACTAACCATTGATTTCCCTTAAGCTCGTTTAAGAATTCACCATATAAGGGTAATGTTCACTAGCCTAGCTAGGGTTAGCAAGTTATATAATTTTACTTTACAAAGGATAGTTTCATCTTTGATCACTTATGGAATTACTTGCTCTCAAATTGGTCACCTCTACGTTAATTTATCTGAATATAAATTTTAGTTAAACTTCTATAAGGATTAGCCAACCCATTTTATTTTAATTAAAACACATCATTACTAAGTCTTAGAAAACTTTAACTCAACATTTAATCTCAAGGGTAAAGTTTAACAATACTCATTTACGAAAACAAAACAAGGTTACATCGATTCTTTCTAGCACGATACACAAGCCAAAGGGACATACCAACTCTAAGGAACTATGAACAGGGAACAAGAGAGTAATAACATTGACCAAGAAGTGCTAAACTACTCTTAGAATTCTGATAATCTATTAAGGTCACTCAACAAAGCGGTAATCCAATTTTCTTATATTTTCCATGATAGCCAAACAATCCAAGGTTTCCAAAGTTAAGAAGATAAAATCCACAATACATTATACTAAGACACTAACCCTCTTCTAAAATTTCCACTGGACCTTATCAATAGGTGAACACATAAAAAAATCATGCAAAATATCTTCTCAACTGAGGTTGAGTACAAAAATCTACAAGTATATCCCTCATCTACTCGCATAAGCCATCTACAACAAATTTTCCACAAGAGTCAGTTCGCAAGAACTGAGCAAGATAAGGCTACACAAAGCCACAATAACTAATATCTAACAATACCATGAAAGGAAACATTTTATTACAAGAATTGGGTCAATTCTCTAACCACTAACAATACCTCAAGTTATGATAAAGTCTCTACCATGCCAATCAAGAAGAAAGGCCTTGTACTTCAGTTATGAACAAAAGCAACGAAAGTATAACAATCGTACGAGAATGACTCTTGGCCCTATAAGAAGAAATAAACAATCTAGAAGAAACAGGATTCCCATCAAACAATTAAATAATTACAAGATTGAAGTTTAATATACATGCCATCCATCTAAAATTATCAAAAGGTACCAAAAGCATAGGCTTTAATATTAGATTTCTAAAAGACAAGAGTTGACCAGCCCAACAAGGGGGAACCACGGTGTTCAAACATTAACATGAAAAGACAAGCATAATAGAATTTCAAACCTGTAATCACATAGAGTATAAGACTGAAATTAAATACACGGACATGACACAACATAAGTTTCGAGGCGAAGGCAAAGTTTACTAGTCTTGACCATTAACTCCAAGAGATTCCCCTATCATTCAAGAAGGGCCAATGCCTTAAAGGCTAGTAACAACACGCAAGAGAAGAAGGGAATTCCGTCAAATAAGAGAATACAAAATGTCATCCAAATTTTTATATCACTAAGGATTTACAAACCTCCACGGTAACTCTAAAGTTTGGTTAATTTAAAAGAAATTACCTCTTTTTCAAAACAACAATATTTTAAGTCAACCCTTGATAACGAAATCAACCGTTCAAACATAGGTACACACATAAACTACTAAGTGTCATTATCAAAACAACTCCTTCCGCTATGAATCCATAATACTATCGATTGCAAGAAAATTTTCCCCAAGGTTAATAACGTTCAAGATAATTTTCATCACCAACATTAAGGTACATATGTGCATAGAAACTGTCCAATCTTAATTAACAACACAATCATTATAAAAATGGGGGACACAAGTTAGAAAACTAGATTATGCCACCAACAATCTTCTGAGAGGGAAAGACCAAAACAATTCTAGTATTAGCGAGGTATTGGAATGTCAATGTAACCTCGAACTTAGGAGATCCGAAAACTAATTACGGTTCAAATTGAAGGGGACAGTCAAAGTACTTCCTCGAAAGGTTTTAAACACCTAGGAACAAGACTGAAGCTACATAGGAGTCTAAACACGCGAGGTTTGAAACGTGTTGCACACAAACTTATTCATTCTAAAAGTTTTAATACTTGTTGTCCACTCAAAATTCCCCGCTCTGATAAGAGTAAAATTTCAAAATTTTGAGTTTAAGTGTTTTTCTCTGAAGTGCCTAAGTCGTGAAATTGAAAAAATCTGTGTTTTGGGTCATTTTGTGTGATTTTCGGGCCTGTCGGAACTTTTTGTCCCAACTGTCCCAAGTACGAAAGTGCACTCTGTTCCCCGATCGGCCGAAATCCCCGAAGCTGTCCCATTTTCGGGCCCGTCGGAAAATTTTGTCCCAAGTGTCCCAAAACTTTTTGTGCGAGTTGTTCCAATTTCGGCCGAAACACCCGAACCGCGTACTTCGCACTTTCATGTCTCAAATGTCCCAAAGTTAAAAAGTGCGAGCTTTCCAATTTTCGGCCGAAACTCCCGTGTCGCGTACTTCAGAGCTCCTTGTCCCAAATCGAAAAATGCAAGCTGTTCCTATTTCGCCCGAACCGGCCGAACCGCGTACTCCGGAACTTTTTGTCCCGAATGTCCCAAGTCCAAACGGGCCCACTGTTCCAATTTCGGCCGAAACACCCGAACCGCGTACTTCGCGCATTTTTGTCCCAATCGTTCCAAAAAGCATATGTGCATCCTCTCCCTGTTTCACCCGAATCGGCCGAGCCGCGTGTTTCGCGCATTCGCGTCTCACATGTCCCAAGCGTACCAAGTGTCATTCACACTTAGTTTTTCCCGCTCACTCCGAGTATGATGCTATTCAAATTGGTGGTTGTGTATTCAATGCGCATTAAATTCATTCCTCTCTCCAAACGGCTATATAACGAGCATTTCCCCTTTGCATTTTTCGCATTGCTTCCATGCTATCTTTGCTCGAACCCTTGCAATTTGAAAACCTGCGCAAATATCCCCTCCCTTTGCAAATTCCTTCCCGAGTCTAGGTTGCAGCTCCGAGACTATCAATATGAAGATCAAGTTTCAGGGACAGGAGCAAATTTCTCCGCTTGAGTCTGCTGTTAGCAATATTGGGGACAGCGAAGCTCGTCATCTCGACTTCGGCGATTTTTGGGCAAGAATGGCAGATGCAAACCCTACACCAATAGCACAAACGATTCATGATAGCGGTTTGGCTTTTGCCGGTGGTTTCCCAATCTCAGTACAGTGTGCTGATACTGTGCTTTCATGCGGAGCTCACTTCGACCCCGCTTCGAGCGAATTGACAAATGTACATGGGGAACTCATTGCCAAGCTGGACGCTGCCGCCATTGGCGCTGCTCTGAGGATTCCGGAGTTGGACAATGCTATAGTCGTCTCCCGGGATCAAGCACAGACCCTATTCGACCAAGACAGTGACAAATACAAGGCGCGAGTGGCGAAGTCTTGGTTGAAGAACCCTAAGAAAGGTGCTTCTCGCCTAACCAAAACCCTCTTCCGAGCAGATTTCAATGAGGAATTGTCAGACTTCATAATCCTGCTGGCTCGGGTTATGGGTTTGCCCTCCACCAATGAGTTTCATTTCTGGATGTGCCCGCTCATCAGCATGGTGTGCGAGGGGACACAAAATATCAACTGGGCAGAGATCATCAGTATGAATTTGGCGGAGCAGCTATCCAACGTTCAGCAAACAAAGAAGTTCTATATGACTTCATATCTGATGTATACCCTAGCAGCATCAAGGCAGTGGTTTGGTTTCTCCTATATAGATGCACACAAAGATGATCCAGTGTATGCCTATTGCCCGCAGTTCACCCTGGAGACCAGCAATCGGAATTTCAGAAGGGTCAATGATGCTTTCACCATGTACGTGGTCAGATTGCTCGAAGGTGACACTGCTAGAAGGTTTTCAGATGAAGCCATGAACCTGATATCGCAGTATGGAGCCTATTTCATCCAATTCAGGAAATTTTCCTATATCAGGCTTGCTGGCTATGAAAGCACTCCTCTACGGCTTCCCATGTTCTGCAATGATAAAATGGCCTTGATAGAAATATGCAGGCAACTAGACAAGTTGCACAGAACTTGCAGAGACAAGAAGATTTCTGGCTTGCACTTTCCCATCTCTCTGGGAAACTACACATGCAAAACAGCTCTGGATGCTCAGAACATAGAAAGAGCCCTGGTCCCTATCACTGTTCATTTCTTCAAGCCAAGAACCTGCTTTGACTTGAAGAAGTTTATTGAACAGAACATCAAGATAATCTATCATCATAGGGCAGATACAGAAGACTACTGGGCTGACTGTGCAGATGATTTTGAAGCCAGGAGAAGGCATTGTGGCAGGTTCTCCCTGCAATTGATTCAAGAACTCGGTCTGTACCAAGTTCCTGAAGGTCTCCAGGATGACGATTCTGATCTATACTCGTATGAGTATGAAAATGTGATTAAGCACACCCCTCTGGAGGACCTTGATTGGAACAGGAAAGAGAGGGACGATCTGGCTGAGATTCTTGCTCCAGTCCTAGTCAGGACTAAGGTCTGGTTCAGTAAGAAGATCCGAGAATTCAAGAGGCACTCAGGAGAATCCCATTCCAAGGGTGACTCGACACCAATAAGAGAGGCATCAGTTCCAAGGTCTGAAACACTAATGCAAACCCCTCCTGCCTCATCAACACGAGGACCTGCTGAATCTACTCCCTCTTCATCTACCCAGGTATATAAGAAGAAACTCAAAGAGGTAAAGAAGGAGCCTGCAGAGAATGACCCTCCAAGAAAACAGGCAGAGTTGCCTATAGGGCCAGAGAACATCATTGTTCTCAGTGAAAGTGAAGAAAGTGAGATGCCAACTCCTGCAAATGTTCCTGAAGATCCAGCAGATAAAGACAAGGAGGTCCAGAGCACTGAACTTCCAGGTGCTACTGATTCTTCTACCGCCATTGCCTCCAGTGCTCTACTCACATCTCAGCTTGAGTCAACAGCTGCGCAGACCCTGAGTGTCATGAGCTCCCTGTCTCTTGGTCCCCTTGCTTCTCCTGCAGATTCTTCTTCCTCTTTTGCTTGGGTGCAACCTTTGGTTGACAAAAGGAAGAGAAAATCCTCCTCTCAAAGCTTGGGACCAAATTTCGATGCTGTTGCAGCCTTGTTGGGCACCACTCCTTCTCGTGCCAAGAAAGCCAGAACCACTTCCAGAATAGTGTCTGATGCCCAAGGTCAGCAATTCTTGGAGATTGCTAAGCCTACAGTAGACAAATCAGAATCAGACTTGCTGGCATCTGACTTGGAGCTTTCAAGAATCCCTATGGGAGAGTCTACTCCTGAAGGTGAAATTCACAACCTCCAGGAAACAGTCACAAGAGTCATTGGAAGGGTAGAGAAAGGGCAGCAAACTATTGAACAGTTGGAAGAACAAGCCCAGATTCTCACAGGTTTCATCAAGTCTCTTTTATCTAAGGATAAAGTCTTGGACCCTACCCCATTGACTACTCTTCCACCTCCTGTAATTCTAAGCCAAGATGAAGTGCAAAGTATCAAAGATATGCACAAGTATTCTGTCTATGGCAGAGCTATTGAAGCCATGGTGGATGACATGCTTGTTGCTGGATTAAACTTCATCGATGAAGCTTTCAAACTCCACGAAAAGGTGAGTAATGTGCAACTGAAGCTCTCCTCCACTATCAATACCATGGATAAAGAACTAAAAATCTGGAGCAGTTGTATAGTAGACCTTCGCCTTATGGGACAGACAGATGAGAACATCTTACTGGCGAATAAGATTTTCGATGATGCTAAGGACAATCTATCAAAATCCTGGGTCTACAGCGTGGAGTGGAAGATCAGAGTTTTGGAGGAAGCTTTGGGAGAAATGAAGAACAGCTGGCAGAAGGGAGAAGCTTTCAAGACACTGGCTGTTGCTGCTTTCAAGGATATACATTGTCATCTTCAGGATGAAAACTCTGGTGTTTCCCTGTCCTTGCAAGAAATCAAAGCTCAGTTCAGAGCTTTTGTCAAAGATAATCTATTCAAGGAAAGCTCCATCTCTAAGGAAAAGATGAAGGAAATTTGTTCTCTTCAATCTGCCATTGAAGAAGCAAATAAAGATTATCATACTCACGTCGAGTTTGATAAAGAGATGGAGAAGTGTCTGGGATTTTGGACTCAGTCTGCAGCCAACACGTCAGTTCCACGTGGCAGAGACATAGCTGAGGCATTGAAGAAATTCAGGCAGCGGATTCTGAAGACAGTGGGTCCCTCCCAGTAGCTGGCCACCTGTCTCCTTCTCCTTTCTTTTCTCTTCTTCCCATTCTTTTCGTATTCTTTGTAATTAGTTAAGGTATTGCAATTGGCGATCCTTAACTATTCTTTAATTAAAAGAAACGGTTACGAAGAGTAACTGACTTGTAAGCTATATAATGGCCTTTCCACGCCATTTTGCGGGGAAGAACTTGGATATTTGCTGAAAGTGTAAATAGATCTTAAAGAAATCAATACAAAAGGGCTTTCCATTCTTTGTCTATCTAATTCTTGTTATCTCTGTGTTTTCCTTTAATATTGTGGAGATCATTTTGTTCTTAACTCGTTAGTCTCTCTGATTGCATACTGTTCAGTTTTGCAAATACAGTGATCTTGTACAACCAAGAAGGAACTTTGTGTCCTTGATTAATAAATCTGAAGAAGGTTATTTATGGAACTTTGTGTCTTTAAATTTAATCTCATTCAGCCAACGCAAATGATCTTGTTTTAAATTCTTTGAAGCTTCGCATACACGAAGAATTATTCTGCTATCTATAATTCTGAATGTTGCTATTCTGCTCATCTTTTTATTCCCTTTCCTCAGTCCTTGTGTAATTGATGATCCTTGTGGAAAACACTTTCGTAAAATCCAAGTTTGACCATAAAACAATGTTCTGTACATTTGTAAATAAGTTCGTTTCTGAATAAGGGAACCTCTCCCATTAAAGAGGAGCGACTTCTTGTCTCCGTTGTTGCTCTTCTAAAAGTCCTATTTGACGACCAACAATCTTGAATCTCTAACTCGGCTAGTCTAAGCATTGATCATAATAATCCTACAACATTTCTTTCTCAATGCCAAAGGGTTATCAAAGAGGCTTGAGAGGGAGTTAACAACATATGTCAAAAGACAAAGAAAGACAAACTTGGGTGAAAGGAAGGAGCTTTTAACGACTGCTAATTACTAGCTGGAACAACAATATAAACTTGAAACTCTAACATAGAGCATATATATATATATATATATATATATATATATATATATATACAAGAGAATGAAGGTCGATCACTTGAGCAAGGAAAAAAAAACACTTAGAGGGGAGAACACATGCATGCATTCCACTAACATACTGGCAACGATAACAACTAAAATAAGAAGAAAGTAAGCAGAAAGGAGAGAACTCCCAACATGGCGTCCAACTGACAAATCAAATCAAGGAAATGGCGGTTTGATTTCATGATAAATTAAATATAGTAACAAAGAGAAAGTGTAAAAATATCTTGCTTTCTCCTCTAACTTCAACAAGTCACATAAACACGTCATGGACCACCAGCAACAATATTCGAGTCGCATCTCTTTTTCTACCTGGCTAGGAACTCAAGCTCCATTCTCATCTATGCTTAACTCCGGGGTAAAGCTATAGTTTACAAGCAACATCAAATGGAAAGAATAGTGGTCTCAAGGGCTGTCAAGACTGCGGTATGCACAAGATGGGTTTAATGGAAAAAAATCCTAGCACACACGTGAAAGACAGGGACAAGGCTAGACTACACAACCCTCCAAATACCTTCCACTGCATTAAAATATGGGCACAGAGCAAGATAGAGACATCCATCTCAAAGATAAGGGAAAATGAATCTACCCAAAGGAGTCACAGGTGACTCAAGGGGCCATGTAAAAGAAAGGAGAGAACAAAACGCAAGTAAAGTGTTTGACAAAATGCCACAAAGAGATGTGGTCTCAAGGGATGCTATCCTTGTTGGATATTCACAAAAAGGGTCATCAAAAACAACTAACAGTGGTCAAACCTAATCAGTATGCCTTTACCAACATTTGTGTAGCCTGAGAAAATTATAGTTTGGAACAGGAAGGGACATCCATCGTGTAAAAGAGGCACACACCGTCCCACATGAGACCCACACCAGGAATCTCCACGCGGCTAGCAACATGGCGTTTAGCAGGTTATAGAAAAGGAACAGTAATCTGACTCCATGAACATGCACTTCCTTCCCCCAGACGTGGGCAAAACAAAAGAAAACAAGGCGTGAATAACACATTAAATGCAGCATGGACCAGTAAAGGTAGCAGGTCAGATTTAATTGGAGGACAACTAGAAAGGGAAGATAAAAAAACAAAAAGGCGGCCACCTCCCAACTGGAATTAAGACCAAGCAAGGGTCAACATGCCTTCTCCTGATAGAAATTAAAGGAAATGCAGGTTCCATCCTCCAACGCACTTCCACAACTGACCAGAATTAAATAAAACAAAGTGTATAGCTCACAAGGAAGAAAATATGGTGGGGGGGTTTGCATGGTGCCTCCATACCAAACAAAGTCTAAAAAAATAATACGCATTTCCATGAAATGGTGGGATGCCAACAAAAGTGGCCAATGTGGGTGAAAGCATCCAAAATTCTCATTAATTTAGATATATATATAAAATACGAGTGGAGACTTGGTCAGCTCAGGTGGTAGCAATATCATTTCACCTTTAAAACGACAAATAAAACAAGTATGCAAGCAAGCTTGGTCGACCAAGGAGGAACTAAAGATAACAGTTTCAAAAACAAACACAAGACAAGGGCCAACCACAACGTCACAACATGATACCCTCCTTTTGTGCAAATCAAGGATCGATCCACGAAGTGACCAATCTAAACAATAAAATCACTTATCGATAATTAACAACAAATTTTATAACAAATCAATGATCAGATAATGAAGTTATCGTCGATCGATAATTAAAATAATAATATTATTACTATTATTATTACAACTCAATACTACTTATTAATCACATTAACAAGGACCAACATACAAGCTTGACCAAAACAATAATAGCAAGAGTCAACAATTCAAAAGAATATTTTTATTATGTAGGTGTTCCCTCTAGTTGGTCATGCCCTAACAACATCAAGTCATCATTCAAACCACCTATCGAATTCAAGAAAGAGATTTTTCCTTAATAGGGTAATCGAAAAGGTGAAGCCAACAAGGATCAGCAAGAGCACAACAATGTTAAACGCTTAGCAACATGGTCGTCGAAGAAGAAAAAGAAGAATGAGGAACGAGGCATTACAAGGTGCACCTAATTATGGATCAATACTCGATAAATAATCAATGATAGAGTCATCTAAAGCATTAGGTGGCATATCGGAAGAATGGTTGCATGAAATAGGGTCATCAACAAGGCAAATACCTATAGGATAATCAACAAGAATAGTTGGCACATGTTGTTGGCCTTCCAAGAGGGCTTGTTGAGTATCATCAGGTATAGCCATTGGGGTACTATATAAAGCTTTGAGTTCAGCTATGGTAGCCTCATCATAGATAGGATTGACACTAAAATGAGACATGATGGGAGAAAAATAAGAACTATGCTCAACCACTAAGGTATTAAAAAGGATCCAATGGAAAAGTATTCTAAAAGTGGGGTTCACCAAAATGATTAACTAAAAATAAAAATATTATTTTTATTTTTATTTTCTATTTTATGAGTTAATCTAAATAGAAATAGAATGCAATACTGAAAATGCTAGATCTAAATATTTTATTTTATTATTTGGATGTATTTAAATAACAGGAATAAGAGGGATATGGTTCTAACCTAAAAAGCACTTACCTCGTTGTGTATTGGATTGAAGTAGATTGATGTGCACATTGGGAAATTTGTGATTGGGTGGCCTCGAGTAGGGAAGAAGTTGAATATCTCACTGGATTAAGGTGCCTGGGAGGATACTAGGGTGCCATGGGGCACCCTGAACTATGATTTGGGCGTTGTAGTCTGCAGAAAAAATAAGAACCTAGGTTGGGCAGTGTCGCAATATCTTTGTAATATCTTCATCTGTGTCACATGGGTGTCTCAATAGCTTCACTTGTGTCACTATAAATGAAATGTAAAGATCCACTAACAAAACCCTATTCAAGCATTAGTTCCTAAGAAATAAAAATGCATATGAATAGGTTGGACTAACTTTAGCTACAACAATGGTGGAAATACGACTAAGTGTTGCACTACATTTCAAACCCCATGTAGTTTTATGTGTGTATGTTTACGGGTTTGTGGCTAAGATGCCCTAACGCCAATGATGCATAAGTAGGGGTAATAACTAGATGTAAAATTCAAATGGTGGATGGAATAGAAAAATACAACCCTTTTCCCCCTATGCTTGTATGACATGTATGTAGAAGATGCCCAAATGCAGTCCCTTTCCTTAGTAGATAGCTGCCCTTAATAGTAAGATGGCCTCCCATAATGTAGTGAGTATGTTATGTTTATATAGGGATCTCTTGTTCAAATAGTGACCTGAAAATGCCGACTACGACCTAGGGGAATGCACGGGCTAACAACAAAGACCAACCTCAAACAAATAAATTAGGACCACAAATTATAAAAACAAGGGCACCTAAAATCATGGACCGGGGTGCCCCGAGGCGCCCCGTTGTAAGCCTAGGCACCCCAGTATAGGACTGAAGATGACAATCATGTAAATTATGACACCTGAGACTCCCTAAAAGATTCCAAAACTATATAGACAAGTGGTGATTGTAACAAACACATAACCATGACGACCGACTAACTGATGGCAAGACCAAGGGATGGGTCACTAAAGAATACTTTTATTACACAAGATCTATATATAAAATAACATACCCAGTGGTATAAATGTAATAGTAAGTGTGTGATTTTGTGACTACAGGGACAAGCTAATACCAAATATCTACTTTACACTAACACGAGGTGGCCAATCAGTTGCATACAATCGGCTCATGAAGACATTTTCTTCCACAAGATCTCTTTGTCCACCAACATTCTAGTTTTGAGGTCCTCTAGGTTCATATGGGTGATACCATTGTCACCTACACTGGAGTACTCTGATAAAAGAGTTGATATGAGCTCGAGGCCAGATAATTTGAACTTCATCTTGATAAAAATCAATAATATGAGTTAAAATGAGGATGATAACAACTTTTTGCACTCAAAATTGGAACTTTCTATGTTTAGCCACTGGGATCTATGAGTTGTTATTTTGGGAAAGGTTGTTTTTTACCTCAAAATCAGTATTGTGGAATCCTTATCATACTTGGAACAGTCTTATAGATGTTTCATTACCATTTTTAAGAAGTTATATTTTTATAATGTTGTTTTTTCTCTTTTTTCTTTTTCACACTTTTTTGGCCTTAGTCTCCTTATTTTCCATTTTGGTATTGCTACTTTAGAGATTTTTACTATTTTGAGAAAAAAATTATTAATAGTAAGTGTGAGCACGAGGGAATTACTATTTTAAGAATTTTGTCTTCCATACTCGATTGAGAAAAAAATCAACTTCTTTTAAGTTGGTTTTTCTTGTGTATGTTGTGCTCAAATTTCTAGCTCGAACCAAACGCCAAATGGGGGGAAATTGAAATAATGGGAGCTAGGGTAGAAATATAGGGTTTTCTACTATAAAAAATCATAGGAACCTCTAGTTTTTTATTTTTCTTACTTCATGTAGGCACTGGGGAGAGAGGGATGGTGAAAAATTCATCAAAATCTGATTACTGTTTGTAAGATATGACCTTTTCATGGTTTTTGGCTATGGAAGTAGTATGGTTAAGTAATGGGCATGGTCAGTAGAAAAATCAAGTTTTTGGTTGTTGTTGCAGCAATGGACCTATATGGGTGAAGAAGGAATGGAGGAATGGGATGGGTAGTGAGTTTTTATAGTTCTCTTCCTAGCATTAGTTTCTTGAATGCACGAAGAAAAAGTAGCATGACAACTAAAATTTTCACATTTTTTAGATTTTAAAAAATTCATATGCTTGGGTGCATTTTTGTGTCTCAACCGCATCAAAGGAAAAGGAAATTTGGTGGAATTTGACTACAGAGAGAGCTTAGAAAGGGTGCAAGGGGGTTTAACTGGCTTGTTTGAGCTTTGTCGGGGTCACATGATGGTCCAAGGATATATTTTGGGGCTGGGAGAAATTTTATGTCCCTTTCATCCCAAGGGGATGGGACATTTGGTGTAATAAATTGTGCTCATACCTGGTGGTGACATGTGTCCACCCAGAAAAATGACTAAGTCCCAAAGCATACCTTGGAGAGAAGCTTGACGACAACATATCTTGAGCATCCAAAGGTCTTTTTAGGAACTTATTTATATGATTTTGACTGAAAAAAACATTTGGAGAAGGATTGATGGGTATCATGTTCTAATTATCCCTTAAACCCCTAAAATAGACTTTTCTTGGGACTCGCAGTTATGCATACTAAAAATAGTCCATGGGCAGAATTTATTATGTCTTGTGAAGGATATGAAACCACCATCATTTAGATATTTGAAATACCTTTCCAACGGTGTCTTTTTTTACCCCCAACTCCTTATGGAGATCTTAGAATCACTTCCCAAAGCTCAAGTGTTGTTTTGTCTGCAAGCTCCTTCACCTTCAAAGACCCATTTTTACTAAACTTGTCCCAAAACCTCTAAAAATTTCCAAAATCAGTTGCACAATGTTCCTTGATCTTTAATACTACTCCTCGATAAATTTGGGCCTTCAACTCCGCTATGAGGGTGTGCACCATGCCTTAAAAAGGCTAAAAATAGTTATTCCTAAGCCTCTTGAAAAGTCTTCCTTGCAAGGTACCATCTCGAAATAACTTGAATGAACTTGTTTGCCTAGATCACCTATGGAAAAGGTTGAAACAACACAAAGGACTACTTGGAATAGTAGGATAGGCCCGATACAAAGGATGGACTGACCTGGAGGGGTGTCAGGGAAGGTTTACAATGAGAAAATTTGACACTAGGGTACAGTTGTCATGTTGTTAAGTTGAATTTTTCCCTTGTAAAAACACAGGATAACATGTGGTCATCAATGCTCCTACTCAAACCTTTTAAAAATATAACTTACTTTCTCCACAACTTGTGCAACATTTCCAAAACTTCGTTACCCCTCTTCACATCTGAATTCCATGCAAACATTTTTACCTCACAACACCATCCTTCGAAGTTGACTCAAACTCATCAACCACAACCACAAGTGTCTTTCGACACATATTTCCAAATCAACCCATCGAAAAATCTCAACCACCACATATGCATATCCCAACTCACCCAACACAAACACAATCTAATCCATCTAAGTACATCTCCCCACAAGATCTTATCTCTCAACAACATCCATTGTAATCTTATCCATCTAATTACATCTCCCCACAAAGCATCTTATCTCTCAACCTATCCGATCACAAAATTCAAATATCTTCCTCCTTATCAACCACCTCCACAAATTTCTACTTATCCTCAACAATATCAATCTTATCCACAACCCAACCCATCCACCTCTTATATCCTATAACCACACTAATCAACCCCTCATCCACACACATTTAATGACCCCATGCAAATCTTACTAAGTATAATGGCCAACCTATAAGCCTCTACTTTGGGTCCTAACAACACTTTCACTTATGAACAAATATACAATGAGCCTATCAACCCCTCCATACTCGTTAAGCCTTATACTCCACATTAGGAACTACCTAAATTTTCCAAGTTAAATACTAAGTAGGATCCCCAACAACACCTTATTATTATGTAGGCACTGATGTTATCTAATTTCCCATTATCAATACCTCATGCTTATAACTTCCCCTAATTCATTGGTTGGACCCACTTTGTACCGGTACAATGGCATTCCTCAATATTCTCTCTTCTCATTCACTCAACTAGCATAGTTTTTCTTAGAGAACTTCTCACTTAATATTGCACATAATATCACCATTACCGACCTCTATTCCATCAAACAATTTGACAATGAATCAATCACATATTTCTTCATTAGGTGGTGTGGCATCATCAATCATATTTTCTCTTCCCCAAACTGAACTTATCAAACTCTTCTCTAGATCATGTGCCAAACATATCTCATCCACTCTTCAAATCCAATATTTCCAAAGTTTTGAGGAAGCCTTCACCATGGCTTACAAATTAGAATTATGTGCCCTTGAGAAAGGTCATGTCAAGCTTCACTCCAACAAGCCTAAGACCGAATTCACCAAGTCATCCACCCATAACGAAAAATCTAAAAATGTAACTAATGTCATTATCATCAAAGCTTATTCTACATCTACATCCCATGTCAAGCCTCCACAAAGGGCTCCTTGACCAACTCCTAACTATACTCCCCTCAGAGAATCTTATAGTTCCATCTTCGACAAACTTATGGTTGTGCACCTCATCCAACTTCCTCCTATCTACCTCATTAATGATTCACATCCCAAACCCACATGGTACCACAAAGACCATTATTGTAAACATCATCAAGTTTGTGGTCATGATATCAAAAAGTGACACACCTTCAAAGACTTAGTACAATGGCTTATCAATTTTTGGGAAATTCAATTATATAATCCTAATGCCCCTCCTAACCAACCATTAGATGTCTTCAAGCAACCCTTCCCTAATCATCCACCAAATAACCAGGCTAATCCTCCCACATCTCAAGCACTGACACCCATACAATCAATACTTTAAGTCAAGTTTCTACACCGCTACCCTTATCTATTATACCCTTATCTATTATATCCACATCTATTGCACCCATGTTTATTTCAATATATACCCCTACATCTACAATATTATTTGTGTGTGTACCCATATCTCGCATCTATTATACCCATATCTCGCATCTATTATACCCATATCTGCATCTATTATACCCATATCTACTACATCCACATCTACCATATCCCCATCTATTATATCTACATCTATTATACTCACATATACTACATCTACATCTACTACATCCACACCCATTATAACCACATATATCATAGTCTCATCCATCTCCTTATCTACACCTACATCTACCATCAAATTTACGTCCATACCCATATCTACATCCACATCTATTACACCCATATCTACTATACCCATGTTCATCCACATGTCTATCTCAATATCTACCACTCCACCCATGCCTACATCAACACCCATTTCTACACCCACATCTCAATTGTATCCATACCTACATCAACATCTGAATCCACTCCCACATTTGCATCATCCCTTAAAAGCCTCTACCAAGTGGACATCTCCCTTGAATCTATTGCAAGTGATTTCCTAATCTCATCCTCATGACCAACAAGTACGACCAATCTTATACCAACACCCCCAAATATCACACAATCTACAACCCCTTCTCATACCACCAATCTTACGATACAAAACCATCTTCATCATTAAACCCTACATCTATGACATAATCTACATCCAAATCATCTAATCCTACTCCTAAAAACAATACCATAATTGAAATCATTGTAATCCCCACCAAGGGTAAACCTTCATAGCAAAAATATAAAAACCTTAGCACCCTACCCAAAAATCTCTTTCTCATTCACACAAGAAGTTGGAGCTTCCTAATTTGAATCCCAATCAATCTAATGTAGCCAAATTCTAACCCAACATGATTTACTGCAAATAATATGAACTCCAAAGAAAATAGATCTCCTTCTTCATTATCCAATAATGAATTACAATGTTTCCTAAATAGGAAAACAACTCCCAACTCAAGTTTCCAAGTAAACTCTAACTAACTCTGACTAAATCTACTCTAGGTGGTGAAAATTACTATTTTTAGTAGTTTACTAGAACTTGCTATTCTTAGTAAGTTCGCATGCTTATTCATACGGGCACAGAAATTTCCATGCATCTTCTACATCCCTAAATTAGAGGAATTTCCAACTTTCTAACTCATAATGCAATTATTAGACTAAAATTAACTAATGCCCAAAAATAGGAAAAACCGAACTATAACTTAAATCCTAATTTTTGGCCTCAAGATGGCAGATTTAGGGCCCAAAAATGTGTCAAAAACTTGCCCCAACTAGTAGGGTAGGTTGCCACTACATTCGTCTCATCGAAACACATGGTTTAAAAAAAAACGGACTCAAACGGACACCCGGAGCTCAAGTTATGACCTTGTCAAGTTCCTGCTAATTCTGGCGCATCATTCTCCCTTGCTTGAAAAAACGTAGCTCCTGCAAGTTGTCTTCTTCAAACTGCTTCCATTTATCTGCATCCAACTTCTTAATCTCCCACTCTGTGACCCAAGTATTTTCCTCTTGTTCAGTCCTTTCCAATGTACCAAATATTTGTTGTATTTCCCATGTCGCGTATCCATTGTTTTCTTATCTAGAATATGATCCACTTCTTCTTTCTTCTTCACCGGAAACTTCTTGCCTCCAATCTACTACTTCATCAAGAACATCCCCTTCTACACCATCCCCATGAAAGGAATACAAATCTGAAACATTAAACACTAGAGAAATATCAAAATTTCCTTGCAATTCTACCTCATAAGCATTATCGTTTATTTTTTCACGATTTTGTAGGGACCAATCTTCTTATACTTCAGCTTGTTATAGGTTCCTTTTGGAAACCTTTCCTTCCGTAGATATACCATAAATAACTCACCAACTATAAATACCTTTCTCCTTCTATGCACATATGCTATTTCCTTATACTTATCATTACTATTTTGCAGCTTCTTCCGCACTTCTTCCTGCAATTGTTGTATATGTTCGGCAAATGCTTCTGCATCATCACTAACTCTGCCATCAACTGGTAGTTGTACCAAATCTAACACCCCATTTGGATTACTCCCATACACAATTGAAAATGGAGACTTTCTTGTGGATCTATTTATGGAACTATTATATGCAAACTCAGCTTGTGGTAATGCTAAGTCCCATTGTTTTGGCTTTTCCCCAACGATGCACCTTAATAAGTTTCCCAAACTCCGATTTACCACTTCTGTTTTCCCATCAGTCTGAGGATGATAGGCACTACTGAACTGTAATTGAGTTCCCAATTTCTTCCATAAATTCCACCAAAAGTGACTTAAGAACCTTGTGTCCCTATCTGAAGTAATGGTTTTTGGAACACCATGCAAACAAACAACTTCTCTAAAAACAAATCTGCTACGCCTGTCGCATCACTTGTTTTCTTGCAGGTAATAAAATGAACCATCTTAGAAAATCTATCAACAACCACAAAAATTGAGTCATTACCTCATTGTGTTTTTGGTAATCCCAAAACAAAATCCATACTCAGATCTATCCACGACCCTTTAGGAACATGCAATGGCATATACAACCCTGTATTCTTTGTGCATGGCCTTTCGAGACTTGACAAATTCGACACCTCTCCACATATCTTACCACATCTCTTTTCAACTTTGGCCAATAGTATTTCTCTGCTACCAAGGCTATCGTCTTATCTTTACCAAAATGCCCAGCCAATCCTCCACTATGCAACTCTTTTACTATGTTCTCTCTCATAGACCCAACTGGAATACATAGTTGGCATCCCTTGAATAGATAGCCATCCTATAAAATGTATTCATCCAGAACATCTCTTGCATTGTCTGACAATGGACAAGTTAACCTTTCAACAATATCCTTGAAATCAATATCAGAAGAATACAAACCCTTTATTGCTTCAAAACCCACCACCTCATTTTCCATAGTGGTAAACAAAGTCACACGCCTACTCAATGCATCTGCAACTTGATTCTGTTTTCCTGATTTATGTTTTAGAGAAAAGTATAACCCTGCAAAAATGATACCCACTTTGCATGCCTACTATTCAACTTCTTTTGTGTATTCACATACTTCAAGGCTATGTGGTCTGTAAATAACACAAACTCCTTAGGCACTAAGTAATGCCTCCAATGCCTTAATGCTTGTACAATTGCATAAAATTCATAGTTTCTCACTAAAGAAAGCTATTGGCTTTCCACCTTGACTTAGAACAACACCAATACCCACATGCGAGGCATCACAATCAACCTCAAACACTTTATCAAAATCTAGTAGTGCCAAAATAGGTGCCTCTGTCACCTTCTTCTTCAAGAACTGAAAACTATCCTCAGCTGCCTTCGTCCACAAAAACTCCCTTCCTTTTGTGCAATCTATTATAGGTGCTACAATACTACTGAAATTTTTAATAAACTTTCTGTAAAATGTTGCTAGACCATGAAATCTTCTTACCTCTGTTATACTCCGTGGAGTAGGCCATTCAATAATTGCCTTTATCTTTTTTGAGTCCATATGTACCCCATCTGCTGAAATAATAAAGCCCAAGAATACCAAACTCTCTTGCATAAATGTGCACTTATTCATATTTGCATATAGTTTCTCTTTCCTTAACACTTGAATATCACCCTTAGATGCCTCAAATGTTCTTCCTTAGTTTTACTAAAGATCAAGATATCATCAAAATAAACCACAACAAACTTACCATTATACTCCCGCAACACGGTGTTCATCAGTCTCATAAAAGTACTAGGTGCATTGGATAACCCGAATGGCATCACCAACCACTCATATAATCCATTTCCTATCTTGAATGTTGTTTTCCACTCATCTCCTTCTCTGATCCGAATTTGATGGTAACCACTTCGAAGATCAATCTTGGTGAAATACCTAGATCCAGCAAGCACATCCATCATATCATCAAGGTGAGGTATTGGGAACCTATACTTGATTGTAATTTTATTGATTGCTCTACTATCCATGCACATTCTCCATGTTCCATCCTTCTTTGGTGTTAATAAAGCTGGGGTTGCACACAGACTCATGCTCTCCCTCACGACACCCTTTCTCATGAGCTCTGCCACTTGCCTATTCAACTTAGCATGCAATGTCGGGCTCATCCTATAAGCCGCTTGATTTGGGAGTGAAGACCCTGGAATCAAATCAATATGGTGTTGAATATCTCTTTTGGGTGGTAATCCATCTGGTAGCTCATCAGGGATAACATCAGAAAATTCTTTTATTAATTTTGTTGTTTCTACTGGTATTTGTGCACTTGTAGGTTCATCCTTGTTGGTGACTAGTGCATAACAAAACCCAGTTTCCTTTGCCTCCTTCACAAATTCCTTTGTAGAAAGCATATTTTTAGCCTTCCCCTCTTCCTTGAGAGGTAGTAAAACTATTTTTGTGCCATCCTTCCTAGAAAGTATAAGTATTCTTCCCCTCGTCATGAATAACTTTCCTATCAAATTGCCATGGTCTTCCTAGCAACATATGACATGCATCCATAGGAATAACATCACACCAAATCTCATCCTTGTAACTTTTCCCAATAGAAAAACTTATTAAACATCTCTTATCAATAGTAACTTCATTACCCTTTTTAAACCATGCAATACGGTAAGGGTTAGGATTCTTCTCACAATGCAGACCCAATTTCTTGACCATCTCATTTGAAACCATGTTCTCACAACTACCACCATCAATAATAACATTACATACCTTTCCTCGGAAGTGCATCTTGTTCTGAAAATATTTGTACACAGCCATGCATCCCCCTTGATATCCTTTCTTGGAGCAATCATCGTCCTCTTGATCATCAAATTTTCTCCAACATCTGGTGGAATTTCTAGGTCCTGTTCATCTTCTACTTGTTCAGCTTCAACAAGATTTACTCTTGGTGCATCTCCTTGTCTCTTGTCATGTGAATAAGAATGCGGGCATTCAAAATCCCGATGCCCCTCTTCACCACATCTGTAACAAACAAATGGTCTTCGTGGAGCCTCCCATCCTCTATCGCTAGCGTATCCTCTGCCCCTAGAAAATCCTCTGCCTCTTTGTTGATTTTGGAAATCTTGTCTCATATCTTCTTTCTTGTCCAATCCACGAGATGATTCTCCCCTACCTTGGTTGAAACCAGCTCATCCCCAAAAGGAAGATGAGGCCCCCTATTCATTCCAGGTGATCTCCTAAAACTTTGATGATTTTGTTTTTCCTCGGCCTTTAAGGCTAATTGATAGGCATCCTCCATGCTCTTAATCCTATGCATACTTATCTCATCTTGAATAGAAAATTTTAATCCATTTACATACCTTGTATCCATTTGTTCCTCAGTTTCTTCATGCTCTACATGAATGGACAACTTGTAGAACTCATCTGTGTATTCTTGTACTATTTGTAGGTTCTTTCTGAGATTCTAAAACCTCCTATAAAGGGTTTGTGCATAATCCATAGGGAGAAATTTATCCTTCAGCTTCTTCTCCATCTTACTCCACGTCCTAATTCTTTCTTTACCCTTTCTTGACCTCTCTTTCTATAGGTGATCCCACCATAACATAGCATGACCTTTCAATTTCGTGCATGCAAATTTTACCTTCTTTTCTTCTGACATAGCCTTCCACTCAAAAAAATTTCCCCATGCTAGTCAACCAGTCTATCAGCTCCTCTGGTTTTAGACTACCACCATACTCTGAAACATCAACTCTTATCCCATCATTCTTCCCTTCTAATGTGTGAAGCATCCTTTCTTCAAAAGCTAATGGTGGCGCTTGCATGTTTCCTCCTCTTCACAAACTTCTTCTTCATCTGTGTCATCTCCACCTTGATTTCCTCTTTGGGTTATCATTGCAACAAGCGCAACAACTTGCCTCTATAGATCTTGCATATTTCTATTCATCTAGGCAATATTTCCTCCTCTTCCTCTTCCTCTTCCTGCCATTTTTTTTTATAAAAGACTCGAACCAGCTCTGATACCAGATAATGTAGCCAAATTCTAACCAAACATGATTTACTGCAAATAATATGAACTCCAAAGAAAATAGATCTCCTTCTTCATTATCCAATAATGAATTACAATGTTTCCTAAATAGGAAAACAACTCCCAACTCGAGTTTCCAAGTAAACTCTAACTAACTCTGACTAAATCTACTCTAGGTGGTGAAAATTACTATTTTTAGCAGTTTACTAGAACTTGCTATTCTTAGTAAGTTTGCATGCTTATTCATATGGGCACAAAAATTGTCACACATCTTCTACATCCCTAAATTAGAGGAATTGCCAACTTTCTAACTCATAATGCAATTATTAGACTAAAATTAACTAATGCCCAAAAATAGGAAAAACCCGAACTATAACTTAAATCCTAATTTTCGGCCTCAAGATGGCGGATTTAGGGCCCGAAAACGTGTCAAAACTTTCCCCAACTAGTAGGGTAGGTTACCGCTACATTCATCTCATGAAAACACATGGTTTAAAAAAAATGGACCCAAACGGACACCCGGAGCTCAAGTTATGGCCTTGTCAAGTTCCTGCTAATTCGGCGTATCACAATCTAAGCAAACCAATGTACAATCATCTATCTTAGGATCTCGCCCATCCATTTTGGGATGAGGCCCTTCTTCCAAATCCCCCACTACCTATAAATCTAAATCAAAACCATTTATTCCTCCTTCCAATCCCAAATCAGAATCTAATACCCAAATCAAACCTCACAAGAGTAAGACACTCGCTTTTTCCTTCATCCTCCTCTCCCAAATCAAATAAATCAGCAATCAACAAAACCCCCTCTTCAAAAAACCTCATTGGGTCATACACTAAAATCCTTCATCGCCTCATTTAAGCATCTACAATCACCCTTCCCCTATCAAATCCTTTGATTCACATGGAAAAAACCCACATGGTTTGATTATAACACTATTTATGTTTATCATCATACCCCTAGACATGACACGGAAAATTACAAGACTCTTCAAACTCTCATCAACAATCTCATAGAATAATATGATTTTATCATCAAAGAATCCCACCCTCTTCCATCCACCAACTCATCCACATCCAAACGCAATCCTCCAATCAAATCAATAACTTAAAATACCTCTAAATCTAGTTCTCCATGCAAACCCTTTGTCTCCATCCCTCCACCAAACACTACCTCTTTTAAAGAATGTACCCTCTTTTAATCAATATTGTTTGCATCACACACACTCTCGCTCCACGATTCATAGCCATATACCCAACCAAAACAAAAAAATCATCTCTGCTCCCTCCGACAAGCTTATCCCATCTTCGTCTCCATCTAAGGATAAGGTATTCATTCTCTTTGCTCCGCAAACCCAAAATATTGTTACTATAGAGAAAAGCATTGTAAAAAAATTGCATAAGACTCCTATTAAGATGTCTCTCTATGAGATTATCCAAAGCTCTAAAAACCATTGACAAGATATTATTAAAGCTTTGCAACATATCCCAATTACCACTTATTAGACTCAGCCTTTTTGGCCCTTGTCAGAGCCCTTACAGCTTCCTCCACCATCTCCTTTGAGGGGTCTGAAATTCCTGACATCTTACCTAAAGATCATGACCTTCTCCTCTTCATCACCATCTGCATCAATGATACCTTCATTTAACGATCTATGATTGACAATAATGTTAGTATCAATATCATTTCATCCCATACCTTCAAACAACTTAAACTTCCCAAAACCATTGTCACTCAATCACCCACGATTCTTCAACATTACAAAGATGTTGTTGCCCCTTATTTAGGAACAATTATCTTCCCCATTCATGTCTTTGAAAACTCCTACATGATCTATTTTACATTGTTAAGGGGGAATTCCAATATAATGTCTTTCTTGGATGCCCATGGATCCATGCCATGTTTTGTGTCCCATCCACTCTTCATCCTTATCTCAAGTACAAATATGAGGTTAAAATTCATACACTCCTCACTAATCTTCCTCCCTTCAAAGCATGCCACATGACCTATTAATAAAAAGATATAGTCATTTCTAAACACGACTAGTCCTCTAAACCATCCACTAGTTCATTTGTACCTACATCTAAGTTTCTTGAAGATAAATCTCTTGACACCGTGATGTAACATATTTCATTGGGGGAGTATAAACTCCTTTCCCTTAATGCTCAATGAATCCACCATCAACATCAACACAAGGACTCTGCAAGATCCTTGCATCCTCAAATTTGGCCAATCTCCTTATCCACAAGAGCTAGAATCCTTCATTGCTTTCCTTTCTAAGCACATCCATGCCTTCGCATGGTTGTACACAAACATACCAGGTCTTGATCTCAACATCTTTGTCCACAACATCATTACTATCCCAAACACTAAGTTGATTATTTCCAAAGCTTTTGTAAAGCTCTACATCTCTATAGACTTTTGATATTTAAACCTCACTTACCCTAAGGATGACTTTCCCCTTCCCAACATTGATCAACTCGTTGAACTCACATCCAACCATGAGATGCTTTCTCTTATGGATGGTTTTTCTAGTTACAATCAAATCCTCATCACACCAAAAGACCAACATAAGACCTCTTTCATCACCCCTTGGGGAACCTTTTGCTATTGTGTTATGCCCTTTGTTTTGAAAAATGTGAGGGCCACCTATAAATGCACCATGACCTATATCTTCCATGATCTCATCCATAAAACTATAGAGGACTATGTCAATGACCTCTTGGATGAATCAAAATGTTGACATGATCATCTTTTTTCCTTGAAATCATCTTTGCGTGCCTTATCGATTCTTCCTTCATCTTAATCCCACCAAGTGTGTGTTAGAAGTTCTAAGCTGAAAACTCTTTCTCTCCATCATTTCTATTAGGGGTATTTAAGTTGACCCCACCAAGATCAAATATATCCTCAAGATACCTCCTCCTTCTAATCTAAAGCAACTTCACGGTCTCCAAGTCGACTTCAATTAGTCTATTGCTTTATGTCACAACTTTTTGATCGTTTCCAAGATTTCCACCATCTTCTTCGCAAAGAAACTCACTTTAAGTCGGATGCCAATTGATAAAAATGCCTTCAACAAACTCAAGGATTACCTTCTATTGCCACATGTGCTCATTCCTCCATGCAAGGGGGATCCATTCTATCTCTATATCTCTACCACCGACTATGTTATAGGTTCCATGTTGACACACCATGATGATCAAGGAAGGGAGAAGGTTGTTTACTATATTATCCACACTCTTCAAGACTACTAACCCCACTACAATGAAGTGGAAAATTTGTGTTACACTCTTTACTTTGCAAATTCTAAGTTTCCCATTATCTTCTCAATAATAAAACCTATGTTGTCACCAACTTCAATCCTATCAAAACCATGCATTCCAAGCCTTACCACAATGATTACATCACTTGATGGATCATGCTCGTAATCGAGTTTGACCTAGAGTTTATCTCTCAAAATCAATTAAGTTCCAGGATATCGTTGATCAACTCGTTGAAGCCCCTCTTCGCAACAATCAAGTCCCTCATGAACAATTTCTCGATGAATCCCTCCACACCATCAATCATGAGTACGCCCCCTCAAAATTACATTATTCTTTGATGGATATAAGTGTTGGAAACTCAGATACCTATCTCTTACAAGCTTAGGAAACTCATTCCTCATTAGGAAACTCCTTTGCCTATCTCTTACAAGCTTAAATTTGAGTGCACCAACAACATGGCTGAGTATGAAACCCTCATCTTTGGCCTCTAAACTGCCATCATGCTCAAAAAACCAAATCCTCAATTTCTATGGTGATTCTAAACTCATCATCAATCAAATTAACAGAATCTATCAGTGTAAAAATGAATTGCTTCAAAAACACAAAGACATTGTCAAATTTCTCCTCGAGACCTTTGATCAATACACCATCCAAACCATTCCTTGTTCATCCAATCATTTCATAGACACTATGACATCCCTTGCATCTCTCATCCCTTAAACAATGGAAGAATCTAGATTCTTTGATTTTGTCCTTTGTATCGATCAAGCATCTCATACCAATGAGATTCCTCGCATCAATCTCATTGACACCAATCAAACTAACATCTAGTATACCCAGATCTTTGACTATCTATCTCAATCCAAAATTCCATCGACCTATCTAAAAATGGTAGGAGTTAATTTCTTCATTACACTAACCATTATGTCATCCTTGGCAACATCCTCTACAAGCATGGGTTTTATGATATTTTATTATGATACCTTAAATCCTTTGAATCCATCTGCAGTATCAAGAATTCCATAATGACATCTATGGTGGAAACTTTAGCGGTTTGGTCATTGGCCCACCCTTAATAAATATTGTTGTATGTTAAAAGCGTGTCAAATTCCATAAGCATTCCAATCTCATTTGCATCCCTAGCCAGGACTTAAACCAGTTCAAAATCTATGGCATTTCTCACAATTAGGACTTGACATCATTGGCCTCATCAATCCACTCTCTTATCAGCATCATCATCATCATTTTATCCTCATTTCCATCGAATAATTCATAAATTAGATGGACATCATTCTAATTTTATATACCAAAGCTAACAAAATCATCAATTTTGTCTATCAAAACATCATCTTTCGCTACGGCATCCCTCATAAAATCATCATGAATAATGTAAATTCCTTCAAAAACAAAGATCTTAATATGTTTTACAAATATTTCAACATCAAGCTTATCTTCTCTTCTCCATATTATCCATAAGCTAATGGCCAAGCTAAATCCACTAACAAGACTCTCTACAACATTCTTTCCAAAACTATTGATAAAGCATGTCAAAATTGGCATCTTTATATCCTCTTTGCTCTTTGGGTTTATCAAACTAGCATCCACACCTCTACATGCATTACTCCTTTCTCTCTTGTCTATGGCTCCGAAGTCATTCTTCCCCTCGAATTCCAAATCCCATCTTTACACGTCTCTTCACGACTTCATCTCTGACGAGGACTATCGCCAAGAGCGCCTAACATAATTGGAATTGTTATACGAGTAACTCTTAATCTCTCTCCAACATCATCATGTCTATCAAGAGTGAATCAAATGTGCCTATAATAAACATCTAAAAGAACGCAATTTTAACATCTTTGACCTTGTCCTCAAAGAAAATTAGAACGTCACTACTCTAGAAAGGAGAAAATGTGGAAATTTTTATCCAAATTGGATTGGACCATATATTATCACGCATAAGTATGGGTATGGGGCTTATCATTTAGCTTCCCTTGATGGTAAACCAGAAACATAACCTTCAATGCCTTGCACTTGTGGCCTTTCTATTGTTAACACACCTACCAACGTGATTCTAGTCACATTTTAATGATCTCATTTCCATCATTAGCCTTTCCATATCTCATTGTAATGATTTGGAATCATGTGGTATTCTGTCACTATCCTATCTATGACCTTGAATATGGGCACCACGGCTCTTCTCATAGCACATTACTTATGAATAATTTCCTCCTTTTACATCAGAACCCCTCAAATCATTAGATCCATTTCCTTTTTATCTACCTATTGGAACCATGATAAGGGTCCACATGTGTTGTTTTTACATCTTATTTTCCCCTCCCCAAGTGGTTTACTTGGCTACCCTTAGCTCTATCCTAAAAGTTAAAAATTATGGATGCTCATATCAAAAACTATCTCACCCAAAAAGGATTGCTCCTTGAAGGACAATTGTTCATATAAATAAAATAATTTTAAAATTATAGACTTATCCGTTGAAGGATTGATATCATACATCTTATCCCACCATCAAAATAAAAAAGTCAAAATCAAAATCAAAACTCCCATTGTAGACCACTCCCTCGAAGGATGGATACTTTCTTATATCATGGTAGCGAAGGCTTCCCGCATTGATCAACCTTCTAAATATCTAAAAGCAAAAGAAAAATTCAAAAGAAAGCATCCTAAGAAATATTCTCACATCAATCAGCTTTCCCATCAAAATCAAACTTTCCACATTGATCAGTTTGCACTATATTGCTCGGAGTTGGGGCATAGACCTAGGAAAACCACCAAAGGAGAAACTATTTCCCATGTACAAGCTACATATCAACCCCTCGTCATGTCTACAGTAGGTTTATAAGCACACCTTCCATATTCCCTACATGATCTTATATGTGACTAAATATCATTGGTTATATGTTAACAATGGCCATAGGTTGTAAGTGCATTACTTTGTTTATGTTCCTTTTCATGCTTTACCTCCAATCCAGTCCAAAATCATCTATCTTACGTGTGATCCTTAATATGTTGCAAGTGTACTTCCTATATTTGGGTCACCCTAGCAAGGTTATGTTCTACTTATCACATCCATTCCATCACATCTAATCTAATCATATCATATCTAATATAATCATCATCTATAACAAGGTTGTGTTCTAGTTATCACATCCATTCCATCGCATCTAATCTAATCATATCATATCTAATATAATCGTCATCTATAACATCTAAATCCATCCCATCATATCACACTATATCTAATCTAATTACATCCATAACATTTAATCTAAAATCCATCACATCTTGTCTAATCTAACCATCATATATTTTCCATATCTAATCTAAATCCACCATATCAATTTCATACATCTATTCTAAATCCACCACATCGTCATCATATCTAATCTACTCATAATTTCTAACATCTAAATCCATCTAGTCATTTATAACATTTGAATCTACCACATTATATCCGATCTAAATTATATAATCATCTACATCTAATTACATTTCTAATCTATATCCATTGCATCAATATCTAAATCCATACATCACACCATCACATCATCTAAATACATCATATCAAATATCTAAATCAACATCTATATCCATCTAATCATTTTCACATCTATCATCTAACAAACATCACATAATCATAATCCATCACATCCATCTAATCTACTCATCACAACACATATAACTCATGAAAAAATCATATATATATATATATATATATATATATATATATATATATATCATCAAAGTGTCTATACATCCATGATAGGCCTCTACTGGGATATATCTCAAAGTCTATACATCATAATAGATACTATAATCTATATACAATGTTCACCCACTACTCAATGAACACAAGATCGAAGCTCGAGTCCCGAGGCATCATCCCGTCCACTATCTAGACCACTATCATGTCGTGGCTGCACTACACTTGTCGTACTCCTTGAATCCATCAGCCATCTAGATCTCCTCTCCCCATCTAAGTATGACATCTAGTGTGGTACATAAGGTAGCCTCATGGTCATATCCACTCGTAGTAGTGTTCCTCATCCCCTAAGTCTTGGTATTGCTCCAAGGTCACAAAGCTGGATCGAGCCATCTATCCATCCCCTTATGTAGCTCTTTGTGATGCACCACTCATTACCTCATATGGAGTCCTTCGGGTCACCACACCTTTATTTGGCCCATAAGGCCTCTCTATATCTCCTATAGTTTTCATGCTATCTTTGGATAGCCAAGTATATCTCATGGCACATCCCATCAATCTCTTAGTGTACTGAGTGTCTTGCTCTTGTTTAGTTAAATTTAGTTCCACTCAGAATCGAGCTATCATGGCCACGGCACCTACATCTCCCCTATGAATTTTCACCTCTCCTCCTGCTAGTACCACTACCTCTCCTCCTTCCCTTTCCACCTCTTGCCTACTCGGTCTTCCCACCGTTATTTCATCCACTCTATAAAACCCTCTGTCATTCCCACATCATACTCATCTATATCATGTAGCTTTGCCTCCTTCACTAGTGGGTCCGCCATAATAGGATTGGGAATATCCCTTTATGTCTCATCCCATCTATACCGATCGGTGCCTCAAGAACCATCTAAACCAACCCGAATCGCCTCATCACCCATATGAATTATACTACCTCCACCATCTTCTTGACCTCCTCCATACACCCATCTAACTCTCCTTATGCATATAAGTTGTGCATTTAAACTCTACCATATAGGGAACCCTTTATATGGACTCCATCTCACATCATCAATGTATAGGCTTCCCAACCTCTCAAAGATACCAATCCTCACCCCTCTCACGCTGTCTCTATGAGCACTGGTCAGCTCTCCATCTCATAAATCCAACTATCAACTCTATATGGTCTCTTGTGATCCATGGAACACTTGGTGGCCTCACCACATCTATGTGCTCATACGCCTAACAATATGTAGACATAAAATCATGCACTTGGGTACATTTCTAGGTCCTAAAAGCATACTAGCATTTATATGATTCCTAAGCAAGAAAACTAGTGGTTGACAACTATCTTTGGCCTCTTTTATTTGTCTCTTGTTTTCTATTTGGTCTTGCACACCCTACTGACCTAGTCAAAACTTTACTTATTTATCTTTCATGGCTTCATACACTAGCACCTAGCCACATGACAAGTAGCACCCATGCACTCAAGTCCCCTCTGGGCACCCCTAACCCTTTTTCACCTTACTTTCTCCTTTTGGGTCTCTTTTATCTTTTGGGCATCTTTTTCACTTATGGGTCACCTTTTAGTTGTCAATTACGAATTCAAACAAGGGAATCATATAAATACATAGTTATGTGTTCAAAATAAAGGACCAAGCACTAAGCATTACTATCATCACCTAAGCTTGCATCCAAAAGGCACCTAAAGCACTCTAAAACATCCATCTAGCATCCATTCAAGGGAAACGGGTTGCAACAACTCTGCACACACAAAATAGGAAGGGAAAATTTATTCTATTCCATCCACACATTCTATTGCTACATTTAGTTGTAACAAACTATCAAGTCCAACATGCACAAGGGCATCCTAGGGCATAATTTCTACACACATTCACAAGAACTACATGGAGTCTGAGATGTAGTATAGTGATCAGTTGTAATTTCACTCTTGGGGTGATTTGTTGAGGTCGGTTTGAATCCCCATTCTACATTTTCATTTTTAAGTTTGATTTGTTTCATGGGATTGTGCAGGTGAACTTCTCTTTTGTAGGTTACATGTACCTTTAACATTCAAGGAGTGACTCTCAAGTGATCAATAGGAAACTATTGTGACACAATGAAAACCATAATATGACTATTTACGTAGTCATAGACACCTAATGTGATCTCCAAAGCACCCAGACGCCCTGTCATAGTGTGGGCACTTATGTTCGGCTCTATTCATGAGTTGCAAGATATATACTAAGCATTTATGAAACTATTACCATCTTGTTTAGCACTTTTCCCACTCTAGATCGAGCATAAATCAACTAAGTTTCTTCATCTATCTCTTGTGGTTAAGGTTTCATATTTTAAATCTTATCATGTCTATGTCATATCTGTATTTTATCATTTATGCATCATTTAGATCAATAGTGACTCTACAATATTTATATTTAATTCAAATTAAATTAAATCACAATACAACAGAATCCCACACCCATACCGACCTCCTCCTTGACACATACATCCACAACTCATGGTATACATGTACTAGTGAATCTATCCTGAGACATGAACATTATCCTATTCTCGATAATAGCTGCCACCACCCCTTTTAAAGCCTATAGAAATATGGCCCCACCCGAATCTTGTAAGGCGGAGCGAGGATACCACCCTCATCACTAAACATATCGGTCGGTTCCCAGGTGTCATAGGTGATAGTGTTTCTCAATATGGAAATCCCACGACACAAATGCAATTTATGGGGCCTTTGCTCCAAACAACCATATCAATGTGTCCATCCTACCCTCCATTGTGATGGGCATTATCAGTGCCCCATGAATTGGAAATCTTAGTATATGATGCATGTACTCCAACGTGATCATCATCTCTCTAGTCCAAAACTAGAAGCTATTGGTCCTCAGATCCCATTTGTTTATCAAAGCTATAATCAACCTTGTATCCCTATGCTCCCTCTAATAATGGCAAAATATTCCCAAGCCCATTGTAGGAAAGTGATCCCACTTGGAATATGTAACATCTACCCTAATATTTCCCCACATGACTGGGACTCTATCTCTCAGATATAAAGTGTCTCTAGCCTGAAAAATCAATCAAACAAGCATCCATCAAGATCCAATCATCAAAAATCATCATTTTTATTTAAAAATTATCAATAACGTCTACTTCCTACCCAATCAATGCCAAACCTAACTATGTCAAGGACGACCTACCCAAGGTTAACAACGACATGCCCGGTCCTATCGATCGCCCTTGGCGCCTATCAAAAAAAAAATAAAAATAAACATAAACTAAAAAATCAAAACTAAGCTAGGTTTTTGGAATTAAAGCTCTTCAAGAACTCTAGCGCTTCCTTCCTCCTCCACTGGCCTCCATTTTACTCAAATCTCAAATTTTTATATCTCTTAGAGCTCTCGATCATCAAAATTATGTCATTCAAATGAGCCTTTTCGACCGTCTACATTGCTTATATAGTTACGTCAACCCGGCCGGTGTCAACATGCCTAATTTCTATCAAACTCATCTCAATCGCCATCAACCCATCTAGTCACCATCAACCTAACCTTATTTTTCATATTTTACCCCATCTCATCTAATCTCCTTATCAAATTATATTTTCTTCCACTTCAGGCTTGTGTGTCACCCATAACACATTGTGGTTTATCTTGCATCGCTCATTTTTCTATATTTTTATCTACTTATCTCATCATGCATCCTTACTCACATACCACATCCTGCTCTATGGCCATCTTTTTATCTTCATCCCAACAGGCACATCTTTTATCATTTCCTCATATATGAAGGCTAGTGCATCCTCTTTTACCCCGACTTTTTATCGGACCATAGTCTTGACCATCCCCACATTTTTGTGCATATTTTAATGTCTGCCTTTGACCCATTGGTCCCATGACTTGCACATCCATTTGAGTGGATTCCCTCCATCTTGCACTGATCTTTTTTGACTCATAGGTCTATAGGACATTAACATCATCTCTTTTGAGGTCATGTTATGTTCCCTACCAATGTGTTTCCAGGGTTCCTGTCATATTTATCTCATCCATCTAAGTGGATTCCCATTGGATTCCCTCCATCTTGCAGTGATCTTTTCTAACTCACAAGTTTTTAGGACATTACCGTCACCTTCGTTGAGGTCATGTTATGTTCCTCATCAAGTGATTCCAAAAATCACGCCATAATTATTCTTATTTTTATTTTTGTTGTTATCGTTCCTTCCCGCAAAGGTCATATCATTCTCCACTTAGGGAATATTTTATTTTCTTTTATCATCATCCACCTCTTTTCTCATTCTCTTCCATCTTTCTCTTTTAACCTAGTAATTGATTCTTCTTCATGTCATTGATCCCTACTTTAAGGGGGAGTGCCTCAACCATCACCCTTTATCACTTCTATTTTTGTCTTGTTGTTTCCTTAACACAAACCGCTAAATAAAAAATGACAAATATAGACACCAAATTTTGGGATGCTTGTCCCCCATCCCACATTCAATCCCCTTCATCATCATCTTGCACATACACACCTTTCTTCTTATTGAAATTTCTATTTCCCTCCTACAAACATTTATTTCCTCTTAATTTCCCATTTTCATATCTTAATCCTATCATTATTTTATCTCTCCTAATTCATCCCTAATCATATTTGAATAATCCCTAAACCCATCCATTACCCTAATCACATCCCTAAACACTCCATTTATCATCCCTAGACTCTCATCTACCCTCATTCAATGCATTTCCACCCTCCAACCACATTTTATCATCCATATGAAACCCTAACCCGCCTAAACAACTTGAAACCCTAATTTAACCTCATTAGGGCCTCTTGTCTCGAGTTTTGCATCATATCCACTACCCAAATTGACGGTTAGTCGTGAGTCGATGGTGACCCTGGCGGGTCACCTTCGACCCTATAAATATACCTTTACCCCTCCTTAAGAGGATGAAATTTTGAAATTTCATCCTTTTTGCAAGTTTATCTTGTTTCCTTCTCTTCTTGTGAGCAAGTATCATCAATTTAGAGCCATCTTGGAGCCCTTACATGCCATCCTTGGAGATATGAAGTCTAGAGTTGATTTGAGACCTACCATTGTTCCATCATTTCATTTCATTAGTTTTTCAGATCTGCACATTTCCTTGTAGGTTTTTCATCCCCAATTCTTCTTCATCACTCTTTTTCCATCTATTTAGCCTTATTTAGCCCTAATTATCATCGGTCTCTGTCAATCTAGCCTAGTTACAACTGACATGATCTACATCATCCTTGTTTTCGCCATCTACCTCATATGTCATTTGTTTCATAGCCTCCATCATTCACATACCTCTATTTCTAAGATACATCTATCTAATATCCCATATTTTAATTTTTGGCCATGGTCACTATCGGCTATCCCAGATCTACCTCTGATCATCATCAAGCCAATCTACATCTATCATATTCTCATCAAATCTATTTATTTCTTACATCCTTTTATTTCCTTAGCATCCCAACATCGGATATAGAGCCTCCTTAGTGTTTTAGATCTATTGCGATCTGCTTCTCTCTGATTACCATCAACTACCTCTATCAATCTTGAGTCGCCGTTGACCTGATTAGGTTTGATTTCACTTATCATAATTTTATCGTCATTTGTGTTACTTGATTTTTTATCTAGTATAGCTCTAATATCTTATTTCTATTATTATTTTACATGTTATCCATCCTTTATCTTTTATCAATCCTTTAATCAATGTGGGTTGATATCATCCCTAGGAAGTTATCACTTTTAGGGACTGACTTTTCAAGCAACCCACCATCTTATCTACTAATCTTCTTCTTATCTAGTTGTCTCTTTGTTGTGAAGGTTATTGAGCTTGTCGTGGAAATTATCTATTTCTATCCTTCATCTTCATCATCATCACATATCAAAAGGTAGCTTTCAACCCTCCAATGTTTTGGATTTTCTTATTGTAGACACAAAACCATGTAGATACTACTATTTTACTATGTCATCAAGTATGTTGTTATATGCATGGATCTTAAGTAAGGAAAGTATTCACTTTGGTGACACAATCCCTTAGCCATCCATTTGTTTTGATTATTTTTATTGTCTTGTTCTCTCACATCTGTCACAAATTTGTACCCAATTCGGTTAGGTCACATGGATCCTTGTCCGTATGTCTTTTCACTTTTTTCATTAGTTATCACAAGAGACTAATGCCCATTATGACACTAGTGCCTGAGATCTTTGTGTATGCAATGGGCACTCTTGTCCTCTTCATTCTTTTCACTCATTTTGACATTTGTGGTCAAACTTTATAGTTTTCTTATCCTTATCCTAAGCTCATAGTTAGTCTTTTGGATCACTAGTGTTGAAATTCAAACAAGAGATCCATATATATACACAACATAGACTCTATTATCCTGGCGAGAAATTCTAAGGGGAAATGTCATCTATTTACTATCATTACCATTGTAATGGACTAAATTTTTGGGCTACATACACTGCATAGGAAGGGGAAGTGATCAATTCCATATCACACATTTGCATCTTATCTAGCCATATCATGCTATCTTGATGTAATTGGCATGAGGGAAACCTAAGGACATAATCACACACACAAGCACAAAGAACTACACAGAGTTTGGAATGTAGTGCAGCACTCGATTGTAAGTTCACTCATCGGGTGATTGTCGTGGTCACTGACTTTACATATTGCATTTTCATTCCAATTTGATGTTTTTGTGAGCTTATGCAGGTAGCTAGGATTTGTGTTATAGGTTATAGGTACCCTCGATGATCAAAGTGTGAATACCAGGTGATCAACAAGAAGTGATAGCAAAACCCTAATGACATGAGGAAAAGTAAATTTTGACCCTCTGCGCACAACCACCAACACCCGGTGCCCCTTTCCAACACCAAGCGTCCATGTTCGACATTATTCTCATAGTCTTAATTTTACAGAGAGTAGTTGTGACACAGTTTCAGCCTTGTTCAACACTTCATACCAAGCGAGATCAATTCCAGATTGTATAGGATCCCGGCTAAGTCATCTCTCTCTTTCATTTATACATAGTGTTGTATTATTTGAGTATAAGTAATTTGTATATCTATTGTATTTTATCATATGTTACTCGCAATTAGGTTCAATTTAGATTTTATTAAATCACTTATTTTCTTGCACATCATTCCATTAACTTGAAACAGGAGAAGGAAAATTAGTCAAACATTTGGAGGAGTATTTTGAAAGTATGGGGATGGAGGGAACTAGTATTGCTCTTGAAAATAGGGATTCCAATGAGGGAATGAATCCATGATTACACAACTTCATGAATGAAGAATATCATGATGGAAAGAAAGGAAATGGATGAAAGAATGAAGGGAAAGGTTTGCAATTGAGATACTGGGTTTGTTTGAATCAATGGAGTCACTAGATGTGCTTAAAAGTACCTCTAAAGGATGAATACCACCAATAGAGCACTTCAAGATGGTCCCACCAGTGCGTGCCAAAACTATTATCACCAAAAATAGCACCCTTTGATTTGTCATGAATGGATGGATGATCAATCGGTGTTTTGGGGTAACATGGGATTGTATCATCATTAAATATAAACTCTAGAGAAGGTTGGTTCCTTCTCTCTCAACCAATGCAAACTAACCTATAATCATGAAATGTAACTAAACTAAACTCCGAACTATGAATTCACGGGGACCATGGTGAGAAGAGAGAAAAGTTGCAAAAGAGATAGAAGGGGTGATGCACCAAAATTGAAACGGTTCAAATCAGGACCAAGGGACATAAAATATTTATACATGTAAATAGTTTAAGGAAAACATAGAGCTAATACATTTAAGAATGTTTGTAATCCTTCTCGTCCTAAAATTAATTTCCCATATTCTGATAAAAAATCCTTCCTGCCCTATATTAAGAACACCACTGATAAAATTGCTAAAATTCTGAATAAAAAGGCATCGTAACATCATTTCTTCCCATCAACACCCTAAAAAGTAACCTTAATTCTCTTAAGGATAAAATTGAGAGTAACCTCAATAGTGGTGTATATATGATTAAATGTTCTTGTGGTAAACCTTACATTGGTGAAACATGGAGGTTGATTAAAACTTGGATTAATGAACATGATAAAGACATTAAATATGATTGTATTGAGCATTCTGTGTTGGTAGAACATTCTCTCAATACTAAGCATACCATTTGTATGGACTCGACGTTGGTTGTTGCCTCCAAAGAAAATTTTGTCAAAAGACATCTCCATGAATCCATTGAAATTATGCACCATGATAATAATTTAAATAGGGATAGAGGTTGGTTTTTGAGCAATTCTGAAACCGTTGGTTGCGAACCTCCCTAAATAGCTAATATATTATTTTAACTGTTGTTTTAATCCTTTTTTTATTATTTTCTTCTTTATTTCTATTTTGTTGAACCTATATTTCTCATTCTAACAAGTTCTCCTCCTTGTTGTTTGTTCTCTTTGTGTTTCCTTTTCATACTAAGAATAAGTGATTCGGATTAAGTCAATTCTATTTAATGATTTTCTCTTAATTTATGTCCCCTTTTTTGCATAATTAGTTACATATGTGGTAATTAATTAATAATAATATTTTACTTTGGTAATACTATTTTGATTTTATCTTAATTTATTAATAAAAACTTTTATCTAACTTTTTCCTCCTTTGTTCATTAATTTTTCCTTTCTCTATTCTTATTCCCAGCCGACTGCTAATATTTTCCTCCTTGTTATTTATTAAGGAAATTAATTTCAGCAATCTTATCATTTCACTTTATTTTATCGTCACGATGATGGGTCCAGATTTATGACCTGAAACATTGGAATTCTCTAAATTCTTACACAATTTTCAGATAAAATTTGCAATATGTCTAACTGTGGAAATCTCATAAAATCAAAACACAGAGCTTACAGTTATGAATGAATAAACCTTAATGCCAAATAAGAGGGTGAACATCCATATCAAACAAGGAGGGTTTGAAAGGAAAAAAACCACGAGATAAATTGCATTAAATGATACTCATCTCAATTACATAGCAGAGGTTTGAAATCATGTGCAAAATGTGGATTATCGAGGTCTACAAGAATGAAAATGGAAAAAACCCTAAGATAGAGCTCCAAATTTGACATAAGAGAACCCTTACTTTATGCGAAAGGTACTTACATTTATAGAGAAAGGGAGAGATAAAATTTATGGGAGAGAAAGATATAATTTGATATGGCCACTACCGAAAATCCATATTTTCCTCTGCCGCAACACGCCAACAAAAACATGGGTGTCATTCACCATTAATTTGAGTGGTTAAAACTATTAGAGCACTCCCCATCGGATCCATGGCCATGCCTAACATCTCTTGAAACCCGACATAGACTCGGGTCCTTGACCTTGCTTCGCACCTAGAGAAGCCTAAAACACAATCAAGGAAATGTGCCTGTCGAACACCTTGTAAAGCCCGACATAAGGAAAATTAGGTTTTAGGGCCAAAGAACAATTGGCATATGACATGAATTTGACCTATTTTGATCTCGTTGACCTCACGAAAAAAGGAAGGAATCAGATTTTGGGAGTGGGATGCACATGACACGGAATATGCATTTGGGTCAAAATGTTCGATGTAGAAAACTCAAAATCTGAAACATTGAAGACCTGTTTGGTTTTGAAAGTGGAGAAAAAGCAAAATGGAACATGGAACATACTTTTGGGATGCCATGTTCTAATGCAAGTGAAACCCAAAATCCAAAACAATAACGGTGGAAGTTGGGTCCTAATGAGCAACGACCAACCCCCGAAATACAAAGGGCGAGAACTTGGGACTTACAAAGCAATATGTGACTCCCAAAATGGTTTTCACCAAGGGTAAGGACTTGTTTTAGAAGTGTGAATCTAAAAATATCCTTGAGCATAACTTTGATCCCGAAGTATTCTTTGGTGGAAGTTGACCCTTTTACAACTTGGTCGTTTCGAGTTTTGGGATCGAATTGCAATTTACATGTAAATTGCAATTGAAAACCCGAAATATGCTAATTCCTTTATATTTTGGGTTTTGGAGTTTGAGGAACAATTTTCATGCATATTAAAATTTTGTTCCTAAATCTGAAATCTAAAATACAAAGAAATTTTTTGATAGGCAATTTGCAAAATTTCTCAAAAATGATTTTCGGTTAAGTGTTTGGTAGTAGGACCTTAGCAAGGAGGAGAGGAAATTCCCTAAACCACTGCAACCTTTCCAAAACATGAGTTTTCCCATTTCGACCATTTTGCACCGCTTTAAGCTTAAGATGGAATTACTGAGTTATCAAAATACCCCGGGGTATTTTGGATTATAGTAACCTTTGGTTTAAATGCTACAAATATACCTTGGAATTTCTCATTCCATTTGAATTTTATCATCATAAGATTTTTTTGATTTGATTGTATTATAAAATGGAAAAATTCCTAGTGGCTAAGCATATTTAGCTTAGATTCCACAATATATCCTTTTTAGGACTTCGCATCTAGAATGATGTTAGATTGTAGAGTCTAAATTTCTTGTTCCTACGAAACTTTTTTACTATAGGGTTTTTAATTTTAATTCACTTATTTATAATTTGATACATTCCTTATGGGACATAACATTCACCTTAGACATCACAACCAAGTTTCGTCTCTTTTGTCAAATTCATCAAGGGTTAGCACTTAGAATATTGTCAAATTGCAATGTTTGAATTTATTGTTTGGAATAGTTGTAGAATATTAGTTAGTGTTATTTGTTTTAAACCCTGGAGGAATCGGTGAGAACCCCTATAAATTCTAGGTGTGCCAATAAACTTTTAACGTGACCGTGCGGTGCTAGCCTAACACACCCTTCTGTTCCACGAGGACAGGGGGATTCAACCACTTGACCACAATTGAGTTACTTGAAGCAATTAGTCTAAGCCCCCGACCTTATTATTTAGTGTTATAACAATAAATATTGGGAAAGGAAAACAATAAAGAAAAAATCATAAAAAATGTTTATTTAGATGAAAGCAGTACGAAACTTGCGATGTCAAAAAAATGATTATTTATGATATCCTTTGTCTTGGTTGAATTGGGAATTGAATAATCTTTGTCCTCAAAATCATATATATGACCATCACATATCTAAAATGTTTTTGACTATTTAACAAAATCAATTTAGTTAAGAGTTAAAAAAATCACACTAAGTTTTTATAATTTTCCATAGATCGTACACATAAAATAAGAAGAGATTAATTCAATATTATTGTGTTGAATATCATTTAAATAGCTTATTTTTAAGCAGATCACTTGTAAATTACATTACAGACACAATATTAATGATGAGTTCCATGTAAGAAATTATTAAGGTTATTTACTAAAAAAATTCTTTATATTATTCAATTTAACCTTTTCACAATATATTGATTTGTATTTTAATTTTATCATTCAATAATGTCGGCCTATGTTAGCATAACCAATGCGCTTTTAGGGTGCATTTGCTAATTATTTTTATATGACTTACATGAAAACATGGTAGGTTATGAAGAAGTATTTGTGTTGGTGTTGGGTCCACTCATTTTCCCTTCATATAGGGGTTCCCTTCCCATCTCTCTTGATCCATTTTTATATGCACCATGGTAATATCAAGTATCTTCTTTTGTTTATAAACATTATGATTATCATTTTTAGGGATCGATTTGAGCCATATATATACATTTGTATTGGATACTATTGAATTTTATCTCTTTATTGATCCAATTTTATACAGATCCCTACAAAATAAGGAACATGGGCATCGAATCGAAGAAAGTGAAAGAAAACTAGGTGCAGTTGATGCTTGATAAAGATGCAAAGGAGCAAGTTGCTCAACTTCAATTAGAAGTCACACTATTAGAAAGGATTTTAATAATTATTTATAACATGATGAACCTCATGTATGACAATATATGGTTGATCTTACATTATTTCTAAATGAAAAGCTTCGCTTTTTTTTTAAAAATGATTGATATATATGAGGACATGTGTGCATTTGTCAAATTTTTTACCCACTGATATTTTTAGACCCTTATGTCTTGTTATTGCTTTAGCTATTTTTCTCAATTCATTAACTTGTGTCAAAGTTTTCCAAAATATAAATTTTAATATTGTTTTTGGTTGCCAACTAGTTTTTTTAAGGAAAATTAAAAAAATTCATCGATTTGGAAAATTTATAAATTTTAAATTTGTATCTGTGGTTGCTGCAGGACATTTTTAAAAGAGTTCTAGATAAACAACAAAAATTGTTAGCTAGAAATATGGTTAGATGTTTGTAGTTTGGTTTAGCTCATTTGCTTATAGTTGTCTTGAATGCCTTCATCCATTCACAAGAACACATATGCACACAACTCCAATTTCAAATTCCATTCATGTCTCTACCATTTTAAGAACCAATTTTTTGAGTTATCAAATGGTTTTTACAAATAAAATTATTCATTATGAACCGAGGATATTTTTATTATTAGATTGACATGCCAAATTATTTTGATTTGCATTTTTTACATTTAATTTTCATGCTTAAATTAGTTTTTTCCCTTATCTCACAATTCCATGTTAGGGGGATACAAATCTTAAGTAAATCTTTCCATTTACTTATGCATGATATAATTTACAAGAATATCATGTAGTCTTTCCACATCGACCTACTTGATGCTTGTGTCCATTCTAAACTCAAACTTGATTTCATTATTGTTTTCCTCTTGTCATATTTTTCCCATGATTTAAATCTTAAATTTGACCATTAGTTATTTGTATATAAAACTGAAATTACTTTCATATTCAACTATGTTACTCTATTATTCAACTCTATATTTGTTTTTGTGGATCCTAGTTGGACCATTAATTTAGTGTAGAAATTTATTTTATAAACATTACTATTTGCATTTCATCCTTAACATTACTTGTCAGAATCTCAAGATAAAGATACATTATTTTATATGATTTACATGTCATCATGTGTATTTTAAAGTTTATTTGGAATTAACACATGTTAACTACTACAATTTGAAATTTTCATTTTATGTTTTAGATTCATATGTCAATGTTGGAAGCACAACCACTTAGAGGGGGTGAATCAATAGGAAATAAAAATTTCAATCACTTTAAACATTTACATCCACTAACCATTCAATTCAAATTAGCCATTGAGCATGCATACATTAAGAAACATTTAACCATAGAATAGCAAATGAGAACACATCAACAAATGAACACCATAAATAAGTGGGAAACCATCAAGGGGAAGAAAACCCACTGAAACAAAGATTTATTAGAGAAATAATTCAAATTTAGTTGAGCACCAACCCAACAAGGAGCACCAACGCCTAGGTTTAGTGAGGCACAAATTATTGGGAAATAAGGGATAAAATATGCGGAAAAATACCTCACGTAATCACAATAGTAGAAACTAATATGTAGAAAATGTTACAAATCTGAAAACAAAAGTGTAAGAAAAAATAGAACACAACACGAGATAGTATTTAACGTGGTTCACCCAATTTGGGCTACATCCACCAATACTCATTTGCTCAGATTTTTATTACAAGCCACCTCTCTCTCAATACAATACCCAGATCTGTTTGTAGTTATGTACAACAAACTCTCCTGAATTCACACTTGAACTCACACACATCTATAATGATATGTATACCCTATCAAAATCCCAAAAGCACATCAATAGGAAACTACTTAAGTAGTTTTAAAATACCGTGGGTACCAAAACCATGGGCTAAAACTACCCCATAAATGTATGGGTCAAAAATTCTGCCCATATGAGAAGAGCACGTTTCGAGATATCGGGCACGTTTTAGTGTATAATACTTTTAGTGTACAGTCTTCAACACTTCCACACATGAAAACAGGATCCAAAACATAACACTAAACCCACAAGGAGCACCAACCCATAGATTTAGTAGATAACCAACCCTACAAGGAGGAACTGCCCCCTTAGATGATTCAGCACCAAGTAAATCCACCTTATTGTGTTTGTCACCTCTACGAAATGTTGTACAAAGAATTGATGATGACTCTATTTAGCTCTCCTCCCTTTTATCCTCTTCAAGTTGATTAGGTCTAGTGACCTATCTCTCCAATAGTAACACATCCTCTAGAATACCAAGACACAATCCTTTTTCTTCTCTTGATTATCACATAAACCTTCTACACCTCTAGAGACACCTCTCTTGCTTGCACTTTCTCTTCCTCTCACAACTACATAAATAAGCCTCTAAAACATGCTTATATACATGACTCATGATTATAATTCATCTAGTTTGGACATCATAGGACATATTCATTTAAAATAACATTACAAAATCATGAAAATGTCATACATAAAACCATATAGGTCAGCAATAACATCTAGAATCTTCAAACCTTCCATTAGGACATAAGTAGCCCTAAAGCACCCAAAGTGCCCTCTCACTGAAGCCATGTATTATTGAGACAACATGACCTTTACCAAACCTTATAAATCTATTATACATGTTATTTAATTCCAATCCATTCCTCCTACAAGATCATTTATCCCCTGCACCATCAAATCATGTTGTGAAGCCACCAAGAAGAACATCTCTCCTTGCTACGTCTATGACCTGCAAAACTAGTCCTTAGAGAATGAAGCAAAACCCACGTCAAATAACCTCAACCATGAAATTTTGATACATTTATGTAAATATCATGACCTCATTAGCATCCCCAAATTCTTAAGACACCATAAATCAACTGGAACACCATCAAATCACCTCTACAACTAGGACCACCAAAACTGCCATTTTTGCCCCAAAAATCGGTCTAGAAAAATAGACTTCAATAGAACTCCTAAGGGCTCAACCATGATATTAAAACACTCCAAAAATTTATAATAGCTTCCATACTTCCTCCAAAATCAATTTATTCACTTGTTCAATATAAAAGCTGAGAGAAAACACAACTTCTTCATAAACTTGTTGGTTTTAATGGCATCCACATATAGTCAAGACACCTAAATACCACCTAGAGAAATATGTAGGAGTCCTATACAACTTCCAATAATAAAACTTGATAAAAAATAATATTTTGGGCCACTAGGAACAAGATCCTCTCCATCGCTTCATAACTAGGGTTTTAGGAAGGTTTAGAATTTGTTTACATTCTTAACGATTGTTCATAAATTTATACCCCTAAAACCACAAAATAATGTATGGAATTTCATCTTAGTAACATTAAAAAAACTACCATGAAGAGATTGGAACACCATGAACAGTTTACAAGTGCCAACGAGCACAAAAAGTCAAATTTGAGCTAGGTTTTCAAGTTTGTGAACTCGGTAGGGCTAAAAATCACATATCTTGCTTTGTCTTGCAAACCAACACCTAAAACTTGGGCCACACCACTAGAAAAACCTAATACACCTTCTACAATGCTAATATTTTCATTTCTAAGATGAAATATTACCGCTCACCTTGTTAGGTCACCTACGTCTTAAGAATAGGTCTAGTGTAAACCTAGAAAACATGACTTAGCCCTATACCTACACTCTAAGACACTTATGAGTGTCCTAACACCTCATCCACATGCTCCCCATGCTCTCACCATGTATATCCATCTCATACATACATGTACTCCATCATGACACACCATATCTTGCTAACTAGGCCTCCTAACCAAGCATCTTGACCATGCTTGCACCATCAATGTTGACCTTGACACACTTGCACACCTTCAAGGACCTTCAACATGCTTCATGACATAACCACAACATAACTACAACACCATAACACTTCTACAAGCCAACACAAACCTTCACACCTACTCAAGATTCCTCATCAAGACTAAAAAACTCAACAAGTAACTCAACTTGACATGACACTACTAATAAACCTTCATGTATCTTACACCTTTTGACATAAATGAAACTTCATAAATCAGTGACAACATCATCTCATCATCTTACTTTGACATCAATGACAAGACAATGCCAAAATTCTCCCCCTTTTTCATTGATGGAAAACACAAATGGCTCATTCTCCCCCTAAGGTACTTACATGCCATCAAATCATTCTCCCCCTTTTGACATAAATGACAAAGAAACATAACAACTACTTCTTGGTTTTCTCCTTCAGACATCACAAGAGGGATCACCATTTGTTTGGAAACATCAAACAAATCAAACAAGGCCCATTTTACCTCTTTCATCTATGTTTTCACTCTTAGAAATATATGAACAACATAGGTCCCCCTTAGCAGATGCATGCCTTCAAATATAACTCAAAGTTTATCAAGCACCACATAACACCTAACTGATACTAATATCTTGGTAAATAACACACTTGGGATCATACCTCATTTTTATAGACAACTTAGACCCATCATGCATCTTATGACTTCATACGTGCCTTTACTCCGCCTTCTTGAGAAGAGAACAAATCAGTGACTTCCCTGAAAACATGACATTACTAATATGACTTGATGCAGAAAAAATCAAAACCATCAAGCTGACCATTTAGAAAATATTCATAGCTTTGACACCATGAACCATCTCATTCTCATGACCATCTTAGCTTCTTAGCACGAAAAAACCTGCTCATGAAGCTCAAAATTCAAAAACTCATCTCCCCTTGCTCCTTATCTTCCTCAAAGACTGCTTTAAAAGATACCAATTGATCTTAAATTCAATCAAGATTCCATACTCAACTAGAAATAGTCATCAACTAAAGGAGAAAAACTATCTCTCCCGAGATCAAACTTACTTCTCTTAAGCTCACAGAACACCTCAAGCAATATAAGCACATTGTTCACCTTTGGTTCATTGTAGAGACAAGCAAGCAAAAATATAAAACTAAACTCACCTTTATGGGATAAACTTCAAGATTCTTTCAACTTGTTGAAACTTCAATTGTTTTTCACACAACTATACCAAACCCTTTGATTCACAAAGCCACTAGGCTCCCCTTGAGTCATGCACTCACTCAAGCATCTTCAAACCCATATTTCACTATGCTCTGCCTTTTATGATTGTCAGACTTCATGATATGCAAGCATACTGACCTCTTTATGTTGATACCTCAATGTACATCCAGATATGACAGAGTCCTACCCATATTTTTGTCCTCACGCTAACCAGTCCTACCAACCTTTTGATCATACTTTCAAGAACATAACTTTATCGATAGTACATACCATATATTTACTTTTTTTTCTTCGCATCTACCTTCTTGATACTTATGGGAAAATCTTCGTACATAGACCTCTCCTCATTTTTCATGAGTCCATGAACCTTGAAAATTTATTTTCATTGTATCCACTCAAACTCTATCTCTATTTGATTATCTTCTTTTGTATTTTCTTTTGTCAAACACTTGTCCTAGGAACCTAATAGGCTCCCCATATCTCCATGAATCATCTAGACCTTTAAAAACAAAAAAATCAGACATATTGACCTACCTACTAAGCCTTTATAATTGATAACATACTTTTCCCAAAGAACACATACCTCAACGAGAGATCATCCTAGCTTATTAACGCTTCAAATGCTTTAAGCAAACTTCAAATAGTATACGACCCTCAAACCTTCTTGAACTACATAATTTACTAATGAATATAACTTGAACTAATCAAACATACCTTGTAACCTTCTTAGCATCCTCTTAAATATCTCTTTTGTTTGCAACATGACTTTTGGGTAAATACAAACCTGATTTAGGCCCATAAACATACACACAACACTCTTCTACTATAATTTCTTGCTTCAAGCCCTCTCATACTTTCTTGACTATACCGATCATAGCACAACTCACTCTTCAAAATTTCAAACCTTTTTGCACAACTACAAGTAATATATCCAATGAAATTGATACGATGGACAAGATCCGAAGATGTAGATGGATGAGGAAGCCGATGTAGATAAGGCGGGCACACGAGCAAGTGCACAATAGATCCAAGTAACTGCGAGACACCGTGCTTGTGAGAAAAAGACCACGTTAAAAGATATTTAGGTGGGTTTGCCCGAGAGAAGGGTCGGGAAGCGATGAGCTCCCTCGGCGGATGTCAGTCCACGTTTTCAATTAAGTAAAGAAGCATACATGATAAAAGATGTACGTACAAGACTAGATTTTCTGATCAAGGTAATAAATAGAATCTAACAGCGAGGCGAAAGCAAGAGAAGACGAGAGGCTGGAAAACAAAGCTAGATTTGTGTTACCTGTGTCCTTTTACCTGTCTGCAGGATGATCGGCGTCGATTATGTAGAATCGGCGTCGACTGATGTGATCGGCGTCGATTATGAAGAATCGGCGTCGACTGAATAAGATCGGCGTCGACTGAAAGTAGATCGGTCGATCGGGGGCAGTGCGAGAAGATTTGGAAATCAGAAAGTCGGAAAGTGAAGGCGGATCGTCAGCGTCTGCTTGGATATGCGAAGCCGGTGAGATCTTTGGAGCGAGTCACCAGAAGATCAATGGATACGTGCGATGTTGATGTGATAAGAACAGAGTAACGGTGCTCCTCTCAGGGATTGATTTGGACAAGATCCGTTCTCATTTGATAGATAATGTTGACACTAGATGCGCAAAGATCTCTCGTTCTCTCTCTTTCACGGTCTGTGTTTCTTTCGCGATCTGTCTCTGTCTGTCCTTCGTGTTCGTGCGTGTGTTTTTTTCTTTCGTCCCAGAACTGAGTTCTGGGCTTCTATTTATAATCGGCGCCGCTCCTAAAAATCGGCGTCGACCGTACCGGTCGGCGCCGATCGCGGAACAGACTCCCGAGATGGCCAAAATGAACGATTTCTAGAAAGATAAGAGTTATCCCTCCACCTCAAATACGGGAAATATCCCGCTGCTTGATTGTGAGGAGGAGAAATAGGAGGGACACATGGATAGGATAGATATGGGGTAAATAAGTGGTTAGGATACATGTGAAAAGGTGTAATTAAATAGTTAATATTTAATTACTCATGGGTAAAACATAAAGGGGTGAATTAAACTTAGGATAGGTGTTTAAAATGCAAATTGAATAATATCCCAAGGGGATAGTGGTGATATAAACGTGCCCCAGGTTACCTGAGAGAGAAAAGCGCACGAGGGACACTAAATTGGATAATCAATTTTAGGTGTCTACATTTTGCCCCTTTTTGTCAAGTAACTTGCGATAAGCAAGGTTATGAGACAAAAACAAGGAGATGGAAGAAGGGAAGAAAAAGTGATGATGTGATCCCCCTCAAACTAGGGATGGGATGGATGATAGAACAAACGATCCCAAGTTTGAAAAAAGGTAGATGAAGCGCGGGATGCCCAATTTGGATATGCGGGTAGATCGATCATTGATGACGCATAAAAATAGATAAAAAGGTGACCTAAGGAACTCACATTGGTAGGGAAAACTAGGCGGTCTCCTCATGAGGCGGCGTTAGTACCCTGAGACCCATGAGTGTAAGGAGGGCTGCAAAATAGTCAGCATCTAAAGAGAGACACATTGGTAGGGACAACTAGACGGTCCTGCAAGCAAGAGGACGTTAGTGCCTACGGACCCGTTTAACTCTAAGCTGCCAAAAAGTATGAGTGCCCCATGCAAAGGGAACAAACTCGAAATGGACGGTGATATCGAAAATATGTGCCAAAAGGCAACATTCAACGCACCATAATGATCAGATAGATAAATGAGCCAAGTATCAACACTATGGCAAAGAGATATGGAAAATCGGCGGCGATTATAATAAGCGGCGCCGATCAAAATAAACGGCGTCGACCAAAATAGTCGGCGCCGACCGTTGAAAGCACATATAAATATGTGAACGGAAAACGTGAACGATTTATTTACATCGTGACGATCGAATCAGAGAGAGTCAAAAATTGGATTTGAGCACCATGGAAGCCTCTGGAGCGGTCAGAAGCGGAGGAGGACACGACCTGGGGTAAGTGGTTCTTCGTGAACCCGTTGTTTTACTTTTGCTTTATTTTTATTTTTATTTTTTTTTTTATTTTTTTAATTTCTATTTTGCCGGGTGGGAGGCCAGGGTGTTTTTACATCCGACCGAGAAATCGGCGCCGATTGGTATAGTCGACGCCGATTATATTCAAGCGGCGCCGATTTATGTTAATCGGCGTCGACTATAAATAAACGACGCCGATTATATTTAATCGACGCCGATTGTATAGACTTTTGAATAGATTTTTTTTTTTTTTTTTGGATGTTCTGATTTGGGTAAATATGAGACTAATATTGCTCTTGATGTCGTGGATGCAGGCACGAGAGGTTCTACACATGAGGATCTTATTCCGAGTTATTAGAACTATTCTTCTGATGTGGCCCGATGAGATTGGCGGCATTTAGAGTTAGCCGGGCTCGGGGCTTTTAGTACTACTGAGGCGAGTGCCGCGAGATGTAGAGTTGATCACGAGCACTAGTGCGGCGATGGGATAGCTTGAGGACGTGCACTTTTTGGTTCGGGGCGGGTGAGATGACCATCACCCATGAGGATATATACGAGGATTTTGAGGCTGCCGATCTTTGGGGACCCGATAGAATTACGCCACGAGAAGCGGCGGCGAGAGGGCCCTAGTTCGATTGTATGGAGATAGGCGGATGATTCGAGAGATAGTGTGCAGGGCGGTGCGGATAGCCTCGCAGTATAGGCGAGGATAGCCCCGGAGCGAGACGGATAGTTTTGATTCGAGATGGCGATATCTATTTCGCTCTGCCCGATTCGGGAGGTGGGAGATTCCCACTATTATTATTAGGTGCGTTTGCGACATCTGCAGATTCGAGACGGTATTTGCTTTTCTTGATGCTCGATAGCTCGAGATATATCACGAGCTATGGATGTATACCACTGGCCGGAGGACCGGTATTGATGTTAGTTTTGTGCTCCACTGCTGGGCATATGAGCATATAGCAGTGATCAGGCCATCCGGGCTTCCTTGGATGCCAGCAGCAGTGGGAGCTATTGATTATGGATTCCGGCGATGGCGGGCTGATATGGCCGCTGGGGATACAAGGAGGTCTGCGGATTGGTATACTGAGCGTTTCAGGACGCTGACACCGGATCAGGTTATCTGGAGGCCATATCGGGTATTTCCGACATGGGTTGGTCAGGATGCTCACTTGGTGGCATTGAGACGGAGCAGGGTGGTTAGGGGCCGCAGGCCTGATATGTGGGAGCGAGTCGTTTATGCGGGTATTGAGGCGATTCGGCCTAGTGCGAGCAGTGCCACGACTACTTACGAGCCTTATAGGAGAGATAGTAGGGAGGCCCGATCTGCCGATTTTGATCGGCGAGATCCATTGAGAGAGGCCCCACCCTCCACGAGCAGTGATGATGATCTTGGAGTAGGTGATGGTTATCTTTGCATGGTATGCGCGAGCTACCACGACATCTCCGGCATCTATAGATGCGGCGAGGAGGATATGGCTACTGATCTTAGAGAGCGGAGGAGAGCACGCCCACCACGCGAGACACACGAGGTGGCTCTCGAGGAGATTCGAGCTCAGCGAGAGGAGAGGATGCCACGATTTTGGAGAGAGACACCGCTCGCCGGGAGCGAGATCTGGCGATCAGCGAGAGGATCGCTACCTTCGACATAGGGAGGCCCTCGGGGCCAAATATGGGGAGGCAGTACCACGTCGTCAGAGTGCAGTACACGGGGCACGACCACAGGAGGGCACCACCGCAGCCCGGCGCCCGGCGGCCCGGCAGCACCATTACGAGCACCAGAGTGCCGTGAGCTTGAGCACATATCAGTCTCTCCTCCGAGGTGAGATACTATGAGGATGCCTTAGCGCGGCATGCCCCGAGATGTGCCTCGGTGCACGGGGCGAGGAGGAGATCGGCGGCGGCCACGGTGGCGGGGCCTCGAGGTGGAGGAGCACCGGGAGAGACCGAGGTGGCGAGACCTCCGGCGGCAGTGCGTCTAGCTCGATAGGCGGCGGCCGGGAGAGGCGGCTGGTCGAGGAGGAGGGTGGAGGAGATAGTGTCCTCCATGCATCAGATTTTTACTATATAGGGATTTTTTTATATTTTGTATCAGTGTAGTGATGTAGCCTCGATTGGAAGGCATTGTATAGATGGCTTGATTGAGAGCCACCCATTTTTTGTTGTACAGACACTTATGTATATATATAGATTTATCATTGTTTTTGTCATATGATTGTTCTCCTGTTTTTAATTTTGATATACATGGACGGATGTAGCGTAATTGTGATGGATGTAGACATAGATTGATAGATGATAAATAGATGAGATTGGATGAACATAGACATAGAGGATAGATAGATGTGATGTGATTTGATGTGATTGATATGTGGATATAATTTTGATGAAAAATAGATAAAGATGGATGTAATGAAACTTGGATGTACATATTTTTATATTTGTTGATGGATAGATGGATAGATGTGATTGATGTATGGATTTAATTTTGATGAAAAATGGATATAGATAGATGTAGTGTAACTTGGATGTACAAGTTTTTAGATGTTTTGATGGATAGATGGATAGATGTGATTGATAGATTTGGTATGTTTGAGATGTTAATTTAATTTTGATGAAAATAGATATAGATAGATGTAGTGTTACTTGGATGGACAAGTGTTTAGATGATGTGATGGATAGATGGGTTTTGATAGTTGAAATGGATTTGATATTTTTGAGATTTTGATTAAATTTTGATGAAAATAGATAGATAGATTCACATGTGTTGACAATACATGCTTTGATATGTCAAAGTAGATAAGATGAAATTAGATAGATGATAAATTTTGATTAAATTAACATGTGAAATGTCAATTTAACTGGATGAAATAATCGGACATACTCTCTGTGAGAGTCAAGGATGTAATGAAAACGACCTTGATTAGAAATAAAGGAAATACACCCAGATAAGAGGAAAAATGATAAGTTGGACTCTCAACCGACCATAAATAGAATCTGGATAAGAAACCAAAAGATCGTGCATACAAGGCCCTACATGAGGTTAAAATAAACCTGACACTAACTAGTCGCAAACCAGATTTAGGAGGGAAACGGAAGGAGCAGTAAGTAAGTATCTCGTCGAAATTTACAAGGGACAGAATACATGTTTATACTGGGAAAATAGGATTCTCCATATGATCGACAAAAAGGTCTTATATCTCAGCTTCATGATTTCTGGCAGAAAAGCAAACTGATCAATGCGGGAAGTTTGCTAGATATGGAAAGACTGATCAATACGGGAAGTCTTTCAGTGATGCTAAAAAGTGTAGAAACTGATTGAAAGGCTGATCAATGCAAGAAGCCTTGAGTATTCCTTTGAGAAACAGCCGTCCTTCAAGGGAGCGGTCCGTATTTTGAATTTTAATGATAGCCATCCTTCGAGGGTATGGTCTATATCTTTTGATTCATTTGATAATGTATGGATAGCTGTCCTTCAAGGGATCAGTCTATCTTTTTTTTGGATAGCATCTTCTTTCTTCTTTTCTTTTTTTTTTTTTTTTTTTTGAAAAGCTTTTTGGAAGAAGCTGAGTTTAGACCTAGATAGATCAGATAGAGGGGAAGAAAACGTATAAAGAGCATGCACTCATGCCCCGAGTAGATCCGATTAAGATAAGCACTTGGGACAAATGAAACGGTGATTAAGGTATTCCTACCATGAGGAGGAACATATCCAGAAGAAAAATGCTATGAGTAGAGCCGCGATACTCATATTTAAGGTAAAAAAAGACAAAAGGCGGAGAACCACATAATTTCGAATCACCATGAAAGTAGATGACTGGTTGTTAGACGGATGAAAGATCTGTCTTGCGACTAGATTTGTGTAAGATAGATTTTAACAGTAGAAGGGCCTTAGATGCAAGGCATTAAGAGGTTCCACTTCGGGTATACCATCCATGGAAGATAGACGATAAGCCCCAGACCCATATTTATGAGTGATAATGTACGGGCCCATCCAGTTGGGAGCAAACTTACCACGTTGACTCCTTTCGAGTGTAGTGACATTTTGGTTTTCTTTAAGAACAAGATCACCAATTTTGAAGTCACGATGCTGCAAGTGCTTGTTATAAGCACGTTTGACACGTTCAAGATAGACTTGATGATGTTCAAGAGCGTTGAGGCGCCGCTCATCTAATAATTCAAGTTGTGATAGACGATTTTGACGATAGTCCTCATCGGAGACAAATTCTCTAAGAGAAACACGGAGAGATGGGATTTGGACTTCCAAAGGAAGAACAGCCTCAGACCCATAGACGAGAGAGAAGGGAGTAGCACCAGTAGGAGTACGGATGCTAGTCGATAAGCCCAGAGAGCAAAAGGGATATGTAAATGCCAATCCCTACCAGCTCGACTAGTTACCTTTGCGAGGATATTACGCAAAGTTTTATTGGAAGCTTCGGCCTGGCCATTAGCTTGAGGATAGTATGGAGAAGAAAAGCTGAGTTTGATATTGAAAGCGTCGCGAGAGGTTACGCAAATCAACGTTTTGAAAGACTTACCGTTATCGTGATGAGTTTGTGTGGAACACCAAAGCGACAAATGATGTGTTGATAGACAAAATCAACTATGGGTTTAGCTTTTGTTGAAGAAAGAGGGATAGCTTCCACCCACTTAGTAAAGTACTCAGTGGCAGTAATGATAGAATGATGATTTGTGAAGAAGCGGGATTGATGAGACCAATAAGATCAAGACCCATTGCGAAAAAGGCCACAAATCCGGCTGTAGGTTGTAAAGCTTGACTAGGGATATGTGTGAGATTGGAATGTTGTTGACACTTGACACATTTCTTAGTGTATTCACAACAATCTCGATTAAGAGAAGGCCGATAATATCCCAAGCGTAAGATGCGTTTAGCTACGGCCGAGCCACTAAAATGTCCACCACGAGATACCGTCATGGACCTCTGGATAGCTTTAGATGATTGAGGATTTGAGGCACGAAGCAAAATGCCATCAAAGCCGCGTTTGTAGAGGATCCCTCCTAGAATAGTATAGCGATTAGCACGTAGGATAAAAGATCTTCTACCATTGGAAGTTAGATCTGGAGGAAGCACTGAATGAGATAGATAATCAACGATCTGCTGATACCACTCATCCTGAGTATGGGTTGTGATAGCATGGATTGAAGTTAGTTGTCTAAGATGAGATGGTTGATCTAATCGTTGCACAGCCACATAAAGTCGCGAGTCCTCGGTAAAAGGTGGGATAAGTGAGGCTAACGAAGCCATTGTATCTGCGAATCGATTCGCAGTGCGAGGAATAGCTTGGATGGTGAATTTATCGAAAGATTGGAGTTGAACGAGAACGATGTCACGATATTTTTGAAGGATATCATTCTGCATTGATAGACACCGTGACTTGATTAACGATGAGTTGAGAATCACCAAAGATGTCAATATGACGAGCGCGAGATTAATGGCATTTTGAAGACCCAAGACAAGAGCTTCATATTCAGCCATATTATTGGTGCACTCAAAGTTTAGTTTGTGTGCGACTGGGATAGGCGTACCCCAAGGAGGAATCATCACGAAACCCGCACCTCCCCCTTGCTGGCATTTGGATCCATCAAAGAAGAGTTTTACTTTAAATGGAGACAGACCAAAATCAATTTGTTGGATATATTCATCGGGGAATTGAGCAAGGGGAACTTGAGTGTCGGGAGAGGAGCATCAGCTAGTTGATCTGCAATGACCTGACCCTTGATAGATTTTTGCGGGACAAACTCGAGATCAAATTCAGTCATAAGCATGAGCCAACGAGTGATACGATCATTGTGATAAGGCTTCGCATGAATTGTCTTGAGTGGATTGACACTTGTGACAATGTAAGTTTTGTGATTAAGAAGGTAATGACGAAGTTTAGAAGTTGCGAAGAAGAGAGCACAACACGGACTTTTCAGCTTGAATAACGTGTTTCATACTCATGGAGGGTGCGGATTGATGTAATAGGCAGCTTGTTCTTTACGCAAGCGTCCGATGCGAGATCATGGCTCCCAGAGCATGGTCAATCACAGAGATATAAAGATAGAATGGCTCCCCCTCGCGTGGAGGTGTAAGCACAGGTGGAGAAAGAAGATAAGCTTTGAGATCATCAAAGGCCTTTTGGAAATGCTCATCCCATTCAAAATGAACATTCTTACGGAGGAGATGATGAAAAGGTTGACAACGGTCGACAATTGTGAGATAAAGCGAGCCGCGATTGAAGGCGTCCTTGGAAGGCTGCGGAGTTGCTTTAAGTTAGAAGGGGGAGGCATCTCAAGGATAGCTTTTATTTTTGCGGGGTCTACTTCAATACCCCTAATGGAAATGATAAAACCTAAAAGTTTACGGTGAGAATGCCAAACACGCACTTAGATGGATTTAGGCGAAGACAAAAGCGGATAAGCCTCTCAAAGAGAGGTGCGAGATGAAAAGATGATCTGCTGGCGACGTTTGGATTTACCGAGGAGATCGTCGCGTAATCTTCCACGGTTTTGTGTAAGAGATCATGGAAGATGTAGGTCATTGCTCGGCGATAGGTTGCTCAGCGTTCTTAAGACCGAAAGGCATGACACGATAACAAAAGGTCCCCGAGGAGTTATGAAAGAAGTCTTATGTTGGTCTTAAGTGCGATGAGAATTTGATTATATCCGAGAGAAACCATCCATAAGCGAAAGCATCTCATGACCCTTGATTAAATCCACGAGTTGGTCGATATTAGGTAGAGGAAAATCATCTTTTGGACAAGCGAGATTAAGATCCGGAAGTCGGTACAAATTCAAATTTTCCCGGTAGCTTTGAATTCTTGGTACTACATTGAAACCCATTGTGGATAATCGATGGGTTGGATGAAGTTAGCGAGAGCAAGCGCTGCAATTCTTCTTTAACAAGAAGGGCTACTCTAGGGTGCATTTTACGTAATTTTTGTTTAACTGGTTTGATGTTGGGAAGAGTAACGATATTGTGGACCACAATATCGGGATCGAGTCCTGGCATATCCTCATATGCCCAAGCAAAAGCTTGACGATGGTTGGAAAGAAAAGTGGTAAAGTCTCCTAATTCCTGTGGATTAAGGGATTGGCTGACCTTAATGATGCGAGGGTCTTTAGAAGTCCCTATATTAAGGTCGACAGTGGCTTCGTTGAGAAGCGTAGACGTGTCAGAAGGAATAGTTTTGGGAAGATAGGAATCCTCTGCCCCCAGATAGGTGAGGACAGAATCATCATCCGCACAGTGGATAGTGTTGATAGTAGGAGAGTCGTCTCCAACTATTTCAGGGAAAATTAACGGTATGGAAGTGGACCTGTCATTAGTCTTATAGGCTAGTGGCCCTAAGGAAATGGTATTGATAAAAAAAAAAGTTAGACGGGATGGAAATGTCGTCGTCCACATCGAGTGATGCTTCTGACTTAGCGGGAGAAGATGGTTCTTCGATAGGAAGAGGCTCATTGAGAACAGTGACGGTGGCTTTTGAAAGAGGTTTAAATCCTAAACCAAATTTTTGATGTGGCTTGAGAGTTGGAATGGACGCGAGGTCATGTACACCTTGTTCATATTTACCTAAGCCAAAGCCCTTCCATGCGCATCGATATAAATAAGTTTTTGCAAACGTGGGATTCTGTAGATAATCAAACCCTGTTAGATAAGGTTTGGCCCTAGGAGGAGAATCCGGGTGATAGTGAGGTGTATCTAGACCACCGTAAATGAAATTAGTCTGTTGATTGGGTAGACCAATGGTGACGATGCGACCAAGACCTGGCTGATATTCAGGTTGTTTGTCTGGTCTACCATACTCACTAGGTTTGAGATGGGTGTCAAAAGAAAGGAGAGGAAGCTCTCCTAGTGAGAAGCGCTTGCTGATGTCTCTTCTAGATTTTGTACATCCGGTAGTTTGGTTGCAGGTATGGAAGAAGATGAGGCCCCGTCAGGAGAACAGGCATTTTCCTTTAGAGGGGCAGACCCTGTGGTCATGTCGCATTGCGCGGAAGGCAAAGGATCTCCTGGATGAGTATATATTTTGCCCTCATATTGATATTTTAAGCATCGATGGAGGGTAGATGGGACACAATGCATTGCGTGAATCCAGGAGCGTCCGAGGATCATATTATAATGGAATTTCCCTTCAACAATGTAGAAGAGTTCGTGAAGCAGCTTCTTACCTACTCGAATGGGTAAGACCACGGTTCTAAAAAGCTTGCTAGCTGATCGTTAAATGATCGAAGAGCGAAAGGCGGGGGTGACACTACGTTCTTTGGTAACTTAAGTTGCTCGAATGTGTGCGAGGAGATGACGTTGAGTGCAGCACCACTGTCGATCATAATGCGTTTTAATGTAGTGTTGTCGATTTGGGTGTGATAAAGAGGAGCCTCGAATCCTCGGAAGAAGAGAAGGATTTTGAATCTTCAAAAGAAATGGTGGTTGATGGTCTATTGATCCAACAACCATCTCGAAAAGTGAGGCTCATCGAATTCAACTGCGATGCGGCCGCAGATTATCAATCGAGCTTTGGCGATGTTGCGGAGAGGATTGAATGAGGTCAAAAAGAGACATTTTGACCGGAGCCTGGGTGAGTTGTTTCATAACACTCTCCTCAACTGACACGGGAATTTGAGCCCGAGGTGCAGCACGAATAGAGACCCGAGGTCTCGGGGCTAATGAGGGAGGAGGAACTCCTTCGGGGGCTGCAGAAATGACAACCCGTGGTCGAGATGCTGTAGATGAGGATGGATTATCATAATGTTGGGTTCTAGTGGCGATATGGATTGTGTCGATTTGAGAAGGTGGAAGATCATTTGGAGTGTAATCACTAGAAGTAGAGGCCTGAGTAGATCGTTGGGGTTCAGATGGAGCTAAGATGACAGGAGGTGCTTGTTTCTCCTCCTCCAGCAAAAGATCACTTTCTTCCAAAAGGTTGTTGACGACAGATTGAAGAGCTTTACATCCCTCAGTATCATGACCCGGGGTACGGTGGTAAGCACAAATCAAATCAGAGTTAAACCAGGTAGGTTTAACTCCTTTAGGGTTATAGGGTTTAATCGGAGGAAGGGATATGGATGAAGATTGGATAAGTTGGTGAAGGATTTCGGTGTAGAACCCGGTAGACGAAGATGAGGACAGAGATGATGAAGGCGCCTCTTTTACTTTAACAGACTGCCGAGGTAAAAGAACCTGCATGTTTGGTTTGACAGTCTTTTTAGGGATCATCTTATTTTTTTGGACATCTGGAGGAGCAGCCTTGGGCACTTGAGATGGAAGTAAGTGAGACATGATTGATTTTGGTGGAGGGGGAGCCCCTAAAATAGATTTTGAAGATGATGGAGATGTGACAAGTGTTGTGGTCTTCAAAGATAAGGGGGGTTGCTTGGTCGAAACTAATGATGATTTAGATGATGTCGATTTAGATGAGGAGAAGCTTCCAAAGTAGGTGTAATCGGAGGAACATAGGGCCACGGCTTTTGGTAATGAAGATGATGATTACGATAAAAGAGGTGGCGTCTCTTTAGTAGGTAAGTCCACTTTTCGAGGCTTTGGTGAAGAATGTGTTGTAGAAGAAGATGATGGTTTTGATAAGTGTGTAGAAGAAGACGCCTTCTCAGTGGACAAATCCAATCTTTTATGAGGCGCAGAGAGAGATTTTTGTGGAAAAGCACCAAGAGTCTTGATGGTTCGAAATATGGGCTTTCCTTTTTCAGGGATGGTGATAATTTCAACCGCATAAGGTGATTGCAACCTTTTTGGGGAAAGCAAATGGGGTGGTACTGATGACGCAACGTTAGATTTCGGTTGTCTCGGTCTAAGTTCAGGAACCGAGCGTATAGGTGTTGGTGCTACTTCTTTAGATTTCCCCTTAATAGGCAAAGTAGCATTTGTGATGGAAGAAGTGAGTGATGAAGAAGCAGTTCCTTGCGAGGGAACTTCTTCTGGTACAGTAATTGTGGGTGAAACTACTGTAGGAAAGGAAACAGGAAGAGTCAAAATCGAAGACGCTTCCGTCGAAGTCGGCACAACTATAGGTACGTTCACCAATGGCATAGTCGCAGCAAAAATGGGAGAAATAGAAGTAGATGTATCCGTGGTGGAAACTCGAAGGGATGTAATTGCCTCGAGCATTGAAAGAATGTCTGACGATGAGACAGATGAGGATGACACTGTCTCGGGTATGGACGGAAGATCAGACAAAGAAGCAGAGAGAGGTGAATCCGTATCTAACAATGTTGGAATATTCAAAAAGCGGGCTATCGAAGATGGTGGAATCCCAGCGATTAACGAAGCGGAAGGAGGTTCCGATTCGGTCGATGTGTTCGCAGATGGCTTAGTTTTAGAAGAAGATTCTTCATAGAGATGAAGCTGATAGTATGAGTGTTTGGTTTTTGAGACTACGAAGCATCATGGTTCGGGAATGATTAGGAAAAGGTTGTTTAAAGACATCAGCGCTTGATTTGGGGAGCATTTGGGTTATCGAGAATGAGCTCGCCTTTATCGATGAATTCTGGACAAGATTTTTGAAGGTTTGACATCGCTCGATGTCATGACCTTTGGTTCTATGATAATGCGAAGTCATTTTCCTATACGAGAATGGGCGTTCTTGGCTTTCATCAATATTCCTAATGGGAGGAAGTTCGATCATGTGGACTTCAACATTTTTTTAGGATAGAAGCATATGATTCCCCAACGAAGTGTAAGATCGAGATAGCGAGGACCCTTTTCGAGAAGATGAGGAGTCTCTTCGTGGTGTTTGATTAGAAGTGGTATCGGCTCGTGATGTTTTTAATACGATAGCGTTGGTGGATCCCTGATTCTTGTCTTTAGAAGTGGAAGGATTTGATTTGGTAAACCGAGAAAAATCCGGTTTAGATTTAGAAGCGAAGTTTTAACTTCCCTTGTTGATAGCGCGGGATTCAAGTTTGCGTGCCATCGTAAAGGCTTCTTCAAATGTATGAAAAGTCTGGATCCTTAAAGTGGAAGAAATATGATTAGCACAAGATCGAGTAAACAACTCGATCTGTTGGGATTGAGGAAGGGAGAAAGACAATTGGTTGATTATCCCTCTCCAACGAGCGACAAAGTCTACAATAGACTCATCATCGAATTGATGAATGTTATAAAGATCTGTAATCGAGATCTTATGCGCGATATTTATTGAAAGTTTTCAACAAACATACAGGCCAATTGAGAGAAAGAAAACAAGGAATGTTGAGGAATGTTATTGTACCAGTCTAAAGCAGGACCTGCTAGAGACATAGGAAAAGTACGGAGCATAAGCTCCTGATCCTGGACTATGAGGTAGCAAGCATGTTTGAATGCTCGCAAATCTTTGTTGAGGTCCTCCCGACTATGAAATTTTGAAAATTTAGGAAGTTCCCATTGGGGAGGATAAGGCTTAAAAGCCCGAGGGGTGAATGGGTTCATTACACACTTCTTCAAAAGAGTATGAAGGGCGAGCCCCTTTGGTGGAGGCTTCCAGTCTGCGATTTTCTTGAAAAGAATTTGAACCACGTCGGATTGAGGAGGAGGCGGTGGCATGTCCTACATAAGAAGTAAATGGTGGATGTTGTTGAGGTGTCGATGGGGATTCATCGGTTGATTGATAGGATGATAAGAGGAGTAACCGGGCGTTACAGGTGGCGCTTTGGTGGGGTATTTGTTGTGAAGGAGCACTGTGTATAGGCTTTGGGATAATAGGTATGGGATAATAAGTGGTTGAGAAAATGAAGGTTGGATGATGGACGGAGCACTGTGATTGGTGGACTCCTATGCTTGTTGGTGAATCGGAGCAGATTGAGGAACATGGGTGCCGATTTGATTGGACATATTGGGGAACAAGACTGAAAGAGGGTTTCATGGTTCTTTTTCGGATTAGTTATTAAGGGTGCCGATCTTTAGAGGATGGGCGAAGGTCACATTTATTCTTTGGAACATTGGAAGAAAGACCCCCGAAGGGCGAGAGCGAGGAACAACGACTAGTCGAAGGGGTTGACTCATAAAAAGTGCGACCTTGGGACACAATGGATGGCATAGATGAGTTAACAACAATATGCGGGTGTGCAGACGCACTCATTATAGCCAGAGCAGAGGACCTCTCAGAAGTAGGTTGTGGAATAGTCGAGGTAACTGCGGCGTTAGGAATAGGTAAGACTTCTTGAGAACTAGTCGATATGGTCGGTGGAAGAGAAAAAGGAGGCACAGGTGTGCCGCCCTCCTCCGTGGCTCGAGGCGAGAAAGATGATGCTAGCTGTTCTACAAAAGCCTGGGGTGGTTCACGAGAATAATCGTACACTTGCTGGATTGGTGGTCCCTGATCAGATATTTGAATAGACTTGTGTACTATGTAGTCCATGAGGGCTACCGGATTGCGATCGAGGAGCGCCTGAAATTCAGGATCCCCGCGAGGAACATACTCTGAGTCAGAAGTAGATGATATTTCTGAAGGACTAGGGGAAGCTGGGCGTGATGGGGTTGCTTTGGCACGATAAAAGGATTATATGACCAAGATGGGAACCCATTAACGGTGGTCCCGAGGAAGACACAGGGGGTGCGAAACCTCCACACTAGTGGTGATCTCGGAGGAAGAAGGGGCTAATTGAGCCATTCTTCTAGATTGTAACAGTGATAACCGTCATAAACAAGCGAAAAGAAGATTGACCTAACTAATGCCTGAGACAATTCAAGCGGCGTAGGTGATTATCTCTTTTAAATTTTTATGCTTTTAAGAAAGAAAATATTAGGGAAGGCCTTTTAGAGCAGGAACTACTCGAGATAGCCAAACTAAGGATGGTTTTGGGGATGTTTTGGTGAGGAGTCGAAGGCACTTGATAAAAGACCGAGTGCGTGGCTTGATATAGGGGCCTACCCCGCACTTCACACACCGCTGCGATAAGGGAGTCGGGTGCTTTGCCAATATATACGAGAACTTTGTGAATTTATAGCGCGCGGGCCGAGTACCGCGTAGGCTCTTCCTCTTGGATGTCACTTCCAAGTAGGCGAGGCCAGGGAAAGAATTTTTGTTTAAATGCTTTACACCTAATGATTTTGGCTTTGTGTGCAAGGGTGAAAAATAAAAATCAAATAGTGTCACTACCGATTTTGATCGATTTTCCAGCCTAATTAAAACTAGATGAAAAACATACAGCAGAAATGACAAAGAAAGAGTTCTTTTTTTTTTTTTTTAAGCACTTAAAAATGAAGTGTTTGATTTCGATGAAGACAAGTCAAACAGATTCTTTCCCAAATGCGATTAAATTCTTTTTAAGCACCAAAAATTGAAATGTTCGAATGTGATGGACAACAAACAAAGAACTTTTTTTTTTTTTAGTTCCTAAAAAGGAGAAAACACCGTAAAAGAGAAATACCTGTAGACTTAGCTCTCCAAGGTGTGTGGACTTCAAAAAGCGCGTTGTTGAGCTCTTCCCCTCGAACAATCCCACGAACAAGCAAAGTGCTCATGAAAAAAGGTTAAGCAAACACCAAACAAAATCGAGAAAGATATATCAGATAATGGTGAAACGAAAAATTTCTATTTTAAGGAACTAGAAAAATTTCAAGAAATAACAATTTCACATAAAGAAGCAAGATTGAAATGATGAAAGGAAATGCTCAAGCGGGCTGATAAAAATCAGTGAGAAAAAAACAAAGCTCAAAACTAGAAAAGAGATGAACTTACCAATAAGGGACTTTGGTTGGGTCCCACCGGGCGTGCCAGAATGTAGATCAAGAATTTTGCGCTTGTTACCTGTCCAAGTTAATGCACCAAACTAAACACAAAAACCCTGAAAAACTCCAATGAAATTGATACCTGATGGACAAGATCCGAAGATGTAGATGGATGAGGAAGCCGATGTAGATAAGGCAGGCGCACACGAGCAGTGCACAATAGATCCAAGTAACTGCGACACACCGTGCTTGAGAAAAAGACCACGTTAAAAGATATTTAGGTGGAGTGCCCGAGAAGCGGGTCCGGGAAGCGATGAGCTCCCTCGGCGGATGTCAGTCCACGTTTTCAATTAAGTAAAGAAGCATACATGATAAAAGATGTACGTACAAGACTAGATTTTCTGATCAAGGTAATAAACAGAATCTAAACAGCAGCGAAAGTGAAAGAAGAAGGCGAGGAGCTGTGAAAACAAAGCTAGATTTGTGTTACCTGTGTCCTTTTACCTGTCTGCAGGATGATCGGCGTCGATTATGTAGAATCGGCGTCGACTGATGTGATCGGCGTCGGTTATGAAGAATCGGCGTCGACTGAATAAGATCGGCGTCGACTAAAAGTAGATCGGTCGATCGGGGACAGTGAGAGAAGATTTGGAAATCGGAAAGTGAAGGCGGATCGTCGCGTCTGCTTTGGATATGCGAAGCGGTGAGATCTTGGAGCGAGAGTCACCAGAAGATCAATGGATACGTGCGATGTTGATGTGATAAGAACAGAGTAATGGTGCTCCTCTCAGGGATTGATTTGGACAAGATCCGTTCTCATTTGATAGATAATGTTGACACTAGATGCGCAAAGATCTCTCGTTCTCTCTCTTTCACGGTCTGTGTTTCTTTCGCGATCTATCTCTGTCTGTCCTTCGTGTTCGTGCGTGTGTTTTTTTTTCCGTCCCAGAACTGAGTTCTGGGCTTCTATTTATAATCGGCGCCGCTCCTAAAAATCGGCGTCGACCGTACCGGTCGGCGCCGATCACGGAACAGACTCCCGAGATGGCCAAAATGAACGATTTCTAGAAAGATAAGAGTTATCCCTCCACCTCAAATACGGGAAATATCCCGTTGCTTGATTGTGAGGAGGAGAAATAGGAGGGACACATGGATAGGATAGATATGGGGTAAATAAGTGGTTAGGATACATGTGAAAAGGTGTAATTAAATAGTTAATATTTAATTACTCATGGGTAAAACATAAAGGGGTGAATTAAACTTAGGATAGGTGTTTAAATCACAAATCGAATAATATCCCAAGGGGATAGTGGTGACATAAACGTGCCCCGAGGTTGCAGAGAGAGCAAGCGCGCCTGAGGGACACTAAATTGGATAATCAATTTTTCCCAAACCATGGGGATCTAAAATAACATATTAAGGAGATTCCAAGACATATTTGACACCTATGACTTGTCTTCTTCTACCATTTTTGATCAACAATTTGTGTGTACTCATGACTTTCTCCTTCATCTATCATATGCTTAAATGGGTTGCCTTGATTCATTCTTGGTTCCCATGCCTTACCTTTCTTTCTCTCTTGTACTCTAGAGCCTAAAACTTCTTGTTTTGCCTTGAGGGACCATGAAAACAAAATTTTACAATATGACCAACATGATGACAGTTATAGCACACAACTTCGCTCTAACCTCTTGGCTGGTGCAAAGTGAAATTTCTTTCATTGTTCCATGAATCCTCATACTTGGAGGACCTTCTACACTCCTGTTCCCTATGTCCAAACTCATTGCAAGCATAACAATAACCATTAAAGTATTTTTCATACCTTTTTGCATTAGGTTTCCTAACAAATCTTGTCTTCATATTGCTCTTAAAATTATTCTCCTTCTGATATTCTTGGGAACTTGGGCCAGCATTCTCCTTACTCGAGATGCATCGTCTTGAGTCACTTTTAGATTTTACTTGAATCCAAGATCAATCCTATCACTTGTAGACTTATGACTTTCCAAGAGATCATCTAGATCCTTAGAACTCTTCTCAAACTTTTGAAAGGATCTTACCTTGCTAGCTTCTTCATCACTTCTACCTTTAGAGACTCAATTTCTCTCTCATACATGATGCACTCTTCCTCCTTAGATTTTAGGATTTATGTTACATTATCTACTTGATTTTCTAACTATTTGAGAATCTCATCACACTTATTGGTGTTAATCCAATGATTCTCTTCAAGAAGATGAATCTTGTCTTCATAGTCCTTAATATATGCCTTTAGTTTCTTGTTCTTCTTCTTTGCATGCTTCAACTCTTCTAATACACTCATCATCTTAGCTTCAAACTCTTCTTCATCTAAATTCATACATGAACCTCCAAATATGGAATCTTCTCTTTTAGGAATCCTAGCTCTTTTGGCCATAAATAGAGTTTCATTTCCAACAACAACATCATCATCAGAATCACTAGTTCCACTACTTACCTCAGATGAGTTGCAATCCTCCTTGGAATATAGGATTCTTTTAGACCTCTTCTTGTCCTCAAACTTTCTGAATTTCTTCTTTCTTTTATCATGCCCGTGGGACCTCTTAACATCATCATTTTCTTAATCCTTATGCTTGCGAGGGAACTTGTTTGCAAAATGCCCTATCTTACCACAGTTGAAGCACTTAAAAGGAAACTTACCCTTATACCTACCTGAACATGTCTTCAACTTCCTAGAAAACATAGCAATCAATTCATCATCATCAATATCGAAACATCATCATTCAATATCTTCTTACCTTTTGACTTCCTTTCAGCTTTGAAGGTTACTTCCTTCTTGGGAGGTTTATCATCACATGTTCTCATCTCATAAGTTGTCAAGATACCATGGAGTTCATCCATCAACAATGTATTAAAATCTTGGATTCCTCTATAGCTGAGACTTTAGGATCAAATTTAGGAGTGAGAGATCTCAACACCTTCTGCACCACCAAAGCTTCTTTCACTTCTTCTCCTAATCCTCTAATGGTATTGACCACTTGATCTACTTTGAGAAGATATGCAACAATTATTTCTTCTTCCTTCATCTTCAAACTTTCAAACTAATTCCTATAGGTATGGAGATTTGCTAACTTCACCTTAGATTCACCTTCATAAATGAATTGTAGCTTATCCCACATAGCCTTAGCTTTGACTATGCCAATCCACACAAAATCATGGCTTTGAGTTATCATTACTAGCCTTCTTACCTGTTGCATCAGTTGGAGGATTTTGAGGAATATTGTACCCATCTACAAATGATTACCAAATATCACATCCCAAGGAAATAATATGAGTTCTCATCCTGATGGTCCAAAAGCATAATTTTTCCCATCAAACATATGAGCTTTTCTAGTAGAGGAACCACTTTGTTGACTCTCATATATGTGCTTCAAAGGATCACCTCAAGCTTGTTAAGCTTGCTTCAGAGGACCTTCTCTGATACTAATTGTTGGAAGCATAACCACTGGGGGGTGAATAAGTGGGAAATAAAACTTTCAACAACTTTAAACATTGACATCAATTAATCATTCAATTCAAATTAACCATTAAACATGCATGCATTAAGAAACATAACCATATAAGAGAAAAAGAGAACACATCAACACATTAACATTAAATATAAGTGGGAAACCGTCAAGGGGAAGAAAACCCACTAAAACAAATCTTTATTAGATAAATGATTTAAATTTAGTTGAGCACCAACCCCTAGGTTTAGTGAGATAAAAATCCCACAAGGAGCATCAACCCCTAGATTTAGTAGAGCACCAACCCTGCAAGGAGGCACAAATCCCCTAGATGAATCAACGCCAACTAAATCCACCGATTGTGTTCATCACCTTTGAAATGTTGCACTAACAACTAATGATGAATCTATTTAGCTCTCATCCCTTATATCCTCTTTAACCCGCCCTCTAGGCTAACTCGCTCAAGAACTTCCTCTTCAAGTTGATTAGGTCTAATGACCTATCTCTCAAACAATAGCATAACCTCTAGAATATCATGACATGCTCCTTTTCCTTCTCTTCATGGTCATATAGACCTTTTACACCTCTAGATGCACCCCCTCTTTCTCGCACTTTCTTTTCCTCTCACAACTACACAAATAAGCCTCTAAAACATGCTTATATACATGACTCGTAATTATAATTCATCTAAGCCAGCCATAATAGGAAAAATTCATTTAAAACAACATTAAAACATCATGAACACATCATACATAAAACCATATAGGTTGACGATAACATCTAGAACCTTCAAACCTTCCATTAGGACACAAGTAGCCCTAAAGCGCCCAAAGCGCCCTCTCGCCAAAGCCGGGTATTCTTGAGCCAACATAACCTATATCAAACCTTAGGAACATCTTAGAAATGTTTTCTAAGTCCACTTCATGCCTCCTACAATATCATTCAACTCTGCACCATCAAATTGTGTTGTGAAGCCACCAAGAAGAACATCTCTTCTTGTTAGGTCTATGACCTACAAAACCAATCCTCGGAGAATGAAGCAAAACCAACATCAAATAACCTCAACCATACAAGTGTGATACATGGATGGAAATATCATGACCTCAGGGTCATCACCAAATTCTCAAGACACCATCACTCGAGAATGAAACACCATCAAATCACCTCTGCAACCAAGACTACCATTTCCCCCAAAACCAGTCTTACAAAATGGACTTCAACATACCTCCTAAGGGTTCAACCATAATCTGAAACCACGCCAAACATGTAGAATAGCTTCCATAATTCCTCCAAAAATAATTTATTCACCTGGTCCAATCTGGCGAGAGAAAACACAACTTCTTCATAAACTTGAAGATAAAGTAGGTCTCATATACAGTCAAGACACCTAAACACTACCTCGAGAAATATGGAAGAGTCCTCTACAATCTCCAATCATCAAACTTGATCAAACAATCCATTTTGGGCCACTAAGAACAATATCTTCTCCATCACTTCATAACTAGGGTTTTAGGAGGGTTTAGAAGTTGTTTACCTTCTTAATGATTGTTTATAAAGTTTTACCCCTCGAACCACAAACTAATGCGAAATGTCATCTTAGTACCCTTCCCCAACTACCATGGAGAACTTGGACCACCGTCATGCATGATTTTACGCGTGCCAACAAACACAAGAAAATCCAATTCGAGCTAGGTTTTGAAATTTGTGAACTTGGTAGGGCTAAAAATCACATATCTTACTTTTTCATGCAATCCAACACCTAAAAATTGGGCCACACCACTGGAACAACCTACTACACCTTCTCCAATGCTCACATTTGCATTTCTAAGATGAAATCGACTTGCTCACCTTATTAGGTCAACTAAGGCTTAAAAATAGGTCTAGTGTAGACCTAGAAAACATGACTTATCCGTATAGCTACCCTCTCGAGACACTTGTGAGTGTCCTAACACCTCATCCACATGATCCCCATGCTCTCACCATGCACATATAGCTCATACATACTGTATTTCATCATGACACACCATTTCATCATGACATATCCTGTTGATTAGGCCTCCGAACTAGGCATCTTGACCATGCTTCGCACCATCAATGTTGACCTTGACACACTTGCACACTTTCAATGACCTTCAACATGCTTCATGACATCGCCACAATATCACTACAACACTACAACACTCCTTCAAGCCATCACAAGCCTTCACACCTACTCAAGATGCCTCATCAAGACTAAACAACTCAAAAAGTAACTCAACTTGACATGACACTACCAATCAACCTTTATGTATCTTACACCAACATCAATGACATTTCGGACATTAGTAACAACATCATCTCATCATCTTACTTTGACATCAAGCACAACACAATGCCAACAATTAGTAGTTTCGAATTTCCATATTCATGGCATATTTCCAAACAAATGTTTTGTGGTAATCGACATGCCCGTATTTAATTTACAACAAAGATGAAGCTACAAAAGCTACAAAATATAAAATTATGTTATTCTTCCATTTAAATTTAAGCCACTTTAAATTTAGAATTTAAGCAATACCAAATCTTCTCTTTGCACATGTATTGTCTTTATTGTCATAAAGGTGTTGCCTTCTACAACCTCTTCTTTTTGTGCTTCATACTAATGCTTTCAGGGGTGTTCATTTTCTCTTCTAAGTGCTTATTTCAAGATTATGCTGTTGTATGAGAATATTGAATAGAAAACAATAACACTTTTTCAATTTCGTGCTCAAGAATTGAGCATTAACAATTGTTGCTTAACATTGCAACCTCTAAAATAAAACTCAATTCAACATCAATTGTTTGATTACAATGCAAACTCTAAAATAAAACTCATCTCAACATCAATTCAATTATTTGACTACAACACAATACCTTGAGCAAGATTAACCATTCTATGACCTTGTTTATTATAACCATCTTTTTTTTTTTTTATTAATATAATAATACATTCCAACATTTTTATTATAATTAATAAGTAATTCTATAAAAATAAAGAATTGTAGAGATAATTATTCACCAGTAAGCATCTACATTTGAAGTTGACTTTGCTAATATCAAAATTCGACAATGTTTTCTTTGTTAGTGTCAAAATCTGGCAATACTTTCTAGTAAACTTTTTCCAATAATATTATTTTTTTATATACCAAAATAAATATATAAATATTTGGATTCTCTTCCCCGTAAAAGAAACATATCTGATTGGGACTTAAGTGTTAAAGACGTCCTTCAAAATTTGAATGAGAGGTGAGCCTTCCCATGGTAGTGGAATGAATTAAAAAATTGAAACGGAATCGAAGGGGGCCCACGAGCGTTAGCCGGTGCCGGCAACCCATCCTCATCTTTTTCTTTGCATAAAAACCCACCCTGCATAACAAACGAAAACGAACGGCCGGCGTAAAAATCACATTTTTCTGTCACCGGAGACGGAGACGGCGACGGCGATGGAAGACGGCGAAAGGGATCATCAGCCGGGCAAGGGGAACCTGACGCTGTGCCTGCCCTCCTCATCAGTGGCGCCGCCGCCAAATAACACCAGTGGCGGCGCCGCCGCTCGAGAGGACTGCTGGACCGAGGGCGCCACCAACACCCTCATCGACTCCTGGGGCCATCGCTATCTCAACCTCAACAGGTACTAAATAGTCTAATAACACCCCCTCGGCTCTTCTGCTTTATAATGATTTCCAATTGAAATTCAACAGGGGTAACCTGAAGCAGAAGCAATGGCGCGAGGTTGCGGATGCCGTCAATTCTCGCTCCGACTGCGCCCACAAAACAGATGTCCAATGCAAGAACCGCCTCGACACTCTCAAGAAGAAATACAAGGTCGAGAAGGCCAAGGTTTTGAGCGGCGCCGCCACTTCCTGGACCTTTTACGCCAAGCTCGACGGACTCATTGGACCCTCGCGCAACAAGCACCATCAACTTCCTCAGCCTCTGTCTCAGCTTCTGCCTCTCCAGGCTCTGCACCCTTCCGCACCCAAGGTCGAGGAACGGGGTTTCGATCCGGGGACCTCTGGGTCGCGTGATACGACCGAGCTGCCCCAATGTGCCTGCAACGAGCGGCGGCGGCGGCGGCGGCGGCGGCGGCGCTAAGAAGCGGAACAGGGCCGACTTGGAGAGCCCTTTGAGAGAATTGGCTGGCGCAATTTCCAAGTTTGGGGAAGTTTACGAGAGGATGGAGACAGCTAAGCAGCAGCAGATGATGGAGTTGGAGCGACAGCGCATGGAGTTTAGCCGGGATTTGGAGGTTCAGCGGTTGCAGCTTTTATGCAGACGCAGATCGAGCTTGCCAAATTGGAGCACGCCAAAAATGGCAGCACAGGTACAGTGTGTTTTGATTGAAGTTATTAGATTACCCTTTTTCTTTCCGCTGCTTTAGAAATGAGATAGATAAGCTATATTGTGGAACGGGTATTTCAGTTCATTTTTGTTCTTAGTTCTAGAACCAGTGCCCCAAAACCCTAGGCATCTCTTCACGCTTGAGGTGAACTTTCCAAGGCTCATTCTTAGCTTTCAGGGTTGTTTTCCAAAACCCAACAATCTCTTTTTATTGAGGCTACCTCTCCTTTGATAACATAAGTTTGTTTAACCTGCTGCTCCATTCAGACATTTATGCTCATTTTCCAAAACCTTGGGACTCTTTTTCGGCTTTTAGGGCCACCTCTCCACGCTTCTGGTGACCTTCGTTATCATAAAGTTTGTTTGCATGATATTTCAATGACCCTTCTGCTCGCTTCCGATATGAATGTCATTATCCAAAAGCCTTGGGATTCTTTTCAGGTTTTAGGGCTACCTTTACCGCTCTTCTGTTGAGCTTGGGTTAATTAACATGATGTTGTGCAGGGAAAATTTGAAAATTCTTTTGTTCTCTTAATATTTAAGGGCAATTTCTCAAAAACATAGGAATCTCTTTGCATTTTATGGCCACTGTCAACAATTCTATGGCCCCTGGCAACAATTCTTCCAGTGCTATTTTCAAAGATTTTTGATTCTCTTCAGATTTTAACGCCATTTCCTAAAAACCATAGGACTTCTTTAGGTTTTAGGTTCACTTGCCAAAACCTTAAAAATCTCATCATTTCTATGGCTACTGTAGTGGGATTATGTGAAACAAAAAGTCATGTTGAACCACAGAACACTAGAGAATTTATGGTGAAATAATCCAAAAGGGAAGAATTCCACTTCCAATATTGTCTGCTCTCTATTCCATTCTAAAATATAATATCTAGCTCAATCACAGATGGCAGAGATGTCAGCTATATCGCACAATAATTCTATTACTTTTCCAAACTAAGAGCTTATATCTGCCCTTATTAACAGGTTTTGACAACCTTAGCGTAAATTTATCTAAAAGAGAGTTTTGTGTGCCTGTTCAAGTGAGATATTTAATCATAAATAAAATATCATATTGTGGTGCAATTTGGAATGGCGTCTCTAAGGGAATTTTCTGTTCTTAATTTTAGGGTCATTCTCTTCAATCTTAAGTTTTTCGTCAGGTTTAAGGCCATTCCCCATAATCCTTGTGTTCTCTTCAGGCTGTAGGGCCATTCCCATGGCCCTTGTATTCTCTTCAGGTTTTATGATCATTTTTTGAAACCCTGGGATCCCCTCAGATTTCCGGACCATTCAGGAATCGATATCAAGTTTTAGGGGCCCCAGTCCATACTTGTGTGAAATCAAAGTGGAAAGCAACCGGAAAATCAAAATGAGCCATAGAAAACTAAAATAACAGGGTTTATGGTGAAAAATCCCGAAGGATAACCATTATAATATCTTATTGTTCTCCATTACATTCTAAAATGTACGTCCTTGCAAAATTACAAACATGAGATATCTGAACTGTATCACACAATGATTCAAATTTCAATTATTATGATATGCTAAGAGCAAATACTTGTTCCTGTCTCTAACGTCTTTTTGAGACCTTGGGTGCTCAAAGCAAGTGAAGTCTGGTCACTGAAATGGGGGTTTTTGTATCTCATTACCATGCGATTTGGAATTGGGTTTTATGTTAATGCTCTTAGTTTTAGGGCGATCCCCCATAATGATAGGACCCTCTTTAGGTTTGAGGACCGTTCCCCTTAACCTCGGGGTTCTCTCTTTAGGTTTTAAAGCCATTTCTAAAGATCCTAGGGATCTCAGGTTTTGGAGCCATTCTTGCAAAACCCCAGGAATGTCTTGGGCTTTAGGGCTACTGCCTGCACACTTCTGGCAACGTTGGATTAACATAAACTGGTTAAGCAGATAAATGCCTATGGGCTACTGCCTGCACGCTTCTGGTGACATTGGATTAACATAATCTGTTTAGGCAGATGGCTATGCCAAAGAGAGCTAAATTTGTCCATTGATAGCTAGGTTGAAATGGGTTAATTGTATTCTATTGCATAATGAGATATGTAGTCACACAGGATAGTTTTGAATCTTGATCTCAAAACTTAGCCCACGTGACCATATGTCATCATTTAGTAAGATATACACTAATTCATGTGACTATGTCTCATCATTACTGTCCTGATTAGAGAAAATTGTCCCAATGAGTTGTAGATGTACAATGTGCTTCTCAAATGCCAATTTGGGCATCCACTTGGTTTGAGTTAACAATGAACCTATGAGCCTTTGTGACCAAGTAAGTAAGTGGTACTCTAGTTGTGCCCAGGAGTTTTTGTCTGGATACCAAAAAGAGTATCTTAATCTAAAAGAAGATGAAAATATGGAATATTGCATTTTCAGCCAACTAAGTAATTGGTAGTCGAGTTGTGCCTATTAATGTTTGTCTGGATATCAAAGCGAGTATCTTAATCCAAAAGAAGTTGTAAGTATGGAATAGTGTCTTTAGCGTGAGAGATATTAATCTCTTCCTCTGCATGCGGTGGCTTATAAAGCTCTAGTTGTCTCACATTCACAATATTGTGTAAACAAAGCTGAGAAGGAAGATTTAACCTGAAAGTGTTTTCTCCAAGCAGTTGTGAAATTGTATAAGGCCCATACTGAATCGGTTTGAGCTTATGATGTTGCCGATATTTTAATATTTGTTTGTCCAAGCAGAATTGAACTTTATCTCCAATTGAGAATATGTAGGGACTTGATGTTGACCACGAAGCTCTTTGTATTTGGCTTGAGCCTGGAACAACGTACTGTGCATTTGTGCACGGATTTTAGCCAAATGTTGGACAAAAGAAGAAGCCTTAGCTTGCTCCTTTTGTGGATAATATGAAAGGCTTGTGGGGGTAGCTATCAGAATCTCACAAGGAGCAAGGGGTTTGTTCTCATAGCAAATCTCAAATGGGGAGTAGCTGATAGAGACATTGATAGATCTATTGAAACTATGCCACAACACATAAAGATAAGTGTCCCACTGCCTTTACAGTGTGTGATAGACGTGGAACATAAACCAAACAGTTGTTAATTACCTCAGTTTGAGCATCAATTTATGGATGAAAGGATGAGAAAACCTCCTTTGACAGTCCAAAAGCTTCCTTAGAATATTACAAAAGTGACTAAGGAATCCAGAGTCAGCATCAGTAATAATAGCAAGGGATACTGATAATCCTAAATGGCATGGTACATACTTGAATATCACAATTGCAATAATAGAAAGCACAGAAGGGATTGTTGCAACTGTACATGCTTTACACTCATTTGTATTATGTATATATACAGAATAGAAAAAGTGTACAAAGAAACATCTGAGGAAGGAAGCTTTCAAGAGAAGAAACATGGACACATGGATGTGTACAATATTTAAGAATATATAATTAGATTATGTGATCATATCTCCTTGGTTGTAGATGGATCGCCATACATCTTAGCATGGATTTCATTGATTGATATTGTTGAAAAGATTTGGGTAACTTCATTTTTACATTTCTAAAAGCAATTGTACTCTTTTTAACTTATATGTGGGATTCCCCTTGTTTTCAGGAAGATATATGAGACTCCCATGAAACCTTGAATTGTAAATTGAAAATGATGTGTATGTAGCAATTGATAACTTCAACATTGTAGAAATTTACATCAGTGGGGGCATATGAGTTATCAAATTCAATTTTCTAGCCTTGTTTTGGGAGATTTCATTCCATCAGTAGTATGGATGTTTGAAGGAGTTTTTCTTATGTTGAGTTTAATCCTCAATTACTAATGGAAACACACATATAGAAATTGAGTTCAATTAAGTTGTTGTGGAATATAGCACAAATACTTATTTTGGAATTTGCCAAGAGCATATGCGAGGACACAATTAACCTCTGAAATCAGCTTCATGATACAAAACGAAATGCTCAGGCCATCAGAGTGTGGTAGGGGAATACAAATCTAAAATTCAAGCGTCATTGAGGTGCAATTTTTTGTGTGTACGCAGGCAATTTAAACAACATACTGTATTCCAAAAACATAGATAATTTGTGTCTAATTTCATCAAGATATTAATGAAGTATAATTAATAATTAAATGAAATAATAAATGAGTCAAACGATGTGGTCCAGATTCAAAGACGTGTCAAGAACTAAAATCTAATATTGCGATGCATTTGAAGGTTTATATATAAGCTTATACCCCGTTCTTGTCCTAAAACTATCTTCCCTGAAAAAGTGTCATTATTTTTCCCTGTAAATTGTATATCTTTAACCACCGTTTCTTTCATTTTCACTAGTGTTTATTTACCGCAAAAATTCCTATTTCAATTTTGTTGAAGGGTTTTGATTTTGGTGTTCTTAGGGCTTGGAGTTATGTGGTAGGGGTTCTTTTTGTCAGTATACATTCAGGTCAGGATTGGATGGGGTTGTTTGTTGTCCTCATTGAGATTACCATGCCTAGTTGGGTGTGGCCTGAGGGATGCTTAGTTTTATTTTGGCTCACAAAGACCAGGTCCAAGGGTGGATGCACCAAGGAACCTGCAAAGCTGCAATCTATCCATTAGAGAACTGGTTCTTGTAAAACTGTGTAATACTGTATTGGTGGAAAGTCTCATCTGGGAAAAGTACTGTAATATAAAAACTTACTATGGACTAGTTGCTGGGGAGAATTGGCTTCATCGTATGAACACCAAATAGAAACCATATAATAAATATCAAACATCAAGACAGATGTACCAGCCTTGGAGGCCCTTGGGTATTAAAGTTTTTAACCTCTATATTTATCATATCACAGGGCTTATGGAATGGCCACAAAGCTCCCTAATAACGTCTTTGCCACCAAATCCACCTCTTTATCGTAAGACAGGAATATTGTTTTTCACCAAAGCCAACTATACTATTTTTCAACAGGGCTTTGGCCAAATACACGAATCCTTGATCAAAAGCATTTGCACGGTATAATTGATTCATTGATTGAAATTTGTATCCTGATTGGCTCCTAATGAAAGGAGAACTAAGCATAAGCTATAATCAAAAAGAAAATTGAATCTTGATTTGGCTCCCAATGGAAGGAAAATTAGTCATAAATTATAATAAAAAATATCAGTGCTTGGATTTACTTGATTTTCCTTCGTGCATAAGAACCAATCTTTCGTTTCCGTCTCTCGAGTCTTGACAATCGATTACTTATATTTTATGCCACTTATGCCTGCTTCACACTGTCTAATAACATGATTGGAGAAAGTGTTTTTTAAATAGAAATACATTAATTTCAGCATGTCAAAAAATTGAGCATAGATCTCAAGGTAGTTAACCAAATTTCTGAAAAGTCAAAAGTGTAACTTCTAGTCAAGTATATTGATTCTAGTATTTGCCAAATAAAAACTATTGTAAAAATGATTTAATCTCTCTGTTCAAAGTTGTCAATGGCAGATAGCTAAGATGTAGATTTGTAGACTGCAGTTGACAAGACACAGGCTTTTTATGCATCGTAAATGATAGTCCAAATTCGAGGGTAGCTTTGGACAATGCTGGTATCTTGTATTATTTCCAAACCAGATTCTCATGTCTCTCTTTGGGATGGATAAAAGAGAAGCTAGTCAAATTATTTGTAAATAATCTAGTCGAGATGCTTAAAGAATGATCTTGTTTTCTACGGGTGAAAGAAAAATATTGTCATCCTTGAAGTTGGGTGAATTAAAGGCCTCTTCACTCGAAAGACTGTAGAAAAATGAAGAATCAAATAATAGGTCTGCATGTATAAATAATTCAAAGATCCAGGTTATCATACGAAAGGAAAGGAAAGGCTCTACCGAAATGAAATAGAATAAACTATTAAGTTTTTAAGTCTCTTTGTGCAATATAATGAAGTGAAGAGAAGGTATCCAAGAACAAAGTGTATCTCATCTATAATGTTTTGCTGGGCAACTTTGAACAAGGATGGTACTTGAATTGAAACCAGATTTCCATTAGTCTCATTGGATGGATAAAGCACGGAGGCTAATCAAATATTATCCCTTAAAAGACGCTTACACTCATCTCATCTTTTTTGTGAATGAAAATCCCCAACAAAACTAAAGTGATGCAAATCACAGGACTCTTAACTTGAATCTAACTAATTGAAATGTAAAAAAATTAAAGTTTTTGAATCTCTTTGTTAAAAACTTCAATATACTAAAAGTGAAGAAAAGGAATGCAAGGGCAAAAGCATATCCCGCTTAGTTGTAAATGTTGTAACTCCAATTTTATCTTTTTTTTTTTGGTGGTCTATTATCTTGTGTTTTGTTCATCTGCGAAATATGTTGACTTGTTTTGCAAGAATTCTGACTTCAACCAATCTTGCTGCAGAGCACTATTTGTAGACATGCTATGTCTATATCAAATATTTTGCAATGAGAAGGTATATTGGCCAAGCGAAAAATTTGCTTTCCAACAAAGGTGGTCAGTAATTCACCCGATGAAGGATTTGGACAACACCTGCCCATTCTTCAAAGCAACATATCATTGATTCTAATGGCCCTCGTATAATTTTGTAGCAATTGCATCATATTAGATAATCAAGATAGTTCGTAGAACACTTGGTGAAACTCAAGGTTTGAGTTTGCCTAGCTGCGTAGTTGTCGTATTAAGCATGGAGCATTGTAGTTGAAATTTTTAGTACAATTTATAATTGTGCCTAAAAGCAATGAAAGATTCTGCATCTTTTTTATATCATGCAAAATGATTTCCAGTTATTTCATATTTTGTATCGAAGAGCTTCCAATTTTTCATGTGAATCCCTTATGGGATGGTATTTGTTAATTTGGGGAGTCTCATTGTACAATATGTGTGCTTTTATTTAACCCATTTTGTACTACTATTTGATCTGGCTTTTATAGTGTAAAAGTGGTTTTCTTATTACAATATGCTAGTCTTTTTTCTTGTTACAAGTCTATAAAATAGTATCTTGGGGAGGCATGTCAAGGCACTGATTTATTTCTATGCCCCTAACCTATAATGTATGTTCCGATATGTACGGATGATTTGTGGCTAACTTAATCTCTTACCTTGTCATATAATATTTATCTATGTTTACATATTGTTAGTGGGTCGGCCTATGTAGTAATCATAGCCCTATGTAGGGTATATATATGAGGTATTGCTTAGTAATTGAATATCATGTTGCGTATTCTAACCTTATTGTAAGGTTGTGGAGGTTGCCTCTTTGAAGTGGCTTAGTCATATAGTTCTAGTATTTTGCTTTGTTGCATATCATATCTTATGGATTTATTCTATTCTACTCTTATAGTTGCCGATTGATATTATTGTTCTATTTACGTGTTTGGATATTCAATCTATCAATGAATCTATTTTGTAATTTTATTACAAGTGGTATCTTTGCTTTGATTTGGGAAACAATTTTTGGTGCATTCTTTTTAGTCGGCCTAGGGTTGTTTAGAGGGACTTGATTAAAAAAATATAACTCTTAGAATTTGTAAGATTTTTTTTTCGTTGCCACTATTGCTTGAGGTATTTTTAGGGAAAAAAGTTTTGAAGTTTTTAGCACCCTTGTGCAAACTAGAAGTCATTGGAATTGTCTCAATGAGATGAGCACAAGGTATTTGTTGATGGTAACCCTATTATTCAAGATTTTTGCACACTTTTGTAATAGTATACGTCTTTAAACCTTGCACCTTGAGCCCTAAAACCCTAAAACTTAAACCCCGAACCCTACCCTTAAACCCGAATCCTCAAATCCCGAACCCTACTCCATGACATGTCCACAAATTAGAGGTAGAGGCAATGATAACATCATCACAAGAAAAACTCCTCTTGATATTGATCCATCGAGGCTTACTAGATTCTTGGTCATGGGGTTATCTTTGACATAGCAAAAAGTGAGTCACATGGAGTATGATGTGAGCAATATGTACTTGAAATGGCTAGAAAGGAAGATGTGGTTGTAGTCTAAGACAACTTGGACACGATGTTGGCAAAGTTGATTTGAGATTTGCTTCTATCATGACAACCTTGCTAACTTGCAAATTCGATTTGCACCCAATGGTTCTTAGTGTGTTCACATTGCATCTCCAAGCAACCCAAATTCAAATTTAGTGTAACCTTAATGCTTGCCTTTGCTCCAATAGATGGTTCTAAAACCAAAAGTGGAGATGCACAAGTTTGATGGAAAGGATTTAATCAATTGAATGGAGAATTTATTTGATTTACATCAAACCCTTTATACATGAAGTTGGTAATTTCATTTTTATTTGGGAAACGAGTTTGGCGATTATTCACACAATAATCATTGGAATTGTCTTGGCAATTGGTAACTCTATTTTGCACCCGTTTGTACTACTAGTCGTTGGATTCGACTTAGAGAGATGATTCGCAATGATATAAGCCACCGAGTAACCCTGTTTAGAGACCTTGAACCCTTTACCATGACAGTCCACACACTAAAGGCGAGAGGCAAGGGTAACTTTACCCCTCTTTCATGGCCATGAACCCTAAATCATATACCCTAAAATTTTAACCTTGAACCCCCTTTTCCACAACATGTCCACAAACTAGAGGTAGAGGCAAGGGTAACCTTATTCTTTGTGGCCTTGAACATTATATCGTATACCCTAAAATATGAACCTTAAAATTCTCTTTTCCATGACAAGTCCACAAACTAGAGACAAAGGCAATGGTAACGTTACCCTAGGAGAAACTCCAGAGTATGGATTTAGAAATGGGACAAATTGGATCTTTGGTATTTAACATCAAAAATTAAATTAGTCAGAGTGCAATGTGAGCAATATACAAACCGATATGGCTAGAAAAGAAGATGTAGTTATAGTTGAAGACAATTTAGACACAATGTTGGCAAAAATTGACTCAAGATTTGCATTTATCATGGTGGTCTTGGCTAACCCGCAAACTCAACCATAACCCAATAGCTCTCAACCTATTCACATGGGGTCTTCAAGCAACCAAAATTTGAATCTAGTGTAGCCCCAACATTTGGCTTGCTCCAATATAGGGGTTCATGACACGCTACCAAAAGTGGAGATGCACGATTGATGGGAAGGATATGGTCAAAGGAATCAATCAAATGGAGAACTTATTTGATTGACATCGAACCCCTTGTGCACACGAGGTGGTAATGACATCTTTGTATTAGGAAAAAGAGTGGAAGTTTTTGTAATGCTTGCACAAAATAACTTGATTGTAAGAATCATCTCGGTGAGACAATCATAATGGTGTTATTTGTCAGGTAAACTCTATTTTTGGGGTATTTGTACCCTTTTGTACTAGCAATCACTAGAGTCATCTCAAAGAGACAATCACAATAGTATAAACCTCCTTTGACCCTATTTTTGAACCTTGAACCCGAACACGAAACCTTGAACCTAAACTAGGCGCCATGACTAGTCCGAAAACTAGAGGTAGAGTTTTTGGTTGAAAATGTTTGTCCGTGAAGTTTGTTTCACTTTTAACACAACATGGGAATGCTTTTCAAGTGGGGACTCACGACTTGAAGTAGATCTCCGAGAAAATGTTAGTTCTTTATATACTATTCTAGTGTTTCTACTAACCTATTGATCCTAAACTAAATTCTTGATGAGGAAATGGGGTAAGAGAATACAAAGAAAAGGGGTGTGACACATAGAAAAATAGGGGTCTCTTTATGTTTGAAGATAACACAATATGTTAATTGATTGCAAGTATAGTCCACACATAAAATCAGAACATAATAGTAGGTAAGAACGATCTACAAGGATTTGGGAAGATAATAAGAAAGAGAAGGACAAATATAAGCCACAACTTCATTATTGCTTACATATACACTATTGTATTACAACGTAAAATGAGGCCTTAGGCGCTTTACATACATGAATATAAAGGTTAAAACATTGTACATAAAAATGAGAATTCAAAACGAAATCTAGAGAAGAAAACCTAGAATGTAAAGCAAGATTCACTCTTTATAGAAAATAGAGGGAGAAGACTTAAAAAAATCACGAGATGCCATGAATGAAGAAAGTCGAGGTTGTCCCATATTGCACAAAGTTTGGAGTCCAAAGTGAGACAAAGATACGATCTTGGAAGGTTAGCGGAACTAATAGTGGATAACAAATTTAAGGGGACAAATGGCTGCCATGATATGAATGGTCGCACAAGAGATCCTAAATCATAAAATCTCGAACAATTGGTCCATTCGTGTAACACATTTAGACTTCAATTCTACGACCACCCCAAAACAAAGGGCAAGCACCATGACCATTGTAGTGCTTTAGTGGCTTAAGTGTAGTTCCACACATAACTACAAAATGACGAAGACAAATGGAAACAATCTATGATAGGGAAGAAGTGGATGAACCTATTAAGGCACATGGCGGCATGAAGAAAATGTTCCAACATAGATTTTTGTTGACTCTCTAGTCAAAATGAAAAAGGTATAAAAGGGAACACCACACCAAAATTATGGCCAAACAATGGATTGTTGATTTCTAGAGCTATTGATGATCTATTGCGGTGTAAGATGAAGCATTGTGGCAAAAGGCGGAGTTGTGCGGCTTCACATGATGGTTTACGACATTTGGAGACCTTCACGGCACTAGATAGAACACAACTTAGACAATATTCTATGTCTTGAGGCAATACTTCATGGTGATGCGTTGGGTGATAAAATGACGCAAAAAAAGGGCGAATGAGAGGCAACAATGGAAGGTGGCCAAACATGAAGTGGAAGAGAGGGAAGCATTGTGGGGATGTCGTTTTTAGCAATTCATGATCTCGAATCAAAACAATTTAACACAAAGGCAAAATTGTGTGACCTAGATAGAGCCTAGGAAATGAACCAAGGTGTTTCAATGACGCGTAGGTTGTGAAGCTTGGTTCGTGACATGTGAAAAGAGCGAAAATGTCACATGATGACAATATGCCAAAAACAAAACAAATGTTGAAAGTTTTAGACTTTAGAACATAGAGTTAACAAAATGACTAAGGGAGGGAAATTCGGTGAACATTTCTGCAACTCATGGGGGCACTTGTTTCTTGCCGAGTATGAAGGAATCAAGGAGCTTCCACAAAGAGGATGAAGTCTATAGATGATTTTTTGAATAATTTGAAGACCTCTCAAAGTTTTCTCTTTTCCTAAACATTGACATAAATGCAGATGGTCTCACAAAACTTATACATGGAGGGGAGATGCAAAAAAAGGGCAAAACAAAACAAAAGGAAATCAAAAAATTGTGTACATACTAAAGATCCTCACTCAAGGATAGTACTTGAGGAACATCCCATTGAATCGGGATCGACAAAAGTTCTCCATTGAGATTTGAGAGCTCGAAGATGTTACTTTCTTTGCACTTGGTGATTTGATAGGGTCTATTCTTGATGGTGTCAAACTTTGAATGTCTTCTAGGCTTGGCTCCATCTCGCATCCCATTTGAGTAATAGGTTATCAACTTCAAAACTTTGAATGACAACCTACTTATCAAAGAATTTCTTTATTGTTTGTTGATAATTTTGGAGTTTACGCCTAGATTTCTCCCTTGTTTCTTTGAGGCTTAACAACTTTGTTACTATGACGCAGTTCTTGTATCATGATTTTCAATTCCGATTGACGAGCAAGCTTCAAGGCTTGAAGCTCTAAGGAAACATGAATCTTGGCTTTTGTTCCGTACACCAACATGAAAGGGGAGTTTCAGTCGAGTGCTTTGGAGTGATCCTAGCAGCGCATATTACCCGATTTAGCTTGGTATGCCACCGCCTTTGGTTAAGCTCAATTGTTTGCTTCAAGATTTTGATCGGGTTTTTGGTGGACTCGTGAGCCCTTTCCCTTGAGATTAGTAGTTAGAAAAAGTCTTGAGGTGTATACCATAGCTAAGAGAAAACTCAATTATCTTGGTTCTCGCGAATGCCTTGACATTATCAAAGATTATTGTGTGTGGGATCTCGAACCTTGTGACAATTCCCTTGAGGAAGTTGATAATGATTCCTTTTGTAGCTTCCTTCAATGGTACCACTTGATCCATCTTGTGAATTAGTCGGTGGTGGTTATGATCCATCCGTGGTCGAAACCTTTGGAAGAAGGGTTGAGCATTAAAAAAATCCAGTCCCGTTGGAAGGAAGGTTGATCATAAATGATTAGTTCGTAAAGGGAGGGGTCTCTTCAAGTGTTGCTAATGAAGAATACACATTTGCAACATTGCCTTATCCATTTGAAGGCATCGAAAACAATGTAGGCCAATAATAACTACCCATCATGATCTTTGTAGTTGTTTCTGTAGAGCGAAATGACCTTGATGAAACTCTCTTAGCACTCTTTCCACATCTTTAGGCTCTATGCATCTTGACAGAACACCGTCTAAGTTCTTTCGAAACGACCCCACTAATCAACTCATAAAGTGTTGTAAAGTTTGAAATGTCTCCTTTTTGTTTTGTTCGAGCCATTAGGATACTCTCCATTCTCTAAATATATTGTTTTCTTATAAATCTTGTTGGGAACTTCATTTACCTCTTTTGGAAGCTAGTCATCATGAACATTTACAACTTCTTATGAGCTATCCAAGTTTTCGGATAAGTCTTTGGAAAAGAGCCTTGCTTCTTACTAGCTTTGGTAAACTTTATATCGAATTCCATGATTTTGGCGATCTAATGTGCTTTTTTTTTAAGCGATCTTAGCTTGATTATGTAGTCTTTGATGCTTGGGTGAATGAATAAAACCCCTACTCTATTATTGGACACGAATTTGTTCGAAAACCTTTAGAGCTTTGAGAATTGTATAAGCCTATTTTTTAATAAGTTATACATTACTTTGTAATCCTTGAGCATCTAACTTGCATGATTGTGTTGTGTTGGTTGCCTAAGCCATAGTGAATGAAATCCTTCTCAAATTTTGGGTTTACTAACACTAGGGTGTAGTGCCCACATTTTTATAGCTCCAGTTATCTGTTGGTTCCTTTATTTCTAGACATGTTTTGATTGAGACTCTGATAGACTTTGGACATGTTACTATGATATTTTATCCTCTTGGACATTATGGCATTTTGGGCGCGTAGCGCCAATTGGACTAGATTCGTATACTGGTATATTTCTTATGATGATTGATGACACTAGCAGGGTTATATGGAATATTTATTGATTAGATGTTAGTCTCTTGTGGTTGATTTGATTAATGATATAGTGTTTTGGATTTAATGAAGGTAATTTTCATACTAACCTAAGTATATGTCGTTGCAATTTTATTTGTGGATGATTCATGGCAAACTATGTGGATAATTGTATGCATTGCACTATCAATTGTAAATTATGTTCGGACATTATAAGTTTGATTGATATTGTGATGTATAGATGATGTTTACTATATTAGACAGGTGCGGTTAATGTGTGTAATGAGTGTGCAGGTGACAGGTATAGGAGAGCATGGGTTTCAGGGCAGCTACGCAATTGTGCACAAGCGGCCCACGGGCTGAGTCCTAACCATGCTAAATGTTTGAGGCCTTAGATTAGATGTATTTAATTGGGCACCATGGGTGAACCCTCATTTTGTAATGTAATTATGTCTTGTAAAATTAATTAGGTTTAGGATGTGTTTGTATTAAGTAAACTAGCTTAGGGGTTAATAATCTTATCTTAAGTGTTGGTTTTGGGAAAGTGTATGTGTGTTGGTAGAAGGGATTGGGGACCACATGTGAACCTTGGGTGGACCCCACACCCTCTACCCATGTGCCCAAGCATGCCAAACCCGAAATTGGGTTATTTTGGGTAATTTTAGGGACCCCTTTTTAGTTTGGGGGTTCCCTTAGCATGAAAATGGGCCCTTGGACCCTACCTAATAGGTAGGGGGCCTATTTCCAAGGTTTGGAGGGAGTTTCCCTCCCATTTAGCCCTCTTTAGTCACCATCCATGTAAGATGGTTGGGTTGTGTGAAATTGTTAAAAGTTGCTCCACTTTGTTTTATTTTAGTTTTTAGTATTTTGGGTGAAAAGGGATAAAATGTGAGTTTACTCTTACTTATTTTGTTTTTGGAATCTTTGACTCTTGAGAGGAGAGGGGGTGACACTTGTCACTTTCCCATTGGTGAGGAAACTTTTGGGCTCCTCTTTTTATTCTTTCTCATGTGGGAAGAAGGGGTCTTCTTGGTTCATTTTTTTGGGAGCACTTGGAGAATTTTGGAGCTTGGAGGGAAGCTTGGACAAAGGGGAAAAGCTTAGAGTTTTTGGAAAGCATATTAGAGGTAGGGTTCTTATCCTTTTTTCTCTTAGTTTTGTTTATCTTATAAACTTTGCTTGATCAATAGAATAGTGTGTGAAATGATGTATGGTGAATGTGGTTGTTTGCTTGTTCTTGTCTTTTCCTTTGTTTCCTCTCCACCATCATTTGGAATGATGGTTTTTGGAGAATGTAGGGGAAGAGAGAGGGATTTCCCTCTCAAACCTCATGGTTGTTGGTCAAGCCATGAAGGTCCCTTCTCATCCCCTCATATGGTTTGAGGTGGGAGAAAGTTTCATATGGCTTGAACCTTTCCCCATTCTTGGTGAGGAAACCCTCTTGGGTTTGAAAATCCTCCCAAGAAGGATTTCTTTAGCATAAGGAGGAATAAGGAGGATGTATGATTAGGAGGTATAAGGAGTTTTTATATATATGTATTTATTGGTGCTCCTATGGTTGGACACCTTGTTTGGGCATCCTTCTTCCTCTCTTCCCCCTTGTGAGGTTGGCATTGTTCTCCTCATGTGTGGTTTTCATTGTATAGTAGGTCTAAGTAGTTGAATGGTCTTGTGTTTTCTCTTGTTGTGTGTTTAAACCCCATTATTACTTGTGCACATTGTGGAAGCTAGTTCCTCTCTCCCATGGGCTTGGGGGAGGCTAGCATGACTTCTAACCATGGAAAGGCATGTGATGATGCCTATTGGTTGGGTGGTAAACAAGCCATGTTCTCTTGGAGTTGGTTTCTTGTAGGAGTAATGGAGTTGGAGCTCAAGTTGGAGATAGTAGAGCATCTTGCCATCTTGGTCTTTCTCATCCTTGGAGGACATTGCCTTCACTTTGTAAATGATTGTGACTTGTCAAGTCTATACACTCTTGTAAATAACCATTTTGTACTTATTGGTTCTTGAAAATATTGGTCACCACAAAGAAAGTTTTCATTTTGTAGTTGCATGCATCTTGTAAAATGGTCATTTGAATTTATAATGAAACCAAGAACTTTTTATTTTCAATGCCTTCATTTGGAAAGATTTGTTGTTTAGGAATATGAAATATAGATATGCATTACATATAAAATCTGAAAGTTTAGCTTGCATTTTATTTCAACAAAAATATGGCACTACATTTTGGTATCAGAGCCGTGGTTCAAACACACGGACTCTTTGGGTAATTTCTGTTTTGTCATCTTATTGCCTTGTTTCAAAAAAAAAAAAAAAAAAACTATTTTTTTTTGTTGTTGGATTCCCCCTTGTTGAAATCTGCATTAATTATTTAACTATTTTGCATTGAAAGAAAGTTAATGTTATTGGGTTGTAGGATTTATTGAAATGATTGTGTTAGTTGTTTTACAATAGTTATCTTGCAAGTTTGGTAGTAGTATCCAATGAAATGAAATCAGTTTGGTTACCTTTGAACTTTATCTTCTTTTCCCATAAGAAACTAGATAAATGGACTTGTTGTAGTTAGGAAATATAGAATAAAATATGATCTATTAATTTCAGTTTGCCTTTCATTTGGAATATAGAGTATGTTGTGAACATGCTATAATATTGATATAGTTTAGTTTGATAATGCAAATACTTTTTCTTTTTCTTTTCAATAAGAGTTTGTTTTTTTTTTTTAATATATATATATATATGGTAAACAAAAAATATATATAATACCTGCGCCAAAGCACTTAGGAAAGCGAAACCTAACTACAACAAGACAATGTGCATACGCACTTAGAGGAATTGAAATCTAGACTAATATTTACAAGGGCAAACCTTTTATTTTCGTAGAAGAATGTTTGAGATACATTCCATTCTTGGAATCTCGAGTTCTTCACCGTCCAATGAGGCCAATTGGAAAGCATTCTTTGCTCTTGCACTTTGTGACCATGTATGGGCCACTCCAAATAGCATCAAATTTTGAATGCCTTCCCGGTTTTGCTCTGGTCGCATCCCATTTCAACACTAGATCTCCAACTTGAAAATATCTATCCTTGGCCTTTCTATCGAAGGTTTTCTTGATCAAAGTTTGATCCTTTTCCATTGCTTGGGATGCTCGATTTCTGATCTCTTGCAGCTCCATCAACTCTGCATATCTCACCTCTATGGGCTCAAATTCAAGTAACTCCAGCTACTTCATGAGTTCCAATGTTGGTAACTCAAGTGACATGGGAAAGATTGCCTCTCTTCCATAGACAAGCCTGAATGGAGAGTTACCTGTGGATCTTTTGGGAGTGATCCTATCAGCCCATAAGGCTGATTTCAGCTTGGTGTGCCAAGACTTCTGATTCTCATCAAGAGTTCTCCTAATGATCCTTAACAAGTTCTTGTTTGTAGACTCGGCCTGGCCATTACCCTGAGGGTAATAGTTCGATGAAGTGCTCAGGTAAATACCGTTCTTGACGGCCCACTCAGTCACCTTAGATCCAATGAATGCCAATGCATTATCAGAGATTATTGTGGCAGGTACACCAAATCTGGTTGTTATTCCCTCATAAAAGTCTAGGATGCTAGACTCATTTGCCTCTTTGAGTGCTACTGCTTCTGTCCATTTGGTGAAGTAGTCGGTGGCTGTCAAAATCCATTTATGCCCTTGGCTTGAATTGGGGTTAATGACTCCAATGAAGTCCAAACCCCATTGCATGAATGGCTGGTCAACTGAGATTGGATGCAATGGAAGGGCAGCAAACTTCTCTTTTCCTGTGAAGAATGCACAATTCTTACACCTCTTGATCCATGCATAGCAATCACTGAAGATTTTAGGCCAATAATAACCAGCCTTCATGATTTTTAGAGCTGTCACTCTTGGTGCAAAATGGCCACCAGCTGGTCCACCATGAAACTCTTCCAACACCCTTTGAATCTGATCTGTGCTAATGCATCTCAGCAGCACTCCATTCACATCTTTCTTGAACAAAACTCCATCAACAATGGCATACGGAACAACCTGCAACCTGAAGTGTCTCCTTTGGGTCTTGTTCATCTCTAGGGGGCACTGGCCTGTACCTAGGAAGTGCATAATATCTTGGGTCCAGCAAGGAGTGGGGGAAGCATCGTCTTCTTCTTGATTGCCACTTGGCTCATGATTGTCCTGGACTGTCAAAACAGCCTCTTCTTCGTTGCATACTTCCTTTTGCTTCCCCAAAACCAGTTGCTCACACAGTCCTTTCCCTCTTACCAGCTTGGTGATCTTGATATCAATGTCATACTCCATGACACGGGTGATCCAACCTGCCCTTTTCTCATTCAAATCCTTGTTGAGGAGGAAGTCTTTAACTCCAGCATGTGAGACCAGCAACTGGACCTTGTTGTTTGAGACTAAATGCTTGAATTTCTTCAAGCTTCTGATTACTGCAAGTACATGCTTTTCAATAAAAGAGTACCTCACCTCGCAGTCGTCTAGGCTCTAGCTGAAAAAGGCAATCGGTATGCTCATCATTATCTTTGTTCTGCTGTACCAGAATGGCAGAGATAGTGTCATCACCTCCAAATGCATAGAGGATGAAATCCTTGGAGAAGTCTGGGTTAATGAGAGTTGGTGCTTGAGAGATAGCTTCTTTGATTGCCTCAAAACTCTCCTTGCCTTCTACTATCCACTTAAAATCCATGCTCTTCTTTAACATTTTGGTGATGGGCTTGACAAGGGCTGTAAAATCTGGGATAAACCTACGGACAAAATTGATCCTTCCTAAGAAGCTTTGAAGAGCCTTCTTGTGACTTGGCAATGGCAGTGCTCTTATGGCTTCAACTCTCTCTGGGTCAATTGCCAGTCCCTCTTTCGAGACAATATGGCCAAGGAGCTTTCCTTCATGTGCAAGAAAGATGCACTTCTTGGGGTTCAAAGACACTCCGAACTTTCTACACCTCTGAAACACTTGCCTGAGGTGAAAGAGATGGTCTGCTGCATTCTTGGAGAATACAGTGATGTCATCAAGGTATATCAGCACTATCTTGTTGATCAAGCCCTTGAACGCCATGTCCATTGCCCTTTGAAAGGTAGCACCAGCATTTGACAGCCCAAATGGCATCTTCTTGTAAGCATACGTGCCCCATTTAGTTGTGAAGGCTGTCTTGAATTGGTCCTCTTCTTTTACCATCACCTGATTATACCCTGAGTAGCCATCTAGGAGAGAGAATCTCTCTGAACCGGATACTACTTGCAATATTTGCTCCATGGAAGGGAGTGGATAATGATCCTGAGAGATGCCCTATGAGGTCGAGAAGTCCACACACAACCCGATTTCTCCGCTCTTCTTCCCGACCGAACCAAGTTAGCAACCCACCTGAGTGCTTGATCGGGAATATAATTCTTGCCTCTATTAGCTTATTTAGCTCTTTCTTCATCAGAGGCTCAATGTGAGGGTTGATTGGTCTCTGCTTCGCTGATGGGCTTAGCATCGGATCGGATTCTATGGTATGTTGTGCCAAATTTGGATTGAATCCTCTCAAGTCTTCATAGCTCCAAGCAAAGACATCTGGAAATTCTTGGCAAAGCTAAACAAAATCAGATTTCTCTTGTGAGGTACTTTGCCAATCTGCAATGTTTTTCCTTCTTCCACTAAAATAGGCTATGAATCCTCACCCTTTACTTGAATGTTTGCCTTCTCCTAGGAATCGATCATTCGGGTTGAAGATTGACTCAAGGTTATGAGGCCTTTGGTAATTTGTTAGTTCTCAACCGCATCACTTGGTCACCATCTTTGCATGCAACTTGTCTTGATTCCTGGCAGAGAACTCAGCTTCTTCTTGTAGGAAATTGACGATTTGCTGGTCATTCTCAAACACTTGCCAACTGACATTGTTATCCGGCACTGAAGGCCTCACAATCACGTGGATGTTTGGCTGTACCTTGTCTTGTTGAATGCTTTTCATAATGTCAAAGGCTGCCCCTTTACCGCCGCAAGCCTCGGCAAGCCACTTGATTCTCTTTCCTGGGAATGGATTCGATGCCAAAACCTTCAAAATCTTCCATGAGGTCCCACACCCTGTTCTTGTAGCACCTGAGTAGATCATTCTTGGCAGCATGCCATCCCTTGACCTGATTTACAATCAATTCACTGTCCCCAAAGACTTATGATTCTTTATTTTTCTCTTGATTGCCCAATGCATCCCTTGCACCAAGGCTTCATATTCAGCAGTGTTATTGGAGCATGCAAATTGAAATCTAAAAGATGAATAGTACTTTATTCCTTGGGGTGAAACAAGCATGGCTCCACCTCCCGCACCTCGCCTACTCCTTGATCCGTCAAAAAAAACACCTGCCATACCTCGTTGTCATCATTATGGCTTGGCTTGGTGATCTTAGAACAGTTGATTTTCTTCGTGTATACAATAGACTCCTAGCTCAGATTCTTCTACTTCTTGATAGGGATCAAAAGCATGTATCTTGTTTGCCCATTCATCAAGAGTTAGGTCCGGGATACTTCCAACCTTGGTGTCGTCACCTCATCAAGTACTAGGGTGATCTTCTTGATCAAATGCGTTGAGCAATTGGCATTAATCTGACTTGGGGTGTAAGGCTCAATATGGAAGTTTGCAATGGGTTCGGATCTGATTGTGGCCTTAGTTCCATACCTTGTTCTAAATAAACATGTGAGACCAATGAGACAAATACCCTCCAATCTTGGTTTGTGAAGTCCTCGACAAGCAAAGGGCAAAGAGTGGTGGAAGGTCTATGATTGATACATCTTGTAATGTAGTGTCCTTTGGGGCTGATCTTTGTTGGAATGTTTTTGGTTGTTGGTGTTTCCTCGACCGCCTCACCCTCCACACCGTAGTTGTCACCATTAGTGCTTGATTGAGAGCACCATCAAGCACATGGATTGGTTGTGAGGCTCGTTGCATGGAAAGCACCAATCATATTCCTGAGCAATGTTGTTCTGTGTTGGCACTAATGCCTTAGAGGTAGATATGGCATTTGGATTATAGGGCTGGAATGGTCTATTGGTAGGAGGCCTTACTTGGCTTTGATTTTGATTCATATTTGCAGTTGGATTAGGTGGTCTTTGTGGTTGGTATGGCTACCTATTAGGCTGAGCTTGAGGTTGATAAGAAGGTCTCGAAACCTTGGGCTTCACGCTCTTAATAGTAACCAACTCATTTCCCAAATTTTCAGAATCAATCGTTTCATGACCTCTTGGAGTTCATTTGAAGCACTTGGAGATGAAGTGGAAGCTTCATTCGAACTCTGATTTCTAGGAGTGGGAACAGGAGCCAAAGTGGGTGCTTGACTAGTGCTTGGATTTTCTAAGTTTGGATACAAGGGCATAGGAGGCCTAGGAGCCAGTTTACTAGCTTGAATAAGATAGTTTTCGGCTCTAATGGCAATGCTATAAGCCATAGGGATTTTTGTGCCTCCCATGGACTGAATTAACATAGAAATATCAAAATTCAAAGCTTTAAGGTAATATAGAAAAGCACCTCCCGCTCGTTGGCTCTCGATCGCCACCATGGAATCATATCCCAAGACCTTTGAAATATGAAGTTGAAGTTAGTCAGCTGCTCATTGGGGGCTCTCTTGATAGTTGTCAACTGCTCCAAAAGAGACAAGTTGTCTCCCTTCTCTCCAAATTTCTCATGAAGTGCAATGCACAACTAATTCCAGTTTGTAATAGAACCAGCCCCAAGGCTCCTAAACCATTGCAATGCTTTACCCTTGAATGAAGATGCCAGTAATTTGACAGCCACTTGCATTTCATCGATTTCATGGATTGCACAAAGGTTAGCAATATCTTTAACATGATCACCTGGAGTAGTCTGATTTTCTCCAGTGAAGTAGGGAATGTTCTTCAAGGCTGCAATAGGAACTGGATGTTGTGCATTGAGAGCAAGTGGGCTGCTGCCTGTGAAGTTGACATAGGGGTTGTTCTGAGCCATTCTGATTGGTCTTAAAACCCTTGTATATTGAAAGAAAGGCCTGTCAGGTGGAGGAGTTGAGAGAGTTCTATTTGGTGGAGATGGAGACCTTTGAATCCTTCTTCCTCTTTGCCTTCTTCTCGAGAGATAACTGCAGGTATTCAAACAGCACCTCTTCTTCTCTGACTCTTGACCTTGTGGTGATTCTTCTCATGAGTTTTCAGGCCTGCACTGCTGAAACCAGTTGATTCTTCCCCTTAGAGTCGCCAGATATGCAAATAATAGCTCTTATAAGCAAGAAAACTGCAACAGATGCATATCAACTTTGCTGCAATAAAAATGAGACCTCTAGTGTCCCACAAGGCGTGCCAAAACTGTTGTTGCGAGACTCACAAAGCACCCACGGATGCAGATTAGGCTTCTAGGTTGATGTTCAGGCATCCAGTGTGATTGCACAACATGGAATCCTTTCTCCAAGTGTGGGACTTGTAAAGATGAGAAAGGATTCTCCAGAGAAGGCTAGTTCCTATTCCTCTGTTCAGATGCACACAAAAATGCAGAGGGTTTACTAAAACCTAATCTAACTTGTCAAGGAGATAGGGTGAGAAAATGCATAGAATAAAACCTAAACTACAGAGGTGATGCACCAAGGAATGTTAGACACTCATTTTGCAAATCTAACACAGACCACATAGATGCAATACAAACACTATGCATAGGTAACCAAACTGCAATAAGAGATCAAAATAACAACAATGAATACATGAGAGGGTTGAGAATCAATCACAAATATAATATATATATATATATATATTGCTCAAGAGTCGATACAAGATATTGCGGTGGCAAGAGGAAAAAGCGGCATTACAATCCATATGGGAGGTTTGAAAAGCTCCACAAATTCTCTCTGCGCAAGGGAAGAAGGAAGGATGCAAAACAAGAATGTCCCACCTGTTAAAGGAGCTCCTCTTTACAATATATACTAAGAATGAGAGAAGAAAGAGAGAGGAAAGTCGAATCTATCACAACCACTTCTAGATACATTTAAAATCATCTCATTATGGTAGAAGCGGCGGCATTATTGGCAAAACAGCGAGTGCCTAACAGAGCGGCGAGTCATCTCACGTGCATTAAAGTTGGTTGTTGAAGCATTACTTTTCATCACCACACGTCGAGATGTTTTCTTAATTTTCTCCTCCAAACAACACCAAAATGTAAGATTGATCCCGAGAATCATGTAGAGAATTTCAAGCTTTCGTTGATATCAAGAACGTGCAAATCGAGCCGGATCGAAAGATATGATGATCTCAAGATTTAGGGCACAAAACAAAGCGAAAACAAATTTTTAAATTTCTTTTCCGCGCTCGCCATCCGGACAACGCATGGCGGGCTCGATTCTCTCGAGCAATTCCCTCTCTCCACCTTTTCACGGGTTTTTCTTGTGGGCCCCTTAAACTTGGACACGTGGCACTATTTCATTGGTTTGGATCAGTGCTCGAAAACTCGCCCCTTTGACTTTTTGGACCTTTTTCCTTGACGACACGTGTCATGCTGTGATTCGTCCACGGGCCTGCCAGATTTTCACGTCCACCGCGTCTTTTTGTCCCGGATGTCCCAATGTTATCTGGGACAAATTCTTCCGGTTCGCCCGAAATGGGCTTCCACGTCCCCTTTCTGCCAGTGACACGTGGCGTTATCTGATTGGCTTTCGGCTCTTGGCCTATCGCGTCCCGCTGCGTTCCACTTGTCCTTGTGCTAAAATTTTCCATTTCGGCCGAATCGGCGATTCAAGGCCCTCCGCGCACTCATGGCCCAGATGTCCCAGTGCGAAAGTTTCCTGTTTCGGCCGAACCGGCCGGTTCGGGTCTTCCGCGTACTCTTGTCCCGCTTGCTCTCGGTGAAGGACTTGGACAAATTTTCTTTCTTTCGGCCGATTCGGGCATTTCGCGTCCATTTGTCCCAGATGTCCCTTTGCTTCGCGGGCCACCTGGAGGCATTTCGGCCGAACCGCACCTTGGTGTCCCGCATGTCCCAAATATTTCTAGGACAAGGACTTAGCCGATTTTCACAATTTTTTCTGGCCCAGGCTTATTTTCTGCAACTTCTCGCATTCTCTCAGAGCTCGTTCTTTTTCAGCCTGGGACTTGGGAATCCTGATGTATGTTATCAATTCAACCCTGGGGGGGTGAAATTGGATAATGTGTATACTTTGCATATCTCTGATGTCCATTGCAAGTTTTGGGAGTTGTGTTTAAGGGGTTTGAAATGGTGTTCTATGTGAACTTTATCCTTGGTCTGTGATGCATCTATCCATCCTCTCCATTGCTCACCTCTCTCCATTTCAGGCAGTTGGGTTTGTGATCAATAGTTCCCTTTTCTCGGTGCTATCACCTCTGTAGTGTAGGATTTCTTTATTTTCATGTTCTCTCTCTCTCCTTGGTCCCTTGGAATTGTTAGATTAGGAGTAGATAGTCGCATTTCCTTCCTTATAAGTAGTTTAGCACTAGGATTAGGAAGAGGAACCAACCTTCTCTGGAGGATCATTCCCATTTGCAAGTCCCACAGCTTGGGGAATGATCCAATGTTATGTAAATCACACCAAATGACCATGCCTTAGAAAAGCAGATCCATAACTCATTTGGAGGTGCTGTGATTTCACACTAATAGTGAGAGCCCCTACACTTAAGGAATGGATGATAAAATAGTTGAGGTTGATTATGATTATATAAAATAGAAAGACATCGCCAAGAGAGAAGAAGATCATAAAAAAGGGAACGCTAAGGAAAATAGGGTTTGAACAAAAATAATTTGATTCAAACTTTGGGTTCACCAAATGTTTGCACCTTGATTAAATTAATAATGTTAGGAGTACACTACAAGAGAGAATGTAAGGTTTTTTTTGCAGGGGTTGTTTTGATTAATTAACTTCCAACATTAATCATTCAATATTAGAACAATGCATTAATACTTGCAACTAGTGGTAATGATATGTGTAGACACAAAATTATGCACTTATTACTATTACATCACACCTCTAGTATGCCATTATATGTGTGATTCCTAAGCAAGAAAACTAGACATTGACAACACTTGTTTTGCTTTACTTTGACATTGTTTTATCTTTACATGCTTTCATTCTCTACTTTTCTGGAATTATCCCTTTGCTTTTGGACATCACACAATGTGTTACCCATCTTAGTATTTCCTCTTTTATTTTCAGATCCTTCGGACACTAGCACCCAATAGGGACATAAGTGCCATGACGTTATTGTCCCCTTTGGGTGATTTTCCCCTTTTTTTTTTTTTTTTTCTTATGTTTAAAATGCTATATCAATTGTTATCTTTTCTTAAATTATACTTATCACTTTGGGTTAAATTTTAGAGTTGTTAATGACGAAATTCAAGAAAAGGAATCATATATATATATATATATATATAATACATGACTTACTATCTATTCTAAGGGGAAAGAAAACAACTAAGAAATTGGACTATTACTTTCTATATACTACTTGGGAAAAATGAACATTTGAAGGGAAAATTTTGAATTCCATCACACACATTCATCTTATGGGAAAAGTAATTGTAGCTTGCTATCTTGGCACAATTGACACAAGAGAAAGCTAACTTCAGGGACACGGTTCTATCACACACACATTAGAACTACATTAAGTCTGAAATGTAGTGCACTTCTCAAATGATATTCACATTAGGGTAGCCGAGGTGAGCCCGACTAGAGCATATGCATATTTTATTCCATATAATGTGTGCTTGAGCCTTATGCAGGTAGCTAGGGTTTGTTTTTCAGGTACACGTGTAATAATAAAACCTTAAAGAGAAGTTGGAGAGACATAAATCAAAGTGAAGGCAACATGATCGAGACCATGAAAAGACTAGTTCCAAACTCATTGTCGGACACTAACACTCGGTCAAACAATAGTGCCTCGGGCGATCATGTCCCCTTTTGGGAACTATTTTCCAAAAGAATTTTATATCTTTGTTCTCTAGACGAAACACATTCATCCTAGATCCAACCTATTCCATCATTATTCCAAAGCACAAACCTAATATAAACAATAATAATTATATAAGTCACTATAATCCTCTTGTTACTTGCACTTGCTTGACATTGCATGTTATATCTTGTGTGTTTATGATATTTATTTGATTGATCTTAGTCCTCTAATTAATATTTAATTTTTTAAAACATTATGTGAACCTATTTATTGATCGAATCCACGTTTGTTATAGGGTCCCTATAGTGTTTGCATTTCGTATATGCTTGTGTTTTAGTTCTCCTTGTTCTTTCCTATTACAATGGATATCTCTATGACTGAGTTCTATAAATGTCATCCTGAATGTATACATGCTTTAATGAACACTATGGGAACTACTCCCATCCACTTAGATACCTCCCCTGTTTATGTCAACCACTAGATATCAACTCCCCTTGTAATAAACAACGAACATATTACTTTTACAATAGTTGATATCCCTTCCCAAACAATTTTGGCAATGCACCTCCACTAAACATTTAGGTTCATATTCATAATGTATTTGTTAAGCGTGCTTTGGTTGATAATGGATTTGGTCTTAATATATGCAACATCTCTTTTCTCCATCAAATAGGATTTTTGTTGCTGATTTAACTCCATCCACTCTATGTATTCATGGATTTGATAACACACCTAAGTGAGTATTAAGAAATATATCTACCCATTCTTGTAGGAGCATGTTCTCTTAATGGTTTATGTCATGTTATGCCTAATAATCTCAATTATAATCTTCTTCTTGGTCATTCTTGGTTACATTATATGCATGTAGTACCTTCTACCCTCCATGTGCGAGTCAAACTATTACATGAGGGTGTCATATATGATGTTTTGGTTGACCAATCCCCCTTTACTTTTTGTGACACTATTGAGCATGAGCACACACATACTCCTGAGGATAACTCTACCAAGCCTATTACTCGATTATAACTCCTATGGCATTGGTTATAAGTATTTCTACAACATTGTTTTTCTAGCTCAGACTTAGCGAGAAATGGCCAAGGTATTACTTGAGCCTATTTCTCTTCCTAAGAAATTTGATAAAGCTAACATAGGGTTTTATCCTCATTTATCTAGGGCCCTTTTTAGGGAACACGCTTTCTTCCTACCAACTCTCTCTCTAAGGTCTGCACCACTTCATATACACATACACTTGATTTATTTCAATCACACCTCTTTGATGATAATACCTCTCCTGACCTACCCCTTTTATATGAATATCATAATGATAAGGCCCTCCTAGAGTACATCAGAGCCTATAAACATCTCCCTTCACATCATGATAAGAAGAGGTTCCCCCACTCCTTACATGTTTCCACATACTTTGGTGAGAGTGATCCTGCTAGTACAAATACCGATACCCATGATACTACACCCACACAACCATATATTGAGGATCAGTCTACACTAATAAATGAAGAAACTACACCATACAACTTAGGCAAAGTGATGAGGATCCACACTTAGCTCTTTTCACATCCCCTCTTAGTGATAATGAGAAAGATGATATTTAGCAAGTTTACAAGAATTCTTTGATTTATTTTCTTGGGACTATAGTGATATGCATGATATCGACCGTTTTGTAGCCATGCACAATATCGTGCTTCATGATGACACTAAAGTTGTGCAAAAAAAAATATGTACACATGCATTCATGTCATGTCAATTTGCTTCTTACATATTTACCTCCATTATCTCTTCCACATCCACTTACACTTCACATCATGTTGACTTACTTCTAAATTATTTTCCACTTGACATCATCTCCTACACCCCTCATCATACTTTGTGCACTCATTGTCTTTCCCCACCTATTTCTCAAAATCCCACACAACTTGCTTGCATGCCTTTATCTCCTAAGGACTTGGTTGTACATTCTAGACCACTTGAAATCACCTCATACATCCCTCATTCTATAACACGTAACCACCTTCTTGTCCGCATTCATTGCACGACCATATCATTAGCTCTTATGATTCCTTCGGGTATCCACTTGTTTTCTACTCCTCAACCCCCATTGTCATCTCTAGCATAATGTTTCATATTACTTTATCTCCTACCATGGATCCATTCTCAAGTCCTCATCCACCTCACACAACCACACATCCACCGCCCTTAGCATCTTTCTTAATTGTTTAATTTTCATACTCACACCCTCCATTCACTTTCTTCTTTTGGATTCTATTTGGCATCATTTCTTCACCTTTACTCCACATCATACAATGTAATCAATTTCTCTACCTCGTCTACAAACTTATTCTCTACATCATATCTCCCATTCATCTAGTCCTTAAAAGGAATGGGGAAATCTCATGTGTCTCCACTATTCCCACTCTTATCATTGTGTACATCTCACTTCTCTTCATTTTTCGTGTCTTTGAGATATGATCTACTCATCGACACAAACACAAACACACACATCCACACATAGCTAAACATCTTTCAAAATCTAAAAAAATAAAATATCTCAAAAATTTCAATGAGCAACACTTGCTCATGTATTTTCTTCCATCACTAATTATCCATTCATTCATATTTCATTCCAATTATTTGTCCTTTATTGCTCCATTTATGCATATTTCATTCCAATTCTTGGTTCACTATTACATAATTCATTTACAAATAAATCACATTCTATGTCATGGTTTTTTTCCTAGCTTTTGGTGACCTATTAATCAACCTGTATTCAATTTTTATGAGTCAATAGTCTCTACTGCAGCCACTTAAACCGGTCTCTTGCTACCGATGAATAAACAATAATTGCCCTCTTAGAGATCCATGCACTATCTCACACTTAACAACTTGTTGTGAAGGCCACATGGAATTATCTATTGACGCTCACCAATATTGTCTCCACACCCTCCATTAAGAAACTAATGGTTCTAAACCCCTATCAAATAAAATTAAGAGAGTTAAATATTTTATAAAAAAATAAAAAATAAAAACAAAGTAAAATATTTCAAAAAGGAAATATCAAAAGTATCAATCTCAGTTCTCTTTCTAGTATCTCTACTAGGTCTATGGATTCCTGGATGGCAATAGAGAAATGTTGTGAATATAATCAAATGCATCTATGTTGGGGCAATGAATTCTTAGATGAAAGTGTAGAAATTCATAGATTACAATTTCCCTCCATCCCATCAATCACCTACACATTGGTCTATATTTTCACTTACTATCTTATGGGTCTTCGCTTCAATCAATATATAAATTTCACATGCACAAATAGGATCTCAATGAGACACAACACTAGTATTTCACCAAGTGATGTTTTGGCCTTGTTCAAACTCCTATTTTAACTCAATACTTGTCTCATGATTCATGCCTTCCAACTCATCATGTTATTCATCAACAATCTTGTTTCAAAACATGTTCCCACACATACACAACTACTACACTTTGTCATTGCAACCTTATCACTTACATACTTGAAGTCTATTTCTACTTAGACTAAACATTTGTAGGTTTTTGCTTCCTTCTACATGAATTTTCCTAACCACCACTTTGTATGTCATTTAACTTGCAAGCATTTTCAATTATCACTATTGGATTGAGACAATAATCCTCTCCCACTTGTAGACAAAAAATAACACACTTGGTTACATTTCTAGGTCCTAATCACATACCACTATTCATATGATTCCTAAGCAAGAAAACTAGTAATTGACATCTATCTTTGGCCTCTTTTCTATCTTTCTTGTTTCCTCTTTGGTTTTGCACACCCCACAACCTAGTCTGATATTCATTTCTCTAGACACCAACAACTAACCAGGACACCAACCCCCATGCGCCCTCATCCCCTCTGGGCACCCCGACCTCTTTGTATTTTACTCACCCCTTTTGGGCCTCTATTACCTTTTGAGAATCTTATTTTCTTATGGGTCAGCCTTTTAGTTGTCAATTACAAAATTCAAACAAGGGAATCATATAAATACAAAGCTATGTGACCATAATAAAGGACCAAACTCTAAGCATCTGTTATTACCACCTAAGGTTATATCCAAAGAAATTCTAAGAGCATCAAGTCATTCATCTAGCTTCACTCAAGGGACAAGAGGTTGTATTTTCTACATACACGCATAAGAGGTGAAGTTCATTTTTCCATCCACATATCTATTTACATTGGTACATTTAGTTATTGCTCATTATCAAGTACATCTTGCACAAGAGCTTCCCAAGGCACAATTTCTACACACTAATTAAGCAAATATTGGAAAATATATGTTAAATCCTAATTAAATTACATCGCAATGATATAACAATGAAGTACAAATTTTACACAAGTAAGTAAGCTAATAAATTTGAAACCCTAAGTGCAAGAGAAGGGGTAAGATAAGTAAGCGATTTCGTAATAATCCAAAAGTTGTGCCGAGCTGGAATAGAGGAAATAGGAAGGTAGAGTGTCACAACCGAGCCGGAAAAATTGTGCGAGCATAAGAAATGTTGGGACTAGGGCTCCTTGATCATGTCGGGGCTTCGGGCATTGTATACCACTGTTGGGCGCACATGACTGTAAAAATGGCTGGAAATTGATTTCTTTTGTGTCTCTTCTACGTCATTGCATTTCACTTTTGATCGCCTATATGTCACACTAAGTCCGCAAGATTCACTGTAACTTGCAAAGAGAAAGAGCACCTGTAAAACCCCAAAACACATCAAATCCTAAAAAGAAAAATATGCAAATGGGGAGTTAGACTGACCCCGATGGTCACCCGACTGAGTGAACTTACGATCCAGGTGTTACACTACATTTCAAACTCCATATAGTTATACGTGTGTGTGTGTGTGTGTGTGTAGAATCATGCCCTAGGTGGCTCTTGTGCAAACACACTTACAGTTAGAATCATGAAATAGATAGATGTAGAAAAGATGTAGAAGATGTAGATAGATGTGCATGAAAAATGAACTTCCCCTCCTATGAAGTGTATGTAGAAGAATGCAGTCCCTTGTCCCTTGAATGGATGCTAGATGGATGCTTTGATGCTCTTGAAATGCCTTTGGATGCAACCTTAGGTGATGATAGTAGATGCTTAGTGCTTGGTCCTTTATTATGGTCACATAGCTTTGTATTTATATGATTCCCTTATTTGAATTTTGTAATTAACCACTAAAAAGATGGACCACCAAGAAAATAAAATGCCCAACAACTAAAAGGACCCAAAAGATGTGAGCAAGATACAAAGAGGTCGGGGTGCCCATAGGGGATGGGAATGCCTAGGCATTGGCATCCTAGTTGTGTGATGGTGTCCAAACTCAGAAAAACTAAAGTGTCAAAGGTTAGACTGGGAAAGAAGGTGTGTAAGACCAAGAAGGAAACTAGAAAGAAATAAAAGAGGCCAAAAACAATGGTCAATTAGTACTTTTCTCACTTAGGAATCATATGAATAGTGGTATGTGATCAAGACCTAGAAATATACCCAAAGTGTGTGATTTAGTGTCTACATTTTCCCCACTTTATGTTGTTGAGTGAATGCTCGATAACATAAAGTAGATAAGAGATGTGTACCTAATAACCATGTAGATCGATGGTGAAAAGCATGCCGAGGAGACAAGAAAAAGCGTGGAGTGATAAAAAATGAAGCGTGGAAGCTAGAGAAGAGGAAGTGAAAAATGACCCTAGGGGTGAAAGTGTATGTGTATATGTATGTTGTGTTGTACTATTTTCAATGTCGTTTTGATGCTTGATGATGTGATTATTTCTTCCCATAAGGATAAACTGTAAAAGAGAAGAGAAAAAGAGTAGTCAAAGTCATGTATATGAAAAATTTGATCCAAATGTGTAAAAAGTGTGTAAAAATGTAAAAATGTAAAAAGGAACATGTGCACATGATTTGTGATGAGTGAAAAGAGAGTAAAGGATCTGAAAATGTTGTAGAAGAATGAGTTTTTGGGCGATCTCATGCCAAGAATGAGTTTTTGGGTGATCTCACACCAATAGCACCAAGTGTAAGTTTTTTGGGTGATCTCACGCTACAAGTGCGGAAGAAGTGTAGGGAGAAAGGTCTAGTGTTATTCTCCAACTTTGACTACTTCCCAAGAAATATAAACACCACTGCAGATGGTGTGTTCAAATTCAATCCATTTTTGATCCAACGCAAAAATAGAAAAAAGGAGAAAGCATGCATGTTGATTGTTGAGGACTATGCTTGTCTTGAGAAAAATTTTGTGTAAACTACTAAAAACTATGTTTCAAAATCGAGAAAAATATGTAAATCGCCCCTGGTCATAGGCACCCAGGAAGGGTCAGGGAGCACCCATGTGCTATTGTTTGTGTCTATGCAGTGCATTGGTGTCTATGTTGTTAAAGACCCAAGTCAGATTTGGGCCATTTTTGAGACTAAGATGTGTGTTATACCAAGTATTTAAATTGTGTTGTATGTACTAGTGTGATTGTGAACTGTTGAATGGGGTGTTGATTCACCTAATGATGTCCCCCTCATTTGGGGTGCATGATGTCATCGCTAGAGTGGATGTGGCCCAAAGGAGGACCAAAAACTGTTGAACTAAATTGATTCCCTATAGGGGGGGAATGTGCTTGGTAGAAACCAAGGCACACACAAAAAAGTGGTTGAAAACAAGTGTTAGTGTAAACAAGACAAATACGCATATAAAAGACAATATGTAAGCTAACAAGAAAGAAGACAATGTAGACATGAAAAAGTGGGTTTCAAACATGGGACATCACTCACAATGTTTGCAAGACAATCGAGGCCAAAGTGGCCAAAAATCATACATTGTGCACACAAGACAAAGGGCAAAGCCCACAAACAAACAAACAATGGAAAACAATGACAAACAAAAATGCAAAAGTAATAGAACAACCATGGTAGCAAATAGTTCTGCAAACAAATATTGCACATGAAGCACCCATTAGCATGTTAGAAAGATAAAATTATGTCAAAGTGTGTATGATCTGATATAGTAGTGTGCTAGTATGAATAAGAAATAGTATAAAATGAAACAATAACACTTGTGATGTGTATGAAAGTAGATGCCCCCAGAGCATTGTATGGGACTAGTAAGAGGTATTATGCCAAACATCCATGTTATGTGTAAACAATCTATGTAAAGTATGCATTCACAACTAGAAGGAAAGTGACACACATGTGTATATGATAAAGATAATGACATATAAATATTTGTCTAACATAGTAAGCAAAGTGTACATGTAAGTAATAAGTAAGCAAGAACAATGTGCAACCAAGATATGCAATATGTTGTGAGTGTGAAATGGAATGGAATGCAAAGTGTGAGTGTGATAGGCAGCATGTGCCCCCTAAGTGAATGTGAATGAGTATGCATGAGATGAGGTTCATTTATAAATTCCCCCTCAAAGTCAAGAATGAACCATAGAACAAGAGTGTGTCATCGGGAAATGGTTTGAAATTGTGTGCTAGAAAAGATATATGATCAAAGCATAAAGCGTAGTAGAGAGTGAGTGAGTGTGGTGAGGTTCATTTTAGATTTAGACCCTCAGCAGTCAAGTATGAACCATGGAACTAGAGTGCATCATAGGGAAGTGTGTCATGTGATGAATGTGTGATTTGAGAAAGATGTGTCGTGAATGCGCCGAGTGTGAAATGTGTCAGTGTGTGATGATGTGAGGTTCATGAATGTAGTGAGCCCTCAATAGTCAAGTGTGAACCATAGCACAAGAGTGCATCATCGGGTAATGATGATACAAATGTATCAAGATGTGCAAGATGACATGTGTGAAAGACTAGATGCAAAGTAAGAAGTGAAAGTAGAAATGTGAGACATCTGATAATGCTAGAAGGGGGGAAGAATAAGCATGATGCCCCCAAGTGTATGATGAGAAGAATGATCAAGTAACATCATCTAAGAGATCATCATTTTCATGGTCAAAATCAAATGGAGATGCATCAGAGACTTGGTAAGCAATAGTATGTGGTTGATCAAGTAAGGAGCCATTGCGGTGTAGATTGTACATGCCCATTGCATATTCTTTCGTCAGTGAAAGGTGGTAATGGACATCCATGTGCATACCAATGAGTAAGATTTTGTGAATAGCCAAGAAATGAATCATTTTGAAAATGAAAACATGACCAAAGGGCATGGGGAATGAAATGTTGATATGATTAGGATCTAAAGTGCCACCAATGTAGTCAAGCCATGATTTTCCAAGAGTAAGTGGTGAAATGTGAAAGAGTGCGCAAAAAAAAGACAACGATAGATGAAATACTCAGAGGCCATAAGCAACAGTAATGCAAACATATCCATGATATAAATGAGGAACATGTGATGGAGGGATGAGATCATCTAATGTGAATCCAAGCCGATTCAAGCCATCATGTGTGTAAATAGTGTCAGAGAAAGTGGGATCGAATGGAATGTGTAACTAGTAAGCATTATTCATGAAGAGAGTGCATGTGAAAGGAGGAAGTGAGGAGACAAAGATTGCTCTGAGAGAAGATGATGAAGGTGGTATGACATCCGATGTATGGACAGACCCTCGATAAAGTACCATAACATTAGTAAAAGGAGGGGTGATAATGAGTGGATGGAACAACATCTAATGTACAAATAGTTCCTTTGAGTGGAGGAAAGTTGTTTGGGTAATGCGTATGGGTGTGGATCAGGAACATGATGTATAATAATAGAAGTAGGAATAGGTAATGCAATAGTTGGATCTAGGCGACAATATTGGAATGGGGATTACTATCAAATGGGAACTCATATTCAAAGCCCTCATGTAAGAATTTAACACACATTGGTGAACTATAGAAGACATTGCTTGCATTTTATGAAGCCATGGCCTACCAAGTAAGCAATTATATGGAATTGGGATATCAATAAAAAAATAAAACTAGAATAGTTTTTGGCCCAACTATGATGAGGAAAAGCAATAGTGCCTATGCATGGATGCGTAGTAGTGGAATCATATGCTCGAACAGAAATAGATGTTGGGTTAAGAATATATGTGGAAAGGCCTATAACTTGAATGAATGATAAAGGACAAAGATTGAGCTCAAATCCATTATTGACTAAACACGTTTAACACCCAAGTTATTGATGCATATATATAAAGGAGGATCATTTCATAAACAGAAATATTGTTAACTATAGTAGATGGAAAAGTAATATGTTGAGAAAATGCATCTATGAATGTCTGATAAACAATGTCCAGATGAGTAGTGGAAGGAATATGAGTAGTAGCCAAAAGAGTAATGATTTTAGCATGACACTCAAGGATTGGCTAGCAAGAAATCATGAATAGAAATATCCATGATGAGAGGAGCCTAAGAAAAATGCAAGAAGTGATGAAATGAGGATCTAAGAGTGTTCAATGAGATGGGTTCACCAAATGATTTAAAAAATATTGAAATATATAAATGCTAAATCTAATTAAGTCACAATATTGATATATAATAAGCTCAAAGTTTTGACACAAGCAAGTAAGCTAGAAAAAAATGAAAACCCTAAGTGAAGAGAAGGGATAAGATAAATACTTAGCTGATTTCACAATAAAATTCAAAGTGTGAGCATAGAAAATGCTGAAAATGCAGAAGAAAAAAGACTGTCACATCAATCAAGCTCAAAAATTGGGCACTATAGACCATTGTGGGGACCTAGGGATTATGAGGGATCTGGGCAAATGGCCAGTAGAACTCTCTGATTTCTTCCATGTCACTCAAAACTTATAAAGTGATGAGGGTCAAGATGTTTTTGTTCATATGTCACAATATTTGATGCTTGATTCATGAATTCACCGAAACCTACAAAGAGAAAGAGCACCTACAAAACCCCAAAACACATCAAATCCTAAAAAAAAAAAGATGCAAATGGGGAGTCGACTGACCCCGGTGGTCACCCAACTGAGTGAACTTACAATCCGGGTGTTGCACTACATTTTAGAACTCCATGTAGTTTTACATGTGTGTGTGTAGAATCGTGCCCTAGGTGGCTCTTGTGCCAGACACACTTAAATAACAAGAAATAGATAGATGTAGAATATGTAGATAGATGTGTGCATGGAAAAATGAACTTCCCCTCCTATGAAGTGTATGCAAAAGAATGTAGTCCCTTGTCCCTTAAATGGGTGCTATATGGATGCTTTGATGCTCTTGAATGCCTTTGGATGCAACCTTAGGTGATGATAGTAGATGCTTAGTGTTTGGTCCTTTATTATGGTCACATAGCTTTGTATTTATATGATTCCCTTGTTTGAATTTTTAATTAACCACTAAAAGGCCGACCACCAAGAAAATAAGATGCCCAACAACTAAAAAGGACCCAAAATATGTGAGCAAGATACAAAGATTTGGGGGATGCCTAGAGGGGACAAGGGCGCTTAGGGGCTGGTGTCCAAACTTAGAAAAACTAAAGTGTCAAAGGTCATACTAGGCAAGAAGGTGTGTAAGACCAAGAAGGAAACTCGAAAAGAAAGCAAAGAGGTTGGGGTTTTGTAGGTTATATTTCTCTTTTCGAGTTACATGAAAATTCTGCAGACATAATGCAACATATAGGTGACCAAAAACAAAGGTTAGAAACCACCTTGTGACACAAGAAAAACCATATTCGAGCATTTTTGCAGTCACAAGCGCCCAAGTATAAGTCTTTGACACCTAGGTACCCTTGCCTCGGTCCAGGCACCTTGGTCTAGGCTCATCCAAAAATTACAAAAATTTTGAGTGTGGTTGCAACAGTCTCCTCCTCCAGTTCATTAGTCTTCCAGTCCAAAACATTTCGGGATCAATTTTGAAATAATTTTTCTTTTATTCCCTCTCTTGCACTTAGGGTTTTAATTTTCATTAGCTTGTTACTTGGGTCAAATCTGTGCTATAACATTTATTTATCATATACAAATCTGAAATATCTAGGGTTTAACATAATTTTATATGTTAAATCATTTGGTGAACTTGTCTCATTCAAACACTCTTAGGTCCTCATATTATCACTTCTTTCATTTTCCTAGGATCCTCTTATCATGGATATCTCCATTCATGATTTCTTTCTATCCAATCCTGATTGTAGAGCTAAAATCATTTCTCTCTTGGCTAATACTCGCATTCCTTCTACTACTCATCCGGACATAATATATCAATCATTCGTAGATGCATTCTCTCAAAGAAATCAATTTTCCATATTATATAGCTGACAATCTTTCCATTTGTGACAATGATCCTCCCCTATATATATTGTCTCACATTTATAACATGGGTATTAAGTGGACTATAATCGATAATGGATATGAGCTCAATCTTTGTACTTTATCACTCCTTCATAATATTGGCCTTTCCTCACCAATGTTAACCCATCCTCCATTTCTCTTCGTGCATATGATTCTTCTACGCATCTGTGCATAGGCACTATTACTTTACCTATCACATTCAGGCCAAAAAATATTCTTACGGTATTATTTGTTATCAATTTCCTAGTTCAATACAATTGCTTACTTACTTGTAGGCCATGGCTTCACGCCATTTACGCAAGCAGTTCCTTCTACAGTTCACCGGTGTGTTAAATTATTACATGAAGGATTTAAATATACCATAGTCATTGATCATGACCCATTCAAATATTGCTGCCTAGATCCAACCACTGCATTACCTACTATGAATTCTGCTCTACTGCATCGTTTATGATCAATAACCCAGACTATCTGTCAACTTGCCTCCACTCGAAGGAACTGTTTATGCATTGGATGGTGTCCCATCCACTTCACCTACATCCTCTCCTTCTACTAATGTTATTGTACTTTTTGGAGGTTTATCCATACATTGGACGTCATTTCACCTTCCTCATCTTCTCATGAGCAACCTACATCTACGCTTCCTCCTTTCACATGCACTCTTTTCATGAATAACTCTTATTGGAAACACATTCCATTTGATCCCACTTGTTTTGACACTATTTTTACACATGATGGATTGACTCGGCTTGGATTCAAACTCAATGATCTCCTCCCTCCACCTCATTCTCCTCATCTCTATCATGGATATGTTCGCATCACTTTTTCTTATGGCCTCTCGCATATTCCATCTATCAAGATTTGTTTCACTCACTTCTCCACTTACTCTTGAGCAGTCTTGGCTTAACTACATTAGAGGAACTTTAGATTTTAGTCCTATTGACATCATATTTCCCATGCCTTTCGGTCATTTTTTATTTGCAATGACTCATTTCTTGGATACACAAAAATCTCACTCACTGGTATGCACATGGTTTCCACTACCACCTTTAATTGATGAAGAATATGCAATGGGCATGTACAATTTACACCACAATGGATCTTTATATGATCATCCCCATACTATTTCTTTCCAGGTATTTGACACTTCTCCATTTGGCTTCAACTATGACAATGATGATCTCTTAGATGATGTTACTTGATTCTTTCCCACACCATACACTTTGGGGGCATCACACTCATTCTTCCCCCTCCTAACATTATCGGTGTATCTCTCATTCATACTATCATGCTTCGTGTTTCACACCTAGTATTTCTCATTCATTGTACACACATTGATACATGTAACATGCATCGTTATTACACTATGATGCATTCTTGTGCTACGCTTCACACTTGACTGTTGAGGGCTCACTACATCCATGAACCTCACACACTGCACATTTCATGCTTTGCGCTTTATGATACATCTTACTCGCATTATATTCTCATACATCACACTACCTTATGACACACTCTAGTTCTATGGTTCATACTCGACTGTTGAGGGTCTAAATCTGAAATGAACCTCACCACATTCTACACTCTATTTATTTATCTTTCTAGCACACACAATTCAAACCATTTCCCGATGAGGTAATCTTGCTCTATGGTTTATTCTTGATCTGCCGAGGGGGAATTTATAAATGAACCCCATCTCATACACATCCACAGACATCCTCTCGGGGTCACACTTTGCTCCTCTCACAATCACATTCCATCTCACTCATTCACAACATGTTGCATATCTTAGTCGCACTTACTCTTGTTTGTTTTTACTCACATGTTACACTTTACTTACTATGTTAGCCAAATATCTAATATGTCATTATCTTTATCATATGCACATGTGCGTTCACTTTCTCTCTAGTTGTGAATGCAAACTTTTATAGATCCTTACATGAAACATTGATGCTTGACACCACACCTCTTACCAATCCCATTGAGGATCCTGGGGCATCTACTTTCGTACACACTACAGGTGATATTGTTTCATTTTATACTACTTCCTATTCTTACTATCACACTACTTTATCGATATATACACATCTTGACATACTTTATATCTTTCTAACATGTTAATGGGTGCTTCATGTGCAACATTTTCTTTGTAAGAAATATTTTCCACCATGGTTGTTTGATACTTTGTTTGTCATTGTTTGCCATTGTTTGTCATTGTATGCCATTATTTGAGGGCTTTTCCTTATGCCTTGCTTGATCATTGTGTGTATGTTTTTGGTTGCTTCATCTACGATTGTCTTGCGACATTGTGAGTGATGTCCCATGTATGAAACCTTCTTTTTGAGGTCTTTTTTTTTTGTTTGTACATTTGTTTGATACACTATTTTTATATTACATATTTGTCACTTTTCTACTAACACTATGCATCTAGCCACTTCATTTACATGTGTCTTGGTTTCTACCATGCATGTTCCCTCCCCATGCAGGTATCGTTTCATATAAGCATTCATTCCTCTCCTTTGGGCCACATCCTCCTAACAATGTCACATGCACCATAAATGAGGTGGGCACACATTCGGTGAATTAGTCACCACATACATAACATCATAGCTTTGGTACAAGCCTACACAAGTACACGAACAAAATAACATACTGATACACAGAAAAGCAGACTGATTCGACTTGGGTCCTCAATTTAGCATAGATACCAGTGCCTAGATACAAAAACTAACAATTGGGTGCTCCTGACCTTTTCTAGGCACCTATGACCAGGGGGCAATTATAGTTACTTTCTCAAATCATCACATTTTTAGTAGTCTACATAGCAATATTCACAATACACGCATAGTCCTCCAACAATCAAAATGCATTCTATCTTCTTTTTTCTACTTGGATCAAACTAGATCAAACATAGAACAAAGCAAGATCACACCATCTATAGTGGTGTATAAATTGGGAAGCAATCAAGGATGGAGAATAAAACTATACCTTTCTCCCCAACACTCTTCTACCATGGCATGAGATCACCTAAAAAAACTCACACTTGGCGTGAGATCACCCAAAAACTCACACTTGGCATGAGATTTCCCAAAAATTCACTCTTTATGTGAGATCACCCAAAAACCTTTCTCTTCTACATCATTTTCAGTGACAGTTTCTATCCTTTTCATTCATCACAAATCGGGTGCACACATTCATCTTACATGCTTTTACATATTTTTCATAACACGTGACTTTGATTACTCTTTCACTCTTCTTTTGCAGGTATGTCCTTAATACACAACAAGAAATAGCCCTTCATCAATCTATAACAACAACAGGTACAACACGGTACAACTCATATGCTTCACCCCTAGGGTCACTTCCTCTTTCTTAGCTTCCACGCTTCATCTTTATCACTCCACGTTTTTTCTTATCTCCTCAGCACACTTTCGCCATCGATCTACATGGTTATTATCAGGTATGCATCTCTTATCTACTTTATGTTATCGAGTATTCACTCAACAACATAAAGTGGGGGAAAATATAGACACAAAATCACACACTTGGGTACATTTCTAGGTCCTAATCACATACCACTATTCATATGATTCCTAAGCGAGAAAACTAGTAATTGACATTTATCTTTGGCCTCTTTTCTATATTTCTTGTTTCCTCTTTGTTCTTGCACACCCACATTCTAGTTTGATCTTCATTGCTTTATCTTTATTGACTCTGGACACAAGTGCCTAGGCAAGACGCCCGCGCCCAATCACCCTCGTCCCCTTTGGGTGCCCCTAACCTCTTTGTATCTTACTCGCCCTTTTTGGGCCTCTTTTATCTTTTAGAAATCTTGTTTTCTTATGGGTTGACCTTTTAGTTTTAAATTACAAAATTCAAACAATGGAATCATGTAAATACAAAGTTATGTGACCATAATGAAGGACCAAGCTCTAAGCATCGACTATCGGCACCTAAAGTTGCTTCCAAAGGCATTCTAAATGCATCAATGCATTCATCTAGCTTCACTCAAGGGACAAGGGACTGTATTTTTTGCATACACGCATAGGAGGAGATGTTCATTTTTCCATCCACACATCTAATTACATTAGTACATCTAGATATTGCGTGTTATCAAGTGCATCTTGCACAAGAGCTTCCTAGGGCACAATTTCTACAAACATACACCAGAACTACATGGAGTCTGAGATGTAGTGCAGCGATCGGTTGTAAGTTCACTCAGTTGTCACCGGGGTCAGTTTAACTCCCCATTTACATTTTTTTATTTTTAGGATTTGAATTGTTTTGGGGTTTTCCATCTTATCTTTCTCTTTGCGAGTTACATGCGAATTCTACGGACATAGTATGACATACGGTGTGACCAACGACAAAGGTTAATGACCACCTTGTGACATAAGAAAAATTAGATTCCAAGAATTTGTAAAGTCACGAGACATGTAGTAGAGGTATTTTCGCCCTACGCACCCTTGCCCCAACCCAAGCTCATCCGACAATTATGGAATTTTCTCGGTGCAATTGCGATAATATCCTACTCTTGTTCATTAATTTTCCAAGTACATAGAACTTCGTGATTTATTGCAAAATTAGCTAAGTCCTCTACTCTCTCTCTCTTGCATGTAGGGATTCATATTCTTTTTGCTTATTTCTTGTGTCAAATATGTATTATAGCTTTTATTTATCATATGTGACTTTGAAATATCTAGGGGTTAACATAATTCTAATTTTGTTAAATCAACCACAAGGGTGGGCTTGCGTAATCGAGAAATCGAGTGATAGGGGAACTAATGGGTTATCAACCTATAAGTATATGACTTGTAAGAAGTGACAAGAAAAGGTTCCTAAGAGGCTACAGAATCCATGGTGGGTTGGGAAACACAGGATCATTGTGATTAGGATATAATTTGGATTTTTTTAGGGTCTTGGCAACTTAAAACAAGCACAAACTTGGAAAGAGTGTAATTTATAAGTGATCAGTATCGATTGTTAGGATTGGTATCGATTTGTAGGATCAATATCGATTCATCCATAATCGACACCGATTGTGAATCGACATCGATTGAGGTGGGATGCCTATACATGGAATTCGTGTAATCATGGAAATTCATTTTGCTCATTTTGTTTATTGCTATAAAAGTGATATTTTGTTATTATGAAAGATGGAGGCTAGTGGGAGTGGACATATGAGGCTATGAACATCTCAAATAAAGGTACGGATTTTTTAATGGTTTTTTTGCTATTTTGAGATATAAGATTGACATTGATTCTTTGGGATCGACATCAATTTGGCTATAATTGGTACCGATTCGATAATCATGGTCGATTACATGGATCAATGTTGATTGGGTATGTTTTTGTTGGTTTTTTATTTTTGGATAATTTTTGTGTTATCGAGCTAGTATTTCTTTGTATGTGTTTTGTGAATACAAGTGAAGAGACGCCTAGTGACGATTGATCGGAGTACCACCATTGTTAGAGTGGTTATGCAAGAACATGAATGATGATGATTGGACTACCTTGGAGGTGTTGGGGTTGGGTGGATTGTGTCATTATAGATGTGTCCATCAAGATTTAGAGACGATGGTGGTATTGCTAGATCAATGGGATGCGGCCACATGGAAAATTTTGTTACCTCTGGGGAGATTACCATTACTCTAGAGGACATTTATCAAATTGTGCATTTGTCGATTCAAGGTGAGGCCATTGTTCCTATTGATGAGGCAGGGTAGGGTACATCGATGGTGAGGTTATATGGGTATGATGCTTTGGATGTAGCATATGATATAGAGAGTTTATTTTGAGTATTTTGGAATGATGGAATGGATGGGAGTATAATGATTGTCATGATCATGGTGGGGATTAGTTGCTATGCTTTATCGGATTCATAAGGGGGATGATTTCCATGGTCGTTGATTGGGGTTTTCATGGATATGGTGGAGTATCAGACCATTTTTTCTTGGGGTCCATCTTTACTAACACAAATCTATAGAGAGTTGTGGGAGTGGTCCTCAGGAGGAGATTCAGGCTAGATGTGACATTTTTGTTACAGTGTTGAGCTTACGAGAACATCAAAGTGACTTGCCATGAGGTCTTCTATGGGATAGTTGGTATGGTAATGCTTATTGTGTTAGATTCATGAGGTGATGGAGTGATTTTTCCCAAGATGTAGTATCCCAAAGTTTTTAGTATTGTGTGGGTTTTTTGAATAGCATGGGGGATGATGATGTTATTTGGAGGCCATTGGTATGCTTTCTTACATGTCCTGGGAGAGGGAGATGAGCTACATATGATGTAGCAAGAGAGGTGGATCCGGAGGTGACGATAGGATATGATTGGGGTGGTACAGGTTTGAGTGGGTTAGGTGGTAGTTTGACTGGTGTAGGGTGTACTAGGTAGTCCTATTTTTTTTGGAGAGTTAATGGAGATATCAAACTGTCGGTGACTCAAATAAGAGATATTTAGGAGATGACGGAGGAGGTGCTAGTATCAACCGATATTGATGATGTTGGGGTGATAAGCGAGTATACAACATAATGGCGGGGGTAGATGCTAACTCGATGAGTTAGGGTCATGAGGACACGACGAGAGAAGGGAGAGGAGGATGTGAAGATGAGAGAGGGGTCAAGGAGAAGGAAGGGGGTGGATTAGAGGCAAAGATAGTTACGAGAATGGGTGGAGGTGGAGAGGTTGTGGTAGGAATCAAGCTAAGTGAGATGCACGAGTGACATTCCTAAAGGAGGAGTTGGTGAGGTTGGTGAAGTAATTGGGAGAGATAAGCGGATGAAGGCTTTGGATACAGAGTTAGGGAAGGTGTGGTAGGACTAGGATTGGTACCATTAGTAGCGTGAGCTCTTGAGGGAGAGGTTTGGAGTGACGGTGAGTATATTGGTAATATCAAGGTCATGAGGATCGGGAGTATGGGTGCTAGGAGGGGTGGGAGTAGTTGTGCCAAGAAGAGTGATGGGGCCACCAAGTACAATGATTTTGACTCAATATAATGTTGTGATTGTAAAGCTTCAATATTACAAGGGTGTGGTAGCAGAGAGACTCCTAGAGTTGCCATAATACATAGAGTATGTAGTGATTCAACGGTGGGCATCTCAACAAGGCCCTACTACTAACATGAGGAGTATCGAGAGAGTTGATGAGGGAGCCCAAAGGTGGAACTAGATTGTTTAATGTATAGTTTACATTGTAGTTTTTTTATGGGCCAAATAACCTAGCCATTTTTAGATGTAAGTTGATTTGGATGTGTGTGTGTGTGTGTGTGTGTGTGTGTGTGTGTGTGTGGTTTTTTGGATATATGGATGTGTAAATGTGTTTTCATGAATTCATGTGACATTTTGTCTAAGTTTATAGATAGATTTATATATGATGATGTTTATAGTAGTGATTTAGATGTAATTGATTTGCATAGATGTGATGATTTAATTTATCATGATTATTGTTATGTGGATTATATTTGGTTATATTGTAAGGATGTTGGTTTTATTTTTGACATGTATAATTATGGTTTGGAGCATTTCGTGGGATGTGTTTAATTCTTTATTTGACTTGGCACATATAAATATGTGATGATAATGCACTTACAACCATAATTGGTGTTAACATATAACTAATAATGGTTAGTCTGTTTAGGATTATGTGATTTATTTAAGATAAGATGAGATGAGATACGTTATCTAGCTCCTTCTAACATTTTGGGAGTTGCATCATCTTTTAAGAGGAAGTTTGTTATCCTTAGTGGTTCTCGTGTTTTACCCCCAACTTTGTTTTTCTTTAAATTACGCGGGTTGATCGATGTGGGAAGCCTATGTCTTAAAGGGAAAGCTGACCTATGTGGGAATGTTTCCTAGAATGAAAAAAGTTTAGACATATTTAGAAAATCTAATCCATGCAGAAGCTTTCAATTTCTTGCCATATATGTGGATTGTTTATATTGAATAGCCATCCTTCAAGGGAATGTTCTACAACAATATATTTGGATTTTGATGGTGATAACAAATATATTTTTGAGTGATAGTTGTGCTTCAAGGAGCAATCTATGCTTTGATAAGATGATTTTTCATCCCATATCGACTTTGATTCTTTTAGTTGAGAGTGGACTGAAGAAATAATTTAAGGAGGGTGGCTTTGGTATAAAATATAACACATGTACCCTAAACAAGTCATATTTCAGTAGATAGGGTGAAGTAGGGGAGTAATGATTTCGGGGTCCCCTACTATAGTCAAAGGGACTTTTCCATGTGGAATATGTTATGAGCAAGGTCGTGGTGCCCATATTTAAGGTCATATTAGATATACTGATGAGAGACCACATAATTCCAAATCATTACTAGGGTAAGGGAGATTGGTGGGTGTTGAAAATGGGGGATTTTAGTTGGACTAAGGTCATGTAGATAGATATGTTAACATTACAAAGAATGCAAGTGCAAGTTATTAAGAAGCTCCATTTCAGGTTTTCCATCAAGAGAGGCTAAGTGATAACGCCATATACATATTTGTGAGTAATAATATATGGTCCAAGCTAGTTTGGAGCAAACTTCCCCATTTACTCTTTTTGTATTTTTGACATATTGATTTTTTGTAAGGAAAAGGTCATCAATATTGAATTCATTTTCTTTAAGATGTCTATTATATGCACATTTGATTCGTTCTCAATATATATTAATATATTCAAGGGCGGTTAGTCAACATTCATTTAACAATTCAAGTTGTGAGTGCATTCTTGATGATACTCTTCTTCTAGGATGAAATCTTTAAGATAGATGCGTAGGAATGGAATTTGGACTTCAAGAGGAAGATCGCTTCAGTTTTGTAGACTAGAGAGAAGTGAGTAGCACTGTAGGGATTCAAATTCTAGTCGATAATCCGATAATGCAAATAGAATTTGGAGATGCCAATCTTTACTAGCGTAATTGATGGTTTTGGTAAGAATTTAATTTAACATTATACATCATACCTAGGGATCAATTGTTTTTGTATGATTAATCCTTTAAGAAAGGATATGTACTTACTTCAGAATCGAAGTTTGCAAAAATTTCTATGTGAATCTTGTTCTGAGACAATATACTCTTTTTAATTGATTGATCATGTTTGTTGTAGATGATATGAGTTATCTTCTAAATCTGGTGTAATCACACTTGGGAAATATTGTACTGATGTTGAATTGTTTTCATGTACTCATTATATTGATTTTTGAAGTACATTATGTGAATTTGGGTGATAAGAAGTAAATGTAGTCTTATGGGACTATGTCGGTAAGAACATCCGAGTTACATTATTAAACTTGTTCCTTAGTCTATAACATTACTATGAAAGGAATAGTCATACCTTGGATAAATTTTAGTGATCCAAGGCATGCCTTTGATCGATATGTTGTTACGATCATTTTGTTAGTCTAATTGACTTTGTCTTATTGCTAAAATATCATCTCGTCTAAGCTCAAATGAAGTGATGCCACTGGAGCACTGGTAGCATCTAGTGAATGCACTCTTTCTGTGAGATCTAATTACTTTGAGATGTTAGTTTCTATAAGTAATTTTCATGTTAAATATTTAAATAGGACCTAACTAAACCTACTCTAAGGTGATAGTTAATTAGTATGAGAACCTAACTATGCTAGATGCATTTTAGCCTAAGCTAAGTTGGATGCATTTTTGGTAAGGGGTCCTAATCCCTAAACTACCTAAAGGAATTCATTGATATCCTTAGTCTAAGATAAGGTTAGCATTATTTGAAAAGGGACCTAAACCTAAGTGGGGACTTAGACCTAACCTTAGACTAAACCATGGTGAATAAAACCCTATGGGTTTAAGCAAGGTCAACTAGGTACCAACCCACGTTGTACCAAGAATTTAATTGTAGTTATTAAGGCACTTGCACCACTTTTGGAGGAAGCCAAGATAGACTTGGTGGGCACCAAACTCTAGTTAGCTAGTTAGAATATTGTGCATGGTTTCTAACTTTTAGTTGTTGTTATAGTTATCTCTGGCGGTTGGGAAATTTGTTGGAGAATTGTCAAACCATCCTGTCATTTATTGATCTCGATAAAAGAGTAGAAATTATCTTGGGAAGCGCCAAGATGGAATGGTGGAAAGGAAATAGGGTCGATTTTACTTTACATTTGGATTTTTCAAACTCGATGGCTCTGCATGTTGATTTCATGTTTTTCGAATTGTTAGTTTGATTTTGTTGCATATTCAATCTTTCCATTGCATGGTGAAAATAAAGGAAGAAAATTATTGTTGAATCTATAAATGAAAATGGGAAGAAAGAGTATGGGGTTTCTAAGGATTCGATTGCAAAGTTTTTGGATTTTGTTGCAAAATCTTAAAGGGAAACTTTGGGAGCTTGGAAGAGTTTCACAGGAGCCCTACCAGGCATGATAAGCTCTAACCCATTATGATATTCGCTATATTTATCAATCTCATGAAAATAAATCTTCTCATATTCTGAAATTACATTTTGAGTTGGGTTTTGTGGTTGAAATATTATTTTTTTATCTTATTGGTTATTCATCTTTTATACTCTTAATATCGTTCTGGGTTGATCAAAACCACTTTGGTTCGTCTTAAAAACAAACTGTTATACTTGCAATACACGAGTTGAGTCGGTTAAAAATGACTCAGCTTGAAAAATATGGATATGAAAATGGTTTTGCATATGATATTACATTTATTCTTGCTTTACTTGTCTGCATACTAATGGATGCATGTAACTCTTTTGGTGTTAAGTTGGAAGATATAGAATATAGGGTTGATACCCATATGAAATGATGATCTGGGTGTATTGTTTCTTGTTAAGTTTAATGTTACATAGATGATTACTTGTGATTTATTGAGAAGACTCGGTGCGAGGTTCTTTTATCGGTCTTATTGACCATTCTTTTTGTGAATCTTGGTTCAGAGCTTAAAGGAATCGAAAAATTGATTAAAAACCCATTCTGGGTGTGCATTGTTTTTTTATTGTTTGAACCCTTCCTTAGGGAGGATAAATTGGTTTAATGGAATGAGAAACCAATCTTCTTTTACAATTTGGGTTAATTATTTTCTTGTCTTACAACTACCCTTTCTGGGTTAGTGTTTTGTTGGGTTCATTCATTTCACCATTTGGTGATTTCCTCATACTTAGTGTTTTCAATTTTTACCCTTGGGAAAAAATGGACAATATGATAATACCCTAAGACCGAAGATTCTTCCATAAAGATTTTGGGGTTATCAGGATAACTTCAAGCTTTGAAAGCCTTGTATGTTATTCCGAGAAGGTTTCGGGATCCTCTGGGATTGTTCCTTCTTTTTCATATCTTGGAGGTTCAAATTGGTCTCGAGAATGAGAAAATTACCTTTGGAAGGACCCATACTTTCTCAACTCAAGCAAGACACAGTTAAAATTGGCATGTGTTTTTAGGTGTCTTGTCATACCCTCATGTCTCATTTGTTCATAGAAAAGTTTAGAAGTTTAAGAAAGGACAACGTAAGGCTTGAAAATTTGTCAACGCCAATCACAAATGGGCATGAGCTAAAAGTGGCCGAGCTGCTCATTGAGTTAGTTGGCATGTGTTAGTGCGATTTACGTAGAGTGAGCTCTACACCAAGCTCATTTTGGTGGTTGAATCTACATTTAGAAATTAGGAAATCGGGACAGTGAGCAATGAAGGTCGTGGAGTCATCGCAGGACTAGAAGCTTGAGAATGAGGCAGTCGAGTTGAATCAAGCTTTCGAGTTTAATTTTAGGGATTCTTTTCAGACAATTCTGTTTCAAAATTTTGGAGATTTTTGGGATTAAAAATGTCAAGAGAGTTGCAAATTCTGAATCTTGGAACCTTGAAACTCCGAAATTTGAAAAAATTCAAAGAAATTTTTGAAGAAAATTTCGGAAAAAATTCAGAGAAATTTTCAGGAAAAATTTTCTAGAAACAATTTCCGAAAAAAAATTCAGAGAACTTTTTGGAACTTTCTAGTTTGGAATTTTGGAACTTTTGACTTTAGAGATTTCTTTCAAAACTTTCCTCTGCAGAATTTCAGAGATTTTTCTTTCAGTTTTCGAAGACTTTATTTTGGAATTTCTCCAACTTCAGCTTCAAACATAGAGCTTAATGTCTACTTCCACATCAAGGGGAAAAGAGAAGATGAAGTAGGTTGTTGAGATATACAAAGTGAGTTACAGGGTGCAAGAACCACCATTTCTAAAGTGGACGAGTCATTTTTATGAAGATAGTAACAACCTGAATTTGAACCCAGATCAAGTTGAGCAGCCATGAGAGGACGATTCGAGCTCGAATCAGTCAAAGTTGTAGGGTTGACTTGGTCAAAACCTTTTGCAAAAAATTTGCTATTTTCATGGGAGCATGTTCCCTTAATATTAATGACATTTCTATTTTTAGTTAAGTGTTAGTTAAGGGCCCAACTGTCATGGCTCAGCCTAAAAGGCTTATAAATAGTTGAGTATAAGGAGTATTGAGGGGATAGAGAGAACAGAGGATATAGATTATTTTTTAGAGGAGTTGCTCTTCAAGCTTGGAAGAGTGCTTCTAAGATTCTAAGATACCTTTTAATTACATTCAGAGTTACACCTTGCTGTTGAAAATCTAATTTATTGTGTTGAATGGTTAATCAGTGTTTACTTTGTGAATTTACAAATCCTTAGTGAGAGTGATTATCCTACCTTTATTTCAGAATATTTATTTCATGCTATGAAGGAATAATACTACTATCTTTTATGTCAGTTGTGGAAATATTATTTTCCTTTTGCATTAATTTTATGTCATTATTATCCCCAGTTGTAAAAATAGATGTTTGATATATGCATGTGTAGTTTCTTTATGATGAAATAATTTTGCGTTGATTCTGATTTGATCTACCCTTATGAATACTCAAGTTTAACAGAGGAATGTATGCCCCTGGTTTGTGGTATTTTGTACCCTTTCTAGTTGCGATAGGTGAAGGTGGTCAGTGATGCAAGCATACCCCCCACATTAACCCTTCCAGATGTTAAACATCCCTTAATTTGGTGCATCACCACTTCTAGTTTAGGTTTTATTTCTTGTAAATCTCTTTCCCTAATCCCATGAAATGTTAGCATAGGACTAGATAGCCTTTTTATCTTGCATTAGAAGTAGTGTTGTGTTTAGTTTAGGAAGAGGAAGCCGGCCTTCTCCGGAGGTTCACCTCAAGCCCAAGTCCCACAACTTGAGAGGTGATCCCATGTGTCCCAATCACACCGAATGTTGTGATTCATTTTCAGGCCATTCGGGGGTGCAGTGATTTGGTGACAAAACTTAGGTCATTAAAACGACCCTACATGTTGTAATTCATGATATAGTTAAAATCCTTTTTGTATTGAACTTAGAATCTTTTATATTCTAGTTTTAGCTTATCAAGTTGCTAACTAATGAATGGATTTGTTGATTTGTTCAAAATACATAGAACGGTTCAAGTGGAATTCTTTACGTGGATGTGTTTGTGAACTCACAAAGCATGTGAGTCAAACCCTTGATCTTGTTGGATATAAGTTGTGTTTCAATCTGTTGGAATGAAAGTCATTTGTTCATTTCATGTAGAAGTTGATTGTTTTAGATTGAACGTCATTTCATTAGTCGCATTACCTTCTTTGTGCTCGGCCTAGATGTGATATGATGGTTGACTTGGTCATTATTTTAATGAAGAATAGTTCAGGTGAAGATCTTTGTTATGATATTGGGTTTGATTTCTTTTTTTGGCCTTGGATAATTTCATTCAATAACCATTTAGTTGGCGATCGTTTAATCCTTTTCATTTGATTACTTTTGCATTGTATTCAGATTATATTGACCCCCATGTTTTAATAAAGGGTTATTAAGAAGTCTTCGAGATGAGAACTTAGCTATTAGATAAGAAAAGGAAAATACCTTGACTATTTTATCTAGTTCAATTGATTTCTGCTTGGATAGTTGGATAGAGATTAGTCTTGTTGTAGATTTTCATTACAGTTATAATTATTACCTTAAGGATAGCAGATAACTTTGACTGCTAAGTAAATGACTTATTTTTCCATTTGATTAGCCTTCAATAATTTTATTATGATGTGTGAAGTAATTTGTTAAAAAAGGAAATATTGATTGATGGTCTGAGTATTTGATTTCAATCATATAATCTATATGATTACATGATTGAAATCCCAATACACTTGATATTTGTTTTTTTGACTTCTAGGGCCAATGGCCTTAACTTGAATGATTGTTAAAATTTTGTCAGTTTAGAGAAAAGGTTCATAAATGGTACATAAGACTTCTTTTCTTAATTTGACATTGTGGCATTTTAGCATGCTTTTAGAAGTTGTTAGTGATTTGGAACTTATAAAAATTTCATTAAATATAAGGGTTCCTTCCATGAAATTGATAGATAGAAGCACATTATTCTAATGTTTTAGTTCTTATCATGCTCAGTTCTCATGAACTGACACATGCTAACAATTTTGCAAATGGATTTCGTGAAAAGTGAAAGGAGAAATACTTATAGAAAGTTGCATTTGTTTTATTAATGAAGTTCATTTAATTCAGATACTTGAATGTATTAAATTTTTTTGAAATGATTTTGTGGAAGAACCATGAAGGCTTAGTGCCTTAGTATTTTGTAATTGATGAGAAATGTCATCATTATTGACTAAAAAACTTATGAAATAATTATTATGTATGGAATAAAGTGAATTTTTCTTTTGTTATAATGACTTATTGTATGATTGGAATTTGATAATTAGTTTATCTATTCAATATGAATATTGTAGATTCGATTGTTATTCCTAAGTCATAAACATTCATGACTTATTAGTTATCTAAGGAATTGAGTGTTTCTTGGATAAGGAACTATATGTATAAGTCAATTAATCTATGAGATAACATAAACTATTATGAGTTATAATCATGAAATGTCAAACCTTATTCAGAAGTGGAAAAAGTGTAATAATAAGTTATAAAGAATGATGTTGCATTCTTATCAGGGTTATACCCTTTATGTTATTATGAACTTATGATTAAGATATTAGTCCTTAATGAGGAAAAAGGAAACTTTCTTTTCATAATTAATAAGGACATAGTTTATGATCCCTACCTTATGTTGATAAATTATATCTATAATGTTAAATGGGGAAGTGTTCTATTTAAATAGGAACCAATACATGGTAATTGAAAGATAATAAGGTCATGCTATGATGGGGTTGAATGATAAATAAATCATTAAATCTAACTTATCAGTTATACAACCTGATTTGTACACATTAGATGAACTTAATCAAAAAGAGACTTGATGATGTTCTCACTTACTTAATTCAGATTGAATTACAAGGCTTAATGAACTAATGAGATTGGAATAGTAAATTCATAAAGATGAATCAAGAATTTATTTGCATACCTTCAACTTATGTGAAGGTGCATTATGATCCTTTCTTAAAGGATTAATCATACAAAAATAGTTGATCCCTAGGTACGATGTATAATATTAAATTAAATCAATTAACAAGCTAAGGATCAATTAATGAATGAACTTGTAAGTATGATAGATTCATTTTTAAGAACTACTTGAGTACCGCAATATAGTTGATGCTACGTAGTACCCACTTAATGACTCAGGTCATTTGGTGGATATTGTGGAGCAACCACTATGGCACGATATTTCACTTAGCTCTTCTAAACGCAACTATCATAAAGTGGAATTTCAGTTCTCTGTTTTATTCTAAATTGTGATAGGCATATAACCAAGTGTTGTCGTCATCTTATGTTGACCTAGGGTGAATAAACACACCCAAATCAACGTAAGTTGATTCGAGTATGTCTACTTATCCTTAGTCACCATAAGTAGACTATTGCACTATTTTATGTGATTTGTCCCTATTTAGTGTGAAACATAGACCTAGAATTGGTTAATGTAAGTCAAGATAGTCTAATCTAGATAACAATTTTTGAGTGTGGTAGAAGACATATTCTGTTGATGAGTATGTCATCTTGGAATAAAGACATGGTATACATGTCTTTAAACTTTGGCCAAAGTATCGCAAGTTGTTGGTTGTGTTGTCTTGATTTCACCTAGACTAAAGATGTGTGATGTCAGATGGGTATCTCGTAACAGATACTCAGATAGGAACTTTAGTTGTTAACACTTGATTGACCCTTGATGGAATAAGGGAACCACAAGTATACTTAGTATACACATGAGAGATTGGTTTATTACCGAGTCATGAAATGAGAGATTGGTTTGGAACCGAGTCATTACAGCTGCATATGGTTACTATTATGAGATGGATTAGCTAAATGAATGTTTGTTCTAAATTATGTGAATTTGGAACAATGAACATTAAGGTTTATGTTGGATTTAAATATATGGGTATTTAGATCGAGAAGCATAAAGTAAAGTAAAAAGAATCACATGTTAATGAAGTCTTAAAATGAGGATGTTACACCTGTAATCCCATAATGGAAATAGAATTTGGAGATGACAATCTTTACCACCTAATTGAAAATTTTGGTAAGGATTTTTTTGGGAGGTTTATTAGATGATTCAACTGTTTGTTAGCTTGTGGATAGTGTGGTCTGGAGAAATTGAGTTTAATATTATAGGTGTCACAAAAATTTTGAATTTTTTTATTTTTAAATGATTTACCATTATCTGTGATGATTTTATGGGAGGTCTTGAAGCGATAGATGATGTGATGATGGATGAAATAAAAATCTTATCTACTTTAGTGGAGGTAAGAGGGACACATTCCACCCATTTTTGAAATATTCAGTAGCCATGATGATGGAATTATAACATTGAGATGATCGAGGATTGATAATTATGATGAGATCAATTTCCCGTGTGAGAAAGGCCATAAATCTTGAGCAGGTTGAAGATCATGACTGGGGATGTGTGTGATATTAGTATGTTGTTGACATTTGATGCATTTCTTTACATATTAACAATAGTCTTGATTATGCATAGGTCAATAATAACACATCCACACAAAACATTTAGCAATGTCCAAACCATTAAAGTGTCCACCACATATTCCATTGTGGACTTCTCGAATAACTTGGCTAGCCTTTGGATATTTAAGACATCAAAGAGAAGATTTTATAAAGGATCCCCCAATATAACATAATGGGATGCATGTTATTGGAAGGACCTCTTACCATTTGTAGATAGGTTTGAGGTTATCTTACTATGGAAAAGATATTCATATATTTGATTATACCACATATCGGATTGGTTATCTTCTATATGATTGATGGAAGGCAAATCGATATTGGCATGAGATCATTGATCAAGTTTATTTACAATGATGGAGAGTTTGGAATTTTTGGGTATAAAGGGATGAGATATTTGAGAGATGGCATTATATCTACAAATTGATTAGATGAGAGTCGATTCGTTTGAATTTCATAATGATTGAAGGCCTTTAAGAGATGGTCAACAATGGCTTTATATTTTTCAAGGTCTCTTTTTTACATTGATATGTTCCTTTGATTTGGTTAATGACGAGTTACGATTCACCATAGATGTCAAGATTTATTACACCAAAAAGTGTGCTGATTTAGACCCATGATGAGGGCCTCGTATTCGGCCATGTTATTTATACAATCAAAATTCAATTTAAAATATAGTGGAATAGGAGTCCCCCAAGGAGGTATTATGACTATTCGACACCCCTCATTGTCAAAATTTAGACCCATCGAAGAATAAGGTCATTTTGAGAGGAGTATTATCATGATTGAGGGTATTGATAGATTCATTAGGAAATTATTCACAAGGAGTTGATTATTGTCAAGGGGAGCTTCTGCGAGTTGATTGGCAATAACCTACCCTTTAATGGATTTTGAGAAATAAATTCAAGATCAAACTCGGTCATGAGCATGAGCCATATAATTATGCAATCACAATGATATGACTTAGAATGTATGGATTTTAGTGGATTAATGCTTGTGACTACATAGGTTTTGTGATTGAGGAGGTAATGATGAATTTTTCAAGTTATGAAGTATAAGGCACAAAACAACTTTTCTAATTCTAAATAACGGGTTTTGTAATCATGAAGGGTACAACTTATATAATAAATGACCTACTCCCTACATTGTTTGTCCCGATGTGCTAGCATAGCTCTTAAGGCATGATTAATGGTAGATATATATAGATAGAAATGGTCTCCCTTGCATGGAGGTATAAGGGCGAAATGATATATTTATTAATGGTGTCAAATTCTAGAAATCACCATCCCATCTAAAGTGGATGTCCTTTTTGAAGAGGAGGTGGAACAATTGACATTGATATGATAATTGAGAGATGAAACAATGGATAGATTGAAGTTTCCCTTTTAGTTTGTGGAGTTGTTTAAGGTTAGATGGAGGAAAACTTTTTATTGTGGCTTAGAGTTTGGTGGGATCGACCTCAATTCCCCTTATAGAAACTATGAATCCTAAGAGTTTCCATGTTATGACCCTGAACACACATTTACCATGGTTGAGTCGAAGGAAAACCTATATTAGACATGCAAATATTACATCAAGGACCAAAAATGGTATTTTCAAAATTTAGATTTACCTAAGAGATCATCTACATAGTCTTCTATAATCTTATGGATGAGGTCATGAAAGATATAGGTCATGGCCTACATTTTTCAAGCCAAAGGGAATTACTCTATAGCACACATTTCCCCACGAAGTGATAAAAGATGTCTTATGTTGATCTTCTAGTGCGATAAGGATTTGACTATAACTAGAGAACCCATCCATAGGAGATAAAATTTCATGGCTGTCGTTATGTCGACAAGTTGATCAATGTTAGGTAAGGGAAATCATCTTTTGGACAAGCGAGGTTAAGGTCTAGAAAGTTTGTGTAGATATGAAATTTCCCATAGGTCTTGGTTATAGGTATGATGTTAGAAAACCATTGTGGACAATTGATTGGTGGGATGAAAGTCTCGAGATAAGATGTTGAAGCTCTTATTTAACTAACATTGTTACATGAGGATGCATTCTATGAAGATTTTGCTTCACCGGCTTAACATCGAGGATGGTGATAACATTATGGACAATGATATTAGGTTAAATACCAAGCATATCCCTATAATACCATGTGAAAATTTGACTATGATCAAATAATAATGTGTTGAATTCGTTGAGGTCTTGAGAGTCTAAAGCTTGACCAACTTTAACTATACATGGTGCTTGTGACGTCCCTATGTTAATGTCGATGGTGGATTTGTTTAGGAGTGTAGGCATGTCGGAAGGTAGGGATTTTTGTGATAATGATCTTCAACACCCATGTATGTTAGGATGGCATTATCATATTGACATTAGATAACATGGATATTGGGAGAGAGTCCTCTTCTATCAATTAGGTAATACTAGTAGAAGGATCTCAACCTTTTCATTAGCTTGACAAGTCAACGATCCAAGGGTGATTGTATTGATTAAAAAAATCAGGGTAGATGGATATGGTGTCATATTTGTTAGAGGGGATGTTTAACAATAATGAGGAGGAGGTTTCAAACTCTAAGATTGGTGGTAGTGGATTCAGGAAAGGTTATTTGAAGCTGAGTTCATGTTTTTATGGGGTTTTCTTAAATCCACCAAGGGTGTCTCATGTGGACCTTGCTTGTATCTACCCAAGCCAAAACCCTTCCATACGTAGTGATAGAGGTAGGTTTGGGAAAATTGAGGCTTATCCAGGAATGAAAATTTTGAGGTGAATGGTTTAGCATGGTATCAATTGTCAAGGTGTGATGAGGGGAGTTCAATACCTCCGTAGGCAAGTTGTGTTCAAGAAAGGGAGGACTGAACGAGATAATATTTCCAACATTAGGTTCGTAGAGAGGTTTTATATCAAGTCTCCCATATGTTTTCGGTGTAGGGAGTGTATTTAGAGCTAGGATTCGATACTCCCCTAGTGAGAGAAATTGCATCATATTTTTGAATGATTGATCATCGGGTAATTTGGATGTTGGAAAAAGGAAATCATAGAAGCTTGATTTGAAGAAGCGATGTTTTGTAAGGGAATCAACATGTCATTTGGACCATAGGTCATATGACATTATTTGAAAAATTTAGGATCAACATGGACTATAAAGGTGTTAGCTTCATGTTCATATTTCAAGCACCGATGTAGATTGGAGGGAACATAATGCATGGCGTGAATCTAAGGATGTCCTAATAGCATATTATATTGAAATTATCCTTCCAAAAGGTAGAAGAATTCATGGCGGAAATTCATTCCTAATTTGATAGGTGGGATTATAGTGCCTAATATGGGGGTGACATTATCATTGAAATAGTGCAAGATGACATGTGGTCGAGCTACGAAGGTTTCAAGAATCTAAATTCTTTTGAAAGTGTGGGATGAGATGATGTTGATGTTGGCCCCGGTATTAATCACGACTCTTTTAATAACAAAGAGTATCATTGATTTGGGAAGTGATGAATATGGGGAGATTTTGATCTTGTGATCGCAAATGTGGGATTTCAAAGTCATCAAATATGATGGCTGAGACATTTTTAAAGCAGCAACAAAGTTGACAAATGGCTAAGGTTCATCTAATTGTATCGAGATGTCTTACAAATATTCTATGATAGCTTGTCAATGTTAAGGGGAGTTTTAGACAACTTCATAGAGGGACATCTATACATGTGCTTGGTGTAACTATTTAAGAACATTTTTGTATTGATGTTGTGGATTAAGTCTAAGAGGATGTTAAGATCAAGACATTGAATTTAGTAAATGGTGGATTAGATGATTTTGTGGGTGATGTGGAGATTGAGACTTTAGTCCTATCTATTTTTGGGTTCTTAAGTCCCAGGCGCGAACTCTCGTGACTATGCGAGATAGATATAATTTGGAAGAAAGGAGATTTACTAGAGGGAACGCCCTCACTTAATGGAGTGTTAGGTGATGTTGTAAGAGTGTCAAGCTCAATGGTTTTAGGGGCATGTTTAACATGATATTTTGATTTTATGATTTTATGATTTTATGATTGATAGGTGGACCAAGATGATTATTTTTGTCAAGAGGACATCTTTCTTAAATATTATTTGGATTACAAAGTGAAGGGATTTATATTCTTCAAAGTGTGATGTCATGACATTCTATGATAAGTGCAAACTATATCATACTTTTACAGAAGTAGGTTTATATCCATGGGGATTGAAGGGTTTGATTGGGGGTAGTGATATGGATGATGATTGAACAAGCTTTTGAAGAATGGTGGTATAGTATCCTAACATTGATTATTGATATGATGATGATTTTATGGGGATTTTGGTTGATTAGATGATTTAGGGGCATGAGCTATAGGAGGCATATTTTGAGTAGTGAACTTAGGTGTGGTTTTAAGAGTAGGTTTAGATTATATGGTGGTGACTAAAAGTTTTGATGAAGGATGAGGTCCCTAGAATAGAAGGTAATGAGGTGGAATCCTTAAGCTGCGCTTATTTTGAGTTTTTTTGTGGGAATTCCAACTTCTTATGTGGGTGAATTGTTAATTTTTTTATAGGACTATTAATATTTTTGATTTAGCGCTAAGGGACCTCATCCTTGGGAGCAATTCTTCCGATATCTACAATGGGATTTTTTATTACAAACCCTAAGAGATAAGATTAGGGATATGTATGGGAGTGGTGACTATGGGTGTAGTTTACTTGAGATGTTGCTTTATTTGGTGCATCACCACTAAGAAAATCAAATAAATATGTTTTTTTAACTGGTTTTTAGGATACAAATTCAAATTATTTATAAGATGGGAGTTGATTTATGTTATTGATAAAATGAGTGACATGATTCGAGTTCTTGTGGTATTATTTTGGATTACATTATTGGTCGAGGGATGGTTTGGAAAAGGTTGTTTGAATACATCTAAGGATTTATTATGGGGTGCATTAGGATTGTATAGTTGTAGGTCATCGCGGTCGATATGGTTTTGGATGACATTTTTAAAGGAGTGACACATATCAAAGTCATGGCCAAAAAACCCGGTAGTATTTACAATAGTCTTCTTCCTTGTACCAAGACGGCTTAAAAAGAGATACGTTGATAGGTCGAATAGAAGGAAGGTTTATCATACAGAAACCATAAGCTTATCAAATACGTGGAACTATAAGACTCCCCTAGAGGTGTGTAATGTCGACAAGGCCAAGATCATTTGGGGTATGAATAGTTCTTAGATGCAGTTTTAGGATAACAATTTGTCGAGCCTTTAGATTTGTCATTGTTGGAAAAATTCTTAGAAGAATCAAGTTTAGTATTTTTAGATCGTAATTTAACTTTACCATTTTCAAGGTCTCGAAGTTCCAATTTTTGGGCTAATGTAAAGGCTTCATCAAATGTTTGGAATGACTAAATTTGGAGAGTGGAAGATATATATTTGGCACATGAGTGGGTGAACAAGTCAATCAATTTAGTATGTGGCAAAGAAAAAGATAATTTATTAATGATATTAGAGAAGCGCCATGGATCTTCTGGTTTGAAGAATGCACATGTGAATGACGTGAGACGTGAATTATTCCAAAATAAAACAAAGAATGCATACAAGACTATAAATTACGAAAATACAAGAGTGATAATTGCAATAAATCGAAATAACTCCAACTCAATACAAAATAGAATAATGCAAGAGATGTACATATATGAGGTGAATGTGTAACCTCCTCCTAGAATCACGAAAACCTCCACCTAGAATAGTGGTAACCTCCATACCCGAAATAGTCAATCAACAGACAAGTGGCCAAGGGTAGTAAATACCACTAACTAAAATAGTGTGGTCAAGTGTACACCTATGATTGATTAATAACTAATCCATCATTCATGCACTACCCTCAAACTATGAAAGAACAAGTTTAAACGGTAATCATGATTGAATTAATAACACACTTGAGAATGACATTTAGATTCAGCCAATATCTTCCATCTATTAATAAATACAGAAGCTCCTTACAATATTATCAATCTATACCAATGCACATATGGAACTGATACAATGATTCAGTCATATGCTTATATTCTTTATTACACATACATACATCTCTCACATTCATACATACCTCCCCTTTCTACTATGTACCTAACATCATATATATAGGGTGGGGACTTTCCCTTCACTACTTATCTATTCCAGAAATAGGCCACATGCTATTGATAGCCACATGTCGTTTACAAGCATAGCCACACATGCAAGTGTGCTATCTATAGTCCTCTTACAGTTAACTAAAGTGTCAATTCTATTTCTTAGCTTGTCTCCATGCAAAAATGCTTCGATCTACTTCTCAAAGATAGACAATGCATGGTGTGCACATCTCTACATCGTTGGTGTGTTCCGCACACCATCTTCTAAAAATAGGTCTTCATGCTCAAAATCGGCTAAGTCCTAAAATCTTGAACTTGCCTTCCACGCGTGGGTCCTTCTGTCCTTTTGCGCCCTTGGTTCCGGGCCTTCTATCCATGCGTGGACTCCTTGTGTGATCTTTGACAAGTATTCTTTGATCAACATTACCCCACACTAATCTCATTGTCATCCCGACAATGGGTATCTCCAAAAATTGAAGGAAAGAATAGAAGAATGGAAAGAATAAGAATGAAAGAATGTAGATAAATAAAGAATTTCTATGAGGTTATTAGGAAACCTCCTCTGTATCAGTTTGTAGTATCAACTCTGGATACTCCTCCTTTATTTGCCTCAATACCTCCATTCGGTGAGTGCTTGCTTGCTCTACTTTTTAGGATGTCCACAGCAATGGATTCAACTCATCCCTCAATTTCTCCTTTCTCATTTTGTAGAACCAACACAACACTGGACATTGATGTCATTCTACCTTCTAAAAGGTCCATCTTCTATGTAATTAGCTTTCCAAGCTCTTCCAGTCGAGTCTTGTGTGGCTCTTGTGCTTCTGAGGGCCTCGCGCTTGTTTAACCATTGACAATCTTTCTGCGTGGCCTAATGTCTCATCTTTCATCACTTTTTGGACCTTGTTGTTCTCTTCGAGGGTCTTGATGTTGATAAGCACCTCTGGAGTTGTGCATACATTTAAAGCTTGGTCTGCTTTCTTCAATACTTCTGTAATGCTTGCAACAACCCTTCATAAGATGTAATTTTTCTCATCACTGATGCTTTCTCCCGATCGGCATCTTGTTTTGAGCATTTTGGTGCTTTACATGCGTAGAGTTTCATCTTCAAGTACCAAGTCCACCAACTTTCCCACATAGTGTATGTTGAAGGAAATGTCTGTGGTACCTTGGCCTCAAGTGTGGCCTTGCTCTGATTACATTGTCCCCAATCTCTCTTTGATGCTTATAAACACCTCATTCTTCTTCTACGTGAAGTCCCTCTCCTATGTTATGTGTGCTATCTCTGCATCCTTTGTCTTCAACTCCTTGCGTAATGCTCTGATCATGGCAGCTTTGTCCATGTTTCTTCTAGCCACCTTAGTAGAAACTTTCACAATGCATTGTTGATTTGCTCATCGACATGATGATGAGTAGGCTTTTTTGTCATGTCATGTGTCTAGCTTGAGGTGCCTTCTTCAGTCATCTCGAAATGCATGACTCTTCACACACATCAAAGTCAGGCTCATCCATGTGGGTGTGCATTGACCATGATAGTTTGCTTTTGAGTGCGCACAATCACCATATCCTCATCCATTAACTCCCAGTTGAATAAATCCTTTTGCGTTATCATGCTGGAAGTGGGCGTGCAAAAATTTTTCTGCATCCTCTACATACCCCATGGTTGGTGGAATGTGCTCTCCACTTGTTCTTCTAGACCTTTGTTACTTAGGAACTTTAGCCTCCAAATTTGGGACTTGTGTCTCCATGTCCTGAACATCCTCTATAGTTGTCTCCTCTGGTCTTTTCTCATCCTCTTCTTTTTCCTTTGATGCCTCACCTTGTTCTTCTTTTGTGTTCTCTGGAAGTGTAGGAGAATTAGGGTGCACTTTCTCTCGACTCTTCGCCTCCTCATTCAACTTAGTTTCCTCCTTCTCTGCGTGGTCACCTCCTTTTGTGGGGAGAGTCTAGGTGATTTATGCATAGTGGTTGGAGTAGCACCTTGGGTCCTTGTTCTCCTAAATACCCTTTTAAACATGTGCTCCCCTTGGACTGCATTCAAGTCCTCATCATCCCCCTCTTGTGGCTGAGGTGGTGTAATGGTGTGCTCAGCTTCACCCTTATTTGTAGGATGTCTCCTACCCCTATGCTCCAAACCACCACTATCTTCATGCTCCTCCTCCTCCTCATCCTGCACTTCAATTGGCTCTATGGGCTTAGGCACTGGGATGTTCTCCATTGTATGCTTTCCCTTTGGTGGTGTTGGAAGTGTGAACTCACCTTCCACATATTTGTTATTCTCCATCTTTGGCTTCAGTTGGAGATACACCAATGTTTGCCCCCACATCTCTATACCAAACTTATTGGTTTGATATTCAGTACCTCGAAATGATCCTCTCTATATAAGCACTTCTACCAGGATACACATACTTCTTCCTCAGTGTATATGGTAGTAATGTAGTCTACCTTATCTACATTGAAGACTAGTCGGCGTGTGTCTGTAAATCTATGAACAGATGCTTGGAAATACCTTGCAGTGAATGCGTAAGGAAACTTGCACCAAGGGCTCCAGACTCCATCTTTCATTGGGAAGTGTGATGTAGAAATGTTGATATATAAAAACTGAACTTATTTCCCTACCACTTCTTGGTAGGTCCTTTGGGATGCGCCACTCTTCCCCAAATGCCATGCATGGAGCCTGTCATACCACTTCTCACCCTTTACTTTACATCATCTGTCATGGCCCCCTTGCATAGGTACTTGCTGAATCTTTAGCTGGGGACTTGTTCTCCATGGGGTATTCCCATACTTTCTCCTTTGGTCCATCTGGTACTCGATCTCCATAAATACCAGTGATAGTAGAACAACCCCAAAGTTGATCTTCCCTCATGTGCACACTTCTTTGACTATTTTCTCTAATATAGCCTGTAATGTTGTAGATTGTCCCTTCTGACATCTTACGTGCCACATGTAACCACATAGTATTTACCTATGACCACCCGCTCTGATCATTCAACTTGGTAACAAGGTGTGTTGTAGCTTGTACAATTGGACAATTCTTCAATTTTTCTATGTCCATTCCATGCGGACCCTTTGGTATCCCAACTCCTATTTGGTCTTTACAATCATGGCTTTATCTATGAGATCACCTTTTATGTCTTCTCTGTGGCCTTCAGACCTGTAACTGATGAGACAAGTGTAGATGAGATTCTAACTCTATGTCTGCAAAGTAGAAGAAGTCTTCGTGCACCCTACTCATGAGCCACTGATACAAGGGCTCATACTTCCCAAAATATGGAAGCTCATACAATTGGTAGACCCCAATTCTCTTCAAAATATTCTCACCTGCATCATCATATATTGGCATGTCATCCTTGTGTGCTTTGTTCATTCTAGTAGTGAGCAAGGAATCGAGCTCCTTCTTGTTCTCGAAGTCTGTGATTATATTCACTCACTTTTCTCTTTCTGATGGGTGAATCCCATTCTTGGCGATGATGACTCCTTCTAGATATTGCATCTCTAAAAAATGGCTTTGGGTGCCATCTCTTCCTCCTCGATGACCACCTTCTTCTTTCCTTTTACTTTGCTTACTCTGTAGATGCCTTCTTTGGTGCCATTTTTACCTTGCAAATGTCTCCTCTTCAACTCTGTAACTTTGTGAATCAAACCCTAGCTCGATTCAATCATGCCCTAGGTGGAAACTTCATAACCTAACTCTTTTCTGTCTCCCTGCTTCACTCAAACCCTTCACCACCAGGGACAAAGCTTCTTGTCACACAGATCTGGTTGTCATGCTTGGTTTCACACCCTTCGCACCTTAACTCGATCACTCGGCTCTTTGCACTTGGCTCTTTTCTCAAATACTCTTAGTTGCAATGGTAAAAATGAATCCACATCCCATCCTTATATAATTTTTTTTTTCAAATTTTGATGCATTTATTGCTCCTTCACCTACCAAATATCCCCTCATTCATTGACCAAATCCATTCATTCACATGGTACATCTTCGCGCCAACTATAACCTTCTAGCATGCCTTCCTACCCTCTAGTCACAGACTTCTCTTAGTGCGTGCTCCTGCACCTGAGTACCTCATCATTGTACCTTCTCTCTGGTAGCTATCATGGCCTCCACTTACCTCGCGTTATATTGTTCTTTCATTCATCTCCATCCTTGGTCACTTTTGAGAAGCAATCTTCTTTTGACTTAAAGCACACCGTATAGACTTATTCCTTTCACCTTTCAATTCCCACAGTCTTTTTCTTGGATAACTACAACCACCCCATGAAAAGTATGTGTAGTCCTCTCTGCACATAAACATTCTTCATAGTAATTAGCTTCATGCATGCACAAGTGTGCTTATTACACAAGAACAACAACTAAATTGACAAAGCATAGTGACAATGAAGGAAATACATTAAGGAAATACATAATTGAAAACCTAAACTAAATGGAAATACTACCTTATTACAAACACCAAGAAGACTTATTTATAGTAGGGCTTCAGCCTACTCCCATTAAAGTAACTGGGTAGCCATGTTCCATCAAGTGCTTCTAACTGGAAAGCACTTGATTCAAGTATAGAAGTGATAACATATGGCCCTAACCAATGTACTTTGAGCTTCTGGATGGCGTAAGAACTTTGAGTCATAAAGAAGTACCATTTGTCCAATCTCAAACTTCTTATCCCTTATGTTTCTATCATGCCATGCCTTCTTACCTGGCCTTTTCTACTTTTGACTCCATCGTGTTATGGCTCGGTGCTCATCCAGTTGAATCATCTTTTTGATACGCTCTTCTAAATCTTGTTCATCAGCTAGACCTCCAGTGTGTGCAATGCACAAAGAAGGTAACATAAATTCTATAGGGAGAATAACTTCCATGCAAACACCAACTGAAATGGTGTGGCTTTGTTCAATCTCTTGTAAGTTGTTCTATATGCCCAAAGAACAAGCTGATACTTTGTCATCCCAATCCTTTCTTCCAACATCACAATTTTTGTCAAAGTATGGCTCAAAATCTTGTTGAAGGCCTCAGTCAGTTCCATTTTCTGAGGATGATAAGGTGTAGTTTTATGGTGTGCAACCATAAACTCATCTAATAGGATCTGATTGTCTCATTCAAAAAGTGTGTACCTCTATCACTTGTCAAGCTTAAGGGACATCCATATCTTGTAAGAACATTCTCCCATAGAAACCTAGTTGTTGTAGCTATCCGTACAGTCCTTGGTAGGTGTTACTTCTACCCACCATGTGAGATAATATGCAAGTAATGATATAGCGTGATCTAGTCCTACATGCATGGCTGGTGAAATAGGTCCTACAAAATCAATGGCCCATTTCTCAAATGGTTCGGCACTAGTAATCGGTCTCAAAGGCATCTCATCTCTTTGCCCTAGTTTTCCTAGTGCTTGACAATGATCACATGCCTTACAATATTCTTTATAGTCCTTATACAATGTCTCCCACCATAATCCAACAAGTAGGATCTTCCGGAAGTCGCATCACCTGCATAATGGCCTCTGCAATACCACCATGAGCTTCTTCCATGATATCCTTATGCTCATGCTCTAATACACAACGTAACGTAATACTTCATCTCTAGCTTGTAGAGGTCACCACTGATTAACATAAATGGTGTCATGCATATAGCAAGTTGCTTCTTTTCTAATGCTTTCATTCCTTTGGTGCCATACCTGTTCGTAGAAAGACAACAATGTCTTCTAATTCCATGGGTGCGTGTTGTAACCTATATAACTGTGCATCGACATTGTTTCTTCAATTGTCTATGCATCCTCTCCTGAATTGATTCTAGATAAATGATCTGGTCCAGAATTGCTTTTCCTGGCTTCACCACAACTGTGAAGTCAAACTCTTGAAATAGGAGCACCCATCTGCATATGCCCCTGTAAGATGGGCTTGTTTACCAAGTACTTCAATGCCATGTGATCTGTATAAAACACAAATGGTGTTGCTAACAAGTATTATCGAAACTTGTACAATGCATAGATCATTGACAAAGCTTTGTGCTCTGTAGTTGTATAATTCCGTTTAGCAGGAGTTAGCTTCCTACTAGAAAAATAGATTGGATGATCTATAATACCTTCGCCAGGTTGAGCTAACACAACACCAATGGCCATGCTAGAAGCATCCACATGCACATGAAATGGTTTATCCCATGAGGGAAAGCATAGAATGGGCGCGGTAGTAAGTTTCTCTTTTAATATCTCAAATGCATGTTGTTGTGGTTCTCCCCAATAAAATGTACCTTTCCCCTTTAGTAATTCTTCCAAGGGTGCAACAATTTTGGCATACCCTTTTATGAATTTTCTATAATATCTGTATGACCTAAAAATCCATGCACCTCACTTTGATTGGTAGGTGCTTCCAGGCCTAAAATGACTGCAACCTTGGTTGGATCAACTAGCAAACCTTCCTTGTAGATTATATGTCCTAATAGTATCCCAAATGGCGTAGAAAATATGCACTTCTTGATGTTCAAAGAGATACTCAATTGTCTGCATCGTTCAAACATTAAGCGTAGATTGTCACAATGATCTTTCACAAGCCCATATATTATCCAATCATCTAGGTAGACCTGTAAGAAGTTGTGAATAAAATCTTTAAATGCTTGAACAAATATGCATGTGAGAATACAACAAGGCACATTTTTCAATCCAAAGGGCATCATAGTATAGGAAAAACTACCCCATTCAGTAGTAAATGTTGTCTTTTCTTGATCCTCTGAGCAATCCTAACCTGATGATACCCAGAAAATCCATCTGTGAAGGAATATATTTTCATGCCTACCTGACTCCTTCTAGTATTTCCTCCAGTGAATGGTGTAGGGAATGGATGTGACACATGCATGCAACATTCAGCTCCCTGTAGTCCACACATATCCTAATCATCATCCTTCTTGATACTGATCACCATTGGGCTAACCCATTCGACTCATCGAGGGCTTGATAATTCAGATTTCAACATTTTATCAATTTCTTCTTTTACCTTTTCATGCAAATTAGGATTCATTCTGTAAGGTCTCTTTCTAACTAGTTGTGCACCATCCTTAAGTTTGATCTTCATTTCCCCAAGTGATTCATGCACATGCCTTTAAGTTCATGATATCCTCGAGGAATAAGTCTTGATAATCCTGAGTAACTCGATGATCTTTGCTACCTCTGAATCTGACCAGTAATCTCAATTATGGCCTCCTTAGGCTCAGCCTCCAAACCTATATTCACCTTCTTTGTCTTCATGGGTTCGTGGTAGGTGCGTGTATCCTTTTCTACACTGTCCAAGACCTCACACCCCGTGTGAATGTTCAATATCTAGGTTCTCAACTTCCTCATCATCCATGACGTAAACCATCTTTCCTTTCTCTTTCTCAAGGAAAGCGTGTTCAAGTAGTATGGAGTCCATTTCTTCTTCCTTTTCAAAACATGCTCCGAACTCTACCTCATTGAATAATTCTGTATATTCTCTTACTTTTGCACTATCTCCCATAGTTAAGTGCTTGACAAATTTTAATGCCTCTCTAGGAGGTTTAGTCGAGAAGTAGTCAAAAGTCTGGATCATTCCTGTAGTCAAATCTTCCAGTTTCTAGTTTCTCGATGTAGTTTATGCATATACATACCAAGTGCGTGTGCATCCTTGTAGCGTAGAATACAATCTATGCACCCAGAGTGAAGGTGGTAATGCTTCTGTCTTGTTGTCTAGAGTCTCTCACATTGTTGAATGTGATGTTGAATAGGTTGATCACCATGATAAGTGTAGATTTGTGTAGGTGCATTGTTCCTTATAAACCTAGTAGACAAAGTGACTCCAATCTCTTCCCAATTTATAAGATTATCTCTGTGGACTACCCACCCAGTGTGTTGTTATCCCGCGTAGTGTATATACTAACATATCTCTCCTTTTAATTTGATCTATCCACTGTGTTTCCATGGCCTTCAGAAAGGTAGGAAGATATTTTGTCCCTATATACCAAGGTATTGTGCTACCTATCCATCGAATTGAATGAAGTCCATTCTTTGCATGTAACCACACTTTTCACCTCACGTCCTACTAATTCATATGTACCATGAGCCCAATTTTCACAAGAAATACTCATAGTATCACTAATAGAATGAGAATCCTCCCCTTTATAGGATGCCTTCTTTTGATGGCTCATTGACCTCTGGGTCTGAATAGTGCGTACATAGACTCTGTTTAAATCCTCCTCACTTAGAGGTTCAACATATGGTGTAGAATTTCCATCTATCAAAGGTATCACAACCCTTTCCTCCTTGTTTTCAAAGCTGATATACCCCTTATTGAATCTCAAGTCAGCATTATTCGCATAACACCAAGGGCATCCAAGTAGGGCTGGAAAATTGTCTGCTTTTGCAAGTGCTAATACCTCAAAATCCCAGTGAACTTGGCCCCTTGTATAGTTATAGATGCATCTTTCAAAACTCCTATGGGAGTGGCCTTAGTTCAGTTTTCCATAAATAACACATTAGATGATGGCTGCTAATGGAGGCCTCCCCATTTGTACCCATGCATCTAATGTAAGCACATTTACTTCCGCACATGTATCGATCAATATGTTGCTCAACAACCACCCATCCACAACAACACATTAGAGTAATTTCTTTTCATAGAATGCTTATCGGGGGAAGATTTGCATGTGGAATCTATCGTCGGTCTCAAGACTTACGCGTGGAGTGTTCCCTTTTAACCAACTTCCTAATAGTGGAATAATGTTCTCTTGGTGCAACATCTTGCACACCTCTCATAGATCATCGATATCAGTTTGGACTTTCTCTGATGCTTTCTTTTGCTCCTTTAGGTATTGTATCTCACCCTGAAGATTCCTTAGCACTTCCATGGTATCCTGGTAAACTTCCTTCTGATGAGCAGGATCTGGGTACCTGCGCAAAACCTCCTCCTTGGTGATCGTAGGCTTACAGTGCAATGCCTCTCTCTCATGCGTGTGCTACTTCAACATGCATGTAGTAATCTTCTTATCAATGCCTCGAGGTCCTTCTTTATCTTGGGCATCCATTGATCTTCTACCATGCATTGGATTCTAACCATCCGGTGCCTTTTTTTTCTTTCTTATGTTTGCTTACTCGGATGCTCATATAAGTTTGGGCACTCCTCATAGCTAGCTATGGTTCTTTCCATGTAAAAACAACAATAATATTGAGGACATTCACACCTATAGTGGTCAGGAGATCCACACGTATAACATGTTCCATGAGGGAACTCTCACCTCTTCCTCCACCCACGGCCTCATCCTCCATATCCACCATGATATCCATGTCCCCTCCATGACCTCCTCAAAACACCCCTCATTCCTATCATCATAGCATTTGATTATGATCCCGATCTGGTGCTCATTCTTACCCTTAGAATTATCTGTTATACTTTTTTGTCATACCCAATGTCTATAGCATCTGGATCTGACCAATCAACTGAAAATCCTCAGTATCATGGGTCATGGACCTGTAAATTTTGCAAAAGCAAGATACATTCTTCCTTATCATGCGTTGTAACAAAGGATAGTGACTAGCATCATGATTCAAATGAAAATTTCACAGTCCAATAGTAATGAGTGTACAGATCTGTGAGGGAAACTATCCTTGGTGTGACCTTCCACACTTCAATCTGTACACCAAATTCCTGAGCGTGTTTCATGGGCTGAATTTTTTGATAGCTTCTCTAACTACTTTTCCATAGCTGCAATCTGTGCCTCTAGAAATGGACTAACTCCTAGTGTCAATGCTCCCAACTACCTCAGCATGTAAAGCTACTTCTAGTGCTTGTGTGGATCAAGTGTATGTCTTATGTGACAGTGCCCTTCTAAAAGGTGTAATCAATCCTCCAATGAACCACTGTGCATGTTGGCTAGCATGAATATCATAAGATAGCTTAGATAGAAGTGTCTTAAAATGAGCATCATACTCACGTACACTCTCAGTAGTGCCTTGCTTGATATCCTTGAGTGCACTTATACTCTTTTGCTCAAACTCAGGGATATGGAACTCTTTCAAGAAAGCATCTCTCAATGTTGCATAATCCACACAAGTTTGATCAGGGTCAAATTTCCTATACCAGTTGTGTGCATGTGCCCCTGTAATGTAGTGGTGAATTGACTTGCCTTTCACTCAGTAGTTATGATCCCTTTAGCATGCCACAAGATTTCACACATATGCACATGTTTGGCAGCATCCTCTATACCTCTATACTCAGGAGATGAAGAGACATCTCCATATAGATATTTTGTGGTTGTTGCGGACCTTGACCACCTGATCTGGAACCTCTGTGTTCCCTCTGCCTCCAGAACCACCAGATCCACTAGAACTAGAACCACCTATACCTCTTGATCCACCACCTGTAGTTGGAATAGGACCTGTAGATGTACTCCCTGTGCTCTGATAGTAGTACTATATTGAACCCCTATCAGTTTGTGAGGTAGTTCCACTTCCAGAGGTGAATCCAACATTCTGCGTGCTCACATTCTATGTGGATGATGCACCTAAGAATGCTCCTCCAAATGACATTGAAGTCATCTATCCTACCATTGATGTACTTGATCCTGACTTACTCCTGCTCTCCTACTTCCCAAGTTAGTTTGTTGGTTACTTGTCATACTAGATACTGAAAAACCAAGTGCAAGGGCTAGGTCACTAGGTGGATTAAGATGCACGCCCGTGGTCCAGGTAGTCTCTGTTGGCACACTTTCATGTGAGGCCGAGGGGGATCTCTATCATGCTTTCCAAGATGGGGAGTTTTTGATGCTCTGGCTCCATGTCTTCTACGTGAGCTGTAAATCCTTCATGAGCCATCTCTCTCCTCCATGCCATACTCTCTATAATGGAACATTGCTTCTCTATCTCCCTCTCGCACACCATGCCTCATTATACTTAAGCCACCTTTCCTCTCTCTACCTTTCTGCCGCTAGGTCTACCATCTTAAACCAAACTTGTTCTACCCCCCTGTGCGCGTGGTGAAGTTTAGTTAGCCATCGGTTTACTCTCCAGGTTCAAAGTTACCATTAAGATCTTGATCGCCAGTGGAATACCTTGCAAATATGTTCCTCTTGGATACCACAAAAACTAGAATTCAGCTACCTCTGGGAAAGAGTACGTGAAATTGAATATTCTAGAATATAACTGTTTAGAACACCATGAAACCACGTATCCACCGTGCGTGAGTCCAGATCAGATCAACATCATAGAGGGCCTGAAATTCTTCTTGTGTCCAGAACAAGTGTGCGTGATACCTCAATTCACTTTGAGATGCATAAGCAGTAAGCCACTCGTATAGTTCTACTGGAAAGATAGTGAAAAATCTCTCATATAAGCTATCATACAGGTTTATGTTCTACCCAAGTGTGTGCATTAAACTCAGATCCATTGTTGAACCATCATGCATATTCTTCCTCTAGATCATGTATCCATTCCTCAATACTTGCTAGAGTTAATTGGTATGTCTTCATCATGAACCATCTGAAAACAACTGAAAAAGAGGTCCCGGAAATGGAACCAATGATGCAGCCTAGAATTTACAGATAACACCCTAGTCACACTTTGGCACATCACTCAGCCTAGACGAGTGCTCACCCAAAGTGCGCAAAGGTACCAGGTCCCTCTTTAGGGTTGTTGTAGAATAGGATGTTAACATGATGAAGGAAGAAACATATAGATTCATAACTAATCCATCATTCTACAATGCATGCTACCCTCAGATCTATGAAAGAACAAGTTTAAATAGTAATCATGATTGAATTAATAACATGCACTACTCAACTACACACAGAATGACACTTAGATTCAGCCAATATCTTCCATCTATTAATAAATATAGAAGCTCCTTACAGTATTGTCAATCTATACCAATGCACGTATGGAACTCGATATGATTGATTGATCATATGTATATTCTATGTTACACATACATACACATACATCACACTCTCATACACATACATCTCATCACTATACTCTCCCTCTTTCTACTATGTACCTAACATCATATATATAGGGTGGGGACTTTCCCTTCACCACTTATCTATTCCAGAAATAGGCCGCATGCTATTGATAGCCACACACACCATTTTACAAGCATAGCCACACATGCAAGTGTGCTATCTATAGTCCTCTTGTAGTTAACTGAAGTGTCAATTCTATTCTCAGCTTGTCTCCATGTAAAAACACTTTGATCCGCTTCTCCAAAGATAGACAATGCATGGTGCACACATCTCTGCATCGTTGGTGTGTTCGCATGCCATCTTCTAAAAATAGGTCTTCATGCTCAAAATTGGCTAAGTCCTAAAATATGAACTTGCCTTCCACGCGGGTCCTTCCTTTTCCTTCTACGCCCTTGGCCTTTTCCCACGAGGGCCTTGTGTATCCCACAAGACTCCTTGTGTGATCTTCTAAAGATTGGAAAAATATCAAATCAATGACCCGATCATGAATGATATCCCGAATGAAGTATATGTGAATCTTAATGTGTTTGGTCCTCTAATGAAGGACTGAATTCCTGCATATTTGTATGGTGCTCTAGTACTCACAAAAGATGAGTGTAGGCTACTTGATCTAGATACCAAGCTCAAAAAGAATCCCTTGAAGACAAATAGCCCCAGTAGTTGTGTATAGACACTGTGTTTTCTTCAACCCACGCACTGTTTCATACAGAATGTTTCCATTCTTATGATAGAGTTGCTTCTATCCTTTCATTCTCTTGAGAAACAAATAAAGGTTAGGGCTAGGAGGAATACCTGTTGAGTGTTGGGAGGGTGTGCGCGTATCAGTAGAGAGAGATCAGACCGATTGCGAAGAACTCCTTTTTGTCTGGGAAGGACTACCTGTGAATAAGAATGCAAGACCACCAGATTATAGTTAGACAATAAATGAGGGAACTGCCTTGGGCCCAGGAAATATTAGACTTCCTTTCGAAGGTGGTCAGTTCCCCTTTTAATACGAATTAACACAAATGATAACAAAGAAGTTATTGTGAAATTACATTTAGTTACCTCGTTAAAAAGCAATAGAGGAAAGGCTGGTTTTGGTTTGAGTCACAGTGACCGATGCCGGTCACTGTATAACCGACTACGGTTATAACACCGGTACCGGTTGCTGATAACCGATATCGGTAGGGGCAGTGATTTAGGGGCTTTCAATGAAGGTTGGCTGTAAGGCGGTTATGGTGTTTATAAGGTTGGTAAATGATTAGGGGTAGGCAATAGGGTGATGGAGAAGACTCAGAGAGTATGGGAGCTGTTCTTGGGGAAATGTAAGGGTAGAGGAATGAAAGTTAGATGTAGGGTGCTATCGGGTAGTAGATCTAGGAGTGAGCTTATAATTACTATGAATCAGAAGTTCAAGAAATGGTATTTAAAAATGTACAAGACACTACTTACTAGTTCTTGATGAAGATACAGGTCCAAGGACTGTGATGACGAAGGCAAGGCTCAGGTGGGATGATCTGACAATCAAAAGTGAGCTATCTTCTCTCCCAATGCTTGGATGAGTGTCGTTGTGCTCTGGTTACTCAGTTGCAGTCTTGGGCTCGATGTCCTTCTTTGCAAACTCTTCTCTTTTCTTCACTTGTCTCTGTCTTGCCAAGTGAATTCGGATCTTTCAAATGAATTCCGATCCCTTGTTTTTGGTTGGGGAAGGTCATTTACAGGGAACCGATGGTAGTTACGTAACCGACGGCGGTCAAGTATGAACCGATGTCGGTTAAGTCAAAGTGGGCTATTTTTAGTAAAATAGCCAACTTTCCCTCCTTTTCTCTCGAGGGATTAGTTGAGGGCTTGGTCAAGTCATTATTAGGTTGGTTTTGGTGTGGGTGAGGAGTAATTAGTCATGGGTGTGGATGTAGACCAAGTTATAGGTCTTAATTAGGTTAGTTTAGGGTTAGGGCTAGGTCATGATGAGGTGGCAAAATGAGGTGGCAGGTTTGGAGATGTGGATTTATTAATTATAAGGTAATTAATAAATAATTGTGTAAGGTTTAGGTGGTGAGGTTAGGTTGTGAAATGAGATGCGGGGCACAGGGTGTCATAAGACACAAATTTGGTGTCTACATTAGCCCCTTGTTGTCGTGTAGCTTGTCTTGTGAAGCTACACTGACAATAATAAGAAGTGGTTACTCCCGTTGAGGGTATAGGTAATCCCCCTCAAATCTATCATAGATTGAGGTGACGTGAAATCAAGGATAGGGTTGATAAAGGGTGAATGGTGTTGAGATGATGGTAAGATGGTGGGGTAAGTTCAAGGAAGTAGATGCACGTTGAAATGTAGTAGTGTGACTAGGGTACATGATTTGAAGAGAAAACAAGCAATTCATAGGCAAAGGTCGATAGTTTATCCAAACAAGGTGATATAATCCTGGTATCCAAGGCATAGGAAGTAGCTCAGGGGATATAATGGGTAAGGTACAAGAACGTTTAGGCATGTTTGGCAGTACCAAATGGTTGGTTTGGTTGAGATAAACGTCACGGTCTCGGTCTAGGCAAAGTTGGTCGACTGATCAATTCAAGTATCCTAATCATGCTAAAAACACGAACAGGTGAGCACGATTGAACAAAAAGCTACATGATGGGTGGATAAAATTGTAATTTGCGGGTCTTGGTCGAGGTACTTAATTGGTGCGGCCTTGGGTCGGGCCGATTGATTGGTGAGGGCCTTGGGTTAGGCCTGATTGGTTGGGTGCGGCCTTGAGTCGGGTCGATTGATTAGTTATGGCGGGCTTGGGTTGGGCTGGTTGGTTGGATGTGGCCTTGGGTCGGGCCGGTTGGTTGGTTGCGGCCGTTGGGTCGGGCCTGATTGGTTGGTTGCGGCCTTGGGTCGGGCGATTGGTTGGGGTTACGACCTTGGGTCGGGCTGGTTGATTGGTTCGGCCTTGGGTTGAGCAATTGATTGGTTGGTTACGCGCCCTTGGTCGGGCCAAATGGTTGGTTGCGGCCTTGGGTCGAGGCCTAATTGGTTGGTGGCGGTTTTGGGTCAAGCCTAATTGGTTGGTGGCGGCCTTAGGTCGGGCCCGATGGTTAATGCGGCCTTGGTCGGGCCGATTGGTTGGTCAGTGAGCCTTGGTGGGCCGATGAAATCAAAATAAGGCTATTTGAAGAAAAGTGGGGGTAGGTGATGTGGAGAAAAGTGGAGATTGGTGGATAAGGGTAGAGAGTTATGTTAAGGAAGTAGCATGTAACCGATATCGGTTATGTGTGACCGATATCGTTACAATGACCGATATCGGTATTTTAGGGCGCGAAATAACCGATATCGGTTATAGGTCAAAACCTATAAAAAGAAAAATACGGCATGTCATTTTCACTTTGTGAATTTGAGCGCCTAATTTTGTCTTGTCTGAGGTGTGAAGTGATTTTGTTGAGTTTGTGGGCTGAGTTGGCATTAGTTGAGTGGAGGAGTGAGTGATTGGTAGACCCCAGTGATCAGGAGGCAGAGTTTGATTGGTTGAGGACCCAGCTGAGGAGATTTGGAGCCATGGCATAGCCCGGAGGAGCAGGAGGTGCTGGAGGAGCTGGACCACCGCCACCTATCCCACCACGACGACGTGTAGTCGTACCGGTAGGCTCTGAACCCCTACTTATGTGAAGTTAATGAATTTAACTAGATGTGGGTTTTGGGGTAGGAATCCAAAATTTAATAAAATAATGAATAAATGAAGGTAAATTGTAAAATGGAGTGGGTAGGTATGTTAGGTAGGCCAAAACGGCAGGGTGGGTAAATTTTTAGGTCTTTCTTGTGGGTAAATGGGTAGAAATAGGTAAAAAGAGGTTTTGCGGGCCGTTTTGGGTTCGGCCCCGGAATTGGACAGTGACCGATGTCGGTCACTAGGCGACCGACATCGGTCACAGAATAGTTTGTATAAATTGCTTTGTTTATAGACCGGCATCGGTCATATGTCGACCGGCATCGGTACATACAATGTGCTTGGGGGACCGATGGTGGTCGAGGGTGACCGGTACCGGTCATCATGGGTAGGAGTTAGGTTTGTGAAATTTGTGGTTTTTGTTTGTTGTAGGTGGTAGGATAGAGTTTTTTTTTGGGGTGAAGGGGAGGAGGATAGAGTTGATAGGAAAGGTGATTAGGGTGGGGGAATTGGTTGTTGGGGGCTAGGTCGGGTAGGATAGATTATGTGTTGTGTATGAAGTAGGAGGTGTTAAATTGGTAGGGGTATGGTTAGATGGCTAGAGTGGACCGGGGTGGTTGGTAGGGTGTGAGATAATTAAAGGGGATATCGTAGATGTATAAGGTAAGATAAGTGGGTGTAGATGTGTGTATAGAGTCGGGTTGTGGTTGGGTGGGTAAATGGGTATAGATGGTTAAGGTAGTTGTTTTTGTAAAAGGTAGGCCTGATGGAGTGGGTTGTTTTGCAGGCACGCCAGCAGCTGACGATGCGGGATCGGATGCCACCTCTATTGGGGTGGATGCGGCCACATGTGACTGCAGCGCAGTGGGCCGTCATGCGAGAGGTTAGACTCGGCGGAGTCCAGAGGTATAGGGCTGTGGATAGGGACCATAGCCTGATGGTTGCCCTCATCGAGAGATGGGATCCGAAACCAATGTCTTCCATCTCCCTACTGGAGAGATGACTATCACATTAGAGGATGTGTATCGCATCCTGAGACTGCCGATCATAGGTGAGGCAGTGTTCCAGGTGGATGCGGAGACAGCGATGGACAACATCCTACAGGTATTCGGGGATGCAGCCTCATTGATTACATATCACACAAGCAAGCATTTAGCTACGGCGATATGTATCGCACACCGACAGGAGACACGGCTTGCCGTGTTGATGATGATTGGTATCACCTGCTTCACCCTCCCGGACTCAAAGGAGGCCACTTCCCACTGAGCTTTGATGGGAGTATTGCATGAGATGGTGGAGGAGCATACCTGCTATGCCTGGGCACCAGTGTATCTAGTGCAATTATATAGAGAGCTCTGGGGTTATCGCCGTATGAGGTGATTTGGTATATGTTGACATTTTTGTTACACTGCTGGGCCTACGAGCATATATCATCTATATATGACCAAAGAGGGTTGCCCCAGTGATAAGGGGCCACAGTAGTTTACGATGATGGATTTCAGAGGTGGTTGGGGGTCGTGGGCCAGCCACGAGTAGTGATCGCAGGACGAGATGTGACATTTTACAGGCGTATGTTAGAGGGCCTGATGGCACTAGATATTATATGGAGGCCATACAGAGGCCATCAGCCCCGAGGAGGAGCCCGAGCATAGCTACGATGGATCCAGTATATCTTCTGGATAGCTGGATGGAGACCCGGGAGTATGAGCGGATACCCCTAGAGAGGGTACGACGTCAGTTGGGCTTACGACAGGATGAGCCACCTCCCTTCTCACAGTATCGGAGGGAGGATGTAGAGGCACACCTGCCTGCACCGCAACCATTTGACCCAGTCTGGTAGCAAGAGAGACCGGCGGATGATACAGTGGATGATGCCAGAGTGACAGGTGCATTTTTGGTGTGGTGGGCAGGGCAGAGGGCAGCCATGAGAGCACAGCCCGCACAGCCAGATTTGGTGGCTGTGATAGCGAGAGAGGGACCATCTCTTGGGCCAGGTGTAGTTATTACAGGGGCAGCTTACTGCTACACAGGCACAGATTGGGGTGCTACAGGAAGTTAGCCTAGAGCACGTGCATGCATGCACAGCAGCACCAGTAGGCACGTGCCACACAACCATAGCCACCAGCATAGCACACAGTGCATTACCTCGAGCACAGGCATAGTGCAGTGCACCACCACAGCACGTGGTGTACGGTGGTCGGGGGCCACTTCTATTAGGAGTCAGGGGACCAGCCCCACCAGCCATGGTGGCACGGGCCCGCTATATGGAGGTGAGAGCGGAGGCCGGTATTATCAGGACATGCTAGATGGCACCGGGCCGACTATCAGCCATATGCAGCACACAGAGCCGAGACATCCCAGAGTCGAGTCATGGGGCCGCAGCCACACACCGGTGGCTCTCGTGACTGGTAGGAGGTGAGAGCGGCGCACAGGGCCAGCATGGGGGATGGGCGAGATGGTGGAGAGAGAGCTGAGACATCCTAGGAGCGGATATGGGTTTTTGTTATTGGATATAGACACCGGTTTATGAACCGAGTATATATATAGAGGCCTGCGTGCCCACATAGGATTTATTTATTCATTTTTGTTGTATATACCGGCTTGCGAGCGAGTACATTTTGTATAGTTGATACCGGCCTGCGAGCCGAGTATATTTTTGACATGAGAGACCGGCCTACGAGCTGAGTCGAGATTTTGACAGAGATAGCGGCCTACGTGCCAGCTTTGTATTTTTAGATCACAGAGGCCCCATACAGGGCAGTTTGTATATTTTGACATTGAGTTGATGATGATATATATAGATGAGTTTGATCCACATGGTGTGTAAAATTTTTTTTTGATTTGATGCATATATTAGAATGTCTCATGTGTTTTGTCGATGGTATTGAAATTTAATGTATATAGATGATGTTGATGAAATTTTGATGATATGTATATGTGTTGATGGTATTCTGATGATAAATATTGATAACGATGTCGTTATGTAGGGAAAAGAGGTGGGTGCCACCAAAAATTTGCAAAAAACAAAGAAAAGGCCTAGGTTTAAGCAAAAGGAGACATGTGACCGATATCGGTTAGCTAACCGATGTCGGTAGCTATATGACCGATACCGGTTAGGTAACCGATATCGGTTATGCCAAAACAAGTTTTTCTAAAAATAGAAAAGCTTGGGAGGCAACTTAAGTTCATATTTTTAGAGTCATGCAACAAGTTAAATATGAGAATGTGACATTGTTGACGACTTATATAGGTAATTGCATGGGAGAATTGAGTGATAAGGAGGAAAGAGACAGGTAAAGTGATTGTGGGCTGAGATTAAGAAGGCAGAAAGGACAAGTTATATTGAAGAGGGTGGTGAACATGGCTGAACAAGGAGAAGCATCCAGTGGGTAGAGAGGAGAAAGAAGACAGGTTCCACCTCAAGCTGCTGCATCCAAGAGGTAAAATTTTTGGTTTGGAATTCAACTTTTGCATGTTTTATGAATAGGATGAGAGAAGGTAAGTGGGTAGAGATGAAAAAGAAAAGGTGATAGGCAAGGGTTTGGGATGGGGTGAGTGTTATGGGGTAGGTAAGCAGGGGTTTGAGTATGTTTGTAGGTACAGAGAGGGGTAAATGAGAAAATAATTATCGTAGGTGCTATTTTTAAGAAGGGTGGTTAGAATTGTGATGACCGTATCGGTTATAAGTAACCGGTATCGGTTAGATAACCGGTATCGGTTAGATAACCGATATCGGTTACTGTGTATAAATTCCAGAATGTGATAAAAAACACTTGGGGATTTGATTTATTGAATTGTTGTTTGTTGATTTGATGTATGCAGGCAGAGGTAGGGTTGAGGATGAATGATAGGGTGCCAACTTTGTTGTCACGAGTCCGAGTGGATGTAACACCAGCTGAGTGGGCATTGATAAACCATGTGGGGTTAAGTGGAATCCGCTATTATTCATGAATCACACGCAATCATGCTATGTTGCAGGCGTTGATTGAGAGATGGAATCCAGAAAAGAATACCTTCTATCTGCCAACAGGGGAGATGATAGTGACGTTGGAAGATGTGTTCAAATTTTGAGGCTCCCAATTACAGGAAGACCAGTGTATCAGGTAGGGCCTAACGTGGCGCGGGGAGCGATAACAACAGTATTTGGTCCAGATGCACGAGAATTGACACAGAGAGGTTTGACATTCACTTATGGTATAATGTTTACAGCACACCCTGAGGCAACAAGGTTGGCAGTGGTATTAATGATAGCGGTGGGGTATTATGCATTACCGAGGGTGGATGGGGGAAGATTTCCAAAAGCATTGATGTGTATTATTTGGGAAATGATAGAAAGGAGCGTGAATTTTGCATGGGCACCCGCATATCTGGCGGAGCTATACAGGGGTTTATGGGCCTGCAGGTGAAATCACAGGACTACACTGGATTGTGCATACTTATTACATTGTTGGGCCTATGAGCACATTGTTTGTGTGCGACCAATAGGCTGACCCATCCAATCCAAAAGAGAGACAGAGCAAGAGGTTGGGATTCAGGTGATGGGTCCAGATAGAGCAAGAGGTGAGATTTGAGGCCGTGACATATGATGTCGAGTATTATAGGTAGATGTGGGAGATGGTGATGATTGTGGATATCCGTTGGAGGCCTTATGGGAACTATATGGTGATGGAGAACATAGCTGAGGATTTGAGGGGTGTAGAGTGATTAAGGTGGATCGCGGGACACAGGCCAGGTGAGTACGAGAGGATTCCTCTAGATCGCGTGTACAGTGACAATTTAGATTTGTTTAGGATATACCCATGGCTTATAGACCATACATGAGGATCGACGCCGAGGCATCATTCTCACCTCCCCGGCTGACACCTCCAGAAGGACCAGAAGAGACAGCAGCCGATCGTAGGGTAATGGATGCAGGAGCGACAGAGGCTTATAGATTATGGTGGGTAGCAGAGCTGCGAGGTTCACGTGAGAGGGCCGATCATCCTGACATAGCTGTGATTACAGTGGAGAGAGATCACCTGTAGGGTTTAGTTCACTAGCTTCAAACGTAGGTGAATGAGACAACAGGATTGTTAGCGGTTGCGCAGTCATGAGTGGAGAGACTAGAGGTGAGATTCCTCCACGTGAGAGGGTGTATTCATATGTTACAGGAGAGATTGGTGGATCAGTGGGAGGAACCAATAGCAGTGGCACCTTTGAGGATGGAGAGGCCAGGTGAGTGGTGTCGACGATCACGATCATCACCTGGTTCGGGATGAGGCGCAAGGGTCTAAGTGAATTTCATAGGGGTAGAAGAATAAATAAGGATGCCGACCTACACGTCGATGATAGAGAAGATGTATTTGTTTAACATCTAAATAAAACTGAATATGTATGTTGATTTGAGTTATGATAATAATAAGAATGTTTGTGTTTTGAATGTTTTGAATTGATAAAGGACCAAGGTGAGTGTTATCAATATAAATATGCGAAATCATTTATATTTTAACAACACATGATAGGTTATGGTAGGGGATGGTCGAGCTAACCTTCGGAGACCCCATGTCTCCTAAGTGTTGCCTACATAGCCCATTGCACAAAGCAAGGAGGGGCCTCAGATCGATGTAGTTCTCCCTTAGGACTAGGGAGAGGTGAATTCGGAGCAATTTTGTTGTGGTTAGGAAATTTTTTGGTTGGTAAAAATATTGATATTGGTAGGGTAATGTTGTTGGTGTTGGTAAGGTATTGGCGGTATTGGTGTAGGTATAGGTGAAGCGAAGGTTAGCTTACCCAAGTATTAGGGAAACGTGTCCTGATTAAGGTCAACACATAATCCTAGATTCAGGTAAAAGAGGGAAAAGTGTCCCATAGTTGGAAAGAGATGAACAAACCATGTATTATCGGAGGATGAACTTGAATCCCTAGGTACCTTGCATAGGCGAGAAGTCGATAGGTGAAAAGAGTTGTATAATCACAATATATCGGATATACGTCACGTCCCTTGAGTTTTGTTGTTTTGAAGAATGGTGAGATGAGGTAGATGGTATATCTGAGGCGTGATCGAACTTGTTATAAGGTGATTATTTTGATGAAAGAGAACCAAACTTAAATAGACAAGTCCATGACTCAAAAGTGCTTTTGAATCTACTTATTATATATATATATTTTAATTTTTTGAATATAGTCGATCGATGCGGGAAGTCTATATGGGATATGCATTTTTTGTTCTTGAGCTCTTCACGAAGTGATCAATGTGAGAAGCTTCGATAGAGGCTGACTTTGTTATAGCTTTCCTTTGAGGAGTAGTCTATTTATAGTAGCAGATGTGGCTTTTGTGTATAGTTATCCCTATTTATAATAAGAGATGTGGGAGCCTGTCCTTAGTCTATGTATAACTTTGAGGTCTAGATGTCCATTTGGCATGAAGCATCTAGTTTTGTAGGAAGTTTGACTCAAGAATATCCCATAATTGTATAATTGAGAACGTGTTATTTTGATACTTTTAAGTCATGGACCAGACTAAAAAGGGGAAGGCATCTTTAAGAGGAGATGATGACCAAACCATGTGAGCGTGATTCTATTTTGAGATGCATGAAACAAGGTGTATGAGGTGGTAAATGAGCTCAAGGGACGAGCACAAGGTAGATAAGAAGTGATATAATACTAAATTCAATAGTAGAATGGTTGAAGATGCAAGGCATTAAGGGGTTCAGGCTTAGGTTTACCATTGAGTGAAGCTAAATGGTAAGTGCCTGATCCATAAGTGTGAGTGATAATGTAAGGCCTAATCCAATTTGGAGCAAATTTTCCATGCTTGCTCTTTTCTAGTTTGGTTACATGTTGATTCTCTTTGAGGACAAGATCACCAATCTTAAAGGTACGCTCATGAATTCACTTATCATAAGCACGCTTGATGTGCTTTTGATAGATTTGAAGGTGGTCAAGAGTTGTAAGATGACGCTCATCAAGAAGCTCCAATTGGGCTAACCGCTCTTGGTGGAAATCATCATTGGTGAGAATATCTTGGAGAGATATTCTTAGGGAGGGTATTTGTATTTCGAGAGGAAAGACAACCTGGTACCATATACCAAAGAAAATGGTGTGGCATTAGTGGAGGTACAAATCTTTGGTATGATAAGCCCAAAGGGAAAAGGGGATGTGATTAGGCCAATTTTTCCCAGAATCGTTAACGAATTTCATGAGAATTTTGGTCAGGGTTTTGTTAGAAGATTCGGCTTGACCATTTGCTTGTGGATAGTAAGGTGATGAGAAGCTAAGTTTGATACCAAAGTTGTCACAAAGGTCTTGTAACAACTTATTTTTGAAATATTTTCCATTATCTGTTATCAGGCGATGAGGAACACCAAAACGACAGATAATGTGATGGTTAATGAACTCTACAATTTTTTATTTTTGGTTGAAATGAGTGGAATGGCCTCCACCCATTTAGTGTAATATTCAGTTGCTGTGATTATCCAACGGTGACGTTGCGAAGAGGGTGGGTGAATCTCACCAATAAGGTCTAAACCCCATTGTGAGAAAGGCCAAAGATCTCGTGTGACCTGTAGCGGATGGCTAGGAGTATGTTGAAGGTTGACATGTTGTTGACACATAACACAATGCTTAACATATTTCATAAGATCGTTATTAAGAGTAGGCCAATAATAACCTAGGCGAAGGATCCGTTTGGCCACGGCAAGGCCACTAAAATGTCCACCACAAATTCCGTCATGGACTTGTTGGATGGTATAGGTGACCTCCGCGCCGGTTAGACATCGAAGGAGGATGCCATCAAAGCCACGTTTATAGAGGAGTCCCCCCATGACGACATAACGAGAAACACTTTTAAGAAAAGCATGTTTCCGTTACTAGTAAGGTCAGGTGGGAGAACAGAGGTTGTAAGGTAGTCATGAAATTGGTGATACCAGGTATCCTATGAATTAGCAGATACATTATTTACCATACAAACATCCGGGACTGAGTAAGATGGGGCAAAGAGTTGTTGGACCAAGACAAATATGTCAGAGTTAGTTGGTGAGGCAGGAATTTGTGAGGCCAAGCAAGCCATAGTATCCACAAATTTATTAGTTGAGCGGGGAATGGTTTGGATAGAATAATGAGTAAATAAGGTCAAAAGTGAGTCCACGTAATGTTTGTACTTTTGAAGTTCCTCATTTTTACATTGGTAGATGCCCATAACTTGATTGAATACCAGTTGAGAGTCGAAAATGTTAATAGATTTTACACCTAAGTGTAACGCAACCTGGAGACCCAAAACAAGGGCCTCGTATTTTGCTGTATTATTAGTGTAGGGGAAATCGAGCCGGAATGAAAGAGGCATAGGTTCAGCATCAAGAGGAATGAGAACAATGCCGGCCCCTCCACCACGCTGGCATTTGGATCCATCGAAGAAGAGGGTCATTGGATATGACTCCTCACTGAGTGAAAGAGTGGCGATGAGTTCATCAGGGAAAGTAAAATTGGTAAATTTTTCCCCAGGTAAAGGGGCTTCCACGAGTTGGTCTGCGATAGTTTGTCCTTTGACTAATTTCTGGTGTACAAACTCAAGGTCGAGGTCGGCGAGGAGCATAAGCCATCGGGTGATGCGTTGGTTTAGATGAGGTTTGGCATACATATAATGGATGGGGTTTGCGTTGGTGATGACAAAAGTTTTGTGATTCAGGAGGTAATGTCGGAGTTTGGTTGCCATGAATGATAGGGCTAGGCACAACTTTTCTACATGTGTATACCTAGTCTCGTAATCCACAAGAGTACGACTTATGTAATAAATGGCTTGTTCTCGATGCTCGGAGTCACGATGTGCAAGCATGGCTCCTACAACATGGTCGGTGGTAGAAAGGTAAAGGTAGAAAGGGCGATCATCCTGAGGTGGGATAAGCATGGGTGGCTGCAAGAGATAGGCTTTAAGAGCCTCAAAGGCTTGGTGGCACTCTTCGCTCCATTGAAAGATAATGTCCTTTTTAAGGAGATGATGAAAAGGTTGACATCGATCCGAGAGTTGTGAAATGAAACAGCTGGATAGATTGGAGTTTACCTTGCAAACTACGCAATTGTTTGAGGTTAGTGGGTGGGGGAATTTCTAGGATAGCTTTGACTTTAGCTGGATCGACCTCGATGCACACAAAGAGACAATAAAACCAAGGAGTTTTCCGAAAGGACACAAAGACACATTTCTTTGGTTGAAGACGAACACAGTATTGTAACAGGCTGATCTAAAATAATGGTTAAAACATCGAGATGTTCAACTGCGATGTTTAGATTTACCAAGAAAATCATCAACATAATCCTCAAGGATAGTGTTCATAATGTCATGAAAAATGTAAGTCATAGCCCGTTGATAGGTTGCACCAGCATTCTTAAGGCCAAACGGCATGACACGATAGTAGAAGGTTCCCCAAGGAGTTATGAAGGTGGTTTTATGTTGATCGGCCGGGGCTACTAAAATTTGATTGTATCCCGAGAAGCCATCCATGAGAGAAAGCATCTCATGGCCGTAGTGAGATCAACAAGTTGATCAATACTAGGTAGGGGGAAGTCATCCTTTGGGCAAGTGAGGTTAAGGTCCCAGAAATCCGTACATATCCAAAGTCCCCCATTACTTTAGTGACAGGTACGATGTTAGAAATCCATTGAGGATAGTCAATAGGTAAGATGAAGGAAACAGAAAGGAGTCGTTGAAGCTCTTCTTTAACCAAGAGAGCAATGCGTGGATGCATTTTTCTCAGTTTCTATTTAACTGGTTTGGAGTCGGGTTTTAGAGTAATGTTATGGACAACAATGTCAGGATCAATTCCTAGCATGTCAGTGTAGGACCAAGCGAAAGCTTGGTTACGGGCATGGAGGAAGGTAGTGAAGGCAGTTTGTTCTGATGCATTAAGAGATTGTCCAATCTTCACAATGTGAGGATCGTCCTCTGTGTGGATGTTGATTTCTATAGTTAACTCATTCAACATGGTTTGAGTTTTAGATGGTAAGGCACGTTGAATATAAGAGTCATCCGCACCAAGATAAGTGAGGATGGAGTCGTCATCCTGGCACTCAACAACATTAATTGAAGGCGAGTCTTCTTCAATCATGTCTGGATACAGAAGGGGAAAATAAGATGGGTCTTCATTATTGCGTTGATAAGTGAGAGGACCCAGGAAGATAGCGTTTACGAAAAAAAAAAAAAAAGTTAGGAGGGATAGATTCCGGTCTATCGACTCTGTGGGTGACGATGGAAAAATGGGTGATGATGGTTCAGAAAGGGTGACTTTGTCATCTTCCTGGATACAATGGATATGCGGTTTCTTCGGTGTAGGTGGTTCAGAGAATCCAAGACCACGACGATCTTTATGTTTGTGTGTAGTCATGGGAATGATCGTATGTCGGCCTTATTCATAAATACCGAAACCGAAGCCCTTCCAAGCACAGCGCGTCAGGAAGGTGAGGGAAAAATGAAGATTAGTTAGATATTGAAAATAAGATTGGAAGGGAACCACACTAAGGGGAGGTTCAGGGGTGATAGAGGATGTGTCGACACCCCCATACGTTAGGTTGGTGTGGCGATTAAGTGGTCCATAGGAGATTACTTCCCCCACACGACGGTCGTAGGTAGGATGAGCATGTAATTGTCCGTACTCCTGTGGGGTATGGAAAGTGCTAAAGTTATATAAGTGATACTCCCCCAGTGTAAGGCATTGAAAAACATCTACCAAGGGATCTGAGGTTGGGATGTTGTCCGCTGGGAAGGAAGTGGTATTTGCGGTGGCGGTTTCATTGGTTGAATATGTAGGTGCGGTTGAGGTGGATGGTTGAGGTGTGGTCGAAGTAGATGGTTGGGTTGGATGAATGGGTGCCTTGACTGGTACAAGCACATCATTAGGGCGATATAACATATTACATGTTTTGAAGGGGGGAGCGTCAACTTTTACGGTGTAGGACTTCCCCTCATACTCAAATTTTATGCATCTATGTAAGGTGGAGGGAATGCATCCCATAGCCCGGATCCAAGGGTGGCCTAACAACATGTTGTATTGGAATTCTCCCTCAAGGACATAGAAGAGTTTGGGTAAGGTACGTGGCCCTACATGAATGTTAAGGATCACGGTGCCTAAAGTAGAAGTAATAGCATCATTGAATGAACACAACATGGTGGGGTTGGCACACATGCAGCTAGAAGGGATATTCATTTGTTGGAAGGATTTGGAAGAGATGATGTTTAGGCTAGCACCCCATCAATCATAACACGATGTACTCGGATGTCCCGAATGTAAGCCGAGATGAAAAGAGTGGGGTCAGGATCTTCTGCACCAAAGTCGACAATTTCGTCTTGAGAAACCGATGACGGCTTGCTGCTTGTAGGGGGGGAGAAGTGGTAGATTGTTTGGTGAGAGAAGCAACGTGGTTGGGATTTAAGATGGAGGCAATGGACAAGGTTTCATTAGGTAGGACCTCTATCCCTTGGAGGATCTCAATGAGAGCTTGTCGATGAGATTCAAAGGTTTGAATGAGATCATATAGTGTCATTTTTACAGGTGATTAGTGAAGTTGTTTGATCATGGTACGGTGGGAAACTCCATCAGAGACGGGGTAGGCAGGTCCATGAATAACCACTTTAGGTGGTGGTGCGATCGGGATGGTGGACGGAGAAAGAGAGGCCGCAGGAGTGCTTTCTTTAGCTTTCCCATTGTTTTTACGCCTCGATAAGCAATACTAATCATGTTGATCTCGTGAACATGAGAGGAGGAAGATGGTAGGGATAAGTCATTGTCTTCGAGAGGTGGGGTTGCAATAATGATAGATCTTGGTGAGGTGGGGACATGTGGTATAGGAGAGGGGATTGAAGCTAAAGGTTTCTCCCTTTGTAAGTTGTCTTTCTTAACCTTTCTATCCGAGAGAGGTGACTGACGAAGGATGGCTTTCAAAGCTTTACATCCCTCTACATCATGTCCTGGTGTGTGGTGGTAAGTAAAAATTTTAGACTCATCATAACCTATAGGTCAAGGTTTAGATGGATCATAGGGTCTAAGTGGGGGTAGGGAAATGGTCGCATTCTCCACCAACATATCAAGGATCTTGGCGTAAGATCCTTTGAGCGGGTCAAAGTCAGAGGAAGATGAGGCTATTGATTGGGTGGGTTTTGGTAATGGTTGGGTATGGTTGGTTCATACGGGTGGTGGTTTAGACAAGGGGTTTTGATAATTGGATTTAACTAAATGTGGCTTCTTCAGCACAGAAGTCATGTTTAGCTGGTTAGATGAGGAGGCCACAGATGACGTGGTGGTAGGAAACAACCATGGAGAAAGAGGAGTGACAACAAACAAATCCTTTGATGATGGAGTTTGTTTAGGGTTGATAGGTGGACAGGATACTTGGGGTGATGGTGTTGATACACCCATGGATCTCTGTATGGGTGCAGAAGGTGCAGGTCATTTTAAAGAAAACGTAGGAGGTATGATGTATTGAGGCAAGGTGGAGGGGTGAGGTCCCAATATAGAAGGTAGGTGTGACGGTGAGGGTTTTAGTTGTGACAGAGGCATAGATTGGACTTGAGGGGATTGGGTTTGTCTCCTAGGTGGATGGACGACTTTATTTTTGGATAAATCTAACCGTTTAGGTGGGTGTGTTAGGCTAGGTATTGGTGAAGTCCCAAGCATAGGGGAAGGTTTGGTTAGGTTAATAGAGGTGGATGAGGTATTCGGTAGAGATGAGAGGGGTGAAGATGAGGACATAGGCATTTTGAGCTTTTGTAAACACCTTGGGTATATGGTAGAGGTGTCTGGATCGGTCATTTGCATTTGAGTAGAGCATGGTGTACTCAAACGCTCCCATAGGACTCGTCTATCTTTTGAGGGATGAAAATCTTCACGTGTGAAGAAGAACTTTGTATGGAAGAGAGGTGGGTTGTGATTCCGGTCCACTGTGGGTGTGATACAGGGGGTAAATGAGGCACTGTATCAATGGGTGTTAAGAGGTCAATCGGTCGCTGAAAAGATTTAGGCGATGAAGAACTAATAGGTAGGAGAGCATGTTTGAGGGGATCCATCATGATTAAGGAGTTTGGTGATGTCGGTTCGAGAGGTTTCTCTTCTAAGGATGATAGAAACAGTGGCGAGCCTTCTTCTTTTACAGCAAGAGTGATGGAAGGAGATGTTTGGGAAATAGATAAGTTAGATAACATCCGCTCACAATCTTGCAGGGATGTGGTGTAAGAAGACTCATTCGTGAGAAGAGAACTCTGGGTGGTTAATTCCTTTATGGGTAAAGGAATGGCAAGGTTATCATCTTGTCTTGAGGGTGGTGAAGCGGGTGCGGATCCCTGCGTTAGTGACGAGGCTTGATTCAGAATTTCCTCGATAGAAGCTTTTGGTTGGGAGTCGAAGACCGCATGGATTTCATGAACACTCTCCTCGGCTAAGATATCTTGGTTTACATTATTGTTAGATGAGTGGTTTGGGAATGGTTTGTTGAAGATTTTCAAATTTCAGTTAGCAGGGGCATTAGGATTATCGAGGGTTATATCCCCTGCATCAACCATTTCCTGCACTATGTTTTTCAACATCTTGTAGTTTTTCGTGATTTGTGTCCCTTCATGCGGTGGAATTACTGAAGTCATTTTCTTTGTACCAAGAAGGTATAGCACGGGTGGAATCAAACCGGAATGAGGTTTAACAGGAGGCAAGGTGATAGCTCCTGCTTTGAGCAATTTTTCCAAGATCACACCATAAGTTTCTCCCAAGAGAGTGTAATTGATGGGCTCGACTTTATACTTATAGGTGGTTTTTGGCAGGGTACTAGATGGTGCTTGGGATTTGACCATCACCGCGTGTATAGCTCCTTTTGATTTCGAAGCAGTTGATGCATGAGAATTGGTGGTGTTGGGTTTTTTGGTGGAGTCTTGGGTTCGGAAATTGGGGTTTTTGTTGCGCAACCTCAATTTCTCCTCCTCTAAGGCTCGAATTTATATTTTTCGAGCCATAGTAAAGGCCTCATCAAAGGTGCGGAAAGTTTGAACTTGGAGGGTGGGAGAAATGTGCTTAGCGTAGGCCCACATAAATAGTTTGATGAGTTTGGCCTGAGGTAAGACATAAGTAAGTTGGTTGATGAGGCCCCGTCATCGTCCAACGAAATCTGCGATAGATTCGTCTTCAAATTGTCGGATGGCATAGAGGTCGGTGATGGATACTTTCTTGGCAATATTGATGGAGAAATGATCCAAGAAAGATTGGGCTAATTGGTTAAAGGAGAAGATTGAGTGCTGGGTTAAAGCACTGTACCACTCCAAGGTGGGTCCTGATAAGGACATGGGGAAGGTACGGAGTAGTAAGGCATCGTCGTGGGAAATCAGGTAGCAGGCATGTCTAAACGATCACAAGTGTTGTTGAGGGTCCTCCTTACTATTAAAGCGAGTGAATTTCGGTAATTCCCATTGAGGAGGATATGAATGAAGGGGTTCTATGAACCGTTGTCGATTCACGTAACCGCCATTGGTTCCTGTAAATGACCTTCCCCAACCAAAAACAAGGGATCAAAATTCATTTGAAAGATCCAGAATTCACTTGGCAAGAGTAAACGAGAGACAAGTGAAGGAAAGAGAAGAGTGGTGGAGAGAAGGACATCGAGCCCAAGATGTCCTATATAAGCATGGCCGAGTAGTGTGAGCACAATGACACTCATCCAAGCATTGGGAGAGAAGATAAGCTCACTTTTGATTGTCGGATCATCCCACCGATCCTTGTCTTCGTCATCACGAGTCCTTGGAGCTGTACCTTCATCAGAACTATCCTTCCCAAACAAAAAGGAGTTCTTTACAATTGATCGATCTCTCTATCATACGCGCGCACACCCTCCCAACACTCAATAGGTATTCCTCCTAGCCCTAACCCTTATCTATTTCTCAAGAGAATGAAAAGATAGAAGCAACTCTATTCTAAGAACGGAAAAATTCTACACAAAACATTGTAGACACCAAATTTTTGTCTTATGACACCACTGTGCCCCGCATCTCATATTTGCAACCTAACCTCACCACCTAAACCTTACACAATTATTTATTAATTACCTTATAATTAATAAATCCACATCTCCAAACAACTGCCACCTCATTTTTCCACCTCATCATGACCTAGCCTTAACCCTAAAATAACCTAATTAAGACCTATAACTTGGTCTACATCCACACCCATGACTAATTACTCCTCATCCGCACCAAAACCAACCTAATAATGACTTGACCAAGCCCACAACTAATCCCTTGGGAGAAAAGGAGGGAAAATTGGCTATTTTACTAAAAATAGCCCACTTTGACTTAACCGACATCGGTTCCTACTTGACCACCGTTGGTTACATAACCGCCATCGGTTCCCTATAAATGACCTTCCCCAACCAAAAACAAGGGATCGGAATTCATTTGAAAGATCCAAAATTCACTTGGCAAGATAGAGACAAGTGAAGGAAAGAGAAGAGTTTGTAGAGAAGGACATTGAGCCCAAGCTCGCAGGCCGAGTAACCAAAGCATGCGACACTCATCCAAGCATTGGGAGAGAAGATAAGCTCACTTTTGATTGTTGGATCATCCCATCTGAGCCTTGTCTTTGTCATCACAGTCCTTGGAGCTGTACCTTCATCAGGAACTATTAGTCCTTCCTGGACAAAAAGGAGTTCTTCGTATCGATATGATCTCTCTCTACGAAGTATGCACACACCCTATGACACTCAAAAGGTATTCCTCCTAGCCCTAACCCTTATCTATTTCTCAAGAGATTCACATAGAATGTTTCTGTTCTTAGAATAGAGTTTTTTCTATCTTTTCATTCTCTTGAGAAATAGATAAGGGTTAGGGCTAGGAGGAATACCTGTTGAGTGTTGCGAGGGTGTGTGTGTATTGTAGAGAGAGATCAGATCGATTGTGAAGAATCTGGGAAGGACTACCTGTGAATAAGAATGCAAGACCACCAGATTATAGTTAGACAATAAATGAGGGAACTACCTTGGGCCCAGGAAATATTAGACTTCCTTTCGAAGGTGGTCAGTTCCCCTTTCAATACGAATTAACACAAATGATAACAAATAAGTTATTGCAAAATTACAATTTAGTTACCTCGTTAAAAAGCAATAGAGGAAAGGCTGGTTTTGGTTTGAGTCATAGTGACCGATGCCGGTCACTGTATAACCGACTGCAGTTATAACACCGGTACCAGTTGCTGATAACCGATATCGGTAGGGGCAGTGATTTAGGGGCTTTCAATGAAGGTTGGCTGTAAGGTGGTTATGGTGTTTATAAGGTTGGTAAATGATCAGGGGTAGGTAATAGGGTGATGGAGAAGACTCAGAGAGTGTGGGAGTTGTTCTTGGGGCAATGCAAGGGTAGAGGAATGAAAGTTAGATGTAGGGTGCTATTGGGTAGTAGATCTAGGAGTGAGCTTATAATTACTATGAATCAGAAGTTCAAGAAATGGTATTTAAAAATGTACAAGACACTACTTACTAGTTCCTAATGAAGGTACAGCTCCAAGGACTGTGATGACAAAGACAAGGCTTAGGTGGGATGATCTAACAATCAAAAGTGAGCTTATCTTCTCTCCCAATGCTTGGATGAGTGTCGCTATGCTCTGGTTACTCAGTTGCAGTCTTGGGCTCGATGTCCTTCTCTATAAACTCTTCTCTTTCCTTCACTTGTCTCTGTCTTGCCAAGTGAATTTTGGATCTTTCAAATGAATTCCGATCCCTTTTTTTTGGTTGGGGAAGGTCATTTACAGGGAACCGATGGTGGTTACATAACCGATGGTGGTCGAGTAGGAACCGATGTCAGTTAAGTCAAAGTGGGCTATTTTAGTAAAATAGCCAATTTTCCCTCCTTTTCTCCCGAGGGATTAGTTGTGGGCTTGGTCAAGTCATTATTATGTTGGTTTTGGTGTGGGTGAGGAGTAATTATTCATGGGTGTGGATGTAGACCAATTTATAGGTCTTAATTAGGTTAGTTTAGGGTTAGGGCTAGGTCATGATGAGGTGGCAAAAATGAGGTGAAAGGTTTGGAGATGTGGATTTATTAATTATAAGGTAATTAATAAATAATTGTGTAAGGTTTAGGTGGTGAGGTTAGGTTGCGAAATGAGATGCGGGGCACGGGGTGTTGTAAGACAAAAATTTGGTGTCTACAACTCCATAGGGATAGCTTCAATGGAGAACACATCAAAGAATTCAATGTAGTCCCACACTCTTTTCTATAGTGCCCAAGTCCTGGAGTTTTTCACCGAGATATTTTGGCGGACCTACTTTAACACAACCTTTGCATCACCTTTGCATATCAAATTCTTGATTCCCATGTCCTCTGTTGTATTCATGCCTAAGAGTAATGCTTCATACTCTGTTGTATTATTTGTATTGTCAAATTGCAGCTTGTAGGAAAAAGGATATACCTCATTGGAGGGAGAGTATAATACTACACCAGCTCCTAAACCTACTCTGGAATGACTGCCATCAAACTCCATTGTCTAGATTCAGTCTTCTTCTTCCTCCATGAGAAGTGGAAAGTCCTCTTCCTTCTATGATGTAAGGAGGTAATTTCCAAGCCCACAATCTTGAAAAAGGATATCAGCTCTTGGATCATCATACTTCCTTACTGTGAACTTCATTTTTTTGACTGGCAGCAGCTTCTTCATTTCTCCTTTCACTGGGATAGTTGTAGATGACCAATCCATTTTTATTTCTCCACCTAGATCTCTGCAAAAACTTCTACTCAACAACATACCAAAAGATGTTGGGATGTCTACCACCAAAATGGTCAGGAGTATCTTCTTGTCAGGGTAATCAGCTAGTGCAACCTGAGCATCCTTAATCCTTCCTACCAATGGAACTTGTTTAGATTCCATTGAGTAGCATGTGCCATTACCAGTCAAAGTGAGGCCAAGAGAATTTACAAATTTTTGGCATCACATTATCTGAGGCTCTAGAATCTATAATGCAATTGTTTAGCTGGAAACCTTTGATGAGAAGTGACAGGTAAAAAGGCTCAACTCTATTGGTGGTGGAGGCACTGAGGGCTAGCATGTTTTGAGAAGATGGTGTGGATGGTGTGGGAAGTAAGCCTTTAGAATTAGAGATTGGGGATGTAGAGTTACCACCCCGGACTGCCTTGATGAATCTATCAAATTGGGCAGGATGTGTTTGTAGGTATTCAATTTCAGAGAGTTGGACTTTGGTTTTGCTAGCATGCTCTACAAATTCAAATGAAGTTATGGTAGATGAGGACTTAAATGGCAGATGTGTCATTAATTTTGGTGTTGGGTTCTCCTTTTCAAATGTAGCAATTGGCTTGGAAGGAGATGGGGGTGTAGCCTTTGATTGAAATTTAGATGTTCTTGCAGAACCAACATTTAGAAGAGAATTGCTCTTAACAACTTTTGAGTTGGGAGAAGAATCAAATAACTTACTTGGCACAACAAAGTGTGATCCTTGACAACTGGTGAATCTGATTTCTCTCTAGCTAATTCCATGGAAGGTGGTAATGGTGATCCCTTGCTGATGATATTATTTAGTGGAGGATTTGAAGAGCTATCTTCTTTGTTCTTCCTACTCTCAGTTGTAACTGCTGAGGCTAAAACACCATTCTTGGATTGTGCACAAGTGAAAATGGCACATGAAAAAAATAGAGATTCTTCATCACCTTCCTTCTCATCATCAACGTATTCAATCAGGACATTGTGCATACCAACCTCTTCGATTTCAAGATAATTTTCATAGTCATCCATGCTTTCTTCTTCTTGAGTTTCCTACATGTTTGTTCCTTATTTTGATTCCCTATTGTCAGAGATGGTATTGAGTGGTGGTGCTTCAAGGGAAATCCTATGAGGAGGTGGAGAAATTCTTTGTCTATTAGGAGGATTTGGTCTCCTTAGAGGATTCCTCATTGTGATTTGTGACAGTTGCTTCTTCAAAGCAACTACGTCTTTGCCATTTTTTGGAACATTGGATCAGTGGTGACTGAATTTGAACTCGACATTTTTGCTTCAAATTTGGTCCCTTCACTTCGCTAGAAAGAATTAGATCATCATCAGTCTCAATTGAAAAGTATTGAACTTCCCTCAATGTTCTTGGTTGGGCCCTTCTGAGGAAGAAACCAACTTTTGATGGCAAAGCACTGATGAAGAACCTTTTCAAGTTATTTTTAGGGGGGACCGCATCTTTTGGGATCCTTCTTGTCAACCTATCATACCTTTCTACAAAATATCTCATTGATTTGGAGGTCTCCTTCATCTGAACCAATTGGACCGGTAGATCACGATAGTCTTTTGTTCTCTTGAACCTATGTTCATATGCACTTCTTATATCTTCCCAACATGTGACAAATCTTGGGGGCAACATGTAGAACCATTCATCATCTCTTTCTTGGAGTGAATCCATGAAGAACCTAACTAAAACATCTTCATTTTCAAATCCAAACACTCCAAAAGTAGTGATGAATGATGTTACATGTTCTTCGGGGAGCCGAGAACCACCCCCTCCGAATTTTGGGAAGTTCTTTCTTTAGCCTCTTAGGAGCTCATGAAGTGGTTGTGGAAGAGCAAGTGGACCAATATTTCTTCCCCATGGTATGTTAGTCATGGGTACTTCATGATCCCATTCACACTCACAATCCCGATCCCCCATTACGTGTCTATTTCTATCTTCCAACCTCGCTAAGGCTACGGATTTTGTTGTTGCTCTTTCGTTTACCTTGGCTTGAAGTCTCTCGATTTCTTCAACTTGAGCTCTTATTTCTTTGTCGGGTATTTCTTCTCTTTCTCTAGCTTCTTCTTTTTTCTTCACGTTAGTGAATTCTACAAGGTTCTCATTTATGTATGAAAATTCACCATCCAAAGGATTGGCAATACTCGGAGTTCCCAATGTGACTAGTTACTTGAAAAGGAAGCCTCTGGATTCGAGTAGCTCTTGTCTCCTTTGAATTTCCTCAAAAATAGGATTAGTTTGTCCTCCTCATCTCTGTTACTGGGTGAATCTTCTATCCACCAACTTGAAAATCTATGCTCTTCTTTGGGGTGCTGGAATTTGTCTCTGGCTTTCCAATTCGACAACACATTCCTCTTCTAGGTCCAAAATCCTTATGGAAATGAAGTATTGATTAACACTATGTCTATTATGTCAAATAGATTCTTTTAGATCAGAAGCAATGTCTTCTTAGATGTGAAAGAGTAAATTAGGTCTCTCAACATGAGGATTTCTTAGAATAGCCATGATTTACATCCATATAGTTTTGTGTGATTATTCAATCTCGGGAAACTTTTCCTCTAGAATATTTTTTTGTATTTTATGACCGAGGTCGTTTTTAGGTGCAGATGCTAAAAATCTACCCCACGGTGGGTGCCAAAAACTGTTGGTAAGAAAATTTGTCTTGTGGACAAATTGGTGGGTTTCAAGCCAACGCTATGGGAATCTAAGTCCCTCTACTTGAATGGTGCAGCTTCCATAGGTGCATGCATAAAAGATGGGTTTCAATGGTGGCCTTTCGACCAGAGATCCAATAGGGGCACTCCACTGACCCTATGGAAAAGCTAGCAATGTCTCGCTAGAGAAGAAAATTTGTCTTGGAAAGGGGAAGGGGAGTGGAAATGGAGGTAGGAGAAAACTAATGTTGTGAGTAGAATATCATATGCCCACACACATTAATTAGAAATTTCATTTACATGCATTTATAATTAGAATAAAAATAAATCCATTTACGAAGCAACAAGATGAATGAAATTCATTGGTTGCACGGCACCAATCAATCCTCAATAAAAAAGGTGAAAATTCCTTCTTTTATTATTGAAGCTAAAGCGAGAATTTGTATAGAGCTTTAAAAATAGAGGAGAATCTAAGGAGAAGGGAAAATATAAGAAGTATGGTGTTTTATGTCTTTTCCAAGTGCAGAAGAGCACTCGGTCTTTTTAAATCAATTGTCGGCCTCTAGAATGACTCCAAGGAGCCATTATATCCCATGCCAAAATGGTTACAAATTTGCAAATCATTTACACCTCTTAAAATTACTTCATTATGAAGAAAACACTCATGGCGGGTTAAAAACTAGATCTTGCAACACGAATGTTACATTTGATTTGTTTGAATACAAACCGTTTGATTTTCTCTTATAACTTTGAAATTGGGTTGTCCACGTGGTAGGAAGAGATTGGAGCGGGTAAGGGAAATCCCTTTGCATTTTGTGATTTTTTAGAGATTTGGAAATTTGGAACAAATTGGCCTGCACCCCCACTTCAAATTTTTAACTTAGGCACATGGCACATTTTCATTGGAAATGGGGTCACGACCCTTTTCTCAACATTTTACCCTTTTTGGAAAAAGGCTCAAAAACTCAAATTCCTCCGCTAACCCACTACTCTAATTGAACTCTTGACACGTGGCATCCTCTGATTGGAAATGGGGTTGCGGCCCTTTTCTCAACATTTTAACCTTTTTGGAAAAAGGCTCAAAACTCAAAGTTCTTTGTAATTCTCGCTCCTCTCGCTTTGACTTTTCAACGGTGGGCCCGAGACCTTGGCAGAGCCATAGAGCATTCTAGAACTTTTACTTCACTTTTGGGAATTTGGTTAAATTTCCAAAAAGTGCCCCGATGGCCCGCTTGTCCACTTCAAATTTTCAACAACGGGCTTCAACTTTGACTTTTCTTTGTGGGCTTCAACTTTGAATTTTTCCTGTGGGCTTCAACTTTGAATTTTTCCCTGCGGGCTTCAACTTTGACTTTTCTCTGCGGGCTCAAAATTTGACTTTTACCTTTATAGCCTGATCGGGGCCACGGGTCACTTTTTAAATTTTCACCTTTTTTACAAAGAGGCTCAAAAACACAAATTTCTCCGCCGACCCGCTTCCAATTAGGTATGTCCACATACCCATGGATGATGGGGCTAAAATTTGATGGGGAAGAAAATGCCCATCATTCCCGACTGTGGGAAAAATACACAGAGGAAGAGAAATTCATCATTTTGAGTCCAATTTTTGAATTTCCTTCGCGAGTCGAGAGGCATGGAGGAAAACAATGATTTGATGACCCAGGCCATAGAACAATCGAACAATTTCGATCAAAAAGAGATTGTAAAGAGGATATTACGTGCATAGACCGGGAGATGGATAATTTCTCAAAACGAGAAAAATAGAGGTTTAAACAACACTAGGGCATGATTTTTGTTTTTCTTCAAACCTTCAACTTGGATTAAATACTTTAGGAGGGCGAGAGCTCAAAATTTTGAATTTAACTTGGAAAATGAAAATCATTTTTCAGAGACAACAAGGCTTTCACTTCATTTCCTAAGGATGCAAACCTTCCCTAAAATGGCTAAGATTGACGTTTCTAGGCTTGTCGGCAAACTAGTCTTCATAAGTACTTAACTTGATGAAAGAGTTGATCTTTTTGCACCATTCCAAACACCTACATTTTATTATTCATCATATTGGAAGTACCTGTAAGGTCAATATGGACATGACATAGGAGACAAACTGACCAAGAGAGGGGTTTGGGAAGACTCAGAGCAAATTTTCAAATTTGGGCTTAGTTGTCATGCTTGGAAGTTTGAATTTTTTGGTCTAGCACAAATGTATGAAAACACTAGGATTCAATGAGATACCAAATTATCTACACCCGTTCTATATTTTTTAAGGTACTCAAAATGTTCACCCCTCTTCTTAGAGAAGACTATTATATCATCTTGGTAAACCAAAATAAACTCATTATGAATCCAACAAATGCAACATCCATTTCTCTTTGGAAAGTAGATCCCACATTAATTAGACCAAATGACATTATGGCATAGACATATGTTTCCCATAGAGTGGTGAAAGTAATCTTGTATTTCTTAGTTTCTTTAACAACCACTTGATTATAACCACATAACCCATCCAATGTTGAAATCATTTCGACCTTGTTACCTTTTATAAAATGTTATCCATGTTTGGAAAAGGGTAGTTGTATTTCAATGAAGCCTTGTTTAAATTTCTGAATTCAACACAAAATTTGATGTCCCCATTTTTATTTCTTATTAGAACTAGATTGACAACCCATAAGAGTACCTTGTAGGCTGAATAATACCTCCATCCTTGAGTTTCTTAAGCTCCATTACATTTTAGTTACAAGGATGGGGTTTATTTTCCTTTTATACATAAATGGATTGGTGTGAGATTAAAAAGATATCACATGCTGAAATAGATCCTCCCTATAGGATTTTAATTTAGAATATGACCACACTAAACAATCTTGATATTTTATTAATAGTTTGGTATATGCCTATTTTTCATCTGCATCTAAATTTCTACCCAACCAAACTTTTCTTGGATATTGGAAATTTCCTAAGTTGCATTCAATTACATCTCTTAGAGTGTGGGTGGGACTTGTTTATAGCTTTTCAACACCATCAAAATTAGATTCAAGGATGACCAACCCTCTTGGGATTATATTAGTCTTCAAATGAATCATCTCCTTCCCAAACAAGGTTTCTTTCCCATCAAAACCTATACTATGGTATTAATATCAATCTCATATTTTCAACTTAGGAATTTCATGATGTGAGATTCATCATCAAATACTTGCTAATGTTTAATGTTGTTAGGTATGGAAGGCCTTACCAACATTCTAAATTCAAACTTGTATTATGGGGATATAATTTCATTATCATGGTGATATGCCAATATTGCTAAACCTATCACCTACTATATTTTGACTTCTTTCATGGTATTTAATGTTGAAGGAGTCAAACATATCAATTAAATCCCATGTTGCATTTCTATATTATTTCAACCTCTGACACTTGGATGCATATAGTTTTATGATTTTCTTAACAACCAATTTGGAGTCATATTTTGCAATAAATTACTTTATCCCATGTCTCCAAACAATACTCAAACCAAGTATGATTGCCTCGTATTCAAAAATATTATTTGTGCACTCAAATCATAACTTGAAAGAAAAATTTAAAGGATCATTGGTGAGGAGTAAAACATCACTATACATGTTCCATTTCCAAGACTAGAACATGTCATACCAAAATACATCAGCCAAGGAGCATTGGGGTATTAAAAATTTGTTCCAAGGTCAAGGAACCGAACTTTAAAGTCTGTGTTACCAATAAATTTTCCCATATCTAAATCTATATAACACTTTGTATGATGCATTCATATGGTCTATTATCAAGTGTAATAACTTGTCTTCTCTATGTAGCTTTACCAAATTTCCTTCCAAAGGAATTGTAGCATAAGAAAGGTCCATAATTATGCCATGTCCCACACTTACCACCCAGTTTATTAACAATAACACTCCCCATTTGGTGGGGTAATCAACAAAAACTATATTCATTTTTAAGCACTTTCTAGGGTGAGCCACTAATTATATAACTAATTCCTTTACACAACCAAAAATGCACTTATCTTGTATCCATGGCATAAAATATTCTATAGATAACTATTATCTTTATACTAAGTTCATTCATGACCACCAATGGCATGATATTGCAAGAAGAACCTGAGTCAAACATGTAATTATGTAGGATCCAACCATTAACAATTAGTGTGGTGTAGAAAGGATCAACATCTAATTGGATCTCAACTAGGGAAGTACCCAAATATACTTCAGGGGATGGTTCAATGGTCTCTTGAGACTCTTCAATCTCATTCTTAGCAATAAGGGGAGAGATATCATTGTTTGCAAAAACATCCTCATTGAATCCCAAATACTCAAATGCCATGTTTTTATGCTCAGGAATCCTAAAAAAATATACTAAAGGGAAAATTATCTTCATTTGGCTTAAGATTTGGGCCATATCACAAACAATATATTTGGGCATGGATGTGTTGAGTGGAAGAGTGACTAATTTTTCAGATGGTATACATGTTTTCAAAATAGAAACAATAGAAGGAACACTTGGATTTGGCTCAATAACAGGGTTTTGTATGGTAGAATCTTCTTAAGGGAACCTTTAGGAACATTAGTCAAGATTGACATATTATTCTTTGAGGCTTGAGAATGGATCTTCAGTTGTCTACTTATTAGATTGTATTCCTCCTAGGAAAGGACTACATTGATCAAAAATTCCCTATCCTCTTTGGAAGGGAATTCTCCATCATATTTTTTTATCATTAGAGATTTTAGGTACTCAAAATCATGATTGGGAAATTAAAAGGATTGAGCCATAGAAAATTGTGCATTAATGTTAAGGGGAAGATAACATACCTTATTTACATTTGCCCAAAAATCATCAATAGTTCTAACACATAGAAGATTAGTAGAGGTTACACCTTGTTCAAAGTTTACTTGATGATCAAGCACACATGCATCATCAAAGTATGATCTAGAAGTATCTTCATCCAAGGTAGATTGGTTAAAATGAATATGAGGTAGAAAACATTTATCACACCAATCAATGATGTTTTCTTCTTCAAAAATGTAATTCTCACACTTAATAGATCACAAAAATTCCTTATTGTCTCTAAGTGGATGTTGCCTATCATTTTGACCCATAGGTCTCTTTCCTCTATCATTTTCTCTATGATATCCTCTAAATCTATTTTTATTTTGATTTTGATCTTGAGGGCCTAAAGATAACCCTATCTCAACTCTCGGCTAGCTTGTAGAAAATTTCTTTGACTACCCTGTCAAGGTCTTAACCACTTCTAATAGATTAGTAGACTTGCTTGCTTGTTATTTTTAGGGTTGACAAGTTTTACCCCTTCCCTTTTTGGTGGTTTACCCGTAGCCTTATTGTTGTTTTCAACTTAAATGACCATGTTGAATTATCACCTCAAACTCATGGGGTTCTTATATCTTAAGTAATAGGTTGATTTTGTGTCAAATGCATCATAATACTTGATCAAACATGACTCATCAATTCGTCTCAGATTAATTGTTAATCTCATCAAGGTCTTGTTAAACCTTATGTTGAATTCTTGTACATATTGATTGGGATTTTTCTTTATGTTTTCAAATATAGATAGTAGGAACTCGAGGTTAGTCCTATCACCATATTGAATTCTAAAGGAATTCATCATTTCTTCCCAAGAATAAATTGAACCATGAGGAAAGGAATTAAACCACTCTATTACATATTCCTCAAGAGTATGCAAAAACAACTTCAAGAAAACATCTTCATGTTATACTTCATAATCATCAATAATATTTTGGAACAACTTAAGATGTTGATCACCACTAATAGCATTATTTCCTTGAAATTTAGGCAACATATTCCTAATTTCATTAGGAACCTCATTTGGATATCCAAACATATCCCCAAAATCAATGGGTTTGAATGCTTGAACTCGAAAGGGGAATGTGGAGGAGGATGATCCATGTTGTTATTAACAATATTCTCAATAATAGGATCAAAAATATTGTGAACAATAGGTCTATGAACCAAAGGAGGAGGGTTGTTATTTTACAAATTTCTCAAAGGATCACCTCCAATAATTATATTCATGGAAGCTTATCCAAACAAACTATGGAGTTAAAAATAGGAATGCTAGGCTTTAACCTCTCAGGAGAAATTAGATATTCTTCTATCAAAGGAGAAACAACTAAATCATATGTTTTTATGTTCTTACCTTGTGAATTCTAATCACCATTTGGTTTCTAAATTTTTTCTGTTCTTTCTACGCAATGTAACCAACTCAGAAATAGTTATTTAGTTGGTTATATTTTGAATGATGATATTAACCCTTCCATATTTGTAAATGTAGAGTGTAGACAAAAAATTATGAACTTTAGACATTATTTAGTCCCGGTCTCATACTACTATTTAGAATTTTCTTGAGTGAAGAAAGTACTAATTAACCCCCATCTTTTAGTCATCTTATTTTATTTTATTTCGTCATTACCAACCTCTTACAACCATATTCCCAGTCAGCTTTTGTCATCCAACCTTGGTTTATCCTCGACTGGGATGCTCGTGGGTGCCCTGGTCCTTTTTGCACTTTCCCTCAACTTTTGGGATATTTCTAGCCATTTGAGATCTTTATCTTTCTTTTGGTCGGCCTTTTCAAGGTTAATTATGAAATTAAACCAAGATAACCCTATAAATATAAAGTTATGAGACCATAATGAAGGACCTAGCAGCATTCACCACTATCACTCATCTATAGTTATATCCATCTATTGCATTAGAGATCACTTACATCCACAGCTCCATAATCAAGGCACAAGGCTAGGACATCTACATCACACACTTCATAGGGGGGATTCTATTATATTCCATACACACCTACTATTACATTTTCTACATTTAATTTATGCTCGCTACTTCACAAAGTGCGAATGGCACAAGAGTACCTAGGGCATGTCATGCACACACTCACTAGAAATACATTTGGGTCTGAAATATAGTGCAACACTCAGTTAGTAAGCCCACTATTGTGGCATCTGAGGTCATTCTAACCCATTCATTTTCATATTTATTTTTGGGGGTTTTAATACTTCTTTTGGTATTTTTCAGGTCTTCACATCATCTTAGAATATCAGTGACATCCAATATAGGGAAGTGAATCTAATGTAACACATAGTGAGGGTTTTAGATCACCTCCCAACTCTATAAAGATCAATTTCAGAGCTTTTACATAGATTAGTGCACCTAGTTTACAAACAAGAGTGCCTCGCAAACACCCCCGTCCCTTCCCAAGCACTCCAGTCTAAGGAATTAGTCTAGATCCATTATTTTTAGAGCTTCTACATAGTAGTTTCCCCCTGCATATTTTCTAGTCACCTCTATGATACAGTACCATGAGCATATATTATTCAAATTAGTTCTTTCCTATTCTCTCTTGCAAATTATGGTTGGCCTCTAATTTTGCATAGCTATTTAGCTTATTTACATACTTCTTCATTGCATTTATTTACTTTATTTACGTGTTTTTATAGCTTAGATTAACTATCCCCACATACTACATAATTATTCAATTTATTTAATCATTTTTGTGACCTCAAACTTAAAATACATTGTTCATTGGGCTTCTCCTTCGTATGCCCATCACTCGTAGTGGTAATTTTGGGACTTTTCAATATTGTGAGTTTCCCTCATTCACCTGTAGGATTTCCAAACCAATGGCTGATATCCCTACTTCTGCAGCTCACACTGAAAATCCTTTAGATAATTAAAATAATGTCCCTCTTCACAAAATAGAGGTGTCTGATAGTGAGAATTCCTATAATGAAGACACCATTGTTAACCAAGATCAACTCAATTCTATTAATCATTTACGGTAAGCATTACATGAAAACACTACACATCTCCCTCATCTCTTACATGCTTTAATCTCTCGCTAAGAAATCTCGTGATGCTAGGAATTCCATAATTTGTTATTTTTCTCCTATGGTCTCTACTCCACCCACATATGTTTCTACTCCTATTTCTACAACCACTTCTCCCACCATTCACCATGGTGCTTCTCATCTGCACCTCGGTTCTTCCTTGAATTCTCCAAATTTGACATCTTTATATCAAGACTTACAAACCCAAATTCTCTAGCTTCAGCTAGCTACCTCACACGTAGAACCGTCTCTAGATTCTACAGTCTTGTTGCATACTCCTTTTGCGCCTATCATATCAACATATCCATTGCCGCCTAATTTTATCTCTCCTAAGCTACTTATCTTTAAAGGCCATGAAGAAACACAAGATTTCCTTTGAGCATTTCATGTAGCATGTCTTGACTATGCAAATGATCACACTATACTAGCTAAGATTTTTCCTCATAGTTTACAAGACTATGCAATCCGTTAGTTCTATGACCTACCTATTCACTCAAGAACTTCATTCACACATCTAGTGATGAATTTATTACTCATTTCTCCATTAATATTGGCTCTAATATCTCTTATGCTCAACTAGCACATCTTAAACATGGCTTAAATTAACATCTAGCTAACTATGTTTTGAGGTATAAGAATAATTTAGCTAAGATGTCTAATGTACTCACTGTTTCCAAACTCCAAGATTTATTTATTCAAAGCCTATTACCACATCTACAAGAGAGTTTTATATTTGATAAATATCCTTCATTCGATCAAAATTTTCAAACTATCAATCTTCATGAGACTAAACTCCTAGAAATAGGAAAACTTGAATATCTAGAGAAAACATCATCTTCTCGTGCATTTTTAGAAAAATCCCACCTTTAATCCTTTTACAACTAAACCCATTGAGGGAAAACCATTGTGAACATAGTATCTACTCCTAGGTATCTTTGATCACAACCATACAACCACAATTTTACTAGGTATAGTACACCTCCAAGTGTTTTGCACTACCGTAACTCATCGATAGTAATCTTATTACTTTAGCATCGCCTGCATAACTTGATCCATCTCGAACAAAAGGGTGTAGTTTCAATTATAGTTCTTATTATGATTATCATCAATGCATAGGGTATTCCATTGATTGTTGTTTCTAGTTACAACATCTCATTCAAGATCTGCTTGACAATGGTCAAATTGAGCTTCCAAAATCTACAACATCTACACCTATTAATGAAAATCATAAACATAATATTTTTAATAACCCTTACCAAAACATGATACAAAAATGACTGATTCCTCTGCTAATTGTGTCTATCATGCAGTCCCTTCTCCCCCATTAGGGGCTCTCTATTTCTTGATTGCAAAAACCTATGCTTTGCTATCAATCATTTCTTTTTTGACATCGATTATCATGTGAATTTTACATCCAATCATTTACATATAAAGGCATCTATTGGATCAAACTCCATCAACAATACTATCTTTGACCCATCCTAGCCCATTAGTGCATGCTCTATTTCACTTATTAGGACTATTAGTTATCCTCTGTCATGAAAATGAATATCCTTTCAACAAACCCTTTGGTGTTGTCAAACTACATGTTACAGTTGGTCCTCTTACTATACTTGTACCTTTCCTTGTTGGAAACATGGTTGATGGCTGCAATATGCTTCTTAGTATAAATTGGATTTGTCACTCTCAATCTATTATTTCTATGAATCATTTATGCCTCAAGTTCATTCATGATAATCAGGTCATTTCTATTGATGACATCCCTCCATCTACTCCATGGTTGTCATCTCCTCGCGTAGTACCTAGCACACCACCTACTTCCTATTTCACATCACACTCCATGTTACTTAAAGCATATTCTACACCTAGTTCACCTACTTGAGCATCATCTACATGAACATATTGTGCCACTATTCCTACACATTGGCATAGGACCATTCCTAGGATGGTCACTACCTCAAGACACAGGTCCCCACTATGGTTTATTCCACATGGTTTATCGTCACCTTTGTATTCAACATCACATAGATCTCCATCACTGATGTAATTTACTACACCATAAAATTCATCATATCTACATCCATCCCATGGACATAGACTTCATTTACCACCATAACATTTTTCTACCATACCACCACTATTAGAGCACATTCATACACTTTCATCTCCTACATCAGATGGAGGACCTCTCGGCCTTCACCTGTTATTGGGTAGTTTATTCATTCCCATGCACTTGGGGGAATATCACTTCACCTTCCCCCCCACCTCCACTTAGGATAGTCACACCTATCATTTTTATATTTTCATACATTCATCTTCTCGCATTAGGCATACTCATCATACATCCTAGCATTCTTACCCAATGACATACTCTTGGGCTTCGGTTCACACTTGAATTTTGAGGGATTACTACACATGAACCCCTGCAAACCTGTACTATAGGCATTAAACATTGTGTTTCATCACATATCATGTGTCATACACCATATATTACAGGTTTATTTTAGGGGAGAATATTGATAAAGTGGCGAATATTACGATTTTTGAAATTTGAAATTGGTGATTTTTTCATTACCATACGATAACATGTTCACCAAAAATTTGTGGTTCATTAATAAATTTGACCCTATTTTTCCTATCCATTTCACTAAGGGTGACAAATTTTGGTATATTCACCATTATGTTATAATATACTATTATATATAGGATTAATTCTCCATAATGTAGTAATTCAATATAATTCCAAAACTCATTAAGTTTGAGATCTGGAGTCGAAGACGAAGGTAAAATCATGTAATCCTATGAAAATTCCCAAAGTACACGTCAAGTGTCAATGTAAAACTTCTATCTTGTTCAACAACGCAAAAATGCTATCGCACAAGAACATAAAAACGCCATCGTGTGATAGAATTTTTACATTACCGTGGTAGAATTTTTGGGTTACTACATAGTATTAGTTTTGAATTGATGCATGAAAGCACAAAAACATGCTACCATGCATCAACAAAAAAATGCTACCATGCGGCAACACAAAAAGATATCGGGTGGGAACATCCATGATGGTAGCATTTTTCCTTGATTCCCGTTAGCTTTTTTTGCATTCTTTGAATGTTAATGATGTTGTTAAAAAAAAGAGTATGGGGATTTTTGTTTTTCTTATGCCATATTTTGGGAGGAAATATTTCTCATTGAGATGATCATTTTAACTACTAACATAAAAAAATTTCCCATACAAAATTAGAAAAATATGCATTAAAAAAACACACTTTTTTTTGAATTTCTTTCTTTCGGTCATATTTTGGTAGGACATATTTATTATTGAGCTGGTCATTTTAATCAAGTTATTGTCAAAAATTGAGTTTACAAAAAATTACATGTGTTTTTGGCCAACATCATATACTTTCAGTGGACAACATATACTTTGTAAGTTAAAAATCCTACTGGATGACACCCTTATTAAACTATTTGAAACCCATTTTCTTCACAAATACCATCATTTTAAAATTCATTTTCATAGATTCGCCAAGGAATCTATAGGAATTTTTTTGGGGAGGGTTCTTAAAATGAATCCCGATACATTCTATATTTAGTCTACAACATTTTGAAATTTAGACAACATACATCATACTAGTCACCATTGTCTATGCGTCTTACATCCTACACTACTTATCTTACATACTGCATCATTCATTTACCTACATGCCATAGATATTAAATCACACATTTTTCACACATATTCTACATACTATATGCTCTCTCGAAAAATTACATATATTGAGCTCTATTCTATACATTGTACTATTATACATACTAGATTTACTTTACATCACATATATTACACTTGTTAGTTTACATCGTACATTACACATTCCACTCATTATATGGTCATATTTAATCCTTAGATATAATATATTGTCTTATATGTGCTGCACTCACCACCCTATGATGTACTTTAGTTCCTCGGTCCATACTTGATTGCTGAGGGTTTACAAATCAAATGGACCTTACAATCATCACATGTTTACTATTCAAACTTTCATCATGTGACATTTCACCTCGTGACATATGCTTTATGCTAAATCATCACTAATTGTATCATTTTGTAGTGGTATACACCTTAGGTTACATCATCACTCCTTCTAATCTTGTAGTGATATATGCTTAGGGATAAATCATCACTCACCCATTCATCTCATAGTGCTATACGCTTAGGGATAAATCATCACTCACCCATTCATTTCATAGTGATATACGCTTAGGCTAAATCATTACTTATACATTCATTTGTTCATGATACACACTTTGGAAATAGATTTCATGTACACACCATTTCTAGGATGCATCTCATCACTACACTTACACATTCACCACAACGCGTTAGACACAAGACTCACTTCAACCATTTCTTGATGACGCACTCGTTTATAGTTCAGTCTTGACTAGTGAAGGGGTCAAACTAAATGAACATTAATGCCTACATTTCCATTCACCGGAGGGGCTTGTGGCTCCTATCACTCCATTTTTCATTCTAATCCATCCATCCACAAAATACTACATATTATGATTTCTTTTACTCTTTCTTACTTTTACTTGTTCATGGTCACTATATTACACATGATAAATAGCTTAGTTGTATTTCATTTATCTATGCCATCCACACATACGTATTCACATATTTTTATAGTTGTTATTGAAGATACAAGTCTCTTACATGCAGCATAGATGCTCTCCTTCTACCCTTACCACACCGGTCACTAGGGACATCCACATTTGTCTCTTCCGGGTGCTATTGTTTCATTTCATACTTAGCACTTTACATTACTTTATTATACACACTTTTGACATATTACTTTTCTTTCTAACATGTAAATGGGTGATTCATGTGAAACATTTGTTATGTAGGGATACCGCTTCCATGTTTGTTTATTACATTGTTTATCTTTGTTTTTTTTTGTATGTGGGCATTTATGTTTAGTGTACACACTTCTTTATTGTTTGTGGCCATGATGGCCTTATGTGTTTTGCAACATCATGAGTGATGTCATGTGTTTGCAACCCACTTTGTGTGGCTTACTTAATCTTCTTGTGTGTTTACATTACTTCTTTGCGTGGTATTTTTGACACTTTGTTTGCGTAGCTTACACATTGTTTTCTACATGCATGTTTTTTTCCCACTTGTCTTTGGCTTGCCTTTTTGTTTATGCATTCCTTGGTTTTAACTAAGCACTTTATAGGGTTAAAACATACATGCAAATTGATCCTATTTTATGTCCACATTTCTCCTATTGGTGACATCACATGCACCCCCAAAGAGGGGGACATCATTTGGGGGTTTTTACATACTAACATAGAGATTCTAAACCGGTTTGGTTTAGTTATATAAAGTGAGTGGGATCGGACAGTTTACAAGCCCCATACACAATGGATTTTATTGGACATTGTGTCATTAGCATTATGGGAAGTGGTTATAGGCTTCAAGGTTATATTGGGTGTACCTCTCTACACTACTTAAGCCGAAGAGCGTTATATTACCTAAAAGACCAGGATGATACAAAGATCTCTTCACACACGGTTCAAGGAAAGGTTAGATTTTAGAGGACACATAGCATTTCCTCCCTATAATTCTTCGGCCTACGATGTTGGATCGCCCAAAATACCCTAGCAATACATGATATCCTTCTACACTCTCTTTCTTGATGTGGATCTGTGTACACACGTTCTATTTAAATTTGTGTATTTTACATTTACATGTTTTTATATACATGTGTATTTTACATTGCATTTTTACACATACATACATATTTGACTACTCGATCATTTTTCTGCTTGCACATCCGGACGTATGAGAAACAAGTAGTCAAATGAGGAAAACAACAACAAAATCAACAAAAACACTTCATAACAACACACACTTTACTAACCATGCAGGTACATTAAATACCGTAGCAGCTACACACGCATTCCACCCTAGCTTCACTCTCATCACTTTTTGCACATTTTTCATATTTAGTTTCCACGCTCCTCCATCTATTTTTCATTCCATGCTTTGTCTAGTCCTTCGGCACGTTTCTACTACACTCTTCATGGACACCAAGTATGCATCTCTATCTACTTTATGTTAACTAGATTTTCGCTCACCAACATAAAGTGGGGGAAAACGTAGACAAAACATTAAGCACTTTAGACATTATTTAGTCCTAGTATCATACTGATATTTAGAAGTTCTTGAGTGAAGAAAGTAATAATTAACCCCCATATTTTGGCCATCTTGTTTTATTTTATTTCGTCATTACCGACCTCTTGCACCTACGTGCCCAATCAAATTTTGTCACCCAACATTATTTTAGCCTTGACTGGGGTGCCCATATTAGTACTAGGGAACTGTGGGTGTCTGGTCCCACTAGGGGCACCCTGGTAATTTTTACACTTTCATGCCACTTTTTGGGCTCTTTATAGCCATTTGAGATCTTTATCTTTCTTGTGGTCAACCTTTTCGAGGTTTATTACAAAATTAGACCAGAGAACCCTATAAATATAAAGTTATGAGACCATAATGAAGGAATTAACAACATCCACTACTATCACTCATCTAGATTTACATCCATTTATTGCATTAGAGATCAATTGCATCCACATAGCTCCATCATCAAGGCACAAGGCTAGGATATCTGCATCACACACTTTATAGGGGGAGGGATTCTATTATATTTCATGCACACATGCTATTACATTTTCTACATTTAGTTATCTCTCACTACTTCACAAAGTGTGACTTACACAAGAGAACTTAGGAAACATCATGCACACACTCACTAGAAATAAATTTGGGTCCAAAATTTATCTTGCAACGCTCAATTAGTAATCCCACCATTGTCGCATTGAGGTTAGTCTGACCTAATCATTTGCATCTTTTTTGGGGGGGTTTGATACTTCTTTTGGTATTTTGCATGTCTTCACATCATCTTCAAATATCAATGACATATAGGTGGTGGAAGTGAATATGATGCAACACACGACCACCTCCCAACTCGTGAAGACTAGTTTAAGATTTTATGCAAACTAGTACATCCATGTTACTGAGACTAGATTGCCCACATTCACCCCAATCCCTTCCTAAGCACTCTATTCTAGGGAATCAGTCCAGATCCATTCTTTTCAAAGCTTCGCATAGTTTTTTTCACCTCTATATTTTTTAGTCACCTCTACAACATAGTCATGCGAGTATCTATTATTCAGTTGGGTTCTTTCCTCTTCTCTCTTGCACATTAGGGTTAGAATATCTCATTTACATACTTCTTCATTACATTTATTTACAATTTTTCATAGCTTACATTAACTATCCCCACATTCTACATAGTTAGTCAATTTTAGTTAATCATATAGTTACCAATAAAATATAACAAATAATATGGCACTTGTTAAACATAGAACTCATAATGGAGCTGTCATTAGAGATTACACTCTAGACATGATAGATTAACCTAAAAATGCACCGTATACTACTCCAAAACAAAAAAATATGATGACTTGATAAACCATTCTTAAACCATGGGAACTAATAAATATTACTTCAAGTCCCCAACAATGGTGTCACAAGAGCGTTAATTTTTTGTGAGACACACATGGCTTGCTAGAATACCATTGACTTATGAAACATGAAGAATTTGGCTAAAAATTGGATCCAATCAGATAAATCTCACATGTAAACATCTTAATATGAGTATATATTACCTAGAAATTGTGCCACAACAGTTTTGGTTACCAATGTAACACCCCCAAAAAGATGAAATGCAGGTTTGCATGAAGAGGAAGAAAGGGAGGAAGATAGACTGTCGATTTTTCATTTTGTAGTCAAGGATGGATCTATCGCTTCCTTGTGACCAACCCTTGTAGGGATGATAGGAGAAAATTTAATGGATCTTCCTGAACCAAGGTGAGAGGACCTAAGGGGTGGCTTGAAAGGGGGAGGGAGATACTATATTTCAAACCCTTAGACTTGTTGGAACCTCAATCTAAGATAAAATGTAACAACATGATGTAATGCTCATTAAAAAGAATTGTCACATAAGCATTACAAATAATTTATACATCAAACAAAAACCACTAAAGATGGATTTAATGTGATCACAAGAATCATTGTGAATGCATTTGTTGACATCTTGGAATGAGATGATACTTGAGATACTAATATTTTTAAATCAAGGAAAACAAATCTCGATCTTATAAAGGTTGTGTGATTTTCCAGCAAAAAAAAACATGTTGGGTATATGATATTGATGAAATATGTAGATGGGTGGGGAAAAAGGATGGTGTAATATGAAATGAAAGAGGATGAAGATGGTAATAAAGGGGACTAGAGAAAGGAAGTAAATACATTAACCATTTTGTGTTGACAATTATTCATGCATCAAACATGGAATCAAAGGAAAATCACCCTCCAAAGGTTATTTACCCTCATAGACACCCAAATAAGGTAAATAATACAAAATAAATCTTGAAACCCCAAAGCCCTAAACAATTTGAGAGTGAAGTCTCATGCACTCATCACAAAAATTTCTAACACCAAATGACACCCTAAGGAAAACATATATGAGTTTTCAAAATTATAGAAAGGAAATTTATAATTGAAGCCAATAATGCAGGGTAAAACTATGATGCAACAAACCCTCAATTCCAAATCAAACAATCAATTGAAAAATGATTCTCTAGAGTTATTTGGCATGATCAACACAAAATTACAAAAGAGAATGTAAATTTATTGATTTCATATTTGTTTACAAGAAGAAACATCAAAATTGTACATGGAAGAAGGTTTTTGTGTGTCCATTTGAAAAGGAGACAAGGGAAACATGTACGAATGAGTCTCAAATCCTACTAATGGTTGTATAACTACAACCACCTTAGCATGAACCTATAAATGATAAGCATAAGTCACTAATTCTCTGTAAATCCTCTTCACAAATAAAAATCTGCACTTCTGAAGCAAAAACCTCACAAGCTCCATCCAAAAAATAACTTGAAGAAAAGAGATTTTGTGAAGATAATCCTTAACGTTTTATACAACAATGTATCAATCCCTAAGGAATACCCCATAGATTTCAATATAAGAACCGAGAGCATGTTAATTGGTGATCGGTAGGGATCAAATAAATGGAGAATCATGCAATTAAGAAGATGAATGAATATGGAATTGCAAAGTGTCCGATTCTAATCTTATGATCATCCACTCTTCATTTGGTGGGGACTAGAGAGGAATATTCTTCTTCAAGAAAAATGCATGGGTGAAGTAGTATCAAAATAATGAGTCTTTAACAATTTTGATTCCTAAAAGAAAGTGTAATAGAAAAAAATTACACCATTAAAATATCATGAATTTCTTCACCAGTTCCTAATTTTTTTATCTCTTTCAAAATAATTCTCCAAGACATACCCAATGAACTTTATTTGAGGTGAAATGGATTCCTGAGTAAAAAATTATTGGAAAAATTACAAACCCGACCATTCCATGCAAAACTACTTTGTTCTACGGAGTCTAGGGTAATGCCTTTTTTGCTTCATAGATTTTTGAGAATTAATTTCATGTTCTAGATTTGGTTTAACTCTTTCAAGTCTATCATGGCTTTTGTTTGTTCCTAGGGGTATTCCATTATATTGCGGTGTTGTATTTGTTACTTAGGTTACGCCTTTGACGTATGGTTTTTCCTTTGTTCATCAAATTCATCAAATCCATAGAACAATAAGCATCCAATGTATGTGGAACATTGAATTTAATTTTCCTCTAGGCTCTCCAATTTTCCATACTTTTTTATTTTCTACTCTCCCGCACTTAATATTATTACATCATCATGGCATGAATGAATGTTCCCTCCATTAATTCTGTGAAGTTCCAATTCCTTAGTTATGCAACATACTTTCCCCATGGCCATACTTCTTTGTTTTGTGATATTTTTAACTCCACGGAACACAAATCCTTGAGAAACCCATAGAACATTAATTTTCCCTGATCCATAACATCTATACTTTGTTACATTCTAACTTCCTTCTTCCTAATTTGTGGATCCTTATGAAACTTTCTTTTAGCATCGTGGCTTTTTTGAGTAGACCACACCCTCTTGTTTTGTGGAAATGAAAAATTCCACAAAACCCTATAATCACCAAGTTTGTGAAGCTTTAAATTTATTCACCCCATTGTTATGTTGCTTTACTTTTTAATTTCCATTAGCCCGTGGAACACTATCCTCGACTTCCGCAAATTCTTTATTTTTCTTCAAACATGCCAAATACTACATTCTCTTCAATCCATAGAATACTTCTCATTGAGATCTATTGAACATTGTAACTTTGTGAAATCATCAAAACAAAATTAAATTCAAGTTGTATGTGTAAATCTACATTAGAGGGTCATAACACGATAAAAATATAACTTTGAGGATCAAGGAACCACTAAGAAATTTTTATAACAAACAAAATAAATGGGGAAAATGGAAATATCATTTCAATATGTTTAAAGGGCTTTGCAAAGATGTTGCCAAAAGAAAAGGGGATCAAAATGGGAATCAATAGTTTCCCAACCTTCTTTTTGGTTATATCTTCTGGCTTATACACCCTCTCTCGACACCCATCCCCATGTTTATGCTTTCCTACTCCACTTCTCATTATCCACCTCACTCTCATTCCATCCTTCAGTCCTTTGTAATATCTTTATTTTCTTCATCCTCTTTTTTATTTGTCTCATTCATATAATTCCATTTTCCTTTTAATCCTTCTCCACTTTACCTCCCCTTCCTATTTGCATTATCTTCACCATCATCTCAAGTTTATCCACGATTATTCCTCCCCAAATTTTTTTCTTGCTCCTCATTCATTCATTCTCCAATATTTTCCCATTTCTTAGGCTTCCCCACTTAGCCATGCCATCACTCTTTCCCTCCTCATTCCCTCAAAACCCCTTTAATTTCTTCATCATTTTCCCTCTTCTTTTCTTGAACCACCCCATATTTCTTTCTTTTCCCTTTCCTCCCATCTCCTATTGAATCCTTCGTCATCCTTTATCATTTCCTTCAAAACCCATTCTTCACCATAAAAATATTACACACCCCCACATACCTACCACGTGTTGAAATTATCCTCTCTTCATATTCTTTATCTACTCCCTCATGCCCTCAATATCCTTTTTATTTCGTGCACGTCATTCCCATGTAACCTCTTCATCGATTTATCTATTCTTCCCCTCCCTTCCCCTAACACTTCCACGAACATGAAATCATTTATGAAATCCTGGTTTACTTCCATTCTCTCATATATTATTCCATTTTTCTTCTACTTTATCCACTTTGTCATCTTTTCCAACCACCCTTATCTTCACTTTAATCTTTTCACACCACCCCTCTCACGTACAATTGATTCAAAAAAATATTCATCTTCCTCATTACCTCATCCCTAATTCCTTACCTCCGTACTCCTCATCATTTTCTCCGTTATTTTTCTCCTCTCACATTTAACATTCCTCTCCATCCAATTTTTTCCATGCTCATATGCATCATAGATACAACACCTACCTTTTTACCATTTTCCTTTTTCACATTTCTTTCATTTCTCTACCCTTTCATCTTCACCTCTTTCCTAAACTTATCTATGACAATGTTGTTCCTCAAAAATTTCTTTCCATCATTTCCTTTATCTTTCTCTTCATCTTCTATGAGTTCCTATTTTGTTATAGTATATTCCCTATATTTTACCCTCTTGTCTATGCATCTTCATTACATATGTTACCTGTACATCCTATATCATTTCTCATCTCTATTTCTTCCATGTTATCACCTAAAATTACATCATCATCTTTCTCCCCTCTCCTACAATCAAGATTGATCCTTATCCATTCTATACCACTACCCCTTACCAATATTATCCATCATTTCCTTTATCCTACTCTCCATATTCTATCACCACTCCCATCCTTTCCAATATGGTCACCAAAATTGTACTTTCCTTCTATACATATCCATATTGTTTGTTCTATACTCACTAGCACATCACACCACATCACTACCAACAATCCATCATTCTTTTCAACTCATAATTTTTTTCCTTATCCTCTCCCTCTTATTTACTTATTTCTATCCTTTCTTTTTTTTAATTTCCTTCATGTATTCTCTCCCTAGTTCCATCCTCCTCTTTCTCTCACTCATAGCATGAAGTACGATCTCCACAACATTTCTTATTCATCCCCTCACCTATCTCATCATATATTTCAAATTTTCATCTTCATCAACCAATATTAAACAATCACTCTCACCTTTTATGTCTCCATTTAAATCCCTCAACACATTATTATAACAATTTTCTCCACTTTTCTTGTCTATTTTCTTATCTAACATCAAGGTTGATTGAATACATCCCCCATTTGATCACCCAACTAGGTAATATCACCACCTCTCTATTATCTTATTCATCCTACAAGACTCTTCCCCTCATCCAATTTTACTCTTTATCTCATCTTTTTGAGAGACTTATCATCTATTCTATCCTCGCCAACTCTCTCAAAGGGGCATCATCATATCCACCTTCAATCACTCTATTAAATTTATTTTATTTTATAGGAAATCATAAAAATCATCATAAATCACATTCTATTCTCAAAATAAAAAGTTTTGTTCTAGTTTTTGCTTATAGAATACTCTTTTCTCACTCAATAAATTCTCAAACACAAAGTTTAGTTCAAATTTTACTTTGAGAAGAATCATTTGAATAAATAATCATAGCACTAGGGGAAACATTTATTGAATTGGTCATACCTTGGAAAATCAATCCATCAATCCCTTCACAATAATTGAAGTGTCCCATCAATCAATATTTCCAAGAAACATCTATCTTGCAAAATTAGCTCATCAATCCCTTCACAACTTTTGAAGTGGCCCATCGATCAATATTTTCAAGAAGAATATATCTTGCAAAATCATCCTATAAATCCATTCACAAATTGTCAAAGTGGACCATCAATCAATATTTCTAAGAACCATATATCTTGTGAGATCAACCTATCAATCCCTTCATAAATTTTCAAAGTGGCCCATTGATCAACATTTCCAAGTCCTTAACTATTTCTATCGGATCTACCACAAGGGGTATGACCTCCCATCCATCTCTTTGTATAATTTATTTGAAAAGGTATTACTATTGCAACACCCTTCCAAAGAGGGAAAAATGTAGACACCTAATTCTATCACCACATTAATTAAATAAATCATCACCCCATCAAATTCCCATAGAAATTCATAAATGATTAATTGATGTTAATTAATTAATTAACTCTCATTATCACTTGATAAAATCCTCCACATCACCTTTCCAAATTTCCTTCCACATCAATCCTCCACTACCCCCACCATCAAAATTAAATATTCCAATTTATCCTCATGCCCCACCCATAAAAATAAAATGTGTTGATGTCCTCCACCATAATAATAAAATATTATGATTTATCTTCATGTCCCCCACAATTAGAATAAAATATTTTGATGTCCTCCACTGTTAGAATAAAATATTTTGATTTGTCCTAATTACCCCCACTATCAAAATAAAATATTTTGATTTATCATCATGTTCTCCACCATGAGATTAAAATATTTTGATTTGTCATCATTCACCCCAATATCAGAAAAAAATATTCTTATTTATCCTCATTAAAATAAATTATTTTGATCAAATATCCTATTATCTTCTATGATTGAATGAAATAATGGGTTTATTTGTCCATTATCCCTCCACTTTAATAGTGAACGTAATTTTCATGCACTATTTCAACACTATTCATATATTATACACTACTATTCAACCATTATCCTAAAATGTGATTAATTAGCATCCCCTAATTAATCCAAGTCTGAAAACCTATAAACAAACCATTACCCCTAAACATAACAAGAATTAAGAGAATGCCATCATTATGCTCATAGTTCAATAGATTTATACCCCCTTGTTTGATTTTTTTTTTATTTTGTAGGTAATTGGAGAGGAGAATACAGATCTCACCCATGGGTAAGTTGTAACTAAAACAACTTTAGATCAATGAACACACAAAGCCTGCACCCATGACTTGGTCCCCTCGTGCCCCGAAATAGGTATATTATTTCATTTATCATTAAATATTTTTATTTTCTTTTTATCAACCTTGAAAAGGGTAGAGATATGACTGAGGTAGATCTTCTAACCACAAAAACATACTAAAATGCATTCTAGTTTGTGATTTCATATTCAAATTTAGGAGTTAGCCCACTTTAATCATGGAAAGATCCTTATGATACTCACTCACTCATTCAATGGAAACATCATAATACCATGTTATTAGCAAATTGATTTGGATTTTATTTCATTTAGCACTTTGAATGGTAGATCAATATCCATAAATGGAAGAAGCTTACTAAAAATACTACATATGATGAGAAATTGTAAGCTCTATATAATGTTTTTGTGATATGTTTAACACTATGAAATTGTAATTGAGTTTCAAATTTTCATTTTTTTCAAAATAACCTCTAAGTAAAATAATACTTGTAAATATCTAAAAGCATTCTCACCGATAAGGAAAAATTGAATAATATGAATAAATAATTGGGAGTAAAATAAATAACGTTGTAGTCTTGCAACAAGTCATCACATATCTCCATAGTACATGTGAGACATCAAAGGATATTGAAACCCGTAAGGCATGTATTTTTGGAATCCAAGAGAACCAAAAGGAGATTGCCTCCAATCTCAAACATGTGGATAAAACATGGGCATGATTGGTTAAGTGAATTTACAACTACAAACCCCAACTATGGTTGATACAATAATACAAGAAAAATTGAAGAGGAAAGATAAAGGAAACTAAAGTCCCTTAATCTTAAAATTAGAGGATTAAAGAAACAAGATAATCCACTTGAGCTAGGTATAAATTTTATTAATATTACTTTGGATTAGAAGAAATTGTTCGAGAGAGATCTTGGTTCACTTTGGACCTTTTGGTGCAAATCAAGAGTAGCACCCCGGATGTTTATCATATTTCTAGTTTGACACTTTGGACATCCAGTGTGATTGCACAACATTGAATCTTTTCCCCAAGTGTGGGACTTGTAAAAATGGGAAAAGAATCTCCAGATTAGAGGTTGGTTCCTCAACTCGCCTCGATCAGGTGTATTACTTGCAAGTTGCAGAGGTTTTGAATTCAAGATCCTACTCTAAATTCCAAGGGGACAGAGATAGAGAATGCAAAAATTGAAACTAATGCTAATAAGGTGATGCACCAAAGGAATGGTGAACATTCTTTACTTCTGCAAATAGACACAGGTCATAGAAATGTAACAAACATCATGCAAAAACTGATAAAATGTAATGAAAGGTCAGAAATGAAGCAAAACAACACAAACAGAGGATTGAAAACTCATTCACAGAGCTTGCATTGTCATTTCCAATATCAAAAACACATGCATTACAACATCTGAGAGGTAGAAAACAGGTTACAGTCTTTGAAGAGGTCTGATATTCCACAAAATCACTTTCCAAGGTGAAAAGGGAGCCTGTAATGCATGAAAAATGTCCAACCACTCAAAAATGAGCCAAATCTGGCTTTTACAATGCAAAAATCGAGCCCAGGAGAGAGAAACGTGGGAAAATGTGAGAGAGCTTAAACCACCAACCAAAAATGCAATAAAACAGCATGGGTATCCTTACAGTCCATTACGACATTTTTCATCATCTTTGGGAGAGAATGCAAGCCATTCTTCATTAAAAATGGTGGTTGAAACATCATTTCTATTCATTACCACATGCCCGAGGTGTTTTTAAATTTTCTCTCTCCAAACTCCATCAAAATACAAAATTTACCCCAGAATCTTGTAGATAATTTCACCATATTTCCATTGATGTAAATAACGTGAAAATCGAGCTCTAGATCGAAAGTTATGACCATTTGAAAATTTAGGGCAAAACAGAGCCAAAATGGGTTGGCGGGCAAAAATTTGAAATTTTCCCACTTTTTGCATTCGGGAAAATTTCCCAAAAATCCCGCACTCCACCGCTCCTAGTGCCACATGGCATGTTCTGATTAGACGTGGGCCTTCTGCACTTCATTTTCCACCGTTTTGGCCATTGGAAAATTTTCCAAAAATTCTCCGTCGGGCCGATGACCTGAGGACACGTGGCAAGATGTGATTCACCACAGAATTTCCTCTTAAATTTTCCATCACTATTTGACCATTTTTTTGACTTGGACATGTGGTAGAACCCTATTAGCTGCGGGCTTTCTCCTTCCTTTTTTCCCTGCGGGCCTGTCTTCTCCATTTTACCGCCACGTGGACACGTGGCAAGATCTCATTGGCTCGCATTTAGGGGGCAGACTTTTCCTTTGAAATTTTTCTTTGATTTTGCTTTGGGAAAATTCTCCCAATTTCTCCCACACTCCTCTAGTCTGGTGCCACATGGCATGATTCCATTGGCCGTGGGCCTGGGGGTGAACATTTCTCTCTATGCTATCCTTTGGGAAAAATTCCCAATGTTTCCCGGTGACCGAAGCTCGACGCCCCTGAACACGTGGCACGATCTGACTAGTCGGCGGGCCTATGGGCCAATAATTTTCCTTTGACCTAACCAAAACACTTCGCCAAAATTTTTAAGTCTCCCTCCATGGTCCGTGGGTCTTGGGACACGTGGCATGAGGCCATTGGATGTGGACCTTTCCTGGAGATTTTTCTATGGCACCAACACTTAGTCAAATTTTCTAATTTCATCTCTACCTTTCACCACTCCCTTCCTCTAGAGACACGTGGCACAACATGATTGGGCGCGGGATTGGTGTCAAAATTTTTTCTTGTATCAACCCTTAGGAATTTTTCCTAATTTCTCCCTGCTTGGACACGTGGCAGGATCTAATTCACCGGTGGGCCTGCAGGTGAAATATTCCTTTTGAAATTTTGCCAAACACTTGGTAAAAATTCCAAGTTTTCCTCTAACCTCCGCTCTCCCGAGGACATGTGGCCCCATCTTATTGGCTGCGGGCCTTTCAGGGGAAAATTTCCCACAAAATATTCACCGAGCCATAACTTCAAAAATACGTGGAGTTAGGAGGAAAGCTTTCCCTTCTCGGAAAGCCGAGAAAATCTCTATCCAATGGTGCAATTTCGAGAAGGTCTTGAGTTCTTGAAAAGAAAAAAATTATGACCGAGGCACAAGAGAGGGAAAAATGAAGGGAGTTAGCCACAAAATGTGCAAGGGGACATTTTTGATAACGGGACCACTCCTTATTATCAAGTTCATGAAATATCAAGATAAGAACTAGGCCCTTTGAACCAAAAAAGTTGTGTTGACCTTAAGGCACAACAATAATGTGAGGGTTAATAATTTCACCATTTTTCTAAGGATATGTGAGGAAAAAAAATATAAATTCTAACAGATGAACATAAAGAATGTTTTATTACATAACATATATACACATTGAATCAATCATCAATCTTTATTCAGACCTCAAGATACATTACATTATTCTCTTACACACTTCTCATATATTCCTCATATATTTCAACTTCTCTTCTTTTCTATTAAATACTCTCTATATTATTCCACATTCCACACATCATACATATCCATTTGTGATTAAGTACAATAAATATAATTTCTTACAAAATTATCTAAAAGAAACTTCTTTTGGTCATGACTCTATCAGCTCAAGCCGCACTCTATTTCTGGTCTTCTTCGTGTTGTGGCTCTGGATAGACTTCTATTGTTTCCCACCGTGTTTGGTGGATTTTTTTATTTTTATGTGGATTTATTCAGTTCTGTCTCGCTTTTCCTTCTATCGATGACTTCTTCCCGTGTCTTGCGGGTTTTCCCTTATTTCTTGGATTGTCCTCAAAATTAATGAAGAACCCTGTCAACATCATCCCCGGACTTCAAACATTGTCTCGTCCTCGAGACAACCAAAAGATGAAGAACCCTGTCTTCCTTTCAAAATTGTGGAGAATATATCTTCATTGGAAATCTGTTATCTTCAAAACTATACATTTTGGAAAACCAAAGCATCAACTTACCAAAACATTAGACATTTGACATAAAGATGTGTTCTCCCACTCAACTCACTTGAATGGATTTATAGGAAATGATGGATTCCCAACCCACTTTGTTATCTATTTGTTTGAGTGATAACTTGGGAATATACTTTGCATACTTCTTAGTAATATTCTTCTCAAATTGATACCACTTTTCTAAGTTCTCTTTGATTTCTTACATCCATACCTATAGTTATGTATTCTCTTGAGAAACGAGAAGAATATATGTGGGAGGATGATTTACTTGAATTTTATTGTATCTTTTCTTTATAGCCGCTAACTCTAGTTACATTCTCACAAGGTATCTATCCATTGTAGTACTATATTCTTACATATCTTGAATTTTCTCCACCCATTATTGTTTATTGTGATATTGTTCGTAAGTTTTTGCAAGCTTCATTTTTGAGTACCATCAACATCAGTGGTTATTTCATATTTTGTGGACTCCTTATTCAATTATTATTCCAATTTATCCAATTCTACCCTATCTCATTGAGTTATGCCTAGCCAACCCATGGCATAGGTATAGTATGTGGCAGAATTTGTAACTTTAGTCTCTAACTTGATAATGGAAGCTTGCATATCCTTTCATCGTCTTTGATTTTCAATAGCTTGTGGTTGCATGATATTTTCTTGATACTCCTATATGGCCTAAATTTTGATATTTTTATTTTCATCTTCCTGTAAGGTGGCACTATTATCCAAAATTTCCTTCACTACTTGTTTATTTGTTGTTTCTACTAGAAGGTTGGAATCAATCTTGATTTGTGGTTTGACTATTTTGATAGATGTAAATATTTTGTTCATTTCCTCCTCAATATCTACACATTTCTACATCCAATCTTGTTTGGAACTTTGGTCTAGTAGTTGGTTATATGTATACTTTTGTATGGGTGAGAGCTTATGTAAGTGTGCATTGTACCCTTTATCGAGTCTATTCTACTACCCCTAGTTGTATTTGTATAGTATGTTCCTTTCTCTTTTGCTAAAGTGCTTGTTTGATTTTTGAGAGTGAATCCCACATAGATTGGGCTACAACTATCTTGTGAGGTACTTTAAATATCTATGTGGAAGTAATTTGGGTTGTTATTTTTATTGCGCATCCTTTTCATTATCCTCCATTTATTTCTATTTTATCTCTACTTCTTTTCTTCACTTATCTTCTTCCTCATTTTCCTCCTGCTTCCTTCATCCTATCTTATTTTTCTCTTCTTCCTTTTGTCTTTCTTCTTGTTCTTTCTTATTCTTATCCTCTTCCTTCTTCCTATCTTCTTCTTCCTTCTTCTCCTCCTCTTCTTTCTTCATGTCTTCTTCTTCCTTATTTTTCTTATCCTCTTATTTCTTTCTCTCCTTTTCTTCCTTTTTCTTCTTCTCCTCTTCTTTATTTTCTCTTCTTCTACTCTTCTTCTCCTTCTCCTCTTCTTTCTTTCTCTCTTCTTCGCATCTCCTCTTCGTTCTTTCTCTCTTCTTCTACTTCTCCTCTTCTTTCTTTCTCTCTTCTTCCTCCCTCTTATTTTTCTCTCATTCTTTCCTTCTCTCTTCTTCTTCCCTCTTATTTTTATCATCTTCCTTCTTCTTCTTCTTCTTCCTTTTATTTTTATCCCTGTACTTTCTTATTCTCTTCTTCTTCTTCTTTCCTATTTTTTTGTTCTTTTTATTTTTCTTTCCTCTTCCTCTTTTTATTTTTTATTTTTTTCAGTTAAATGTATCAATTCTAATATCTCATCAATGTATTTTTTTATCTTTGATGGTTTTCTTCTTCTTTAGTTTTAACTTCCCAAAATATTCTAGAATTGTTTCTTCCTCAATGTCTACTTGGGCTTGTAGTTCTTTAAGAAATTCATGGGGAAGGAAATGGATGATGTCTTCTATTAATAATGCAAAAATTGCATATAATTAATCATGGCCTCTAATATAAACACATGCTATGTGGCTATTCCCACCTGATATTACTGACATACTTGTGAAATTATTCTAGGGGTTAAGCATGTCTTGTAGAATTTGTCTTTAATGTGGGATAATTGTGAATCTTCCCAAGATTCAACATGCTCAATAAATTGGGGACCTAATTCTTCTTATCCTTGTGTTGTAGTTAGAAGCGTGAGTGGGGAAGATAGAGTTTCTTCCTCCCCAGAATCTGAGATATCTACTAGTTATACTTATAATTTGTCTTCTTCTTAACTTATTTCTAATTCTTTTAGCATTTTATTTGCAGCCATTGTCTTTTGGAATTTAGTGGCTGGTTGTGGAGAAGATTTTTCTTTCTTATCTCTTCTTTAATAAGTTTTTGGCCCTACCTTTCTTGTTTCTCCTTAGCCATGTTCCTATGAATATTTATTTTTGAATTGCTCCCATGTTTATGTAATCACATCATCAATGTTTGGAGGTACTATTTTGGTAGGGTCTACAAGGAGGTTTTTTATTGCATTTATTGTAGTAGCTACTAACTCATCTGTTGCCTCATAAGGTAACGCCGCTACATGTGAAACCCATGGAATGAAGGGTCTTATGAAAATATAATCAATTTTTACAATAAACAACCACTTCATTTTTAAAAAGTATACTATTTGTTATGAGATTATGGATCTATCAGCCACTATCTTCCTTCTTTTGTTTATCCATCATATCAAAGATGTAATTTGTTGTACCTCATTCATTATATTCATATGATTCAATTTTTTTCCAAAATCGGTGTATCTTGACTCCACTTTGTACTAGTTATACTCTAGATGGGAGGGTATTTGTGAAGTACATTACAAGGCATAGTAAAATGGACCCATAACAGAATGTGTGTTTACCCTCCTTAATTTTCCTAGTGTTTTCATGAAATTAGATAACTAACACCTTGCATAAATTGTACTTGGAATGGGAGGTCACAATGTCTAAGGAATTTTGGGTACTAAGTCCATGTGCACCATCTTATCTATTAGTATTATATATTTTCAAACAAATGGCCTTAGCTACATACCTTAAAGCATGATTCTTGATGTCATCGATCCGCATTCCTCTTTTTGACATCGTTACATCCATCATTCACATTATATGCTTTATCAATGTATTTTTATTTGTAAGTGTTGAACGCCCTATTGTAAGAAATCTCATAACTTGTTCTAGCACCACTTGTGTTGATTTGATATGGTTGATCAAGAAAAAGCATTTGGTTGTGTAGGAAACTAAGAATAACCATAATCGCATTATCTACCCTAACAAAGTATGGAAATTTTTTCCATGCATCTAATTTCAATTCATCTATAAAATTTTCATTCTTCATATATTCCATCTCACTTGTAGTTGGATTTTTTCAAGTAACAACCGCCTATAAATATCAAGTCGATAAGTACGATCATATTCCACAATTGTGGAATGTATATATTTTTGGATATTGTGGGAATGTGTGAATTTGAAGGGAATGTGTGAGAAATCTCTTCTTTGGATCATGCTTGGTAAATTTTAGCGAATTTTTGTAGAATTTTGACTTTGGGATATCTTTTTACTTAACAATGGTGGGAGTCGTCATCTTTCTCTATATTTTGTTCTACCTTGTGTGCCCTATATTTCTTGCTCTTGCACTTTAATTTTTCACCCTTTGTGAATTGTTTCTTCCTTGGCTTATGATTTTTATACCTTTACTCTATCACCTACCACATTTATTGTATTTTATGTGGAAAAATATGTTCTTTATTTAGTGGGTTTTGTTTGGATTATTTTGATTGGTAGGATTTTCCACAACTTTCTTCATAGGATTGCGACATTTCTTTGTTTTCTTGTGTTTTGTGATATTTTATCTTCATTATGCAAGTATTTATTTTGTTTCGTGGTTTAACTTCTTCTTTCGGGGTTTTCTTCTTTATTTCATGGTTCCATTGTTCCTTTGTGATCTATTTCTTTGTTGTGTGGGTGTTTTTTATATTTCCCAAACTTTTCCTTTTTGCATGAGATATCCCTTCCCTCTGCAGCCTTTACCTTTTTTATGGGTATCTTCTTTCCTTTAGGGCTTCTCTATGTGTTACATGGGTATCCTCCTCTGTGTATTTTTCTATTATTACACATGTATCTTTCATCTACAACTTTGCCTTTTTCTATGGATTGATTCTTCAGAACTTGTTTTTCCCCTCTACTTTATTCTATGGATTTATTTTTTTGTTTGTATGCTATGTTTTTGTTTTTAGTAGAGAGAGGGTGTTTGTATGTACCCAAATTTACACCTGCTACATTTTCAAAAAATAGTTCAAAATCACCAATGATGATTAATGTCTTTTCCAAAGGTGTTTAAGCTCCTTAACCTCTTTGCAGCTTATATTTGTAGCCTATTTTACCTTACTTAGCCATTTCTTTCTTTTTGTAGCTTCCTGCATCATTTGACCTTAGTTTTGGCCTTAAGTTACAAAACCACCTCTCTACATGGGCAACGGTCCTATAACCGCCACCCAGCAGGGCGGTGGTCATGTACAAATTTTGCAAAACTCTTCATGCATAAATTAGATGCATGTTTCTTCACTTCAGTTCACTTTTAGAACATGTTTCTCAATCATTTTAGCTGATTTTAAGCTTGATTGACTTGTGGAAATATCCTCTTTCACTTTTGATTTGTAATTGACTATTTAATTTCCCTTCATGTGTTGATGTGGCACCCCATGGCTGTCAAGTGTGATAGTGCACAACCCAGCCAACCTTCTATAAAACCATCACTTCTTCTAAAGTAAATGGTCTGGAGAATTTTTTTCGTGTATTGCTATGTTATGTTGCTACAATCCTGCTAGAGATTACATAATCAAGCTCTGTTCACTTTAATTTCCACTAGATCACCTAGTAAGCCATTACTTACTCCAACACCTTCTTCTAGTTTTCTCTATATTCCCATCTCCTTGGAATCACGTGGACATCGAATGTCAGAAAATAATAATAAGGGGACACAAAAGCACACCACAACTAGATTGCCACAACATTGTAATCACTAGGTTGGTGTTGTAATTAGGTTTCATTATTTTTGTGAAATATGTATGCACATTATTTACTACAGTAGAAAAGGAATTTCCATTTTCATTGTTTGCAATCATTGAATAGCTATAGTAGATCATTTCCTTCAACAAATATTTCTTAGGATAGATAGCTTCCTTTTCCTATCTCTGTAGATTTGTAAAGAGGTGATTCTAGAAGAAATCTTCTATGTTAATTTATAAATCAACCAAAGCATCATTTCATTTAGAAGATCCTCCATAAAAGTATTCTTTACTTTTTTTTGGAGAAGTTGCAAGGAAGAAAAGATTATGGGAATATCTCGATTTCTTCCCGTGCCTCTAAGGTAGAGTAGAGGATTTAATTCATATCCATAGTTTAGAGAATCTTTAATTGTTTAGAATAGATTAGATTTATTCTGCACAGATAAACAACTACATCCAGTTGTTTGTTTGTTTTAGGATTTATTAACTAGATTAGAAGCTTGCATTTTTTCATTTCTTCATTTAATTCAGAAATTTCTAGAAAAGCACAAAAATATTTCTTTTAATTAGATTAGTTGTTTTGTATTGTTTCATTTTCCTTATATTACAAAATAAAAAAACATAGTGTAGTCTTTGTTTATTTAGATTAGATTGTTATTTTATTTGATTAGATTAAAATGCTTCGAATGCATACATGACCATTAATGGACCGAACAAGAACACATATAGGGTAGTGATCCACAGGTCCCCCAAAAGAATGGGCTTGAATTGCTTTACAAACATAGATACTAGACTTTGTATGCTTTTCCTTAGAACACCCTCGCGGTACTCTAAAAAAATTACACAACTAAACATTTTAAACATCGCGGCCGACAAGGCTTACAAGCATTAGATTACACCCAAAAATAGGGGGTCTAGAGAAAACATGTATGACCATATAAGGACCAAGACCAAAACTAGTTTATGGTTGTGATCCAAAGAGCCCCAACCAAATGGGTCTCAAGGCCAATTAGACCTAGACACCATATTACGTGTGGTGGTCTTTAGAACATCTCCACTTCCACCCAACATTATCAGAAAACTAAATGTTCTAAATGAAAAATCTCATCAAACCCTCATGTTCTAGACTAAATCTGCCTAACCATCCATAGATCTAGCAGAACCATGCCTCTCTTATTTATTCCATGACCTTGTTTGGAAATCATTATGAGGCGCCCGTTAGTTTTCCATACATCCCACAACCATTAGAAAGGATTTCAGTGGATATCAAAATTGATTAGAGTCTTCATGTGGCTATTCTTTCCAACCCATCCATTAGACCCATTCAAGTTAGAAGGGCCTTCCTTTCCCTTGACGAGAAGATCCCGATATTGTGCATCGAGGACATTATTTTTCCTTGATAGCTTGTTCATCCCATTCCCACATTATTTTTTCCACATATCACATATTCACTATATTTCACTACCCATAGCCATCCACACATTCCACATCATCCATCCTAGCATGACCTTGGGAGGTTGAGTGTAATTGAAGGTCATGTGTCAATTTTCATTTGTACAAATTGGTGAACCCGATGTGAAGAGCTAGTCTCTTTTCATTTCCATTTATTTCATCCATCTTCCCCTCTCCCATTATTCTATGGGTATTCATATACCCCCAAATATGTTGGGACAAGATGGATATGACTAGCCCATTTTGGGTCTCAAGGTATATTACTACCAAATGGGTAGAAAATAGTCACCCTCACTATCTAGGTGGGCTGACAACTATTCAATGAATCTCACTTCATCTCAAACTCCTCCTCCTCAAGGGACCAACAATGGCTCCTCGGTCAAGATCAAGGAGATTGATCAACTCACACATGGAAAACAACCTAAAATCTCAAATTATAACAATATGACATTCACCAGAGAGTCGGGATCCTCTCCTCAAGTTTTGTTCAAACCAAAAATTAGTATACAATCTAATCAAATCCCATTACTAGATGAGGATTACCGTCACATTATGCCCAAAGTGAACAACGCTTCAAAAATTTAGACCAATCTCTGGATAAGATGCAAGGATATGTTGATGTATTACTTCAGTATAATACCTCTACCCCTCCCAAAATACAAAAGGTTCCTAACTAGGGGTGTCCAAACAATGAAAAATTCATAGAAAGATATCACACTCCTTTGTAACCTACAAATTTTCAACAACGTGTGCTAAAATAAAACACCATACCATCATCAGGAAAGTTCATCTTGACATTGGTGGACATGGTTAGATAATTGGAAATTTCCCAGTCTACTCATGCCTCATATTCTGCTGGAAAAGTAATGATTATCCATCATCCACAAAATATTGGCCAAATACCAACTACGCAAAATCCTCCTCCAATTTACGTTGGCATTCCAAGCCCTAAATATCTCCTCACATGGTTAGGCACCTTGGGTATGCCCCCCACACCTCGTATGGATACCTTGGGTGCTCTCATTGGTAATATAGGATACTCAAGCCTCAATACATTCCTTTAAAAAATTGTTTCTAAATTCATCAAATCTTTTGACATGAACAAGTTGTTGAGAACATGAATCAAGGAATTCCTACATATAAAACAAGAGCACAATGAATCTACTACACATTTCATCTAGAGATGGCGGCAAGTCCTCTACTCTTTGAAAACGATCACAACATGGATTAAACAGAGCTTTGGGATCTATCTATTAACTCTCTTAGTGGGAAATGAAGGAAGAAGTCTATAAGTTCCCCCTAAGGAGTTACAAAGAGGTGTTGGAGGGTGCTCTCCACATTGATCATTGGTTGAAAGACCTACGGTTAAAATATAAGATTGATAACTCCCAATAAAGGTAAATCAAGTTACCCCAATAACGTAAAAAATAATCAAAGATCTAAGGTCCTCAACAAAAAACAGTGTTATGTTACAACCGATGGTGTTACTGGATCAAATAAAGAAACCAAATATTGTTAACACCTCAAGCACAAATAATGTCAATAACAACAAAAATAGTAAAAATCGAGGAGTAACAACTTTTCTCCCGCAATTGATGCAAAGTGGATTTTAATTTTCTTCCATCCCAATAACAAGTTTAGGATAAATGCCTAATAAGTATCCAAGTGGATACCAAAGCCAACATCAAAACCAAGGGAAAAGGACTCGAACTTCAATTACAATAACCAACAGTTGAATAAAAATAGAAACTTTGGACCGCATCAAAACAAAAATCAAAGACCTCAGGATTACGATCCTGACCTGTATTGTGGCTTCCATAAGGTCCGAGGGAATGATTCTAGAACATGCCATGACTGTAATAAATTCATTCAAAGATCTACCAGAGGACCAAAGATAGCTCTTTTTTGATATGCTTTTGGAGAATCCTATGGCCCTAACTCATAATACTAACATGGGGTCCGGATCCCCTCAAAAACACCACTCAGGATATTTAATGATCCCCTTCCAATGCATCTTAACAATGGTAAGTTGGACCCCAATGAAATAAACAAGGGTAACCAAGCGGGAAGCAATGATCATGAAGCTTCGAATTCATCAAACCCATAGGTAGCACCTCCGTTAGATAGTTTCAACAAACTAAGATTATGGGTATAATAGAGTCGAAACTCAACCCAAAATAAATGCTTCTACGAGAACTTGAGACTACTCATCACATCCCATTCCTATTTACCCATATGTGTTAGATGATGTTCCAATACTTCCGAAACTGGTGGGGCTTACAAATTGATCACTAATTTAACAAAGACATTTTCTCACATCTCCTTTTTGGATTTGTTGAAGAACTCCCCTACTCATAGAGCTGCTCTATTGGAATAATTGGGTCTTGGGAATTTCATCAATGTTACCCCTCCTCTAGAGGTACAAATAAAACACATAGACTTTGATGTACATCCTCCTAGGAAATCCGAAAGATATTTCGGGTTTATATTCAACATCATTAAGATGCCCACAAATGCTGAGTTGGCACACAGAGGTGATCTAACTTTGTATTTATAGGTTTGGATTTACAAAAAATATGTAAAGCATGCAATGATCGATGATGAGGAAACAATCAAAATTGTCCCCTTCTCATTTCTCCAGAAGTTAGGCTATGGAGAAACTAATTGCTCTTCAACAAGAAACATGCTAAGAGGGTATGATAGCCTCAAGGAAACATCAATTGGAACCATAGTGCTACCAAGTTACCTTGGGGCCCAAGACGGTTCTTACAGAGTTTTATATTATAGACGGGAAACTAACTATAATATGATTCTCATTCATCCTTGGATACATCACATGAAGGTGATTCCTTCCACATTGTTTCAGGAAGTCATATTCCTACATTTGGGGAAATTCTTCATTACACAGGGTGACCTAAAGCCCTTTGACATTCACCTAGATAATCTAAAGAAGAAACCTGGGGTGCATTTTGAGTTTGATCTCCCACAAACTAATTAAACAAACCCACGAGTTCAACACTAGAGAAAAACTAATTCCCACAATGGAATTAGAAACTACCGATTTGATAAAAGGAGTTCCTATAGTTAAAGATGAAACTATGATTTTGAGACAGTATCAATAGAAACCACGGAAAATATTGTCAAGTTGTTGGAGAATGATTTACCCATTCTCCTTCCATTCAATTCCATGGGCATAAGACATGCTCTAGGACTCAAATCTCTTCTAGCTGATGAAGTTTACATGGTTGAAGTCTCAGAAGCAAGGGAAGAAGATACAAAAAGTGATCCAACATCAATCTTCCCAAGCAACTATTGGACTCTTAATTTCAAGAGAAAAATGTTGCTTTATCATTAGGACGTTTATGATCCTCACTTCTCTTGAGGGGAAGGTCATGCCTTTTTCCTTCAAGCTAGATTTTGAATGTATAAAAATGGTGCAGAATATGAGGCTTTCCTTCTTGGTCTCATAGTAGCCAAAGCAATGGGTTCTTGTAATATTAGAGTGTTGGGTTAATCACAGCTCATCATTAATCAAGTTTTAAAGGTATATGATACTAGGGAAGAACACTTGCAACTCTATAAAACTGATGTACTCAACTTAAGTAAAGGTTTTTAATTCATTTCAATTGAATCCATCCCACATGAACAAAAATTCTCTCTGATTCGATAGCTACTTCTTCTTCTTTACTCGTCTAAGTAGATAATTAGAAGATACCGACTTCACAGTTTCGGTTCACACTAAACCCTTAGTTTGAAAAATTCCAACGAATATGATCTTGGCATATGTTGAGGCTGAGAAAGATCTTTCTACCCTAGATTGTGTGGAAAAGGATGAGTCTATCTTACGATACCTTAATGCTTATATAGATTTACATACCATACATCATAAAATAGGCTTTTCTCTCATTCCTCACTCTTCCTCCTATTTCAGAGATCACACAATGGACCCTTCCTCCTCAAAAGGCATTGAGATTTGTGAGATATAAGAGGAAGGGGAATTAGAACTATCTTCATCCCCACCTGAGTTTGAAGAGGGTAATGCCTCTTTGATTGAGGGGACAATTGACATCAACATCGGGATAGAGGAGGATCCAAAAATTTTGAAGTTAGGTTCTTCGCTAACTCCTGAAGAGGTAGAAATACACATGAAAGTTATTAAAGAACATTAAAAATACGTCAAATTTAGTTATAAAGAAATGACAGAATTTCTCCTCATGTTGCAATTCACAACCTTGTGACTAAATTTGATGCCAAGCCCATCAAACAAAAATCCAGACCTATGAAACCAAAGGTGGCACTAATGGTTAAAGATGAAATTATAAAGATCCTACATGTGGAGTTCATTAAACCTATTGATTACTTAATGTGGGTATCTAACATCATCCCCATTCTTAAAAATAATGGAAAATTTTGAATTTGCATTGAATTTTGTGAGATAAACAAAGCATGTCCCAAATATGATTTCACACTACCATCCATCGATGTTATCATTGATGCAATAAATAGTTATGAGTTGTTCTCCTTTTGGATGGAATTATTAGGTACAATCAAATTAGGATCTTCAATGAAGATCAATCAAAGATGACCTTTATCACCCCTTAGGGAACTTATTACTACGTAGTCATGCCATTCGGTCTCAAGAACGTTGGTGCCACTTACCAATGGGCCATGAATTACATATTCCATGATTTAATTCACAAGATTGTGGAATCATATGTTGATGATCTTCTGGCTAAATCTAAGAAGTGATGCAATCACCTTGAGGTGCATCGTATCATCCTCTCTCACCTCATTGAAAATGACATCACATTGAATCCATAAAATATGTATTTGGTGTGATGGGAGGAAATTTGTTAGGTTACATCATCTCTTCACGAAAGATTGATGTGGATCCAACAAAAATACAAGAACTCATAGAAATGACCCCACCATCAGATGAGTCAGGAATTTGGTCCTTTCTTGGAAATCTCAAGTGCAATTCAAAGGTTTATTCTTGATTTAACCTTTTCTATTCATCTGATAAATAATTTTTTAAAGAAGGATTGTTGCAACATCTGGATGGACGAGTGTCATGAGGAATTTGAATTAGTCAAATAATTCCTTATGTCACCTCTCACACTCATGCCTCCCAAATAATATCACCCCCTCATTTTATATTCATGGGAAACAAATGTATCAAGAGCTTGTATGTTAGCACAAGAACATAATGAAAATAATGAATGTACAATTTCTTCATCATCATACGTTCTAGATTACAAGACACACTATACACATGAAGAGAAGGAATGAATTTCTATATTATTTCTAACAAAATGGTTAAGGCATTACATGATTAACCAAGAAATGTGGGTTATTGTTAAAACATATTGTCTTTGAAAATTCCTAACACAAGGTTCTTTATCCAAGAAATATGGATGCTTCATAACCTTAATGGGAGAATTTGAGTTAACTTATATCAACCAAAAAAATTCAAGGGAAAAATCATTACCAATTGGTTGGAAAATAACCCATTAGATGGTGGAGAGTTAGTAGACCTGAGTTTCCCCGACGAGTGTATATACTACATAGAAATCAGACCTCCCATTGTTGCATGTCCATGGTATTCGAATATTTTCAATTTTATTATGGACCACACATACCCTGAGGGAGTAACTTCACAATAGAGAAGACAAGCTGTGCATCATAGCCACCAAGTACATGTTAGTGAAAATCTACAACACCCCTAAATGACCTTCAGATCTATAGTCTAGAAATGGGTCATTTAGTGTTATTGCACAACATTGAGTTTCCTCTAAGGTGTGGGACCTTGCAAGGTGAGAAAAATATCCAGAGGAAGCTGGCTCTTACTCCTCTTTTTAGGTGTATGCATGAAATTTTGCAGAGGTTCTGATTCAAAACTCTTACTCTAAAATTTCCAAGGAGATAGGGTTGAAAGAAGCATGGAAAAGGAAAACAAAACTAAGCTAAAATAGTGATACACCAAAGGAGTGATGAAATTTTGTCTTGAAAATAAACACAGATCATAGAGATGTAACACCAAAGCATGCACATATTTCCAGGATATAATGAAATATCAGAAGACAATGATAAACACATGAGAGGATTGAAGGATCATTCACAAAACATGCATTACCATTTCCAAGTTTAATACAATGCATTATAATGGAAGAAAGGAAAAAATGTTCCCAAATCTCCATGGAAGGTCTTAAAATCCTCGAATTCATGTTAAGGGGAATACAGAGTCTACAACAACAAAAACATCCAACCTTTTATAAATGAGCCAAAACTAGCTTTTAATGGCGAAACAGAATGAAGGAAAGCAAAAAGTGGGAAAAATGTTTTATGAGCTCAAAAACCAATAAAATCCTTTCATTTTCACTGTAAACCGATGGGCTTCATGGAAAAACCCATATGCCAAAGTACATTGCTCTGCAGATCCAAAAAGTGACCCATACTTCATTAATTTTGGTGGTTGAATGCCAGTTCTATATTTTTTGCGTGCTAGAGATGTTTTCTCACTTTTCTCCCACAAACCTCCACCAAAAAAATGAAAGGTCCATCATGTGGATAATTTCAACAGATTTCCAATGATATAAAAAATGCAAAAATCGAGCTCTGGATCAAAAGATATGGCCCTCTGAAGATTTAGGGAAAAATTAGGGTTCGCGGGATGAGATTCAAAATTTTTCCTCCCTTTTTGAATTGGGAAAAATTCCCCAAAATTTTCCACCGGCCCAACTCACACTACCACGTGGTGCCTTCTCATTGATCCATAGGTTCAAATGACCATTTTGCCCCTTTTGTGAATTTGGAAAAATTTCAAAATTACTTCGCGCCTCCGTCACTCCAGGACATGTGTCACCTCCTAGTGCTTGGTGGAGATGTGCTCCACTTTCTACCTTTGAGCCACTAGCCACTTTGTAAAAATTTCCAAAGTCCTTCCACCGCTCCGACCTCTGCTATTGACAGGACATGTGGTGTCTCCTCATTATTCAGCAGGATTTTGCTTGGATTTTCCCTTTTGACCCCTTTGACCCCAATGCCAAAGAAAATCGAGGTCCTTCCACCATCGCTGACCCAACCTGCCACGTGGCACATTCTTATCTCATTACAGGCCTTTGGGCCAAAATTTTCCCCTTTACCCTTTGACCCCAAAAGGCTAAGTGCCAAAATTTTTCCCGCGGACCCGCCTTGGGAAAAATTCCCCTCCTAAATCTGCCGAGCCATAACTTGTAAAATACAAGGAGTTATGAGGACTTCTTTACCTTTTTGGAAAGGGGAGAAAATTCTCTATCCGATGAAGCAATACCCAAAAAAATTTGAGTTCCTTAAAAGTGTAAAATTTTTATTGAGGCAAAAAGAAGGAAAGAATGAAGGAAAGTTAGCCAAAATAAGCAGGAGGCCTATTTTGGATAACATTACGTAGTTATATAACAAGTTCTCTAGCGTAGAGTTTTTGACAGAATATTTCTAAGGTTTTTTTATGAGGAATTGTCTAAAGATCCTCTATGGAGCCCACAACAGGATCTGTGGAGGTCACTTTAGAGGACATGTAACCACTAGAGAGATACACTAGATGGGCTATTTCTGGCCCACCCTAGAACATGACGCAATAGAGTATGTACGCAAGTGCCACAAGTGTCAGGATTTATCTCACAAGATTCATATACCTCCCTAACATCTACAACCAATTGCAGCACCTTGGTCCTTTTCCACATGGGGCTTATATTTGATAGCTAAATTCTCTCCCTCATCAACAAATGACCATAATTTAATAATCAAATTCAAAAAGTATTTCATGCAAAGTGGGTTGAGGTCATGCCTCTTACCATTGTTCGAGGTTTGTGATTATAAATTTCATCATGAACCAGATCATATATATGTATAGGTTCCCACAAGTGATTATCACCGATAATGGCACATCGTTTAAAAATGAAGAGGTGCATGATTTTTATGAGAAATTAAATATAAGTCACCACTTGTCCTCTCTTTACTACACTTAGGACAATGGATAGGATAAGGAAACTAATAAGATGTTAGATTACATTCTCCTAAAATTGTCAAGGTGAACAAGTGTGATTGGCATCTAAAGTTATTCTGGCCTTGTGGGCCTATAGAATGCCAATAAGAATGCCAACGGGGGAAAACCCATATTCCTTAATATTCCTTTCAAAAGTGTTCTTACTACTTGAAGTTGAGATACCCAATCTCCGGATATCATTACAAGGAATCTTAGGAGAAGAAGGGTATCATGAAGCATGACTCGTTGAGCTAGAAACCATTGATGAAAATTGACATAGAGATGAGGTACACCATAGAGATTATGCTAAATGGATGTTCTGAAGGAAATAAAAAGGTATATGAACGTGACATATTCATTAGAGATTTGGTATTGAGACTTGACAACCAGATAGACAAGAAAACTAGAGAAGGAAGGAAAGTTAGGCCCAAGTGGTTGGGCCCATATCGAGTCATGGAGGACTACAAGAATGGGGCATATCACATGTGTACTCTAGAGGGTGAATAATTTTGTGAGTTATTCAATTCACTTCACCTAAAACATTACTATACATGATCCATCTGCATTTCCACATATACATTATTGCATCCGCATTGCATTTTATCTACAAAATCATTTTTTATATCTATAATCAAGGAACTTATCTTTCAATCAAATTTCAAAAACTTTTGAAATATTGGCAAAACATTCAATCACATTTCTTCAAGTATTCATAATATTATCACCAATATTCCGATCGATTCATCAGTTCAACAAGATAAGACAAAATTTTGACACTAATCCTACCAAGGCCTACATACTTGGTTCTACTCATAGTTTTCTTCTAGCATAGGTGTCTTTTCCCATAGTTTGTTCTAGAAGCTTCTTGGTGTCATATCTCTCTATTGGTGTCGAATCACAAAGCACCCCTGAGACTCTGCAACGTGATCGGTTGAGACTCTCAATGCGATTGCACAACATGGAGCTTTTCCCAAGTGTGGGACCTTGCGAAATCGGAAAATCTCTCCGGATGAAGGCCGGTTCCTATTCCTCTGTTCAGATGCACACGTAAAACGCAGAGGGTCTACTCAAAAAACCTAATCTAACTTGCCAAGGAGACAGGGTAAGAAAATGCATGAAATAACAACCCTAAACTAACAGAGGTGATGCACCGAGGAATGAAGAACATATGTTTTGCCAATAAACACAAACCATAGAAATGCAATGCAATATCATGCACGGATAAACATATTCGCAGTGAAAGATCAGGAGGATGCAAAATGAAACACATAGAGGGTTGAGAAACATCCACAGTCATGCATTTATTTTCTCCGAAGGTTTGATACAATACACTGCAAAAATGCCAAGAGGCAAAGGTTGCATTACAGTTTCAAATGGGAGGTTTGAGCTCCACAACTCCACCTGCCAAAGAGAAGAAGGGAGGGGCCAAAACAAGAATGTCCAACCTTTTGAAAGAAGCCCCTCCTTACATTTTATATGGAGAAAAAGAGAGGGAGAAGAGAGGAATTCGAAAACTGCCCCAACCACCTCCAGACTGCCTTAACTCATCCCATTATGGTGGTAGGTGAGACCCCCAACAACCCAAAAATGGCGAACTATTTTTTACATTTTTGAATAACTTATTCTCATCCAATTAAAGATATCCAGTCATAGTTGGGTAGAGGACACTGAGAGATTTCCGAAAAGTCCAACCTTGTGTGAATCCGAGCTCCCTGTGAAAAGTTATGGCGATCTGAATATTTCCCGCGTCAGGGTCTTCCGCTGTCGGGTTCGGGGTTCTCCTCTGCATTTGCATCGGACTTGGAGGATGGCTCGACATGCTGCTTGATGTTTGCATTTTCCCAAAACCTGCTTCCACCAGTATTTCTAAGCTTTCCTTTGTTTCGGGGCGGAAGATGAACTTGCATGCGCATCGGGTTCGGAGGGTTGCTCGACATGTTTTCGCCCCGTGCTTCCCCGCCGTGTTTTCCGACTCCGAGACCCGATTTCCTTTGATGTCAGGTTTTCCAACCCTTCTGACATGTCTCCTTGTGTCAGGTTTTCCAACCCTTCCGACATGTCTCCTTGCGTCGGGTTTTTCAACCCTTCCGACATGTCTTTGATGTGTGTCTATATTTACCCGGGGGTAAATATATACAACACTCTCCCAGAAAAAAAAATCTTTGGTAATAAAAGAATTCTAAACATTTTACCTGGATTATTTGTTCACCTATCTTAGCCTTTGATGTTGAGCCCTCACATCTTACTAGTTGTGTGGGGTTGAGGCTTGGAGAAATTTCTCCCTCCCAAAAGCACAACTCAAAAGTTGAAAGATAAAATTTTCAAAAAAAAGTATATATGTCAAGTCAAAATCAATACAAAATTTTCATTTACACACTTCCTTTCCTCACCAACCTTTGGTGTTGAGCCCGTGCCTCTTACTAGTGGCATGAGTTTGGGAAAGGAGGGAGGTGCCCTTAATCACCTATGTCTTGTCCTTAGTGATGAGCCCATGCTTCCTACTAGTGGCATGGGGCAAGGTATAGGGGGTATCTTCAAATAAATTAATAAAGTACAATCAATTCATTCAATAAAAAGTGCTTTGAAATTCATAAATCCCAAAAAACCAGATGTTTTTAGATGTGTATGTTATGTTCCAAAAGAGTTATGTTATGTTCCAAGTGAATTAGATGTGTATGTTCCAAAAGAGTTAAAACCTTAAAACCAGATGTTTTCAATTAGGAGGCCATCTATGGGTCTAAGTCTAGATAAACTACAAGAAAATCACATTCTACACTATATGGTAAACTGTGTGTAGAGTTAGGTTGTAGGTTTCTAATTGGATTTCTATCAAAATCTTGTCTTTCTCTCACCATTTCCATTTATCAAAATCATACAACTCACGTCCCTTTTGGCTCTTGGTGATGAGCCCTCACATCTTACTAGTTGCATGGGGTTAGAAGTGGAGTGAGTTCATTTTATTATCAAAACATTCATCACATTTTTCCAACAAAACAAGAAGTGTCAAATATTTCTTGAAAAACCAAAGTTTTGACATTACATTGTGTTTGCATCAACATCATATAAAACAAAACAACAAAAAGAAATCATTACATCACAACATTCATCATCCAAAGGCATGCATTCGAAAAGCATATAAAATTAGAGATTCTAAACATCTAAGAGTACACATGTGAAGTAAACCATAAATGAATTCAACTTTGGTGTAAAGGATAGCCAAATAAAAAAGAGATATCTATATATATCATAATAAATCAAGTTTGTATATAATTCCATCACACACTAGGTGTGGTCAAAATGCTCACAATGAGCATGAAAATCCAAAAACATCATATATATGCCTCACAAAATGACATTGAAGAAATAAGGGCTCAATGGCCTATCCCTCTTTACAAAAACTCGAGATAGTGCAAAAATGTGGATAGGGCTCCTACTTCGGCTCCTATGTTTTGAATGCATTGAGTGGTGAGAGTGAGCGTGAGATCGGCCACTAGTTGCATACTTGTTACATGAATGGCTCTACCTCACCATCATCTTTGTCATCTCGTATGTGGAAATATTCTTGTCCTAATAGGTCAAGATCTCTGCAAAATTCCAAAATGCGTAAATAAATTGGTGTGTCCTCCGGCCTATAATGGGTGTATCACATCCTTCGTCAGCCTTCGCACGATTCTTCCCTAAAGAGATAAAAAAGTATCAACATAGATCCTATGAATAAGATCTCACTAGCCCCTAGCAGAGTGAAAGAACAAATAAAACAATGACGAGTTTGAAAACATTAAAAAACCAAAAAAAAGTACAATGGCTAACATATTAACATTTATAACTAACAAGGTTGAGAGAAGAGTATCTACATACTCAAATCTTCGGGCATCTAGGTGGGATTAAGCAAGTGCGAGGTGGTGGTGGAGCTACTACAAGAACCCGTTGAGCCTCCCCTCTCCCGAGGTGATGTGCTTTGGCCCATCACATACTTCTCATTGTCGCCTCCTTCATGAGGAAGGGGCTTCATAGAAACTAGAGTCTCTTTCTCCGCCTCCACCTCCTCTCTCTCTTCCATAAAGATCTCCTCTGTAGCCTCCACTCTGTATATCTATCTCCCTCCTCATCATGAACCTCCTCAACAACCTCCCCATTTGTCTCCACCTTAGAGTCTTTCTTTGTATCCATAGGGACCTCCTCATCCTCCTTCCCATTATGAGTGGGTGCAACCTCAATTTGGATAAGACCCTTGGGTGCTCTGGGAAATAAGAACATCTCCACAGAGATAGGTACTCCAAGTATCACCACTTTTCATCCATGTCGACCCTTGGGACCATCTCTTGCCTCTCTAACACTTTTGTAGACAGTGGGCATGACTGGAAGAGCATAATCATAGGGTAACCCAAACTATTTGGGTACTCTGGTGGTAGGTGGGCCTCCACCCTCGCAAATCTGTCTACTAACTTTGAAGTGGTAGCACATGCAATCATGATAGTTCCATCTTGACCCCACAACCCAATCATGTCTTGATAGGGTATCACAATAAAATCAAATATCATTAATGTAGAATTAGGTTGGTGTGGCCCTCTAAGAACTCGACAATACTATACATTGCATGGCCTTGATGGCCCCTAGATCCTGTATACTAACTCCCCTTTGATAGGGGATGATCCACTCATACACCCAACACATAACTAAAGGAAAGCTCAGGGATTTCCCATGTAGCCTTACAAATTGGTACATATCATGGTATGTAGTCCCCAAAATATCCACACCCTAGGAAAAGATCCTCCCATACTACTCAATCTGCATGATGATTGGAGCCCAATAGTACAAGAGCTTGTCCTTGCCCTTGTCTCCTACCAAATGCAAAGATAAGATACCAATAATGGTCTTATGTAGGGTAGGGATAGGTGTGGAGGTAATAGATAGAAGCCGCATACCCTACTTGGCTCCCTTTGATGCCCCATCATCCCCCATATAAGATGCCCACTGACTAGATCTAGTTGTTCTCCCTGCACTCTCCAAGGTCAAATGTGTATAAGTCACATGTACACGAGGAATCCTATAAATGTCCTCCAGAGTGATGTTTCACTCTCCCCTAACACCAGGGAACCAGAAAGCATTTTGATATGCATCCTAATAAGATAATAAGTCACACAGAATTTGGTTGGCTGGTGTTATGTGTGGCACCTGAGAGATCCTCCATAACCTAACCCAAAGGTAATAAGTTCATCTCACCTGAGACAACCTGAGCAATAATACTTGAAAGCTAATTAAACTCTATCGCACAACTCTAGGAATGTATAACTCCTTCTGCATTCACCAAAACAAAAAAAGAGCAAGTTAGCAATGTATTTTAATAGGCAAGCTTAGCGAAAACAACACAACACAACTTAAAATCCAAAAAATTAGTCTAAATGGGTCAAAATTGCTCTCTGCCTCGACAATTACAAAATCATCGCCATGCGGTGGTGGTTTTGTAATTTTCATGGAGGCTCTAGGACCACCGTCATGGGTAGGGTAGTGGTCATGTCCAAAATGGACAACCCACCCCCTTTGACCCAATTTTTTTAAAAAGGACAAAAATAGACCTTTTTGTATGAAATAAAAACATTTTAACACAAGAAATTTAGGAAATAACCCCCTACATGTAGATTTCTCAAATTTTCATATTTTAGGTTTTAATTGAACCAATGTGAGATACTAACCTTTGCCTTCTCTGCTCAATCTCTCACTCGTGGGGCCATGATTTCATTGTCACACTCTTCATTTTGATTATACTCGCTTAAAAAGGTGATGGTTGTTCTAGAGCTCAAAAACACAATGAGGATATATGCAAATGAATTTGAAAATGAGTGTTTTAGTTATATGTATGCTTTGTATTAACTTTGATTTGAGTGTATATGCTTTATAAGGTAGGGCGTTGGAGCGGGTATACTTTTATCCATGTGTAGATGGTAAGTCCTCTTGTCATTTTTTTTTATTTTTTATTTTTCAATATCATATCTATTTGCACTTGAGTTTTTCTTTCATCTTGTAGGTAACAAGATCTTAGATGGTGACATTTTGGCACATGGGCATGTCAGGTATAGATTCTAACTCCTCATTTCATGAATGTCATACTCATAATCTATGTTTTATGCTTCTTCATGGCTAAAACACTTCTCTAAGGGGGCAATATGTATGCACCCAAATTTGCACATGTTACATTGTCATAAAATGGTTCAAAGTCCCCAATGATGATTCATGTCTTTTCCAAAGGTGTTTGAGCTCCTTAACCTCTTTACAACTTATATTTGTAGCCTAGTTTACCTTACTTAGCCACTTCTTACTTTTATATAGCTTTCGGCATCATTTTGCCTTAGTTTTGGCCTTTATTTACAAAACTGCCACCCGCCTAGGTAGCGGTCTGTAACCACCACCCAGGAAGGGTGGTGGTTTTTTAACTGCTGCCCTGCATAGGGTGGTAGTCATGTGAGAATTTTCCAGACCTCTTCATGTGTGAATTAGATGTGTGTTTCTTCACTTCTGTTCAATTTTATAATTCATTTCTTAATAATTTTAGATGATTTTAAGCTTGACTAAATTGTGGCAAAATCCTCTTTTACTTGTGATTTGTAATTGAATATTTAATTACCCCTTCATGTTTTGATGTGGCACCCCATGGCTGTCAATTGTGATAGTGCACTGTACCCAACCAAACTTCTATAAAACCATCGCTTCTTCTGAAGAAAATGGCAGATAATTTTGTCATTTATTGTTATGCTATGTTGTTATAATCCTGCTAGACATTGCACAATAAACATATGTTCACTTGCATTGTTCTTCCTCTTCTTTCATTACCACCAGATTGCCCAATAAGCCATTACTTGTTCCAACACCTTCTTCTAGCTTTCTCTGCATTCCCAGCTATCTAGACTCACATGGACACCGAAGGTTAGAAAATAATAATGAGGGGACACAAAATCACACCACAAATGGATTACCACAACAATGCAATTACTAGGTTAGGTTTGGATTTGGGTTTCATCATTTCTTTAATTATTTGTTTGTGAAATTTGTATGCACATTATTTACTACAGTAGAAAATACATTTCATTTTCATTGTTGCAATCATTGAATAACTACAATAGATCATTTCCTTCAACAAATATTTCTTAGGATAGATAGCTTCCTTTTCCTATCTCTGTAGATTTGCAAAGAGGTGATTCTAGAAGAAATATTTTGTGTTAATTTATAAATCAATCTGAAGCATCATTTCATTTAGAAGATCCTCCATAAAATCCTTCTTTACTTTTTTCGGGAAGTTGCAGGGGAAGAAAATCTTATGGGAAGCTCTGATTTCTTCCCATGCCTCTGAGGTAGAGTATTTAATTCATATCCATAGTTAATATAATCTTTAATTTCTTAGAATAGATTATATTTCTTCTTCACAACTACAAAACTACATCCAGTTATTTGTTTGTTTTAGGATTTATTAACTAGATTAGAATCTTACATTTCTTCATTTCTTCATTTAATTCAAAAAGTTCTAGAAAAGCACAAAAATATTTCTTTTAATTAGATTAGTTTCTTTTTATTGTTTCATTTTCCTTATATTACAAAATACAAAAACATAGTGTAGTCTTTGCTTATTTAGATTATATTGTTATTTGCTTTGATTAGATTAAAATGCTTGAATGCATACATGACCATTAACATACTAGAACAAGAATGAACATATGGTAGTGATCCACGGGTCCCCCAACCAATCGAGCCTAAATTTCTTATGGACATAGATACTAGACTTTGTATGCTTGTCCTTAGAACACCATCGTGGTACTTAGACAAAATTACACAAAGAAAATTTTTTAAACATCATGGCCAACAAGGCTTATGGGCATTGGACTACCCTCGGCAATAGGGTCTAGAGTAAACACGTATGAAAATACAAGGACCAAGACTTGAAAGAGTTTATGGTTGTGATCTAACAGTCCCCCAACTGAATGGGTCGAATGACATTTAGACTTAGACATCGGATTATGTGTGGTGGTCTTTAGAACATCTCCACTTCCACCCGAAACTATCAGAAAACTGAAAAATTCTAAATGAAGAAGCTCATTGAGGCCTCACGTTCTAGAATAAACCAACTAACCATCCATAGATCTAGTAGAAACACACCTCTCTCATCTATTCCATGATCTTGTCTAGAAATCATTATGAGGAACCCGTTGGTTTTTCACTCATCCCACAACCATTGGAAATGATTTCAATGGAGCTAGACATTTATTGGAGTCTTCATGTGGCTATTATTTCTAACCCATCCATTAGACCCATTTAGGTTAGAAGTGCCTTCTTGCCCTTGATGAGTAGATCCCGATATTGCGGATCAAGGACATCATTTTCCTTGATAGCTTGTTCATCTCGTTCCCACATATCACATATTCATTATATTTCTCTACCCATAGCTATCCACGCATTCCACATCGGTCATCCTAGCATGACCTCAGGAGGTCGAGTGTAATTGAAGGTTTCATGTCAATTTTCATTCATATAATGTCCTTGCAATTTTTCATCCTCCTCATCTTATTCACCAAGTTACTAGTTTTCAGATATGATGAATTATGATATTTCTTTAGTCTCCTCCATTAATATATACTAGTAGTTCTTTATTTTGTAGAGTTTGGAGTTTGGTTTTTCTTGATATATGATGTCTTTGATAATTTATGGCCTTGACCATTGGAAATTTAAGTTTCTAGTTTCTTTCCATTTACTATCATACAATAGGACTGATACCCTATATCAAACTCCCTTTTCTTTATATGTATATCATTCCATGCTTTCTACATGTGTTTTTCTTGAGTTTGGTTATAAGTAGCTATGAATGTTTTCTCATATAATTTTCAAATTCAATCTTCTTTTCTTGCACTAAAGGATCTTAATTTAGACTAAAATCTATTTCCAACCTAAGACTTGGAAGTATAAACTCCATGGGTACTGTGGCTTCAAGCCCATATACCAATTAGAATGGGGAATATTTTTTAGCCTTTTATATGTAGTGCAGTATGTCCATAATGTTGTTGGTATCTGCATACGATGGAAAAGTGACAAATGAGTGTGGGAATCTACAAGTAACTCTTGCTCACACCCGACCTCCCGATGTCATGCCGAGATAGCGGTGGGGATGGAATACACGTGGGATGTGGAAAACTAGTTAGGAAATCTTATGTCTTTGATGCGCACTAGTGGAATCTGTAAATCTAAGGCAAAGAAGGCCCTCCTAACCTAAACTGGGGTGATAGATCGATCGGCGAGGATGATTTCTCGAAGGCTCCAATCAATATCAAGCTCTGGCGTGATTTGATCTATGGGTTGTGGGATATGTGGAAAATGACCTAGGATTGTTTCGTGTATGTCTCCAGACAGGGTCATGAAAATGGATGATGGGTATAGTGGACTCTACGGTCGATTCTCTGGTCTAGTCCAGAAATCCTTAGATTCATTAGCTGCTATGTCTAACAAGGATAACTATGTGATGATGATAGGTGGAAGTGGGGTAGATCTGAATACTAATGTGTGTAAGCCAGCGTCAATGTCGGATTGACCTGTGGACTCGTTGGGTTGTGGGATTTGTGAATCACAACTGTAGATTCATGGTTGTTGTGGACCTGTTATGGTCATGTGTGGAATCAGTCCCTAATCCCTAGTATCTAATAGTCGTATGCCTTTTTAGCCTCTATGTTCAGAATTAACAGTTGTGTAATCTTTTCAGAGTATCTTATAGGCGTTCTTGCAACCTGAATTCTTAAACTAGTATCTATGTCCATGAGAGTGTCTCCTGCGTCTGGCTGTGGGACCAAAGGATCACAACTGAACATTTTCTCTCTTTCAAGCCCTTCTACAGTCATGTGGATATTTATCTAGTTTAACCTGTAGTCTGACTGGTTTGACCAAAACATATACGCTTTGTCATCTTCTACGTTTAATCCTCTTAACTGTGAGCTGATTTGTTGTAAGTCTGTTGTTGTTTGGAAGACTTGGATTCTAAGGTTCTAATCTATATCAGTTATTGCCGTAATAAGATTGGGTTGAGGAATGATTGGTTCGAATACTTATTCTCTACCCTCTCTAGGTCCCATGATTTTCATGCAAGAAGGAAAAGATATAAATCTAACTAATGCAAGAATAAATTAACTACACAAGATATATCTATGTATATTCCTAAATTTGATTTTATTGATAAGCTACTGAATAGAATTTAAAAGAGAAATTATCTAATATATCTGGCAATTGAAAACTAAACTAATAACATAATTAAAATAGACAAAGCAACTGAGTATAGCTACTTGTCTGTGCAGTTTGTAGATCTACTCTAAATAAACAGATAATTGATCTACTCTATTTGAAAGACTCTCGATCCTACCTCAGAAGTGAGGAGTGAATCATAGTTTGTTAGAAACTATCAATCCCCTGACTTCTCTGGCAATATCAAAAGTAAAATTAACTGAAATTAAATGATTGGATACTCTATTTGATATGCTTTAACTAGAAATTTGAAAGCTTGAACCTGGATTTTGCATAATAGTGGCGAATCCGATGGTGTGTGGCCTTGTCCCCTCAGTGTGATCTCCTTGTTCCTTCGTGCTCACGTGGATCCAAAAAAGTGTGTAATGTTAGCATCAATAGAAGTAGATATTGGAACAATGGCAGCTTAGGATGCAGACTGAATACAATGCGAGTAGGAGAGGGATAACGCAAGAGAACAGAGCTTGGCTTATGCAATTCCTAGCGGGATTTATTGTGAGTCATGCAACATAAAACGTCCAAAACCTGAAACTATCCTATTTGATGAGCAAAACCTACAAATTTAATGGATTCCTATTGAAAATAAAACTATCCTACTCCAATTGATTGGATGAAATAATAACAACATTTATACAAGGAGAATATGTGGCTTTCTAACAACTAAATAACACTAACCAAACATACAACAAATGAAACTATGAATCCTAAGAAACATTGAAAGGCTAAGCTATTGAAATGAGAAATTCAAAGGAAAATTTGAGGGGCCATTTGCTTGAGCACAAGCCAGCTATTTATAGAATCCCATTTACCCAAAGGTGAAAACCAAATTGATCTCTTAAACCATAAACAATGCCAAAACACTATTCCAGGGAACTAGAATCATAAATACAAGAAAAGGCGGTGAAAAAATTTGGTAAACATTGAAAATTTACACGAGTCACGTTAAAAAGAGCATTCTAGAAAATGCGTGAAGGACCGCCGCCTTGAGTAGGGTGGCGGTTACAAGAGCCGCTGCTTCGCCCGGGGTGGCGGTCACGAGACAGCCACCCTGGTGGTGGTAGTTTTGACACTGAAGACCAAAACACAAAGAAAAGGAGGGGAGAAGAGAAAACAAAGCACATAGGGGCTAAGTGGGGCATGCGGGATGTTAACGCATGCTTGGAGAGCTTTTCCGATTCCAAACACCTTGCGAGGAGACCTATATCATCATTGGGGCATGTGTAACGTTGTTCTAGCGGTGTAGTACCCTACAATTTTGGGTACGTACAATATCTTTATGTCCCGAGTCTACTTTTTATAGTGAACATATCTTAGTTAGTTTTTTTCTAATACCTTATTAAATGCTTTAAGTGTCCCATTTACTTGGGAGTGGTATGGTGTACTTCTATTATGTTTTATTAATAAATGTTCTAGTAACTCTTGATAGTATTATTGACAAAAATATTTCCCGATCACTTGTAATGCTTATAGGGCATCCAAATCTAGTGATAACATTCTTATAAATGAATTGGAAATTGTTCTTGTAGTGAATTCTTTTCTAAGAGTGGCCTTTGCTAATATTGTGAGGTACTTTGTACCTGTGATAATAAATTTGGCCTAAGAATGTCTTACAGCTAGTTTGATGGGTCCAATAAAATATATAGCCCATTTCTCAAATGGGGCTAATGCTAGTACTAGTCTTAAGGGAATTTCATCTCTAGAATTTGGTTTTCCTACCCACTGACAAATATCACATGATCTAGCATGCTTATGTGCATCTCTAAATAATGTAGGCCACCATAACCCTACCATCATTATCTTCCTTTTGGTTTAATATCCTCCATTGTGGCTACTACTCCATTTGATTCTCGTTAGAATATTCTCCCATTCATGTTCTAGGACCACCCTTCTAAGGAATTCATCTTGTACTTTCTTGTATAATTTTCCTTGAATTAGAGTAAAGGGAAAGGCCCAACTTAACAAATTCCTCTTTTGTTGTTTTTTGTACTTGCAGAAATTATCCAATTGTTATTAATTGTGATATATCATCTAAATAATTAGGAATAGCCTCAATTCTGATTAGATGTGCACCTAGAAAATCATCATCAATAGGTCCTTCATCTTTTCCTATTTCAATTTTGGATAAATAATTTGGCCCATTTTTTAGCTTCCTTGGTTTAACTAAGATAGTAAAATCAAATTCCTCGAATAACATCAACCACCGGCATATTTTTCCTTGTATTACTATCCTATTCATCAGATACTTTAGAGGATCATGGTCTATATAAAAGACAAATGGTGTAGCTAATAGATAATTTCTAACTTTTGTAATGCATACACCTTTCTTAATTCTTCTCTTTTATTTGTAGAGTATTTTTTCTCGGTTTTATCCAACTTTCATCTTGCAAAATATATTAGGTGATCCATATTTTCTCTTGGTTGTGTTAATACAGTCCTAATAACAATTCTTGAGGCATCTACATGCACGTGAAGGGGAATTTTCAATCTGGGAAGATTGAAATGGGTGCATGTAGAATTTTTCTATAAGTATCTCAAACTCATAAGCACATGGTTTAGTCCATTCTATTTGTTTATTAGTTATTTTATTGAGGAGCTCTTCTAGTGGTGCACTAATCTCTACATAATTTCTTATAAATTTCTTGTGGTATCTCGGTATAGTCCAAAATTATTCTTAACTCTTTTGTGTTTTTGGAGGTGGTAGTGTGACAATTGCAGAAGTTTTAATCTGGTTATATCAAGATTCCTTTTTGCAGAAATGATATGGCCCAAGAATGTGCCAAATGGATCTAAGAAAATACATTTCTTCAAATTCAATGATATATGAAGGGATCTGCATCTTTAAAACATAAGTCTTAGGACTTGTATATGATTTTTCAATAGGCCATAGACTTTCTAGTCATCTAAGTAAAATTCTATAAAATCATGAATGAATTCTTTAAACACATTTATCATGATTCTACTGAAAACGATGGGTGTATTCTTCAACCCAAATGACATTACAGTGTACATGAAAGAGCCCCATTTTGTAGAAAATTTGGTTTTAGGTTGATGGTATCCATAGAACCCATCAATGAATGAATAAACCTCTCTTCCTGCTACATTTTCTAAAACCTCTTCGTGAATGGAGTAGGGAATGGGTCATGTACATACACTTTGTTCAATTATTTGTATTCCATAAAGATTATGATTTCACCCATTTTCTTGTTTTATACTACCATAGGACTTATCCATTCATCATCATCAACAAGTTTAATTATTCCCGTGTTCTGTTAGGAATATATATGTTGTAGTGTGAACAGAGAATATTATGTGAGTGATTAAATTATCTAGGATAATATAATATGTGTTGTGATAATTAATTACATTATTGTAAATGTAATTATGAGTGGGTGATTAAATATTTTTATGAGTTGTTGAGTAAACAATTCATTAAAAATATTAGTTTTGTGAGAAAACAAAATCTCGCGTAAAATAACATGGGGTTGTTTTAGGAGTTGTGTGTGGAGATATTTATGGAGATTATCTCTCCTTAAATATAAGAACTACTTCTCCTATATATATATATATATATATATATATATATATATATATATATATATATGGGTGTAATATTTCCTATGTAATAACAAGAATGAAGTGTAAGATTTCAAATTTACTTTATACAATTATGATATTAAATTTTCATTTGGTACCAGAGCAGGTCCGATGGGGAAATTTCAGTGTTTTCTTGATCAAATCTGTCTCAAAGAATAGATTCTATTTTTGTTTCCAGATTTGGGTTTTTCTATAATTTTTACACTAAGCCATGTGTTAGTCGAGAAATGATAACAAAATTTCAGTAGAACCCAGTTCATATTTTTGAAGAAATACGGATTTCACTATGCAGCTATCAAATTCAACATATCAATTCTTCTACTGAAAGTTTTCTCCAATTTCCAATAATGTTGAATTGTTAATACAGAGTCTTGGCTTGCTTGGAGGTTCAAAGGTATTCTATATAAATTTTTTAAGTACCTGATTCAATTATGTATTTTTTTATTAGTATTGTACAAAATAATGGAGAAATTAAATCTGATTGAAAAGTTTGAAGGACAAGATTTCCATACATGGCAACTACAGATGCAATTACATTTAATAGAAAAGGAATTATGGGATGTATTTAAAGCTAATGCAATTCCACCAACTACAAATGATCTAGCTAAATGGAATGCAAAATATGAGAGAGCTTTGGGTACTATTGGTCTTGGCTTATCAAAAGCATATATGCATCATGTGGATTTCACAAAATCTGTAAAAGAAATTTGGGAGTCTCTTAACAAATTATTTGGTACTCTAATAATGAAGAAATTTCTTGTCCTAGTGATGAGGAATTATTATGGTAAATAGTTCACTTTTTGGAGGAAGGAGGAATTTTAGGGCCTCTCATCAGTCACCAACGATGGGGTCACATATAGCACTGGTGGCACATTTTAATAATATTTTCAGTTGTTTTCTTTGAGTGATGTGTGTAGAAATAAAACATGTTCCTTGTCAAATATTGAAAAGAGGAGGATGTGCATTTTGGATGTTGAGAACATTTTTTTATAGGAGGGAAGCTTCTACATACGATCCTTTAACTGTCATACGGTCCTCTGATTGCCATACTTCATTGGAAGATGATCAACCAAAGTGAATAGATTCACACGGAGAGGTGATCATGATCAGCTAGTGAGCCAGAGAGGTGATCATGTGCAGCAAGATCCAGACAACAAGATCCAGTAGCAACTGTGGAACTCTCTCATACTCATGTTTTTAGGTGCTCTTGCCCCATGTTCACACTAAGGGGGCGAATGTTAGGAATATCTATGTTGTAGTGTGAACATAGAATATTATGTGAGTGATTATATTATCTAGGATAATATAATATGTGTTGTAATAATTAATTATATTATTGTAAATGTAATTATGAGTGGGTGAGTAAATATTGTTATGAGTTGTTGAGTAAAGAACTCATTAAAAATATTAGTTTTGTGAGGAAAAAATTCTCACGTAAAATAACATGGAGTTGTTTTAGGAGTTGTGTGTGGAGATATTTATGGAGATTATCTCTCCTTAAATATAGGAACTACCTCTCCTATATATATGGGTGTAATACTTCCTATGTAATAACAAGAATGAAGTGTAATATTTCGAATTTACTTTATGCAATTATGATATTAAATTTTCATGTTCAACATCTTATCTATCTCATTTTTGACCTTCACTTTTAAGTTGGGGTTTAATTTGTAAGGTCTTTTCTTGAGAGGTTTGACCCCATCCTTGATTTTTATTTTATTATTCCCACATCTTCTTTAATTCCACGTAGTTCCTTAAAGTCTTTAGGAAATATATCTTGAAATTCTTGAAGTAATTCTACCACCTTGGCTACTTCTTCTTCCAACCAATAATCTGTTATTTTTACAAATTTTCCTTCTCCATTAATTCCAATGTTTTCATTCCTCAATTTTTGAGGTTGGTAGAAATAATTGTCTTCTTATAATTTGTTTCTAGTACTTCTCTTTCTCCTTCCACCATTTTATATTTTAAGTTTTTAGGATTCTCTTCTCTTTCTTGCTTTTCTACTATAAAACAATATGTCATTTATTTGATTTTGATTGGTTGTTCTTGCTGGTGGTTTTGTTCCTCTTGTTGGGATGATTTTTTTGTGAAAATTGATCCACGGTATCTTCTAGAATTAAGAATAGATTTTTTTTTATCCTTTAGAGTGCCCATAGTGTATTTAAATCTACATCCTATAAATTAAAAGTGTGGCAAAAATATTTCACCACTTGGTCTTAATCTCTTTTTTTTCTAGTTTCTTGATGCATATACCAAGACCTAGGTAGAGGTCCTAGTGTCCATACAAATATTGAGTCCACACTATAGGGTAATTCTCTCCACATATCTTCCAGTGTCTTTCACATATTGTTATCAACGAATCACAACACCCCCTGAATTGCTAGCTTTGTGACAGAGACATTTGGTGTGATTGGGTACCATGGAGTTATCTTAAAGTATGAGACCTTGAAAATGTGATAAATATCTAGAGAAGGTCGAATTACTCTTCCTAAAATAAGCACTACACTACTCCAAAATGCATAAAACACCTAATCAAATCCTACCCTGACATTTCCAAAGAGACAGGGATAAAGGGAGATTGCATAAAAATAAATCCTACACTAAGGGGTGGTGATGGCACTAAGAACAAAGGTGTTGAACAACTCACACCTGCATAAAAATGATTTAAAATAGATGCGAGGAAGATGATATAGCACCAAAAACCACAATTGTATTTACACAACATTCCCGAGAAAATAAAATACCATTAAACCCTGCAATGAAAATAAAATAGTGAACAAAAACATTTAAATGTAATGAAGAGACTAGAAAACAAAATAATACACAAATAAGGGTTACAAATCATCCTAAAATTTGATGTTATTGCTCCAAGAAGTTGATAAAATTCTTTACAATGGGGAAAAAGGCATTATTTTTTCATTACGGTGCTTAATATAGGAGGTTTAAAAATCTACAAATCACTCACAACCGAGAAAGAAGGGAGAGGAAGATACAAGAATGTTCAAAATTTAAAACATTTCCCCTCCTTACAATTTATAGAAGAATATGTGAAAAGAGGAGAGAGAGGAGAGTTCCGAAATTACTCCCCAAAACCTACAAAAATAATTTATTTTTCCTTATAAGGGTATGGGAGGATCAACAGAGCCCATGCTTTATTGTTCCTAGGCATGTGAAGAAATAATGGCCACCGTGTCTTCATTTGCATCATTTTGGGTACCTGAGTGTAGCCTCCTGCTCCTAAAACTTCATCATAATATTTCAACAAAATAACCAATTAATTCCCATTTTTAATCATTTCATGACATAGAGTTCCAAATTACCTTTCCAGTAACTATAAATTTTTACAATTCGATGAGTATGGAGGAAGTTATCATTATTTTTCTAGGTCACTTCTAGAGATTCCCACCAACTAGCTCCATCACACTTCAATGCAACTCACCATGTATCTTGGTCTCCAAACACCCAGCTCGACACGAGGAAAATTGAATCCCCAAACAACTCGTCAGATACTTTTTGGACTTTGGATTATAACCCTTTTGGGCTTGAGTTGTGCACCGCCCAACTCACCAAATACACCGATCACCTTCCGATCCTTGAACTCGCCTACAAATTCCAATTCGACTCACCCCATCCACTTCATATTTTATATGCCAAGCTCATGGAAGATCCTACCCCTCCAACTTTCCTTGGAACTTCAAATTCTTCCCCATCATTGACCTCGTGAATGTATTGATTCTGAAACACCCGTCGAGGTGATCGGAGATCGAGTGCAAGGTTTCAGAATCTTGTTTCCCCCATGCATGCAACTCTCCATACAAACCTAGAAATCCCACCCCTAAAAATGCAAATTCATCTCGCAATCTCCAAACTTCTAACCCCAAATGACGTGATGTCTACGAAACTTCTCTAGAGCTCTTCAAGCTCAATATTTATCCTCATTGTGTGAACATTGTTCCTTGCGGGTAAGGCCCTAACCCCGAGCCGATCTTGCCAACCCAACATCACAACGAACTCACTCTCGAGCTTTCCTCATCACCACTCTTCCTTTGTGCACCCACTCAACCTAGATGACATGGCTCCTTACATAACCGCACCCGTGACTCGGCCTCTATACAATACTAAATCTTTCAAGTCCCCGCCTATGAGGCCACCAACTTGGCGATCCATCCTTGAAATCGCTACGGGTCCCAATGCACCAAATGAACCACTCGACATAGCTTGACAAAATATTCCATCAACTTGGTTCCCAATACACCCCAATCCACCATCTCATCTAAGCTACACGGTAACTCGCCACTTCATGTATCCTAGTTGGCTCGCCGAACAACTCAACAAGATATTTTTTAGCTCAAGGCCCCCTTAGGGCTATTTTTGCATTTTTTCCTTGAAATATTTTATTTTTCTTTTTAAGGGGTAAGGGATGCATTAGGGCACTTTGAGGTTGGATTTTCTGTTGTTCCCATTTTGGCTCGTTTTGACTCATTTTCACCAAATGTGGTCCCATCAAGCCATTTGTACCTTAATTCAATTGTGATCCTTTTCAAAATATAGAAGAGGAAAAAATTCCTCAATGATCCCAATTCTTTTCAATACATTGAAAATATTCCCTGAAACATGAAATTGTTCTTGTAAACCCTAGATCCTCTGATGAAGGTCTTATCCAATCCCTAGGTCCAATTCTCTCCTATTGTCCATTTTTCCTAGGGGAAAAATGGATAACACATACCCGAATGTGTTTTTGTGGATCTACTCTCATGTATACTCAGGTATGGCTGCATAGTATCCTTTACTCTCCAAATATCTTTTTTATGTAGTATGACTAAGGAATTCCAATGGGATATATTGGTTTTAGGAGTTTCCCACCGGTATGCGGAATTGATTGTTAGAGTGCTATAAAGTGATTTCATATGAGTTATTTCATTGGGAAATATCCTTATCATTTGTTCTAGATATCGTCTTAGATCCCAAAACCTTGAATATTTTAGTAACGTATATTGGGACGCTCCATGGCTTAATCTATACACCATTTTGATCGGTTTCTCGACTAGGTTTTTATGTTATCTTGTTCTTCTATAATGGAGTGATATCTATGTTATTATTGGAATTTTTCTTATGTGGGCCAAAAATGTCTTCTTCTTCGTTTACAAACCCGAGTAATCATCATACAAGGTGATAACATGGGATGGTAATATTTTTACGTAATGTAATTTCCTTACTCTAGATTCAAGAAAGCCATGTACTCATGCTTCTACTATGTTATTTGAGCTCTCATTGTAGATTCACTCTTTACTAAAATTTCTCCATCAAAATTAGGTTCAAATTCTTTATCCATATTTGTCAACAGATTCAAAGTATATATTCCTTGGATATCATCAAAATATTCCTCATCAGTGTCATGTCAGACTTCTTCTAACCAGAGGCACTCATCCCTACTTGTAATGGTACATGGACTTAAATTCCATCTAATTATAATATGACTTATTCTTCTAAATTCAGTTCATTGTTACAATAAAAACCCAATCTAAAGTAGAAATGACATTATATGTAGGCTTCGCGGCTACATTTTTGACTATTTCACAATTTACAATCTTCTTGATCCCTATGAAATTGACTTTCAAGTGCACTCAACCTCCTAAGGTCATGTCAAGATAGCTGATGTGGAATGGATAGATGGATATGTGGAATATATGTAAGGTGAGATAGGAGAAATGTGGACAAGGAAAGATAAATGAAATCTAATGTCTTGTGTAGGCACTAAAGGAATATGCTCATCTAAGGTAGTGAAAGCTTGTCTTACCTTCATGGGTGAAATGGAATGGTCTAAAAGTATGGTAGACGTAAACAATGATCAATGTCTAGCTCATGGAATATGCTCACAATGGATTGTGGAAGGCGGGGAAATTGTTTCATGTTTTCCTCGTAGAAGTTTCCAAACAAGGTCATGGAAGCACTAGAGGAAACGTATGAATAGGAAAAGTGAGTGGATTATGTGAACTAGTTTCATCCAGTTGGTTCTACTAAAAGTCATAGATCTTTTTGATTCAATACTTTCAATTGTGAGATGATGATAGGTGGAAGTGGCGAGGATCTAAAACCAAGATCCTAAGGCTCGTGTCAATGTCTATCTCTAGGTAAGATACGTTTGGCTATGGGACTCAAGGATCATATACTTCATCTCTTAGTTGTTGAGGACCCTAAATGGTCATGTGAGATGGATAACTATAGAGAATGGGAAAAATACTTGGAAATGGATGAAAATGACCTATAAGTGATCAAGATAACCTATGGTCGGCTAATTTTCCTAGAACTCGTAAGCTCTAACGTCCTCGGCATTCAAATCCCCAGTTATGTAGTGATATCAAGTAGTTCTAAGGTGGTTTGGAAGATGTGAATTTGAAGGCCTTGGTTGATATCTAAAAATTCCACCAATAGGTTTGGTTGTGGCACTATTGGTTCAAAAATATAATCTCTAGGCTCTCTAGGATCTTATGCATATGGGAGCTACTAAAATGAAGGAAATAAAAATATCACAAAGAAACCACAAGGAGGTAGGGTCAATCCTAAGCCAACTAGGGATGCATGGGGAGATGTGTTAATTCCTACTAATTAAAATATGTTCCTAATTAACAAAATAGAAACAAGCATATTTAAACCAAAATGATTCAATTACTTTCCTTGAATTAATTAAACCTACGTGTTGTTAATAAATAATTAACAAAGGAAAACAAATCTATTCTAATGTTTTTTTATTTTCAATTGAATAACAAGAATGCATCAAATAAAATGGAAAACAACAACAGAGGAAATTGATGAAGAAATACAATTGCTTCTACAACACCATTAGCAAATTTAAACAAATAAATAATCAGATGTGACTATTTATTTGTACAACATGGATCTAAACTACTCTAATAAATTATAAGATTTTCTAATTTGTGATTGTAGATTTAAATATTATGTTTTACCTCAGAGACACAGGATTTTACCTTGGAGACACAAGAAGAAATAAGAGATTCTCAGAAGCACTTCTTCCTCTAAAAATTCCCTAGTGCAAGTAACAAATATCTAATGAAGATTGCATATTAAAATGGAATTACAATTGCTTTAAAATAATGCAAGAGCCTTCTTCTAGACAAACTTCCCTTGCAAACCCATAGGCACAAGTAGGGAATAAATATATCACCAGAAGCTTTTTACAAGAAAGGAAAAACTACATTAATTAATTAACTATTGAATTAACTTGAATTGAAATTATTTAACTACTCTAGTCAAATTGTGCATACAAAATAAATAAATCAAGAAAGCTTAAGGAAATCCAAGTACATCCCCAACTTGGAATTTTAGAACTGTGAAAAAGTTAGTGATGGTTTACTTTGATGTCCCCTTAACTCCTTCTAACTTAGTGCTCATATTAATCTAGGGAACTATGTTGGGTAATGCAGAAGAAATAGTGAATAAATGTTGAGCAAATGTGGTGGCTTACATGCGATCTAGTAGCAATGTGGGTAGGATAATAGCAATGCAAGAGAACTGGATTAATTGTGTATTTCCTAGAAATATCACAAAAACATAACTATTAAAATCACAACAAAAACATCCAACCAATGCTTCAGGTAGAAGCTTGGCTCTTATAGGAAAAAGGCAAGGAAATGGTCTAAATCATTAAAAACTAAGGAATTCCACCTTTTTCAAAGAAGGGCGCTTAACTCCAATTAGTTAGCAACAAGGGAAGGAAAATTTGATACATATAAAATGAGCCCAAGAACAACCAAATTGAAAAATAAATGTGCGCTAAAAACATGTTTGAAGAAGTTGACATGTGTTCGAATACACCAAAAGAGGTTCTTAAAAATCGCATGCAACCACCGATCTGCGTGGAGGAGCGGTTGTAAAACTTTTGAGGTGGTTACACAACCACCACTTAGGTACACCGGTGGTTGTGTAACCTCTAGGCGGTTTCATAACTTTCGTGGTAGTTTCGTAACCTAAGTTCAAAAGTTAAGGAAAAGGATTGCAGAAAGCTAAAGAAAATCAGGAAAAGCATGGAAATAAACAAGGAAAGCATTCTAGGATACAAATATACACTGCAAATGGAAAATTGGATTTGAACACCATTAAAAAAATAGTAATTATTATTGGGGATTGTAAATTGTTCGAAAATGTAGCATGTACAAAATTGGGTGCATACAAGATAGGCGTGTGTTTCTATTTTTACAACATTTCTTGTTGTAACTATGGCTCTATGTTTTGCTTCTTCTTTATCACTATTTACTTTCTTATGATTTTTTCTCTTAAAGTAGTTCTCCTTATATTCTTCTTTTTTAGTTTCCTTCTTTGCTTTGTTTTGATGGAACTATATTTTTTTATTTTTTTTGTGTTTCTTGTTATAATGATTCATCCTCATCCCATGGTATTTCAGTGAGGTTCTAGACATTATTTTTAGCATCCATCCCTAATGATTCTAGTTTTTTTCCCCATTTCTATAGAATTGTATGGATTTAGGACAATTGAAATAATCATGTCCACGTTCATTGAAAAATCTATAAGGGTCTCGGGTTCTATAAAATTCATGTCTAGGTTTCCATCCTTTTCACATTTATAGAATGCATTGGTATTTTTTCCTGAAAGCCAACCCCTAGGTTATTATGGTTGTCTCTCCCTTAATATCCTTGATATCCTCTGCCACCTTGGTTATTATTGTATTCACCCCTCAATCCACCTCGGTATCCTCCTCTATATCCTCCACCATACCCTTGATAATTGGGGCTATAGTTGTTTCCTTGGTATCATCCTTCATAATGTGGTTTTCCACCTTGATATCCTTGATATTTTACAAGGGAAATAATTTTTGGGGATTGAACTAGTGGGGGTTGTTGAACCTGTTATTCTAGGTGTTGGTTGTTTTGGGTGAAAGGTGTTGTATTTTTCTAGATGTCAATCCTCTACGGGTATTATATTCTTTTAAGTCTTGGAGTCAACCGTAATATAGGTATGGTGGTAGTGGTTGTAATATCCGCATGTTATACAATACATTAATTGATTTGTGGGAGGGGATACTTCTAGCAATGGGAAATTATCTTAGGTGTGTTGATCCCATAGTCTACAAATACCACACCAAGTTCTTTCTAGTGTGGATATGTTACTAGAAAAGATTTTTATCAAGAGTGTTTTCTAACTATTGTAGCTCTTTTGGATTTTTCTAGATAAGGACAATCTATTTTACTATGTCCCTCTGCACAACATACTATGCACCATATTTTTGGTCTTATATTGTTCCTTGGTGGTGAATTTTTTCTAAGATATTAGTTTCTTTGGATCTCATGTTGTAGCTTTAAGCTAGCCAACTCTAATTGTACTCTTTCTAAATCTATCTTAATTGAGTTTTTTATCTCTTCTACATGGTTTTGCTTCTAACCATATATCCATTTCAATTGTATCCAAGAGACTTGTGAATTTTTTTCCATCTAAAGATACTTTAAGATAAGGTAATAGTCCTAAAGTGAACCATTTAATTATTTGTTTGTCTATTAGAGGTTCTTCTAACCTTATTATAACATTCTTGAACCGACATATGATCTATTTTATTGGTTCATATTCTTTTTGCATTAATTCTCTCATTTTACTAACACTTTTTGTAGGTGCTTTAGGGAAATGAAAATATTTCTTGAATTATTTCTCTATTGCATCCCATTCTTTATTGTTTTGGATGTTTTTCGCATGTACCACCATATCGTATATTCTCTTAGTGTTCCTATGAAATCATATAATTTGGCTGTGGAATATATCACATTGTTGTTCTTCCAGTATGAATCTAAAATGAAGAGATGTTCCTCTACATCCTTTGTATCTTTTCCAAACATTAGCAACTTGATTTTCTGAGCCATTCTTCTAACTGGTTGAGGATTTGATTGATTCTAAATGGTTAGTTGTTGCTTTGGAGGTTTCACCTTCTTGTTTTGGTTACTATATTTTTGTAGATTTCCTTTTCTTCCTTTATCTCTTGTAAGTTCAATATCAAAATAAAGTTAAAAGGTGGTTCTAAGGAGTTTACTGTTGGCATGGAGGACTTCAATGACTTTATTGCTTCTTCACAGCTCCATGATATTGATCTTAAAGGAAGTAATTTTACTTGGTCTAATAGAAGAATTGGATCCCATCTTATCCAAGTAAGATTAGATAGGGTTCTTGTTTCAGAGGAGTGGTTAACCCAGGATATCTCTCTTTTCTCTCCCCGAATAGGATCTGATCATAATCCTATTCTCTTACAAATCAAGAATCCATCTAGAAGAAGAACACCTTTCCATTTTGAGAAGATGTGGCTCCAGAATGAAGACTTGTATGACCTCATTAAGGAATGGTGGAAACTAAAGGTTAAAGGAACAACTATGTATAGACTCTCTAAAAACTCCAGTATGTCAAAGGCCAACTCAAAGACTGGAATAAATTTTTTTGGAAATATCTTTCAGAAGAAAGCGGATATCCAAGTTGGACTACAGAACTTTCAAAGACAGGCAGAGATTCGAAATCGAGATGGATGTTGAGGATTATGAAAAGGAAAGGTCCCTGCTGGTGGAATACCATAACATTCTGAGAAAAGAGGAAATCTTCTGGAGGCAAAAATCTTGAATTACCTGGCTCAAGGAAGGGGATAAAAACACAATATTCTTTCACTTGTCCACCTTGAAACGTAGAGGGTTCAACAAAATAAATAAAATTAGAAATGAAGAGGGTGTTATGGTGGAAGAAAAGAAGAAATATCTAAAGAAGCTATCTCCTTCTTCCGTAACCTGCTGACTAATAACAGTATGCCAAATTTGAGTAAGGAGCAAGAATTTTTAAAGTGCATTCCTCCGCTGGTTTCTGAGGAAGATAATCTGATGCTCTCAGTGATCCCTTCAATGGAGGAAGTGGAATTCATAGTCAAACATCTTAACCCTGACAAGGCTCCTGGACCGGATGGCTTCCAAGCCTTTTTCTTTCAGCACTTTTGGGATATTATTAAAAAATATGTTTTTGAGGTGGTGAAGGAATTTTTCAGGTAGAGAGTTATGCTGAAAGACATGAACTGCACCTTTCTTTCTCTAATTCCAAAATGTGGTAATGCTATGGAATTAAAATATTTCAGACCTATAAGTCTCTGCAATACATCCTATAAAATCTGCACCAAAATCTTGGCTCTTTACTGCAGTTGTTTCTCCCCTCTATCATTTCTGATCAACAAGGGGGTTTCGTCATTGGTCGTCGATTCAGGATGGAATTATTACAATCAAAGAGATGATCCATTTAGCTAAGCTCAACAAGAAGGCTACTCTATTTTTAAAACTAGACATGGCCAAAGCTTATGACAGGGTTTCATGGTGCTTTCTGGATAAAATCCTTGACAGGTTTGGTTTTGATGCTTCCTTTAGGAATCTGGTCAAGGCTTGTATTTCTAATGTCTGGTTCTCTATTCTCATCAATGGATCTCCCTTTGGGTTTTTTCCTAGCTCTCAAGGCCTGAGGCAAGGGGATCCCATCTCCCCCTTCCTCTTTATTATTCTAGCAGAAGCTTTAAGTAGAAGATTAAATGTTGAAACTGAGAATGGTTCTCTCAAAGGGATCTCTCCTAAAGGGAGATGGAAAATGTTTCACATCAGCATTTCGTTTATGACACCTTTCTAGTGGGGGAAGCTTCTATCCCTGAAGCAAGGAAAATAAAATCTCTCCTTGATGACTATATGGAAGTTTCGGGACAAATGGTAAATTTTAGAAAGAGCTCGCTCTTCTTCCTCAACACTACGGATAATCACCTTTGTAAGAAGATAGAAAATATTTTGGGATGTGATTTCAAATCCTTCCCTACCTTTTATCTTGGTATCCCTCTTGGGGTTAAGAGACCGTCAAGTTCAGATTGGAACTTCCTAATTGAAATATTTGAAAGAAAACTTGTTGGTTGGAAAGCTAATGTCTTATCCCAGGCCGGCAAGATTACCCTACTCATTAGTTCTCTTCAGAGTCTACCAGTGTATGCCATGTCCCTCTACCAACTTCCTGGTAGTGTTGGGGAAAAACTAGAAAAAATTCAAAAACGCTTCTTATGGAGTGGCACTAAAAGAAAAAGAGAATTCCCCTAGTGGCCTGGGATAGAGTTTGTAAACCTAAAAATCTTGGGGGACTTGGTCTTAGAGACTGGACAAAAATGAATAAATCCCTTCTTGCAAAAATTGGATGGAGGTTAACTAAGGAAAATGGAGTATGGACCAAAATTCTAAAGAAAAAATACTGGATGGATATTAATGACAAGAGATGGATTTTCAAACCGGCATCCTTCAATGGCTCATGCATATGGAAAGCTATTAACTAGGCAAAAGAAATTGTGGCTAGGGCAGCAGGTGGAAATTAGGAAATGGAAATGAGATAAGTTTCTGGAAAGATAAATGGGCTGGGAATTTTATTCTTAAAGATCAATTCTCCCAAATTGCTAGTTAGCTTGAAGATAAATATGGTGATAAAATCATTAACTATATGGCTGATGATGACAAAGCTTTTCAGACATGGAAAATCTTGGAACTAGAAATATAGGAATTCAATGATCATTTGAGTAGGCTCAATGATTTCCTAAAAAATTATGTTTCTTCTAACAACAAGGACCAGGATAGAATAGTCTGGGACAAAGATCAAAGTGGTAATTTCTCTGTCAAATCTGCTTATTCCCTATTTTTTGAGGAAGGGACTAGTGAAGAAGATTTAAATGCTGGTAAGATTTGGAATAAGAACATAACCCCAAAGGTTAATGTCTTCAGCTAGCTTTCAGTAATGAATAAAATTCTCACTGTTGATAATCTGGCTAAAAGAGGTTTCCAGATGGCCAATAGATGTGTTCTATGTGAAGTAAATATGGAAACTGTGAATCATCTTCTCCTAGAATGCCCGTTGCCCATCTTATGCTTTCTTCTATTCGGGTTGTTTCTCGGTCTTCTGGGTTATTCCTAAGGAGATCAAGGATGCTTGGATTCAATGGAGCTGCCCTTTCTTCAGTCAAGGACTTAAAAATCTTTGGGTTATGAGTTTGGGTCACCTATGGTGGGAATTGTGGAAAGAAATAAATAGAAGGATTTTCAAGAACAAGAAACTTCCTATTAGGGTGAATATTAACAAACTCCTACAGGATATTAGAAACAATTTCTCTATACTGAGGCAAAATGAAATGGAAATCCTTGACAATGAACTTCCTTTCTTTAAGAATTGGAACCTTACAGGTGACCCTAAATCCAAAATAAGTAATCCTCATTCGGGGATTAAATGGAATCCTCCTAAGGATGGCTTCTTTAAACTCAATTTTGATGGTGCAGCGAAAGGTAATCCTAGGAAAGCTGGGGGTGGAGGTGTTCTTCAGGACTCCCAAGGTAGGTTTATTCTTGCATACTTCTTCGATCTTGGCCTCCAATCCAACAATGTTGTTGAGGCTGCTGCAATGTTCTGGGGGGTGAAGTTAGCTAAGGAGAAAGGCTTAACACATCTGGAAGTGGAAGGGGACTCCTTTATATTATTTCTTGTTTGAAAGGAATTTCTCAACCCTCTATATCTATTGAGGACTTCATAAATAAAACTAAACTTCCTAGCATCCACTTTTGAGTCCATTTCCTTTAATCATGTGTACCATGAAGGAAATTCTCTTGCATATTACATGGCAAATTTGGGGGTGAATACTAGGGGTCTAAAGGTGGTAGAGGATCCCATCATGATGCATGCCAATTTTTTGAAATAATGAAAAGGGAAGGTTTAACTTTTAACACTTCCACAAATGAGGAGGAAAAATTTATTCAGACTCATGACAATCTTCCATGATTACTACACTCATGCCAAATTTCTTTTCTTCTCCTCGAAGGGCGGGTTGGACTTCTTTGTTCTCTAGAAGTGTGAAGATAGGACTCGGGAAGTTATCATTTTACAGAATAGAAGGAAGAATAGAGCCAATAGCATGGGGGGAGACTTAGTTCACACTGAACCCTGCAAGAGGCAGGAGATGTCTGTCGAGGTGGAAATTCTGCTTGAAAAGGTGGGCATGCTACCCTTTTTCAATATTTTTGATGGCCATGATGAGAAGCTTAGTGAGGCGGTGGTGAAAATGTGGAAGGAGGGCCATGTCCGGGTCGGAAATTTCTCTTTACCATTTCACCTAAGCTTATTTCCAAGGTCTCGGGTTTATCTCTAGAAGGCAGATGTATCTACAAGCCAAAATTGGATTACAGTCTGGAGATAGAGTGTTTCATGCAAGGTAAGGGTACGCCTATCTCTCTTCACAATGGATATGCTCGTGGAAATCTGCCCCACCCTTATGATGAAATTTCTCAGCTATTTATGTCATACATCACCTTAGAAGGCAGGTATAAAGTGATTTATGGTTACCATTTTCCCATGTTGAATCATGTGCGTAATGCTAAGGCCTACAATTTCCCTTTCTTTCTATACACCTTGGAAAAATCTATTGGTATGGTGGAGAAAGGGACTTTCTCCCTTCCTCTACATCAGGGCCTCATTAAATCCTTGCTTAGGATGGGTACTCCCCTTTTGGGGAAAAATGACAAAATTGGGGCCTCCACCAGTTGAAGGATTAGTGCCCAAGGAGGACAGTCTTAGTGAAGACCCGCTTGGCAAACCTATGGCTAAGCGTACTAGATCCAATCTGAGTCATGGTTTTGTTAAAAACCGTAGCATGGCTAAGGAGGATACTAAACAGGTGGAGGAAGTGGAGAATTTAGATTTAGGGAAAATAATGATGGGAATCCAGACTTTTTGAGTTCCAGTTTGGAAAAGGTCATTGTTGAAGGGGATAATAGCGATGAGGGGGAGAGAGAGAAATCATAAGATTCTGCTAATGATAAATGCTCCAAGAATTCGGAGGATGCCATTGAGAGCTTGCACGCTCTAAAGACGCCTGATTTAAGCTTTAAAGCTCACCGCTCAAGACTCGGTTGTCAAGACCCATTCTTTCATGTAGGATTTCGAGCATTGTAGGCTTGATACCAACATTAACAGACACATGATTAGTATGGTCTCCATGGATTTGAAATATTTAACTGATAAAGTGGAAAATCTTTCCTTGTTGGTCCTTAGTGAACAACTCAAGAACGCCAATGAGAGAAGCCTGGAAATGGCCAAGGACATGCTGAAAATGAAAGAAGTTGTGTTCCAGATTCGTGACGTCCATCTTCTCAACGTTAAGAGTACCATCCACCATTTGCTAAGGAAAGGGAAAAATATGGTAAAGGCCCCAAAGTGGAGGTCCCTGAGCCAAACTACAAGGTTTGGAAAGCTACCATTGAATCCCTCGTCAAAGAATGGAACAGATGCATGAATTCAGTGGGGGACCTGATAAAAGAGTAACTGCTTATATGGGATGTTGTCTGGTTGTTGTTAGTTCTAAGTTGTTTTGTTGTTAGTCTCTTGGTTATGCTATTGTTAGATAGTTTATTTGTTGTTTGGTTTCTTCCTTTTATGTTTGTATTTCCTTGTTGTTGGTCTTGTACTATTTTGGTTTTGTGGTAGGGATTCAATGGTTTATCCCTTGGCCTTTTGTAAGGAACTGGTAACATTATGTATGGGGTAGGGTCCCCTCAACCCTTTTTTTACCTCTAATAAAAAAAAATATTTTTGAATTCTCTTACAATATATTCTCTTTTTATACTCTCTTATTTCAATTTGTTGTATGTGTCCATGAAACTTTCTTCCTCTTGTACATTTCAAAGTGGTGTGTTAAGTGGAACATAGAATGGCATTCTATCCAAGGGGGTCATTTCCTTTGGGATAGTACGATGATCTGGGGACACATATTTTATTGGTGACTTTTCATAATTATCTTCTTCCACAAATAAATTTCTTCCTTTAACATATCTTAACCTATAATTTTCTTCTAATCCTACAAACCTTCATCACTTCTCCTTTTCTTATTTTTATTTTCTACTTCTTCTGTATCTTGTTCCTCGAAGCTACTTTTTGTTTTATCCTTTTCTTCTGTTATGCTTTTATTTTCTCTTAACTCATCAACTAATTATTCTAATCTAATAACTTCTTCCTCTTTACCTTTTTCTTTAATCAGCCATGAGGTAATTCCTTTGATTTTTCCCATTCTTTGCTCCTAATATTTTCTTAAAATTTGGTTTCATTCTATCTACTAACTCTTGTAAATATTTCATTAATCTATCTTATTGTGATAATGAATGTTGTATTCTATTATCTAATGGACATTGTGTTGTAGGAATCCATAGGGTAACCAAAACTTGTTGGTCTCTGCCTTGTGCGGGAATGATAGCAAGATTTTGAATGTCTTCCTCTCTGCTTCTAGGGTAGCCATTTGCTAACCTCCACTTGAAGTAGGATTATATTTCTTTTATATTTGTTGAACTTTATTTAATTTTTCTTTTCTTTCATTTAACTTTTTAATCCTTTCCTCCCTTACTAATATTTTTTTATGTCCTTTTCTTTAACTCCTTTTCTATAACTATCCTAGCCTTCTCTTTTGATCTCCTCATCATTATTACTTTTTTATTTAATTACTAATTCACCTAATATACATTTTTATAAATTATGTAATTTGTTTTATTTTCCCTTTTCTTCATGTCATCCTATTTATTTTGTCCCAACCATCACCCCATAAAATTTGATCAGTTATGTCTTTTGGATCACCCCCTTCACGTACACCATCCCACAGTGCATGTCCCCTAAAGGAAATTTTCATTTTTCTAATTAATCTTGTTTATACTAGTAAAATTTTGATTAATGAACTTGTTTAATAAATCTTCATCTAGCTCCGCCTAGAACTTCATATTTCTTGTGATCAAAATTGGTCCAACCCTGGATTGCCCAAGTAATAATATATGAATCTAACATAGTTTCAAACCAGTAGTCTATTGCTCTTGTCCAAGGTTGGTCAATATCTCTCGAATGTTTGTAACTTTTCCCAAGTCCACTCAAATGGTTCCCTCAAATGTAAATATGACCACTCTATTATTTTTACGTGTGCTAAAATGTAAGGCCACAATAAGTGTGGAAATTAAGACTATAATTCTTCTCCATATTCTCCAAATAGGCCAGCATTAGTTCCTTTGTAAGATATTTTCAATATATTTGCCTCTCCTTTAATGAATATGTCAATATCTTTTTCCCACCAATCCTCAATCTCTGTTAATGTTGGTTTCCAATATCCTGGTGGTGAAATTTTTCGGACATCTTCTTAACAAAAGGAACATGGGCTTAGACACCAAAATGTTGACCTTAAGCCTCAACAATAGCGAGGGTTAATAATTTTTCCCTTTTGTTAAGGATGTGTGAGGAAAATATAATATAAATTCAAATAGATGAAAATAATAATGTATTATTACATAAAAAAATATACGCATTGTATCAACCATCAATATTTATTCAGATCTCAAGATAAATTACATTAGTCTCTTACACACTTCTCATATATTCCTAATATATTTCAACTTCTCTTATTTTCTATTACATACTCTCTATACTTTTCTACATTCTACGCATCATACATATCCATTTGTTATTAAGTACAATATATATCATCGCTTAAAAAATTAGCTAAAATACACTTCTTTTGGTTGTGAATTTGTCGACTCAAGTTGTATTCTCTTTTGGTCTTCTCCGTGTTGCGAGATATGGATAGAATTCTATGGCTTCCAAATGTTCTCGGTGGATTTTTCATTTTTCTAACAATTTATTCAGTCATATTTTTATTTTCCTTCTATCAACAACTTCTTCCTATGTCTCATGGGTTTTCCCTTACTTCCCAAATAGTCCTTAAAATTGATGAAGAGCCTTTTCAACATTTTGTTTATCCTTTCATAAAATATTTACATGGATGAGTGTAGTAAAGATGGTTGAAACTAGGAAATGGTGGAAGTAGGAAACCATTCGAATGATAAGAAAATGGATTAAGGATCTACCTCCTCCAGTCAATCCAAACCATGGCCTCCATCTTCCTTGTGTCATCAGGCCTTGAGATCATAACACTCTCTTTCAATTGTAGTATGGAATTTTAGGGGCTAAATAATATTTTCATTAATTCATATAGAAGATAAAATTTACAATTCAAACATGATGTTCTTCACATAAACTTGTGATATTGATGAAAAACCACTTACCACTTTATTAGGTTACTCTCAGATTTTATTTCATATGCCAAAACACCATCTTGGGTCTAACGAATTTGGTATAATTACATGGTAGAATATTCCCTTAATAAAATTGAAGGAAATATATCCATTATAGATTCATGTAGGTATTGTTGAAGTGAGGTCCTTACAAGAGGCTATTCTTTGGTGTATGTAAATCCTCCACACTCATTACCATAGGTAATTTAAAATATTTACGTCTCTCCATTAATGGATTTACAATGAGAATTAACCACATTTTCTTCTTTTGGGGATATCTGTTTGATTTCTAATTTCAATGCTTGAACTAAATGCATGCAATGCAATATATATGAAATATATTTAGATCCTTCGACGACCCAATCAATTTACTTAAAAAGTGAAGGCCTTAAACATAATTCTTCATATAGGAAAATATCCTCTTATGGGAAACACTTGATTACTTTTTGGAACTTACATAGCTTAGTAATCCTCAACAAGGTACTAGACAATTTTTCATTCTTTGGTGGATTCACATTCTTTCCTTTTGTTGGAATATTTTCATTTTTGGGATACATTATTGGTAATGAGAATATTTTGTTAGTAATTACAGCCTTGAAGTTTCATCCTTTCCTTGATTTTAATGTCCACTCTACATTACCATTTATGATATCACTTAGTTCCCCACATGTTGTTTCTAACATTGTTAATCCCAAATAAACTACCAATATACATTCTAAGCAATAATTTTATGAAGAATACACTAATATAATAAAAAATACTTCTTTCAACCGATGCTATCCATAACCCTATTGAATGTGCTAGATTCTTCATCTAGACCATTTTTTTCTAGCTTTATAGTGTTTCACCCATTCCACCCATATGCTTTGCCATCTTAATGTTTTCCATTTCCTACACAATACTTGGTTTGAATCTACTTGCAAGAATATACATATGCTAACCAAGTCTATTATAAGGTTCTCTTCATAAATCTAAACATTTGATATGATTTCATAAAAGCATCCTTAGAAGGAGGAAAATAGATTATCTTACAAATAAGTGTAAATCCATTTTCCATCAGCTTAAATTCATTCTCAATATTTTTAGAACATCTTCTTCCAAAGAGGTTGGTATGCATTATATATGACATTTCAACTTGGTTTGACTATACCTCTAAAATTTACAATGTGTCTAGATATATATGACATTACATATCTATTAATTCCAACATAACTCATGATCATTTCCTTACCAATCATATTGTCCTTTATGTCATCCATAAACTCAATCCCAATGAAGCTCAAGATGTATGTAATCTCAAAGTTGAATTATTTGACCGCAATATAAAAGTTTTAGTTTTTTACTTAGCTTATTTTTAAACTATATTATATCCTATGGATTTCCTCCATGTTGGACTGAGTACATAATCCACCCAATACAAAAATCTAAAGCCCAAAATAATCCTATTAATTATCATTCCATAGTGACTACTCATATAGTTACAAAAGTATTTTCTCTTGCTTTAAATATCCATATCTCTATACATATGTAAAAAAACCATTCAGTCTAAGGGATGAGTATTTATAAGGAGGAATCATTTCAAGATAATAATATTCTCACCTTAACCTCTATAATTGAGTAGGATAAGGCTAAAAGGTGTAAATTTTATTACCTCTTGTATACTTTCACACAACCTTTGACATTGTTCCTAGAATTTTTCTTATTGATAGGATCCGGGTTTTGGGTCCTCCATAATTGGTGACATTACTTGTTATGAAATTTTATGAGTCTATTATTGGTAAATAGAACACAAGTTTTCTTAAACAAATTGGGTTCAAAGAACCATTAGGATTAAACATGAATTTTCACTCTCCCCTACAATTTTTGTCTATACATAAATGAGCTTGAGTAACTCATATCAAATTGTCTAAGCACAAAGGTTGCTCATTGTCAAAAAACATAATGTTTTTATTCTTCTATTTATAGATGGTATCATTTGGATATAGTATATTATGTAAAGGGGTACAAAAGGATGTTATACTAACCATTCTATAAATATAGTTAGGATGTAAGGTACTAGATAGGAAAATGAATCAATTAAATTAACATGCTTGATGATAATAATAGATAGTATAATATGTAAAGGGGTAGATGATAACATCAAACTAACTGACCTTTAAATATAGGATGTAAGGTGCTATATGGTAAATGGAATCATCCAAATTAATAGTCCTAAAAACAATTATTCTCTAAGAATGCAACAATTTGAATCCCTAAGGTAGTTAGGAGAAGTCCAAAAGAGAAGATAGAAATTATTGAGAGAGAACGTCGTGAAATCCAAGAGATGAAAAATATACTCAAGTATTTATGGTATAATGGAACATATTTAAACCCTAAATCCTATCACAATGCTAACATATACAACAAGAGATGGATAAAAGGATATAAAGAAGATGGGGAAAGAATAAGAATCAAGATTTTTCGATAAGGGGGTGTAATGATATAAAAGGAAGGTAAAATAATCACTACCAAGGTGAATACACGTTCTTTACTAAAATAAATATAACAATCAAATTGGAGGGACTAGGATTTTTGACATCAAGGATTGAAATAACTTGAATATGTAGGTATCAACGAAGACAAAGTAGTGATGTATAAAGATATCCCATGTCATATACAATAGTATATGTTAGTAAATTGTGTACCCTATGATCCGTGAACTTCTACTTTGGAATTCTACAAATCACACAATTATGTTGTTCAACTTCCAACTTTGGAAAATGATAGATTTTCTTGAAGATTAGATCTTTAGCGACTGATTAACTAGTGCTTAGGATAGAATTGTAGAGAAATGTTAAAGAATTATACACACAATACAAGAATTTTTATCCTGGAAACCCTCAATGAGGGAAAACCAATCAGGAAGGGAAACTGCTCTTTCTTCCCACTTTAATTAATCAAATTTTATAGATTACAATAAGTATAAAATAAGCAACAATTTAAACCTTATCTCCAATTACTTGCTTTCTCTATTTTCTTACACTTGCTCCTACAAGTCCACTCTAAAGATGTAAGAATCTATGCTCACTTGCTCTCATAGTAATAATTTTCTTCTCAATCTCTCTGGATATTCAAATGATCAATTGTATTTATCCTTTCATGCATTTATAGGCCTTCTCATGTCCTCATGTGCACTAGAGGATGTGAAAGGGAATGTAAGGGAAGAGGCACAGTTGGGCACTTAAAATTCACGTTCATTCGTGCTCCATTCTTCTTTTTTGTTCAGAAGTCTCAGGACTGCCACCCTAAGCAGACTAGCGGTTTGGGACCGTTGCCCGGCCGGGTGGCGATTAAGACCTACGCCCTACAGGCGGTGGTTCGCAACCGCCGCTTCCGCACTTGCAGTGGCGCCTGCCCGAACATTCGTTTACCTCATTTTCTTCATTTTCTTCAACTTTCCTTCTCAGTGCTAATGGAACTGATGAAGTGGTGTGTTTCTCGGGTCTCGATGGATCACCCTACCTTTCCATGATGTTTTACCCATTTCTTAGGACCTCACTCAAAGAGATACATGACTATTGTGAGGATAAGGTACTTACATGAAAAGGAAGGGGAATTGAATGATATATGAGATCTCCTACCCTAGCCATAAAACCATACTCCGCCCCAAAGGACCTCGAGATTTGTAATGAGGCCAACTATGGAGTTTGATTTTTAACTAGGATAAGATATGTGCCAAAGGATTATATCATGTCTTATTTTGTTTGTAATCGACTCTTATTTCTTGTAATAATTACTTTTTTCTATTTATTTTTTCTTGTTTATTTGATAATATGGATTTTAAATTTTCTTTTAGATTTTTTACTTTTTATCCTCTATGGAATCATAAGGTTGATCAAATGGGTATGATTTATTTCTAAAAATAGATAGCTTGCACGTATTTTATATAAAGGAGAACCTACAAACCATGATGCTTAGATACTCCTAGAAATGAAATGTAGAAAAGTATTATCTTGGTAACAACCTTGGTGGTCCTAATAAGTGTAGACACCTAAATTTTGTAATCTATCACTTGATAATTTCATTATTGGATTAATCCCTAAATCATGAAATATGCACCTACTTTGAGCCTAATTTCTATATCCTTATTCCTATTTCAATACACACTCTCCTCATTGTATTGCTCAATCACCTAAATAAATGCTTACATTAGTCATAATTATCGTGCATAGAAATTTATAGGGCCACACTTCCCTCTTGGACCAAACCATTTAACAATTTGGTTTAAAAATAATAATTTCATCCAAGGCCACCCAATGGTCACTTTTTCAATTTGACATCTTTTCACGGGTGGGTATTTTCACAAGGGTTATCCTTGATGCCAAATTATACCTAAAAACTATATATAATAGAATCAAACACACTCATTTACTCACCTAGAACTCTCGAGTGAAAATCACTCAAAAGGCATATAAATCTCTCCTAAATCTTCCTAAAGAAACAAAAGACATTAGGAGTAGCTCCTACATGGGTCTAAAGAACTCCAAACCAGGTTTTAGAGTCAAGATTCTCAAACCAAAGGTGCTCAAATCTAATTTTATTTATGAACATTTGGGTTCATATGATATCATGTATAAACCAAAACTAGTTAGAGTAGTTATGTGGAATTTTGTGTTGTTGGCAAGTTGAGGAGAACTTAGTCAATTTTGTGTTGTTGATGGGCCATGGAGTCTTGGATGAAACCAGAAATTACTATGGGAAGTTGTAGTATTGATTCATATGTTAACTCATGCTTCACAATTTCTCTAAATCTCCCATGACCTATTATTTCAAAAATCTCAAAGTCATCTTTCCAACGCATTTTGAACGGGTCGAAACAAACATTGTATACAAAAGATATAGTCTGCGTGTGAGATACAAAGTGTCAATGGGAAAAAAGGAAGGCACATGTGCAAGATCTGCAAGGAACATTGTGAGATACCCAAAATGGTTTGTTCCAGAGACAAAAATTTGTGACGTGTAAAATGGAAAGGCAATTTTTTTCTGTTTCACCTCCAGTCTTCAACAATCGAGGTTAAAAACTAATGGGGCCTACTTTTGTTTCGAAGGGGACTGACCGATGTAATGATGTCATCAAGTTGGACATTGCCATATTGACAAGCTAGAGGGAGAGAGATATACCAAGTTGGAGGAGTCAAGTTGAGAACCAATATCCTTATATTTCCTTTTCAAGCCCACCATTGAGTTGGGAGAGCTACACAAATGGATTACTCTATTATCATGGCGAGCTCACTAGTCAATGTTCAAGGCATACTATTCAAGCCAACTCACTAGTCAAACAATCTAACCAACCGTTAGAAAACACTTCACATGCCTTGGTGGAAAGTTCACAACTCAACACCAAAGTTGACCAACCAACCCAAAAGGAGGGAGATGTTGCTGAAACCACATTATTCATTGAATTTTTAGAACCACGACCCCACGGATGTGGGATCAAAGCTAATATCTAGGCATATAAGAAAGAAGCCCGTATGGAATGTGGATGGGGTGGTTAATAATTATCCCACATGGGACATGGTCACAGATTAAAATGTGGGAATTTGGAGGCACAATCAACATTAGAGCTCATGTGGATATCCCTAAGTGCATATGCTAAGTGGATATGAAACCCATTAAAGTGGTTAAAGCCTATTAATAGCTATCAAATTGAAATTTATTTCTAAAAATGTGTTAAAAAATGTAAGGATCTTGTGAATCATATGGTATAAATATACCTCCATGGAGAAATGTGTGGTGAGTATGGGATAATATTATCCAAGTGCATATGGTTATTATAATCCGGTTAATATGGGATTTTGATATTTTTATAAAGATAAAATAGTTATCTGATATATTCAGGCCCACATAGACTATATAAATGCCCCCACTCTCAGACATCGCGGAGATCATAAAAATCACACTCACAACAAAGATCTCATGAAGCGGAGATCGTGAAATAGTGTAAGAATCTTATGGAGTAGCTCATAGAGACAGCACGAAGAGCTCACCTGAGTCAAGGTGGGGATTTTCTCAGAATCGCTTAATGAAGACCCCAAGAATGGAGATGATTGTCTATAGATCCTGAGAATGGAGATGATCACCCGTAGAGCCCAGGAACAGAGATTATCTCACAGAAAGCCCATTTTAGATGCATTATTGTCATTTCAACTAGATTTCAAATTTGTAAATGACATTATTGAGGCCAAGAGCTTGAATTATCTTGTAACGATGAAAGCCCATGTGCCCATCGATTTTTATAACCGATAGGGTCATCAAGAGGCCGTAACGCCTGTCATTTAACACAGAGGCCAAAGAGACCATTATTCTATCAACACTATTGCTAGAGGTCAAAGAGCCCGTGTGAATGGTGATATACTTGTGAGGATACCAAAGATCCCATTGTAATTTCATTACTGAAAAGAGGACAGTATAGCTCGTATTGCATCAATATTACCGTCTCAGATGTCAAAAGTGCCATTATAGATAAAATGAGGCATTATTTTCATTTCGGTCGGAGATTCAAATTTTTACATGACACTATTGAATGTTAAGAGCCAGAGCATATGCTAGAGAACCAGTAGCTAGTGCTAGCAGCCTGATCCAATGCCAGAGTTCCAGCATCCAAATCTAGATCATTCAATGCTCCAGACAAAGAACTACTTAATCAGATAATGTTGGTCGTTCCAAGTGCCCGTAGAACAAAGCCAAAGGTTGTCTTGACTATAAGAGCCTCAGCCAAATCCAAGAGCCAAAAGCTAAATCCAACCCATCAGACACTATAGACCAAAATCAAATAGGTGACATAAGAATTGTATTTTATGCATCATTTATATATCAATTCATCTTTTGGAAGGACACGAAGATGTATTCCATTTTGGGACAAATTTTGTTATCATCCACGTGTTCGTTTTGTAGTGAATTTTTGGTTTTTCTTTCTCTTGTGTTTAAAATTAATATTAACAATTAATCACATAATCAAAAAAATTATGGTATCTAGCGAAATGAGAAAAATGAGAAGTTTTTATAACTCCCGTTTGTTGATCAAGTTGGTATCAAAGTAGGTTTTTCTACATATGTTAAACTTGCTCCATCCGAATCATGTTTAGTATCAAAGCTGATTTGGATAACGTGTTATCACTAACACATGCAGTAGAGGTAGAAAACTTATAAGATCTATATTAATGGTCATTTCTCTAGAGACATATATGTTGCGAGTAGTGATGGTCATGTTTCTAGATCGGGTATTATGTTAGTTTCATGGAGAGTGCGGGAAATACTAGTCTTCAATTACCTCCCCATGTTTGAGCTAGTGGGGAGGTGATTCACTGTGGAGAGTGACATATGGTGTAACCATGCAGGTTTTTCTTACCATTTTTGTGTCAGGAAGGGTAACATAATACTCCATCAAGAGGGAAAATCATTAAGGTTCTCCAAGTTCAACAGCAGTGAAATGTTGATCATCACTGATAGAATTCCAGTGAGCCGAAGTGTTCTTCCAAGAGAAAAAATGTGGTAATAATCAACATAGAAATATGTTGATCAATAACGATAGCATTTCGGTGATCCAAAGTGTTCTTCCAAGGGGATATGATATGGTTAGGATCAATAAAGGAAGTATAGATTGGGTAAGTTGTATTTAATTTCCAGCACTTTTTTATGTGTGTTTATATGAACATTTTGTAAGACCCAAATTTGGGGAAAAAATTAATGGAATTGTTTTTACAATACATTTATATTGCATTACATTATATGAACCCAAGGAGAGTAAATTGTATAAGCGTTACCGACCTATTATAACACCACTTTAGAATGCAATATTGTGACTATTTTTCCTTGTGTTTATAGTGTGCATGGAGAAGACACATTAGCTCTAGATGTGAGAGCATGTAGTTCCATATTGCGATAAATTGCCTCCTTTAATCATGGATTAAGGAGACTTTGGAGGAGGGGTGTCATGTACCTTTGTCAAATTGTTGATTTTTCTCTTGAGTTACTAGATGGGTTATAAGAAGATTTTTTGTTTGATAGAAGAAATAAATAGTCGAAATGAGGACGATGTACCTTCATTTTTGAGAATGAAGAAATTTGGGGGACTAAAAGCATCTTAGTGGGGAGGAGTGATCTAGAGGTCAACTCAAGCATCATAATTTATCTAAATCTCCCGGGACCTATTTCTTATGGAAGAGATTAGAGTCATCTTTCTAATGCATTTTCAATGGGTCGAAATAGACACCATATGCGAGAAGATACCATCCATGTGAGAACATGTGTTAGAACTTAGGGGGAAATGAAGGTGCAAGTGCAAGTAATGCAAGGACACATTGCAAGATCACCAAAATGGATTGTTCGAGAGACGACAAGTTGCGACGTGTAAATTGGAAGGCAAAAGTTTTTTTCTTCGCCTATAGTATTTGATAATCGAGGTGAAAAAACTAATGAGGTCCACTTTTGTTTTGAAGGGGATGTGATAGCCATAGTGATGTTATTGAGTTGTACATTTATAGTGTGGAAAGTTGGAGGGTGAGCTACGAGAACAAAATGGAGGATTCTAGTTGAGAATCGACCTCCTCACGTTCTTTTTCAAACCAAAAGTTGATTAGGGTAAGCTACATGAGATGAATTACTCTATTAGCTTATCAAGCTAAAAAAATTCTTCGCCTCTTGTCCTTGATAATCGAGGTGAAAAAACTAATGGGGTCCAATTTTGTTTTGAAGGGGATGTGATAAACATAGTGATGTTATCTAGTTGTACATTTCTAGCTCAGAAAACTAGAGGGCAAGATACATCCGAAATAGAGAGGTCTAGTTGAGAACCTAGCTCCTCACATTTCCTTGTCGAGACCATAGTTGATTAGGGTGAGCTACACAAATAAATTACTCCATTAGCTCATCACAATCACCAGCCAATGTTCAAGGTATGCCAGTCAAGACAACTCACCGGTCAAACAAGATAACAACAATAGTTAGAATGGACTCCACATGCCGTGGTGGAAAAATCACCACTCAACACCCAATTCAACTTGACCAACTCAAAAGGAGGGAGATATGGCTGAAAATACATTATGCATTGGAGTGAAATTATATTAAAATACTTTCAGGACCATGACCCTATGGATGTGGGATTAAAGCTAATCTCCAAATGTATAAGGAAGAAGCCCACATAGAATATGGATGGGGCGATTAATAAATATCCCATGTGGGACATGGTCATGGACTAATATGTGGGAAGTCACAAACGAATGGCTTGGTCAACATTAGAGCCCACGTGGGTATCCCTAAGCGCATATGTTAAGTGGTTATGAAGCTTGTTGTAGTGATTAAATCCTATTAATAGGCTATTAAATTGAAATTTATCCCCAAAAATATTTAAAATGAAAAGATCCCATGAATCATATGGGATAATTATACCCACATGGAGAAATGTGTGTGGTGGGAATGTGATAATATTATCCAAGTGCATATGGTTACTATAATCCCGTTAATATGGGATTTTGGTATTTTTATAGAAACAAAGATAAAATATTTATCCAATATATTCGGGCACATGGAGACTATAGATAGGCCCCCACACCATAGCATTTCCATCCAACACCAACTACAAGCCTCTCAAGTTATTGCAGAAGGAGCTTGAGGAGCTCAAAGAGGATATCATGAAAATGAGTTGGGAGTCGGACATCGCGGAGATCACGAAGACTCACACTCACGAAAAAGAGATCATAGAGAAAATCTCTTGGAATAACGCAAATATCTCATGGAGAAACATGTGGAGATATTGCAAAGATATTGTAGGATTCACAATGGGGATTTTATCGATGTCATTTAATGAAGAGCTTGATAATGGATATGATCACCCATAAATCCCAAGAATGGTGATGATTGCAGTCTTTTATTTCCACAAAATGTTATGCACGCGACACCTCATTCAGACAGATCTAAATGCTCACCCAAAGTGCGTGAAGCTACCAAGTCCCTCCTTTATGCTTTCTTGTCAAGATGTTAGCATACATATCCATAATAACCAATATCAAAGCATACATTTAAGTGCAGATCATTACAAACATCATATCATGAGCTTATAATGGAAACACATGTAATAAGGAAACATAACATATTAGATAACAACTAAGATCAATTGCACCATGTATTCACCATATTTAGACACATCAATTACCAGAATCCATCCTCCATAATCCATTACATCAAAGTATTACATAACAAAGTTGATTACATAACCTTTAGATAGTAAACACAGAGTCATGCACAACATACCACTAATACATCACTTATTTGTTCTCACACACATGGTCTCTCATACACTATCTCTCATACATTGTACCCAAAATAATTACATACACAAATATATATAGGGGTGGATACTTTCCCTTTACCACCCATGCATTCTTCTAATAATAAGTGTGCTCAAAATAGTCATGCGTACATCCAAAATAGTCAACATAATAGGGGTGGATACTTTCCATTAGATGCATTGCTCGACCAACCACTTGGGAGAATTATCTTGTTTGACCAAGATGATATGAGATTATGCAAATATGGGAGGTTCAACATCATTGAATCTTGGGTTTGTAATTACGTAATGGAAGGACTTCTATCGACCCAAGAAGATAGTATAAGCATCATAGAATACCAATGTAAAATTGAGTCAAACCGACATCTTAAAAAGAGCTGTGAATTATAATGGTGTTCAGACCTTCCTCGGCCGAGCATTTGGTGCACAAGCAGCAAGCATGTTGCAGTATAGTAGAATCCTTTTTGAGCGCTTCCAACAAGTAGGTTGTCCAACTATGTTGTTATCTATTCAATATCGAATGCATCCTCAAATTTAGGATTTTCCTTCAAGATATTTTTATCAAAATTGATTAAGTGATAGTGAGAGTGTTACCGGGAGACCTGATGAAATTTATTACAAATATTCTCTATTGAGACCTTACTTGGTTTTACGATGTAACTCATGGAAGTGAATCTCATAGAGGTGGATCTGTTTCATATCAGAATATTCATGAAGCACAATTTGCTTTGCAATTATATGAGCATCTTCAACGAGTCACTAGGTCATCAGGCATAAAGGTTTCTGTTGGAATTATCACACCTTACAAGCTACAGCTGAAATGTTTGCACCGAGAGAATGATGTCTCCTCACGCTGAGTGGAAAAGTGGAAATCAGTGGCCATCTGTCCAAAACGAAATATGGCCAAATAATGATGAAACCCCACACTCCAATCCTAGACGTGGAAAATAAGGCGAGCATTGCCAAGGGAAATGACGTGATGTCAAGCCATCGGAAAAATTCCGAGCGTGGGAGAAGATTGAGTCACCGCAAAAAATTGGGAGTAGGTAAACCGAGCGAGTAATCCCGCGCATGGGAAACATTTCATTATATTTCCAAGGTCGGAAATTTGATGATGGCGAGGCCAAGTTGTTAACTCTGTGAAGGGGAGATTCAGGTAAGCATGGTCAATTGGAAATATTGGGTTGGTAAACCATGGTGATACTTCCGAGCGTGGGAGAAATCGGATCAAATTGCCAAGTGGAGATCATACGATGGCGATCCGTCATGAGAATTCCGCGCAGCTTGGAGTGGTCGAGTCATTGTGCGAGTCACCAGGAGAATTAAAGTGGCAGTTGTAAATTGGGCGGCGAGTAATCCTCCAAGCGATAAGGGAGGATGATGGCAAGATGGTTGAAGATGGGTCGACGTTGGAAAAAGTATCAAGTTTCAGGCTCACGGGATCGAGCGATGCACGAGAATCAGAGAAGGATCTTTCCAATGTTGACGCACAAGGCAGAGCTTGGCAACCTGCAGTCATAAAAACATGGCCGACATGAGTGAGTCCATTCTGTTCCAGAGTGAGTAGAGTGCCTAATTAGTCGCGGAGTTACTAGCAATTAGGTGGATCTATTTCATATCAGAATATTCATGAAGCACAATTTGCTCTGCAATTATATGAGCATCTTCAACGAGTCACTAAGTTGGCAGGCATAAAGGTTTCTGTTGGAATTATCACACCTTGCAAGCTACAGCTGAAATGTTTGCACCGAGAGTTTGATGTTGTCCTCAAATCTGATGAAGGAAAAGGTTTATATATCAATACGGTAGATGCCTGTCAGGGCCAGGGGCGTGATGTAATCATTATGTCTTGTGTCCGAGCTTCAAATCATGGGGTTGGCTTTGTAGCTGATGTTCGCCGCATGAAGGAGGCTCTACACATTCTGCTTACCACACATAACACCCCTGTAAACCCGTCTACATATCTTCAACTATTGCAGACCTACATTTCCAGGAATATGCTTTCACAAGAAAGAGACGCCTTCTCATGGAATACCATAATTGCAGCTTACAGAAGACATGGGTTTCCTCACGAGGCATTGATATTGTTTCACCGAATGCAACAAACAGATGTCTGACCTGATCAGTTCACCTTTGCCAGCATACTTCTAGCCTGTGCCACAATAAGAGCTTTGGAACAGGGTATGGACATACATCGAGGCATAATTGAAAGGAGCCGTGAAGCGAATGAGTCTATAGACGTTCGGGCTCTGATGGTTTGGTGGTCGCGAGAGAAGCTCCCACGCTGGTCGAGCCATAAATATCTCAAGGTTTATGTGAAGTATGAGTCATTCAAACATCGGGTGAGGATTTAAACGGTGTATGTCAAGTTCTCTGGATATCAGCGAGCAGAGGGAGTCGTCTCATTTAGTAATACGTCTTAGCAAGCCGAATGTATATGGTTTCATGTGTATATACGAATTGCGTAATGGAAAGACAGTGAGAAAAATGGTCATATGGTGAGCCGATACGTGGGAAATAGCTCATTTATAAGCCACAAGAGTTTGACTTAAGCTCAGGATACTATTTTGAGGAAATAAATGACGAAGGTGTTAATTGGGGTGTTTGGGCCAAATTCAGTGTTCACGGAGGTGCATACGGCAAAACACTATCACCTCAAAACGGTGTTCTACCTGCCATGTACATAAGGAAATAGCCTGGGTTGAGCTGAGCTAACGCTCACATAGGTAAAGTAAGAGTTGCAGAGTTGGTTCCCAAGCATGTCGAATGGGATCCAAGGTGGCTCACTGAACTGATTAAGTAAGGTCTTGATCAAGCTTCCCCAGCTCGCGGAATGTCTTGTGCACTCGGTGAAGAATACAGAGGGTGGCTTGGTGGTGAATCTATGCGTCAAATATGGAGTTCGAGTTTTCAATACTAGTGAGAGTGCTCAATAGCTCGAGGTAAAGGAGCTCATACTTAGAAATGAAATCAACATTGAGTGAGATGGTGTTTCGGTTGGGCATGAATTAGAACTCGGAGAAGTATGACATGAGTAGTAAAGGGGAGACTCTACCGAGCTAGGGTGGAGTAATATCGAGTGGCTCGATCAAAGCGCAATGAGAGAAAAATGGTGAATATGGTGGCAAGATCGTTGCAAGATCATGGCTCAGTCAAGTTTCAGGCTCGAACGAGGACTCGGCTCGGAGGTGAGTTTGAGCCTAGGAAAGGTAAGATCGTTTGCTGGATGAAGAGCTCGGTGACTTCGTTGGGGAAGCTCACATATGTTTCACGAAAGGCAATGTGGAATGCATAAATTGCCTCGAGTTAACCAAGCAAAACAATAAGAATCAAGTTTGATAGCTCACCATTCGAAGGACTCAATGCAAAAGAGCTCGATTTCCAAGGCAAGGAAAGAGTTGGTGTGGGGTTTAAAATCGAGTGCAACACCGAGTTAGAGGATTCGAAACTCACCGAGTTGGGCTATGTGCAGACTCTATCCACATGGACCCCCTCCTCTTCAAGTCAAATGGGTCAACAGGGGGTCCCAACATTATGTTAATTAATTTAATATTTTAATAATAATATTTATTATTATTATTCAAATATTTTATTTAAATATTTTTTTAATTAATTGAGAAGACTAAGTCATCAGGCAATTAATGACCCATGATGGAACCTTCTCAGGTAGTTTAACTAACTGTAATAAATACATCATGGGCCTTCGATTTAGGAATGTAATTATGACATTTCTTCTTCTTTCTCACATACTCTTCTATAAATGTAAGTTGGAAGCTCATTTCAAGGGGTTCCAATGCAGTTGATAAGTTAGACGAGTTAGATATATTAGGCGAGTGTATGCTTTTATGGAATCCTCTCTCTTCGTAAGTTGTTCTTGTGTGTTGAGAGAACTTTCAAGCCTCCTCTTCAAGACCGTAATGGCAACTATTTCCTCTTCTAAATGTATGATGCATTGTGCATGTTATTGAAAGCAATAAAAGTGTGTGTTTTGTGACTAATCTTGGTCTTTTCATCCTTCGTGCTTCTTTGTGTCTTTCTCATACTTGTAGGTACTTTGTGCAAGTTTAGGTTTCTATTGCAGAGTTCTTGGAGTTACGTGCTTATCGAGTGGTGGAGTATTGCATGCGGTTGAGTTGTGGTGTTTTTTCACCCTTCTTGAGTTCATCCTTCTTCATTGGGAAAGCTGGTATATTTCTCGGTCGATAAGGTTTAACAAAGGGAACGCATGTCTCTTAGTTTGTGGTATCATGTACCCTCTCTAAGTTGAGAGGTGAAGTTGACTGTGGTGCACACATCCTCTTCAAATTAACCCTTCCCGAGTTTGGAAACAATCTTTATTTGGTGCATCACCATCCCTAGTATAATTTCATTTACGTAAATCTCTTTCCCTAAAAACCCATGAAAATGTTAGCATAGGATTAGATAATCATTTTTGTTACACTAGGAGTGGTACAACACTTAATTTAGGAAGAGGAAGCCGGTCTTCTCCGGAGGTTCACTTGAGCCCAAGTCCCATAGCTTAAGAAGTGATCCCATGTGTCCTAATCACACCGAACGTTCTATTCACATCCCGGCCATTCGGAGGGTGCGGTGATTTGGCGACAACATAAACCTAATAATAGATTAATCCTATGAATAAACTCGTCTTTAATCCTTTTATTAGATCACCTCGTTTTTGCTCTTCGCATGTGATTTTTCCCAAAAATAGATTTTCCTCGATTGCTAAGTCATCCTTCGTTTATCCTTTGCTTGGTTAGCACTCCAACTCTACTTTTCTATTTTTAGTCCGTAATAGCAAAATCAGCTAAGTCCTAAGTTCTATTTTACTAGGCTCAAGCCTTCCATGTGCTACTTTACTAGTCCTTGTGCGCATATATACGCGCCCACTTGTGCACCTCAATTTCATGTGCGCTCTTCATACTTAGCAATTTTTCCATTCTAACATTACCCCACACTAATTACATTTTCATCCTTGGTAATGGGGTTGACTCATCTTACAACCTCAAAGAATAAATGAATAAATGTTTAGTGCATGCGGTTATTAATTATTCCTCAACTGGATGTAAAAGCTCAGGATACTCCTTGTTTATTATACTCTCCAATTCATTCCATTCTACCAGCCCCTTCTTCGTTGTATCTAGGACTACCCCAATTATCTCTCCCATCTCATTTGGAGTCATGTCCTCACCTTTGTGCTTCAGCTCCCTTATCACTCCAGCCAAGCCTGATACCATTCCTTCCATGAAATCCATTCTTCACACCACCAATGATCCTAGCTCCTTTATCCGTACCTCATTAGGATCCTTGCTACCTGAAGCACATCACATTTATTTACAATTACAGCCATATTTTATTCTCTTCTAAGTGCCTCATCCTTCTTGGTTGCTTATACCTCATTTTGCTCTTGTATTGTTCCGGCCTTAAAGATATACTTTGGATCCTAATATTTTTCCAACACCCAACCTTCCTTCATCAGTTCATCCTTCAATTTTTTCAACATGGCATCATACTCCACAATCTGTGCACTATAATCTATTTACTCTTTTCCTTCTCTTCCACAGTGTCTTCTTGAGTTCCCCCTTGCATGGTAGACCTCTCCTTAAGTAGCAAGTGAACTAAATGTAGAAAATGCATGACCGATAGGTATGTCTTATGTGTGCACTCATCAAATTCAATCCTTTCCTCCAAAATATCATTTTTAATGTCGGAAAAAAAAATTCAAAATATCCTTTTTTACGCCTCTCGGCTTTGTCACACGCCTCATTCAAATACTATATTTCCTGTTCCTTATTCTTATTATCTTCTAACAATGTTATGAGTGTGGCCCCCTTATCTAAATTTCTCTGAGCCACTTGTGTCACCAATTTTTCAAGGCATTTCTAGCTTGCACATCTATGAACTTGGTCAGTTTGACCGTTATATGGGTTGCTTGAGGCACCTTCTTCATTTTGTGCCTTATACATGCTTCCTCACTGACATCAAACTCAAGTTCATCCATGTGTGTATGCATTGTCTAGCTCAACATCTTCTTTTCATGCATGTTCGCACCCTTGGGGTTTATCATCTCCCATCCATATAATTGTTCGATGGCGAGTGGACTTTGGAATGTCACGCAAATGATCTTAGTTGGGTCATTAACATACCCAAGTTCGACATTTACAAAATTTCTTCTCCCCTTTTTCTACTAGTCCACCTACCTGTGGGAATATGAGTTCCTGCACCTAGAAACATACCTTCTCCTTTCTCACCCGATGTGCTCCTATGATGTCTTGATGGCTCGCCTACACTCTTCTCATTTTCTTCATCTCCTCCAAAGTGAGGCCTTCTTCCTCCTCATCAAACACTTATTCATTGTAGACTATATCTTCTTCTTTCTTATCCTCTTCAGCTTCCACATTGATAACATGTGATGACTCTATGTTGTGCGTATTTTGATTCAAAAACCCCTCTTCCTTGCTATCATTACGTGTCATGAGCTTGATCCTTCTCTTCATCTTCTTCACTGGGATTGACTTGACCAATGTAGTTCTCGGCGACCTCCTTACTACCTAAGAGGTTCCTACACCATTGCTCTACGTTTTGGGTTTTCTCCTCATATTTCTCCTGGAACACCGGTCAACCACACCAATCTCTTCATTTTCAATCTCCTTGGCCTCAAGGTCAATGCTTACCTCTTCTTCATCCTGCCTTGGAGGAGTATCCTCAAGTGGAATTTTAATGCCTTTAGTTGGTTTTCTTTTGGTTCCATGGTCTAACACACCACTATCCTCCCTCTCTTCCTCTTCATCCTTAGTATTTTCTTCCTCCTCTATCCTTGGAGGGGTGGCCTCGTGCTTCTTCCTTTTACTTACTCACCGTACTTTTTCCCTTAGGTAGTGCTGTGGGAGTTTAAACTCATCCTCAATGTATTTTCCATTAACCAACCTAGGCTTAAGGTAGATGTATACCTTAGCTGCATCTATCTTCCTGATTACAAAAGTCATAGATTTTATGATGATATCATCTAATATCATAGTCTCAATATAAGCCAACTTTTCGGGATACACGTAAGTCTTATGGAGCATGTGGTAGTCTCAATCTACCTTATGCATCGAAGCTCAACATTCACGCATTTGAAAATTTATTCAATGAGTCCTGGATATAGCATGATGTAAAGGCATATGGAAAATTACACCAAGGGATCTTCTTAGCATCCTTAATTAAAAATATCCCAATGTAGTAGTGTTGGTAAACTACAAATTCTACCTTCCCATCCAACATCACGGGTAAGTTGCTAGGTATACGCCACTAATGCTCAAATTCATCACGTATTCTCCTATAACACTTATTCTTTGAAAGGTATTTCCACATCTTGTCCTTAAGTCCATTTGGAACCCCAATCTCTGCAAACATAATCGATAAGAGGATTTTTCCCCATGTAATCTTGTCACCCATGCATGCTTCCTCAAGAATTTCTTGTATGATGCACGTAGCAAGATTGTACAACATTCCTCTGCCATATTCTTCATGATTTGGATCCATTTCTTGTTTACTTAGCCCCATCTCTCTTGGTTATTGAAAGTGGTCAAAATATGCATGGTAATTTTAACATCGAGTCACATTACCTTTGAGATTTCCATCGTGCGCCCTAATTTTTGTTATGCCATCTCAACCACAGTAGCCTCCAAACCTACTTCATCATCTATATGAGTGGAAATATTTGTACCTAAGCTACATAACCCTATAAGTATTCTAATTAGTCGTGTGGTGATTTTCACTTGCCTACCTGCAAAGTAAACAAATTTGTCATGGACTCTTGACATGAGCCATTGGTAAAGTCACTCTAGTTTTCCAAAATATGGAAACTCATAAATCTTCAAAACTCCCACTTTTCCAAGGTCTTATACCCTTCATCATCATAAATGGGTTTATCATCTTTAGTTCACAAAGTGTGGTGATATGGAAAGTTGCAAAAGCTATTGAATGAGGCTAAAGAACCTCAAAGCTTTGCTAACTCACCCATGCACCATAGGATTAGAGATAAATAAGAGAAACTAACATGCAAGCATTATAACTTTGACAAAAACATCAAAAACTAACATGTATGCTACTCTCTACTCTATAAAAGCTTAATGAAAGTGAACCTAGTTAGATTCTAAGCAATCAAATTGTGTGTTGTTTACTCCATGAGGGTGAATGAATCTCACTAAATGGCTACATGGCCAAGTTTAGCTATTTCATTACTAACCTAAAATGGGTGCAAGATGAAGCTATTTTAATGGTGGATGACCCAAGATCAAATGCCTTATTATCTTGGCTAATGCAAATGAGCTCTTAAGCTTTCTTAGGCTTGTTTTGGCTTTAGCTTATGTAAAGTTGTAGTTTGAATGGGTAGGCTTAGCCTTGTATTTATATTTTTCCACTTGGGAGAGTTTGGAATTTGGGTGCATGTGGGACTAAAGCCCAAAAATCACTTTTAGATTAGATTAGGATAAACATGCTTTAGGCTTAGTTAAGCTAGGATTAGGCTAGTTAAACTTGATTAGCAAGTGATTAGAGACTCATTGAGATTTGGGAGGGGTCTGGATAACCAATTGTGACTGATAGATAGCCTACGAAGCCAATAGAAGTGGTCTAAAGAGAACTAGGGAGGTTCTGAATGGTCAAAAGGAGGAATTTTTAGCTAATAAGAGAGATATTAGCCAAATAAGCTGATTATAGGAGGAATACGACTGAAAGAGTGTCGTAAATGGGCATCCGAGAGTGGAGCGAAGTATGGGGATTTAATGAAGTGTCGTTAATTGATTGGATTGGATGAAATGCTAAGTGTAAGCATATTTTAGGTGTCTACATTTTCCCCTCTTTGGGGTGGCGTAAGCGACGTCACTTCAAAGAAAGTAGACAAGCATAAACAAGTAGAAAATCTTGAAGGGATAGAAGAAAAATGAGAATAATGAAGGATGCCCCCTCGATTGGCGATGGGGTGATAGAAGAACTCAATCAACAATCGAAAAGATGATAGAAAGATAATAGAAGAAATGATAATGTGAAGAAGAAGAAAAGAAAGGGGATATAGAAGAAAAGGAGTATGAGAAAGGGGGAATGAGCTAACATCCATCTAGTGCCTTTTAAACAACTTTATTTTTCATCATATTGCTAGAGATCTTCATCATCGATCCTTATTAAAAAGAATGAACAAAAGTTTAGTATGACATGAAAATCCATATGCGAACAAATGTCCATTTCTAAAAACACCAACTCCATGCAACATACTTAATGCAATGCAATACGAGAAAGTAAACAAGCTAACCTAACAAAGAAACATAATGTAATGTTTTTTTATCAAGCTTCAATTTTAACCTATTTGAATTAACGATAAGGGTTAATGACGGTGCCCCAAGAAAGGAAACATGCAAAGGGAAAATGGAGGACACTTCGGTCCGATGAAAAAGCAATGTGCACTACGAAAAAGTATCAGAAACTCATTATGCCCCAAAGTAAAGAAGAAGTAAGCAACTGAACTTTTGTTGATGGAGGTAGATTAAGATGATCTGTGAGTCGCACACATGAATAAGTGAGAACCAAAGAATGATGTTTTGTAGGATGATTTTCCATTTTTAGAAGTTTTCTTAAAAAACAATTGAATGTTTTGATTTTTCTAACATATTTGAATGTTTTGATTCTTTTTGAAAGTTTTCTAAAAATATTTACAAGAATACGAGGAAGCATGGATGCCCCTAGTGATAGATGGGATGTACAAGGGCATAAGGCCATGCGCATATGAGAGAGGTGAAGATCCAAACATTCCCCAACTATTAGGTGGGAGTATTCAAAGGAAAAATCTTCACGGGTAAAAGTGGGACCCAAGGCCATTATGGATAGGTTCAACATGATGGTGAATGTAAACCAATGAAGTGGTGCTGGGAAGAAGAAGGGATGCCCCTAGTGTAAGTTGGCCTAAAAGCACATGATAGAAAGTAAGGAGAAGATTTTTTTGTGGAAGGGGACAAACGTGTCCGTAAACATGGCAAAAAATTAATCTTATACACATGGATGTTCTGAATGAAGTATAAGAATGATGTGAATGATATGAATGTAGCTTAGAAGCCTCGCGATGAAGAAGTGATTAGCCAAAGGTACAAATTGTGAGACAAGATACGGACTAGAGTAAGAGTTTGAACAAGGTAAAAAAAAGACACTTGGTAACATACTAATCCTACCTACTCATAGAGATTCAAGTGTGTGCACATGGATTTTATTACCTCTTGAAGGGAACATTTAATAGACAACAAGTGAATACACCTAGCCAATGTGTTGGGATGATTGATTGTGAAAGGCAATTTTGTGAATGGATGGTGAAAGGATAGTCGTACATTGCTCTATTGCCACCAGTGTCCATAGCCCCGATGGAGATGCATTTGATTCTAATCAAAAATTGCTCTACTACCAGTCATGCATCCATATCCTCGATAGATATTATTGGAAATACCCCAAGAGAGAGTAATATATCAATTTGCTTTTGCTTTTATCTTTTAGCTTTTGATTTCTAAAAACTTATTTTAGCTCTCTTTCTTGATAAGGGGTTAAGAACCATAGATGACTTGATGGAAGGAGGTGGAAGTGATTGTGATGACGACATTGGCTAGTGTCAACAAATATGTCCAAAAGTTCTTTGTAACAAGTTTATTAGATGTTTGAATGTGATAGGATCTCCATGAGGTTAGTCATTCTTTAATTTACCAAGGTGATAAAATACCAGGGTCAAATGGATACCATAGAGATACATGTCACAAAATGTGTGTGAATAAGCTAACCAAAACACCACCGAAGGGATGAAAATGGTAGGGAGACTTGCAGAAAAATAACAAGGGAAGAAAGAAACATCCATGTGTACACAATACCTAATTGAAATGTTTGATCTTTGTTCCTTTGATTTTTGTTGTGTTTTCTCAATGTTTTTGTATTTTTGAATTGTTTTTGATTTTTAGATTTTTGACAGTTTTAAGAGGTTGGGACTAACAAAGTCACTCGTGTGCTAAGATCCAACAATAATGTTTACTACTTCCTTAATAAGGAGAATAGGCACGTTTTTTTATCGAGAGTGATATTATCCCGATCTCGATGATTGAGGTGAGTTCACACTCACTAAATGACTGTAATTTGTTTTGAAACATGGATTTCATATGCGACAGCTTGAGTTCCCTATCCAAAGGTTTATGCACTTTGTGCCATACTTGATGGTTACATTGATGTGCATTATTGAATCACGTTTGATTTAGAATTTTGAGATTGTTTGATTTGTTGGGAGCTATAGAGCTCTTTACAGTTTTGATCTGAGCTTGATTAAGAAACTATTTGGGTTTCTTATAAGCTAACGCGTGACTTTTTGATCCGAGAAGGAGAAGAAAGTGAACATTTATGATTGATGATAGGAATGAGAGAAATGATGGTGGGCTTGCCCCGGTCATTGGTAGAAGGATGATGTGATTGATGAAAAGGATACGGTCCAAGGATTGAAGAAGATGGGCTACTGGGAGGTGAGCCATAGATAGAAGATGAAGGGCTACTAGGATGTGGCCCAAGAATAGAAGAAGAAGGGCTACTAGGACGTGACCCATATATAGAAGATGAAGGGCTACTAGGATGTGGCCCAAAAATAGAAGAAGAAGGGCTACTAGGATGTGACCCATAGATGTAAGATGATGGACTACTAGGATGTGGACCAAGAGTAGAAGATGATGGACTACCCGGGGGTGATCCATACATAGAAGATAAGGGGTTAGTTGGATGTGCCCCAAGAATAGAAGATAGTGGACTACTCAAAATGTCCCACAAATAGCAAAGGGAGGGATACTAGAAGGTGACCCACACCTAGACGAAGATGAAGGGCTACTTGGCATTGACCCCATAAGAGATTGTGATTGAGGAATTATGATAGAAAAAGAGTGATTAGGTGATGAGAAGATAGGCCATGGATCAATGTAAGACCTAGGAGTTTCCTCACTTAATGAAGAATGTGAAGATGGAATAATAAGAGGATGATCAAGTTACATGATTTGAGGCTTTTCCTCTATTTCTTGATAAAAGGAATCAATATTTTTCTCAGAATATGCGAGCGCATCGAAGTCTAAAGAGAATCATGTTTCTCGTAATCTTCTAAAGGAATATATTCATGTGCCCCTATAAATGCCCTAATTGTTTCTTCATTCTGAAAGAGTTCAATCAGTATGATTTGTTGATCGACCACCAGGGGTTGATTGGACGAAAGAAATTCACTTGGTGTGGAAGACTTAGAAGATGTTTGATGATGATTGATAGAAGAAGATGATTTGGCGGATGAAGAAGATGTGTAGCTAGATGTTTCAGGAGTAGAATAAGGTTGTGTGGACCTACCTATACAATGGTATGTCATCTGTAAACTAGTATGATTAAGTCTAAAGTCTATAGATTGCATGCGACGCATGGGTTGATTCGGATGTTTGACTCGAAGGACTTTGAGTCACACGAATCTTCAAAGAAGAAAGACTTATTTGGGGTGATTGATGAAGAAGGTTTTGCGAAGAAGGGGAGGACCATGATTCAAGAATCACATCAGATGCATAATAACAAGGGTCATACAAAGAAAGAGAGGACCATGATTCCATAATTGTATTAGATGTTTTCTTGGAGGGATTTAGAGTTGCACGTATCTTTAAAGGAAGAAGACGTTGTTGAGGCGACTGATAAAAGGGGACCTATGAAGAAAGTGAGGACCACGATGTAGGAGTCATATTAAATGTATGATGAAGAGGTTCCTAGGAAGATAGGGAGGACCATGAACTAGGAGTCACATTAGATGACTTAGAATTCAAATTGGATGAATCCGAATAGTAGTTTGGATATGAATCATTAGAAGAACCAGAAGCAATGTTTGGATTGGAATCCTTAGAAGAAGAGGAAATGTTTGAATTAAAATCAGAAGAAGAGTGGGGGAAACTCAAATAATAATTTGGATTCAAAGCTTCCAAATCATACCACCGACTATGAGATGAAGGTGGGGAACGAGTTACCTGAATGGGACTTCTAGCATGAAGAACCAAATGAGGTTTAGTCATGATGGGCATCCTTTGATGTGAACACCAAAAATTGAATTCCTTATTGTCGTAAGAATGAGGAACTACATGATAATCAGTCATTGTTGGCATCATTTTAATCTCAAATATCTAGGCCTGGATAGTGTGATAAAACTTCTTCAAAGTGAAGAAGGTGCTATGTCCATCTGGGAAGCATAACAACAACCAACTAGACATTTCATAAGTACGGAGATGCGTGTGTGATTTTCCAAAGGGGGTCTAAGGAAAATAAACATCGTGATGATGTAATCTCAATGAGATCAAAAGGGATTTCCCTAGAAAATGATTTATCTAGATGAATAATCATAAGGAACAATCATGCAAGTGTGAAACACAAATCCAATCAACAAGGAACTACTCCCTATGTAAAATGTGTGTGCAAAATGATAATTCGATGCAAAGATGATCAACACAATGTAAATATTTACATCAAGCTCGAAATGAACAAGGCGTAAATATTAACAAAGGGTAGATGCGACTCCCAATCAAAGGATACCATGACAAGTTCAACAACCAACAAGACCTAAATGTTAAAGGGTGGGGTTTACAAATGTAAGCCAGGTAACCACACCAATTGGACACGTCTATCAAGCTTCGCGGAGAAGTGAGATATTAGTGTCAAAGTGGTATCGAAATGATGCAAACAAAGTAAGCGACACCTTTCAAGATTTAGGACAATGTTTGAAATCAAACTAAGTCAAAGTATAATAAGGATGTGTTAAAATGTGGGCATCTTAATGCTACAATGTAGAAACTTAGATCATGTTTATGAGAAACATGACATAAGTATCTTAATTATGTCGAGACAATGCAAATGAGGTAACATGTCAAAGGGAGATAAAATGATGAATCAATCCTAACTATGATGATGATCCTGACATGGGTATCAAGATCACAAAGGTTGCCAATGATATAAATATTCCTAAGCACACTTTAGATGTTTAACTTACCCATCCATAAACATGGATGGGCGTAAACAAACAAAAAAGTGGTAGAAGCAATCGATTGGTAACACAAAGGTAGTCACCCTTCCTTTGATCAACAAAGTGTCAAAAGAAGGTGAAGGAGGCAGATCAAAATGGGGGTGAAAAATGTTGGCTTTACTTTAGCAGAGTTTCACCTTACCTTAAGGTAAGTGAAGAACTAGGCCAGAGTAACGCATCACATGTTTTGTGATGAAAATGATGGCTCACAACTCAACAGTTTTAGAATGGTCAAAGTGGGCTCCTGGCCAAAGTATATTTTCCTAGGTGGTTCTCTCATCCTAGGTGCTACAAAGATTATCCACAAGTGGGATGATTTACCCAAAAATTCACACTGACTAGTTTGGGAGTATCTCAAATTTTGCCCCCTTCAAGCACAGTGGGCATCAGATGCATCTAATTGTGTACTTAAAAGGGTCGCATAGGGACAACTTGTAACTCTATCTCAGAAAGGAATTACTAGTCAAATAGGTAGTGGAGCACTTCCCATTTCGTCCACAAGGTTCCCTCTTACGTGGACTACTTTGGGGTTCTTGGAACCACCCCCATTGTTGTAGCTTAATGCATTATGCCAAAGGGGTTATGTTCAGTTGAGCGGAGAGGGACGTACCCTTTTATGAAACTTGCAATATAAGTGTTTTGAATATGTTGTTTGTTTTATCTTTTTTAATTAGATGTGGTTCACTTGAACACCATTTGGCAACCTGTATAACAACTGTATTAGTAGTTTTCTAAATTTTGTTTTGATTCCTCTTTTTTTGGCAAGCAATAGAATTTTGGTCCTGTATGATGATTTTTAGTAGTTTTCCATCAAAAGAGAAGGCATCATTTCTGATTCTCTAGCTCATCCAAGGATGCAAGAGAAGAGCATACGTGATTGTCTTCAAAAATCCAAAAAGATATCAAAATGGAAAAAAAAAAATTAATTCAACTATGCCAAGTTTAGCCAATTTCCACTCAAATATTCCTAACAACTTCAAAGCATCAAAAGGACTTAAGAATCATTTCTGATTCCCAAGATCACCTAAAAGGTGTGAGGGAAGAGCATACATGACTTTAATCTCATGATTAAACATGCAATGTTTATTAACCTTTAAACAATTCAAATCACCATCAAACATGTAAAAACACCCTACAAAATAAAAGTTAGATTCAAAATAAAACTTGCAAGGTGTTAGAACATCAAAGACCAAATTTTCCAAAGCATTTAGACATGTTAGAAATGAGTAGTTTAATAAAAATGAAAACCTTAAATTTTTGGTAACTTAAAACCCCAAATTTATGTTTCCATTGTTTATTTCACTTCAATACCTTTCCAACGCAACAAAAATGGAATCGTTTCAAGTTCGGGAGCAAAAATTATGGCCTCTGGAAGATTGCTAATGACGCTTGCGCCACTGTTAGTGTACTTGCGCCCCTTTTTTGGTGCATTCATGCCTCTATGCAAAAAAACACAGTCAGAGTTACAGCTACATGCACAGAATGGTGTGTGCACCTCCTTTCCTGTAGGTGGCTAAAAAACACAAGATTTTTCAAAAATATCAAAATTTTATCAATTTGGTTCAATTTTTGGCAGCACTTCACCTCCTTTAATCTTACAAAGAGCAAAAAAACAAGAAAACCTAGCTAAACTAGTTAAGAAACATGATTTTTGCCATTTATAATAAAAATATTAGTGAAATTAAAAACTTGAACTAATCTAAAAACTTTGAAACTAATCTAGAAAGCTTTGAAACTGATCTAGAAAACTTTAAAACTAATCTAGAAAGCTTTGAAACTATCCTAGAAAGATTAAAACTAAGAAATAGTTAGAAACTAAAACAAAAAACTTCAAAGTGACTCCATTAATGGAGGATGGACATAAGTGTCCCACCGGGCGTGCCAAATGTGGTGCTATGGAAAGTTGCAAAAGCTATGGAATGAGGCTAAAGAACCTCAAAGCTTTGCTAACTCATCCATGCACCATAGGATTAGAGCTAAACAAGAGAAACTAACATGCAAGCATTATAAATTTGAAAAAAACATCAAAAAATAACATGTATACTACTCTCTACTCTATGAAAGCTTAATGAAAGTGAACCTAGTTAGATTCTAAGCAATCAAATTGTGTGTTGTTTACTCCATGAGGGTGAATGAATCTCACTAAATGGCTACATGGCCAAGTTTAGCTATTTCATTACTAACCTAACATGGGTATAAGATGAAGCTATTTTAATGGTGGATGACCCAAGATCAAATGCCTTATTAGCTTGGCTAATTCAAATGAGCTCTTAAGCTTTCTTAGGCTTGTTTTGGCTTTAGCTTATGTAAAGTTGTAGTTTGAATGGGTAGGCTTAGCCTTGTATTTATAGTTTTCCACTTGGGAGAGTTTGGAATTTGGGTGCATGTGGGACTAAAGCCCAAAAAGAAATTTTAGATTAGATTAGGATAAACATGATTTAGAATTAGTTAAGCTAAGATTAGGCTAGTTAAACTTGATTAGTAAGTGATTAGAGACTCATTGAGAGTTGGAGAGGGTCCTGGATAACCAATTGTGGTGATATATATCCTAAGAAGCCAATAGAAGTGGTCTAGAGAGAACTAGGGAGGTTCTGAATGGTCAAAAGGAGGAATGTTTAGCTAATAAGAGAGATATTAGCCAAATAAGCTGATTATAGGAGGAATACGACCGAAAGAGTGTCATAAATGGGCATCCGAGAATGGAGCGAAGTATGGGGATTTAACGAAGTGTCATTAATTGATTGGATTGGATGAAATGCTAAGTGTAAGCATATTTTAGGTGTCTACATTTTCCCCTCTTTGGAGTGGCGTAAGTGACGACACTTCAAAGAAAGTAGACAGCATAAACAAGTAGAAAATCTTGAAGGGATAGAAGAAAAATGAGAATAATGAAGGATGCCCCCTCGATTGGCGATGGGGTGATAGAAGAACTTGATCAACGATTGAAAAGATGACAGAAAGATAATAGAAGAAATGATAATGTGAAGAAGAAGAAAAGAAAGGGGATATAGAAGAAAAGGAGTATGAGAAAGGGGGAATGAGCTAACATCCATCTAGTGCCTTTTAAACAACTTTATTTTTCATCATATTGCTAGAGATCTTCATCATCGGTCCTTATTAAAAAGAATGAAAAAGTGTAGTATGACATGAAAAGCCATATACGAACAAATTTCCATTTCTAAAAACACCAACTCCATGCAACATACAAAATGTAATGCAATACAAGAAAGTAAAATATGTGTAACTCCATGCAACATACATAATGCAATGTAATACGAGAAAGTAAACAAGCTAACCTAACAGAGAAACATAATGTAATGTTTTTGTTATCAAGCTTCAATTCCAACCTATTCAAATTAATGACAAGGGTTAATGACGGTGCCCCAAGTAAGGATACATGCAAAGGGAAAATGGAGGACACTTTGGTCTAATGAAAAGCACTATGTGCACTACAAAATAGTACCAGGAAAATCATTATGCCCCCAGTATAGACAAAGTAAGCATCCTAAATTTTGTTGATGGAGGTAGATTAAGATGATCCACGATTCACACACATGAATAGGCGAGAACCAAAGAGCGACGTTTTGTAGGATGATTTTCAATTTTAGAAGTTTTCTTAAACATATTTGAATGTTTTGATTATTTTTGAAAGTTTTTTCAAACTATTTACGGGAATACGAGGAAGTGTGTATAAGGGCATAAGGCCACGTGTGTATGAGAGAGGTGAAGTTGCATAAATTCCCAAATGATTAGGTGGGAGTATTCAAAGGAAAACTCTTCATAGGTAGAAGTGGGACCCAAGGCCATTATGGATAGGTTCAACATGATGTTGAACGTAAACCAATGAAGTGCTGGGAAGAAGCAAGGATGCCCCCAAGGTAAGTTGGCCTAAAAGCACATGATAGAAAGGAAGGATAAGAAATTTTTTGGAAGGGGACAAATGTGTCCGCAAACATGGAAAACAAGTAATCTTATACACATGGATGTTCTAAACTAAGTATAACAATGATGTGAATGATATGAATGTAGCTTAGAAGCCTCGCGATGAAGAAGCGATTTGCCAAAGGTACAAATTGTGAGACAAAATACGGACTAGAGTAAGAGTTTGAACAAGTTCGAAATAAAGACACTTGGTAACATACTAATCTTGCCTAATCATAGAGATCCCAGTGTGTGCATATGGATTTTATTAGCTCTTGAATGGAATATTTAATAGACAACAAGTGAATACACCCTAGCCAATCTGTTGGGATGATTGATTGTGAAAGGTGATTTTCTGAATGGATGGTGAAAGGATAGTTGTACATTGCTCCGTTGCAGCCAAGCGTCCATAGCCCCGATGGAGATACATTTGATTCTAATCAAAACATTTCTCTACTTGCCGATCAGTGTTCATAGCCCTAATAGAGATTATTGGAAATACCCCAAGAGAGAGTAATATATCAATTTGATTTTGCTTTGTAGCTTTTAGCTTTTGATTTTTGATTGATTTTATTTCTTTTGATTTCTCAAAAATTATTTCAGCTCTCTTGCTTGACAAGGGGTTAAGAACCATAGATGACTTAATGGAAGGAGGTGGAAGTGATTGCGATGATGACATTGGCTAGTGTCAACAAATATGTCCAAAAGTTCTTTGCAACAAGTTCATTAGATGTTTGAATGTGATAAGATCTCCATGAGGTTAGTCACTCTTTAATTTACCAAGGTGATAAAAGACCAGGGTCAAAAGGATACCATAGAGATACATGTCACAAAATGTGTGCAAATAAGCTAACCAAAACATCACCAAAGGGATGAAAATGGTAGGGAGACTTGCGTAGAAAAATAGAAGGAAGAAAGAAACATCCATGTGTACACAATACCGATTGCAATGTTTGATCTTTGTAACTTTGATTTTTGTTGTGTTTTCTCAATTTTTTTTGTATTTTTGAATTGTTTTTATTTTAGATTTTTGACAGTTTTAAGAGGTTGGGGCTAACAAAGTCACTATGTGTGGTAAGATCAAACAATAATGTTTGCGACTTCCTTAATAGGGGAGACGAGGCACGTTTTTTTATAGAGAGTGATATTATCCCCGATCTCAATGATTGAGGTGAGTTCACACTCAATAAATGACTATGATTTGTCTGAAACATGGATTTCATATGCAAGAGCTTGAGTTCCCTATCTAAAGGTTTATGCACTTTGTGCCATACTTGATGGTTATGTTGATGTGCGTTCTTGAATCATGATTTATTTATAATTTTGAGATTGTTTTATTTGTTGGGATCTATAGAGCTCTTTACGGTTTGTATCCGAGCTTGATTACGAAATTGTTTGGGTTTCTTTTAAGCTAACATGTGACTTGTCCGATCCCGAGAAGGAGAAGAAAGTGAACATTTATGATTGATGATAGGAATGAGAGAAATTATGGTGGGATTACCCTGTTCATTGGTAGAAGGATTATGTGATTGATGAAAAGGATACGGTCCAAGGATTGAAGAAGATGGGCTCTTTGGGAGGTGAGCCATAGATAGAAGATGAAGGGATACTAGGATATGGCCCAAGAATAGAAGAAGAAGGGCTACTAGGATGTGACACATAGATAGAAGATGAAGGGATACTAGGATGTGGCCCAAGAATAGAAGAAGAAGGGCTACTAGGATGTGACCCATAGATGTAAGATGATGGACTACTAGGATGTGGCCCAAGAATAGAAGATGATGGAATACCCGGGGTGATCCATACATAGAAGATAAGGGGCTAGTTGGATGTGCCCCAAGAATAGAAGATAGTGGACTACTCAAAAATTTCCCTCAAATAACGAGAGGGAGGGCTACTAGAAGGTGACACACACCTAGAAGAAGATGAAGGGTTACTTGGTGTTGACCCCATAAGAGATTGTGATTGAGGAATTATGATAGAAAAGAGTGATTAGGTGATGAGAAGATAGGCCATGGATCAATGTAAGACCTAGGAGTTTCCTCACTTAATGAAGAATGTGAAGATGGAAGAATAAGAGGAGGATCAAGTTGCATGATTTGAGGCTCTTCCTCTATTTCTTGATAAAAGGAATCAACATTTTTCTTAGAATATTTGGGCGCATTGAAGTCTAAAGAGAATCCTTTCTCATAATCTTCTAAAGGAATATCTTCATGTGCCCCTATAAATTCCATGATTTTTTCTTCATTTTGAAAGAGGTCAATTAGTATGATTTGTTGATCGACCACCAGGGGTTGATTGGAAGAAAGAAGTTCACTTGGTGTGGAAGAATTAGAAGATGTTTGATGATGATTGATAGAAGAAGATGATGTGGTGGTCGAAGAAGATGTGTAGCTAGATGTCTCAAGAGTACAATAAGGTGGTTTGGACCTACCTATATTATGGTATGTCATCTGTAAACTAGTATGATTAAGTCTAATGTCCGGAGATGGCGACGCATGGGTCGATTCAGATGTTTGAATCGAAGGAATTTGAGTCACACGAATCTTCAAAGAAGGAAGAATTATTGGGGGTGATTGATGAAGAAGGTCTTGCGAAGAAGGGGAGGACCATGATTCAAGAATCGCATCAGATGAATAATAACAAGGGTCCTGTAAAGAAAGAGGGGAGCACGATTCCAGAATTGTATTAGATGTTTGCTTGGAGGGAGTTAGAGTCACACGTATCTTTAAAGGAATAAGACTTTATTGAGGTGACTGATAAAAGGGGTCCTACAAAGAAAGGGAGGACCGTGACATAGGATTCATATTAAAATATGATGAAGAGGTTCCTAGGAAGATAGGGAGGACCATGACATAGGATTCTAATTGGATCAATCTGAATAGTAGTATCTTGATTCATTTAATACTTGAATAAGCTACATTCATATCATTCACATCGTTCTTCTACTTCGTTGAACATCCATGTGTATAAGCTTACTTGTTTTCCATGTTTGCGGACATGTTTGTTCACTTCCACAAAACAATCTTCTCCTTCCTTTCTATCTTGTGCTTTTAGGCCAACTTACGCTGGGGAATCCTTGCTTCTTCCTAGTACTTCATTGGTTTACATTCACCATGGTCCTCCCTTTCATCCAATAGTAGTATCTTTATTCATTTACTATTGATTCAATTATCTTGATTATGACAAAAATTCATAAGCGATGCAACTTCAATTTACTAGATGGTGCAAAAATATGGAGTCATAAAGAAGGACCATCTTTCCAACTTCCAATGTCTTGTTCTTAATGTGCATATCATGTCTTTCCTTCATTCATGCCTCCTCAGTATTCTGGTTCCAACGTAAAATGGTGAACCTCTCATCTAACTATATTAGTTTATCAATGCACTCTTTAACAACATGTTCATCATCTAATCCACTTGCGCACATAATACGTAGGGATGGTAACATGAATTCAACTGGTAGTAATTATTTCATGCAAAACACCAACTGAAAAAGGTGTGGCCTTATTCAAACTTTTATAAGTGGTACTTTATGCCCGAAGTACAATTGACACTTTATCATCCTAATCTTTTCTTCCAACATCACATATTGTTTTCATGATCTATCCCAAAATATTGTTGAAAGCTTCAGAGTGTCGATATCTTGTGGGTGATAATGAGTAGTCTTATGGTGTGCCACCATAAAATCTTCCAATAGAATTCTGATTTTCTCATTCAAGAAATGAGTTCCTCTATCACTTGTCAAGCTTAATGGGAAGCCATACCTGCTAATAATATTTTCCTATAAGAATATTGTTGTTGTGGTTGTTGTAAAATATTTTGTAGGTGTTTCCTCTACCCATCATGTCAAATACTCTATGCAAGTAATAATGTAGCACATGCTAGTCCCACACATAGGTAGTGAAATAGGACCTACAAATTAATTACCCCACTTTTCAAAATGGCCTCGCACTTACAATAGGTCACAATGAAATTTCATCTCTATATATCCACGCTTTCCAAGACATTGACAATGATCACATGTTTTTAAATACTCCTTAATATCCTTATACAAGGTTTCCCACAAAATTTTAGCCATAAGGATCTTACACATGGTGGCATCACCATTTTAATTCCCTCCTACTATTCCACTATGAGCCTCATCATAAATGGTGTTATGCTCATTTTTAGAACACAATGATGTAAAACCTTGTCTCTTCAAATTTTGTACAAGTATCCTCCAATCAAGCGATAAGGCACTTTGCATGTATTACAAGTTTCTTATCCTCCAATGTCTTCATTCCTTCTAGTGCCATGATAGTACATAAAAACAACGTAATATCTTCCAAATATGCGGGCACATGGTTCAACCTAAATAGTTGTGCATCCGGAATAGTGTCTTCAATGCTTTGCGTTTCCTCGCTATAATTAATCCTTGATAAATGTTCGTGCCCGAATTTCTCTTTCCTAGTTTCAAAACAATTTTGAAGTCAAATTATTGAAATAGAAGTATCCATCTACGATACGCCCTTGCAAAATAAGCTTGTTGACTAAGTACTTGAGCATCATATAATCTATATAGAAGATAAACATTGTAGCCAATAAGTATTATATGAACTTATGCGGCACGTAAATCATGGAAAAATCCTTGTGCTCAATATTTGTGTAATTCTACTTGCAAAGTAAATAGGATGATCCATAATTCCTTCTCCAAGTTATGCCAATACTACGCTAATCGTCATGCCATATGCATCAACATGAACATGAAAGGGCTTATCCTGTGATGGAAAGCACAAAACAGGTGAAGTATTAAGCCTCTCCTTTAAGGTTTTGAATGTTTGTTGGTGTTGGTCACCCCAATAAAATTTTCCTTTAGCTTTCAATAATTCTTCCAAGGGTGCAGAAATATTTGCATATCCTTTGATGAACTTCCTATAGTACCTTGTTGTCCTAGAAATCCTCACACTTCACTTTGATTCATAGGCTCTTCCAAACCTAAAATGATAGCTATATTAGTTGGATCTAACAACAATCCTTCCTTACAAATCATGTGCCCAAGCAAGGTTCTAAAAATTGTAGCAAAGATGCAATTTTTAATGTTGAGATGATTCTCAACTACCTACACCTCTCAAACATAAGCCTTAGATTATCACAGTGATCCTTGAATAATTTGTATACTTTTCAATCATCCAAATACACTTGTAGGAACTTATGAATAAAATCCTAAAATACTTGCACAAATGTGTGAGAATATGGCCAACACGTTCTTTAATCACAAATGCATAATTGTATATTCAAAAATATCCGAATAAGTGGTGAAAGTGGTCTTCTCCTAATATTTTTTCATGATTCACACCTAGTGATAACTTGAAAAACCATCTATAAAAGAATACATCTTTTGCCTAGCTACTCCTTCAAGTATTTACTCTGTGAAAGGGGTGGGAAAGGGATATATGACACATGAAGCATTCAAATCTCTCTAGTCCACACAGATCCTAATCTTCCCATCCTTCTTCGATCACGATAACCATGGGGCTTATGCATTCGAGACTCTTCAATAGGCTCAATAATTCCATACTTGAGCATTTTGTCAATTTCTTCCTTTACCTTTACACGTAGATTATGATTCATCATATAAGAACTCTTCCTAAGCTGGGCATGTGCCTTCTTTGAGCTTTTATCTTCATCTCACCCAAAGAAGTATGCACACCTTTTAATTCATGGTAACCTCGTGGAAATATCCTAAAATTCGTGCAAGAGCTCAATAATCTTTGTTACTTCTTTCTCTTACCAAGTAATCACCAATAATGGCCTCTTTGGGCTCATCCTTAGTACCAATGTTAACCTTATTTGTCTTCATAGGAGCATGGTATGCACATGATTTCTCATCCACACCGTCCATTACCTCATGTGTGTCTACGTGGTATGGCTAACATCAAAATTATCAACTTCCTCATCATCAATAATATAGAACAATTTACCCTTATCTTTTTCTTTCCAAGCGCGACCCATATGGAATTCTTGTCTCCTCAAGATCAAGGCACACCTTAAGATCAGGTTCTCCAAATAGCTCTAGCATGAGTTCTTCTTCCTTCTCACTATCCCCCAATCTGATGTGCTTCATTATTTACAAAGTTTCATGGATTGGAGGCTTAGTAGAAAAGTAATCAAAAGTTTGAATCATACCTACAGTCATCTCTTTCCAGTTTGTAGTTTCCTTTTTAGCTCAGCATGGACATACCATACACAGGTGTATCCACACAATGTGGAGTAAAAATTATGTACCCAAAGGGATGGCAGTAAAGCCTCCTAACCTTGTGCCCATAGTCTCTCACAATTATGGATGTGATGTGAAGCCAGATTCTTACCATGAAATTCACATATGTGCATAGGTACATTGCTCTGAGTGAACCTAGTGGAAAAGGTGATTCTCACTTCTCGCCACTCTAAGAGGTTATCTCTATGTGTTTCCCACTAGTGAATTATTGTCCCATGTAAGTTATAGACCAACATGTTTCTTATATCTCCTTCATTCTGCCACTGAGTCTCCATAACACGTAGGAATGTATCAGGTTTCCCTTTACCAGTATATCTTGGTACCAAAGCTGAGCCTAAATGCCTCACCATGTGTGGCCTGATCATCCTTATAACTTGTACCTTAACTTTGATCCCGACCATTTCATACATTCCATAAGCCTATTTATCACAAGAAACACTATTAGTGTCACTTACCGACTACACGTCTTCCCACTGAAGAACATATTCTTTTGATGGTTCTAGATTCTTTGGATCATGAACCATCGTGCATGAATTAGATTAAGATATTTTTCACTTAAGGGCTCAACATAAGGCTCCACCTTATTTTCAAACAAAGGTATAATCAATCACTCGTCCTTTTCTAAAAAATGATGTTTCTCTTGTTAAAGTGCATATAAACATTGTTTGCATAACACTAGGGTTGTCCAAGTAATGCCGAAAGTTTTCTAATTTAGCAAGATCTAAAACCTCAAAGTATCTAGTAAAGTTTGCTCCCTAAATGATAATAGACGCATCCTTTAGCAGCCTAATAAGCATAGCCTTAGTTTTTCAGCATGTATAACACATTTGAAGATGGCTACAATGTTGACTTCCCATTTGATTCCATGCTTCCAAAGTGAGTACATTTATCTCAATGCCTTTATCTATAAAATATTGCTTATTAACCATCAATAACTACATCAAGTGTAATCTCCTTATCAAATTCATGGTCCCGAGGTAGTAGATTTGAATGAAGTATCTTCCTCTTGCACTCAAAGATAGTATACGTACCTTCTCTCAAAACCATTCCCATAGCAATGGGATTATCTTCTCCTAGAGCAACATCTTACACACCTCCTTTAGATCATCCGCGTCCTTTTATAGGATCTTAACATTATTTACATGCTCTCTTATACGTGATTTTTCTTTTAAGCATTTTATTTCACCCTACATATCCCTAATGACTCTCATAGTCTTTTGATAGACTTCCTTATAATATGCCACATCTGGATACTTAGCATATATCACTTCATACCCTATTATAATTGGCTTTACCTTAAGAGGATCGTGCACACGTGTTACCTCGGAACATGTTATAACCAACATGGGTTATAATTGGGTAAGTCATCTTCTTAGGAATCCATTGATAAACATTCACTCACTGCACCTTGATCATCCTGAAACCCTTGTAATTTTTTTTTTTTTTACTCATGTGCTCATATATTTCTAGGAAATCCTCCAACTTGTGTTACTTCCCCCATCATGAATAATCTATATTATGAGGTAAATCTCACTAATAATTATTAGGGATCCATAGGTGTAACAAGTACCTCAATCAAACTTGCCTCTACCATCACCGTGACGTCGATATCCTCCTCAGAATCCTCCATTCCTATTATCTTTTTTGTTTTGAACTTCAATATGTTGTCTTTCCTACTCCTTGGATACGTTTGCCATACTAGTATGGTGTAATCATGTATCAATAGCTTCATGGATGTGATCAATCAATTTGAAGTCAGCGGTGTCATGAGTATGGGACTTTAAAATATTACTATACATAGAAATTTTACATCTTAAAATAAACATGTGATCTTAAGCACATGTTACCTCCTAAGGTTGTGTCGTGATAACCGCAATAGAATGGATATATGACTAGGTGATGGGATACATAATACGGATAAGAAGAATGTATACAAGTGGCTAAAGAGACCAAGGGAATTGAATGTCCTTAACAAGAATTGTGGGAATCGATCATCTAAAGTAATGAGTTATTTCCTAACTTGGGTGGGTGAAATGGAGCGATCAAGGAGAATGGACACACGAAGGAGTATATCAATGTTAGTGTCACAAAACACCCTCTGAATTGGCTGCAGAATGTGGGGGAATTGTCTTGATTTTACCTCGTAGAAGTATCCAGATAAGGTCATGGAGGTGTGGCATGAAATTTTTGAATAAGACAAATGGGTGAATTGTGGGAACTAGTTGCGACTAGGTTGATTTTTCTAGAACTCGTAAGCATTGTCTACTTTAACGTTCAAAGCTGTCAACTGTGTGATGATAATGGGTGGAAGTGGGGTGGTCTAGAAAATAAGATATCTAAGGCCTTGGTCAACATATTCCAATTGTGGTGCTAGGTTTGGTTATGGCACCATTGGATTGCAAATGTAATCTCTTGGTTGTCTACACCTTGAATGGTCATAAAGGTGTGTGAACAATCAAAATGAAGAGGCAATCAAACTTGCAAAGTATACGTCAAAGGAAATGTTGATGTTTAAACCAAGATTAACTAAGAACATGTGGGGAATCGTATTACTTTCTATATAATTAATCTATGTGCTTAATTAACAAATGAAAGCAAGCAGATAACTTAAGACAAAGAAATAAATCTATCTATTTATTTTTTGTTATTTTTGATGATTTTGGATAGAGGGAATAAAAAAATAAAAGTTAACTAATCAATCTAATTTAATAATTTTGTATTTTATGTTTACTGGAAAATAAAAGAAATACACAAAAACAATTAAACTTCTTCTAATTAATTGAAATTGCTTCTACACTAAAATTAACATAAATAAACAAGCAAACAATCGGATGTGGTTATTTCCTTCGCATATTGGATCTAATCTATTATAATAAAAACAAAAATTTCCAATTTGTACTTGTGGATATGTAACTTCCTTTGTTATTACATCGAGTCATGGGAATAATGAAAAGCTTCTGAGAAGAAATTCTTCCCCTAAAGCTTCCCTAATAGAAACAACAAGATCTATTGAAGCTTACAAAAATGAAGGGAAATTATAACTAACACTAAAAAGGTGCATAAGATTCTTCCAAATGAAATTCCCTTGCAAACCCATATGGATAGGTAGGGAAGAAGAATTCAATAGAATATTTGTGTAAATAAAGAAAATATATAGTAATTTTATTCATCTTAATTAATGTACTCTAATAGATTATGGAATAAGATTTATTTAAGAAAACAAAAATTCAAGAATCTAAATGCATCCCCAACTTGGAAGTGTAGAAATGTGATAGTTCCAGTGTTGGTTTTGCTTTGTTGTCCCCTCAAATTATTTTCCAATTTTGTGTTCAAATGAGTCTAAGGAACTATGTTGGCTTGTGTGGAAGAAATGATGAAGAAGTGTTGGAACTAGAATGGCTTGTAAGAAATCGTAATAACGCATATAAGAGAATAACAAGGAAATAGAACTAAGCTTGCTTGTGTATTTCTTGGCAGGATTATGGGCAGCATAACATGCAATTCAAAACAATAATATCCAACCAATGCTCTAGGTAGAAGCTTGGATCTTATAGGGAAAAGGAAGAGAAATGGTCTAAGCCATTTGGTAGCCAAGAAATGTCACCTCTCTCATGGGAGTGGTAGTTCACTCACTAATAATAGTAAGTTAGGAGGGAAAGGATTACATGCATATAAAAATCTCAAAAATAACCAATTTAGATAAGAAACATGTGAGAAATATGATTGTGACACGTGCTCAAAATTACGCATTTGGAAAGTCTTGGTCAAATGTGCACATAATCATCAATCTGCGTAGAGTGGCGATTACACAACCATCGGGGTGGTTACGTGACTTAAAGCTATAAAGATAAAAAAAATATTGCAAGATGATAAAGAAAAGTGGGAAAAATGGAAATGGACATGTGAAGCATTTCTAGGCTAAAAATATATATTGTAAATGAGAAATTGGACTCGAACACCATTGGAAAGTTATTTATTCATCATTAGGGATTTTAAACTGCATTCGACATTATAATATGTGCAAAATTGTGTGCATAAATATTTCCCCCTTGGAGAATTATTTTAGCCATGAAGAGGCGTAAAACGTAGAGTCTGAGTATGAAACTCCCAAATGGGAGGGTTAGGAATTATACTTGATACATATGTGTGTTGAAATGACACCCATCAAAGCTTCTTGCTAACTGTAAGAAGTAAATGAGAATCAAGTGCATATATAATGTAAAATTGAAAAAACATGATAAAATAAAATGACAAGAGGACATAATATGTATTCGGGGATAGAAAGATACCTACACTAGTGCTCCATCCATAAAAATACACACTCTTGAAAATAGAGTTAAAACATGCTATATATAACCAAAATTACTATTTCTAGAAATCATTTTCACTCACCCACTTAGAGATTTTTGAGTTCTGGATCACTGTGATGGTTTCACACGTAAATACAGTCAAATTGAAGATCACTCAGACATGATGGCAGCCCAACCAACGGGAGGAGAAGCGGGCCTTGAATAGGTGAGTTATTTACATTTGTTTAATTAAACCTTAAAAAATGAAAATGTGAAAACCATAGCCTTGGGGAGATTTTCAACAATTTCTGATTAAAATGTTATTTAGGGACGCCACATGGGATGTGGCTTTTATTTTGTTAAAAAGGTGTTTATTTTTTCTTTTTTGAAGTTTTTGTTAGACAAGGGTGAAAAGGTGTAATAACCAACTATATTAATTAATGAATTATTATAAAGTAAAACATTATAACATACACAACATAATGTAGATCAAGAATTTCGTGCTTGTTACCTGTCCAAGTTAATGCACCAAACTAAACACAAAAACCCTGAAAAACCTCAATGAAATAGATACCTGATGAAGATGTAGACGGATGAGGAAGTCGATGTAGATAAGACGGGCGCACACGAGCAATTCGCACAATAGATCCGAGTAACTGTCTGCAGGGAAATCGGCGTCGACTGTGTAGAATCGGCGGCGACTGATTTGATCGGCGGCCCAGGACCGATCTCAGCGGCGATCGACGGATCGACGCCGATTGGATAAGATCGATGTCAATCGAAAGGCAGGACCATCGACCAATCGAGGACTGTGGGGCGATGAGATTCGGGGATCGGAAGGTGAATGTAGTCTGTAGGATGTGCCGAAGATGGAGAGACGCTGGAACAGAGTCACCAGATGATAGATAATGGTGTATGGTGTTGATATGATACGGGCAGAGTAACGGTGCTCCTCTCAGGGATTGATTAGGACAGGATCTGCCCTAACTGAGACAATTGATGCTAAGAAGATCTCTCTTTCTCACTCTCTGTTCGTGCGTAAGTGCTTCCTTTCACTCGTTCGTCTCTTTTTCGGTCTCTTCGCTCTGTTCGGTCCCTAGAACTGAGTTCTGGGCTTGCTTTTATAATCGGCGCCGCTCCTAGAAAATCGGCGCCGACTATATGGGTCGGCGCCGATCGCGGAAAAGACTCCCGAGGTGCCTTAATTGATTGATTCGAGAAAGAAAAGGCTTATCCGACTACGGGAAAATATCCCGCTTAGGGAAGATTAAGAATAGATGTGGTACATGGGTAAAATAAATTTGGGGTAGATAAGTGATTAAGATGCATGGGAAGAAGCGTAATTAAATATTTAATTATTTAATTACCCATGGGCAAGAATGTGATGGGATGAATTAAATTTAGAGTAGGTGATTAAATCACATAATTGGAAAACTATCCCAAGGGGATAGTTGGTGATGTAAACGTGCCCCAGGTTACCTAGGCAAGTAAACGGATGAGAAGGACACTAAATTGGGTAACCAATTTTAGGTGTCTACATTTTGCCCCTTTTTGTCAAGTAACTTGCGATAAGCAAGGTTATGAGACAAAAACATGGAGATGGAAGAAGAGAAGAATTTGTGGTGATGTGATCCCCCTCAAACTAGGGATGGGATGGATGATAGAACAGACGATCCCGAGTTTGAAAGAGGTAGATGAAAAATGCAGGATGCCCCAGTCGGATAGCTGGAGTAGAACTGATCATTGAGGACGCATAAAAATAAACACAAGGGCAGCAACCTAAGGAACTCACATTGGTAGGGAAAACTAGCCGGTCTCCTCATGAGACGACGTTAGTGTCTACAGACCCATGAGTGTAAGGAGAACTGCAAAATAGTCAGCATCTAAAGAGAGACACATTGGTAGGGACAACTAGACGGTCTATAAGTGGGGCGACGTTAGTGCCTACAGACCGCGTAACTCTAAGCGGCTAAACAAAAAGCGAGTGCTCCACGCAAAGGGAACAAACTCGAAATAGATGATGATATCGAAAATATGTGCCGAAAGACAACATGTAGCGCACAATAATGATCAGATAGACCAGCCAAGCATCAACACTATGGCAAAGAGATTAGCAGATGGAAGCAAACGACGTGGAGAAGCGATACCGCAATCCACGGGCAAAAATGAGTATAAATCGATAGACTGATAGATGATGATATAGACATAGACTGATAGATGATGAATAGACGTGATTGGATAGATATAGACTGATAGAGGATAGAAATAGATGTGATTAGATAGATTGAAATGTGGATAAAATAGATGTGATTGGATAGATATAAACTGATAGATGATAGATGTGATGTGGATAGAATTTTGATTGATATGTGGATAAAATTTTGATGAAAAAGAGAGATAGATAGATGTAATGTAACTTGGATGCACAAGTTTTTAGATGTTTTGATGGATAGATGGATAGATGTAGCGTAATTGTGATGGATAAAGATATAGACTGATAGAGGATAAAATAGATGTGATTGGATAGATATAGACTGATAGATGATAGAAATAGATGTGATTAGATAGATCGATATGTGGATATAACTTTGATAGATGGATGTGATGCAACTTGGATGCACATGTGTTGGATGTTTGGATTAGATATGGATAGATATAATGTACCTTGGACGTACATTGTGATGGATAGATTTAGATATAGATAGATGCAATGTACCTTGGATGTACATTTTGATGGATAGATAGATGGATGTGTTTGATATATGGATGAGATATAGGTAGATGCAATGAGAAATGAATACAGATAGAATGTTTGGATAGATAAGATGAATTTAGATAGAAGATAAATTGTGATTGAATTAACATGCGAAATGTCAATTTAACAGGATGCAAGAGCCAAAGATGAAAGCAGAAACAACCGTGACTTAGAAGAGAAGATACTCGGAGAAGAAGAAAAATGATAAGTTGGACTTCCAACCGACCATAGATAGAATCCAGAAAGAAAACCAAAAGACCAAGCATATAAGGCCCTATATAAGATTAAAATAAATCTGACACTAACTAGTCGCAAACCAGATCTAGGATAGAAACGGAAAGAAAAGTAAGTATCTTGTCGGAACCTACAAGGGACAGAATACATGTCCATGATAGGAAAATAGGATTCTCCATATGATCGACAAAAGGTCTAAAATCTCAGCTTCATGATTTGGACAGAAAAGCAAACTGATCAATGTGGGAAGTTTGCTTGATATGGAAAGACTGATCGATGCGGGAAGTCTTTCAGTGATGCTAACAAGTGTATAAACTGACTGGAAGGCTGATTGATTACAAGAAGCCTTGAATATTTCTTTGAGAAACAGCCGTCCTTCAAGGGAGCGGTCTGTATTTTGAAATTTGTATGATAGCCATCCTTCGAGGGTATGGTCTATTTGCTTTTTGATTCACTTGACAATGTATGGATAGCTGTCCTTCGAGGGATCAGTCTATCTTTTTGGATAGCATCTTTTTTTTTTTTTTTTTTTTTGAAACTCTTTGGAAGAAGCTGAGTTTAGACCTAGATAGATCAGATGAAGGGGAGGAGAACATGGAAGAACATGTACTCATGCCCCGAGCAGATCCGATTAAGATAAGTACTTGGGACAGATGAAGTGGTGATTAAGGTATTCCTACCATGAGGAGGAACATATCCAAAAGAAACGTGCAATGAGTAGAGCCGCGATACTCATATTTAAGGTAAACGAGGCAATAGGCGGAGAACCACACAATTTCAAATCACCACGAAAGTAGATGACTGGTTATTAGGACAGATGGAAGATCTGAGTTGCGACTAGATTTGTGTAAGAGAGATTTTAACAATAGAAGGGCCGTAAATGCAAGGCATTAAGAGGTTCTGCTTCAGGGATACCATCCATGGAAGACAAACGATAAGCCCCAGACCCATATTTATGAGTGATAATGTAGGGACCCATCCAGTTGGGAGCAAACTTACCACGTTGACTCCTTTCGAGTGTAGTGACATTTTGATTTTCCTTAAGAACAAGGTCACCAATTTTGAAGTCACGGTGTTGCACATGCTTGTTGTAAGCACGCTTGACACGCTCGAGATAGACTTGATGATGCTCAAGAGCGTTGAGACGCCGCTCATCTAATAATTCAAGTTGAGCTAGACGATTTTGACGATAATCCTCATCAGAGACAAATTCTCTGAGAGAAACACGGAGAGATGGGATTTGGACCTCCAAAGGAAGGACGGCCTGCACCCATGTACGAGAGAGAGAGGGAGTAGCACCAAAGTAGGGAGCACGAATGCTAGTCCGATAAGCCCAGAGAGCGAAAGGGATATGTAGATGCCAATCCCTACCAGCTCGACTAGTTACCTTTGCGAGGATATTACGCAAAGTTTTATTGGAAGCTTCGGCCTGACCATTAGCTTGAGGATAGTATGGAGAAGAGAAACTGAGCTTGATATTGAAAGCGTTGCAGAGATTTTGCAAATCGACGTTCTTGAAGGATTTACCATTATCTGTGATGAGCTTGTGTGGAACGCCAAAGCGACAAATGATGTGTTGATAGACAAAATCAACTATGGGTTTAGCCTTTGTTGAAGAAAGAGGGATAGCTTCTACCCACTTAGTAAAGTACTCAGTGGCAGTAATGATAGAATGATGACGCTGTGAAGAACGGGGATTGATGAGACCAATAAGATCAAGGCCCCATTGTGAAAAAGGCCACAAATCCGCCGCAGGTTGCAAAGCCTGACTAGGGACGTGCGTGAGATTGGAATGTTGCTGACACTTGACGCATTTCTTAGTGTATTCACAACAATCTTGATTAAGAGAAGGCCAATAATATCCCAAACGTAAGATGCGCTTAGCCACAGCTAAACCACTAAAATGTCCACCACAGATACCGTCATGGACCTCCTGAATAGCTTTAGATGATTCATGGGTTTTGAGGCATCGAAGCAAAATACCATCAAAGCCGCGTTTGTAAAGAATCCCGCCTAGGATAGAATAGCGATTAGCGCGTTGGACAAAAGACCTTCTACCATTGGAAGTCAGATCTGGAGGAAGCACCGAATGAGATAGATAATCAACTATCTGTTGATACCACTCATCCCAGTATGGGGTGGCAATGCATTGATCGAAGTTAGCTGTTGAAGATAAGATGGTTGATCTAATCGTTGCACAGCCACATAAAGACGCGAGTCTTCAGTAAAAGGCGGGATAAGGGATGCTAATGAGGCCATGGTATCCGCGAATCGATTTGCAGTACGAGGAATGGATTGGATGGTGAACTTATCGAAAGATTGGAGTTGGGCAAGAACAATGTCGCGATATTTTTGAAGGATATCATTCTTGCATTGATAGACACCCGTGACCTGATTAACGATGAGTTCAGAATCACCAAAGATGTCAATATGACGAGCGCCGAGATTAATGGCATTTTGAAGTCCTAAGACAAGAGCTTCGTACTCAGCCATATTATTGGTGCACTCAAAGTTCAATTTGTGTGCGACTGGGATAGGCGTACCCCAAGGAGGAATCATCACGAAACCCGCACCTCCCCCTTGCTGGCATTTGGATCCATCAAAGAAGAGCTTTACTTTAAATGGAGATAGACCAAAATCGATTTGTTGAATAAATTCATCGGGGAATTGAGCAAGGGGGTCTTGAGTGTCCGGAAGAGGAGCACTAGCTAGTTGATCTGCAATAACCTGACCCTTGATAGCCTTTTGCGGGATAAACTCGAGGTCAAATTCTGTCATGAGCATAAGCCAACGAGTGATGCGATCATTGTGATAAGGCTTTGCATGAATTGTCTTGAGGGGATTGACATTTGTGACGATGTAAGTTTTGTGATTAAGAAGATAATGACGAAGCTTAGAAGTTGCAAAGAAGAGAGCGCAACATAGTTTTTCAGCCCCGGAGTAACGTGTCTCATACTCATGGAGGGTGCGACTGATGTAATAGACAGCTTGTTCTTTACCACAAGTGTCCCGATCGAAATCATGGCTCCCAGAGCATGGTCCATCACCAGAGATATAAAGATAGAAAGGCTCCCCCTCGCGTGGAGGTGTAAGCACGGGTGGAGAAAGAAGATAAGCTTTGAGATCATCAAAGGCCTTTTGGCAATGCTCATCCCATTTGAAATGAACATTCTTACGGAGAAGATGGTGAAAAGGTTGACAACGGTCCGACAATTGGGAGATAAAACGACGCACCGATTGAAGACGTCCTTGGAGACTGCGGAGTTGCTTTAAGTTAGACGGGGGAGGCATCTCAAGGATGGCTTTTATTTTTGCGGGGTCCACTTCAATACCCCTGATGGAAATGATAAACCCTAAAAGTTTACCAGTGAGGACGCCAAACACGCATTTAGATGGATTTAGACGAAGACAAAAGCGGATAAGCCTCTCAAAGAGAGGTGTGCGGATGAAAAGATGCTCCCGACGACGTTTGGATTTGCCGAGGAGATCGTCAACGTAATCCTCTACAGTTTTGTGTAAAAGATCATGGAAGATGTAGGTCATTGCTCGTTGATAAGTTGCTCCGGCGTTCTTAAGACCGAAGGGCATGACACGATAGCAAAAGGTCCCCCAAGGAGTTATGAAGGAAGTCTTATGCTGGTCTTCTGGTGCGATGAGGATTTGATTATATCCAGAGAAACCATCCATAAGAGAAAGCATTTCATGACCCGCATTAAATCTACGAGTTGGTCGATATTAGGAAGAGGAAAATCATCCTTTGGACAGGCCAGATTAAGATCCCGGAAGTCGGTACAAATTCGAATCTTCCCAGTAGCCTTAGTTACTGGTACTACATTGGACACCCATTGCGGATAATCGATGGGTTGGATGAAGTTAGCCGAGAGCAAGCGCTGTAATTCTTCTTTAACAAGAAGGGCTACTCTAGGGTGCATTTTACGTAATTTTTGCTTGACTGGTTTGATGTTGGGAAGGGTAACGATATTGTGGACTACAATATCGGGATCGAGTCCTGGCATATCCTCGTATGACCAAGCAAAGGCTTGACGATGTTTGGAAAGAAAAGTAGTAAAGTCCCCTAATTCTTGTGGATCAAGGGATTGGCCGACCTTAATGATGCGAGGGTCTTCAGGAGTCCCTATATTAAGGTCGATAGTGGCCTCGTTGAGAAGGGTAGACGTGTCAGAAGGAATGGTTTTGGGAAGATATGAATCCTCTGCCCCTAGATAGGTGAGGACAGAGTCGTCATCCGCACAGTGGATAGTGTTGATAGTAGGAGAGTCGTCTCCAACTATCTCAGGGAAGATTAATGGTATAGAAGCAGACCGATTGTTAGTCTCATAGACTAAAGGTCCCAAGGAAATGGTATTGATCAAAAAAAAAAAAAAAGTTAGGTGGGATGGAAATGTCATCGTCCACATCAAGTGATGCTTCGGATTTGGTGGGGGAAGATGGTTCTTCAGTAGGAAGAGGCTCATCAAGAATAGTGACAGTGGCTTTTGAAATGGGTTTAAATCCCAAACCAAACTTTTGGTGTGGCATGAGAGTAGGAATGGATTTGAGGTCATGTATACCTTGTTCATATTTTCCAAGGCCAAAACCTTTCCACGCGCATCGATATAGATAAGTTTTTGCAAACGTGGGATTCTGTAGATAATCAAACCCTGTTAGGTAAGGTTTGGCTCTAGGAGGAGAATCCGGACAATAATGAGGTGTATCAAGACCACCGTAGATGAAATTGGTCTGTTGATTGGGCAAACCAATGGTAACGATGCGACCGAGACCTGATTGATATTCAGGTTGCTTGTCGGGTCTACCATACTCATTAGGTTTGAGATGGGCATCGAAAGAAAAGAGAGGAAGCTCTCCTAGTGAGAAACGCTGCAATGTCTCTTCCAGATTTCGCAAATCTGGTAGTTTGGTTGCAGGTATGGAAGAAGATGAAGCCCCATCTGGAGAAGATGCATTTTCTTTTAAAGGGGCAGACCTTGTGGTCATGTCGCATTGCGCAGAAGGAAAAGGATCTCCTGGATGGGTGTAGATTTTGCCCTCATATTGATATTTTAGGCATCGATGGAGGGTGGATGGGACACAATGCATTGCGCGAACCCAGGAGCGTCCAAGGATCATGTTATAGTGGAATTTTCCTTCGACAATATAGAAGAGTTCATGGAGCAGCTTTTTACCTACTCGGATGGGTAAGACCACAGTTCCTAGAGTGACTGCTAGCTGATCGTTAAATGATCGAAGGGCGAAAGGCGGAGGTGACACCACATTCTTAGGTAACTTAAGTTGTTCGAATGTGTGGGAAGAGATGACGTTGAGAGCAGCTCCACTATCGATCATAACACGTTTTAAGGCAGTGTTATTGACTTGGACTGTGATGAAGAGAGGAGCCTCCAAATCCTCTGAAGAAAGATGAGGAATTTCTGAATCCTCAAAAGAAATGGCGGTCGATGGACCATTCAATCCAACAACCCACTGAAGGGGGGCTCATCGAATTTATCTGCGATGCGACGCAGACATCGATTAGAGCCTCGGCGATGTTGTGGAGAGGATTGGATGAGGTCAAAAAGAGACATTTTGACCGGAGCTTGGGTGAGTTGCTTCATGACACTCTCCTCAACGGATACGGGAACTTGAGTCCGAGGTGCAGCACGAATGGAGACCTTGGGTCGTGGGGCTGATGAGGAAGGAGACACGCCTTCAGGGGCTGCAGAAATGACAACCCGTGGTCTAGATGTTGGAGATGAAGATGGGTTATGATAATGTTGGGTTCTAGTGGCGATATGGATTGTGTCAATTTGGGAAGGAGGGAGATCAAGTGGAGTGGAACCACTAGAGGTCTGAATGGATGGTTGAGGTTCGGATGAGGCTAGGGTAACAGGAGGTACTTGTTCCTCCTCCAACAAGAGGTCACTTTCTTCCAGAAGGTTCTTGACAACGGCTTGAAGAGCTTTACATCCTTCAGTGTCATGACCTGGAGTACGGTGGTAAGTTTAAATCGATCGAGTTAAACCAGGTAGGTTTCACTCCTTTGGGGTTATAAGGCTTAATCGGAGGAAGGGTTATGGCTGAAGATTGGATAAGTTGATGAAGGATTTCGGTGTAGAATCCGGTAGACGAAGATGAGGATAGAGATAATGGAGATGGTTCTTTTACCTTAACCGACTGCCGGGGTAAAAGAACTTGCATGTTAGGTTTAACAGTTTTATTAGGGATCCTCTTATTTGTTTGGACATTCGGAGGAGCAGTCTTGGGTGCTTGGGATGGGAGTAAATGAGACATGATTGTCTTTGGTGGAGGAGGAGTCCCTAAGATAGATTTTGAGGAGGATGGAGATGCGATAATTTTTGCGGTTTTTGGAGACAAAGGGGGTTGCTTAGTCGGATTTACGGATGATTTAGATAATGTCGGTTTGGAAGAGGAAGAAGCTCCCAAAATAGGTGAATTTGGAGGAAGATAGGGTGTCTTGATTTTTGGTAACGAAGATGAGGATTTTGATAGAAGAAGTGGCATCTTTTTGGTAGGTAAGTCTACTTTTAGGGATGTTGATGAAGAAGAAGATGATGACTTTGATAGGTGTGTAGAAGAAGATGCCTTCTCAAATGGGCAAATCTAATCGCTTATGAGGCGTGAGAGAGATTTTTGTGGAAGAACACCGAGAGTTTTGATGGTCCGAAATATGGGCTTCCCCTTTTCAGGGATGGTGACAACTTCAACGTCATAAGGTGATTGTAACCTTTTTGGAGGAAGCAAATGGGGAGATATTGATGGTATAATGTTAGATTTTGGTTGTCGCGGTTTAGGTTGAGGAATCGAGTGTGCAGGTGTTGGTGTTACTTCTTTTGATTTTTCCTGAATAGGTGAAGTAGTATTAGTGATGGAAGAAGTAAGTGATGAAGAAGTTCCTTGCGAAGGGACCACTTTTGGTGTAGTGATCATGGGTGGAACTACTATAGGAAAAGAGATAGGAAGAGTCAAAGTTGAGGACACTTTCGCCGAAGTCGGCACGATTATAGGGATGTTTATCAAGGGCATAGTTGTAGCCGGAATGGGAGCAACAGAAGTAGATGTGTCTGAAGTGGAAACTCGAAGGGATGTAATTGCCTCGAGCATTGAAAGGATGTCTGATGATGAGACAGATGAGGAAGACACTGTCTCGGGTATGGATGGGAGATCGGACAAAGGAGCGGAGAGAGATGACTCCGTGTTTAGCAATGTAGGAATATCCAAAGATGGGTTATCTGAGGATGGAGGAATTCCAGTGATTGGTGAAATGGAAGAGGGTTCTGATTCGATTGCTGCGTTTGTAGATGATGTGGTTTTGAATGGATTCTTCAAAGAGAAATGAAGTTGATAGTGTGGGTGTTTGGTTTTTGAGATTCTGAAGAATTATGATTTGGGGCATGATTGGGGAAGGGTTGTTTGAAAACGTCCAGCGCTTGATTTGGGGGAGCATTTGGGTTATCCAGAATAAGCTCGCCTTTATCAATGAATTTTTGGACAAGATTTTTGAAAGTCTGACATCGTTCGATGTCATGACCCTTGGTTCTATGATAGTGGCAAAAATCGTTTTCTCTGTACCACAAAGGACGTTCTCGACTTTCATCAATATCTCTAATGGGTGGAAGTTCGATCATGCGAACTTCCAACATTTTTCCTAAGATGGAGGCATATGATTCCCCCAATGGAGCGAAGGATCGAGATGATGAAGCCCCTTTTCGAGCAGATGAAGGGTCTCTTCGTGGTGGTTGATTAGGAGTACTATCGGTTCTCGATGTTTTTAATACGATAGCATTGGTGGACCCTTGATTCTTATCTTTAGGAGGAAAAGAATTTGGTTTGGTGAACCGAGAGAAATCGGGTTTAGATTTGGAGCGAAGTTTTAGTTTTCCTTGTTCAATGGCACGAGATTCGAGTTTGCGTGCCATTGTGAAGGCTTCTTCGAAGGTGTGGAAAGTTTGGATTCTTAACGTGGAAGAAATGTGACTAGCGCAAGATCGGGTGAACAGCTCGATCTGTTGTGATTGAGGAAGAGAGAAGGACAATTGGTTGATTATCCCTCTCCAACGAGCGACAAAGTCTGCAATAGACTCATCGTCAAATTGGCGAATGTTGTAAAGATCTGTGATTGAGATCTTATGGGCAATATTTATTGAGAAGTTCTCAACAAACATTTGGGCCAATTGAGAGAAAGAAAATAATGAATGTTGAGGAATATTATTGTACCAGTCCAAAGCGGGACCCGCTAGAGACATAGGAAAGGTACGGAGCATGAGCTCCTGATCTTGGACAATGAGGTAGCAAGCATGTTTGAATGCTCGCAGATGTTGTTGGGGGTCTTCCCGACTATGAAATTTTGAGAATTTGGGAAGTTCCCATTGGGGAGGATAAGGCTTAAAAGCCACCGAAGGATGAATGGGTTCATTGCATACTTCTTCAAAGGAGTATGAAGGGCGGGCTCCTTTTGTGGAGGCTTCCAAGTCTGCAATTTTCTTGAAGAGAAATTGAACCACATCCGATTGGGGAGGAGGTACATTGGTTTGTCCTACATGAGAAGCAAGTAGTGGGTGTGGTTGAGGTGTCAATGGGGGATTCATCTGTTGTTGGATAGGATTATAAGAGGAATAACCAGGTGTTCTGGGTGACACCGGGTGGGGTATTTGTTGTGCAGCTTGCGTATAGGCAGGCTGCGAGATAATAAGTGGTTGAGCAAATAAAGGTTGGGTGACGGATGGAGCCTGTGATTGGTGGACTCCTATGTTGGTTGATTGGATCGGGATAGATTGAGGAATATGAGTGTTAGTTGGATTGGTCATGTTGGGGAACAAGACCTGAAAGGGGCCTTCTATTGCTGAATTAGGTATCAAGGGTGCCGATACTAGAGGATGGGCGAATGTCACAGTAGCTGGAATATTGGAAGAAAGACCCCCTAGAGGACGAGAAGTAGGAGCCAACTGCCTATTCGGAGGGGGTTGGCTCATGAAGAGGTATTGACCTTGAGAAACGATAGAGGCATAAGCGAATTGGCAATGTGCGGATGTGCAGACGAATTTACTATAGCAAGGGCAGAAGACCTCTCAGAAATGGGTTGTGGAATAGTCGAGGTAGCTGCAGTGTTAGGGATAGGTAAGACTAATTGAGAATTAGTCGACATGGTAGGTGGAAGAGAAAAGGGAGGCATAGGGGCCTCACCCTTCTCCGTGGCTCGAGGCAAGAGAGATGGTGCAAACTGCTCTAAAGAGGCCTGGGATGATCCGCGAGGATAATTGTACACTTGTCGGATTGGTGGGTCTTGGTCAGATATTTGGATCGACTTGTGTACTAGATAGTCCATGAGGGCTACCGGATTGCGATCAAGGAGAGCCTGAAATTCAGGATCCCCGCGAGGAATAGACTCTGAGTCAGAAGATATTTCTGATGGACTAGGAGAAGCCGGACGTGATGGGATTGTTTTGGCTTGATGGAAAGGATTATACGACCATGAGGGGGAACCCACTAACAGTGGTCCCGAGGAAGATTGGAGGGGTGCCGAAACATCCACGCTGGTGGTGATTTCGGAGGAAGAAGGAACCTGTTGGGCCATTTTCCTAGATTGTGAACGGGTGATAGCCGTCATAAACAAGCAAGAAAGAAGATTGTCTTAACTAATGCACAAATAGTTCAAGCAGCGCAAGTGATTATCTCCTTTAAATTTTGATGCTTTTAAGAAATGAAAATGTTAGGGAAGGCTTTTTAGAACAGGAACTACTCAGATAGCCAAACTAGGGATGGTTTGGGTAATGTTTGGTGAGGAGTCCCGAAGGCACTTCAGTAAAAGACCGGTACGTGGCTTGATATAGGGGCCTACCCCCGCACTTCACACACCGCTGCGATAAGGGAGTCGGGTGCTTTGCCAATATATACCAAAATCTTTCGTGAATTTATAGCGCGGCCCGAGTACCGCGTAGGCTCTTCCTCTTGGATATCACTTCCAAGTAGGCGAGGCCAGGGAAGGAGTTTTGTTTAGATGCTTTATACCTAGTGATTTTGGCTTTGTGTGCAAGGGTGAAAAATAAAAATCAAATAGTGTCACTACCGATTTTGATCAATTTTCCAACCTAATTAACACTAGATGACAAAGCATGCAGCAATGAAAAAGAAAGGGTTCTTTTTAAGCACTTAAAACGAAATGTTTGATTTCGATGAAGACAATTCAAACAAGTTCTTTCCCAAATGCGATTAGGTTCTTTTTAAGCACCAAAAACTGAAGTGTTTGGATGTGATAAACAACCAACAAAGAAAACCTAAAAAGGAGAAAACACCGAAAAAGAGGAATACCTGTAGTTTTAGCTCTCCAAGGTGTGTGGACTTCAAAAAGCGCGTTGTTGAGCTCTTCCCCTCGAACAATCCCACGAACAAGCAAAGTGCTCCGCAAGAAAGGATCAAGCAAACAACAAACAAGATCCGGAAAGATACATCCAGATAATGGCGAAACGAAAAATTTCTATTTTAAGAAAATAGAAAAATTTCAAGATAATGACTTCGCCTAAAAGCAAGATTGAAATGATGAACAGAAATGTTCAAATAGGACTGATAGAAATCAGTGAAGAAAAGGAACAAAGTTCAAAACTAGAAAAGAGATGAACTTACCAATAAGGGACTTTGGTTCATGTCCCACCGGGCGTGCCAGAATGTAGATCAAGAATTTCGTGCTTGTTACCTGTCCAAGTTAATGCACCAAACTAAACACAAAAACCCTGAAAAACCTCAATGAAATAGATACCTGATGAAGATGTAGACGGATGAGGAAGTCGATGTAGATAAGACGGGCGCACACGAGCAATTCGCACAATAGATCCGAGTAACCTCGTGACCTTTACCCGTCTGCAGGGAAATCAGCGGCGCCGATCGTAGAATCGGGCGCGACCGATTTGATCGGGCGGCGACATCGACCGATCGGGGCGGCGATCGGGACGATCGACGCCGACTGGATAAGATCAGTGTCAACTGAAGGCAGACTGACCAATCAGGGACTGTGCGATGAGATTCGGGGATCGGAAGGTGAATGTAGTCTGTAGGATGTGCCGAAGATGGAGAGACGCTGGAACAGAGTCACCAGATGATAGATAATGGTGTATGGTGTTGATATGATACGGGCAGAGTAACGGTGCTCCTCTCAGGGATTGATTAGGACAGGATCTGCCCTAACTGAGACAATTGATGCTAAGAAGATCTCTCTTTCTCACTCTCTGTTCGTGCGTAAGTGCTTCCTTTCACTCGTTCGTCTCTTTTTCGGTCTCTTCGCTCTTTTCGGTCCCTAGAACTGAGTTCTGGGCTTGCTTTTATAATCGGCGCCGCTCCTAGAAAATCGGCGCCGACCATATGGGTCGGCGCCGATCGCGGAAAAGACTCCCGAGGTGCCTTAATTGATTGATTCGAGAAAGAAAAGGCTTATCCGACTACGGGAAAATATCCCGCTTAGGGAAGATTAAGAATAGATGTGGTACATGGGTAAAATAAATTTGGGGTAGATAAGTGATTAAGATGCATGGGAAGAAGCGTAATTAAATATTTAATTATTTAATTACCCATGGGCAAGATGTGATGGGATGAATTAAATTTAGAGTAGGTGATTAAATCACAAATTGGAAAACTATCCCAAGGGGATAGTTGGTGATGTAAACGTGCCCTAGGTTACCTAGGCAAGTAAACGGATGAGAAGGGACACTAAATTGGGTAACCAATTTTAGGTGTCTACACATAAATAAATTAAATAAAACACATTGTACACATAACACAACATGTAATGTGGAAAACCCTAAATGGGTAAAAACCACATAATAAATCCACTATCGAGAAAATTTTACAATTACCAGTCCAATAACTCCCTCCTCACTTCTACTCCATGTTTTTACCAGGATTAACCTTCATATTCCACACACTAGAATATTATTTTATAGATTGATTTGAATTCAATTCAATATATCTTGAATATGACCTAAGGTCATATTTAAATAACCCAAAGGGTTATAACCTTATTAAGTGACGGGGCACACCTCCCCAATTTAATTAGTTGATTAATTAAATTAACCAACCCCTAATATAAAGTTTATATTTAAATAATATGAATATAGTTTATTCTATATTATTTAAATATAAACTATATATTATGATGCACTTAATATTATAGTTCTAACATTCCCTTAATAGTAAGTGGGATCCATATGCCAACATTGCCTATTTGTACAACAAAATTTACAAATCCATAAAACTTAAAGGGTTAGGCTACTGAGATGTATTTGTGAGACTAAATATTACCAATTCTTGTGGAAATATTCTTATACTATGTCTCTAGGATCCTTTTATAACACAAGAACATCCTTTACAAACAAATGCACATTGGATCGTATTTTTCTGTAAAATTTTAGATCATACAAGATATTTTACAATTATTTTAAACCAGAGTAGAAGTATAGAGGAGAAGAAGTCAATCAACCTGCTGACCATTAAGATTTGGCATTACCATGCACATTCCCCCTCAATGGAAACTCTGAAAGGCCAAACATTTCACGGAACTTGTAGAACTTCGCAACACACAATGACTTTGTGAACAAGTTAGCAACTTGATCTTCATTCAGAGGAAAGATTGGAGATCTATACAAATGTTGAGAACCTTCTCGTGAATAAAGTGCATATGTATCTTGATATGCTTCATTCTTTGATGTTGAACTGGATTCTTAGTGAGATCAATACAACTCTGGCTATCACACAGAAGAGGAGTACTTCCTTTAACTTCCATGTGCATCTCTTCTAACAGCCTCTTCAGCCACATGGCTTCTTTTTCTGCTTCCATTGCACTTTTATATTCTTCCTCAGTAGAAGAAATGGAAACTGTTGGCTACTTTTTACTGCTCCAAGTAATGGCACCTACACCTAACTAGAATATATATCAAGTTTTAGATTTACAATCTATCATTCACCCCCAGGGTAATTTTGATAACATGCATCAGATTATTCAGTCCCAAGCAAGTAGATTGATTCAAGGCCCAAAATCATGTTTTTCGGGGTCCCCTCGGCCTTTTTCTAACTCTCCCATCCAAGAAGGAATCCCAACAGGTTGATAAAATGGAAGAAATGCAAAAAATAAGGTTGCAAGACTGTGTTAAGGCATTTCGGTTCTGAAGGGTTTGGGTCGTACTGAGGTTCGTTGTACTAAGCTTGGAGGCTGGAAAAATGAAGAAAATCAGCTAAGTCCTAGTCCAGGCGGTCTATGGGACAGTTGGGACATTGGGACACGTGGGACGGAAAAATCGAATCGGCCGAAAGAGGGAAAAAATTGCCTAAGTCTTCATTTCACGCGGTTTGGGACAGTTAGGACAAAGGTACGCGCGGGACGCGGATCGGCCGGTTTGGCGCAAGTTAGTCCACTTCGGGCGGTTTAGGGATATTTCTCCCAAACGGTCTGGGACATCCAGGCCAAAAGTACGCAGAGGACATGAACCGGCTGATTCGGCTGAAATAAGAGACTTTCGTCTGAGACAGTTTGGGACATCCGGGCCAAAAGTACACGAGGGACGCGAAAAGCCGAAAAGAGCCAAAGAATCAAATCTCGCCACATGTCTTCACCTCAAACAGGAAAAAGGAAGCCCGAATTTCGGGTGGTTCAGAGATATTTGTCCTAGGCAGTTTGGGACAGCTGGGCCAAAGGTATGTGAGGGACACATGGGACGTGAAAAGCCGAAAGAGCCACCAACGAATCAAATCTCGCCACGTGTCTTCACCTCATCGGCCCGGCGGGAAAATTTTAAAAAAATTTCCAAAGGAAAAAAAAAAAGGGAAATGGTCAAGAAGGGCCCGCATCCAATGAAATTGTGCCATGTGGCACTTGAGTGGTGGAGCGGGGAGAAATGGGAAAATTTTCCCAAAGTGAAAAATACCAAATTTTCGAAGGACAAAGTGCGCCCCTCAGGCCCGAGCCAATAAAATAGTGCCATGTGTCCAAGTGGCAAGAAATTAAGGAAGGGCCCAAAAGAAATTTTCAAAGGATGAGCCCACGGATGAATCAGAGCCTGACACGTGTCATCCAAGTGGCAGAGCACGGAAAAAATTCAAATATTTTCCCGCTGATCCGTTTTGGCCTGTTTTTGCCCTAAATCTTCAGATCGCCATAACTTTCGATCCAGAGCTCGGATTTTCACGTTCTTTATATCAATGGAAAGCTGGTGAAATTCTCTACATGATTCTAGGGTCAATCTTGCATTTTGGTTTAGTTTGGAGAGATAAAATCAAGAAACATCTCTGGTGCGTGGTAATGGCCAGAACTGACGTTTCAACAACCAGTTTTAATGCAAAATGGGTCGCATTCTTCTCCAGCACGGCCAAAAATGTCAGGGCATGGGTCTGTAAGGACACCCATGCTATTTTAATGCATCTGCATTCAATGAGGAATGGCTCCCATGTTTTTTCACATTTTCTCTCTCCTCGGCTCGACCCATGCATTGTAAAAAGCCAGATTTGGCTCATTTTTTAAAAAGGTGGTTCATCTTTTCAGCTCTGCCCTCCCTTCTTTTCTTCTCCAGGGTTGAAAATGGAGTTCGAACCTCCTCCCCTACTCTGTAATGGTGTTTTTTCCTTTTACCATTAAAATGATGTTCTGTGTAAACTTTTGAAGCAACAAAAACGTGTTTCGTGATGCATCTGTCCATCCTTGCTCGTTCTTTGCTTGTCTTTCTTCTTGCCTCTCTTCATTGAAAGTATTTGTGCATGTTTTAATACTCATTACAGGTTTGGAGCTATGTTCATGGAGTTTTGGGACATTTTCTGTGTGAAATCTATCCTTGGGCCTGTGATGCATCTGTCCATCCTTCCCATTGCTCACCTCTCCTTGTTCCATGGCAGTTTTGATAGATGTTCAACATTTTCCTTCTCTGGTGTATCACCATTTTAGTGTAGGCTCTATTTTTCCCTTTTCTCTCTCTCTCTGTCTCCTTGGCATGGTTAGATTAGGATTAGATTAGCTTGCCTGCACTGGAATAGCTTATGGCAGGTAGTTTAGGAATAGGAACTAGCCTTCTCTGGAGATTCCTTTCTCATTTTTGCAAGTCCCACACTTGGAGAAAGGATTCCATGTTGTGCAATCACACTGGATGCTAGTATGATCAAACTAGAAATCTGATCAACATCCAGGGGTGCTGTGATTTTGCACTAATAGTTTGGCACGCCCGGTGGGACCTTAGAGGTCTTCCACTTCATCTTTTGCGTAGGTTGGTGTGTTCCTGTGAAGATTTCAGCCTTTGGAGGCACTTGCAAACACATCTAGCGACTCCATCTGATCAACAACCCATTTCTGAAGTTGCAGACCTATTTTTCATCCATTCCCATCCATCCTTCTTTCCATCCCTTTCATTCTTTTCCATTCCATGAAGTTGTGCAATCATGACTTCATTTCCATCATGGAATTCACATTTTCAACAACAGCAGCAATGTTTCCCACCTCCAACATGTTTTTTAAATCCTCCAAATCAGCATTTTGAACAAATTCAAAATCAGCATGCATACCCATATGAGCAGCAATGCCAAAATCATTTTGGCTATGGAGCTTTCCAAGAGCAAGAGTATGCATATAATGAAGACAATCAGATGCAAGATGCTGGTCTGTTGGAGAAAATCCAAAAGATGGAGGTAAAGATGGTGCAGTCCAGAGAAACAACTCAAATGAGAGCTTTCAGAATTGGTTACAGGACTCCTTGTCCATGGGGAGGCCCTTTTCCAAGACACTTCAGCCCTCAGGAGAAGCTGGACTTCATGATGAAGATGTTGCCCCAACTTGCACAATGGACAACAGAAATAGAGGCCTATACACTTGTTGTTGAACAACCTTGTCAATGGGTAAGTTCTACACCATCATCTGGTTTTTCTCTTCCCATTACTCAAGCAACATCATCTCATTTGGAATTGCAAATTCTAAACTCCCCATCTGTTGTCCCAAATGTTGATCCCATGTCTCCACCTCTCAGTCTTCCACCACACCTCAATTCTTCTTTCCTTTTTCCTTCCAAACAGTCATCCCCTCCACAAGAGCTAAAAGAAATACGCTCTCCCCCAAAGAAACAAGAGGTTTCATCTCCTCTACCACCACAAAAAATTGCCAAATCAATTGAGTTACAACCCATCCCTCCTCTTGCATTCCCAATTCCATGTGGGGAAGAAGAAATTGCAAAAATCAGCCATGAAGGACAGCAAGAAGAGGAGCCCAAAATAAAAGAAATGACAGACAACTTGAGGGTTTGGGCTGCCAAATTTGGGATGACAAAGATCCCCTTGATGGTTAAACCTACAGAAGAGGCTAAGGTTGAACAAATGGTGGTTAAGACTGATTTTGTGGCAGCAGAAGAAGAGCAAAAAGAAGAAGCAGATCAGCAGTCAGTTTGCTCAGAAAGTAGTGTCCATGTTGGCACTCTATTTGAAGGGAATGCTGATTCAATTCAAGTTGCACAATCAGCCATAAAGGAAGAAAGCTCAGAAGAAGATCTTGCAGTCCCAACTTGTCCTCTAGAGCAAGCAGATTGAAGAGTTTGACTTGAAAACTTCATGCTAGAGGAAGAGTTCTATCAAGAGCAAGATTGTCTTCAAGTAGTAGAGAAAGGAGAAGCTGCTCCAGATCCAAAAGAAGAGGAGCACATTCTAGTTGTGGAGGAGAAAATTGCAGATCCAAGGGCTTTGAGCACAAAGCAGGCTACAGGAGAACCTTCAGTTCTTCTTTCTACTTCACCTCTCTCAAGTTCTAGTACTGAAGAGGAGTTTGATCTCTCAAACTCAATGTTGGAGGGTGAAAGAAACCATGGTGGTCAAGTTACAGATCAAGAAGACACCATGGAGGAAGTGGAGCATTTGCAGCAGGACAGCCATGAGGCAGTTTATCTGTCAGATTTGGAGGACTGTTTTGATGGAGAAGAGCCGGTTGAGTTTCCACCATTCTCTCTTTCATCATCCACATTCCAAACACTTGAGTCTGCTGTCATGAAGGAGAACATTCATTTGCAGCAGCCTGCATCTTATAGCAGCTCTTTGGAACCAAGATTGGAAGATTTTAATCTTTCATGTCCTTCATTAGAGGAAGAGAAAGGGCACAAAGATTCTACCATTGCTTCCACACCATCCATTCAAGAAGGTCTACAAGAAGACTCCATTTTTGGAGTTGAAAATCAGAGCTATGGGCATATCAAATGGACCATACCTTGCCCAATCAGGTATTTGGCTTTATTGGAGCCAAAGGAGAAGTCACAACCAGTCATGCTTGCTTCTGAGCATGAGGGTGAGCTACAAAGTACCAAGGATCAGCTGTCATACCTCTTCAATCCAAATGCAGAGCAACTAAAAGAGGTATTGAATTTTCCTTCAGCTGATACCTTGATGATTTGGGTGGAAGACCAACTTCTTGTTGATTTTCCATCCATCCAATCAGCCATGTTCAATGCCAAATCAATTGCATGGCTGCCACTTTTGAGAAAGGGAAGCTATTTCTCACAACCAATTGCAGGGTTTGTTTAGCTTGCCTTTGCTTCCAGTTAGAGTAGAGTAGGTAGGTTTGCTTTTAGTAGAAGAAGTGCTTGTGCACACTCTGCATGTTCCATTTGGAGCATGTATGATTTTCAGTTCTGTACATAGTTTTTGTGGTGCTGGTTTTGCTCTTGCATAGTCCATTTCAGTGGCATTTTGGTGAGAATGACTCCATTTCAGTGGGTTTCCAAGTGGCTCAGAGAGGAGGTTTTCAAAGTTCAGATCAGTTTCCAGGTTATAACTCATGACTCCATGCCCAATGGATGCTTCAGGAAACTGGTAACTTCATCCAAGCAGGCAGATGACCCCGCTGAGTCGCCAAATTGTTATCCAAAATTCACCCCCAGGTAATTTTGATAACATGCATCAGATTATTCAGTCCCGAGCAAGTAGATTGATTCAAGGCCCAAAATCATGTTTTTGGGTCCCCTCGGCCTTTTTCTAACTCTCCCATCCAAGAAGGAATCCCAACAGGTTGATAAAATGGAAGAAATGCAAAAAATAAGGTTGCAAGACTGTGTTAAGGCATTTCGGTCCAAGGGTTCTGGGTCAGATCGAGGTTCGTTGTCAGTACAAGCTTGGGGGCTGGAAAAATGAAGAAAATCAGCTAAGTCCTAGTCCAGCGGTCAGCACATGGACAGCTTGGGATGTTGGGACACGTGGGACGTGAAAAGCTGAATCGGCCGAAAGAGGAAAAAAATTTCCTAAGTCTTTGTTTCTCGCGGTTTGGGACAATTGGGACAAAAGGTACGCGCGGACTTGGATCGGTCGGTTTGGCGCAAGTCAGTCCATTTCGGGCGGTTCAGGATATTTTTCCCAAACGGTATGGGACATCCAGGCCAAAAGTATGTAGAGGACACAAACCGGCCTGATTTGGCCAAAATAGGAGACTTTCATCTGAGACAGTTTGGGACATCCAGGCCAAAAGTACGCGAGGGATGCGAAAAGCCGAAAGAGCCGCCAACGAATGGAATCTCGCACATGTCTTCACCTCAAATAGGAACAAGGAAGCCCATTTCGGGTGGTTGAGAGATATTTTCCAGTGCAGTTTGGGACAGCCAGCGGGCCAAAGGTACGAGGACGCGTGGGGCGAAAAGCCGAAAGAGCCGCCAACGAATCAAATCTCGCCACATGTCTTCACCTCATTAAGCCCGTGGGAAAATTTTAAAAAAAAATCCAAAGGCAAAAAAAAAAGGGAAATGGAAGGGGGAAGGGCCCGCATCCAATGAAATTATGCCATGTGGCACTGGCACTGAGTGAGTGGTGGAGCGGGGAGAAATGGGAAAATTTTCCCAAAGTGAAAAATACCAAATTTTCGAAGGACAAAGTGCGCCCTCGTGCCCGAGCCAATAAAATAGTGCCACGTGTCCAAGTGGTAAGAAATTCAAGAAGGGCCCAAAATAAATTTTCAAAGGATGAGCCCATGCAGATGAATCGATCCCAACACGTGTCATCCAGTGGCAGAGTGAAGCGGAAAAATTCAAATATTTTCCCGCCGATCCGTTTTGGCCTGTTTTTGCCCTAAATCTTCAGATCGCCATAACTTTTGATCCAGAGCTTGGATTTTCACATTCTTTATATCAATGGAAAGCTGGTGAAATTCTCTACACGATTCTAGGTCAATCTTGCATTTTGGTTTATTTTGGAGAGATAAAATCAAGAAACGTCTCTGGCGCATGGTAATGGCCAGAACTGACGTTTCAACAACCAGTTTTAATGCAAAATGGGTCGCATTCTTCTCCAAAGATGGCAAAAAATGTCGGGCATGGGTCTGTAAGGATGCCCATGCTGTTTTAATGCATCTGCATTTAATGAGGAATGGCTCCCATGTTTTTTCATGTTTTCTCTCTCCTGGGCTCGACCCATGCATTGTAAAAAGCCAGATTTGGCTCATTTTTTAAAAAGGTGGTTCATCTTTTCAGCTCTGCCCTCCCTTCTTTTCTTCTCCAGGGTTGAAAATGGAGTTTGAACCTCCTCCCCTACTCTGTAATGGCATTTTTTCCTTTTACCATTAAAATGATGTTCTGTGCAAACTTCTGAAGCAACAAAAACATGTTTTGTGATGCATTTGTCCATCCTTGCTCATTCTTTTGCTTGTCTTTCTTCTTGCCTCTCTTCATTGAAAGTATTTGTGCATGTTTTAATACTCATTACAGGTTTGGAGCTGTGTTCATGGAGTTTTGGGACATTTTTTGTGTGAAATATATCCTTGGGCCTGTGATGCATCTGTCCATCCTTCCCATTGCTCACCTCTCCTTGTTCCATGGCAGTTTTGATAGATGTTCAACATTTTCCTTCTCTGGTGTATCACCATTTTAGTGTAGGCTCTATTTTTCCCTTTTCTCTCTCTCTCTCTGTCTCCTTGGCATGGTTAGATTAGGATTAGATTAGCTTGCCTGCACTGGAATAGCTTGTGGCAGGTAGTTTAGGAATAGGAACCAACCTTCTCTGGAGATTCCTTTCTCATTTTTGCAAGTCCCACACTTGGAGAAAGGATTCCATGTTGTGCAATCACACTGGATGCTAGCATGATCAAACTAGAAATCTGATCAACATAAATATAGCCATGCCTAAAAATGATGCAATAATCCTAAATCTGTCATCTCAAAATATTGCATTAACTTTCCTTTAATTTTCATAATTAAAGTGTTAGAATTACTAGTGATAAGTAAATCATCAACATACAATACAATAGAATTTTCTTCAATTTTAACAAATAAATCATTGTTAGATGCACAATTAGAAAAACCAATTTCATTGAAAAACTATTAATTTTAGAATACCAAGCTCTAGGAGCTTGTTTCAAACCATACAAAGATTTTTTTAATTTACAAACATACATTTCTTTTCTTGGTTCTTCAAAGCCTTTAGGTTGGGTCATATAAATTTCTTCTTATAAATCACCATTCAAAAAATTATTTTTTACATCCATTTGATGGATTTCCCAACCATATTGAGTAGCTAAGGCAATAAAAATCCTTATTGTGCTCATTTTTGCAATTGGTGCAAAATTTTATACGTAGTCAATACCAAGTTTTGAGTAAACCCTCGAGCTATAAGATGGGATTTTAATTTATCTATACAAATCACCTACTTTATATTTGATATTTTATATCCATCTAGATCTTACTATACTTAATTTTTAGGAGGAGGAACTAATTTCCATGTTTTATTTTTAATCAAAGTAGTATATTCAGATTTCATAGAATCTAACCATTTTTTTCAAAAGAAGATTCTTTGAAATATTGGGGTTCAGAGTTCATACAAAGTCATCAAAACATGATATGTATGATGACTCCTGGTCATTTTCTGAAGGCTTTCAGGATTACATTCTTGAATAATAGACTCAACCCATATAGTTATTTTAGTTACAGAGGAACTAGGAACAATCTCATTTTCAACTATAGGTTCAACACTAGTTTCTTTATCACATACATTATTTTCACAATTTTCAAATTCATTTTCATTTTCATTAGAAACATCATAAATAACAGAAGATGATGAAGAAGAGGATCAAAAATATTTTTCTAAAACTTTAACATTCTTGTTTTCTATAACTTCTCTTTTGATGGATCAAATATCCTAATAACTTTAGTTTTTATACCATATCCTACAAAGATACAAGGAAAAGAGATTTGATCAAGCTTCTTCTGTTTTGATTTCACAATGAAGAGGGAGGATGGGCTACTAAAGATTCTCAAATGAGATATAATTGGTTTTCGGTTTGACCACTTTTCCAAAGGATTTAAATTTACTAAGGCTTTAGTGGGAACTTTTTTTAAGATATGAATAGCAATGTTCATAGCTTCTACCCAAAGGAACTCAGGAACTTGATCAGAATGCATCATGGTCCTATCCATTTCTAGGTTTCTTATCCTTACTAGGAGGTTTAAAATTTTGCTTTGTGTGTTTTTTTAATATAAAGGTTTTACCTTTTGATTTCTGAGCGAGAAGTGCCTATGTGGCATTCTCCTTAGAATCAAAATTTGACATTACTTGTTCTTCCTACATAAGAAGAGAACTCAGGGTTTACAAATATGGATTGTCTTATTCTATTTGATCTTTATCTAGAATTCAAAATTGAAATGAAATTTCTAAATTTTTCATGAATATTCAATTGAATAATAAAATAAAGCAATTTATTTTGAATCAAATTAATGCCACATCAATCTAACTGTGACTTAATATTTTTTATTTTTGTTAAATAATTAGTTACTTTTTCATCTCCTTCATGGGATTTGTCATAAGCTATAAAATCAATTTAATAATTTTTGATAAATGTGTGCCTTTGTGCATCGAATCTAATTGAGCCGAGGCTTCACTAGGACTCTCTTGATTTCCGGTATGAAGTAGAAAATCATCTTGTACGCTTGCAAGATAATGTAAATCACTTCTTGTACTTTATGTTGATATGTGGCGACATTATTAGAAGTTGTATGTCTTCTAGTAGGATCTCTCTCAGTCCCATTTACAACTGCCCACAATTTTTGAGTCATGAATTCTACTTTCAATCGAATCTTCCAAATGTTGTAGTTTTTTCCATTTAAAATCTAAGATTTATCAATCGAAATTTGATTAGACACCATTTTTACATAATATATAGATAAAAATCTATTAACAAATAAGGATTAAAATAATATTTATAAAGAAATTCCCCCGTCGTATTTTAATCCTCGTAATCGATCATGATCAATTTACACCAAAAATGAGGTCTTGTAAATTGAATAGTCTATACACAAATACGTTAGAATGATATCAAAAAATAAATTGAAATGTAAGTGATTTTTTTAGTTTTGTAACAAAATAACGATGAGAAATTTTTTTGTTGTATAGATTATATCATAGAAACAATAATTTTACTATTTTTACAAAAATGATTTATAATTTGTCTATATATTTTTTTGAAAAATAAAATAAAATTATTTAAATATAATTTCTAAAAAGAATATATACATATATATATATATTTGGAGCTCTTGCTCCTTTAGGTTTTCTTGTCAACTCGCGAGCCATATTACTATCAAATCGGCAAGCCATTATATCCTGAATGTTAATGAAAACCATATAACCCTATCAAACCGAATGTCAATGTTTATTATAACAAAACATCTATTATCAATGTCAACCATATATATTATACCAAAACCACATTGCAATGTTAGCTATGCAAGAAACCCACGGCTGATCCGCTTAAACAATAGTCGAGTCGTTCACTATGCCCACGAAGGGCTATCAAAAAAAGGGGTGGTGTGACCTAATTCACACCATTGTATTACCATGGGGAGGATTTTAAAGCCTTACTCATATTTTCTCTATCCCCATGTGGGACTAAACCCATGACAAAAGGAGGTGGGGTTGTAGGAGGTAGAGGGGCCCGTAGGATGCATGACGGGTATGGGTGAGAGATTATAAAGGTGATCGGGCGTGCCAAGTTGTACATGGCTAGGAGGGGTGCGGTATGGAGGGGGCTGCCCAAATATTAGTATATAAAATTTTTAATATATGGTTTTTGTTTATATATGTGGTCGGTTGAATAGGTTTAGGATTATATAATTTATATAAACCATATAATATATATATATATATATATATATAATATTTGAGTATATATATGTATAAAAAAATTATACATATATATTTAAATTGTATTTTTATAAAATACAAAGATTTTATTAAAAACACACAACTATTATAGTTTGAATTAAACTATATGAGCAAAAGAATTACGATCCCTATTCAAGACATGAATAAGGGTTTCCTAAAAAATATATTACAAGGGATAAAGAATTTTATTGACCAATGAAAAAATATAGAAACCTATTTTCTTGAGTGTTGTCTCCCCCGTAAACTCAAATTTTACTCTGGATTTTTACTTCCCCTTTTGAATTTTCTCAAATCCTTGTAAACTATATAAAAATATTTCAAATATTTACAACCCTTACCTTATTTTCCAGAGCCTAGGTAATTCCCAAAGTTGAATTCTTTTCACGTAGTTGAAAATTCCAAAATACCTTTTCACCTATGTAATATTCATCCAACCAACCAACTACGCGGAATGGGAAGGGGGTTAAATAATATTTCAAATAGTTTAACTACCTTCCCAACCATTACAACCTTAGGTTACATTAGGATTAAATTTAATTTATTAATCCCACTCTGATACCATGTTAGGATGAGGGGTGAAAAGGTGTAATAACCAACTATATTAATTAATGAATTATTATAAAGTAAAACATTATAACATACACAACATAAATAAATTAAATAAAACACATTGTACACATAACACAACATGTAACGTGGAAAACCCCTAAATGGGTAAAAACCACGAAATAAATCCACTATCGAGAAAATTTTACAATTACCAGTCCAGTAAATCCCTCCTCACTTCCACCATCTCTGCAAGACAATAATCTTTTTGGAGACAAAAATCTAGAGCAAGATTGCTTAAAGAAGGTGATAATAACACTAAATTATTTCACATGACAACACTAAAACACATGGCCCACAATATAATTTCAAAATTCACAAGGAAAAACATAGCTACAACGTCGAATCCAAACCGCATCAAAGAGGAAGTTGTCAAGTTTTACAAGAATCTTTAAAATGATGCTCCCTCCTTGTCTCATGAAGATGCAAACATTGTTAGATTTTATTCTATATAATCTTGTGGATCCTGATGAATTCAACACTCTCTCTAATTGAACTACCATGGAAGAGCTTCAAAATTTAGTTTTCTATGGAGGGAAACAAATCCCTAGGCTGGATGGTTTCTATGCTTTCTTCTATAAAAATGCTAGGATATTTGTGTTGATGACCTCCTTAAAGAAACCAATAATTTTTTAGGACAAGAAGGCTTCTAAAATAAATCAATAATATTTTCATTTTTCTTTTTCCTAAAAAAAGGTAGTTAAAAATTTTGAGCATTTCAGGCCTATAAGCTTACTAATGTCCTCTATATTATTTTTACTAAAATCCTTAATTCAAGGATTTAACCAACGCCCCCCGCATCATTTCCAGTCAGCAGGGGGATTTGTAAAAGGAAGGCTTATTCAAGATGGAGTTGTCATGGTTCATGAAACCATACACTCAATGGAAAAAAGTAAGAATGTGTGAATGGTCTTAAATATGGATATGAACAAATCATTTGACAGAGTGTCATGGTTATTCCTTGATAAAATCATGGAGAAATTTGGTTTTGATGTCCATTTTAGAAAAATCATTTGGACATGTATCTCTTCTCCTAGATTCTCGGTTATTGTTAATGGAATCCTTGTGGGGTTATTTCGAAGAAGTTGAGGCATATGTCAAGGTGATCCTATTTCTCCCATCCTATTCATTATCATGGTAGATAGCCTTAGTCGCACCATAACAAGAGTATTTTCCCTAGGATTTCTAAATGGCTTTAAGCCTACGTCTTTGGAGATTGCGGTCTCCCATCAACAATTTTCTAATGACACTATCCTTCATCTTCTTTCTTCCATTATTGAATCCAACACTATGAAGCATATCCTTCAACTCTATGAAAAGGCCTCAAAGCATAACAAAATAATTTCGATAAAATCTCTCTCTACGACTTCAACACTTCTCCAACCAGAAAAAGAAAAATATTGCAAATCCTTGGTTGTGAAAATAATTCTTTTCCTACCACTTACCTTGGTCTTCCTCTTGGTACTAACAAGGTTCATATGAGTGTTTGGAATTCTTTCCTTGATATATTTCAAATAAATCTTATTAGATGAAAAGAACTACCCTTTCTAGTGCCGGAAATTCCTTCTTATCAAAAACATGCTTCAAAACCTTCCATTTTATATCATGTCTCTCTTCTTTATTCCAAAAAATATTGTTGATAAAACTGAAATAATTTAGAAAAAATTCTATGGATGGGAAAAAAATAGAAAAATAAAATACACTTGGTTGCATGAGATAAATCCCTGCAACAACAAGAAATTAGGAGGTGTTGGCATCAAAAAATTAGAACTATGAATACCTTGCACTTGTTTCTAAAATGGGATGGAGACTAATCAAGGAGGAACATCCTTGGGAAGACCTTATTAAAGAAAATATCTAAATCAAGGTAATGTTTAGGATTTCTTCAATAATGATAGTCACCCCAATTGTTTAAACTTATGGAGAATTTTGGTCAACATCATAAAAAAGATTGCTTTAGGTGAAAAATGGATCCTTAGATCTTGGGAAAAAATAAATTATTGGAAAGACAGATGGACTGATTTTAGTAATCTATGTAACAATGGACAATGTGACTAGCTTAAAAGCAGCCTTACTATAGCATTGGGACAAAAAGTCAGCAACTATATTCAGAATATAAAAGGTAGGCGCATTGGAGAGATCTTGATTCTATTCTCCTTGATCAAAAGGAACTTCTAGTGGACCTTCAAAACATTCTTAGGTATATTGCCATTAGTCAAATTCAGGCCAAAGATGAATTTACTTGGGCTCACTATTTTGATGGAAACTATACGGTGAGATTAGGATACCAATTATATGCTAATGAACCTATTAGTAACTTTTTTTGGAGAAAGATCTGGTTCAAAGAAATCACCCCAAAAATAAACCAATTCCTTTGGTTTGTCCTGAATAAAAGTATCCTCAAAATTGATAATCTTATCAAAAGGGGATCTACCATGCCAAATAGATGTTACCACTATAAAAAGGACAATGAAATAATACATCATCTCCTTATTTATTATCCATTGTGAGTGCTCTTTGGAATCTCATCTTTAATAGGTTTGGTTTTATTTGGTCTTTCCTAGAGGAGATTACTCAAGCTTGGATTTAGTGGTAGCCTCCATTCAAACATGCTTTAATTCGTAGACTCTAGAGGACCATCTTCCCTTATACTATATCGATAATATGGAAGGTCCGCAAATCTCTTCTCTTTAGAGATGCTAACAAAACTATAAAAAGCATTCTGAATGAAATTACAATGGTAGCTAAAGAAAACATCTAGAATTTCAAGCCCCCCAATAAAGCTCAATATCCTCAAGATGAGAAGAGGCACTTAAAGGCTTGGAATATCAATACTCATCAAGTTTTAGTTCCCCTTCCCAGCATTGATAGATCTCTTGTTCAGTGGATTCCCCTGCAGATGGTCAACATAAGATAAACTTTGATGGTACCACTAAAGGCAACCTTAGAGCAAAGCAGGTGGTGGAGGTCTTATCAAAAATCACAAATGTCATCTAATAGTTGCATATGTTGGTCCCATGGGGAAGAAATCCAATCACTATTTGGAGGCCCTGAAAGCTCTTTGGGGAATCAGAATTGCTAGGACCCTCAAAGTGGACAACCTTATGGTGGAAGGAGATTCTATAAATATCATCAAAAATATTTCTAGAATCCAAACTCCAAGCAAGACCATTAGAGACTTTATTAATGAAGCCTCTAACCTTTACAAAGGCCTTAATATTATGTTCCAACATGTGTATAGGGAGGGTAACAAATCCACGTATGCACTAGCCAATGTAGGGGTTCACATTAATAACTATTGTGAGTGGTATGATATCAAGGACACCCCTTACGAATTTTATCTCATCATAAAAAATGAAGCCAATGCACATCCCATCATTACTCCATAAGTGCCGGTTTCTACATGTGTGGAACTCTCCACCTAGGATTTTGATGCAAATCAAATTCATTGGGTTTTATTTCCTCCACACCTTAAATTTTGAGTGTTTTTTTCATTTCAAACAGGCTTAGAGAAAGGTGTCATGTTTCATCACGAAGCAACTCAACACTTAGGCTTCGGATTGCGTCAGAGGCCTACTGCCGGTGTCTCGAGATCAAATTCCCTATGTCACTATATTCATTCATGATGGGATGAGCTTCCCTCATATTTGAGCCTGTATTTGACCCTCGGTGGCGGAAAACGTGGAACTCTAGGAAACCCTCAACATTTGGGGTTTCAAATATTTTATTCAAAGGATTAAGAGACATGACTAGCACATCTCCCTTCAATTTGTGGAAAATTGGAAGGATAGAAACATCAAGTTCAAAGGAATAGACTTTAGCATATATGAACAATTCATCTCCTTCATCACTGGTTTAAGCATGGAGGGAAATAAGTTTTTCCGCAACAAGTTTGATAAAGAGGTAGAGGAAAGGTTGTTCCTCAATGATGGTGAAAGCATTGAAATAACATGTGAAGGCATCCTCTATGCCTCTATCCCACAACCCTTTGACAAATTTTCTTACATGATGATCCACTACATTACACTTGAAGGTAGGTTTTCAACTCTCCCTCTACATCATTTAGTTCTACTCAACCACTTCAGGTGTGAAGCAAAGGTTAGTCTATCATATTATATTATGCACTCCTTAGAAAAATATGTTTTGGAGGTCCAAGGCCATAAGAGGGTAATTCCACTCCATCAAGGGGTCATTTTTCTTATTCACTAGTTCATTCTAGATGTTGTGGCCAATGACCAAAACCCCTCATTAACTCCTCCACCTCCTTAATAGCCCCTGCATCCGCAGCAAGAATCCCCTTTTCCGCTACCCATCACTTTGAACCTCCTCCCAAACAGATTCTTAGAAGCGGAAAAAGGATAAGGAGTTATTTTTTGAAGAAAGCCCTCCAGAATTCAGCCTTGTAAGCCCTTGTGACCATATTACCCCCTCTCGTGTTAGAAAAATTCAAGCTGCAAGCTGAAACTTTGAAAACCATTGAAGGAAATGTTGAATTTCACCTCAATTATGGTAAAAATAACTCATAATTTGATTCTATTTCCATCCTTAAAGAGGAAGTAAACACTGTTTCTACTCATATCAGATCTCTTGAAGAAAATCATAAAAACTAATTAGCCATTCACAGATCTGTCCTCGATCTTCTTTAGGTTCACATTCATAAAATATGTGATATAGGTGGCATCCCTCCCTCACTTGGAAGAATGGAAGGATCACTAAGAAGTTCAAAGCATCCAACTAGGACCCTAATATTGGAAATAATGAACCTCTATCAGGCACTTAGGATTTCTCTTAAGGTTTATAATAAGTCTACGATTTAGTGCCTCTGTATTTGTGATTCACTATGCGGTTGTTGTGGTGTTTTTGTCAAGCTTTTTTTTTTTTTTTTTGTTATTATTGTCGGGATTCTTGTAGGCAGTTGGCCCCGACCTTAGTAATTTTATATTTTTATCCTCTTTTTGGATTTTGGATGGGGTATGACCCCACATATCAAAACCCACCTTTTTCTATCTTACTTATCTTGGATGTTGAGCCAATTGGTTATACTTTAGGGTATGGTTCCTTCAAAACCATTTACCTTTAATAAAAAAACCTCCCTCCTTACTTCTACTCCATGTTTTTACTAGGGTTAACCTTCATATTCCAAATACTAGAATATTATTTTATAGATTGATCTGAATTCGATTCTATATATCTTGAATATGACCTAAGGTTATGGTTTAATAACCGATGGGTTATAACCCTATTAAGTGATGGGAACACCTCCCTGATTTAATTAGTTGATTAATTAAAATAACCTACCCCTAATATAAATTTTATATTTAAACAATATGAATATAGTTTATTCTATATTATTTAAATATAAAATATATATTATGATGCACTTAGTAATATAGTTCTAACATTTTAAGGGGCCTAGGGTACTTCCCACTATTAGCGAGCAGATGCAACCTCCGCAAAAATTGTGCAACTACCTCATATGGATAGGGGTAGTTGTGTAACCTCTGCATTCGTTGCATAAGCTGTCAAAGGTATTAGGGTCAAGGAAGAATTACCATGGCCATTACGAAACCACCGCTCTAGATAAAGAGGAAGTTGTCTGTTGCCTCTCACGAGTGAATATTGTGTAATTTCTAAGGAAGAATTAAAAATTACCTAAGAATGAATATGTTTTTGGTTTTGAATGTTTTTATGATGTTTTTGATGAGCTTATTATGCATAAAAAGGTTCTAACTTGCTCTTTTCTTGGTGTTTGTGAATGTAGGGTCCATACATTAGATGGAGTGGAGCTAGAGAGTGTGATTGGCTTCCTCCCATCTTAGATTCACTATCTTAGGAGGAGAGATATTTATTACATATGGTTGGGATATGGAGGATATCCTAGACTCATTTAGTAGCACTAGTGAGTCACCTATTATGTGACTTATTGAGCTATTAAGATGTAGACTGGAACACTCTCTCGGCTTCCTAGAGTTCGAGGAAAGTGGACTATTACTATGGAGGATGTATATATGATTAAGGTATTCTTGTCATGGGAAAGAAGTTGACTCTCTCCATAGATACATCAGTGGTGTAGTCTTGCATTTGGGCTTCATATATGGGAGATGCATTGGCACCCAATATTGGTGCCAAACATGGTATGCGATTATTGTCGTTTCCTCCACCCCTATCTCACGCCTTGCGCAAGTCCATTATTGGTATCTTGGCCGTGCTTGGTTGGGGAAAAGGGTAGCAACAAGATACTCTATTGATGAACATCATTTTTTTCTAGTAAAACCTTATGCAATGATTTCTAAGCCATGCTAGAACCTATATTATCTTCAATATTATTATCCATGATGGGAAAAATACATACTTTATATTTACTACTTTGAAATTTTATGGGTAATTTATTGTGTGTATTCTTGATGTTTCATTTTGTTAATTCTTGTACATGAATGGCATTAATATGATATGGATAAACTCTAATCCTTTTGAAAATAATACATGTGTTAAAAATTATAATGAGCACAGGACTTAGGATATATGATGGCACAAGACTCTGTTCTGTGATATGGCACAGTGGACTCTGTTTTGTTTTGTGTTGGCACAGGACTCTTCCTTATTGATAAGGGTCAGAGGATAGTGTCTTCAAAATTCCTAGCTCATCAAATCCCTCAAACCATAAATGGCATCTGCATGCATGCGGGTAAGAAGATCTTGGAAGTCCAGCTGTTAGCATCATTTTCTATCAAAGACCGTAACATCTATCAATCAACGTTCCAAATCATAAAGTTTAGTGGCAATAACTGAAGACTCATCACCACTTTAGTTTCTTCAATCAAGCTAAGATTTTGGGAATATTCTAGAAGTGATTGAATCCTTCTATGAGTCAATCACATACCTCTTCTTCAGTTATTCTAAAGGCACGATCAATCACCCATGAGTTATTCTCGTCATTAATATATTGCTGAGAATCAAGGAAATTATGGAGTTCAAACAGTTAGTTAGATTTAGAATTAGTTAGTCTAAATAATTAGATCTCCATGGGAGGCTAATATAAAAAGGAGGAATGTAATCAGAAATGTAGTAGTTTTTTTTATGTAGCAAAGCATTTTGGGAATTGAATAAAGATCAAATTCAGGAGAAGTTATCTTGCTAAGAGCCTCAGTATAATCCTGATCGAAGGGAAGGAGCAAGGGCCACTCCTACCCAACGAAAGGGAGACTTATTTTTCTTTTCATTACTTTTTTCTTTAAAGTATTTTTATCAGATTACTATTTCTTTCAAAATTCAATTAAGTCTTTAATATTAATTCTTTAGTTTGATCTCCATTTTCTTTTAATCCTATTATATAAACTTATTGCATTTCATTTGTAATCATGATCAGTTTAATGAATTTATTTTATGATAGAAATTTGTACTAAATTTTTGTTCCTACCCTTCCCTTTGTTGCAAATAGCCATCAGCTACCACATTGGATTGAAATATTAAAATTGATTAAAGTACAAGCTAAAATGACACTCGTAACTTTTTGGCACCGTTACAGGGACCAAGGTGTCATCAAAGGTTAAGGTATTAACTAGAATATACTTCAAGGGTGTGTGGTAAATTTCCATTTAGAAATTTCATTTCCATAACTCTCTCTCTCTTTTTTTCTTTCCCTATCATTTAAAAAAATCAGAAACCTAGGTAAAACAACATAGATTCCCTGAGGTGAGTATGTGGAACACACAACCAAGTTTAATATCAATAATTAGGGAACCATTTCTAGTATGTTAGGATTGTATGTTTAGACCTAGAGACCATAAAGGAAGATTTATTAGAATAAACCTTCAAAACCCCCACAAAATCAACTTGTGGAACAACCTGTTGTTCAAGTCAGGATGGCAGACCCTAATGATGGAGACAATGGTGTAGAAAATCCACCAGGCATAACATTTACCTATCCTATCTAGTTAGATCTTGATGATCAAGCTCCTATGAAAAATATATCCCCTTCAATTTTTCCAAACTTTTGAGGGATGGTTTCAGAAGACCCTGATCAATTCCTTTTTGAATTTAATTTTTTTGTCAAACTTATGACTACACTACTAATGGCAAAAAGCTTAAAAATTTTCCTCTACTTTAAAAGAAGCAACTATGAGATGGTTTATGGGATTGACCCTAGATTCCATCCATACATGGGAAGAGATGGAACGAGAGTTCCTAGATAAATACCAGGACTACTATCGAGTAAGGGATAGGAAATAAGAACTCTTCTAAATCTAGTAGAAGGAGGATGAAAGTGTAGAAGACTACTTAGATAGGTTCCTTTTTCTTCATAGAAGGTGTGGAGATGGCCTCGACATTAACCTAATTAAAAATTTATTCCTCAAAGGATTAGATGATGACACTCAAGAAGCATTCAACCTAATGGGGAAGGGAGATATGAACAAGTTATACTTCACAAATATCATTGACCTTTGCAAAAATTACTCAAGAAATCGCCCCAATTTTAGAAAGCAAAAAGGCAAAATGGCTAGTGGAGATCTATCCAAATTAAGGGAAGAAATTACAAACTTAAAAATTGATCTCTTAATTCAACTCAACACTACCATGGATAGAGAAAAGGCTAGAAATATAGAGCCCTTGTTCATTTACTACCCAAGGTGTAGGGAGAAACATGGATTAAAGGATTGTATGCTAGACAAAATAGAAATTTGTCTTATCTGTGAATGTAAGCATGCCACTGATCAGTGTGGTCTACTTCCCTACTCAAGAATCATTTAAAACAAAACAATCATGAAGAAACCGAGTTAAACTACATGGGTCAAAAGTAGGGAGGAAATTTTTAGTCCAACCAACATCAAAACTACAACCAAAAAGCGCAATGGATTCCAAACCAATGGAATGGACCTTGGTCGTATCCACCTCCTTGGGCTCAACAAGTTTCACAGGAGTGGAGCCCACAATATTCACAACCAAATTTTTATCAACAACCATGGGCTTCACATCCAAACATTCCACAATATTCACCATATAATTCTCATTACCAACAACAGTGGAATGCACCACAAGGGTCTAGAAAACAATATTACAACCAACAAATACCACAAGGTCAATAATCCCTTTTGGCTTGACAAAGTAATACTACCCAGCCTCATCAACCTTCCCAACCATAGATACCTACTTAGACTGTGGCAAACCCTAAAAATATAAATCAAGGAAATCCATCATATATAGTAGAATATGAGAAAAACCCTACATTAAACTCTTTGGATTGCAAAGGACATAATGCTACATTCAGGAAAGGTTACATCTAAACCTCCTTCCCCTATCATTAAGGAGATTCTGAAGATAGTGAAGAGTCAAGGAAAGCACAACCTGATAATGTAGAATAAACTCCTCAATCAAACACTAACATTCCTTTCCCCTCTAGGCTAGCTCAGAAGCAAACCATCGTGGTACCTGAGAATCCAGAGTCGGAATTAATTCAAGGACTGAGGAAGTTAAGTATTGGTATTCCTTTATTACAAGATCTTAAGGACATTCCTGAATTAAATAAAACCATTAATATTTTTTTCAAGACTCCAAGGAGAAGGAAGAATCAACCAAAGACCATCCAAGTTGATGGGAAACTTGCTAGCATTTTAGAAGGAACTAATCCTCCTCCTAAGTATGGGGATCCCGAAGTCCTATTGTCATTGTTTGCATAGGAAATGTCCAAATCCCTAATGTCCTTATTGATTTAGGATCTTCCATAAATGTCATGACTACAGATACTCTGTCTACATTAGCACTCCCTGAACCTTAGACAACACACATTGTCTTACAGATGATAGATCAGTTAGTGAATAAACCAAAGGGGATAATAGAAGATGTTATTGTTATGATCGAATCTTGGGACTATGTAGTATATTTCATGATAATAAAAACAAAGAATAGAAATATTGGGTACCCCATAATCCTGGGACATCCTTGGTTAGCCACTACTACTCTTATTGACTGCATGACAGAAATATGGTCATTACCAATGGTCAACATTCCAAGAAATTATCACTCTATCCGAAGCTAAGTCTTTTCCATAGACAACAAAAATTGGCCTCGATGACTCTGATGGTTCGAGGATATTATTTCCTCTCTTTCCATGGTAATAATTTGAGAACACTCATATCAGATTCAAAGCAATTACCATGACAATGATCCTGCGTTTGAGTCATACGTTGGGCCCATTTCAATTCTTGGGCTTGATTCTTGCGTTATGCCCATAAATGATTCTTGTGTTAGTCCAACACTATAACTTAATGAGATCAAAAATGACTTCATAGATGAGAATAACCAGCCAATTATTTGTCCATTTGTGAGGAACATCGATTTAACAGAATGCATATTTCAGAACATAACCTTAGTGCAAAAATCCTACCACATAAATTCCCACTAAATGCACTTCTAAGGAGTTATCTAGACATTAATTCAATCCAACCTGATACAAAACAATTACTTATACTTCTTGGAAATACTCTGACAGTAAATAATTGGTTGAAAGATGAAGAAGAAAACACATTGTTTAAACTCCTCTGCTCTCATCCTCAAGCTTTTTCTTGGGAATACAACAATATGAAGGGTATACATCCTAGCATCTATACACATCACATTTACACTACTAAAGTTAAACTAGTTAGGAAACCTCAAAGAAGGATAAACCCAACACTTAGGGACATTGTTAAGAATGAAATTGAAAAGCTCTTAAATGTAGGGTTTATTTATCCAATTTTAGACAGTCAATGGGTTTCTCCTTTAGTCATAGTACCTAAAAAGAATGGGAAATGGAGGGTGTGTGTGGACTATAGGGAATTGAACAAGGCCACTCACAGGGACTATTTTCCATTACCTTTTATTGATCAAGTCTTAGATAATCTATTAGGTAAAAGATACTTCTCATTTCTAGATGGATTTAGTGGATACAATCAGATAATTATAGCACCAGAAGACCAAGACAAAACAACATTCACCTACCCTTGGGGGACCTTTTCTTACAAAGTGTTACCTTTTGGGTTATGCAATGCCCTAGCCACTTTCCAAAGAGCTATGTTAGCTATCTTCTTAGACCTCACTCATGATTGTGTAGAAATTTACATGGACAATTTTACAGTTTATGGAGAAACTTTCAAGAAGCAATCAACAATCTAGATAAAGTTCTTTCTCGTTGTGAAAAACATCAACTCTCATTAAATCATGAGAAAAGTTTGTTTATGATGGAACAAGGTATTGTCTTAGGTCATCATGTTTCAATTGAAGGGATTAAAGTTGACCTAGACAAGGTGAAAATCATAATAAAGTTTCCCTCACCCACCAATCAAATAAAAGTAAGAAGTTTTCTGAGTCATGTTGGTTATTACCGAAGGTTCATACCAAATTTTAGTAAAATTTCTTCTCCATTATTTTCTTTACTAACAAAATATTCTATGTAACATCCCCATTTTAAGACTTTAGAAACAAGGGAAAAAAATTCATATATATAATGCTCTTTGTTCTAAATAATCATAATTTAGAACACACGTTCCATGCAAATCAATCTCATAACAGATAACCATATGCAATTGTAAATGACTCGGTGAACTACCGATCTGTCATGTTAACTCATTTGAAAATTGTATACTAGTATACTTGGTTCTCTTACCCTATTCTGGGTATTGAAGCGTTTTGTTTAAGAGACCTAACTGAATATTTGTTACCAATATTCATCTAAATCTCGTTTCTTAAACTAGGTGACACAGAAAATGCAACCAACAACTTGCGATACTTTGGCCAAATATTTCCAACATACTGTTCATGTTACTATTCCTAGATGACATACTCATCAAACGGAATACATCCTTCACCCCACTTCATCTATTATCTAGAATGGTCTTTACTAACTCCTGTTAGTCCACTTGTTCAAGGTTTAACCCTACCCCTGAGTTAGCAACATAGTTTGGTATAGAGAACCACTCATGGTGACTAAGGGTACTTAGACATACTCAATCGACCTAAGTCGATTATGTGTGTCTAGTTATCCTAAGTCATCATGAGTTATTCCCTATACTAAATCAGGCTCCTATCCTGACCTAGAGTATAACTAAGATCAAGTCCAAATTTATGTAGATCTAGTTGGTCTAATTTTGATGGGTGTTGCCACATGTCAATTGCAACACTGTATCCTCATGAAGACCCAAGTCTTCATGAAGGTACAGTTCTACAGTTGGCATGTGCCAACAACCAACTGAATCATCCCATCTGGATGCACATACCTAGGAAAGAAGAGATTTACTCCATAATATTCCTTAATTAATATTTTAATTACAACAACCCTGTTGAACCCTAATTTCATTAGCCCTTAAGGTTGATGTCCTCGGTTGAATTTTTAGGTTTTACGAAATAACATGATTTCCTTTTAATCATCAATTCTTACTTTAGGGTTTGATTAATTAAAACAAAAACAAAAACATCAATAAGATTTACATATTATACCTTAATCATTCTTAGCCTATTTAAGTTCCAAAATAGGTTCCATTATATAGACTTCATTGAGATGAATTCTAATTAATAAATGTTCATATTTACCTTTCATTAGTTTTATACTTATGAAAGTATTGGTTGAGAGGAGGTTCACCTTCCTCTTTCTTGTTTGAATTAGGGTTCTTGTACCCTTTTACATTATACAAGACATCATAATAAATTTGCACTTTCATTAACATCTTTTAATAAACCAAAGGAACTTAGATAACAAAACATCTATGTATGCCAACTCAATAAGTTGCATTTCCTTTAAGGGCTGGTGTAACTAATTCCCTTATATATAACTTATTTAATTCAAACTAAAAGGAACCCAATTCAAATAAGAATAGAGAAAATAAAGATAAGATTACCAAATTCCTTCACAGAATGCACAAGGAGAATGACAAAAAGAGTAAGTAACTCTCAATCTTTTTCAATTCTTCATGGTGAAATACAAATTTTTCAAGACCAAGCATTTTGGACATAATTCAATTCAAATAGCTTCAAGCTCTATAAAGAAATACAAATTTTCCTCTTTCAATACATTTCAATAATGAATCATATTTCTTCACAAAAGATCAAGACTTTAAGTAACAAGTAACATCATGAATTTAATTGCCTTCCTTTATCACTTATGAAGTCCATCTGCAAAAATTGCTAGCATGAGTCAATTCATTGAATTGAGTATGATAAGCAATAAACATTAAAATGATGTGCTTTCAACTAACTGTTTCATAAAAATAACTTTGCTTTTATGAAACAGTTAAAACATTACAGAAAGATACATTCAATGAAATAACATTCATGAAAGGAAGAACAAGAGATAAGATCACATTAACATTAGTAAGGATCATTGTGTAAAAACAATCTTCAGTTAATGATTTCATAAGGGATTAAATCAAACAAGTAATAATCCATCCAAATTACTTATCACATTCCTACTAAAGATATTTATAGTTCAAATCATGGTTCATTCAACCTATATCAATGAAGATGCTAACTCTAATCTAGTTACAAAAATAGAGTTATTTTTAAAGAAGTAAAGTGATCCATAATACTCATTATTAACATACTTTATCAGAGAATAACTAAGGCCGAGTACATTAAAACTCTATGAAAAGTTTAGGAAGAACCATCAACATCCTAAAATAGGAGTTTCCTATTTAAGATACAACATCCAAATTCAAAGCCAACTCTAGCCTAAGTTATATGTTTAGCTTCATCATGTTTAGTAATGTAAAACTTCCATTTACTTACACCTGAGAGTAGTCACACATCAAAATCATTATATCCTTTTCAAGCATTTAGGAAGGAGAAGAAAAATAAAGATGTATCCTCCCACTATCCGCTCTGCCATTTCATTCAGACCGATCACTGAACTATACTACTCTCACACAGGAATAACATGATGAAAGAGTGAATGAAAGAAGAGATAACTACAACCACTTCTCATAGACATTGAAGAAAATAGTATTGCATTCCTCAATTAAGAACAAAGAGAGAACAACTAACAACTTCCTTCTGAGTTTAGAGAAATAGAATGGAATACCTTAACTCATAACAGAGAGAAGGATGTCAAAGACAAAGGTGAGATAAGATCTCATTATTCCATATTAGAAGATGAATAATATTCTATAATAAAAGAAATGATGTAGATCAACTCATGAGTTCATTCAACTCTAGTAATCATTGCAAACACACAACAACCACTACGACTTAGATCATGAAGGTCAGAAAACTAAAGAAATAGTTCCCTCAACCTACAAACAACATTGCTACAAGTAGTGTAATAGCTATAGGTTACAAGTAGTTAATCAAATTCCTTTCCATGACAGCAATGTCAAAGCAATAGAAGGGAAACAACAACAACATACTAAATTCCTTCCAAATTTTACCATCATCCGACAAGAATTTTTTCTTATTTTCCCCAAACAAAGAGAGAGAAAGTATCATCAAATAATGAAACTTTATGTGACCATAATTTCCTTTAAAATGTCATCACATACAAAGCTTAACCATCCTTTGATGGTAAATGCGTAGAAAAACGTAACCAATATTTACAATCGGGTCATCCCATATCCCCAACTATGTAAGAAAAAGAATAGTCTATAGGGTAGGGATGGAAAGAACCCTACCAGGATTTGAACACAGAGAAGACAACAAAAATGACTTATCCCCCAAGTCGTGTGCTCAAGTCGAGCTCAAGAAAGAGTAGCAATCAAAACCATTCCAACTATTTACTTAGGTAGACAAGACCGAGCTAACCCAAGGTCAAACATAGCTACCTCATTCCTATAGCATCTCCTAAACATTATACTCAAATGAGAAGAACTAGTAATCCAACAAGATGACCAAAAGAAAACTCCAGAAGCTTGAAATCTCCATACAAAAAAGAAAAGGGTAAAAACCAATTTCGAGAAACCTTTTCAACATGACATTAGGATAACTTCCAACTCTACCATCAAGTAGATGTATCAAGGGATTCATACAGATCCCAAACCATATAAGTCATTTTTAGTCATCCCATAACATACAGTTGAGAAAACTAAAGGAAACGAAGTCTTATAAGTTCAAGCAGGAGTTAAAACATGTTTTTATCAAATCTCAAGCAAGGATGAACAAAACTAAAGTATACTTCTTCCATAACCATCCAACTGAGTTAAAGAATCAACACATCTTAGTTCAGCTATGATTGAACATGATTTCATTAACCTCCAACAAGAACAATTTCCAAACTAGAATCAAACTATCTACATAATCATAGCTCGAGCAGATGAAGAAAAGGGTTTGAAATCATCTCAAGCTTTAATAGAAATTGCATAGCCAAGACAAAATACAAGAGTCGACAACATCCAGTTCATACAAGGTTAAGCCTGATTCTTTCATTTATCCAACAAAGAAACAACCCAGATTAAACCTTTTATCAAATAGAGAATCTCATCAGAAGAATATAATGAGTAGTTCAAGCATAAGTGAAAATAAACATCACAAATAAAACTCATTTGTTTCCAAGAGAAAATTTGTTTTAATGAAAACATTTAGTAAAAAGCTAGAACAACTTAATGGATAGAGCCTATCATGCCTGATAGAGTTCCTATCGATTTGCAAAAGGTTTCCAGTCGTGCCTTCCAGTTTCTCCTTTTCCCAAAATGACGTCAACAACCCAAACCTTCTTCTTATTCTTCCAACAGATCCAAGAATAGCTCAACAATGCCAAAAATAACTTATGATAAAAATATAATCTGTTGGTTTAAAGAACCAAAACCTCCATGCAGAGAAAAATCGCAAGGAGCAAATGATCAAACAACTTCTCACAAAATCCGCTTCACATATTTTCCTAGGTGGTTTCCTCACCGTGACCGAGGTCATTAAATGCAAGGACAACTAACTTTCCCTCCTCTTTCTCTACACCACCGCCATCCAAATCTAGTGAGTTCAATTTTAAACTTTGCATGCCTTTTAAATTTAGAGATGATGCCAACTAAGCATCCCCTTAACTTCCCATGCTTCCGCCAAAACTGGAAACTAGAGTTCAATAAATTCAAAATCAAATCACATAAATGCCTTAGAAACCGTCGCCACCAACTCCCAATTGCCATGCAACCCCTTAGGTTCCCTTTTAGCTTAGCATTAGTTTAGGTTAGATTGACATTAGATTAGGATTTGACCTTAGTCTAGGTAAATAGTATTTACCTTAGGTCATTCCAACATGCCATAATTAAACATGCCAACATAGGTTAAGTCATAACCCATAATAGTTTAGTATTAGGTAATAGGTAATAGATAGGCCTTTTTATTACCTTAGGTTATTTCCAAAACCCCACACCCGTAAAGCATACAAACTTAGGTTAGGGTGCAAACCTGAATAGTTTAGAAATAGGTCTAAGGTAGGTCCAATTTACCTTAGGTCAGATCGATTAGGATAGATCTTTACAACTTGGACTAAGGTTTTTACCTTAATAGTCCTAAAGTAGACCCTTATTCCTCTTACGTTCTTAGCATTTTATAAGATATTTTACAAGAAGATCCAAGCTCATATTTTTACAAAAATGCAAAGCAAGGACACCACAAGAAGGGTCCATAAAAATTGTAAACATACAAAGACTCAGTCCCTTATTACCTTCCATTTTAGAATGTCGGTTTATCATATAGACTAGGTAAGAAGAATGAAGCATACCTTGGATCAATGGAATTGATCCAAGGTTTTGTTGTTAACATAAGATAAGTACAAAAACAAAAATACAGGTTCATAACCCTTTCAGAACATAAAGAAGAATGACTTCAATTTCAAGTGAGTATAATCTCAGCAAATTAAATCCTTGAATAGTAATAATCTATCCATTGCAAACATGATTTCCAATAGTCAAAATAATACACCTTCCTAATACAAATCACATGTCAATGTTTGTAATGTCAAGAGGAAATGGAATCAAAGTAACAGTTTGTCAAAGATGTTACATACTTCCCTCCTAAAAAGAATCATCATCCCGATGATTACTTGTCAAACAATTTGCATCAAGGATAAATTAAATTATTATACTTCCATTCATACATTCAAAACAAAACTAGATTTTCAAATCCCATAATCAACATTAAAATAGTTGTCCATTTTAAATAATGAAATGTCCGCCCAAGACTGGTATATTTCTTGACATATACTAAGAATAAAATATTAAAATTTTTTATCAACAATGTAATCAATTTGATCGAACAAATACGGAAAATAATTTTTCATATCTTTAAGATTTTCCCAGGTTGCACTCTCTTCGTTAAACTAATCCCACTAGACCTTACATTGGTTTATTTCATGATTTCTTAAGTGCAACTGGTGAGTTTCCAGCACTCATATGGGTTTAACCATGATTATTCTTGGGTCTTGGACCTACAAAGAATTCCAATTTAACACATGTGATAAATTTGAAACATATTTCTTAAGCAGAGAAATATGGAAAACATCATGCATTCATGATAAAGAAAGAGGTAAAGATAAACGATAAGCTATAGAGTTGATTACTTAAATAATTTCAAACGGTCCCACATAATGAGGTGATAACTTGGCAGCCTTTCCAAAAGTTATAGAACTCTTTTTCGGTTTAACCCGAAGAAAGACCTTCTCACCAAGTTCAAATTTCCTATCAACCTACTTCAAGTCAACATAACTATTTTTCCTATCTGCAGCTTCTTTCAAGCATTCATGAATCATTTTAACTTGTTCCATTTCTATAAGGATTTCAGGTCCAATTACCTCTCTATCCTCCATGTTGTCCCAACTAACAAGGGTTCTGCATTTTCTTTTGTATAATGCTTCAAAGGTGCCATCTTCAGAGAGGCATGATATGTGTTATTGTACACAAACTCAACTAATGGAAGATACTCTTCCCATTTATACTGCTGATCCATGCAATACATTCGTAACATATCCTCTAAAACTTGATTAACCCTTTCATTATATCCATTCATTTCGGATGATATGCAAAACTGAAATTCAGCTTAGTTCCTAGGGCTGCATTAAGTGTTTTCCAAAATATTGATGTCATTCTTGGATCTCTATCTGATATGATCAATTAAGTACTCCATGTAATCTAAAAATCTCATGAACAAATCTTTTTCTAAAACAGGTGAATCATCCTTAAGATTACCAACAATAAAATGAGCTACCTTTGTTAGTTTATCAACAACCACAAGAATAACATCATGTTTATTTCTTGACATAGGAAACCTTGTACAAAATCCATGCTTATCACTTGCCATTTATATTGCGGTATGTTGTGAGGATACAATAAACCAGATTAGATGCATATGCTCAACTTTAACACATTGACATTCTAAACAGTGTGTCACAAACTCAATCACATCCTTTTTCATCCCTTTCCATAAATATTGTTGTTTTATATCAACAAGCATCTTTGTAATGCCAAGGTGTCCCAAAAGGTGAATTATGAAATTTAGCTAATAATTTCTTTCTTAAATCATTTAACAAAGGTATGTATACCCTATTTTCAAACCATAAGATTCCTTCATTGTCAAAGTGAAAACCTTTATATCTCACATCATTTGGATCTACAGCAAGTGTTGTCTTTACTTGCTAAAAATAAGAATCAAATTCCATAACACTTTTTACCTCATCTTTAAACTGAGTTCTCAACGTTATAAGAGCAGAAATGTGCTTCCTATGACTTAGAGCATCTACTACTCTATTTTCCTTTCCTTTAATGTAACTTATGTCAAAATCATATTGAGATAGAAATTCTAACCATCTTCATTGTCTTGCATTCAAGTTTGGCTGAGTAAAAATATACTTCAACCCAAGATGATCAGTTTTTAGTTCAAAAGGTTTACCAAGAAGATAATGCCTCCATACTTGAAGTGCATGAACAATGGCAGCAAGCTCTAGATCATGTGGATCATAATTCAGCTCATGTAACTTGATTTTTCTACTTTCATAAGCTATGACATGATATTTTTATAACAGAATACCTCCAAGACCCTCCCCGGATGCATCCATTACAATAGTGAAGTCTCCATTAGGGTCAGGTACAACCAAAATAGGTGTTGAAGTTAACTGATCCTTTAGAGTCTTAAATGCATATTCACATTTTTCATTCCATAAAAATTTATTATCCTTTTTTGCGTAATGAAGTTATTGGTGCAACAATCTTGGAGAAGTCTTTAACAAAATTCCTATAATAATCAGGAAGACCCATGAAGCTTCTAACTTCATGTACATTCTTTGGTGCATGACACTTAGTTATTGCTACAATCTTAGAGGGATCTATAGATATTCCATTATTTCTTATAACATGACCCAAATAGTGCACTTTCGTGTCATAGAAAGAACATTTAGATAGCTTACCAAACAATTGTCTCTTCCTCAAGATTTCCAAAACTATCTTCAAATGGTCTTGGTGTTCTTCAATGCTTTTAGATTATATGAGAATATCATCCTAAACTTGTCCAAGTATTCTTGAAAAATATTATTCATCAAATTCATAAAATTTGCAGGTGCATTTGTTAATCCAAATGGTAAGACTGTGAATTCATAATGTCCATACCTTGTTCTAAAAGTTGTTTTATGAATGTCTTCATCTTTTATTCTCAATTGATGATATCCAGATTGAAGATCTATTTTAGAATACACTAATGCACCATGCATTTGATCAAATAGATCATCAATTATAGGAAGTGGATATCTATTCTTAATTATTGCTTTGTTTAACATCCTATAATCAATACACAATCTAAGTGTCCCATCTTTCTTTTTCACAAAGATTACCGGTGCTCCCAAGGTGAGACACTCGGTCTAATCAAACCTTTAGAAAAAATTTCTTACAATTGTGCCTTAAGCTCTATCAAATCAATAGTATTCATCCTATATGGTGCCTTAGAAATAGGCTTGGTTCCTAGTTTGATCTCAATAGTGAATTCAAACTCCCTTTTGGGTGGAAGACCTAGTAACTCTTCCAGAAACACATCACTAAAGTTTTTAACAACGGATATATTTCCATGAAGTCACTACTTTCTTCTATAGTTTTAGAAATTTTTACTACATATAAGGTGCAACCTTTGTTTTTGGCCTTTTTAAGTTGCATAGCTGACAATTTCCTAACCGAAATCTCACATTTACACCCTGAATGTCTGTTGTTTTCTACAGATCATCTAAACAACTAATATGTTTTTAAAAATAGTCAACCTTCACCTTATGCTTAGCTATCCAATTAACACCTATGATTACATCATAAGACCCTAAAGGAGCAACATAAAGGTATGTGGAAAAACTAGGTAAGTCAAGGACTGCTCCAAAAAGACACATACTAATTGTATGAACAACATTATTTCCATAATGTACAACCCATGATTTATCCATTTTTCTAGCTTTTCTTTTTAATTTTGATGCTAATTTACTAGAAATAAAACATTTAGTACCTCTAGGTATTGAAAATAATAGTTACAAGTATGCCAAATAACTAACCCGGAACCTCTATGGGTGTGACTTTCTTTTCACCGCTTTATTAGCTACTGCAGCGTGTATCTTGTGCTGCTGATTACGGTCATCATTTTTCAAAGGAAATTGATTTGTGTAATAATCTTTTCCACAATTGTAACATCCTCCTATAGGTCCCTTTTTAGGCTCAAATTTATTTCCACTTTAAGGTTATCATTTTGACCTCCATAGGACTTATGTCCATTATTATTGTTCTTGAAAAATTTATTTTACACATTAGCAAAGAGAGTTATTCATTGTTGTTTTCTTGTTGTTATTCATTAAAACTTATTTTTCATACCAAAATTATTCCATGGTCCCTTCTTAGGTGCAAGAGACGATGAAGAGTTTAGATTTTTCTTTCTAATTTCCTCCTTATGGGAAAAGATTGCTTTTAATTTCTGTTCTTGCCTTATGGATTTTTCAACAACCCCTTCCATAGTGGTTGGGCTATGAACATCTACCTCTCCTCCTATAATGGAATTTAACCCCATGATAAATTTTCATATCTTGACTTCTCATCAGTTTGATACTGAGGTACATACTTAAGGATTTTAGTAAACCACTCCCAGTACTCTGTTATAGTTAATTTTCCTTGAGATAAGTTCTGAAATTCAGTCATTTTATGATCATAATAAAGTTGTGGCAACCATCATTGCCTAAAATAACTTTTAAATTGATCCCAAGTAATATTTGTTTCATCAATGTTTAACTTAGCCTTACGGCTATCCCACCATGAAGATGCTTCATGGGAAATCTGATATGCTCCCCATATTGCCTTAGTTTCCTATGAGAAGTTCCTTATTGTAAAGTACTTCTCCATTTCACTGAGCCAATTCTCAGCTCCATCTCCTAATGTGGTGCCATCAAACTTAGGTGGACTTATCCTTTTTATATCATTAGTGAGTTTAGTTGTTAGCCTGGCCTTTTTATTTTTAGGTTGATCAGGTATGTTTTCATTATTGTTATTAACACCTAAATTTCCTAAATTGGCATTATCCATAGTAGGAGGTGGATTGTTATTACTAAGCATCTTCTTCCTCCTCCTCATTGCCCATTACTTTTTGTTCAATACATCCAAACAATCTCTTGTGTCCAACAAGGAAGCAAGGATCTCATCGAGTTTTTGGGCAGTTGTTGCTTCTCCACTAGGTGGTGGGTTGTTTGCAACATTTCCTCTTGTTCTAACTATTTTTGTTAATAAGAAAATTTAATTTTTATCATATTATGGACACGATACATCCAAGAGATGTAACCTTTGACTCGATACCAAGATGTAACATTCCCATTTTAAGAATTTAGAAATAAGGGAAAAAAATTTCATATATATAATGTTCTCTATTCTAAATAATCATAATTTAGAACACACATTCCATTCCAATCAATCTCATAACAGATAACCATATGCATCTGTAAATGACTTGGTGAACTACCAATCTATCATGTTAACTCATTTGAAAATTGTATACTAGTATACTTGGTTCTCTTACCCTATTCTGGGTATTGAAGCGTTCTATTTAAGAGACCTAACTGAATATTTGTTACCAATATTCATTTGAATCTTGTTTCTTAAACTAGGTGACACAGGACAACGCAACCAGCAACTTGCGATACTTTGGCCAAATATTTCCAACATATTGTTCATGTTACTATTCCTAGATGGCATACTCATCAAACAAAATACGTCCTTCACCCCACTTCATCTATTATCTAGAATGGTCTTTACTGACTCTTGTCAGTCCACTTGTTCAAGGTTTAACCCTACCCTAGGTTAGCAACATAGTTTGGTATAGAGAACCACTCATGGTGACTAAGGGTACTTAGACATACTCAATCGACCTAAGTCGATTACATGTGTCTAGTTATCCTAAGTCATCGTGAGTTATTCCCTATACTAAATTAGGCTCCTATCCTGACCTAGAGTATAACTAAGATCAAGTCTAAATTTATGTAGATCTAGTTGGTCTAATTCCGATGGGTGTTGCCACATGTCAACTGCAACATTGTATCCTCATGAAGACCCAAGTCTTCGTGAAGGTATAACTTTACAATTGGCATGTGCCAACAACCAACTGAATCATCCCATCTAGATGCACATACCCAAGAAAGAAGAGATTTACTCCATAATATTCCTTAATTAAGATTTTAATTACAACAACCCTATTGAACCCTAATTTCATTAGCCCTTAAGGTTGACTTCCACAGTTGAGTTGTTAGGGTTTTGTAGAAATAACGTGATTGCTTTTTAATCATCAACTTCTTACTTTAGAGTTTAGTTAATTAAAACATAAACAACAACATCAATAATATTTACATATTATACCTTAATCATTCTTATCTTGTTTAAGTTCCAAAATAGGTTCCATTATGATAGACTTCATTAAGATGAAGTTCAATTAAAAATGTTCATATTTACCTCACATTAGTTTTATAATTATGAAAGTATTGGTTGAGAGGAGGTTCACCTTCCTCTTTCTTGTTTTAATTAGGTTCTAGTACCCTTTTACATTATATAAGACATCATAATAAATTTACACGTTCATTATCACATTTTTAATATGTCAAAGAACTTCGATAATAAAGAACATCTATGCATGCCAACTTAATAATTTGCATTTCCTTTAAGGGATGGTGTAACTAATTCCCTTCTATCTAACTTATTTAAGTCAAACCAATAGGATTGCATTTAGATAAGGGGAAGATCAAATAAAGATAATATTACTAATTTCCTTAATAGAATGCAGAAGGAAATGACACAACAAGAATAAGTAACTCTCAATCTTTCTCATTTCTTCATGGTGAAATCCACATTTTACAAGACCAAGCATTTCAGACATAATTCATGTCAAACAACTTCAAGCTCTATAAAGAAATACAACTTTTCCTCTTTCAATACATTTCAATAATGAATCATATTTCTTCACAAAAGATCCAGACTTTAAGTAACAAGTAACATCATGAAAGTAATTGCCTTCCTTTATCACTTCAAATTCCATTGCTAGACGGGTCATTTCATTGAACTGAGCATGATAAACACTAAGCATTAAAACGATGTGCTTTCAACTAACTATTTCATAAAAAGAACTTTGCTTTTATGAAAAAAAACATTACAGAAAGATACATTCAATGAAATAACATTCATGAAAGGAAGAACAAGAGATAAGATCACATTAACATTAGTAAGGATCATTGTGTAAAAACAATCTTTAGTCAATGATTTCATAAGGGATTAAATCAAACAAGTAATAATCCATCCAAATTACTTATCACATTCCTACTAAAGATATTTATAGTTCAAATCATGGTTCATTCAACCTATATCAATGAAGATGCTAACTCTAATCAGTTACAAAAATAGAGTTATTTTTAAGAAGTAGTGCTCCATAATACTCATTATTAACTTACTTTATCGATAATAACTAAGGTCAAGTACATTAAAACTCTATGACAAGTTTAGGAAGAACCATCAACATCCTAAAATAGGAGTTTCCTATTTAAGATACAACATCCAAATTCAAATCCAACTCTAGCCTAAGTTATATGTTTAGCTTCATCATGTTTAGTAATGAAAAACTTCCATTTAATTACACCTGAGAGTAGTCACACATCAAAATCATTATATCCTTTTCAAGTATTTAGGAAGGAGAAGAAAATAAAAAAATTATCCTCCCACTATTCGCTCTTCTAATTCATTAGACCGATCATTGAACTATACTACTCTCACACAGGAATAACATGATGAAAGAGTGAATGAAGGAAGAGAGAACTACAACCACTTATCATATACAATGAATAAAATAGTATTGCATTCCTCAATTAAGAACAAAGAGAGAATAACTAACAACTTCCTTCTTAGTTCAGAGAAATAGAATGGAATACCATAACTCATAACAGAGAGAAGTATGTCAAATACAAAGGTGAGATAATATCTTGTTATTCCATATTGGAAGATGAATAATGTTCTAGAATAAAAGAAATGATGCAGATCAACTCATGAGTTCATTCAACTCTAGTAATCATTGAAAACACAACAACCACTCAATACAGAAAAGAGATATACGACTTAAATCATGAAGGTCAGAAAACTAAAGATATAGTTCCCTCAACCTATAAACAACATTGCTATAGTAGTGTAATAGCTACAGGTTATAAGTAGTTAATCAAATTCCTTTCCATGAAAATAATGTCCAAAGCAACATAAGGAAGAAACAACAAGCTACTAAATTCCTTCCAAATTTTACTATAATCCAAGAACAATTTTTTCTTATTTTCCCCAAACAAAGAGAGAGAAAGTATCATCAAATAATGAAACTTTATGTGACTGTAATTTAATTTTAAAAAAGCTATCACATACAAATATCAACCTTCCTTTAATGGTAAATGTAGAAAAACATAAACAATATTTACAGTCAAGTCATCCCATATCCCCAACTATGTAAGAACAAATAACATTCTATATGGTTGGGATGGAAATAACCCTACTAGGATTTGAACATAGAGAAGACAACAAAAACGACTTATCCCCAAGACATGTACTCAAGTCGAGCTCAAGAAAGAGTAGCAATCAAAACCATTCTAGTTATTTACCTAGGCAAACAAGACCGAGCTAACCCAATTTCAAACGTAGCTACCTCATTCCTATAACATCTCTTGAACATCACACTCAAATGAGAAGAACTAGTAATCTAACAAGATGACCGAAAGAAAACTCTAGAAGCTCAAAACCTCCATACAACAAAGAAAATGTTGAAAACCAATTTTAAGAAACCTTTTGAACATGAAAGTAGGATAAATTCCAACTCTTCCATCAAGCAGATATATCCAGGGGATTTGTAGAGATCCCAAACCATACAAGTCATCTCATAAAATACAATTGAGAAAACTAAAGAAAACGAAGTCTTATAAGTTCAAGAAGGAGTTAAAACATGTTTTATCAAATCTCAAGCAAGGATGAACAAAACCAAAGTATACTTCTTCCATAACCATCCAAATGAGTTAAAGAATCAACACATCTCAGTTCAGCTATGATTGAACATGATTTCATTAACCTCCAACAAGAACGATTTCCAAACTAGAATCAGACTATCTACATAATCATAGCTCGAAGAAGATGAAAAAAGAGTTTGAAATCATCTCAAGCTTTAATAGAAATTACACATCTAAGAAAAAATAAAAGATTCGACAACATCTAGTTCATACAAGGTTAAGCTTGATTATTTCATTTATCCAGCAAAGAAATAACCTAGACTAAACCTTTTATCAAACAGAGAATCTCATCAGAAGAATACAGTGAGCAGTTCAAACATAAGTGAAAATAAATGTCACAAATAAAACTCTTTTGTTTCCAAGAGCAAAATTTTCTTAATGAAAAAATTTAGTAAAAAGTAGAACAAGTTAATGGATAGAGCCTACCATGCCTAATAGAGTTCTTATCAATTTAGAGAAGGTTTTCATATGTTCCTTCACAGTTTCTCCTTTTCCCAAAATGACGTCAAAAACCCAAACCTTCTTCTTATTCTTTCAACATATCCAAGAATAGCTCAACAATGCCAAAAATAACTTATGATCAAAAATAGAACTACTAGTTCGAAGAACCAAAACCTCCATGCAGAGAAAAAATCGCAACGATCAAATGATCAAACAACTTCTCAAAAATCCGCTTCACATCTTTTCCTAGGTAGTTTCCTTGCCTTGACCAAGGTCATTAAATTCACGGATAGCTAACTTTCCTCTTCTTTCTCTACTATGTCACCGCCATCCAAATCTGGTGAGCTCAATTTCAAACTTTGCATGCCTTTTAAATTTATAGATGATGCCAACTAAGCATCCCTTTAACTTCCCATGCCTCCACCAAAACTAGCAACTCAAAGTTCAATAAATTCAAAATCAAATCACTTAAATGCCATAGAAACTTTCACCACCAACTCCCAATTTCCATGCAACCCCTTAGGTTCCCTTTTAGCTTAGCATTAGTTTAGGTTAGATTGACATTAGATTAGGATTCGACCTTAGTCTAGGTAAATAGTATTTACCTTAGGTCATTCCAACATGCCATAATTAAACATGCCAACATAGGTTAAGTCATAACCCATAATAGTTTAGTATTAGGCAATAGGTAATAGATAGGACTATTTATTACCTTAGGTTATTTCCAAAACCCCACTCCCGTAAAGCATACAAACTTAGGTTAGGGCACAAACCTAAATAGTTTAGAAATAGGTCTAAGGTAGGTTCAATTTACCTTAGGTTATATCCAATTAGGATAGATCTTTGCAACTTGGACTAAGGTTTTTACCTTAATAGTCCCGAAGTAGACCCTTATTACTCTTACATTGCTCAGCGTTTTATAAGATATTTTACAAGAAGATCCAAGCTCATATTTTTACAGCAAAATGCAAAGCAAGGACACCACAAGAAGGGTCCATCAAAATTATAAACATACAAAGACTCAATCCCTTATTACCTTCCATTTTAGAATGTTAGTTTATCATACAGACTAGGTAAGAAGAATGAAGCATACCTTGGATCAATGGAATTGATCCAAGGTTTTGCTGTTAACATATGATAAGTATGAAAACAACAATACAGGTTCACAACCCTTTTAAAACATAGAGAAGAATGACTTTGATTTCAAGTGAGCAGAATCTCAAAAAATTGAATCCTTGAATAGTAATAATTTATCCATTACAAACATGATTTCCAACAATCAAAAGAATACACCTTCCTAAGACAAATCACATGTCAACATTTGCAATGTCAAGAGGAAATGGAATCAAAGTAACAGTTTGTCAAAAATGTTACATTCTGATTTTGAATGGATAGAATCATGTCAGGGAGCCTTTGATGAAATTAATGATAAAGTTATCGACTCAAAGGTGTCGAGAGGTCTTAATTTGGAATTAGCATTTCACATCCAAACAAATGTCTCTAACGAAGCAATTGGTGTTGTTCTGGGACAACAAGGGGAAGGAAAACATATTCATGCAATTTACTATATCAGTAAAAATCTTTCTTCTGTTGAGAAAAATTATACAACCACAGAAAAAGAATTTTTTTCCGTGGTATATGCAATCAATAAGTTTAGACATTATATCATAGGATATGAAGTCATTGTACATATTGACCACTCTACCATTAAGTATCTCATGAATAAACCTTTGGTTTGTGGTGAAATTGTCAGGAGGTTATTACTACTGCAAGAATTCAATATTAAAATTGTTTATAAACTAGGAAAGTCCAATGTTGTGGATGATTTTCTCTCCAGCTTACGACTTCAGAGGAAGATGAACAAGTTAGTGATGACTTCCCAGATGAAAATTTGTTTTCACTATCTATGGTCTCTCCCTGGTATGCAGACATGGCGAATTATCTAGCCATAGGGAAGTTTCCCAACTTTTTCACACCTAAGAAAAAGAAGCAATTAATTAAGCAAAGTGTGATGTATACTTGGTTAAATGGCATATTGTTTAAATGTGGTCCTAATCATGTGTTATGTAGGTGTGTTTCTGAAAATGAAATAATTGACATCCTACGGGCATGCCATGATGAACCATCAAGAGGCCACTACTTGGTGCAAAGAACCATTCATAAAATCTTGGGATCAAGATACTATTGGCCTTCCTTGTTCAAGGATGCCAAGAAATATGTATGGAGGTGTGATAAATTCCAGAGAATGGGGAAACCAACATTCACATCAGAGATGCCACTTCAACCACAAGTTGTTCTAGAGCCATTTGAGAAGTGGGGACTAGATTTCATTGGGCCATTTGACCCAACCTCACAAGGTAAGGAATATATATTAGTTTGTACTGACTATGTTACCAAATGGGATGAAGTGCAGGAACTATCACATGTAAAGGATGAAAAGGTTGCATATTTTCTATATGAATGAATTTTTCAAATATTTGGTGCACCCAAATCAATTGTATCAGACCAAGGGCCATAGTTTATGTCAAGGGTGATCAACTCTTTTATAGATACATATCAGCTCCGACATAAGAAATCATCTCCCTACCATCCAAAATCAAATGGGAAAGTGGAGGTGGCCAATAGGGAGATGGAAAACATACTCAAAAAGACAGTGGACATCTCAAGGAAAAATTGGGCACATAGATTACTAGAAGCAAGTATGGGCCTATAATACTACATATAAGATGACAACATGATTTACACCATATGAATTAGTCTATGGTAAGAAGCATATCATGCCAATAAAGTTTGAAATCCAGACACTAAGGAAAAAATATGAGGTGGGAATTGAATTAACCAAAGTTCAGCAAGTAAGACTCATTCAATTGAATGAACTAGACGAGATCAGGCTTTAGGCATTACATCAGATGGATATTATTCAACAACAAAGGAAACTATGGCATGACAAGAAAATCAAGCCAAATAAATTTCAAAAAGGATATTGGGCTTTACTCTTCGATTCAAAATACAAAGATTTCAAAGGGAAGCTATAGATGAGATGGATGGGTCCTTATCAAATTGCTAAAGTATATGATAATGGTACCATCCAATTGATGGTAAAAGGAAATTCATGCTAGTTAATGGCCACAGATTGAGGCTATACCATAAACCAACATCTCGACATGCATTTCAGAAGGCAATACAAGAGGATTCAAACCTCCATTGTGTAGGTAAGGTTGTCTTGCCCATCACAATGCAGACCTGAACTAGGAATGCCAAAAATAAAGAGGAGATGATTGAAAACCCACAAAGGAAATCATTTTCTCTTAGAGTGTTGGGTGAAAACTAGAAATTGCACCCAATTTTTCATGGAAAAAAAGAAAAGAAAAATAAATCTATATATATAATAATAGAGGAAATTGAAAACTAGCAATGGTAATATTCTCTCTCCTAAAAAAGGGAATAAGAGGGGTAATATCAGGAAGGTACAATAAATTCCCGAGACATGATGTCATGAAAGGTGGTGGAAGAATTACACACTTCACATTTGTAAATAACAATGAGGAATGACAAGATTTAATATCAAGGTATGCACAATTAATAACTCTTATCATTACAAGGTTTTAAATTTAAAGTTAATTTGTTCCATCATGCATATTAATTGGCCACCTTTTCCAAGAACCATGTCACATTCCCGAAATACACTCCAAATCCTCCACCCATTAAAAATCATAATGCCTCACACACTTCAAGGTATATATCTCATCACCTCAAGATTTTGGCCTAGATTTTCCACAGGACGGTTATATTCTTTGACAATAGAGTTGTTCGATGCTTGTGCTCTCAATTGGGTTTTTCTTTGGACTGCATTATACTACTCCTGCGTTATACCTCCTAATCCCTTCTCCATCTAGTCATGTGCTTTTTCCAACCTAAATGGGGCCTAGACTCAGACATGAGCCTACCAGTTCAGTGGAGCTTTTGGTAGATGCGAATTTGGTGGAAGTTTTTGACAAAGCTGGGGTGGCTGGATTTTCTTTTGGCATATGAAGAATTCAACATTTCAATGATAGAGGAGTTTACAAGGAATATGGAGGAAGGCTACTCAACAAGTAAATGGTAAGGAAATACCCTTCTCTCCCACTGTAATCAGTCAATTATCAGGGGTTCCAAATGATGGTTTAGCTATTACTAAGAGAACATTGTACCATGAATTAATTAAGAGGTTTTGCAGTGGGAAGAAAGGAAAAATTACAACTAGTAGTTGATAGTAAAGGAAAGGAAAAAGGGATTAAAATACTGAGCATACCAGAACCCTGGGCAGGGATAGCAAAATGGTTGATAAAATATTTTACTTGTGAGGGTCAATATGAGATTGTTTTAGGCCCAATATTGAGGATGCTCATACATTTACACCATGGCAAGGCCAAACCCTAGTATAAGGTTAATCTACCTCAATTTATCTATGAGGATATTTGTGTGGCCATTGAAAAAAAAATTGGGGGAAAATTATCTCAAGTTTCAGGGTCTCATTCATTTAATTTGCAAGCATAAGTTTTTGAAAAATAGGAATGGCATGAGATGATGGATCCAATTTCAACAATCATACTCTCCCTCATACACTTCTAGCAGACTTTATAAGAATTGTCATACTTCTCTTGTAAACCCCATTAATCCTCAACAACCAATGACACAACTATTAACAAAGGAAGAACACGAATTAGCCTGCAACCATTCAAACCCTGGTTAACACTCCGCCTGAGCCAATGCTTCCATCCATTCCTAAGGAACGATTAATTAGAGATAAGGGTAAAGCACCCATGGAAGATGCCAAACCTAGTTCTCCTCTAAACATTGATACTCTATTGCCCAACGTGTTGTCCCTTTCTAAAGTACAATTTGACCTTCAAATAGCTAAGGAAAGAGATGATAAATTACAGGCCCTATTGGAAGCCAAAGATGCCAGCTTTTCTCAACAATTCTCTTCTCAAGAGAAACAAATTCAAGAACTGCAGACTTAGGTAGCCCACCAAGAAGAGGCAACTTCCCAGTTGCAACATACCTTAGAGGAAAAAGAGCAAGCAGATATATGTATTAAAAGCTGCTAAATCAGAATTGGAAATATCCTTGGCTCAGTTGCAGGCAGAACAAGAAAGATACTTCCCTCAAATTATCATATTGAAAGGCATGAAAAAATGGATGGAAGAGTGTTATCGGTTAAGAAAATTTGAGGAGGAAAATACTAAGTTAAAAGAGGAAATTCAATTTCTCAAACAAAATGTTGGCCATGTCAGTCAGTTATATGACCAAGTACTCTCTTGCAAGCCTCCTTCCAATTTTTATGCCCTATTCTTAAAAGAAAAATTATTCAAATGAAAAATCACTAGAGCACGGGAAATGTTGGACATTGAGTTTGAGAATGATCATCAGTTTGTAGGGGCATATACTATTGCCAATGATTTTGAGAAGAATTTATTGTGTGAATTTTATGTGCATAATTTTTTACTTCCTGAGCAGGTGGAAATACAAATCAATTTATATGTGGGTGAGGTCTAGTTGAGGTCATTTGTTTCGACCTTAAGACACCAAGGTGAATGGAGGGATCAGAGGGAAATATTTGTGCATTCAGAATCAATAGTGGGCCTCCTTATGAGGCATGATTTTCTAGCCCCCATTAGGTTTTTCAATAGGTTCTGTTCATAGGTGTATTATCTCAGTTTGGTAGACAAGTACACCAATATTCTTCAAAATAGTGTCAAAAATTTCAGGGAACAGGTAATCCCTACATTCAATGTTAAATTTTTGCATCCCAAGTTCGTTATCAGTTGTTGGCCGTAATTATAAAAGGAAGGAATTCATTTCACCTACCAACCTAATATGGTCCTTGAAGAGGGCCAAAGATGTATGTAAAATTATCTTGGATCTCAAAGAGCAGCGGGTGGGATGCGGCAAATACCACCTCTACTACTTGTGCTAGTACCACGGTGGAATGTGACTAATGATCGTGCAATAAAAATTATCATACCTGGTGAAAGAATGTGGTGGATCACTTCAGATTTTATGATACAATAGCTAAAGAAATATGGCATATGTTTATAACTAAATATAATTGTTCTATAAAAGATAACAACTTAATAGGTAGCAGGGGGACATGCTAAATCTTTAGTCTGGGGGAGTGATGAGCCTCATTTTTTCTAGTCAAACCTTATGCAATGATGTCTAAGCCATGATAGAACCTATATTATCTTTGATATTATTATGCATGATGGGAAAAATACATACTTTATATTTACTACTTTGAAATGTTTATGGGTAATTATTGTGTGTATTTTTGATGTTTCATCTTGTTAATTCTTGTGCATGAATGGCTTAAATATGATATGGATAAATGCTAATCCTTGTGAAAAGAATGCATGTGTTGAAAATTATAATGAGTGCAGGACTTAGGATATATGATGGCGTAGGACTCTGTTTGGTGATATGGCACAGTGGAATATTTTTTTTGTGTTGGCACATGATTCTCTTCCTTATTTATAAGGACAAGAGGATAGTGTCTTCAAAATGACTAGCTCATCAAATCCCTCAAACCATAAATAGCATTTTCACACATGCAAGTAAGAATATTTTGGAATTCCAGTTATCAACATCATTTTCTATCAAATACTATAACATCTATCAATCAACATTCCAAATCATAAATTTCAGTGGCAATAACTAAAGACTCAACACCACTTTAGTTTCTTCAATCAAGCTAAGATTTTGGGAATCTTCCAGGAGTGATTGAATCCTTATATGATTCAAACACATACCTCTTCTTCAGTTATTCTAAAGGCACGATCAATCACCCATGAGTTATTCTCACCGTTAATATATTTCCAAGAATTAAGGAAATTGTGGAGTTCAAACAGTTAGTTAGATTTAGAATTAGTCATTTTGAATAATTAAATCTCCGTGTGAGGCTAATATAAAAAGGAGGAATGTAATCAGAAATGTAGTAGTTTTTTTTATGTAGCAACATTTTGGGAATTGAATAAAGATCAAATTTAGGAGAATTTATCTTGCTAAGAGCCTCAGTATAATCTTGATCGAAGGGAAGGGGCAAGGGCCACTCCTACCCAATGAAAGGGAGACTCATTTTTCTTTTCATTACTTTGTTATTTAAAGTATTGTTATCAGATTACTGTTTCTTTCAAAATTCAATTCAGTCTTTAATATTAATGCTTTAGTTGGATCTTCATTTTTTTCAATCCTAGTATAGCAACTTATTGCATTTCATTTGTAATCACGATCAGTTTAATGAATTTAGTTTAAGATATAAAAATGTACTAAATTTTTGTTCCTATTGTTCCCTTTGTTGTAAACAACCATTAGATGCCACCTCAGATTGACATAGTAGAATTTATTAAAGTACGAGATAAAACGACACTCATCACAAGGGAAGGGACAAGCTACTCTCTATTTTTTGGGGCCTCATTATTTAGAGTATAGAGAAGCACAACCAAATATATACTTGGGGTGTTGATATCTTGGGATCCACTTATCATTATCTTTACAGGGTTATTCGACTAAAGGGAAAGGCTCTTAGTCATCCTACATTAGTGATGTGTTGGGTCTATGATAACATGATCCCCTATTAGAGGGGTGTTGGGATAGTTGATCCTAGGGTCATTAGAGCATCTAGATGGAAAATTATGGCCCCAATCGAGAGGGTAACATCAGCTAGTGACTACTTTACTATAGATGACTTGACTACACAAGTCATCCCAGGATATGGCCAAATTGTGGGGGTGCGAGAGGGTTACTATGGTTACATACAGCACCACTCTTCAATTAGTAGACCAGATCGATAGGGTTGAGACTTACCATGTTGACAGAGGCCGTAGAAGTTTGGGTTTCCTTATGTTGATGCCCTTCCAAAGCAATCTCGACTATTTACTTGTGGGATTTGAGAGGATAGAGTTGGCCTTAAGGGCAAGCTCGGTGTAGACCATTGTTACACACGGGGTCCTGATTGGTACACTCGTAGGATACCCTGATCTAGTTAGAACCATGGTGATCCTTTAGATTGAGGCCACTCCCATGCATAGTGGGGAGGAGGAGGAGGAGGCCGAAGCAAAGATGGAGACTAAGGAGGAGGTAGAGGAGGAATCTCATGAGGGGGTAAGGAGGAAAATGATACAAAGTGGTAAGCCAATTAAGAGGCTTCCCACTGAATCTAGAGCTATGGATTAGGCCGAGGCTAAGAATTTAGATACCGAGGAGCCTTTGATTACCAAAGAAGAGGAGGGGAGGAGGAGTCATGTTTTGGGTGATAGATGGCCACAGAGGAGATCAGGGAAGAGGAGGTTCCCATAGCAGCTCCACCATCACACCATCACTACCAAGATCGATAGACCCATCCCAAAGGCTAGGAGATCTAAGTAATTAAAATACTCTTCTCTCAACTATTTTACTTAGACTAGAATTTTTAGTGGATTATGCACTATATATATTTTTGGGTTTTTAAAAATTTCTAACTCATCATTATTCTCTTAAGTTTTGCAACTATGACAGATGGTTGGTGAGATATTATTTGAATTATTCTCATAGAAACCTTCACACACCCCACGGGCATGACACGAGACAAGATGTTCATGGAATCAGTCAATCGGTCATGATGGGGTGACACACGACATGTTCACTCCGAAATGAATTATAGCGGAAGCTATGACCAAGATGAAGACTGAGCTCACTAGATATAAGATGGCTAAGAGGAGACAGGGGCAATAGTATTCCCACGGTGAGGCCACCACCGGAAGATAACCTAGTTCATTGTCTCATGGTCACTCTCACAGGTCTAGGCATGGTGGCTCTCACGCCATCAAAGGATTCATAACAAGAGCCCCGCTCTTGTACCTTCTTAGGGACTCCATACAAAGGGATAGGCCATGGGCCTTTATTGCTTTGAATCATTTTTTATTGCATATATTATTTTTTTGGATTTTGAGCTCATTGTGAGCATTTTGACAACACTTGTTAGTGTAACGACATTTTATACAAACTTGATTATTACAGATATATACATATATGTTTTTTTTTCTTGGATATCTTGTGTAAGATTTTACTCATTCATCACTTGCTTCATTTGTGTACTCTTATATGCTTAGAATCTTTGATGATCTTTTTAATATGTTTTTTTGAATGCGTGTATGGATGATGATGATGATGCAAGTGTATAAACAAAATGACCTTTCTCTTTTATATATATATATATATATATATATATATATGATGCATATGAGGATGAATTGCGAACTTAAAACTTTGGTTTTCAAGAAATATTTGATATTCCTATTTTGTTGGAAAATTTGATGAAAATGATATAATAATGAAAAATGAACCCACTCCATTCTTAACTCCACGCAACTAGTAAGATGTGAGGGCTCAACATCGAGAGCCAAGAAGGATGTGATTTATATGACTTTGATGAATGAAAGTAATGATATGAAGATAATATTTTGACAAAGACCCAATTAGGAAACTACAACTCAACTCTAGGAAAGGATAACTATCTAATTTAAAATGTAGTTTTCTTGCAATTTTAACTAGACTTAGACCCGTAGGTGGCCTCCTGATTGAAAAAATCTGGTTTTATGGATTAACTCTCTTATAAATTATACATCTAACTCATTTTCTAATGATTTCAAAGGACTCAAAGCACTTTTACTTATTGACTTGTTTACAACTTATGGATTTATTTGAAAGGACCCCTATGTCTTTCCCCATGCTACTAGTAAGAAGCATGGGCTCATCACCAAGGACAAGGCATAAGCGAGTAAGGGTACTTCCCTCTTTCCCACCTCATGCTACCTATAGGAAGCATGGGCTCATCACCAAAGAATGGTAGGAAAGGAAGTTTGGTTTTATTTTTTTGATGAAATTGTTTTTTATTTTACCACTTATTTATCTCTCTCTCTCTTTTTAAAACCTTGTGATTTTTGGGAAGGAACACTTTCCCCTAGCCTCAACCCCACACAACCAATATGATATGAGGGCTCACCACCGAGGGTTGAAGTAGGCGATAACAAGAAATTTGGGAAAATTTTCTAGATTGATTTTGTTATGAGAGATATTTTAAAGGAAATATGTGACATAAAGAAGCTTCTAGTATAGACTATGGGAAAAACACCTAAGCTAGAAGCAACCATGAATATAACTAAGTGTGTAGGTCCTAGTAGGATCAATGTAAAAACTTCATCTAGTAGGATAAAAAGAGATTGAATAGTTTAGAGATGATATAATGAATAGTTGGAGAAGTATGATTAAATGCTTTGCCAATTCTCATAAAATTTGAAAGTTTCTTGAAAAATAAGTTTCTTGTTTCACAATGTTACAATATGATTATGCAAATGATATGTAGTGTAGATGTAGTAGTGTACATGTGGAAATGTAAATGAATTATGTATAGAATAATTTAAGGTGAAGTGAATTGACTGATTCTAAAACTCCTCACCTTCTAAAGTACACAAACAATACACACCATTCTTATAGTCCTCCATGACCTGATATGGACCTAACCACTTTGGTCTAAATTTCATCCTTCACCAAGTATTCTTGTCAATCCAGCTATCCAATATCAAAACCAAGTCTCCTACATATATTTATCATTCATAGACATTTTTATTATACTGATGGCACATCCTATCAACATAGAAAAGATGAAATTGTTCAACTCTAAGTTGGTATTCATCCAGAGTTTCAAGTTGAACCATTCATGCTTCTCAATACCCATATTTTCCTAAGATACCTTGCAAAGATATGTGAAGACTAGGTATTTAAAATTTTAGGGGTAAGACCACTTCATATCCAAAGACTAAAGAATAAAGGGTTGCCCCATAGGCATCTCAGTAACGATGTCTTATAGACCCCCACCGACTTCCCTATGGGATTTGAAGATAATAATATTTTCTCGAATCTTATTTGTCCACACATCTCAAAACCATTCCGTCAAAGGCTCTGTGATAGAGCACTTCTTCTACAATCACATATTTAGCAGCTATGACACATAACCGCCACCTTTGTTTTAGGTTACTCCCCAGATACGTAGGGTCCACAATGTGATTAATGATATCAAAATAACATGGACATGACATAATGGGAGGATTTTATTCCACATAAATACACACTCATCAAGGAAATCTAGGTCTACTAGGTCTCCACAATCTATCGGGTTGTCTGCCAACCAATCAACAATAATTTTTCCTTTGATAGACTTTTGGTTGATGAAGGTGAGTTCAAATTCACCCATCAATGTAAGAAAACATCCATCCTTTTTGGATAAGGCACCTTGAGTCAAAAATTCCCAAACTGATTAGATTTGACTATTACCCTAGTCTCTTGGTTAAGCATATAATTTCATAACCTCTTGGTTGTGAAAACTATTTCTAGAAATTATTTATCCTCCGGGTATAACGTGTCTCGTAGTTAAGAAGAGTGTGACTAATGAAGTAAATGACATGTTCACGGTTATCATCATCTTCCGTGCTAACATGCAAGCTAGTGAGACCTTGGTGGCTTGAGAGTATAAGATTAGAGGATAGTCGGCTTTGGGTGGCATGAGTGTAGGTGGTGACATGAAAAAATGTTTGACCGACTCAAACACTTTGTGAAATTCAGAAGTCCACTCTTTACTACACTCCTTTAACAAGTTGTTAATGGGATGGACGGTGCAAGTTAGATTGGGAATAAACCTACAGATTGCCCCAAGTTTACCTGAAAAGACCTAATTCTTGATTTTTTGAAGGTGGAGTCATCTCTAGAACCACCCTAATCTTTTTGGATCTACATCAATTCCTCAAGAAGAAATGATATACCCCAAATTTTTCTCCTGTCACTCGAATATGCACTTTTCTAGATTTAATGTTACACCGTATTCGATAAGACAAGAGAGGATAATGCAAAGCACCTCAGGGTGATTACAACGTTTCTTGGCCTTAGCCAAAAATCATCGACATAAGATTCCACAATATTATGAATAAGATCATGGAAGATGTATTTCATAGCTCATTGATAGGTGGCTCCAGGCGTTTTTCAAGCCAAATGGCATGACTGTGTAGAAAAAGGTTCCCTAAGGAGTAGTAAAGGTAGTCTTGGTTTGATCCTCCTCAGAGATCCTTATTTGATTGTAGCTAGAGAAGCCATCTATAATGAAATCGATGGAAGGAAATGGAAATTCATCCTTAGGACATGCTTTTTTGATGTCTCTAAATTTGATAAAAATGTGTATATTCTCGTTTTTTAAGGACCAGAACAATGTTAGACACCCACATGGAATAGTCCATTGGTTTAATGAAACCCACATAAAGGAGCTTCATTACTTCCTCCTTAACCATTAAAGCCACCTTTGGCTTCATGGGTCGTGACTTTTGCTTCATGGGCTTGGCATCGAACTTCATGATGAGGTTGTGAACCACCACATCAGATTAATTCCTATCATTTCCTTATAACTGAAGGTGAAGGATTTTGAATGTTCTTTAAGCACCTTCATATGAACTTCTATCTCATCTGGAGTTAAAGAAGAACTAAGCTTCAAGATATTAGGATCCTCCTCCATCCCTATATTAATATCTATGGTTCCTTCAATCAAAGAGGCATTACCCTCTTCAAAATCAGGTGGGGCGGGAGGTAGTTCCAATTATTTTTCCTCTACCTCATAGATCTCAAGACCTTCCAATGAGGAAGGATACATCGTGCGATCTCCAAAGTAGGAGGAAGGGTGAGGTCTAAGAGAAAATACTCTCTTTATAGTGTGCAAGATGAAGATCTATATAAACATTGAGGAATCCTAGGATTGCCTCATCATTCTCCGCATAGTCCAAAGTGGTGGGCTCATTCTTAGCCTCGACATATGCCAAAATTACATTGGTTGGCACTTTTCGAACCAAGGTTTCAGATCAAACTGAGACATTAAAATCATTTTACTTCAAGTCCTCACTCGAAAAAAGTCATGAGGAAGACTGGCTATGGAATCAACCAGTTGATTTTTCTCTCTAGGTATGGCTTTGATAGAAATGAAGTCAAAACTCTTACAAGTTCCAGTATGATGGATTTGTAGAGTTGCATATGCTCATCTCCAGCCTCACATACTTTAGATTCTTGGTTAGTGATGATCCTGGGAGTCACCCAAAGCTCTAATGTTGTTCATGTCTATACTCTTGGCTTCGATGAGACCAAGAAGAAGAGCCTCATACTGTGGCATTATTTTTACATTCAAAGTTTAACCTAAAAGAAAAAGGCATGACCCTCCCTATGGAGAAGTAAGGATCACCCCTGCGTCGGTGTCATAGTGGCACTTCACACCATCCTATTTGAGAGTCCAACAATCATTGGGAAGATATAAGTTTGATCATTCATGGAATCTTCCTCTTTGAATTCTGAAACCTCAACCATGAAAATATCTTCAAATCCATTAGCTAGAAGAGTAACGATTCCAAGAGCATGGCCTATGCCCAAGGAATAAAAAGGAATAATGATAGGAAAATCATTCTCCAGAATCTTAACTATCTCAGCCGTAGTTTTTTTGATACGTTTCTACTACGACGGCTTTGTTTTTATCAAGATTTACCCCTTCAATTTCCAAAGGGGCTTCCAACTCAGCCATAGGGACAAGATGGGACTATGGCTTCAAACCCCAAGGCTTGTTTAACTAATTGGATAGGATTTAGAATTTTGTATGAACCCTCAGTTTCTTCTTTAGATTGGAAAGATGAATGTCAAATGGCTTTGGGTCACCCTGAGCTATGAAAACCTTACCCAAGTGTAAGAATCTAACCTCTTAGAACAACGTGGAAGGGATTTCCTTCATTCTATGAATCCAGGGTTGACCGAGGATCATATTATAGTTGGTTTCCCAATATATAATATAAAACTCATTCAACATAGTCTTTAGTCCAAGGGTAGCCAGAATCACTATAGTTCTAATGAGAAGTCACTTTAAGGCTGTCATATCCTCTCACCATATTTCACATTAAATAAAAATGGTTTATACATAGCCTAGCTTCCGAATAAACAAGAAATGGAATATATTAATAGCAGCCTTGTCTTCTATCATCACACATTTAACATAGTTGTTGTATATCCAAACCTAAAGTTACAACCCATGATCACCTCTCCATGCTAGCTCGGTGTTAGTAAGCTTCTTGCTAATGTCAAACATGAAAAAAACATCTCTCTCAAAGTTGCCCTGGGGGATAGACATCAGATTCTATGTGATTGATTTGGGCCTTTGAAGGAGGAGTGAGATGAATAAGGTGACCTAGACCTAGCACTTCTAATAAATCTGATCTATGAGAAGGTGAATTCTTCAACAAACCCAAGAAGGAAATGTGGGAGAAGGTCTTAGTCAAGTGTGTAATCAAATCATAAGGTCCTATTGGTTTGAGATCTACCGGCGTATCATACGACATAGAAGGATAGATGGGGAGAGGTTGTGAAGAATAATCCTAGGTACAAGTTGCGGCATTAACCTCAGGTTTGACTTCTAGCTCTACTAAGCCCACAATATTAGTCTCGATTCTAAACGTGTAAAAGGGAATATATTAGAGGGTTAGTAGTGTAAATGCCTCATGGTTGTTATTTCCAACAAGCATCCCCTTGTTAGTACCATAAGTAATGAGCTTTTTGTTCTCGTGGCACATTGGAAGAGGGTGTCTATAAACCCCAAGAATAGAATTTTATGGGGCTATGGGTCCCATGTGAGATTTTTGTGTCGGTTCCATAGGATTAGTTAAAAATGTCAACAAAGATATTCCTTTAATCCTTTATAAGTCATTGTATAATTTTTTTGCAATCACGAAACATATGAGCATCATGCCCTATAACCCTATGAAAACCACAATACAAATTAGGATCATAGTCATGAGGTCTTTGATTCTTATTCATTTGTAGACCTTAGTTTATATTATTGTTGTGTTGTTGGTTTTTATAATTGAATTCCGTTGGCCTTTGGCCTTGGTTTTAATACTAATTTTGGAATTGATTTGGATACTGGTTTGAGTATTGAACCTGGGCCCTGGGCTTGGACCCATTATCGAGGTGGAGGATGGTGACTAAACTCCACCACATTAATAGAAGGATTAAAAATTTTACTTATTTTTTTGTTCACATTCACATTTTTGTTACCGTTATTTGTATTTTTAGTGTTAACAATGTTTGAATTCTTGGATTGGTTAGTTACACCATCCATCATAACACCACTATTCTTATTGAGGACTTTGGGTCCTTGATTATTGTTGTTTGAACTATTTGGGTAATTTTAATTACCCTAAGAGGGAGTGACCAGTCTCTCATTTGATTTGTATGTCTTTCTCCCACTATCAATTACCTCTTATTCAATGCGGAGAGAACCCTCTAAGACCTCCTCATAGCTCCTAAGAGGTAACTTTTACACCTCCTCCTTGGATTCTCAGTTGAGGGAATGGAGGAATAAATTGAAAATATATGTTTGGTCCATGTTTGGAGCACTAGATGAGGATTAGAGGACCTATCACCATATCTGAATGAAATGGGTGGTGGATTCATTATGCTCTTGCTTAATATGAATAAATTATCCAATTCTTGTTCTTAAAAGTTTACTTATAACAAAATCCTTTATGAACTCCGAAAGAAGTTAATTAAAAGAATGAATCAAGGCTTCTGGTATCCTGTAGTACCAATAAAGACAAATCCCCTCTAGGGCCTTCGGGAAAATATTAGCTGCAACTACATCCCATTAGAGTAGCTATCTCGATCGGTAGTCACATACGCTTTGATATATGCATTTGAGTCCCCCTCCCCTTTGAAATTTGGCAAGTCAAGAAGTAGTCATGGAATTATTACACTTTGTATGGTAAATTCAAGGGGCTCCTTGAGATATTCAACATATGTACCCAATGCATAAGACTCTACCATGGATGACCCTTGATGGGGAGGTGGGGGAGGAATAGGAGGCTGATATGGCACAACATAAGCATTTACAAGGGTGTAAGGCATCCCTTGAGGATGAGAATAAAATACAAGAAAAGAAAACATGTCCCCTATGTTGATTTAGAATACATGTGGGGGTACGGGGAACATCAATTTGGTATGGAGTAGTAGAAGCAAAACTAGAGAACATCGCATTGCTAGTTGGAATGAAATTTGAGAACACACTTTTGGTTGGCACCTATGGGGATATCTGTACGAAGTGTGAGAGGGCATACCTAATGTGCCCAATCTAGTAAGAAGGTCTCTAGGGTTAGGAACACCCATGTAGACCAAAGGAGGTGAAGGTGTAGAGGGCACATAACCAAAGTTCTGCACATGGTGGGGGATCTTTCCTTTCCCTACAAAAGGTATAACATGAAGAGGTTGGGAAAGCTCTAACTCCCTAACTCTATCCACCAATGTTGAAATTACATCACCCGAAGATGATATTATATTTAGCTTAGGCATGTTCTCGATTTTGGTTGGGAAGCAAAGGAACGTGATGTCCTTCTATGGATTGATCTTTAAAATGCCACCCCTCTTTGGAGGTATTGCCCATTGTAGGAGGAGAGGTAAAGTATTTTTATGAAGAAGAACATCAATATACTCTTGCATTTGGTCCAAGGACTGGTCTATTGTGTTAAGATGCTCATCACTTTGGGTGATGTGTGCCAAAAGTTCATTGTTTGGCTATACGTAAGACATGAGTGGATTATATTGCATGCTGATTTTTGGTCTTGACTAGACCTCGGATGGAACCCCCGCTCTCTCGTGAATGTCATGTTATTTGAGTCGGAAATCTCGTGTTGTGGGATATGCATAGGTTGATCAATCTCCTTGATCCTAATTGATGAACCATTGTTGGAACCTTGAGGAGGAGAAGTGTGAGGGGAAGGTAAATTGGATGAGTAATTATCAGCCCACCCAAATAGTGAGGGCCACTGTTGTATACCAATATGGTAATAATGTGCTTCAAGACCTAAAATGGGCTCGCTATATTCTCTTGACTCGGCATATCGGGAGTATATAAATACCTGAAAAATTATGGGAGAGGATAAGAAAGGATGAAAAATGGAAGAAACAAAGGAAACAAAAAGGAACTAGTCCTTCACATTGGGTTCACCAATTTTGCATGTCTTAAAATCAACACGTAATCTTAAGCACACGTAACCTCCCAAGGTCGTGCCGAGACATCCATAATAGGATGGATAGATGGCTATGTAATGGGATAAATAAGGTAGATAGGAGTGTATGAAAATGGATGAAAGTGGCTAACAAACGATCAAGGAAATTGAATGTCCTAAACGGGCACTATGGGAATCTTCTCATCTAAAGCAATGAATGCTTTCCTCACTTGAACGAGTGAAATGGAACGATTAAGGAGAATGGACACACAAAGTAGTCTATCAATGTCACTACCACTAAACACCCTTTGAATTAGCTACAGAACTGGGGAGCTATCCCGCATTTTCCTTGTAGAAGTCTCCAGACAGGTCATGGAGGTGTGAGTGGAAACGTGTGAATAGGAAAATGGGTGAATTATGGGAACTAGTCATGATCATGCGGGTTGAATTTTCTAGAACTCGTAAGCACTATCTACTTCGATGTTCAAAGTTGTCAATTGTGTGATGATAATGGGTGGAAGTAGGGTGGTATGGAAAATAATATGTCTAAGGCCTTGGTCAACGTCTACCAATTACGGTGCTAGGTTTGGTTGTGGCACCATTGGATCACAAATGTAATCTCTTGGTTGTCTAGGGCCTTGAATGGTCATGAAGGTGTGCGAACAATTAAAATGAAGAGGCAATCAAACTTACAAAGTATCCATCAAAGGAAAGGTTGATGTTTAAACCTAGGCCAACTAAGAACATGTGGGGAATTGTATTACTCTCCATCTAATTAATCTATGTGCCTAATTAACAAATGAAAGCAAGCAGATAAATTAAAACAAAGAAATAAATCTATCTATTTATGTTTTTGTTATTTTTGATGATTTTGAATAAAGGGAATAAAACAAATAAAAGCAAACTAATCAATCTAATCTAATATTTTTGTATTTTATGTTTCTTTGGAAAACAAAATAAATATGCATAGACAATTAAAATTCTTCTAATTAATTGAAATTTCTTCTACACTAAAATTAATAGAACTAAACAAGTAAACAACTAGATGTGGCTATTTCCTTATGCAGAGTGGATCTAATCTATTCTAATAAAAAAACACTTTTCCAATTTGTACTTTTGGATATACAACTTCCTCTGTTATTACCTCAGAGTCACGAGAAGAATAAAAATCTTCTCAGAAGTAATTCTTCCCCTGAAACTTCCTCGGTAGAAACAACAAGATCTATGGAAGCTTACAAAAATGAAGGGAAATTACAACTAACACTAAACAGGTGTAAAAGCCTCTTCCAAAAAAACATCCCTTACAAACCTACAAGGATAGGAAGGAAAACCACTTTCAATAGAAGCTTTTTGTAAATAAATAGAAGTTACATGAATTGTATTCCTCTCGAATTAATGTACTCTAACAGATTATGAAATAAGATTTATTTAAAAAAAGAAAACTTTAAGAATCCAAATGCATCCCCAACCTAGAAGTGTAGAACTGTGATAGTTCTAGTGTTGGTTTTTATTTGTTGTCCCCTCATCTTCTTTTCCAATTTGGTGTTCAAACGAGTCTAGGGAACTATGTTGGCTTGTGTGGAAGAAATGATGAAGAAGTGTTGGAGTTGGAATGGCTTGCAAGTAATCTAGTAGCAACACATGCAAGAGAATAACAAGGCAAGAGAACTGAGCTTGCTTGTGTATTTCTTGGTAGGATTACGAGCAACATAACAATGTAATTCAAAACAATAATCTCCAACCAATTCTCTAGGTAGAAGCTTGGCTCTTATAGAGAAAAGGAAGAGAAATGGTCTAAGCCATTTGACAACCAAGAAATGCCACCTCTCTCATGGGAGTGGCAGTTCACTCACTAATAATAGTGAGTTAGAAGCGAAAGGATTACACACATATAATGAGCTCAAGATTAATTAATTTAAACGATAAAATGTGAGAAATATGAATTGGAAGATCGTGAGATGAAGCAAAATCACCTTGGAAAGTATCAGTCAAATGTGCAGTAACCGCCGGTCTCACGTAAAGCAATGGTTGTGTAACCATCAGGGAGGTTATGCAATCGCCGCCGAGGGCATACCGGTGGTTGTGCAACCACTAGGGAAGTTGCGTAACCATCGGCGTGATTATGTGACTCAAAGCCAAAAATATAAGGAAGATATTGTAAGATGATAAAGGAAAGTGGGAAAATCATGGAAATGGACAAGTGAAAAATTCCAGGATACAAATATATACTACAAATGACAAATTAGACTCGAACACCATTGGAAATATATTTACTCATCATTGGGTATTTTAAACTGTTCTGATAATATAACACATGTAAATTTGCGTGCATACAAAAACCTTCTTCTGGATCGCACCCTACAAAAGAGGGCAATCTCAAACATAATGGTTCAAGTGACATACTTCACAATCTAGTAATAACATGCACACTGACTTGTGTGGGAAAGTATCTTTAGTATGTACCTTTAATTCACAATTTGTGCACCATATTCCACTACATGTCTCATTTGATGAGTTAGCAGAAAGCTTCTCTAACTATTTTTCCATGGTTGTAATCTACACATATAAGAATGGGCTCACTCCAGATTAACACTTCCAAATGCCTCAACACATAGGGATACTTCCAAAGCCTCGTGCAAATCAATATATGTCTTATGGGATAGAGGTCTATAGAACAGTCGTAATCCTCCAACAAACCGTTATGCATGCTAAATTTCATGTATATCATAAGAAAAATTTGATAAAAGAGTCTTAAAATTCACATCATACTCCCTCACACTTTTAGATAAGCCCCGATAAATACCCTGAGCACGTTGATGCTCTGTTGTTCAAAAACTAGGATGCGAACCTCATCCAAAGATGTAGTGTGCAAAACATTATAGTCCACCACAATCTTATGTGGGTCCTACTTCTTTGTACTAGTTATGTGCGTGCCATTGTAGTGTAGTGGAAAACTGACTCACTTTCCTATTTGAAGTTGTAATTCCCTTAGCACGCCATAGCAATCAACACTTATGCACATGCTCTACTGTATCTTCATTTCCTTTATACTCTAGTAAATAGAGAGATATATCATAGTAAACTTGAGGTGTCGGTTTCCTAGTTGCTAAGGTGGTGGTTGTAGTCCTTGTCCAATAGACACCAGATCTAAAACCAAAGCCTCCTCCCCATGCGGTGGCTAACATGATCCACCTGATCCTCCCACAACCTTATCTCGGGCTACGGTCTAGTTGACAAACTTCCTTATGTTCCAGGTCATAGTATTAAACCGTACACCTATTATTTGTGTGGTCGTAACTATATATCAAGTAATCCCAATGGTCTCATGCGCCAACACTTTTTCCCGACAACGTGCCTAAAAACAATCCCGCATAGGTAATCCTAAAATATGGCACCAAATGTGGTGCCATGGGAGCACTACTAACTTGATCACCCAAATTCAACACAAAGTGATATCTACCCATCTTTGTTTGATTACTTTCACTAGCCTGCTTCTCAATGACTACCTATGGATATGTGACACCAAGTGAAAGGGCTAGGTGGGATCAGATGTGCACTTGAGGTCCTTCTTTTTCATATAATGCACTCATCTAAAGCCAAAGGGGATTCTCTACTACACTTGCCCAAAGTTTTGAGAGCTTGATGATGTAGATCCTCACCTTCTGCGATATCTTCAAAACCTTCGCGATCCATCCTCCTCCTCAACTCTAGTGCCTCCTCAATCTCCCGCTTATGTGTCATGTCCCTCTCTCACACTTCATTAAACTTGATCCGTATTTCCTCTCTCTATTTTTCTACCTCCAAGTATGCCATATTTCTCCACATCGGCTCCCGCCCGTGCACGCATAGTGGGGTTTAGCTAGTCATAGGTAGGCTTTCTAAATCCAGTTCTATAGTCAAAATATTGATTATTAATAGTATAATACATAAGTACGATCCTCTAGGATCACACAAGAATCTAAATTCAGCCTCCTCTAGACACTAATAAGTTGAAATAACATACCGCAATGTGTAATTGAGCAATAATCCAGCCCACCAAAAATCTATAGCTCTAGTCCACTCTACATTGGTAGAAAAAGTGTCCGGTAATATTCTTGCATCCAAAGTCTTGGTGTAGGACCCTAGCACTTCCTAGTGCATATGCTTCCAACCACTCATATAATTCTACTGGAAAGAAGCTGAAGAACATCTCATAGAGCTCATGATAAAGATTATCTTCTACCTAATGACGTGCATTGAAATCAAGTCTAGTGTTATATCTCTGTGCAAACTAATCCTGACCATTCTCTACCCAAATCTCAATGCTCTCTAGAGTCAATTTTTACACCATATGTAAGAAACATCCTAGTGATAATTCAAAAATAGGTCTCAAACAACATAACCAAAATATAATCTTTTATTTCCACAATCGCTATGTGCCTTGGCACCTCATTCTGAACATATTTGAACTCTCACCCAAAGCACGCGAAGCTATCATGTCCCTCCTTTTTGATTGCTTGTCAAGGTGTTAACATATATATCCATAATAACCATTATCAAAGTATTCATTTAAGTGCAGATCCTTGCGCACATCATATCATGAGCTTATAATGGAAACACATGTAATAAGGAAACATAACAAATAAGATAACAACTAAGAACAATTGCACCATGTATTCGCCATTTAGACACATCAATTACTAGAATCCATCCTCCATAATCTATTACATCAAATGATTACAAAATAAATCTGATTACATAATCTTCGGATAGTAAACACAAAGTCATGTGTACGAGTACATCCGAGCAACATACCACTAATACATCACGGATCTGTTCTCACACACATGATCTCTCATACACTGTCTCTCATACATTGTACCCAAAATAATGACATACACAAATATATTAAGGGGTCGGGACTTTCCCTTCACTGCCCATGCATTATCATAATAATATGCGTGCTCAAAATAGCCATGCATACATCAGAAAATATTCATAAGACGTGCATGTTTTTATATTAAACCTAATAAAAGATTAATCCTATAAATAAACTTTTCTTTAATCCTATTATTATATCACCTCCTTATATGATCTTTGCATGTGATTTTTCCCAAAAATAGACTTTCCTTGACTACCAACTCATCTTTCTTTTATCCTTTTCTTGGTCCGCACTCCAACTCTACTTTTCTATTTTTAGCCCATAACAATAAAATCGAATAAGTCTTGATTTCTATCTTCTTAGGTGTAAGCCTTTCGCGTGCTACTTTATCTGGTCCTTGTGTGCATACACGTGCCCCACTTGTGTGCCTCACTTTCCCATGCACTCTTCATACTTATCCATTTTCCAGTCTAACAATTATTGCCCATAGAGCTCGGGAATGGAGATCATCACTCAAAATCCCATTTTAGAGACATTATTATCGTTTCGACCAGAGAGTCAAATTTGTAAATGAAATTTTTAAGCCCAAGATCCCGAATGATCTTGTTACAATGTGAGCCCACATGACCATCGATTTTTTTAAATGACAAGGTCATCAAGAGGAGGTAGAGCTCATCAATTGACACATAGGATGAAGAAACCATTTTTCTATGACACCATTTCCAGAGGTGGAGATCCTGTGTAAATGGTGATATTATCTGCAATGAGGACATAAATCCCATTGTAATCACATTATTGTAAAGAGGCCAGTAGATTTCGTATTGCATCAATATTATTGTCTTGGAGGCCAAAAATGTCATCATAGAGACATTGAGGCATTATTATTGTTTTAGCCAGAGATTCAAATTTTCACATGACATTATTGAAAGTCAGGAGCCAAAGCTCATGCCAAAGAGATAGTAGCCCAAGCCAATTCTAGAGTGCCAACAACCGTGAGCAAGATCATTCGATGATGCAGACACAAAATTCTTTGAACAGAGAATGTCGGTCATGTCGAGTGCTCGTAGAAAAAAGCCAAAGGTTATCCTAACTATAAGCGCCTATGCCAAAGCTAATATCTAGAAGCTAGAGCCAATTCGTCAGACACTACTAACCAAAATCAAATAGGTGATGTAAGAATTGTATTTTCTGCATCATTTATATATCGGTCCATCTTTTGAACGGACCCATAAATGTAGTCCATTTTGGGGTATATAGCGTTATCATCTCGGTGTTCATTTTGTCATGATTTTTTAATTTTTCTTTCCATTATGTATTTGTAATTAATCTTAACCATTAATCACATAATCAAGAAAATTTTAAGGTGTCCTGGGAAACAAGAAAATTGAACAGTTTTAATAACCCCCATTTTTAGATCAAGTATAACTACGAAGACGAGCCAATGTTGTGAAGATCATGGATAATTCATTAGTTTTCTTTGATTCTTGTGATAGGTCCTTTTGGCCTCATCTTTGTAATGTCCTATAGTTTTAGGAGTTAGTAACTAAGTTCATTATAGTATTTGGGAGGTTTGCATGCCTATATAAGCAAATCCCAATTTTCTTAGAAGAGAATGTTAACAAAATCCTAAAAGAAGTGATGAGAGCTTAAAGTTTAGAGAAGAGTGTTGAGTTAGTAAATAGCTTCAATGTACCTTTTATTTGAAATGTATTGTTGAGACTACATTGTTATTGATTGGTTTGTATGTGTGTCCTATTCCTATAAGATAATTCAATAAATTTTAAGTTGTGATTTTGTTGTTTATTTCATATATATATATATATCCTTAAAACATATTGTCTTAAGAGTTTCACGCAAAAATTATATATATATATATATATAAAAATTTTGCGTGAAACTCTTAAGACAATATGTTTTAAGGGGGATCTTCATTGGGCACCATAACCCCATTTACATCATTTAGAATAACAACAAAAATTTATTTCCTTGCAAATTGAGGTGAAATGGATATTGACAATTTTCCACATTTGCAAGTGTGGGTAGAAAATCATTGTGGACATCTTTTGATGGGTGACTATTGGGTAGAAGGTGTGAGGATGAACAAAAAGCATTGGAGGTTTTCCATATTTGTAAGTGCGGGTAGAAAATCATGCAGGACATATTCCAACTAGAAGATTTTTGGGGATAAGGTGTGAAAGTCGTGAAGGTCATAGATCTTGAATTTTGGAAAAAACACAATGGAATAAGAGAAATGTTACAAGAGGTCATAGAGATAAAGGCACAAGAATTGAGGACTTGGCCAAACTGATGAGGAATATGTAAGCCCATTTAGAGGCTATGGGAGCCGAGCAATACCAAATTATTATTGTGGAAGTTTAGAGTGATAATGAATTGGACCCCACACAATAAAAAGTGCAAGCCAAAAATGAGGAAGAAGAGGATGATGAAGCAAAGGGACCAGAGGATATAATTTTACACATGATAGGTATAATGGGGTGTAAGCTAAGATTAGACACCCCGAGTTATTTTGAAAGTATAAAACCACATGAACTTGTCGATTGGATACCGAGAGATCGAGACATATTTTGCATATACAAATGTGGAAGATTCCAAGAGATTCAAATTTTCCTACATAAAGTTGAAGGGTCATGCATCTCTTTGGTGGGATCATATCTAGACCAACATAGTTCAAAGAGAATAACTTAAGATTAATACTTGGGATGTGTTGGTAGTGAGGATAAAGGTGAACTATTTTCCATGGACTACCATCTTAGTTTATTTAAGAAGTCACAAAACTTGCAATAGAGAGAGATCGGTGTAAAGGAGTACATTGAAGAGTTTTATCGAATCACCATTCGAGTGGTTTATGTAGAGGATGGTATGGATAATATCTCCATATTTATGATTGGCTTGTGGATTGTTTTGGATGAATTCGAATAATCCAAGTGTGGTCGATTGATGATGCCTTTTAGTATGCATTAAAGGTGTAGGAGTAGTTGGTGCATAATTTGAAGAATTTTTCCCAAAGAAAAGAAAAAGTCATGCATGGCCACATATGAGGTGGTAATAGGGAAAACATGCACATCATGAAGGGGAGATAACTTGATGTTATGAAATGAAGGAAAATCCATAGCAGGAGGAAATACATCCATGGGAAGAAGATCATTTGGATGCATAAGAGATTGTGGATTTAGTGACACATGCTACATGTGTGGAGAATAGGGCATATAAATTTTGAGTTCCGTATGTCTAGAACAATGGTAAGCATAATAGTGTGATTTCTCTTATGCACATGCTAGCAAAGATGATATGTAGAGCCATGGAAAAAACCTAGAGATGGGAGAGGTGTTGATGTTCAAGCACACATTTTGAAACCGAAAAAGGAGAAGTTGGTCTTGAGAAGAATAAGTTTTTCACAACAACATTAAGGTTAGGCAGAAAATTTTACAATTTGATAGCAAACTATGAAAGAACAAATAATTTAGTTGCACATGAGATGGTATATAAGTTAAGGTTGGAGATGACTAAAAATTATAACCCCTATAAGGATTATAAAGTTTCATGGCTGTAGAAGGGATACCAAATTTTGGTAGCTAAGAAATGTTTGAAAAGTTCCAAAGGAGGAGATATGAAGATGAATTTATGTGAGGCATCATGCATATGGATGGGTGTCATGTATTACTTGGAAGGTTCCGACAATTTGATTGAAGGGAATAACGCGGTGAAGGATGGAAAAAGTACAGTTTGAATTCGATGAGTGAGGGAACAAAGAAAGGACCAAATATTCTATTAATTCTTGAGTGAGGTAAATAAGATAGTGCATGCTTTGTAGTGATAGTGGAACCGAGGCAAAGAGAGAGCACAAGTATAGTGGTTAAGAGTGATGAAGCGATGCCACAAGAAGTGGACATGTTGGGAGAATATGTCGAGATAGCTCTAAGTAATTTACCTGAAGATTAATGTGGCGTCCCTTCTGACGTGCTCTGCCGATCACCTGGCGGTGTACGAGTTTTGTGATGAGAGCTACATGCGAATACTGAGCACATTATATATCCAATCGCCATGGATACTCTGATTTGATGCAACCCAAGTTGTGTGCATAATACGAGACGAGGATTGAACATGTACTTTTCTTAGGTTCTCATTTACTGCTCGCTCCATCCGAAGGCAGATCTCAGTATTCGTGCCTGAATACGTCTTGCAGCTGCCCACAAATGGCAAATACCTGGTTGATTGATGGTAAGACTAAGGCAAAGGATAATAATAATGGCTACCTTGCAAATGATGTTCCGAAAGGGTTTATTTCCGTGCAAGAAGAGCCAAAGAGGTTTGTAATTCCTATTTTTTTATTTAAATCATCCGCTCTTCATGCATTTGCTCAGGGAAGCGGAGGAGGTCTATGGATTTGATCAAAAAGGCATCTTCACCATTCCTTGTTAGGTTTCAGACTTGGAATATCTACAATGGTTTATTGAAAGAGAGGAAACACAGAAATCAGTACCCTAATCCATTTTATTTTTTTCCTTACCAAGTAACTGATTGTTTTCTACGTGATTTGTTTTATTTATTTAGATTTTATGTACCGATGATCTGATTTTATCTTTCTTGTAAATATATTTTTTCAATTATGGATTTTTAATCTTTGGGGCCCCACGGGATCCCATGCACATAGTAAGTTGGAATTGTAGGGGGTATCCGTGGAGAAGAGGACCCGGGTTGGGGCCCATAGCAGAGGGAAAATATATTATTATTCTTACAGAAACTCATGAGCACGATGGTTGCAAAGTCCCAGATTTCGAGGGGTACAAGAAAATTTCAGTTTGGAACGAAGGAAGTGAAACAAGGAAAGGACATGGGGAATTACAGTGCTAATCAAAGAAGCGTGGTTAGGGATCATCAAAGTGGAAAAGGAAGATGCAAATAAGCAATACATTTGGCTGAAAATATCAGATAACAAGGCAACAATTAGATTGGTTGCTTGCTACTTTGCACCGAAAGGCTCAAAGACATATAAGAAAAGAAATTTGGATATGGAAGACCCATATGCTTCATTAAAAAAAGACATCTCTGTGTTTAGTGCATCTGGGGAAATTATTTTGATGGGGACTTTAATGCAAGGACTGCAAATAATCAATCTCTTCAGTTGGGCAGCGAAAAAGGTGGAGATGACAATCCGCTTTGGCTTAACGAAGCAGAGGACAAGTTTTGGGAAAGACTATCTCAAGATGGTAATGGAGGGGTGAATCATTTTGGGGTTGAGCTTCTAGGTCTATGTAGCTTATACGACATGGTTATTTGTAATGGCATGAAGGCTTGGCCCAGATCTAGCAATATCACTTGCAAAACTTACAATGGACAAAGTGTAGTGGACTATGTAATATGCACTCAGAGCGCTATTTGTAGGTTGCTCGAGTTTGAAATTGGAGATTGTCCTATTGAGCTCAAATCTGATCATAATCCTCTCTTGGTCAAACTTGGTACCATTTCAAATCAGCAACAAGGAAAACAAGTTCATCGCAGTGCAAGAGACATCTCCAAAACAAGGAAAAATCATTTTAAATAAAGAAAATCAGGAAATCTTTGTGGCTTCCCTTGAACACCAATTTCAGATGGCAAGAAATGATATCGAGAGAAATACAAACAAGGGGGCAAGGGGTTATGTTTGTAGTAAGTTGTTGGTACCATTAATTCACAAGGCATTAAGTGCTTGCAAAAAATCTAAGCCTAGAAAGGGAGCTGCAAATACTTTTCCAACAAATCTGTGGTATGACGAAGATTGTAAGGCTGCCAAGAGAGCTATGAGAGAAAGTGACGTGAACAAAGAAAATAAAAAGAAATACGAGAGATTGGTTCAACAAAAAAAAGAAAGCTATGTGAATAAGAGAAGGTCTGAATTAATTTCTCTTGGAAAACACAATCCCAAGGGATTCTGGAAGGAGTTGCAACAAAAGAAAACATACATAGAAAACAATATCACAGAAGCTCATTGGTTAGAATATGCGAAGACTCTCTACGAGCGGTCTCAACAGAAGGATATTCCTCCCATCATTCATACTTCAATTGAACTTTTTTCGGAGGAAGACATCAAACATGGCATAAAGAATCTAGCAAATGGTAAAGCTCAAGATGTTGATGGGTTGCAGGCTGAGTTTTTAAAGTGGGGGGTTGAGGTGCTCACTCCGCATATCAGAAAAATCTTCAATAATGTAACTCAGGTTGGGTTCCCACTAGAGTGGACAACTAGTGTGGTTATTCCTCTTTTTAAAAGTGGAGATATCAATAATCCTTCTAACTATCACACTATTATGATCAATCCTCTTTTTGGTAAGCTATTTGGGGGCATGATAGAATGTAGAATCAGCAGTTGGGCATAAAGAGAGGGCAAAAGGGCAAAAGGACAAGCAGGTTTCCAATCTAAACATTCAACCATTGATCATTGCATCACTCTTAGGCACTTGATTGAAAAGGTATGGGATACCCAAGGGGATGAAGCTTTTTGTTGTTTTGTTGATTTTAAGAAAGCCTTCGACATGGTTCCTAGAGACAAACTTTGGAACAGGATGGAGGAACTTAAGATTCCAGATGAGCTCAGAGCAAGTGCATAGACTTTATGAGCAGGTCAGAGCTAAAATCAGAACAAGAGAAGGTATGTCTGAATGCTTTGGTAGTGACATTGGGGTCAAACAAGGTTGCCCTCTTTCTCCCACTTTGTTTGGTTTATACATTGATAAGCTTGAAGAATGGTTACATAAAACCAAAGGAGGGGGTGTTCAATTGGCCGAGTACATGGTGAAGTTACTTTTATATGCCAATGATCTTATCTTAATTTCAACAATAGCTCAAGGTTTGAGGGAGCATCTAAAAGCTTTAGAATTCTTTTGCCAGGAAGTCGGGATGCAAGTGAACACTAGCAAAACAAAAATCATGATTTTTTCTCTGAAAAGAAAAGAGAGGCAATTTAACTTTCTGTTTGAGGGGAGTACTTTGGAAATTGTTACAGAATATAAATATCTTGGGATTGATTTCCACAACAAGATGAGTTGGGAGACTTGCAGAGAAAAAAGGATACAGGGAGGTTGGAAAACATCTTACCTACTTCAGAATAGGTGTAGGAAAGTTGAGCTCTGGGACTGGAAAACTAAGAAAACCCTCTTTGGTTTGTTGGTTACTTTGGTTGCTCTTTACGATTGTGAGGTTTGGGGAAGTAGCATGTCAAAGCATGGATGATGGAAATTAGAAAGAATCTAGAAACATCTAATCACAAGCACTCTTAAATTCAAATCAACAGTTCCTTATGAGATCTTGTTAGCTAAAACGGTACCTTCCCGATGGAAGCATCGACAATAACTCGGCTGATAAGCTATTTGAAAAAAGTTGAAAGCATGGACGATCTTCGCTGGCCCAAAATGGTTACAAAGGATAATCTAGAGCACAGAAAGAAAACCTGGATGAAACAGAACAACAAATGGATGAACAAATGGGGCATCAATTTTCAGGAATGTCCTAACAGCAACAGGGAAATAAAAACTTATGTGATGGAGAAGTTTAGGACTACCATGTGGACAGAACAGATGGGTCATAAGAAAGCTCAATATATCAAAGATTTCAACCCCACTTGGGAGCATGATGAAAAAGCTTACCTAGGAGCAGTTATCAAAGGTAAGGCAAGGATTTTAGTGGCCCAGTTGAGGACCGGATCACATCATCTTCATTGTGAAACCGGTAGATGGACTATTCCCAAAGAGGATTGGGAAAGGAGAATTTGTCTTTTTCCAAAGCAAAGGGGTTGTTGAAACAGAATGGCATTTCATTATGGAGTGTTCAACATATGATGATATTCGTATCCAATATGAAAGCGAATTAAAAGTGGACAACTTAAATGAGTTATTTGTAGAAAACAAAACTTCAAAAGATCGTTGGTTTAGTGCTCAAGATTCACAGTAGGAGAGTTGATATGAAAAAGAGTTTGAATACTACTTAATGTATCAGTTTTGTTTGGTCCCATAGACTCTTCAATCTCATGGATGTCATTAAAATATTTCATTTCATTTCATTTCTTTCCTAAAATATACATAATGCAATTTTATAATAATTGGTTAAAAGTGTTAATGTGTGCTTTATTATTAATATTATCAATTTCAAACTAGAAACATTTAACTTATCCCCACAAGAACTTTGGTGGAAAGGAATTAATATACAATATGCATAAAGGTGTAATGTGTGGGTAATGTAAGAATACGATACCAATTGGTAATAAATAATGGCTCATGGAGGTGTAATGGTAACACCGTTAAGGCGAGATGGAATAAGTAGACACTCAATAAATGCACTTGAGAAGATATGCCACTTACTCAAAATAAAATAAATGTGGATATCTGTTTGAGGAAAGAATAGTCAAAACACTTGAATATTTTGCAAGAGATTGGCGGTAGGAGTTTCAAAAGAAAAAAAAGGCAATAGATTTTAGGTAAAATTGTTAGGGTTGATCATGGGATGACTTTTTTCACTTTGAGTGTGATTTTGGGTCCTATATAGGCTTGGTCTTGTGGGCCTAATTTGAATCATTCATACATTTATTCATATAATATAAAAATCAAGTTAAAGTAGCTCCCTGAGCTAAATGGGCTTTCAATAACCTTAGGAAGTAGAAAAATAATTCATAATTAGTACCACTTGATAAACATTATGAATTCCACTTAAAATTCCCATTCTACATTAAAATCCTTATATGGAAACATCTTTATCATGGAAAATTATGTTTCTATGGAAATTGAGCCTTGTAGTCATTTTACACCCACCAAGAACAAGGGAATCCCATGCGCATCGACCTATCACCCAGTGGGTGCTAGGCTCTCACCCGAGGCATGCGCAGTGCCGAGTCTCTTTTATGTGAGTTAAGTGGGAAAGCATCATCTATGATAGGAACTTAAAAAGAGTGAGTGGACACGAGACATACATTCATCATAGAGCTTAGAATGGATTCTAGATCAATGCAGTCATTCCAGACAAAAGGATACTTAACAATTTATAGAACTAAACTGAAAAGGAAATGTATAGGAGTTTATATTCATTCATATAACACATACGAAACAAAACTACACAGATATATGTATAAACCAGAGTCTATTATATTTATATTCCATCATATCTCGACAACCTCATCACATGCATTAGATCCATTACAGAATATCACCTATGGCAGACCGAAGTCATACATCATAATTGGATTAGAGTCCTCCTAAACATGAAAGGAAAATTTCATACCAAAACCTTTTGATACATCCTTCCCCTATAGGTCATCTACCCAACCTAATAGATTTTCTTGCAGCATTTCTGCAGAGGTCCGCTCTCTATTGATCTATATCTCAATTCCTCTACGGGTGCTTGTATTTATAGGCCTCTTGAATTGCCAACCCACCTTTCTGAGGCTTCAAATCCGTCACCAAGTGTCCAAATGTGGTCCTCCATGGGAGCATGCTCCTCCATGCCTAAGCTCTCCACTCCTTGCCATGATGGTATTCTAGAAGCTTCCATCACAAGGCATATTCCTTCCTAGCCCAATCCATCGCTAGGTTGACAACTTATCCACTCCGCATGCGCAGTCGGTCATGATTTTCATGTGTCCTGCCTGATATGCCAAATATGGCTAAGTCTTGAAATCTGCTTTTGCCTTGCACACGTGCTACTTGTTCTATTAAACCCTCCTGGAACCTTGTCTTGCACGCTTTCTCCTTGTATTCCCTTCTTTAACAAGGCCTTGTGCGCCCACACGCCTTCTTGTACTTAGCCAATAAATTAGGGTCCCAACATCACCCCACACTATGCCTGTTCTCCGCCATGGAACATGTCTTCAATGAATAAAGAATTACAATAGATACTGAAGAAATAATGATTTGGAAAATAATAAGGGAAAGAAGAATTGGGAAAGATGAAAGAATGGGGAAGTGTTGTTACTGCTGCAATAGGAGAGGAAAATCTTTCTTCAATTCGGCCTCCAACTTATTCCAGGCATCAACTTCATTTTGTGCTCTTTGGCAGAGGTCGCCGACTAGGGCACTTACCTCATCAAAACCCAGTCCGTCTCCTTGAGTATTCATTACCTCAACCACCCCTTCTAGTTGCTTTCCCACATCCTCAAGCACATCCATCCCCTTGTGATTTGTGGGTACAACCCTTTCAGCCAGTTCTTGACTGAACCTCGTAGGAATTCAATGGCTTCGGACTTCTTCTCAACCTTGGCTAAGATCCTATCCCACTCCACCCTATTCCCTTTGTTATTCTCTTGGAATTCTTTGAGCTCTACCTCGTGAGTGGCAACAAGAATTCTCGCCACTCTATCCCTATCTACATAGTTGTCATACATGGCCTCAACAGCTTTGGTAGCAATTTTTACATCAGCAAGGACCTTGCTGTACTTGGAAATGATTGCTACAACCTTCAGTTTGTCTTCCCTTTCCAGCGCTGATACTTCTTCCATGGACTCTAAGGCTAGTGGTTGCCTCTCCATGGTGAGGATACATGTTAAGTCTTCTAGGCACTCTAAGGAAGATCCATACTTTGCGCGGGTGGTGCTAGGTCTGGATGCTTCAAAACAATGACATCTGTGATGGATTCTACCTTCTTGTATACCTCACACACCCTTGCCTTTTCTTCCCTTAGTTCATGCTTTAGCTGTGTTTTGATTAGTTCCTCCCACTTTAAGTCCTTGGTCCTTTCTTCGAGATCTTCTTCCTTCTTCTCCATCTCTACCTCTAGGAATTTTACCCTATCATTCCTCCCAAATAACCTGGCTTCTAGTTCAACTAAGACCTTGTTCAACGCATTGCAGACTTGTTTGTCAGATAGATCTTTGAGCATTCACCAAGGGGTTATCTCCTTTTGACTCAAGCACCTTCATTATTGCCCCTTGGCTTACCTCAAATTCTAGCTCATCGATGTGGGACTCAAATGCCCATGAAATCATTTTCCTTGTCATGCAGTATGCACCTTCCGCATCAAATGATGTCATGGCCAGGAGCTGCTCTATTGGAATAGTGCCTTGGAAATGCACACGCAACACCTTGTTTGGATCATCAACGTAACCCATCCTTGGTCTCTTGACCTACATGTGCCTTCCTCTTATGCATGTGTCCTTAGGAATAGTTACCATTAGATTGTGGCCTCATACGCTGCCATGATCTTTTCCCATACTTTCTTCTTTATCTTCATTCATAACTATTTCAGCGTTGCACTCCAACTCTTGTTCTACCAAGGCTTCAATGATTTTCACCACTTCCTTTTCTTGTCTCATTTACCTGCTCCTACGTGGGGCTTGGAGTCTGATTCTTTGTACTCACTTCTTTGCTTCCTCCCTTATCTTGGGTGTGCCTGCCCCTCCTGGCTACCCTTCCTCCGCATGAAGAAAAACTCATTTTCCTCTTCTTCGTCCTCTTCCTTTGAATCATGCACACTGAAAATAAGTGGTTCTTGGGCCCCTTCAGGTTCATCTTCTTCGTCATCATCCCTTTCACCCCTGTAGGCCTCTAAGCTCTCTATGTCCTCTAACTCAGCCTCCTCCATCACCTTTTGTTTCTTCCTAACTGGGGATTCCAGTATGGGAGATTTAGCTCTTTCTTCCTCCTCTGGTGACTTCTCCTTTGTGATAGGATTTTCTTGTTCTGGCACCTTTTCTCTAACTAGAGACTTCTTCTGTGCATGTAAATGCTTGTCCTAGTGCTTGTCTCCAACATGCCCACTATTGGTGTATTCGGACACTTGGTGCCTCTTTCCCTTACACCTCTTCTTTTCCTTTCTTTGTTGGTGTGGGATTCCTTCTTCCCATGGGGTCTTCTGGGATGGAGACATCACATTCCAGGTATGCACCCTTCTCAAACTTTGGCCTTATGCGCAGATATACATGCGTTGTGGTCCTTCCTGTAATTGGCAAAGTCAAAGGCTTTGTCATCTAGACCTTGTGGGAGACATACCTCTCCACGTATGCACGCTTCTTGGGGTAAACGAGCTATCTGCGCAGCTCCCTGTGGTCTTGATCCACCTCACTAAGGTCGAACCTTAGTATTTTTTGCCTCTGTAAACCGGTTTACCCCTGCTTGGAAATATAAGGTTGTGAAAGAGAATGGGAGTTTACACCATGGGCTCATGGTTTCATCCACTAGCTTGAATCTACCAATGCGAAGTCGTTGGTACACTACAAATTCAACTTCTCCCTCTATAAGTGTAGGAAATTTCTCTAGGATCCTCCACTCTGCCCTGAATGCATCCCTTAAGTGCTTATACCATTTCTCAAGATGCGCCTTGTGAACGGCCATCATGTTGTCGCAAGTGTACTTTGTGAATCTCTTTGTGGGTGATGGATCCTCCACTGGGTACTCCCATATAGCCTTTTCCGGCCCATCGGGCACTCGATCTCTGAAAACACGATGGTCAAGAGGACATTTCCAAAGAGTATCTTGTCACCTTCCTGCGTTCTTGATAATCTCATCCGCGATGTACGTGCAGACAAGTTGTAGATGGCGCCTTATGATATCCTTCTACAAACATTTAACTAGGACTTGTTCACTTGCATCCACCTCTCTTGGTCATTTAACTTGGTCACAGGTGCGCGACCATTTTCATCACCGAGGTTCTGTGATGTCGTGATATCAAAGTACCGTGACCCCTTCTTATAAGCGTATGCGGTCATTATTTCTTTGATGGCTTCCTTGTCGCTCAAGTCATCATCTATACTTTCTCCTTCACAGATGAGGCCTGTGAATTTTGAAATCAGCTGAGGAGTTATGCGCATCTTACACCCCAGTGAAGTAAAAGTGGTCCTCATGCATGCGTGACATTAACCATTGATAGAGGCACTTAGGTTTTCCAAAATAAGGCAACTCATAGAGTTGCAATAGTCCCGCCTTCTCCAACTTCACTTTTACCTCATCACTATAAATAGGAAAACCCTTTGGTGTCCTTTTTTTTTTTTTGTTGGGCACACCAACTCTAGTGCCATTTCCTTTTCCATCATGTTTGTGTGATGGTTGTAATCGCTTACAGCCATTTTCCTTAAATGGGACTCCCATTCCATCCCGAGCAAAACCCCATCCGGTACTACATTTCAGCGTACCATTCTTCATTTGTACTTGGGGTTTCTAGTTGTTTTCCCTTTCCTTTTCCCTTGCCCTTTCCTTTGGGATTCTTAGGTGATATAGTTGGTTTCTTAGGTGCCATGGTTTAGGTTATCTTAGCACTTCAACTTCTCTTACTTGCTCTGCTTTTCTACCTCCTCTAGTCCCAGATCTCAAACTTGTGAAGAAACCCTTTTCAGCCCATGCCCTAGCTACCAAACCCTAACTGGAATATCCTCTTTCACAAGACGACGCTTCTCCACAAATCTTTTTCTCTACGCCCATGAACTTCTTTCCTTCTAGTTTGCAGATCAAATCTAGTCACTCACGGTTAAATTTCTCAAATTTTTCTTCACATGGATCAACTCTGGAAACCCTAGTTCACAAGATCTCTTCTTTCTTCATATTCACAAATGTTGATAATGAAGTGCTCGACCTTCTATTTATAATTTTTCCCACTTTTTAGCATTAAATGCTACTTCACCTACCACTGTACTTCAACACTTATTACGGATTTTTCCACTAAGCCGGACTCTAGCGCCCTCACTCACGCACCCATACTTGCGCATGATAATCCTACAACCTTCTGGCACGTAAACAATCTATCTGATAGAAGGCTCTTACGCGCGTGTTACCAGCACCAAAGGTACTTCTTCCATCCTCACAATTTTTTCTCTCACCTACCTCATGTATGTGGAACCAAAATGTAGCCTTATCCTGATACCAACCATCCTCATTCACCTTTTCTCCTATGTGCTTTCTTCCAGGGCCATTCAACTGGGATTTCCAACACAATCCTTCCTGGCACTTCACACTTTGCACTTTCCTTCACATTATTCCACCCCACACTAAAACGATGCACGGTCCTCTGCGCATTCACAACCTTCAAAAAGTAAAGAGGTTACCGGTGCCCAAGGCAAAAACAAAACAACAACGAGAAAGGGAAACACAAGAAAAGAAAAGCACTAAAGGAAATCCTAAACTATCTGGCAATATTGCCTTATTACAAACACCAAGAAGACTTATTTATAGTAGGGCTTCAACCTACTCCCATTAAAGTGTCTTGGCAATCTCATCCCATCCAGCGCTTGTAACTAGCATGTGCCTAAATCAAGGATGTATGAGATGATGTAGGGACCCAACCAATGGAATTTTAACTTCCTAGGATGGTGCAGAAACTTGGAATCATATAGTAGCACCATCTACCCAACCTCAAACTTTTTGTTCTTAATGTGATGATCATGCCATGACTTTTTTTCTTTTTTATTCTTCTAGCTCTACCTAGAAAGTTATCATCTTTCGTCCAATTGCATTAACTTGTCAATTCTTTCTTCTAGCACTTGTTCATTTGTTAAACCCCCTGCCCGTGCTATACACAACGATGGTAACATGAATTCAACTAGTAGGACAACCTCCATGCCAAACACCAATTGAAACGGTGTGGCCTTATTTAACCTCTTGTAGGTTGTCCTATATGCCCATAGAACTACTGATACTTTTTCATCCCAATCCTGCCTACCAACGTCACAAATTTTGGTTAGGGTATGACTTAGTATCTTGTTAAATGCCTCCATAGTTCCATTTTCTTGTGGATGGTAAGGGGTAGTCTTGTGATGAGCCACCATGAATTCTACTAATAGAATCCTTACTATCTCATTTAAGAAATGTGTACCCCTATCACTAGTCAAACTCAAAGGGCATCCATACCTTGTAATAATGTTTTCCCATATGAACCTTGTTGCAGTAGCTGTTGTATAATCCTTAGTAGGTGTTGCTTCTTCCCACCTTGTCAAGTAATCTATGTAAGTGATTATATAATGTGACCCAGTCCTATGCACAACTGGTGCAATAGGGCCTATAAAGTCTATAGCCCACTTTTCAAGGGCTTGGTGTTGGGAATAGGGCACAAAGGCATTTCATCTCTTCACCCTAGTTTTCCAATGCACTGACAATGGTCACATGCCTTACAATATTCCTTGCAGTCTTGATATAGGGTCTCCCACCATAATCCAACCATCAATATCTTACATGTAGTGGCATTGCCTACATAGTGTCCACCTGCACTACCTTTGTGCACCTCTTCTATTATGGCTAGGTGCTCATGTTCTAGCACACACTAGCACATAATCTCATCACGTCCTAATTTGTATAAATACCCATAAATCAACATATAGGGCACGAAGCATATAGCTAACTAATTTTTATCCAATGCCTTCATTCCTTCAGCGCTACACTGTCTTGAGAAATACTACAATATCTTCTAAGTTTGAGGGCACGTCTGCAACCTAAATAGTTGTGCATCTGACATGGTATCCTCAATACTTTGCGCGTCCTCCCCTAAATCGATTCTAGACAAATGATCAAGTCTAGAATTACTTTTTCCTAGTTTGATAACCACCGTGATCTCAAATTCTTGGAACAATAGTACCCACCAACATATGCACCCTTGTAGAATGGGCTTGTTCACTAAGTATTTCAATGCCATATGGTTCAGCATAAAATATAAAAGGGGTTTCTAATAGATACTATTTGAACTTGTGAAGCACGTAGATCATTGACAATGCCTTGTGATCAGTTGTAGTATAATTCTACTTTGCTGGTGTCAACTTTCTACTTATAAAGCATAAAGGATTATCAATGATCCCTTCACTAGGGTTGTGCAATCTTTGCTCTCCAATGGCGGTTCCTAAGGCATCAACATGAACATGGAAGGGCTTATCCCAAGAGGGGAATCGTAGTATGGGCATGGTGATAAGCCTATCCTTTAAAGTGTCAAATGCCTTCTGCTGTGCCTCTCCCTAAAGGAAGGCACTCTTGTGTCTAAGTAACTCTTCTAAAGGTGTGACAATCTTGGCATATCCCTTGATGAACTTCCTGTAGTAACTTTGTGTGTCAAGGAATCTGCATACTACACTTTGACTAGTAGACTCCCCCAATCCCACAATTACTAAAACCTTGACAGGATCTACTAGTAAGCCTTCCTTACATATGATGTGCCCCAATAATGTTCATGTTGGTGAAAATCAGCGAGCACCCTCTGGATGTTCCATCAGATTTCTAATTTGACATCTCAGCATCCAGTGTGATTGCACAACATTGAATCCTTTCCCCAAGTGTGGGACTTGTAAAAAATGGGAAAAGAATCTCCAGATTAGAGGTTGGTTCCTCAACTCCTCTGTTCAAGTGTGCATAACATTCTGCAGAGGGTTTATCTATAACTTAATCAAACTTTGCCAAGGAGACAGGGTTGAGAAAATGCAAAAATAAACCTAATCTAATTAAGGTGATGCACCAAAGGAGTATTAGACACTTGCTACTGCAAAACATACACAATCCACAAGAAAATATAGCATAAAACATGCACAAATTGCCAAAATGTAATGAAAGATCAGGAAACAATGATAAACATATGAAAGGATTGAGAAAATTTAATCACAGAGCATATATCATCATTCTAGGTCCAATACAGTGCATTACAATGACCAAGAGGCAAAAAGAAGTGTATTATTTACATGGAAAGGTAAAAAACTCCACAAATCTTCCTGAGGAGGAAGAAAAGGGAAGTTGCAGAGCAGAAAAATGTCTAATTGTTTAAAATGAGCCCATTCTGGCTTTTTACAATGCCCATTCGAGCTCAAGAGAGAGAAACATGGGAAAACATGAGAAAGCTTTCAACCACTAACCAAATTCATAATAAATAACATGGGTTCCCTTACAAATCCACTTCCCAACGTTTTTTGACCATGCTGGGAGAGAATGCGAGCCATACTGCATTAAAAATAGTGGTTGAAATGTCAGTTTTGTTCATTTCCACATGCCAGAGGCGTTTTTCAATTTTCTCTCTCCAAACTCCACCAAAACAAAAAATTGAGCGCAAAATCATGTAGAGAATTTCACCAGCTTTCCATTGATATAAAGGACGTGAAAACTGAGCTTCGGATCGAAAGTTATGCCCCTCTAAAAATTTAGGGCAAAACAGGGCCAAAATTGGTTGGCGGGCGAAAATTTGAAATTTTCCCACTTTTTGCATTTTGGAAAATTTCCCAAAAATCTTCATGCCCCATTGCTCGATGGCATGTGGCATGTTCTAATTGGTTGTAGGCCTTTCTGCTTCATTTTCCACCATTTCGGCCTTTGGAAAATTTTCCAAAAATTCTTTGCTGGCTAAATGGCTCGAGGACATGTGGCATGTTGTGATTCGTCACGGGCCCTTCCTCTCAATATTTGCGTCACTCGATGCTCGATGGGACACATGGCATGATGTTATTGTATGCAGGGTTTTCCTTTCATTTTTTACTATGGGCCCGCCTTATGTTTCTTGCCTCCATGTGGACACGTGGCATGATCCGATTGGCTCGGGCCTTGGGAGGCGGGACTTCCCTTTTAAAATTTCCTTTGATTTTGCTTTGGGAGAATTTCCCAAAATTTCCCCACTTCCGCTGGTTTGGTGCCACGTGGCTTCCTTCAATTGGTTGGCGGGCCTTGGGGCCAAAATTCTTTTGCGCTAACCTTTGGGAAATTTTCCCACTTTTCTCTACCGCTCTGATGCCCGCTGGGACACGTGGCATGATTCGATTGGTTCGGGTTTTGGGGGTGGAATTTCTTTTCAATATTTTCCTCACTTGGGTGAAAAGGAAAAAATCCTTTCGCACCTCCAACCCCCACTACCCGGTGACACGTGGTGCCATGCCATTGGATGCGGGCCTTGGGGGCGAAAAATTTACTTATGCCAACCCTTGGGAAATTTTCCCAACTTCTCCCCGCTTGGACACGTGTCCGCATCTCATTCGCCGGTGGGCCATCGGGCTGAAAAATTCCTTTCTAAACCTGCCAAACACTTGGTAAAAATTTCAAGTTTACCTCCGCCTCCACCCTTTCGAGGACACGTGGCCTCATCTTATTGGCTCGGGATTTTCTAGGGAAAATTTCCCACAAAAACTCCGCCGAGCCATAACTTCAAAAATACATGGAGTTAGGAAGAAAAATTTACCTTCTGGGAAAGTGAGAAAAAATCTCTCCAATAGTTCCATTTCGAGAACATTTTGAGTGCCTGAAAAGTAAAAAATTATGACTGAGGCACAAGGGAGGAATGAAATGAAGGGAGTTAACCCAAAATGAGCAAGGGGCTCATTTTGGATAACAGATTCCAAATGGGGTAGAAAAGACACATTTCTTAATGTTGAGGGATATCCTCAACTACCGTGACAACTTTCAAACATTAATATTAAGTTGTAAAAATGGTCCTTCACTAACCCATATATTTTCTAATCATCCAGGTAAACTTGAAGAAATTTATGGATGAAGTCCTAGAAATCTTGCACCACAATGCACGAGAACACTGTAGACACATTCTTCAACCCAAAAGACATGACCGTATAGGTGAAAATTCCCCACTCAGTGGTGAAATTCATCTTCCTCTTGTCCTCCTTGCAATCCTTACTTGGTGATAGCCTGAGAATCCATCTCGTGAAAGAGTAGACCTCACGTCCTGCCACTCCCTCTAAGATTTCTTCAATAAATGGGGTTGGGAAAGGATCAATGACACATATTGCATTCAGGTCCCTATAATCAACATAGATCCTTATCCTCCCATCCTTTTTGATACTAATCACCATTGGAATTATCCATTCTAACTCTTCCACAACCTCAATGATACCTGATGTTATCATTTTTCTATTTCCTCCTTGACCTTTATGTGCAAATTGGGATTCATCTGGTATGGCCTCTTCCTGATTGGGCACACACCTTCCTTCAGCTTTATCCTCATCTCCCTAAATAATGGTGGATGCCTTTAAGCTCATGGTACCCACATGGGAAAAAATCTTGGAATTCGCATAACAGATCAATGATTTTAGAGACTTCTTTCTCCAACCAATAGTCTCCAATGATTGCCTCCTTGGGTTCTGCTTCTGAGCTGATGTTAACCTTTTTCATCTTTAAAGGTTCATGGTAGGCATGTGCCCATTCATCAGCACTATCTATGACCTCACAATTCCCTACAAAATGGTTAATGTATCTCTTATGTTTCTTCTTCCTCAAAGCACGCCTCCAGGCCAAGCTCACTTAGCAATTCTTGTATTCTATCTTTTGCCATAGGACTATCCCTTGTTGTAAGGCACTTGAATACCTACAATTCCTTATGTACTGATGAATTTACACTCCAATAATTTAATTTTTGAATGAGATCAGCCACCAATTCTTGCCAATTACCAGTTTGATGATGCATCTCCAAGTGGATATACCATGCACGTGCACAACCTTGCAGGGTGGAGTACAACTTGTGAACCCATAATGAAGGTGGTAATGCTTCTGCACTTCCCATCTAGGTTATCTCACATGCTTGGATATGGAAGGAAGTGGTCTCCTTACCATGGTAGTCTTTTATAGCTGTGGGCATGTTTCTCCTACAAAACCTTATGGAGAAGGCAATTCTCACCTCACGCCATTCCAAGAGGTTCTCTGATGTGTCGCCCACCAGTCGCAATAGTTCTAAGTAGGATGTAGTTAAAAATTTTCCTCCTTTCCTTCTCATTTCTCCAATGGGCCTCCATTTCTCGTAATAAATCTTCTAGATTATCCCCTCTCGAGTAACTTGGTAGTTTTCTTCCTCCCAGGCACTGGACTGTATGCACTTTTTTCACTTTGGTTACTAATCCTCTTAAGTGTCATCCAATCAACTCATAGGTCCCGTGTGCCCAATTTTCACATGCCATGCTCATGGTATCACTCATAGACTAGGCATCCTCAAATTGGATAACTCCTTCTGTAGGGTGAATTATCTCAAGATCTCTGATTGAGCGCACGTATATTCTATCAAGGACTTCTTCTCCCAATGGCTTTGTGTAGGGCACCGACTTCCCATCTGTCAAAGGGATGATCACCCATTCTTCCTTGTTTTCAAAACTGATATATCCTTTGTTAAACCTTATGTCAACATTATTCTTGTAACACCATGGGTGCCCAAGAAATGTTAGAAAAATTGTCTGTCTCGGTGAGCACAAAGACTTCGAAGTCCCTAGTAAACTTGGCCCCTTGAATAGTGATAGCCACATACTTTAATACTCCAATGGGCATTGCCTTATAAGAACATTCACTTTTTCTCCTTTGTCGATGAGGATATTGCTCAGGAGCCATCCATCAACAACTGCATTCAGAGTAATTTATTTGTCATACTCAAGGATGTGTGGAGAAAGGTTTGCATGTAAAACCTATCTTTTTGCTTCACTCCAACGTGTGGTACCTTCTCCCTTAGCCATTCTCCTAGCAAGGGAATAATATTCTCTTGCCTTAACATTTTACATACTTCTTTGACCTCATCCAGTCAATTCTTGGAACCTCGTTATCCTTTCACTACCCCACTTGCCTTGATTGCTCCTTGAGATCATTGTATCTCCCCTTGTAAACTCCAAATTACATCCATAGTCTCATGGTATACTTCTTTCTAATGGGCAGGGTCCAGGTACTTTCCATGTGGTACCTCCTCTCTGGAAACTAATGTCCTTGGTTTGGGCATCTCCTTGGCACGCGACCTCTACACGCATTGTCACCAGTACAAGTTCTAGCTCTGACTCACACGCCACTCTTGGCATCCATTTTGAATTGGCCCTTTTTACGCTTACCATAACAACACCCTTATCTTTCTAGTGCTGCTAGTTCATATGCTCATAGAGTTCCGGGCACTCTTCATACTTTTGCTTCTTCCTGCACCACGAGCATTGTAATAGATTAGGACACTCTTGTTTATAATGTTCTGTGGATCCACAATTATAACATGTTCCCTATGGGAACTCACTTCTTCCTCCTCCATAGTTTCCATGGCCCTAAAATCCTCCGTGAGAACTTCTTCCATGAATTCCTCCATTTGCGCGCTCCTCATAACGCCTTGATCCACCACCCTTAGAACTATTGGCAAGGCTGGTTTGGCATACACCATGATCAATGGCCTCATGGATCTAGTCAATAAGCCTATAATCCTTAGTATCATGGGTTGTAGAGGTGTAGATATTATAGTAGCAAGATACATTCTTTTGAATTGCATGCTACAACAAGGGACATCTACTTGCATCATGGTCCCCATGACAAATCTCACAATCTATTGCTACAATGCGTAGTGTATTTCAGGAGAAAATATCCTTGGCATGCCCCTCTACTTCATAATTTGTACACCACATTCCACTACGAGTCTCATGAGCTGAGTTTGTAGATAATTTTTCTAGCTGCTTAGCCATAATAGCGATTTGAGCTTCTAGGAATGGGCTAACACCAATATCAACACTTCCAACAACCGGTGCACGAGAGAAACTTCCAACACCTCATACGTGTCTGTAAAATTATTATGAGATAAAGATCTTCTAAATGGTGTTATAAACCCTCAAACAAACCATCGAGCATGCTATGAGGGGTGAATGTCATATGAAAATTTTGATAGGAGATTCTTAAACCATGCATCATGCTCCCGCACACTCTCCACCATTCCTTGCTGAATCCCCTTAAGGGTGTTGATGCCCTCTGTTTAAACTCAAGGATCTAGAATTTCTGTTAGGAAGGCATTTTTCAATGTAGTGTAATATACCACAATCTGATGGGGATCATACTTCCTATACTAGCTATGTGTGCCCTTGCAACGTCATTGCAAATTGACTGGCCTTCCGTTCTAGGGTTGTGATCCCCTTCATGCTCCATAGCAATTCACACTTGTGAACATGCTCTGCAACATCCTTTATGCCCTAGTAGTCTGGAAAGTGTAAAGAAATTTCAAATATTACTTGAGGAGGTGGCTAAGGCCCTTGTCCTCCTGGTCTAGATCCTTGGTTTCCTCTAGTGTTTCCACTAGATCCACCAGGTCTTGTGCCTCCCGATCCACCAGTTCCACCTCAAAATCCTCATGATGCTGATAATGGGCCTAAAGTGGTCATGCCTAGCATTTGCAACATCCCACTGAATGGTGTGCTAATGGTCTGCGAGATTGTTCCACTGCCAGATGTATGCCTCATGCCACTCCCCGATGCATTACCCAAACCTTGTGTATTTGCACCTTGTCTAAAAATTCCTCCAAACACTAGAATAGAGTGTGTAGCCATAGAAGTTCCAAACAAGAAATTATACCTCCTAGGTGTCAATCGGTCACTCCCACCGATACCAACTATGTTATCAACACTCCTCTGATTTGGAAAACTAAGCACCAAGGTTTGGTCACTATGTGGGTTCAGATGTGCACTAACGACTCTTCTTTCTTTGCGCGATGAACTCTCCTCAAAAGACGAAGGGGTCTCTCTCCTGTGCTTGCCGAGATGGGGTAGTATAGACTACTTAGGTTCCACGTCCTCTACGTGAACCTCAACTCTTTCCCACAATGTCTGCCTCCATAGATCCATCACACTTGCAACCTCACGTTATCTAGAAATATCCCTTTCACGCACTTCACTATACTTGAGTCTTCTCTCCTCCCTTTCTTTTTATTTGCAATGTCTTCCATATTCTTCCACCCTAGCTTCCTAACCAAGTGCTCAGGGAGGTTTAGCCGACCATCGTAAATGCCTCTAAACTCAAGGTAATGATCAAGATCTTCATCACCAAAGGAATAACACATAGAAATGATCCTCTGGGCTCATGAAAACTCAAACTCAACGACTTCCAGAAAAGAATATGTAGAAATAGCATATTCTAGAATGTAGCTAGCCAATACTCCTCTCCACCAATGATCCACAACACAAGTCCATGTCAGATCTACATCTTGCAGCCTTTGGTACTCTTCTTGGGTCCACACGCGTGATCTACAACACCAGCTTGATTTGGACACATATGCTGAGAGCCATTCATATAGCTCTACTGGAAAGAAACAAAAGAAATTTTCATACAACTCATGGTAGAGGTTCTCTTCTACCCATATGTGTGCATCAAACTTAGGCCCAGTGTTGAATCTCTGAGAAAATTCTTCCTCCGTGCTCTTGAACCATGATTCAATACTTTCTAGAGTTAGGTGTTCTATCATTACTCATTTCATAGATCATGATGTATGATATTTCCCACTATTTCTTTGAAAAGAGGTCCCAACAACGGAACAAAGATGTAGTCATTTTTACACCCACGAAGAACAAGGGAATCCATGCACACCGAACTATCAACCGGCAGGCATTGGGCACTCACTCGAGGCACACGCAGGGCACCGAGTCTCTCTTTTATGTGAGTTAAGTGGGAAAGCATCATCTATGATAGGAACTTAAAAAGAGTGAGTGGACACGAGACATACATTCATCATAGAGCTCATACAGATTCTAGATCAATGTAGTCATTCAGACAAAAGGATACTTAACAATTTATAGAACTGAACTAAAAAGGAAATGTATAGGAGTTTATATTCATTCATATAACACATACGAAACAGAACTACATAGATATATGTATAAACCAAAGTCTATTATATTTATATTCCATCATATCCAACAACCTCATCACATGCATTAGATCCATTACAGAATATCACAGTATGGCTAGACTGAAGTCATACATCATAACTAGATTAGAGTCCTCCTAAACATGAAAGGAAAATTTCATACCCAAACCCTTTGATACATCCTTCCCCTATAGGTCATCTACCCAACCCAATAGAGTTTCTCACAGCATTTCTGCAGAGCTCCACTCTCTATTGATCTATATCTCAATTCCTCTATGGGCGCTTGTATTTATAGGCCTCTTGAACTACCAACCCACCTTTCTGAGGCTTCAGATCCATCGCCAAGTGTCCAAATGTGGTCCTCCATGGGAGCATGCTCCTCTAGGCCTGAGCTCTCCACTCCTTTCCATGATGGTCTTCTAGAAGCTTCCATCGCAGGGCATATTCCTTCCTAGGCCAACCTATTGCTAGGTGGCACCTTATCCACTCTGCATGCGCAGTCGGGTCATGCTTTTCACGTGTCCTGCCTGATATGCCAAATATGGCTAAGTCCTGAAATCTTACTTTGCCTTGCACACACACACTACTTGTTCTATTAAACCCTCATAGAACCCTAGTCATATGTACTTTCTCCTTGCGTTCCCTTCTTTAACAAGTCCTTGTGTGCCCATGCGCCTACTTTACTTAGCTTGATAAATAAATTAGGGTACCAACAAGCCTTACAATGAATTACCAAAGTTTCTTAAAAGGAGATCATCTAACACATTATCTTTTTCTCAATCCTATATAAGTTAGTAATATTGTCTCTAATTTTTTCATTCAAGTATGAACTAAATTAGAAAATGCTTCATGGAGGTATTGTTTGTGGAGGTATTGTTAGATTTCTTAAAGTAATCATATAAACTAAGTAAAATTAAGAACTCATGGACTCATCGATATGATTTCCTTCTTACTTGATATGTTTCATGGACTTTTGTTTTGACTATTCTCTAAAATGCAATGTAGATAAAAATGTTTCATATGTTACTAATTTTCATTGTAATGTAGGAAAAATATTATATTTGTTAATTTTTTAAAATTTTAAAGAACAAAAAACATTCTCCAACTAATGGTTTGGTTCACGAGTAATCACCATTTAAAAATTATAGAGTCCATGTTATTTTTTTTCATGTGAAAAAAAACTATTAAAAATTACAAAATTAAGTTTCATACCAAAAATACTTGTTTTCAAATGTAACGCCTCCGGCATGGTAGTATCATGATGACTTCTGTTATGGAAGGTTCAAATGTTGACAGGTGATTTTTTCTTAAGACAATGTACTCTTATGACCTATGAAATCATGTTTACAGTAGGTAATATGTTATCTGCTGAAATAGGTACATTCTGTCATGTTTTTGCTTAATTTAAAATGAAGCAATCCATCTCTTTTTATGCTAGAATAATTCACTGCTTGGGATTGAGAAATTGAGTTTCAGTTTCATAATTCATGGGGATTCAGAACAACATTACCTTGGATCAATTTCATTGATCCAAGGTATGCTTCTAATTTTCAAACCTTGTTGTCATAATGTCCAAGCTAGACAAATGAAAGGCTCCTAGACCTTGAATATACAAAGGTCATGAATGATCCAATCTCCTTGGTTCTCTGCTTCATATTTGAATTTGGGTAACAATTTGGTTCCTCTTTTCTATTAAAGTAAGATGTAATTTTTAAATTAGGAACATGGAACCTATTTACACTATGTTCCTTAAATTAGGAACTTTATCCTAAAAAGAGTAACCTAACCTAAGTTACTAAGTTCATTTGTTATTTTGGATGTTAAATGGACCTAAGACTAAAGACTTATACCTAAGGACCTATGTTGGTTCCTAAACTAATGTTGAACCTAACCTAATGTTTGGCTAACCTAAAAGGGGCCTATGGAATGACATAGGGAGGGGAAAGTTGGTGGCATCAAATCCTAGGAATTTATGATGAAGTTAATGAGTCCTTATCTCTTTTTAACTGCCAAATTTGGCAAGGGCATAAGGAAATTTGGGGGAATGAGCTGACATCTCCACCAAGTTTTGGATGCATGAAAATTTGAACTTAGTCTTTGCTAGAAATAGAGGTGGTGGTGGTGGGAGAATTGGAAGGAATGACAGTCCTACTTCACATTTAATATTTTTGAAGTTGGTGAAAACCACCTAGGAAGAAGAAAGAGGGGTTTGGTTTTGTTTGTTCATTTGGTTTTTGAGCTTGAGCTCTGCATGTGGTTGTTTTGGCTCTTTGAACCTCCAGTTTGATTCTTGCATGAAATTTATCTTTGCATGAACTCTCCTACCTTGCATGGCGTTGAATGAAGAATTTGGCACTAAGAAGCTATAAGGAAGAGAAGGAGAAATTTTAGAGGGTTTGGCATTTCGAAGGAAGAATTAAATCTCTTCTTGGATATTTTCTGTGAAATAGAGAAGGCGAGAGCGTTATCAGGCATGATAGGCCATATCCATTAAGTTTTATGATTTTACTTAAATGCTCATAAAAACAACTCTACTCTTAAGGAAATAATATGGTTTTTTTTTTATTAATAGATTTCTTTTGCTTCTTGATATTGTGTTGTTTTTTTAAATGCATTATCAATTTTGTTTGAAAAATGGAAGGTGTGTTCTGGGTATGTGGTTTCCATACTTCTAAGCAGCTAAATTTTGCTTTAATCTTTCAGCAGAGGCTTGAAACAGAGCCAAGATCTGTTAGATGATCATAGGTAAAAGTTTCTCTAACCTTGTAGGTAACTTGGTTTGCTTAAATATGAGGATCTTGTTCTAAATGATCTTGTATAATATTTTCCTAAAAACTTCAGATAGGGAACTTGTTTGGATATCTTGATTGTTGCTTAAGATCTTACATGTCTTTCGGTAGTTTGATTTTTGACTCTTGCTTTAAACATTTCCTTTTTGTCATTGTTGGAAGGCTTCAAACTAGAGAACTCATTTGAAATCTTATTGATGTCTGAGATTTTGTTATTCTGATGGTTGCATGTATTTCCATCCTATTTCAAAATTTTTACCATCGTTGTTCTTGATGGAGGATAAATTTATCATAGGAGTTGTATGTTGAACATTTGTATGGCTATTTGAATTACATGACCTCTTTTTATTGTTGTTAAAAGAACTTCAAAGGAAATCTTGTGTAGACCTCATGGGAAAAATAATTTGTTGCATGGAAGTTTGATTATTGAACAATGTATGTGGGAAATGTTATTCTATTTCCATTTGTTTAGGGAATTAAATTTATCAAAGAATTAATCACTTTGTGTTAAGTTGGGAAACTCTTTTGGGTATTGGATAGTTGTTTGCTTGTTTAGTTGCATGTTTAGAGGACTTCATAACAATTTTAGTCGACCTTGTTTTGTTGTATATTGTCTTGGCTTGATTTATAAATCCCTTGGGCCTATGAACTTGGTACCAAATATTTTGGGACAGAGGCAAATGTTATGAATGGTTGTTGAATGCTTGCTCTTATTTGGGTAATGTTTGAATGCTTACTTGTGTTCTTTTTAAGGGTTTTGAGTTCATTGGAATTACTGTTTGGACTAATCCCTCTTGTTCTAATTTCCTTTTATTCTCTCAACTTTTTGGGAAATGGATTACTTGTTTATCCTTGAGGGAATTGAGTCTTTCGAACATGTCTCTATTGAAAGACAAAAGGGTAAATGTTTAATGTTGTCTTTATGTGTTCCATTTTTCTGGTCTTTTGGTACTTATACAATTCGAGACCTGGGTGAATATTTGTTTGGATTTTAATGTGGGTCGTATGTGATCTGTCCTTTTTCATTACAATTTTCTTGGTTATATAATGTTTACTCTTATTCTTAAGAGTTAGGACAGACGAGGAGACTGAAATCTCCCTCATACACTCATCTATCTTTCTAATAGGATATAGTTTACTTGGTGAAGTTGTTGTCCCTCCTCTGGTCTGTTATGGTTATGTCACTTCTTGACCATGTGTTAGGAATGAGTGTAGTAATGTTCTTGGCTAGAAAAAAAAAGTTTTGATATGCTGGGAAGGAGTATTGAGTCTTGTATAAGTTCTAAACTTAACCAATCTGCTCTTTTATGTAATGTTAACAATGGTGTATCTTGTTTGGGATTTGAATGTTAGCTTGTTTTCTTGTAGAAGAAACCTTTCACTTTTTGATGAGGTCTGATTTAGGTTGTCTTTGACTTCTAACTTGAATTGGTTCCTAATTATGATCCTAAACATTAGGATGCTTCAATCAGGGTTACATTAATTGTTTACGATGATTTGGTTATCCTTACTTGTTCTTATGATCTTAATTATGATTGATGACATCTTAGACTTTAGGGTGAATTTGTGATAAGGAGATGATTAGATGGAAGGCAATGTTTATTAATGCTCAAATTGTGGAGTTATGTCTGAAAGATAGTATTAGGTATTTTATCTCCTTCTGTTAAATAGGTTTAGTTGAGTGAAGAAACTTAAATGGATTACATGAAAGTAATGGTAGGTTCTAGATGAAATGATAATTCTTCTTAATTTTGTTGTTTAAATTTTGTATGATAAAAGGATTTTATGATGGAAAGTTAAGGTTGCTAGATTGAATGACCAAACTTGGATTTTGATTTGAAATATCTTTCTCTCTCTCTCTCTCTCTTATATGGTATTGTACTCTTTTTGGTTTATTCTTTCTGATTTTATTCTCTAGATTGTTTCATGACAACAAAGTTATTTTATGAAATAGTTAGCTAAAAGCACATCGTTTTAATGATTTAGTTCTTATCATGCTCAGTTCAATGAATTGACCCATGCTAGCAATTTTGCATATGGACTTTGTAAAAGATGAAAGGAGAAAGACTTATATAAAGTTACATTTGTTTTATTAAAGAGACTAAATCTTTATTATGATGAAATATGGCTTCATTATTGAGATGTACTTGATGGAAAATAAAGTTGTAATGAGAATTGATTAGGTGTTGTTATTTTGGACATTTTGTGATATTTGAAATGTTTGGACTTAGTGAATGTATAACTCCTCCTTGATGAATAAAAGATGTGTGATTCTATTACTTCTTGTTGTAATACTTTCTTGGCATGAATTGGGCTGAAATGATATGTATTACTCTAATAAAGGAGGGTAGGTAATATACTTTAATAATATGGAATGGTTGGGGTAGGAATCGAGTGGTGAGTTGAATTAGTTTCTCTAGGAGAAATGCAACTTATAATGTTGACAATCTTAAGATACTCTACCATCACAAATAGGATTGTAATTAAATTACATGGAGGTATGTGTACTAAACCATGATTATAATTTACAATATGCAACTTGACTTTATATGGAACATATGAATTCTATTTTCATAAATGGGCACTAGCCCATGACATAGGAAAAAGGGGAAATTCCCTTGAGATCATACATTAAGATTTAAGTTATGAAATTGCTAAAATGATAATGAACATAAGGGTGAATGGTTGCATGTGTGCTTCCTTATGTAGATTTCCTTAATGTTAAACTAGAAAATAATTAGTTCATTCTCCTTCATAACTAAAAGTGACTTTATGTCCCTTTTCTTGATACAAGTTGTATCGGTTAAATGATAAACTAAAGCTTGTAAATAAATAGGTTAGGAAGCATATTTTATCTGCATACCTACCACAAATGTAGTTATAACTTGTAACCCTTTAGGTTAAAGAACCTGATTGAATCAGTAAATATGTTGTAATTAATCTGTAATGAAGTGTTTAATATAACATTAACTTTCAATCTAAGTTATGTTCATCCAGATGAGGAAACTCAGTTGGATGTTGACACATGCCAACTACAATGAAGTACCTTCATAATGACAGGAGTCGTTACGAGGATACTATGTTGTAGTTGACATGTCTCAATACCCCTCAGAGTTTTTTCAACTAGACTAACATAAGTTCTTGACTGGATCACAGTTCTACCCTATGCAGGGATAGGGACATGATCTAGTGTCGGGGTCAACTCACGTTGACTTAGGATAACTAGACACACCTAATCGACGTAAGTTGATTGAGTATGTCTATGTACCCTTAGTTACCGTGAGAAGTCATCCACACTAGAGCATGTTGCTAACCTTGTCTAGGGTTAAACTTTGAATCAATTGGACTGACAGAGGTCAGTGAAGACCAATATAGATAACATATCAAGTGTGGTGAAGGACTTATTCCATTTGATGAGTATGCCATATAGGAATGCAAACATGTGTAAAATATTTGGCCAAAGTATCACAAGCTGTTGGTTGTGTTGTCCTATGTCACCTAGTTTAAGAAGTGAGATTTTAGATGAATATCGGTAATAGATATTCAAATAGGCTCTTAAATAGAACACTTGAGTACCCCTAATAGGGTAAAGGAACTAAGTATACTTCATATACACATTACTAAATAACATGAGAGATCAGTTTTGTGTCGAGTCATGAAATGAGAGATCAATGTTTCACTGAGTCATTACAGTTGCATATGGTTTTTTGTTATGAGATAGTTTGGCATTGGAATGTGTGTTCTAAATTATGATTTAGAAAAAGATTAAAAATAATAAAAATATATTAGATTAAAAATATAAATAATCATAGATTAAAAATAATAGACCCTAGCTCAAAATATAGTAAATCCTAGGCCAAAATACAATAAACTCTAACAAAAATATAGTAAAAACTAGTCAAGTTTAGTAAAAAATACACAAACCTATCCCAAAAAACAACAAACTATATCTTAAAAATAGATAATCCTAAGTAAACATACTATGAAAACAAGAAACAATCCCTAAAAAATAGGATACCCTATCAAAAATATAAACAAATATTTTTTAGAAAACTAGCGAAACATAAACTTTACAAAAAGAAAACAAACCCTAGAGTAATAAATACCAAATCCTAGCAAAATAACCCATGAAAATAAACAAATCTTAGTAAAAATAAAAAATCATTACGAAACAAATTTACCAAAACAAACAACAAATCGTCACATTTTTAGTACCAGAAACTTTATGGTTTTTTATATTTAATAAATTATATATGTGTGTATGTATGCATGCATGCATGTATGTATGTATTAATATTATACTTATAAAAACAAGAAACCGTGTGATCATTAGTCATTTTAAAAAAGGACATCGTCTGATGTGGGGTGTGATGGAAGCAATGTGCATGAAAATGTCACATGAGATATAGAGGATTACTCTTCCCTACATATTACACTCGTGACATACCTCAATATTCATATCGTGGATATCAAGATTCAGATATGTACCTTACTCCGTATATGTGTCAATGGTGCTGAAGTGATATTCTTGAGACTGACATTCTTGTTTCATATGATACAATGGAACAAATGAGGTAATATTTTATTTTATTTTATTTAATAATATTTGTAGTCATGATTATAATTTTTTTAATAATTTATTAGGGTTTTAAATTTATTAGATTTTTAAATTTATCATATCATTACAAATCCTCCTCTTTAGTGCCAATGTATTATGACCACCGCATCTCATGATCGACGATCTAGAAGTGGTGATATTTCTAGGAACCTATCATGTTTCACCTACTTCAAGGGAGACAAGGAGGGAAATGTTATTGGTAATTATATTATGAAATTATTTTAAAAAATTATTTAATCTTTATAATTTATTGGAATTTTTATTTAACTTATAATTGTAGATCCTCTTTAGTGAAAGTGTTATCACAACATCATGAGGGAGATGAGCCAATCCTTGAGCATGGACCAATACATATGAGGGTAGATGAAAATAAATGAGTTAGTACATGTCACTTTCCCACTTAAATTTTGAAAAAATGCACCCTATAGAATATGTCACATCAAGTCATATCAAACCAATTAACCAATCAAATGATGACAAAAAGGTAAAAGAAAATGTATGAATTAACTATTAAGTAATGGTGCACCTTGAATTTATTTGTATTTAAAATTACCACATTTAAATACTAAAAAATGTCCCTTCCACATAATTATTTTTTCTTTAAAAAAATATTTATAATGGGGAGAGCATGATCTATTAAAGGGTATTTTTTGTTTTTCAGTTATATGATGTTTAGGTTTCTATGTGCATTCATAAACTTAGGGTACATAAACATTGACTCCTCTCCCTTACATTTCGTGATCGACAATCCATAAGTGGTGTCATTTCAAGGGCGGTCTATCATGATTCCCTTGCTTCAAGGGAGGCAAGAAGGTAAAATGTTATTTTTCTATATTATTTATAGTCATATTTATGAGTGATTTTTAGAATTTATTTGATTTTTAAATTTATTGTATAATCACATATCATCATCTTTCGTGTCAATGTCTTCCATACTGACCTTGTAAATTTGGTGCTCATCAATTTAAATAATAAGAGACCATCCCCATAAGTGTCGAGTAGGTGTTTCCTTAAACAATGAGAGGGGATAAAAATATCCGCTTGATTTTGAGGAGGACCTCTATATCATCTAACACCAAATGAGTACAAGTATAGAGTATTGAGGAGTTTGCATGTGAAATTGTATGTGAACCATGACATGAAAATATTACAAGATGTTTGTGACAAGTAAGTATTAATTTATATTTTATTTTAATTTAATTATTTTTTACATGTTATCAAATTTTCCAATATTTGAAGTTAGTTTATTTTCGTTGTTTTATTTTAGATACTTCAAAAAAGAATTATTATAAAAAAAGTACTATTTAATGAAAATTGCAACCAATTAATGTAAGAAATGGTTGGTTGTGCATATTAAAAAAGAATTTGGTAGTTCTAGTATGAAGTTGGAATTATTGAAAAATTACAAAAATACGTTTAGGAGGAGGTGACATATATGTGCATGAAAATGAAATAAATTAAAATATTATTTATATTTATTTCTTTTAATATTAATTTATGACTAATTTAATGAGTAAGAGAATTAATGAGGATACTACACATGAGGAGAGACTAACACACAGACCTATCGACACGAATTAATGTTCGTGGAAAATACAATGTGAAAAATGGCTCAAATGGGACATAGAATGAGATTCTAGTAATTTGGAATAATAACGATATAAATTTAAAAATCGTGTTTTTGTCAAATTCATTAATTCAAAGTTTTTCATATTATATTGATATTAATATAGGGGTCCAAAGTATCTACAAAAATCCTTCCAAGCTAGAATGTGTTAGTGGAAGTTGGTGACTCATCGTTTGAGACAAATGAGCATAGAGGAGGCCATTTACAAATTTGTAAGTTTATTTCAATAATGTAATATACACTATTTTTCAATTCATATCTCACTTATAGTTGCAAATTTAAATAATTTTTACATGAGAAGATGTCGACTTCAAAGCCACTAAATAGGTATGGTCAAAAATAAAATCCCTTGGATGAAACACCAATGTATTCAAAAAATGAGAGCATTCTCACAAGTTTGTGCTTTGATAAGAGGTCATTAAGTTCTTAAATATTTATTAAACTAAAGTAGGTAACAAATTTTGAATTTTAAATATTTATTCACATAATTTGAAATATTCTAATAATTATTAACTAATTTTATTAGTGAATAAACCTTTACTTTTAGTTGATGGCCTCGAGATTAGTGAGGGTACCCATGGTGATGATCTTGACTATGAGTATGGAAACCCATGCTTTTATGGAATAGAGAAAAATTCAAATAAAAAGGCGAAGAGCACATAGATTATCATTATGATGATAATGAGATATTATATGATGATGATTATCATAAGCTCTTAGATGATGATATGATGATGGATGATGATGACGATGATGAGTAGTTGATGATTTAACTAGTTTGTAGTAGTAGTTTTTAATATAAATTGTAATTCAAATTCATATTATTGTATTGTAAATGAGAAATTAACTATTTTCTCATATTCATGAGTACATTGCTATCTTTGTCATTAACTTACCTAAAACATGATTTTATGTTTGAAAACTAGCATATGTTATTTTAGTAATGTTAAGTTCATTTAGAAAATATGAAAAAAATCAATGTATGATATTTTATTTTAGTATTATTTTTTTACATAATTTAATCTTAATTAATTTGTGTAAATTTTACTATGATCTTATTTTTTATGTTTGTGTATTCAATATTAGTTTTAAACATAAAAACTTTGTTTTACATTTACAAATTATATATATGTAATATAATTCTCTTATATTTGAAATATATTGTATTTTTTTATTTTTTCAAAGGGAATTTCATTCAAATTTATGCCACTTGCAATTGTGATAGTTACTTGGTTAACATAATGAATAGATTATGAAAATGCATCACAAAAGTGACGCAAATTTGACATAAATGTGGTGCTAACTCAATGTAAATAAAAGTCTAGTTGCATGTTTTTGTGCCACATTTACGCTAAAACCTTCAATGTGATTTCTTGCAAGAAATAGGCCAAAAAGACCAAACGGTCAATTTAAGCACAAAAATGACCTAAAATATGGCACTATTTACACATTACATAGTAGTGATGTAAGAAAATTTGGATAAGGAGAAGCATAATGTTATATCATTAGGTCAATTTGGATTGGATAAGAATTTATAACAACTAGAAAATAGATAATTTTGGCCATAGATGACTATAGATATGTGTAAATTTGTATAGGAATGAAGGGTATGCAAGTTGGCTAAAGGATGATTTCCAAACACGGGGTTATAATAGGATACAAAGAGGAATTGATTCCATCTATGTTGTGGTGGACATTTTTCAAAGATGACATATTTTATTACTTGCACCCGAGAGGACTAGTTCAATGCAAATCATATCACAAATATTTTCTTCAAGGGAATTATGATGTTGTATGGATTAGCTTGCAATATTGTGTCGATAGGGATATGAAGTTTGTTGGTAAATTTTGGTGAAAATTGTGCAAGAAGTTGAGCACTAAACTACAATTCAATTCATAATATTCACAAATTGATGGATAGATGGAGATAGTAAATATGAATCTTGGATATTTCCTTAGAAACTTGGTAGGAAATAAGCCACAAATATGGGAATTAATATTAACACAAGTGGATTTTGTTTATAACAATTATGCTAATCAGAGAATGTAAATAACACCATTTTAGATTGTGTATGGGACTAAGCTGTGAGGAGTAGTTGAATTGAAAGACTTACTACATAAAGAAGAAAGAGGTGTAGAAATAGATTATTTTTTATAGAACATGGAAGAAGTGCACCAAAAAGTGCATAAATAACTAGAAAATGTTAATACCCATTAAAAGCAAGGTGTAGTTAAAAAGAAAAGGGAATTTGAATTTTAGGTTGAAGATTTGGTCTTAGACCATTTACGGAAGGAAAAATTTCTTAAGGGATTATATAATAAGATAAAGTGAAGAAAATTAGGCCATGTAAGATTTTTAAGAAGTTTGTGAATAATTCCTAGAGATTGAATTGCTGGAATGCATCAATATATCAAATAATTTTGTATCCATATCACAAAGGTCATGAAAATGTAAAGAATACAAATTCACAATATGGTAGGGTATAATATAGAAAAAAATGCAAGGAAAATTGTATTAGGAACTAAAAGAGTGATTGAAACCAGAACCAATAAAACATACAACAATGAATGTGAGTATCTAGTCAAATGGAAAGGAAGTGATGATGGCTATGTAACTTGAATGAGTTACATATATGTGACTTGACATTGGCTATTGATCACTTAAAAGGAGATTGAGTTTTAAAAATTACCCAAGGTTTATGATGCAAGAGCATTTGAGTTAAAAGGCTATCCTATATCAAATAAAGTTAATTTGATAGTTATGTATAATTTTTGTTATTGGTGGGACATAAAGCACTCATTTTTTTGTTGTTTTGGGTTAAAAGTACTATCTAAAGCCATATAGAACTAAAAAAATTACACTAGTTTATTAAATCTATAAAGAATTGTAGGAATTTGTGGAATACTAGAGACATGTTTGGATGATGTGATTAACTACAAAGTGATATCACACCATGAATACCATGTATATTTTGAATGGTTATGCTTTGAGTTTTATGATGGGTCCTTTGGGCCTCATATTTGTAATGTTCTATAGTTTTAGGAGTTATTAACTAATTCCAATATATAATTGAGTGACATGGATGACTATATAAAAAAATCCCAATTTACTTAGGAAGGGATCTAAAAACCTTGAAAGAAATGATGAGATATTAAAGCTAAGAGTAGAGTGTCGAGTTAGTAAATAGGCTAATGAAAATTTTTATTTGAAATGTATTGTTGAGAAGACATCATTGGAGATCATTTTGTATGTGTGTTCTATTCCTCTAAGATAATGAAATAATTTTTGTTTTGTGTTTATTTTGTTTACTTCAAATTTGTGTTCATATGTATGTATATTTTGTATGAAATTATGAAGGATGTGTGGTATAAGAATTTTTTTATTTGGAACCTTAATCACATTTGCACCATAAGTCGAACAAAAACAATTTAGACCATTAGAAAACATTATCAAGTGATCAAGTTATCAAATATAATTTCATCCATACAATATTACATCTCTAGATGGATAATGACATGTGGTTTAAGTCCTCTTTAGAGTAGTTCTAGAGTAGTGGTGTACATATTTCACTTGAACCCAAATACTAACATTTTTGAAAGGGTTTTACCCATGATTAGAGCTAGGCTCATTACAATTGGTTGTAAAGTATTTTTCCAAATATATTATAATAAAAATATTCAAGTCATTCATAGAGGAATCAAAAGTTGTAAAAATTCATTAGCATCCTAAGAAAAACCACTTGATAAAGACAAAGAACCAAATGGTCTAGGATGAAAATAACAATTTTGTCCCACTAGATTATGTACTTCTAAAATTAGATCCAAATCATATGCAAGAAATTTATATCCACTTTATCTATCGATCACACCCAAATCATCGTTTGAACTAATGAAATAAATAAATTCATTCATTTTTATTATATTTAACACATGTTCTAATTGACCTATCTTGTAACACACACACACACATTCTGATCTAACTATTAATGATTAATACATAATATGAATAACAACATATTCCTAACCCTAAAATTGAATTAAGTAAAAAATTGTTTTTATTTCCCCACACTTATTTATTTTTTATGGGTTGAATCATTTAGTGAACATGTTTATTGATCAAATCCTTAACCTAGTTGGTTTAGGTCACGTTATTCCTATTCAATCCTTATATTGTAAAAGCCTAGGGTTTTATTTCATATTTATGCATGTTCTTATTCTATTCCCTTTTGAAATAGTAATTGGATCAATCATACACTGTTGAGAATATAAAAATCCCACATACACTTAGAAAGCATAGGCATCCCATGGATTCCTCTTCTCTTCATATTCAAGATGGAGAATATCCATAATGATGAGAAAGATTTTAATTATAACCTTGATCCTCTTGAAAATAAAATTGATCTTTTCGTTCATTAGGATAGAATGAAATCAATTTTTATGAGATCAATGATGTTGATCTTGATTAGGATAAAATTTTATCTACTTTCCATCGTAACCTTCACCAATATCTAAAAACCTTGATAATATTATTGATGTGCTTATTTCATTTTTAGGTGTTTAATCCTACATATACTATCCATATATTATAGGGGAATCCAATATTCCCAATCAAAATTTTATAATGTTTTTTCCCATTTCTACTATTATTATACATCTCTTCTACACACCCATAACACATTTCACTCTTCTAATCAATGATTTGCAGACTAAGGTGTTGTAAGTGGTAAGATGTGTGTTTAGAATTCTAATCTCATGGATTCTAATCAATTAATGGGTAAGTGCACCAAGTTGGGGGGCCAAAAGGGAGTCTTAAGTGGACACATTTTTCTGAAAAATAAAAAAACTTCAACTTGTATGATTTTTTTGAAATAGTTACACTCAAAATTGGAAGATGTTGTATAAACATGAATTGTAGAATTTTGAGTCTAGTTTCTAAGCTACTAAATTTTATTGAAAATGGATAAGTTTAAGTGGGTCAAATAACTAAAATACTAAAATGTGCTCCTTTAAAAAAAAACATAATAGAGTGAATTTCATTGCCCCCACCATTTTTTGAGCACCATTTAGTATTTTTGAAAACCCTTTTGTAGAAAGATAGCTAGGAGCATCTAGTTTGTGCTAGAGTTTTTTTAGATTTTTTAATGAGTATTTTTAATGATTTTTCTAGTACATAAATTTTAAGTTTTGAAAAATAACAGAGCTCCGACCATGCCCCCAACTACCTCAAAAAATATTGAAAATTAGATTTTTTTAATATGTATAGAATTAGGCCTAGTTTGTGCTAGTATAATTTTTTTCAATTTTGATGAGCCAAAAAAAGATACATGATGAAAGATAGGAATATTTAAACTTCAAAAATAGCTATAAAAAGGCATAGTTAGAAAATAAATAATATGGAAACCTTATATTAGTTAAAAACATTTAAAAATTATGTCTTTAGAAAGAAGAAACTTTCCTCTATGTCGTGGTATAAGTTTTTAAAACGAATCGACCGTTTTATTTTGATTTATCATGGAGGAAGTGGATTTTTTCATTTTTCAGTAAAAACACGATGTTTGTTGTTTTGTACGAGATCCATGCCTCGGGCTTGGGGATCAAGCCTTGAGGTATGGTTTGTAAAAAGTGAAAACAAAAATGCGTCCACGTTTTTTATAGTATGAACATTATATGTGCTTCTAGCATGATTTTATTTACAAAAATAAATGTTTAAGTAAATTTAAATTTATTTTTGTAAATATAAGAAATTAGGGCCACTCTACACCTTATGGAACTAGTCTCACAACTCCATTAGTCATGATTTAGGAGATAGTTTTTATAGTATAATTTGGTCAGTACATAAGTAATTTTTAGGATTTTAGCATTCAACCTAAAGATTTTAGAATTTAAAGTCTACAATCAGAACTCTAAACCTAAGGCCCTAAACCTGAACCATCATCCCTAAACTCTAAAACCTAAACCCTAAACCTAATCCCCTAAACCCTAAAATTAAAGATTCAACCCTTACCCATGAGAACTAAACCCTAAATCCACGAACCTTAAGCCCTAAGCCCTGAACCTAAACCATGAACCATGAGCCCTAAATGCTAAACCTTAAACCTTAAAAACTAAATCCTAAACCCTAACCCCTAAACCCTAAACCCTAAACAATAAATCCTAAACCATAAACCCTAAGCCCTAAACCCTAAACCCTAAACTCTATGACCTAAACCCTTAACCATTAACCCTAAGACCTAAACCCTAAACCCTAAAACCAAAATAATAAACCCTCAACCCTGAACACTAAATCCTAAACCCTAAACCCTAAAACCTAAACCATAAAACCTAAACCCTGAGCCTTAAGCCGTAAACCCTAAACACTAAATCCAGAGCCATGAGCTCTAACCCCTAAACCTTAAACCCGTAACTCTGAACCCCGAACCTTGAGCCATAAACCCTAAACCATGAACCCTAAACCATAATCCCTAAACCCTAAACCATAAACCTTAAGCCTTGAACCCTACACCCTGATCCTTGAGCCCTAAACCCTAACCGTAAACTTTAAACCATGAGCCATAAACCCTAAATCCAGATACTGTGAGCTCTAACCCATAAAACTTAAACCCGTAACTCTAAATCCACGAACCTGATCTATAAACCCTAAACCATGTACCCTAAACCCTAAAGCTCTAAACCATAAAATCTAAACCCCAAGTATTGAACCCTACACCTTGATCGTGAGCCCTAAACCCTAAACCCTAAACCATGTACCATAATCCCTAATCCCTAATCCCTAAACCATGAGCCGTAAACCATAAACTATAAACCCCGAACTATGATCCTAAAATACTAATCCCTAAACCCTAAATGCTAAACACTAAACCCTAGACCCCGAGTCCTAAACCCTAGAACCCTAAACCCTAAATCCTTAACCTTAAAACCTAAATCCACGAGCACTAAACACTAAACCCTAAAATCTAAAGCTGTGTAACCTAAACCCTTTACCATCAACCCTTAACCCTTGGACTGAAACCTAAACTATAAACCCTAAACCCTAAAACTAAAATAATAAACCCTAAACCCTAAACACTAAATCTTGAACCCTAAACCCTAAACCCCTAAACCTTGAACCATGAGCCCTGAACCCTAAACCCTAAACACTAAATCCAAAGCCCTAATCTCTAACCTCTAAACCTCATATATTTCCAGTAGGTCTTATGAGTGAGTTCATCTTTTTGAATATCAATATTAGGACCTTATTTCCTAGTCTTGTGCCTAGAACCATCATTGAGTCTTCTTGTACAACTACCTTGTTTATGAGAGGTGGGACAAGAAACTAAATGGATATGACATCTACCTTGTGCCTTGCAATGCATATTACACATCTCTGCCAAACCTGTTTCTCCCCACATATACTTGCATTCTTGAATGTCAATTTCTTTACACTCTGAAACAAATTTCACATTTCTCATATTTCCATGTATGGTATTATGCAAGCCAGGATGACCCATTGGAAGCTGGAAAAAATAACCATCACAACAAAAAAACTAATCTCAAAGGAAATGGAAGAAACACAGATAGTATACCAATGCGAAGGTGTAGGTGTAGACACTAAAATTAGGTCACACTACCCTTTGGTCACTCGAAAAATAAGCACCTTTCATCACATTCACCTAGCCATGACCCTTTCACCTCACAAAGATTAATTTAGTTAATTTAATTAAATTAATTCATTATCCTCACTATATTTATTATTTAAATATCTTAATTTAAATAATATCCACACATACACTTCACCTAGACACCTCACCAAGCCAACTCACCCTAAAACCTATTCTTAGTAAGTTGCCATAACTAACTAAGACTTACCTAAACCCTAAAAATCAATGCCTACATTCTCTCTAACCACATTCCTACATGCTTACAAGAAGCTCCCAGTCTAATTTGCGGGTTAACGGCATGAGATCCAAGGAAATCAAGAGGATCTCCCTAGTTTAGTAAACCTAGGAAATCCCACCTTGACCGACGCTGGTTACCCCTAACCATCACCGGTTAAGCTGGAACCGCCATCGGTTACCCTTTTAACCCCAAAACAACCTTATTCTCAAGGTTGGAAAAAGGTTAGAAAAGATTGGAAAATTTGGCGAACATTAGCACATTCCAGAGAGATATCACATCTTCTAAGACTGAATTTCGGTGAGAACACGCGTGCAAGGAAAGAGATCAAGTGTTTTCCTTGCACAACCATCCCAACAATGATATGATCTAACTAAGCAAAGAGGAATGTACATGCAGCCCATGCGAAGCTTTCCTTCGATTGGTGATCACTGCACCTTCAAACCTCTCATCAGCACCTCCATCCCTCACTCACAAGCATCCAGGACCAAAATCCAAGTAAACATTATACTTCTCTTGTTCATTCCATTTCATCATTATATTATCATCTATTGTTTACCTAGCCACCTATTGACCTCCTCCTACACTCACCCCTCCATATACCCATTAAAACCTCACCAAATCCTACCTAAATCACCCAATACCTCATCCCAACCAACCAAAGTCCTTTGTGCAATCACAAAGGAGACCTAAATTGCATTCTGTGGCATTCCCAAAACTCCACAAGAACGGCACGATTACACCTAACCGCCGTCTGGTCACCCTTAACTGACATTGGTTACTGTATGTGCTCATACAACCTAGAACAGTGACCTACCCACCTAATTCCACCTCACCCTCATTCACTTGTGATCTGCCTGAGACCTCTGTCAGACCTGCAGAGACCCAAAACCGGGTACTTGACCTTCGGATCCTATTCTAACCTAGCCTATTAGATTATATCTATGTCTTATTGTGTTTTAAGTGAGATACCTAAATCATTTCGAATTAAAATAGGTTTTACCTTATTTACCACATTAAATTGTTTAAAATAATGGACTAGTAGCCATCTAGGAAGTATCACACTTCCCGGATCTAGCAAACGCTAGGCAGTTCACTACACATATTGTTTAACTCCTTCTGGTGGTCTTACTTTTCATTACAAGTAGTTCCTCCTAGCCAAAAGGAAGTGTTGCAAATCAACAACACCCATGGATGTTGATCGATTTCTAGTTTGATCATCCTAAGCATCCAAAGTGTGATTGCACAACATTGAATCCTCTCCCCAAGTATGGGACTTGTCAAATGGAAGAGGAATCTCTAGATTAGAGGTTGGTTCCTTAACTCCTCTCATCAGGATATATCACTTGCATAGTTGCTTAGGTTTATATTCCTAATTCCTACTCTAAATTCCAAAGGAATAAAGATAGAGAATGCAAATGAACTAAAACTAATGCTAATAGGTGATGCACCAAAAGAGTGGTGAGCATTTCTCACTTTTGTAGATTGACACAATTCATAAAATACAACAAAAACAACATGCATAGACTGATAGCTATAATGAAGAATCAAAAATTAGTCAAACAACATAAGCAGAGGATGGAAAATTAATCACAGGGCCTGTATTGTTATTTTAACATCAAAAATCACTTGCATTACAACATCTAAGAGGAAAAATAGGTTGGAGTCTTGAAAAAAGGTCTGATATTCCACCAAAATCACTTTCAAAGAGAGAAAGGGGACCTGTAATACACATAAAATGTTCAACCCTTTGAAAATGAGCCAAATTTGGCTTTTACGGCTGCAAGGGAGCCAGCCGGGAGAGAGAAATGTGGGAAAACGTGGAAGGGGTTTAACCATTGACCAAAATGCATTCAAAACAGCATGGGCATCCTTATAGACCCATCCCCTCGACATTTTTAGCCATGCTAGGAGAGAATGCGAGCCATTCTTCATTAAAAGCGGTGGTTGAAACATCACTTCGCCCATGACCACGTGCAGGAAGTGTTTTTCGATTTTATCTCTCCAAACACCATCAAAAAGAAAAAACAACCCCAGAATCTTGTAGATAATTTTACCATATTTCCATTTATATCAAGAACGTGAAAATCGAGCTCTGGATTGAAAGATATGGCCATTTGAAGTTTTAGGGAAAAACAGGCCAAATCATATTAGCGAGCGAAACTTTGAAATTTTTATCTTTTTGGTCATTTGGAAAATTTTCCAAAATTTCCCCATGCTCCACCTTTCAGGTGCCATGTGGCACATTTTGATTGGGTGTGGGCCTATCTTGCTTCATTTTCCTTTGTTTTCACCTTTGGAAAATTTTCCCAAAATTCCCCACTGCCGGAGCCGGTGAGTTCGAGGACACGTGGAAGCGTCTTTGAATGGGCGTGGGCTGTCCTTCCAAATTTTTCCGCTGGTCAAATTTTTCTTTTCATCCTAGACACGTGGCATAACCCCATTGGGTGTGGGTTTTCCCCTTCCAATTTTCCTTGCGGGCATTTCCTTGATTTTTGGTGCCACCTTGACACGTGGCGAAATTTCATTGGTCCGCAATAAGGGGGGTAGGCTTTCCTTTTGAATTTTCCTTTGTTTTCTCTTTGGAAAATTTTCCAAATTCTCCCCACTCTCTCCGGTTCGGGACACATGGCACAATTTGATTATCCATGGGCCCTCCACAAACGTTTTTACTTTTGCGCCAACACTTTGTGAAAATTTTCCAATCTCCTCTCATGCTCCGCTGGTGCAGACTCCGGCTACAAGTGGCTTGATTTGATTCATCGGTAGGCAATGCAACCAGAAACACCTCCTTTGAAATTTGGCAAAGCACTTTTTCCAAAAACCCAACTTCTCCTCCACCTCCTGAAACTCCGGCTCCTTAGGACACGTGGCACATTTCTATTGGCCGTGGGCTTTCCTTCCAAAATTTCCATGCGCCAACACTTAGCCAAATTTTTCAAATTTCCCACCTGGACATGTGGCATTACCTGATTCGTCGGCGGGCCTACGGGAAAAATATTTCCTCTTGAAAACTTTGCCAAAACACTTGGTAAAAAACCAAGTTCTCTTCGACCCCCGCCACCTCCCTGGACACGTGGTGGCATCTCATTGGCTACGGGCCTTGAAGGGGAAAATTTCCCACAAAACTCCATTGAGCTATAACTTCAAAAATACATGGAGTTAGGAGGAAAAATTTACCTTTCTGGAAAGTTGAGAAAGAGCTGTATCCAATGGTGCCATTTCTAGAAGGTTTTGAGTGCCTGAAAATAAAAAATTATGATTGAGGCAAAAAATAGGGAAGAATGAGAGGAGTTAGCCACAAAAAATGAGCAGGGGGAACATTTTGGATTAACAATTTTGGCGACTCGGGGGGGTCATCTACCTGCTAGATGAAGTTACAGGTTGTCCGAAGCAACCCATTGGGCATGGAGTCATCTTTTCTCTATTCTTTACCCCAACTAACTAGAACACTGGAAGGAGGAAGATGGAATATCATCTGATGGAGCAAGGCCTGCAAACACATTCCCAGGAACAACAAGCTTGTGCCAAAGCACTTAGGGAAAGAAAAACTAACCTATAGCAAAACAATGTGCACAAGCACTTGGAGGAATGGAAACCTAAGCTAATATGTACAAGGTGGAGAATTTCCCTTTAATAGCAATGCTTTAGATGGATTCCATTGACTGGAATCTGCAGTAGTTCTTGCCATCCAATGAAGACAATTGGAAAGCATTGTTGTCCTTACACCTTGTGACCATGTATGGGCCACTCCAAATGGCATCAAATTTTGAATGCCTTCCAGTTTTGCTCATGTCGCATCCCATTTTAACACTAGATCTCCAACTTGGAAGGATCTATTCTTGGCCTTTCTATCAAAGGTCTTCTTTATCAAAGCCCGATCCTTCTCCATTGCTTGGGATGCCTGATTTCTGATTTCTTGGAGCTCCATCAATTCTGCATATCTGACTTCCATGGGCTCAAATTCCAACAACTCCAATCTGTTTCATGAGTTCCAATGTTGGCAACTCAAGTGACATGGGCAAAATTGCCTCTATACCTGTAGATATCTTGGGAGTTATCCTATTAGCCCATAAGGATGATTTCAATTTAGTATTCCAAGACCTCTCGATTTTCATCAAGAGTCATTCTAATGATTCTCAACAAGTTCTTGTTTGTAGACTCAGCCTGGCCATTACCCTGGGGGTAATAGTTTGATGAAGTACTTAGATAGACCCCATTCTTGATAGCCCATTCAGTCACCTTCGATCTAATGAATGCCAATGCATTATCTCGATATTATTGTAGTGGTATGCCAAACCACAAGTTGCTATTCCCTCATAGAAGTCTAGGATACTAGCTTCATTTGCCTCTTTGAGTCTTTGTTGCTTGATCCACTTAGTGAAGTAATGTGGTAATGTTAAAATCCACTTGTGCCCTTGGCTTGAATTGGGATTAATGACTCCAATGAAGTCTAAACCTCATTGCATGAATGGATGGTCAACTAAAATTGGATGCAATGGAAGGTCAGCTAGCCTCTCTTTACTCGTGAAGAATGCATAATTCTTGCACCTCTTGATCTATGCATAACAATCATTGAAAATCTTGGGCCAATAATAACCTGCCCTCATGATCTTTAGAGCTGTCACTCTTGGTGCAAAATGACCACCAGCTGGTCCACCATGGAACTCTTCCAACACCCTATGAATCTGATTTGTGCCAATGCATCTCCAGCAGTACTCCATTCACATCTCTTTTGAATGTAACACCATCAACAAGGGCATATGGGACAGCCTGCGACCAAGTGTCTTCTTTGGGTCTATTTCATCTCTAGAGGGCATAAGCCTATGCTTAGGAAGTGCATTATGCCTTGGGTCCAACAAGGAGTGGGGACACCATTATTTTCTTCTTGAGTGCTTCCTTTCCCATAGCTATCTTGCAATGCCAAAACAACTTCCTTCTCATTGCATGCCTCCTTTTGTTTGCCCAAAATAAGCTGCTCACACAATCCTTTTCCTCTCGACCAACTTGGTGACTTTGATCTCTATGTCATACTCCATGACACGAGTAATCCAATCTACTCTTTTTTCATTCAAGTCTTTGTTGAGGAGGAAGTCCTTAACTCCCACATGAGAAACTAGCCATTGGACCTTATTGTTTGAAACTAGATGCTTGAATTTCTTCAAGCTCCCGACTTTGCAAGAACATGTCTCTCAATGAAATAATATCTCACCTCATAGTCCTCCAAGATTTGGTTGAAGAAAGAAATTGGCTACTCATCATTGTCTTTGTTCTGCTGTACCAAAATTGCAGAAATAGTGTCATCACCCCCAAATGCATAGAGGATGAAATCCTTGGAGAAATTTGGGTTGATGAGAGTTGGTGCTTGAGAGATGGCTTCTTTGATTACTTCAAAACTCTCCTTTCCTTCTGCTGTCCATTTGAAAGCCATGATTTTCTTTAACATCTTGGTGATAGGCTTGACAAGGGTCAGAAGTTTGGGACAAACCTCTCGAACAAAATTTATTCTCCCCAAGAAACTTTGAAGGGCCTTCTTGTGGCTTAGCAATGGCAAGGTGCTCTTATGGCTTCAACTCTTTCTGGATCAATTGCTAATCCTTCTTTAGAGACAATGTGGCCAAGGAGCTTTCCTTCATGAGCTAGAAAAACACACTTTTTAGGATTCAAGGATACTCCAAATCTTCTACACCTTTGGAACACTTGTCTCAAATGAAAGATTCAATCTGCTGCATTTTTTAAAAAAATAGTGATATCATCAAGATATATCAGCACTATGTTGTTAATCAAACCCTTGAACGCCATGTCCATTGCTCTTTGGAAAGTAGCCTAGTATTGGACAACCCAAATGGCATTTTCCTGTATGCATAAGTTCCCCATTTGGTTGTAAAGGCTGTCTTGAACTGATCCTATTCCTTCACCATAATCTGATTATAGCCTCGAATAGCCATCAAGTAATGAAAACCTCTCGAAAGCCAGCAAAACTTGCAAAATTTTCTCCATAGAAGGAAGTGGATAATGATCCTTGAGAGATGCTCTATTCAAATCTCTGAAGTCAACACACAATCTGATTTCCCCACTCTTCTTCCTAACTGGAACCAAGTTGGCCACCCAACTAGAATGCTTGATAGGGAATATGATTCTTGATTCTATTAGCTTATTCAATTCTTTTCTCATGAGAGGCTCCATGTGGGGGTTGACTGGCCTTTGTTTTTACCTGATGGGTTTAGTACTTGGATCCAATTTAATGGTATGTTGAGCTAACTCGGGATTGAAACCTTTCAAATCTTCATAGCTCCAAGAAAACACATCGTGGTATTCTTGACAAAGATGTATGAACTCATACCTTTCTTACTCATTGTCATCTTACCAATTTGGAGTGATTTGCCTCCTTCTATCGAGATGGACACTTTGAATCTTCTCCTTGACTTGGATGTTTGATTTCTCCTTCCTAAACTGATCATTAGGATTGAAAATGGACTCCAAAGTAATAAGTCCCTTTGGTAGCTTGTTGGTTCGGCCTGCACCACTTGGTCACCATCTTGTTGCTCTAACTTTTCCGATTTTTAGCCGAGAACTCAGCCTCTTCTTGCAAGAAATGGATGATTTGCTAATTATTTTCAAACACTTGCCAACTTACATTTTTGTTCTGCATGAAGGCCTCACAATCACATGGATGTTTGGCTGTACCTTGTCCTTTTGAATGCTTTCAACAACGTAAAAGGCTGCCCCAACTCACTGTAAGTGCTGTCGGCTGCCAGCCTTAGTTCTCTTTCCTAGGAATGGATTTTATGCTAAAGCCCTCAAAATCTTCGATGAGGTCCCACCCCTATTCTTGTAGCATTTGAGTAGATCATTCTTGACAACATGCTACCCTTAACTTGGTTGACAATCAACTCACTTTCACCAAAGACCTGCAAGTTCTTTATTCCTCTCTGATTGACCAATGCAATCCTTGCACTAAAGCTTCATATTCGGTGAGTGTTATTAGAGCATGCAAACTGAAATCTAAAAGCTGAATAATAATTAACTCCTTGAGGGAAAAAATCATAGATCCCCCTCCGCACCTTATCTAATCCTTGATCCATCAAAAACAACCGCCATACCTCACTGTCATCCTTGTGGTCTGGCTTGGTGATGCTAGGAATAGGCTGATTTTCTTCATGCATGCAATAGACTCCTAGCTCAGATTCTTCTATTTCTTGATAAGGATCAAAAGCATGTACCTTGTTCACCCATTCATCAAGAGTTAGATCTAGGATACTTCTAACCTTGGTGTTAGCTTCATCAGTGCTTGGATAATCTTCTTGATCAAACGCTGAACAATTGGTATTGATTTGACTTGGAGTGTAAGGATCAATGTGAAAGTTTGCAATAGGCTCAGATCTGATTGTGGCCTTAGTTCCATATCTTGTTCTGAACAACATGTGTGACCAATCAACAAATAAGTAACCTCCAATCTTGGCTGTGAAATCCCTTGACAAACATAGGGTGAAGAGTGGTGGAAGGTCTATTACTGAGACATCTTGCAAAACAACAACATTGGGGCAGGCATGCAAGGTAAGACTCAAGTTTTTTATCACTCCAACTATTGTTACTGCTGTCCCATCCAATTGCACTACCCCTTTGGATATGGTTTCATACTGAATTCCCAACTGATCAGCTATTTTCTTGGGCATTACTGAACTACTTGCCCCGGAATCAATCATGCAATTGTGTACTAATTGATTCCCAATGATCAATGAAACATAGAATGGAGGGGGCTTCAACATTTTACCTTGCTGTCCTCCATGATTCCCCTCCTACTGGGCAGCATTTGTGAGCACCTTCTCTTGCATTTGGACTTGTTGATTTGAAGTTGACCAGTCCTTCATGGCAGCTTGTAACAAATCTCTTTGGCTTGGGATAGATAGTGATTCCCACATTGATATGTTTACATTTGTCTTCTTCATCTGATCAATGCTATTGAATGGAGATGAAGTATCCCTTTGTTGTCCCTTGGCCTACACATTCACTCCTTGCACATCGGAAGTAGTAACTGGTATTTGAGTTGGCTTAGGAGCTGTTTTGGGTAGTCCTGTATGTTTGGGATTAGATTTTGTTTGCCAATAGTTTGTGGAGTGATAGAAGATTGAGGATTGCTTAGGGCTAATGGATTTTCTTCACCCAAATTTCTCGTCTTTGACCTTGTGTTGGCTGCAACACTTTGGGAAACCATTTGATTCATGCCACAAAAATATTCTTCCTGCCAGTTTACAAGTGTGGTATCATTTGGAGTTGACTGCTGCTGGAATGTTTCTTGACTACCCTCACCCTCCACACCAGTTGTTGTCACCATTAATGCTTGATTCAAGGCACCATTAAAGTACATGGATTGGTTGTGAGGTTCATTGCATGGGAAACACCAATCATGCTCTTGAGCCATATTGTTTTGTACTGGCACTAATGCTTTAGATCAGATGTAGCATTGGGGTTATAGGGCTGAAATGGTTTGTTGGCAGGAGGCCTTGCTTGATTTAGATTTATAGCTAGATTGGGTGGTCTTTGGGGTTGATATGGTTGCTTTTTGGGCTGAGCTTGGGGCTGGAAAGAAGGTCTAAAACCTTGGGCTTGCTACCTCTTGAGTGTAACTAGCTCATTACCTAAATTTTGCAGCTGCTTCATGACTTCTTGAAGTTCATTTGAGGCACTAGAAGATGAAGTAGAAGCTTCATTCGAATTCTAATTTCTAGGGGTGGGGATAGGAGCTAAATTAGGTGTTTGATTAGCATTTGGGCTCTCTAAACTTGGAAACAATGGCATTGGAGGCATGGGGATAGCTTTCAGTCAATCAAACAATTTTCAGCTCTAATAGCAATGCTATAAGAAATGAGGATGGTTGTGCCTCCCATGGATTGAATTAACATAGAAATATCAGAATTTAAAGCTTTAAGGTAATAAAGGAAAGCACCTTCTATTTTTGGCCTAACCGCCATTGGAATTCTCTCCCAAGTCCTTTGAAATCTGAAATTAAAATCACCCAATTTGCTCATGGGAGCTCTTGATGGTTGTCATTGTTCCAAAAGGGACAAGTTGTCTCCTTTTCCCCAAACTACTCATGGAGGGCTATACATAGCTGATTCCAATTCTAGATAGATCCCGAGGAAAGAATCCTAAACCATTGCAAAGCTTTTCCTTTGAATGAAGATGCGAGTAATTTGACAAAGAACTTGCATCTCATTGATCTCATGGATTACACAAATGTTAGCAATATCCTTGACATGATCACCGGGAGTGGTCGATTATCTCCAAGTAAAGTATGGGATGTTCAATGCTGCAACTAGAATTGGATTTCGTGCATTAAGAAATAGCGGGCTCTTTGCCAAAGTGAAATTGACATAGGGGTTGTTTTGTGCCATTTTGATTGGCCTTAGGACCCTGGTTGATTTAATGAAAGGCCTACCAAGTGGAGGAGTGGAAAGAGTTCTATTTGGTGGAGATGGAGACCTTTGAATCCTCCTCCCTCTTTTCCTTCTTCTTGGAGATAACTGCAGATAATCATACAACACCTCTTCTTCTCCAACTCTTGACTTTGTGGTGATTCTTCTCATGAGTTTTCGCTGCCCGCATCGCTAAAACCAGCTGATTCTTCTTCCTTGGAGTCGCGGATGTGCAATTTAGGGCTATTTTAATTAAGAATCTTGTAAAAATGCACATCAATTTGTTGCAATGAAGATGAAGACCTATAAGGTCCCACCGGCGTGCCAAAACTATTGTTGCAAATCAGCAAAGACCCGGATGTTGATCGATTTCTAGTTTGATCATCCTAAGCATCTAGTGTGATTGCACAACATTGAATCCTCTCCCAAGTGTGGGAATTGTCAAATGGAAGAGGAATATCCAGATTAGAGGTTGGTTCCTCAACTCCTCTAATTAGATATATCACTTACAAGTTGCAGAGGTTTATATTCCTAATTCCTACTCTAAATTCCAAAGGGATAAAGATAGAGAATGCAAATAAACTAAAACTAATGCTAATAGGTGATGCACCAAAGGAGTGGTGAGCATTTCTCACTTCGCAGATTGACAAAAATCATAAAATACAACAAAAACAACATGCACAAACCTGATAAATTGTAATGAAGAATTAAAAATTAGTCAAACAACATAAGCAGAGGATGGAAAATTAATCATAGGGCTTATATAGTTATTTTAACATCAAAAATCACTTGCATTACAACATCTGAGAGGAAAAATAGATTGCAGTCTTGAAAAAGGTCTCGATATTCCACCAAAATCACTTTCAAAGAGAGAAAGGGGACTGCAATACACAAAAATGTTCAACCCTTTGAAAATGAGCCAAATCTGGCTTTTACAGTGTAAGGGACGAGCCCATGAGAGAGAAACACGGGAAAACATGGAAGGGGTTCAATGATTGACCAAAACACATTCAAAACAGCATGGGCATCCTTACATACCCATCCCCCGACATTTTTAGCCATCCCGGGAGAGAATGCGAGCTATTCTTCATCAAAAATGGTGGTTGAAATCTCACTTGGCCCATGACCACGTGCCAAAAGTGTTTTTCATTTCTCTCTCTCCAAACTCCATCAAAATAAAAATAACCCTGAGAATCTTGTAGATAATTTTATCATATTTCCATTGATATCAAGAACGTGAAAATCGAGCTTTGGATTGAAATATATGGCCGTTTGAAGTTTTAGGGCAAAGCAGGCCGAATCGGATTGGCGGGTGAAACTTTGAAATTTTTATCTTTTTGATCATTTGGAAAATTTTCCAAAATTTCCCACACTCTGCCTTTCCAGGTGCCACATGTCAGATTTTGATTGGGCTCGAGACTATCCTCGCTTCATTTTCCTTTGTGTTTCTCTTTGGAAAATTTCCCAAAAATTCCCCGCGAGGTCGGTGAGCTGAGGACATGTGGCACATGCTAACTAGGCGCGGGCTTGTCCTTCCAAATTTTTCCACGGGCCAAAATTTTTTTTTCATCCTAGACACATGGCATAACCCCATTGGGTGCGGGTTTTCCCCTTCCAATTTTCCTTGCGGGTATTTCCTTGATTTTTTGGTGCCACCTTGACATGTGGCGAAATTCCATTGGCCCGCAATAAGGGGGGTGGGCTTTCCTTTTTGAATTTTCCTTTGTTTTTCTCTTTGGAAAATTTTCCAAATTCTCCTGCTCTCCACCGGTTTGGGACACGTGGCACAATTTGATTAGCCATGGGCCCTCCACAAACGTTTTTACTTTTTGCCAACACTTTGTGAAAATTTTCCAATCTCCTCCCGCACTCCGCCGGTGCGGACTCCAGCTACACATGCCCTGATTTGATTCATTGGTGGGTGCAACGGGCGAAACACCTCCTTTGAAATTTGGCGAAGCACTTTTTCCAAAAACCCAACTTCTCCTCCACCTCCCAAAACTCTAGCTCCTTAGGACACGTGGCACATTTCTATTGGCCATGGGCTTTCCTTCCAAAATTTCCATGCGCCAACACTTAGCCAAATTTTTCAAATTTCCCCCTGGACATGTGGCATTACCTGATTCGTCGGTGGGCCTATGGGAAAAATATTTCCTCTTGAAATTTTTTCCAAAACACTTGGTAAAAAACCAAGTTCTCTTCCGACCCCCGCCACCTCCCTGGACACGTGGCAACATCTCATTGGCTGCGGGCCTTGAAGGGGAAAATTTCCCACAAAAACTCCGCCGAGCCATAACTTCAAAAATACATGGAGTTAGGAGGAAAAATTTACCTTTCTGGAAAGCTGAGAAAGAGGTCTATTCAATTGTGCCATTTCCAAAAGGTTTTGAGTGCCTGAAAAGAAAAAAATTATGACTGAGGCACAACAGAGGGAAGAATGAGAGGAGTTAGCCACAAAAATGAGCAGGGGGCACATTTTGGATTAATAGAAGCTCTCACAATTAGTTGTGGATTCATAATTCATACGCGCACAATAACCCATCAACCAACATTTGAACAGTATTCCTCCTACGCCTGTTATTACCCTATCTGTTTCATCAATACTTCAAAGGAATGATCTAGAATCAAGTGAAACATTTTGGCACACACTGGTGGGACCCATCTCAGGGTTCCTTCCATATTCATTCATTCATAGGAAAATTTTTGTGATTGTTTCTCTTTTGAAAAGCATACACATTAATTTTCTTCCTTGGTAACCCACATTTTCTTTCTATTTTCTCTAAAGGAAACCTTTCTTTTGTGTAATTAAATAGAACCATTTCTTCATGTTTTCTGCATTGTAGTGAAAGAGCATCCTCTTCCTCTTCATCTTATTGTGTCATTCAACTTTACACTTTGATTTGGGCTTAAAAATAAGCACATTGCATTCTGATTTATCGCATTAGCTCACATTAATTGAGGGCAACCTATACAATAGAAGTCATGACCAGCGAATTTTTGACAAACGAATCATAGAAAGCACATCTCTCTCTCTCTCTCTCGAGTCTTGCCAAATTGCAAAAACTCAAAATAAACACATATTCTTAAACAACATATTTCCTAGGAATTCTTGTCAATGATCACATTGATCCGACTATTGGCAGTACTCCTAGCTCGCTAGTCTCAGAGTCATACTTCTGCATCAAGCCCGCCCCACCATAACATACCCGAAACATCACCTTTTATATCTCGTTCTTCGTAGTAAGCCATCCTCACCAAAAAAATCTATTTCACAATTCATGTGTTAGTCCTTAAATAACACAAGCTAAACAAACATAATAGAAAAGGCACTCCTAGGATCACATTTTTCTTAGTATTTCTTCTTGGCTTGCATTTTGAGGTGAGAGATCACGTTCTTCATTTTTTTGTTCATCCTTGCACACTCCTCATCACAACTGGTGTATTCCGACTTCACCTGAGTGTGCCTAGACCATATTATCATCATTCCTAGAATTTTGGGTTTGATTCCACATCAAATTTTAATTCACAACCACTATTCTTTCATCATCTATTTCAATTTCATAGTAACCATCGTCGGTTACCCTCTGACCATCATCGGTATACCCAACCGGTGTTGGTTCCAGGTCCTTTTCCTAACCTACCCAAAAGGACATTTTATTCATCCTCTTCCACTTTTCACAGTCCTTGCCACTACCATCATTCCCAACGACGCTATAAAACACCATCATATTTGGCATACGTGTCAAATATGACCTTCTACCCATTTTTCACTCACTATTCATTTTCCACAAGTGGACCGACCACGGTTACTTGTGAGGACCGCATCGGTTTTCCATAACTAGGATCGATTAGCCTATTTCACTTTCCAGCCAACATTTGGTACCGAATCCACTTTTTGTTGCCAAATTCACCTGTTCCCACTATTTTTCTATGTCATTTACTGGAGAAGCGGGCATACTGATCAATACTAGTTCACATGGTGCTAACCCGAGAAAAAAGAAAGTGCACTCGTATTTCACACCAGTTCTCAACCACTCCCACCTAGTCATTCACCACCTTCCATTATATCACCAGCCCTAGATCCCATCTAGTCTATCACTATCGCCACTAGAGATGAGGAGTTCGCATGACTCCTTGACCAAAACCCTGCCGCTTTGCAGTTTTACCTTTCCCACTCATCCACTCGAGATGCCTCGAGTTAGTTGATATATGGAATGCCCGTATCTAGCCCCCAACTCTTGCTCCTACTCCTACATCATCCCCATCCGGCACCGTGTTGCTCGCATCTACCTTACCCCAGTGCGTTTCGCAACTAGGTCCTATACCCACAATGACTTCCGCATCTGCCACCTCCGCTGCACCCGCTACATCCACCATACCTTTGATGAATACCCCAAACACAACCTCATCCGCCCCTAATATCTCACACATACCCGTAGCTACACTACCACCTCCGGTGTTGGTGATACCTACCCTTTTTAGAACATGGTCCTTTCCATTCCACAATCATTACCCCCATTGCCACTAGGGTCACCACAACCCTTCCACCTCCATATACATACTATCGCCTCTCCTGTTTCATCTATTATTCCTCTAGATACATACCTCCTAGTTCAATGCCTTCTTCCCAATCAGCCTACATGGCAACACCATACATTGGAATACCACCCCCATTATATGCCCAAAACCAACCCTCTCACACTACAGGAGGCACCTAATCATCACAACCTACCAATGACCTAATCAAATTGATGTTGGATAAGATGCAAACATTAGAGGCATCGATTTCCGGCTCCTGCAACACTCTCACCTATGATGAGATTTGCAACGAGCCCATCCACCCATCCATTCCTATCCACCCATACCCCGTGCATTAGGAAATGCCTAAATTCAATCGTTTCAATAGCAAAGAAGACCCAGAATAACATTTTCCGTCGTTCAAACATGGGTGTTATCGATCACTCATGATGATGCCTTACTCTTGAAAACCTTTCCCATGTCCCTAACTAGACTGCATTAGATTGGTATAGCAGGTTACTTAGACACTCTATATTCTCATTCAATTAGGTAGCCTAAGCCTTCTTGGATCATTTCTCTATCAATATCGTTAAGAAGGTTACCATGACTGATTTATACTCCATGCATCAGTATGAGGATGAATCTATCACAAATTTTGTCACCATCGGCGTAACTTGATCAACCAACTCACCTTCCAACTGCCACAAATGGAAATCATCAAGCTCTTCACATGGGCTTGTGCTAGACATATCTCACCGACCTTGCAAGTCCAAACCTTCTAAACATTTGATGAAGCATTCACTATGGCACGAAAGTTAGAGATTTGGGCCATCAAAGAGAAGAAAATCAATTACGTAATAAGAATTCAGCATTCAAGTTGAATGATACCTCTTCTTCTTCCAAACCACAAAACAATTATTCAAAGGCTAAGGGCACCGCTAACGCAGTGGTACTCAAGGCCAGCCTAGCTCATCCGTCAAATCAGGATACCCCCTCATCTAATCTCTCACCCATCCAGACTTTTCAATTCAGACAAGAGCAATGGAAATACACCCCAATTGGGGAACCTTACTCTTCTATCTTAGAAAAGCTTATCAAATCTGGAGCCATCACTCTTCCATCCATAAAACCACACACTAGTTTTGACCCTGCTTGCCCCATGCCCGCATGGTATAAAGCGTATGAATTTTGTAACTATCATCGAGTAAAGGGTCATAGTGACGGCAACTACATCACTTTCAAAAATATTTTCCAAGAAATGCTCGAGAAAGGTGAGTTAATCATGGATAATCCTAATGCACCTGCCAACCAAAACCTACACATCTTCAAGAAACCATTTCCCAACCATGCCCCTTCATCTAATCAAACCGGTGAGACTTCAACTCATGATACTCATACCCGCGAGGTTCATGCTATCTTTAATGACGTACTTGTCACCTCCCAATTACCTCACATTCCTTCCATAGAGGAAATCCTAGCCCGAACTCCTCCTTTTGTGTTAGAACCCACCGCACCTACTCCTCCACCCCAGAGGATCACCTTTCATCTCCTTCATCACCTACGAAGGAGTCTTCCACTAACATCGATACCATCTCACCCCTAACTTCTCCACTTACAGAACCTTTACCCACAGTACCTCCTTCACCCATAGATTATCACCCATTACCTCCTCCACCCACAGAGGAGCACCTATCCATTCCTCCACTTATAGAGGAGCTTTCATCACCTTCTCGCACCTACCATAGACCCGGTTGAGATACCTTTGCCTTTTGGTGAGCATTCTCCATTTTCTACCCAAAATCTTATAGACCTACTTTCGGCTCTCTTACCACAGGCTGAAGCTAGCCAATTTCCCGTCTCTAAGACATATATTATAGGAATTGCCATTAGGTCCTCATCAACCCCACCTACAGACACGACGTTCTCGTGTTTGGCCGGTCACTTAGATTATGTGGATAGAGCCTTACTATGGGGACCCCTTTTGATTCCTATCTCAACGTAGATGCATAAGTCACTTGATGATACCTCCACTATCTATCCAAAAATATTTCGACCAATCGAACCAAACATAACCACCTCTATCAAAAATCCTTCCACAACACCTATCATAGCTCAAACCACACCCTTTCCCGTAGCCCAATCTATATCTAAACCCAAACCCACACCTATGACATCATCCTCAACTAAACCTATTACCACTTTAGGGGTCACCCCGACTACCAACCTTACTCATCCACCTATCAAACTGGATTTAGCTACATCCTCCAAAGACAACACCACACCTACTCGACACCCAAATAGAAGCACCAAACCCATAGAACTCATACCCCGGCTGCACCAATCACACCTGCACTGTCCTATCCATCTTAGGATCTCAACTTCCCAACATGGTCAAGAAACCTCCACCCATCAATAAACCAAAAACACAACAACCCATTCCTTCCTCACAAACCTCTAACCTACCTAGACACCCAACATGACTTACACCCACACCTGCAACATCTTTACCACCCATACCTCTAATACCCTTAGCTATTGCTTCACTACCCACTACACTTTAGTTGTTGTCTCTCACACCCAAGCACGACCCATGTCATCTACCTTCACAACACCCCCATTATCCCCATGGGTAACTCGCCCTCTTCCCCATCTGCTTTTCCTTCTAGACCTCATACACCCATATCACCTTTACCCAAGAAGGTGCAATCCAAAAACAAAATTCCACTACCCCATGATAAGGTAGTCAAAACAACCACACACCCTCCTACCCATTCACCTACTATACCCCTACCTAAACCAACACGACCGACACCCAAAACCATGCTAGCACCCAAACCCATAGCTCGACCCACTCCTCCTCTTCCAAATATCATTCCTCAACAATCAACTACACCTACACCCAAACCCATGTTCACTTCCCATTGCAATCCACTAGCAGGGTCCTATGCCAAAATTCTAACCAACCTCCTTGAGACTTCTATCATCATGTTACCGCCACTCAGATCTTATGACCCCCTCAAACCCAAGCCAAAAGGGTTTGATGACACCAAAATTTGTGTATACCATCATGTGTCGAGCATGATGTGAAAAGCTGCAAGGCCTTGAAAACCGTCCTTATCCCGTTGTGTCCTCCGTAAGCCAATTTTTATGATGATGAGCTTCTCGATGAGGATATTGCTTCACCGACACTCATTCCCACACTTCCCACTCAACAACCACAACCTCCATCCTTACAGCTCCTAGAGCCACCCCCAATATTTGAAATTAACATGGTTTGCATAAGAAAACTTTCCATGCCACTACCCAAATGTCGCTCACCTAACTCACCTCACAAGATTTTTCTCCTCCCGGTAGGTTTTTTCCCGTCATGTCATTATACCACTCACCCTACACCTTATCAATTTTCCAAATCCCCTCGGATCAACATGATACACGTCACTACACATGCTCGAAGTATAAGGGTAAAGAATAGGCAACTAACCCACCGACCAATCCTAAACCCAACATACCATCTCGCACCCATACCTAAAATCACTATCGCACCATGCTCAAACAACTACACCAGTCTCCTCTCAAAATGTCCCTATATGACCTCATCCAAACCTCGTAATCCCATCGTTAAGCTCTCATGGAGGTTCTTCAATCTATTAAGGTTTTACCCAATGACCCTACACTGTGGCCTCCATTATCACACCTCATCATGTTGCCTCCCTCACTAAATTATCACCTTCATCTTCACCCCACCCTATTCACTAAGTGGCCTCCTTAGATTCTCAGAGGAAGAGATCTCACCACACCAAAATGATGACCTAGACCCAGCTCTCTTTATCTTTGTCCACATCCATGACATATGGGTACGCCGTGTGATGATTGATGGGGGCACTAGCATTAACATCATTTCATCCCATTCATTCACTCAAATGCACATACCTAACAATTACATGCATAAACATCTGGTCATGTTTCGTTCATTCAATGACGCTATCACCTCTACACTAGGCTTCGTCATCCTCCACGTTCGCGTGGGCCCCACATTGTTCTAGAATTGTTTAACATTTTGGAAGGTGAATTCCAATATAACCTGTTGCTTGGAAAACCCTAGATTTATGTCATGGGTTGCGTTATTTCCACTTTGCATCATTGTGTAAAGTTTGAACACGAAGGACACACTTATACCATTCTAGCTGACCCCCACCTTTTAAAACATGCAACATGCTTTACCGACCCAATGATGTGCTCATACCTATTAAGCCGTCTACCTCCACAACCGCTACCTCTTCACCTACACCTCCACTTACTAGTACAGCCACTACTTCTACCGCACATATCTCCTCCATTCCTACCACTGCCATAACCTCCATGGCTGGCCCATCAGCTTCCCAATCCATTAGCTCCACTTCGCATTGACCTCTAACACATCATCCATTCCAGCTACCTACATACCAACCACTGATCCCTTAGAAGGTGTTTTTCAATGCCTCACTCTGGGGGAGTACCGCCTATATAGTGTCAACACATTCCTTACTCCATAAGATTATGGAAGTCTTCACCAACACCCTCGCTATGATCAACACATTGGAGAATTCCTCCTCTATGGTCCTCCTCACCTTCATACTAGTCTCACATCATTAACCACCACATCATTTATCGCTTTGGTGTTCCACATCGCTTCATCACGTGACAATGGAAAACAATTCAAAAACAAAACATTGCAAAAAAATTGTGACACCTTCGGCGTTCATCTTAGTTTCTAATCACCTTATTATCCACAAACCAATGGCCAAGCCAAATCCACTAACAAATCCTCAACAAAATTCTTATGAAAGTGGTTGATGATATTTGGGAAGGATTGGCATACACACATTACTTTTTCCCATGGGCATACCACACTAGTATTCACACTTCCACTATGGCCACACCATTTTCTCGGGTCTACTGTACATGGAGGTAGTCCTACCTCTCGAAGTCCGATTCCCTCACTTCACATTTCTCTTCATGACATGCTTAATGATGATGACTTTTGCTAGAATTTGTTTAGCATAGCTAGAGTTATTAGACAAACGTCGTCTTAATGCTCTGGATCACCTTCAATTTTACCAAAAATGTATCAAACATGCCTACAAAAAACGTGTCCATGAATGAACCTTCCAAGTTAGTGACCTTGTCTTGAAATAAAATCAACACGTAACTAAAGAAGAAAAAAGTAAATGGGATAAATTTTCTCCTAATTGGCTTGGACCATACATCATGACTCATACCTATAGATCAAGTGCTTATCGTTTATCTTCACTTGATAGTAAAACCGAACTGAGCCCTTAACACCTTGCATCTTCGACCATTATATTGTTGATTTGTAGCCCTACCTCACTTTTTATCTCTTTTGATGCTCGTCGCTTGAGTGCTATTGACTTCATACACCTCACCAACGATTAAACAAGAATCATGTGAGTACCCGTCACTTGTTATCTTCTCTTGAATATGTGTACCATGACATTGCACATAGCATGACTCTCATTGATACTTTTCATCTACCTTTAGATGAGATCCCATGGTGGTTTCACCTTACCTTTTGAATAAGAATCCTACACTCCACCTTGGTCTTGTCCATGACTTCAAATACCTCACATGGGACCAAAATCCTTGAGTCAAACTTCTACTAAAAAGATGATGACTCTCTCAAAAGGACATCTTCCTCTTGAACAATTGCTTTTATAAATAGACTACTCCCTCAAAGGACAACTATGTAAAGCTCTTAAAAAAATGAGAGTAATAGAAGCTTTCCGCATCAATCAGCTTCACGAAGTCCTCAAGGAGTTCAATTAGACTTCCCTCATCAATCAATCTATCTCAACTATAAGTCAAAACACTCAATATTTTTTTCATGGACTTTCCCAATATGATGTAGGTTCTCTTGCTCGGAACGCATGCTACCTATACCATATGAAAATTAACTACCTTTCACCCTTCTTACCATTCCCACTCTCATTTCCTATTTCCTTAAGGGACTTCTTGGAACTTAGACATTTAGTGATCATGCAACTACGTTTCACCATAGAATAGTCCATCATGCAATGTCTTTAGGGTCTTACGTTCATCACCTCCACCAAGGTATAATCTACTCGGTATGATCCTACCCAATCAGGTGGCTTTATTGCCCCCTCTTATATTTTAACCATCTTTGTTTACGTTTTGATTACCTTATACGACATGGTCCTTGACACTTACTTTTGGGGTAATCTCTTTCTTTCGCCACAATCACCCCCACCTACCTCATTTTACCTATAATCTACCCACACCTAACAAACCTAAACCCACAACATGCTTCAAAACCTACCAACTCATTTTCATACCCCTCATATTCTTCCCTAGCTCATGGGAGAACTACATCGGCTGAGGTCCCTTTTCGCTGGGACTATGTAGGCAACACGTTGAGGGCATGGGGCCCTTGGAGGTTATCTTGGCTAATCCTTTACCCTAAACAATTCATCTTCCATGTTCCTCACATTACATCACGCCTCACTTATTTTCCCTTTTATACCCAAAATTGGAAATTAAACCACATACATAATAAGTTGTTTCATATTTTAAAAATTATCACAGATACATTTATTACGCCTACCATTTCTCTATCATCACTTTACCTATAATCCACCCACACCTAATAGATCTCAAACCCACACCATGCCTATAACCCGACTCGATCCATACCTATGACTGAATCTATCCATGCCTCACAAACCTAATTCGATCCATGCCTAACAAACCTAACTCAACCATGCCTATAACTTGACTCGATCCATGCCTCAACAGACTTGACTTGATCCATGCCTAAAATGAATTGACTCGATCCATGCCTAACAAACCTAACTTGATCCATGCCTAAACCAACCTGACTCCATCATGCCTAACTCACCTAATTTCCATCCATATCAAAATAACAAATCAACAAAACAACAAATCAAAATCTCATCAACAACTCAAGAATCACATGTATCTCATCATATAAATAAATGGGTATCTCAATACAATATACATGGCTATCTTTTCATGTCCATCATCTCAAGATCGCAAAGACACAAGGATGATACACAATACAAAATGTCATTGGCACACAATTCGGTCTCATATATATAATAAAATAATGAATCAATACAGAATCTCTTCGACACACAGGCCAGTATATGCTCGAAATATACAAAATCACTCATACATCCTCACTATCTTTGGCACACAAGCCAGTATATAATAAAAAAATAACTATCATACATTACAAATCAGGCGACCGCATATCGGGCATCTCAATGGATGTTTTCCATCTCTGTATCACCTGTACCCTCATCCTCCTAGGTCCCTGCTGGTGCCTCAACTGGAGCTGGTCTCCGTGCACTAGTAGCCTCTGCCTGATCGGGCCTCGGAGCTCATTGACCCCCTGTGCTCTCCACACTATGAGTGTGGGATCTCATCCTCTCACTGGATGCCTGTTGTTCCCTATACTCAGCATAGGATATGAAGTCTATCCTGGCCACCATCAGCTAGTCCTGATAGTATCTAGCCTCACCTAGGGCATCCCATAACCTGGATATAGGCATGGTTTGTGGTGGTCCCATAGGTCTCAGCCCCGTACTCGCCCCCGAGGGACCCCGCCTGGACCCGCCTATGACTGGGACTGCTCTCGGTGCTCGTGGTGGTGCCCCGCCTCCTCGCCTATATCTAGGCCTGTAAGACCCTAATCTATGCCTAGGTTCGGCCAACTAGCCCTGTAAACCTGCCACCTAAGCTTGTAAGGCTGCCACCTGACCATCCCCCTCCTCTCCATCTCCATCTCCTCCATCAGCCATCTGGGCCTGCAGACTAGCCACCTGTACGTGTAGCTGCTACCTCTTCCTCGTAACCCTTCGGTTGTAATCGTAGTATACCCAACTGGGTAATCATCGTAGCTACCTACCCCTGTAGGGCATCTCTCTACACCATAATGGTAGCTAGATCCGGTTGCCCCGGTTTGGGTGGTATGGCTTGTCAGAATCGAGCCACCCACCATTTCTGTGCACACGTCTGTCGTGAACCCGGTGTCATCTATCCTCCGGTCCACTACCTGCTCCTCTTACCCTATGGGCACTGTAGGCTGTGGTAGAGGTAAGGGCCTCTCCATGTCATCTCTCCATTACTGAGGGAAGGGTGGAGGAATGTCCTGTACTAGCCCAAACTACCATCAGAGTCTACCTACCAGGATCATCTCATACTCCCAGGCATGATGACCCTATATCCATCTCTTTAGCTAGATCTCAGCTAGCTCCTCATGCATATGCCTATATGAGGGGAATCCCACATATGGCCTCCATATAATTTCTACTCCGGATAACCCCTCTAGTAACTGCCGAAAATAGGCCACATCATGTGTGGGCCTCTCAAATCGTCACTCTCCAATAACCGGAACCCATCTCCTATACCCCACCCGTAAAAATCTCGCTAGGAATGCATCTACTCAGGGCATCCCTATAGGCCACACACAAACTATGTGCTCGTATGCCCAAGAAGGTGCAACAAAATGGTACAACATAGGTTGAACTTGCGTAACCACCCATATGCCCATAGCTCTTGATAGCTGCACCAAGAATGTTGGTGCCCAGAAAAGCGTGTTTCATCCACCATCATGTCATGGAGTACCCCATCAATGATCGGGAAACCATTCACCCTCTACATCTGGCAAAGTGCATAGCAGCAAACAACCTCCATCGACAGAACCACTAGCCTCATCTCCTCCAGATGGGTTAGGTACATCTCTCTATAGCTCAAGCTGGTGCTATGGAATCTCAGGTTGGCCATCCCCTCACCAAAAATAGTCACAATCAGCTCCTCGAAGGCCTTAGAGGAGACAAAATAAACCTATACACCCAATATGGGTAATCAAAGAATCTGAAACACGTCCTCTAGGGTGATAGTAATCTCACCCGTCGGTAGGTGGAATGTGTTAGTCATGGAGTCCCATCTATCGATGAGTGCAACCATCAAACTAGGCTACCGGACTACATGTCTATAGTGACAAACCACACTCAACTTAACTACCTCCACATGCTTGTAGCTCACTGGAGTTTCTTTGCGTGCAGTATTGTCATGAGAAGGGGTGGAACCCCATCTCGCATATGTAGCTGTGCTCTCCCTCACATCCAATACAAACATGGAATTAATTTACATGTATCAATCCATCTTCAACCATTATCATTTTCCTATACCTTATTTTCACCCTACCCATATCACCTACCTAGCCCATATCACTTTTAGACCCTTGTGCCCATTAATCCGACCAAGTACAGTTCATCCTAACCAACCCCGGTCACCCCTTTAACCGGCATCAATCACTTGTTTGGTGACTAATACCATTCACCCTTACCGACCTCGGTTACCCCTTAACTAGCATCAGTCACCTGTTTAGTGAACGATACCAGTTCCACCTAGCTAACGCCCGCCAAACTTGACTGATGCCGGTCACATGCCGCATGAAAATCCCGCGAATACCCAAAACCCTCCTCTTTAAAAAAACCTCCCCTACCCCTTTTATGCCCCCTACAATTACCTAAACTACCCTTGAACCTCCACCCACCTTCCCTATCCCATCTATTACCCTCCCCATTCCTCTTTTTGTTATCCCCCTCCATTCCCAAATTCCATTTTTAACCACCCACCAAACCTAAAAACCAACAAAACCTACAACCAACAATCAAATAATCTTATAATCTATCAAATTAGCTACACATAGAGTAGAGCTCTTACCTCGTCGTGCTTACCACTGTCTCGTGGCATGTCCGGACGCCATTGTATTGTATTGGTGGCTCGCCCAATCCCTCTCCGGCCTCTGCCATCACCAAATAGCTACCCACAACCTCTTAACCAATTGACTCCCCTCTCAATGATCCTGTGGACCCATTGCTCACCAACTAATCACTCATCGATCATACCACCAGCTCACTATTCCGTTCTTTCTGAACACTTTTCTCTCTTTTCTCTCTTTTTTGTCATTTTCTCACTTCGAACAATAACAAATGAATAACAAAAAATGTGGATTTATTATTTTTATAACAAACCCGAACTAATCGATGTCCATTCCCAAATTCCATTTTTAACCACCCACCAAACCTAAAAACCAACATAACCTACAACCAATAATCAAATAATCCTCTAATCATCAAATTAAGCGCACGTGAGAGTAGAGTGCTTACCTCGTCGTGATGTCACTATCTCGAGTGGAATGTCGGCCATTATCAGACCGTGGCCGCCTGATCCCTCTCCAACCTCCACCATCACCAAATAGCTACCCGCAACCTCTTAACCAATCAACTCCCTCGTAATGATCCTGTGGACCCACTACTCACCAACTAATCACTCATCGATCACACTACCAACTCACTATTCCATTCTATCCGAACACTTTTCTCTCTTTTTTGTCATTTTCTCACTTCGAAAAATAACAAATGAATAACAAAAAACATGGATTTTTTATTTTTATAACAAACCCGACCTAACCGATGTCAGTTACCCTTGACCGAAAATGGTTTAATGCCCTACCAAACCATCATCGGTTGACCTATACCAACATCGGTTCTTCTTGACCGGTATCAGTCACCCTCACCTACACATTGCCCTATGTTTTACCCCTTTACCCTACCCCTACCTCCTTTTTACCTCACCCACCTTCACCTTGACATTTACCCCACCCCACCTTTACCCTACCCATTTACCTCACCTTTCCTGACCTCATCATTTACTACCTCCCTTTTTCCTCCTTTGGGGACTCGTTATTTTATCCCTACCTTGGCCTTACCCGTGCCATGACCTAGATATTTGTACCTGGACCATCGCTAGTAACCTTTGACCTTATGTGTTCGCTATACCTTATGGCCCCATTACTGTGTTGTTGACCTAATGACCTTACCTAGCCTATTTCGTGACAGGTTTATCCTAACCCTACCTTTGGTGTACCGAAACATACCTAAAAATTCCTACACCTAACCTACATTTTGTTTCCTGACCATATCCTATACCTTGGATACCGGAATCACTTCAACCTTGTTTGGATAAACCTATCAACCTTATATGATGTAGATTTTGCTGCTCTTCAACTGATAGTGTGCTATAGTTTATATGTGTGTTTGTGTTTGATTGTTTCTCCCTTTGACCCGGACAATTACCTAGCATTTCCCAAGTAGACCTTTCAACCCTTTTCCCCGTGCCCACCTACCTTTTCCTCACATTCACCTTTTTATCAAACCACTCACCGATTCTACCTTCACCTTGTGGGCTTTTGGTTTGATGGGGATCACCTTCACCCACACATGGGGCAACCATATCTTTTTTGTTAACATCACTTACCAATACAAGCTACGTAAAAAAAAAGGGGCAAAATGTAGACATTAAAATTAGGTCACACTCCCCTTTGGTCCCTCAACAAATAAGCACCTTTCATCACATTCACCTAGCCATGGCCCCTTTCACCTCACTAATATTAATTTAATTAATTTAATTTATTATCCTCACAATATTTATTATTTAAATATCTTAATTTAAATAATATCCACACATACACTTCACCTAGACACCTCACCAAGCTAACTCACCCTAAAACCTATTCTTAGTAAGTTGTCATAACTAACTAAGACTTACCTAAACATGAAAAATCAATGCCTACATTCTCTCTAACCACATTCCCACATGCTTACAAGAAGCTCCCAGTCTAATCCATGGGTTAATGGCATGAGATCCAAGAAAATCAAGAGGATCTCCCTAGTTTAGTAAACCTAGGAAATCTCGCCTTGACCGACGCTGTTGCTACCCCTAACCATCTTGGTTAAGCCAAAACCACCGCGATTACCCTTTTAACTCTAAAAAAACCTTATTCTCAAGGTTGTAAGAAGGTTGGAAAAGATTGGAAAAGTTGGTGAACATTAGCACATTCCAAAGAGATATCGCATCTTCTGAGAGTGAATTCCAGCGAGAACATGCGTGCAAGGAAAGAGATCAAGCATTTTTCCCCTGCACAACCATCCCAACAATGATTTGATCTAACCAAGCAAAGAGGAACATACATGCAGCCCATGCAGAATATTTTCTTTATTGGTGATCACCTGCAGCCTTCAAACCTCTCATCAGCACCTCCATCCCTCACTCATAGGCATCCAGGACTAGAATCCAAGTAAGTAAACGTTATACTTCTCTGGTTCATTCCATTTCATCATTATATTATCATCTATTGTTTACCTAGCCACCTATTGACCTCCTCCTACACTCACCCCTCCATATACCCATTAAAACCTCACCAAATCCTACCTAAATCACCCAATACCTCATCTTGACCAACCAAAGTCCTTTGTGCAATCACAAAGGAGACCTAAATTACATTATATGGCATTCCTAGAACTCCACAAAGAATCGGCACCGATTACGCCTAACCACTATCGATAACTCTTGACTGGAATTAATTACTATATGTTCTCATCTACCCGTAATGTGACCTACCCACCTAATTCCACCTCACCCTCATTCACTTGTGATCTTCCTGAGACCTCTGTCAGACCTACAGAGACCCAAAACTAGTTACTTGACCTTCGGATCCTATTCTAACCTAGCCTATTAGATTAGATCTATTTATTATTGTGTTTTAAGTGAGATACCTAAATCATTTTGAATTACAATAGGTTTTACCTTATTTACCGCATTAAATTGTTTAAAATAGTGAATTGACAGTCATCTAGGAAGTATCACACTTCCCGAATCTAGCACATGCTAGGCAGTTCATTACACATATTGTTTAGCTCCTTCTAGTGGTCTTGCTTTGCATTACAGGTAGTTCCTCCTAACCAAAAGGAAGCTCTCACAATTAGTTGTGGATTCAAAAGTCATATGCACGCAATAACCCATTAACCAAAATTTGAACAGGTATTCCTCCTACGCCCGTTACCCTATCTATTTCATCAATACTTTAAAGAAATGATCTAGAATCGGATGAAACAGAGGATCGAGCCGAATTACTTTGTATCATCTCCTATGGAGAAAGAGAAAGATCATATATTATTAGAATGGATAGTAAATATGATATAACTTCTTGAACTTCAAAATAAGCATAATAACTGGGGAATGGCTAAAAACAAAAAGGAGTTATCAATCCCCTAGTAAATATTTCTTATTTAGTTATGAATGGGAGTCAAATGGCCTATGACTTAGTGACCTTCCATTCATTGATAATTCCTTCTATGATAAACCCATGGATGCTTTCAAAAGTGCCTTCAAAAAGATAGGGGTAGTCATCAATCCTAGTGAAGGGTGTGATGTGATTTCCAAACAACTTGAAATTCATACAGATTTAGAGGTCATAACATGAATTTACAAATATATCTATCATTATAAATGGAATCCAAGTAACGATGTCTCTTTATACCCAAGGATCTAGGACTACTGGGGTCTATGGTAGGATTGGACATTTAGGAATCATTGAGTGTTTGAATCAGAATGTCATTGCATATGGAGAAACATTTTCAAACATTGGAGTAATGCATCTTGGAAAATAAACTTGAACCTTAGAAATCCTCTCAAATTTCCAACTTACACAAGCACTGGACATATCAAGCTTTATTCTTCAAATGAAACCTTCATTCACGACAACTTGCAACTGAAATAATTATTCAAAAGAGCATCAAAAACATTTCTTTGTACCAAATTTTTCCTGGATATCTGACATTTCCCTCCTTCAAAATATCAACAGATGAAAGACACCAAATTGTGATTACTCTCTTTAAATGTTCTTCCTAGGAAGCAGATGAACCCTTTTCAGTTGAATACTTTGTGTTAATACTAATAAGAATGGGTAAGACACAAAACATTACAATGAGTGAAATAGTTCCCATGCGATGGGAAAAAGAAGATAGATGTATTGGGTAACATTTATTTGTACCAAATTTTTCTTGGATATCTGACATTTCCCTCCTTCAAAATATCAGTAGATGAAAGGCATCAAATTGTGATGAATCCCTTTGAATGTTCTACCTACAAAGTAGATGAACCATTTTTAGTTGAATACTCTCTGTCAATACTTATAAGAATGGGTAAGACATAAAACATTATAGTGAGTGAATGGGTGAGCCTAAACCTTAAGCCTTAAACCTTGGGCCCTAAACCCTAACCCCTAAAACCTAAACCCTGAGCCTTAAACCCTAAACCCTGTCCCCTAAACCCTAAAACTTGACCTTTAAACCTTAAACCTTGATCCCTAAACCTTGAGCCCTAAACCCTGAGCCCTAAACCCTAAACCCTAATCCATAAATACTAAATCCTAAACCCTCAACCCTAAACCCTAAAACCTAAACCCCGAGCCTCAAACCCTAAACCCTAAACCTTGAGCCCTAAACCCTAAACCCTAAGCCTTGAACCTTGAGCCCTAAGCCCTAAGCCTAAGCTCAAACCCTAAACATTGAACCCTGAAACATGAACCCTCAACCCTAAACCCTAAACAATAAACCCTAAACCATGAGCCCTAAACCCTCAACCCTTAACCCTCAACCCTAAACCCTAAACCTTGAGCCCTAAACCCTAAACCTTGAGCCCTAAACCCTAAATCCTAAATCCTAAACTCTTAACCCTTAACCCTAAGCCATAAATCCTAAACTCTAAACCATAAACCATAAACCCTAAACTATGAACCCTAAACCATGAGATCTAAACCCTAAACCCTAAAATATGAACCATGAGCCCTAAACACTAAACCCTAAACCCTAAACCCTGAGTCCTAAACCCTGAACCTTGAGCCCTAAACCCTAAACCCTAAATCATAAACCCTGACCCAAAGGAAATTCCTAATAAGATCATTCAGTGTGTTTCAGTGTGTAGGGAATATTGTCTAAGATGATTGATCAACTCATTTAGATTTGATGAGAGATTACTTCCTCTGAAGGCCTAAAAAGGCCATTTTGGTCATTTTGTAGATAATTAAACACCCTTCAAAACAAGCTAAAATGAGTTAGTCATGTCATCGAGGTATCAAGGACCATCATGTGTGAAGTATTAAGGCATCATTTTTCTCCATGAGAGACATATGAGAAAAAACATGTATGAGAATTGTGAATTTGATTCCATGAAAGGATAATTTTAGAGCTAGGAAAGGTGAGGGGATGATCTTTATATGGAGCACCATGTTTCTAAGAATGAGCAATCATCTGAGTTTACTTGATGTAATTCACTTAGTACTATTCATAAAATCTCATTCAACTCCTAATAGTGTGATCAAACATTAAGGAGGAGGCACATTACAATCACCTCATTTTGGCCATAGGACAGGAATCCCATCTAGGAGCAATCCTCTATCTACAAAGTGAGGATCTCATTTTAGTAAGAAGTAGAAAAACATCTAGAGTTTATTCATCGTCGCATTAAAGTGAATTATGGACCAAACTTAAAAATTGGTACTAATTCAAGTAGTGGTAGGGCCAAAATCCAATTTAGAAGGTCAAAAAACCTACAAAATGAGTATATGCTTTCCCAAAACAAAGACCGACTACAATATATATGCCTTGAAATTTTTAGGTCCTTTGCTGAAATCCTAAAAATGAGTTAAGTTGACCGACTTAGATTTTGAAAAACTATCTTATAGATTATAATTGTTGAGCTATGTGATCACTTCCATCAGGTGTAGAGTGACCCTAACTTCTTATATTTACTAAAATAAATTTAAAGTATAAGAAATAATAAAAGTATAAAGAAATAATAAAAGAAATCTTATAATAAATGTTATAATGCATACAAATTTTTCCTAAACTAAAACACATACATGTTATAACTCAGACGCACTATAACACATACGTGTTTTAGGCTCGGTAATTACCAACCCAAGAAAAATAAAATGTGATCACGTTATGGCAAATCGTGTATGCGTGTTTCAAATATTTTCAAGTTTTTGTCCACTTTTTGGGCCCCCAACTTGGTGCACTTACCTAATCCATAATCCACTTACACTTGAGGTGGATTCTTTTCATTTATGCCTAGGGTTTGTGTCTCCTAAGATTCTTATCTATGGGGGTAAAGGTAATCCTAAGGAACAATTTCATGCTTCTTGCTTTGAATATGCTTATAATGAAAAATTATCACTAAGATTTTTCCTACAAGTCTTAATAATTACACTTTGCAATAGTTATATGATCTACTTATTTAGTTCTTAAGGGATTTCAATCCACTAACTAATCAATTTATTGCATAATTATCCATCAACATTAGTGATAAGATCTCCTACACTAAAATGGATAAAATGTAATAAGGATCTAATGAACCAATCAATGATTATGTCTTATGATATGAAAAACTTCTTATACCAAAATGAGAAAAATAATTGTAGATAATGAGTTTCAAGATCTAGTTACCCAAATTATCCTATCTCACTTTCAATAATTTTTTATGTTTGATGAATTTTGATCCTTTGATGAGCTATGTCATACTTTTAAAGCAAGAGAGGTCAAAATCCTAGTTTTAAACAATATTAAGTATGGATCTACACAAATTAATGTATCTACATATAAATTCCAAGGAAAATATAACTACAAAGGAAAAACCAACAAATAAATAAGGATAAAATAAATTTTAGTGCCATATCTCAGCCTATAAAGATTTAGCTACAAGTTGATCCTAAAAGGAAAATCACATAGTATCCTTCCTCCCTATATGTGTTATTAATTTTTTTCTTGAGTTTAACCTTGTATCTCTCCATCCAATTGTTAAGATTGATAAGAGAAAGAATCAAGATAAATCTTTCAATTTTCATTCCTATCATGACTACCATAGATGTACTTAGAAATTTAATGTTAAATGCTTCAAGATTTAACATGTTATTAAATATTTGATTAATACCAATGATATTGAATTTGATTCCACTTATGAGAAATATAAGCCTCAAGTAAATGAGAATCCTATTCTCAATATCTTCAATAAACCAATTCTTAATAATCACACTTTATAAAATAATGGAAAATAAAAGGTACATAACGCATATAAGGCATGACCATCTTTTGATATATTTGATCACACACTTGATTATCTTACTATTATAATTAAGTATTCTTTTCCTTTTAGGCCTATTATTACATTTTATGATGATGAAATACTTGATGATTATTGCACATCTCATGTGATTAATGTTGAAGCTTTTTAATGATCAATGTATCCATAGTGTATTAGTTGATAGAAATACTAGGAAAAATATACACAATCACACATTGCTTGATTCTTTGGGATAACTAAGAAACATATATAATTCAATTCCCAATAACGTTAGTTTGTTATAAATATTATGATCCCTCTTATAATGGGATCCACTTTTTTGGCTACACCTTTCTTGGTTACTAATACTCTTGAGACATGAAACTTTCTTTTAGGATAGTGTAGACACCTATTTCCAATACTCTACATTGTTCATCCACACCCTCACATTTTCATTAAAAATACTAAACTTATCTTATTACCCTATAAACCTATCCTCACCCCCGTAAATAATATCACACCCCTTAGTAAATACTTATTTACTCGCCTTAACCACCCTAACCACCTAAAACTCATACTAGGCCATTTTAATCCTAACCTTATAACCTCCCCGACTCCCCAACGCACTCATAACCATCCCCACTCACTTTGTTATGACCAATTTAACTCTTTTGGAGGTGGTTAAAACCACTTTAAAGCATGTTTCCAAATTTTTTATAGGCCACCATCAATTTTAAATAATCATCAATGATTATATAAGGATCATCAAAATTCATGAATGGGGATCGTCGAGAATCAATAGTGAAGCTATGTTTCTTTGACGAATTAGACACCATCACTATAAACATATTGACATCTATTGCATCCCTATCATGTACTTAGAATCTTCACAAATATTATAAGATGTCATTTACTGTTTCTTAACATTTCATATCAAAGGTAAGCTTATGTCACTTCTTTTCATATTCGGTATTCAATGAGTCCTATTAAATTCCATATTAGTCATAAGATCACTCATTTCATATCCAAATTGAATATTTTCAAAGAATCAACATTTTCCACAGTAATCACCAATAATTCATCTAAATCACTAGTGAATGCCCCAAATCACTAGAGATCCTTGTCTTTTTTCCATTTAAACCATATTTCTCACATTTGTATTCAATATAGCAATATATTTTTATTTAATCACTCTGTTTCCAAGTTGTTTTGCTTGTAGATGACTGTGCTGTGTTAGATACATCTGATTACAAGTATGTATGACCTTGATATTATCTCACAACCTCTAGTCGGGTAATAGCTTGCAATTTCACACGAACTAAGTCTTTGTGTCATCTGCTTGACACCAAATGTCAAAGATATCGAAGACCATCTTAAAGTCATATGAAAAGAACAAGATGATGATGAACTATCCGGGATGAATAATTCAAGGAGTTTAAGCTTTCCATATCCCTTGCTTGGACCACCTATCACATGGAGCAGGATCTCTCTATCCCTATAAAATTTTGATTATGATTTTATTGTCAATTATATTTATATCATTATCACTTGATTGTAAAATGAGTTAACACCCTTCAAGGAAGCCATTTTTTTCTAAGGATTGGCCTTTTCCAAGAAACTTGTTATATTTTGTCTAATATCTATCTTGTTCAACCATCTCTATGTGTATATTTCTCTCATTTTCTAGAAGTAGGAGTCCCAAGCCCATTTTGGATATCCACACCTCGACATTTCATTGTCAACATGAGTATCAATAAACCTTGTTGTCCTATGAGTTTTTGGTGATTTGCTATACAATAAGTAAAGAGAAATCCACCATAAATTTTTTTGGCATACCCAACAAGACATTTAGTCCCCTTTTTATTAGTTTTTGTATCTTCTTGTTTTTCTTGTCAAATAATCTAAATTTTCAACTTGGAGTATTTTGCTATCACTTCTTCAAAAATACATAAATAAGAAAAAAATTAAAAAGGAATAGAGAATACAGTGCACGCTTCTTTTCTTTAATTTTCCTTTTAGTATCACATCGTTTGTGTGCTTTGTCTTCACTCAAATAAATATTTCCTTTTAGGTCTGTAAAAAAACCTTTTGTTAGTGCCCATTTTCAACCAATTCCTCAAATTATGCTTTCCATTTGCATTCCTTATTTTTCAGCTAGTTTGGAATGTTTTCCCATGTGCATTCATTGTTCTTAAAGTGTCCATCATTAGAAAATTATGTTATCTGAGAAATGTCATGTTATTTTACTAACTCCTTAACGTTTTACATGTTTCATGGTGTTTTCATGATTCACGGGTTTAAAGGAGGGAATTCTCATGATTCATGCCCAAGTATCCTTGATCCATCAAGGAATGACTTGATGCTTTACAAATCACATTTTAGTTTAAAATCTAGGATGTAATGGCATCTCGCCACCCAATGGTTTCGGGCCTTTTGAGAAGCCTCACAATAAGCATAAAAATTATAAGGTGCAATCTAATCCACGATCTTGTGGGGAGCGTGGGCCCATATTACGAGTTCATTATGTAGAGATGCATCTTGGGATTTGAAGGGTGTATGCGTTTTGTAACTTACTTCGTTGCATTTATGGTCAAATATTCAAAGGAGTATATGTGGCAATATGAAGGGTGTTTGGAAGGGAATTTCAAATTGTGACTTACCATAGAGGATAAGACACTAATCTCCATGAATGGAAGGATGGATAAAAGTATTATTAATGTTGCCATTATAACTTGAAGTAGAGTCTAGAGATGACACTTCGTATTTGAAAATAATTGATTATGCAAACCTTCCATTGAGCCCCAAGTCTTCTATGAACCTCAAATGAGGTGGTACAAATGCCCAAAAAAATTACAAGTTGTTTCCTATTCTTGAAAGTGGACATATGGCCCATAAAATAAGTAAGCTCCTAGCAATCATGGATTCTTGGTATCTCTGTGTTTTTTTTAAATCATTAAATGCAAAATTTAAAAAATTTGAGGATAAAATGAGTGTATTTTTCTCTGGTAAGGTTCTATAAGATGAAGACACTACTTAATTTCCATCCGATTACATCTAATATGACCTCCCACTTTGATAGAATAATGGATACAAATTTGGGTGGGGAAGACCTAGCTGAATTCAACATAAGAATGAAATACCCTAGGAGGAGTAATATGATGGAATATATTGATAATATCATTATTGTATTGGCTTCCACTTTCCCTCCCTCTACTAAGTACCCAAAATTGGCATGGGCATGTGCTTAGAATTATAACCTTGTAACCAGGGAAATTAGGGATGAAATTGGTGCTCTTGTACTATCTCTCATGGTAGATTTAATTGAAAGGATGCTTGGCCTCTCTAATGTGATCTTTGTAGATAATGCAAGTATCTAGAAATGGGATGAGTACTGGAGTGAGAATTAGGGTGAGTTGAATAAGATGATGAATGAAAAATGGTTAGTAAAACCTAGAGATTTAGTCATTCGACTCCCAAAGAGTCTAGCTTCAATTTTGTTTCAAGAATGGATGTGCTTATTCATTATGATCATTTTATCAACTAACCCTCCCATATATTAGGGGGAATAAATTAGCAACACCATCCATTTTAAAATGATACAAGTAGTTATTGTAGCTAGAGTAGAATATTACAAGATCCTAAAGTTATTTATGACTTCATATTTGATATACAATGTTGCATCGCACGAGATTTTCTCGAGACCGAGGTAGGAAAAGAACCCCATTATCTATAAGGTATATGGTGTGCATCCCCAACTCAACTTGGTTAAAACCGGGCCCCAATTTGGGAACAGATCATTGATGCTTTATTTTCCCTATAATCTTCTTGTTTTCCCCTGCATGGAAAAATGTGAGAAGAATATTTGGGCGGGGATGTTATTTCATTCAATTCTCAATTTTTTCTTACATTCAGTGTAAATGGATTTATATAAGATCCGCATGTGTTTCCTAGGAATTTGGATAAGAAGTGGGTATTATTGGAACTGGTCAGTGGATAAATTGTCGATGTACATAAGATCATAATATCCAAGCATAAGGAGAACATTAAGTTTTCTATTAATCTTAGTAGGTACACCTATCATACCTTGATCAAGGTTAAAATGAGAAGCTTTATTATTTATAAATTCACTCCAAGGAAAAACTATGACATAAAATTGATCTTACATTAGGTTTCTAGTTCTTCTTCTTGAGCATGAACCTTATTCTCGAGGATTACTAGATGGATCACAAAGGAGATGTCCAATTCAATTTTTTTCCTAAGATGTGTCTAACCTAGATGGTTGATTACAAGGTAGAAATGGTGCCCCAAGAAGTGGTTGATGATAAAAATACAATGAGTTTATAATACACTCGAACAATATTACATAACTACCCCTCCCCTATAAACTAGGCATTTTAAGAAATAAAATCCTTATATCACATGACCGCATATGTCACAAGGAGAACCATCACTTGGATGCTAGATCGAAATGTTGACCTCAAGAAACATAGCACTATTTTTATTTATGAGTATAGGGTCGGTGGAATTCTTGATGATGTGCTCCCACCCTTCAGGGAGGAGACAAATACCATACAAATAACTCCTCATATTTATTTTAAATCCCCCTAACAACTCTAACTAGGAATGAGTGAATTGCATATGTAAGTAAGAATGGTACTTCTATGTCCTAGCTGGCACAAAAACTAAAGATATCCGAAGGAGAACAACCACCATTATTGTTACATCCATCCAGACAATACCAACCACTTCTACAACACCTAAGGTGTTACATCAAGTGGAAAAGCTAAGAAAGGTGTTGCTAGTCAAAAATCCATGAAGAGAGTTAAAATGGGAAAAATTTAAGAACATACTCACTAAGGAAGAGTAGTTAAGGGAGACCTTGATGAAGAAGAAGAGGGTTCAGATGATGTCCCTCTAATCAAGTATAAAAGGCCAAGGACTGTAGCTTCCATTGCACAAGTGACTACCATACAAATTGGGACAGAGAGAGGATGTTAGGGAAAAGAACACCAGTTAAGGAAGATGGGATAATACCCTAATCCCCATGTCGCATATTCCACCACTACCATAGGATGTGTTTTTGTCAAGTGCAGGGGTAGTCTTGACCAAATATTCAAGAAAAGTATTTAAGAAAAAGTTCCTCTACAAGTTAAGAACTCAGATGCCCCATAATTATAAAGTAATGAAGAGGTAGAACAACTCAAGGTAGGCCCTAAGCACAAGAAAGTGTTCTCTCGATTTATTAAAGGCATTGGAAATAAACCAAATAAATAGTGCTACTGTGGCTACAAATATGTAGGAGGATATTATGGAGGAATAAAAAGAACCCACTCCAAGTGAGGTACCCGAGGGTTAGAAGGAAGGGGAAACTAAGGAAGTTATGGTGCATCCTAAAAAAGAACCAGGTATACAAAGTCTTGAAGCTAATATTGGGACATGGAATGAAGATGAGCATGTAGATAGGTCCCTTTAGTCCACTTAGGTAGTTGGCCTAGTTTCCCACACGCCCACAATGTATAAACAATGGTCACTAGGACCATTGAAATAACTAATAAGAATAGAGAGTTTAGGTGGAAGGTTATAATACACCCACCGAGTTTGCAACTAAAAAGGAAACATGTGAGAGACAATATACCCAACTTTAAGTGAAAGTTGTTGACACTCAAATGGTTCCCGCTCCTTCCTAACAACTGATTTTGTTATCGGTTAGACAACCAACATCAAGAGAAGAGCTACCTATCGGAGGATGGTTAGATGTGACCCTTTCAAGGAAGAAAAAGGTAAAGGTGTTAGTAAATAATAATGATCTTATTAGATATGTGTCCCAAATGTAACAACCCAAAAAAAAATCACATACACAAAAACACAGTAAAATACAAGATAATTTTTTTTTTTTTGTCTGGCTTGACACATAACATGACACAACATGTCATCACCAAGGTTACATCCGACTCTGGGAACCACTTGTTATGAGGATGACCGCAAGGTCAGCACAGAAACATTCACACCCAAAAGGATAATACACTTTTCTTTTTGACAGGACAACATAGAAGTCTAACCACATGACACTCTTACAGCTAGGGTAAGCCACAATAAGAAATGATTGAAGGTTATTTATTTTGATAAAACACCCTTTAACTCTTAACTTATGTTTTTAGAGAGATTTAAGATATGATTCGCATAAATTCATCTTACCAAACTGAATTATTTTCTTATGCACTGTAGAGTAGTTCACTTAAAGTCTTCTCATTATGACAATTATTTGTTTTATTTATTTATTTGATAAAGGTGGTAATTTAATTCCACAAGGCCATCTATTCACACTTACGCTACTAAATCTCGTTCATGCCCTTCTGACAACATTGGTTCGCATTCAACAAACTTAAGAGAGAATTTCAAGGAACCTTGGAAAAAGTTAAAGGAAGAAGTTCAATTGAATTCATCCTTAAGACATCGTTAGTTATTACCAATATTTAATTAGAGCTTGAGGTTTTATCCAGAAATATTAAAGATTTTACTTAGGCTTCATTGAAAGAGCTTTAAAAAAGGAACTATTCACTTTCCAAAAAGGTGAGAGATAAATTTTGTGGTTTCTATATTGTTTCCCCCTACTTATTAAATCTTATTATCTTCTAACAACTATCAATTTATTTCACCTTAGAATATTTTTACGAATTTCACCATAAAAAGTATAATGTTTGCTAGTGTAATTAGGGATAACATGCTATATACTTTTACTTAACCAAGGATAGTTTCATCTTTGATCACTTATGGAATTTCTGTTCTCAAGTAAGTCATCTCTACATTAATTTATTTGAATCTAATTTTTCGTTAAACTTCTATAAGGATTAACCAACCCATTTTATTTTACTTATAACACACCATTACAAAGTCTTAGAATGTTTTAACTCAGCACTTTATTCTCAAGAACAAGGTTTTACAATACTCATGTCAATGTAAAGATTGAATATTACTTCTCATAAGGATTAGTTACCAGTCTAACAACAAAAAGGACAAGACATCTTCATCACGTAGTTTTCCAAACATTCCAAGGCAAGAGATCTTTTAAAATCTTTTGCAAGCAATGTTACAAAATTTACAACACATTGAACTAATGAAACTTTTGCACTCTTTTATTTAATCTATTCGCATAATCCATCTGCACAAATATTAACTAGAATCAGTTCGCTAGAACTAAGCATGATAAGATATAATCCTCACCTAATAATTTATGCCATCTAGCATTTACATAAATGAAAGGTTGCAATAATCCCTATCAAATAATTTGTAACATGTATTCAAATCTTAACTGCACTTCTCATGATAATACATTTCATACCCATTATTGTTCACTTCCCTAAAATCAGCTTACATATGAACAAAATTCCAAGTGGCTAGATATACAACCTTAACCTTGCATTTAATCATAATTAAATTACAGTAATAATAATAACAATCACTTAATACCTTCAATCTACTTCTCATATATAAGTATCCAATAATATTATCTTTCAATTAATATAAGCACCAACAACATTAAGTCTCTATAATAAATACATGTATCAATCTTATATTATGCATCGATAATACCCAAGTATCAAACCTTTATAGATAATCAATGATATGTAAGTATAATTTTGATATTTATCTCACAATTTTAAGAATATATTTATGTTAACAAAGATTCACCAATCAGCAAGTTCATATATTATTTAGATATCCTTTTGGTTGCTTATTACCATGTCTTTATATGTTTCTTTTAGTATAAGAGTCCAACTCATAGGAATGAGTTACGATCAACAATACGGTCATATTTTGCTAATATGCTCAAAGATACATTTGACTAGCTAAGATATGTAAGCGTGGTCCAAGCCACCATGAATACAAGTATCAACATTATCTCAACTCCTAATGAGATGCAAGTATCAATTTTAGCTAACATAATAATCATCATAATTCCGAAAATATTCCACTCGTTAACCAAGTATTTAAATAACATATTTATCCTTACAGTTACCCGATAACATAATATATATATGTTATATAATTCAGCCTCCATTAAATATCTCAATTTACGGGTATTAATTATTATTCTATATAATGAAGTTAAATAATTTTCAGTGACTTATATCCTTACTAATATCAACAACCCAAAATCATATTTAATGGTAGTTATTTTTACCTTTAAGGATGTGTATGAATCCATTTTAGGGTATTTCTTAACTTCATTATTCATTTGTTTACCAAAAATTATTCAACAACAAATTTTAAAGTATAGGATAAAAACAATTTCCTATTTCAATCACCAATTCATATGCCGAGGGCCATCAATCTCTTCTAATCGTTAATGTACACATTCATGAGAGTTTGTATCAAATTAATTTAATGATTTGAAGATCCAAGTAAATCAAGCCATATAATTATCCACACAAGCTAACTCTTGAGTGCTTAAATGAGATATTTGAAAAGGCAATCACACCATTAACACATTAATCATAGAACAAAATGTATATAGATACAATTAAATAAAAAAATAAAACTCACTAATAATCAACTCATTCATAAATTCATTTATTTATGTTCAAAAGATTAGTATGCCAATTTGTATAAAAGAAACAAATTTATGATATTTCTCATACATGTGTTGTAGGAATTAGAAAAGTCAACCGGATTATGTACAAAAGTTTGACTACCATGGGACCTTGTTTTTTTTATACCACATCTAAAAAAAATGATGCGCAAACAATGACATGCTAACCCGCGCCCTCAATATTTCACTAAGAGCTATACGATTGAATCCCAAAGCAATGTTCGATTGAATCATCCTGCACTAACCATACCCAAAAAAACCATGAGGCAAGATTATTTATTTTAATTGTATTAAATATTCAAATAAAAATAGGGCCATAACACATTGAAAGCCCAAACACATATTTAAATACAAAATTAAGTGATATTCAAACTATGCAGCACAATAAAATTTAAAATAAGATTATAAGTCATTCAAAACCCATTTCTTTTGAAGGCATATATATTACCATAAAGATTACCCAAAAAAAAGATAATGCGTGTGTATAAATATATATGTGTGTGTGTGCCACAAACGTTGCATGCCCAATTATCATAAGATAGAAAAAGCAATTTATATTCTAAAAATCGTAAAAGATTAAACATGAATGAATTATGATAGTTCAAGAAAATATGATTATCAGTCATTCAAAAATAGAATTCAAACAAAATTGCAGAGATTGATTTACCCAAATACTAAAGGGGATAAACCATTAAGAGAGAGGGTTAGGCTTATCATGCCTGTTTTAAACTCATTCACCAGTTGTGTGCATCCAGCAAGGACTGCTACAGCCACACCCCCCCTCTTATCCTCTGCTTGTTGAGTGCTAAGGTGTCACTCAAGGCTCACCCCTTGAAGGCATGGGTAGGAGAAAAAAAAAAAAATGGTAGGCGGCTGGCAAAATAATTGTGAGCAGCATTGTTTGGGCACCCCCATGCCAAAACCACAAACTCCAACAGAAAACCCAACAAAAAAGACCTCCCCCTCCAAACCCATGCGGCCATCAACAAAGCAAGAGTAGGTAAAAGACAAACATGGAAGATTTAATAATAATCCTCTTGGAAGGTAAGCGGCTAGTAAGAAGAAGGAAAGGATTTCTTTCCCCAAGAAAAACGTACAAACAAAAGAATTGCCCATACGCATGGAAGAAGGAGAATAAAGGAAACCATGGTGAAGGATAGGAAGATTCCACCCACCCCCAAACTCCCTCATGCAAAGACAGAAAACATTAATGGCCATAATGGTTTGTAGGTCGGTGGTTGGGAGAAGTAACATTGCCATTAACATGAAATAAAGCATGCGTAGATGCCTCGAAAAGGCTTTATTAATTTCAAATAAAACAAATTATTAAGTAGATCCATATGTTATATAAAAAAATATAATATTTATCTCCACAAATAAAAAAACAAAACCAATTCACAAGTCTGGATGAGGAATGCGGCTGACAAGACTTTATTAATTCAACATAAAATTTTATAATTTATTTACAAAATAAAAATACAACTGATACGGAGTCATTTATTAACTATTTTTTTTTATTATGCTTTAAAACGTTCTATCACCAAAACGGGGTTCGAAAAAGAAGTCTCTACAACTAAACAATAGCCAAAACAAAAGAAATCACTTACCCGAGAGCTCGAGTGCAAGAATGATCATTAATAATAAAGTAAAATAGTTTGTGGTAATTACTAACAATATTAATAAAATAAATTGACACTAACCCAAATAATCGTCAATCGACAAAATAAATTACAATGTTATTTTTATCATTATCTTTATGATTCTTTTATGATTTTTATAAAATAAATAAATAAAATTATTAATCATATTAACAAGGGCTGACGTACCAGATCGACAATTTTTTTTAATGAATTATTATTATTATTATTAAAATAACTTACTCCATACAATTTACATAAGCTAAAAAAGTATAAGAAATTTTGTATGATTACTATTCAACCCAAGAAGATTAAATCACATACACACGAGCAAGCTAGAGGAAGTAAGAATTAAATTCTCCATTACTCACAACGATTAAAACAACATGTGAACAAGCCTAATCGTCCCAGGGAAGAAGGCAAGGGGTTTTCATTCGAAATTGAACACGGATCAACGACCGTCCATGGCACCATGACGTGGTGAGCCCTTCTTCCGCTGCGGAACAAAGTTCGGCCTAAGGGAGCAACCAGAATGACACAACAACACGACATAGAGATAATTAATGTTAATAACGATTACAAACGACAATGAAATATAATAATAATAATATGAAATAATGGCCAATCGACACATAACCTAATAATATCATTATTATCATCATTATCTTATATATATATATATATATATATATATATATAATTACTATTTACATGAATAACGACCAACGATCAAGCTTAATAATGCGACAACAATGTCCTCCGTTAATTGGTTAAACGTACAGGACATTACATGGTCCACACATAGAGGTTTCGATAACGACTTGAGAAAGCAAGAAGGAGAGGGAAGGTGCTAAAACATCATTGAGACATGGTCTAAGACAACGGAATTACACACATCCGCTATTCGACGCTCAGCAAAAAGGGTCACTGTGACAAGAACCAGGGGTAGCTACTGAATGGGGCATCACATCCTCCTCCCCTTAAGAAAAGCATCGTCCTTGATGTGACATAACATAGAGGAGAAAGAAATGGCACGTAACCAAGAACATGTAAAGGAGAAATTACACCCTATGGTTTAAAATTTTAGTTGATTAAAGCACGGTCACAAGGTAGCCTTAGGAACATTTGGTAGAAATTTTAACTTTCAAGGTTCTGTGAAGATTGGCAGTTCCCTCTTATTTATTATTTCATTAGTCTCTTTCCATTAACATTATTCTTAGTTTAATTTCTTTAAAATTTCATTGTTGAAGAGTTTTGGTTTATTCCTTATTGTAGGTGCCCAACATGAACTGCTAACACAACACTCTACCGGGGTCAGACAAGACACTACAGATTCACAAACACACAAGTATATACTTCATGATTGTATTACACCACAAAATATTACTCAAATATGGAAGGGAATAGGCATGGTCCACATAACATAGTACTGGTCACACAACCATGACTGAAAATTATACTACTTGAACAAGGTGTACTACGACTTCCAGACATTTCCTCAATTCCACAGATGAAAATTTCACATAACTCCAAACAAAAGCTATAGGTACATAGTGTCCACAAGGGCATCAATGCCATATCCACAACATCACAAAATATATCCAACTGATATGAGTAACACACATCTCATAACACCATAACCAAAACATCATAATACATCAACATACCTCCTGAAGCATCAGTCACACATACATGCAAATCTCTTATGCCTCCCTCAAGCCCTTATGCCTCCCTCAAACTCTTATGCCTCCCCTCAAGTTTCTTTCATAAAAATTTGATGCCATTGGCATTCCCTTATGCCCCCCCACAAGGAGGCCGGTTGTCCCCATGGCCCAAGACACATAGGGTTTGGACACTCCTAACCCAAGTGACATAATAACGCATGGTTCAACAACCCACTAGTTATCTGTAACTCCTTGGGGCATACCCCCATACAATGAAGTGGGTCCATAGGTCCAACCATTCCATGGTGCATCCCATGACCCTATTCCACACATCATGACAATAGAACCAACATAACAATCCGATCCAAAATGCCAAGTGGTGAAGTACAAGCCTTGGGCAAGGTGGTAAAATCTTAAAATTTAGAAGAAGATTCAAAACCAAGCAAAAACAATTGACCAAATGGCCATAGTTAGTGTAAAAATCTGAGTGTTAGTACCACAACCAAGGAAATGCCCAAAATGTAAAGCATGACAATCAAGAAAACTGCTGGTCCTTGCAAAATAAAGTAAAAAGCTCAATTTACGAATAAAATACACTTATAATAATGTCACATTACGATAACTGTGTGGCCTTATCTAGCCACCAAAGGGGTACTCAACGAGTTGCTAGCACTCGGAACATCGAGCCTCAGCTCGTAAAAATATATAGCAATAATACAACTGTCATCATCTCGATCGGAATCATCTCACCACAACTTCAACAAGGCTCAACATAGTCAAAATCACATAGGTTGAATCCATATGACAACCATATCGGGAGAGAGAAAGAAAGTACAAGTCACCATCTACTGAGCCTAAGGTGTCCGTGAAACACAATATGCATGACACCCGTTGAGCAAGTGCCACACATACCAAATGAACAAAAGTGGGTTTTCAGCCTATGTAAGGCTCCACTTCCTATCTCGTACTCGGCTCGAGTGATTGGTCAATGGTACACATTTTCTCACTCCAAACATACACAATTTACCGATTTCCCTCAGGGTTGGTTAGTGTAAGGTTCACAACATAACATGTAACTACATCACTAACACAATGGTGGTACACACATAACTACCATAACGTCTTACGTATGGTATGTATATAGGGTAGATCACAATCATACATTCACGGGTGTAATACATCACTTTACCACATTCTGCACCCAAAGTGCAATCACTACACAATAGGGTTCATAGGCTCACCGTATGCCCCTAAATCACGACATAAATCACATATTACACAAATCATACATATGATGAACATAGTAACATCACAACATAACATTCATTTGCTACATACAAGGTGATGCATACATTTCTTCAAAACATGGTAAAACATCATGATACAACTCAATTCACTTTACATCAATCCAGTCATACAACATATCGACACACCCACATATCACAATATGCCACAATGCTCTAACACTCCGTCATCCACATTAGAATTCTTTTCACACATCACAAGTAGTAATTCACACGTGAAATCTTCATAGAATCCACAAGAAGGAGAGAGAATACTCCCATCCCCAGCACATCAACATGATGACAAACACGCACTAAGTGACATACACATCATGTGCGTTCAAAATATCACCATTACGACATAATTCACATCACGCTTATATCACATCACTCTTCCATCATATCAACCACCATCACGCAACACCATAATCATCATGTAACATCATCATAACTCCAATCTGGCCCATAGGTTCGAGAGCATGAACCTCGCTCTGATACCAAGTGTAACACCCACACTAACAAAACAAAAACTACACATGCAACAACAAAACACAAGTAAAAAACAGGATAATTTTTTTTTTGGCTTGTTGGACACATAACACGACACAACATGTCGTTACCAAGGTTACAACCAACTGGGATAACCACTTGTTACGAGGATGATACAAGGTCAACACGGAAACATTCACACCCAAAAGGATAATACACTTTTCTTTTTGACAAGAAACATAGAAGTCCAACCACATGACACTCTTATAGCTAGGGCAAGCCACAATAAGAAATTATTGAAGGTTATTTATTTTGATAAAACACCCTTTAACTCTTAACTTATGTTTTCAGAGAGATTCAAGATATGATTCGCACAATTCATCTTACCAAACTGAATTATTTTCTTATACACTGTAGAGTAGTTCACTTAAAGTCTTCTCATTATGACAATTATTTGTTTTATTTATTTATTTGATAAAGATGGTAATTTAATTCCACAAGGCCATCTATTCACACTTACGTTACTAAACTCATTCATGCCCTTATGACAACATGGGTTCGCGTTCAACACACTTAAGAGAAAATTACAAGGCACCTTGGAAAAAGTTAAAGGAAGAAGGTCAAGTTGAATTCATCTTTGAGACATCATTAGTTATTACCAAGATTTAATTGGAGCTTGAGGTTTTATCTATAAATATTAAAGATGTTACTTAGGCTTCACTGAAGAGCTTACAAAAGGAAACTATTTACTTCCACAAGGCTGAGATATAAGTTTCATGGTTTCTATATTTTTCCCCTACTTATTAAATCTTATTATCTTCTAACAACTATCATTTATTTCACCTTAGAATCTTCTTAGAATTTCACCATAAAAAGTATAATGTTTGCTAGCTTAATTAGGGATAACAAGTTATAACTTTTATTTACTTAACCAAGGATAGTTTCACCTTTGATTACTTAAGGAATTGCTTGTTCTCAAGTAGGTCACCTTTTCATTAATTTGTTGAATATAATTTTTTTGTTTTAGCTTCTATAAGAGTTATCCAACCCATTTTATTTTACTTAAACACATTTTTATTAAGTCTTAGAAAGATTTAACTCAGCATTTATTCTCAAGGGTAGAGTTTAACAATGCTCATATCAATGTAAAGATTGAATATTATTTCTCCCAAAGATAAGTTACCAGTTTAACAACAAAAAGGAAAGGACACTTCATCACGTAGTTTTCCAAACATACCAAGGCAAGAGATCTTCTAAACTCCTTTGCAAGCAATGATACAAAATTTACAACACATTGGGATTTTTTTTTTTTTTTTACAAGGAACTTGATGAAACTTTTACACTCTTTTCCTTTAATCTATTCGCATAATCCATTTGCACAAATATTAACTAGAGTTATTTTCGCTAGAACTGAGCATGATAAGATATAGTCCTCACCTAATAATTTATGCCATCTAGCATTTACATAAATGAAAGGTTGCAATAATCCCTATCAAATAATTTCTAACATGTATTCAAATCTTAACTGCACATCTCATGATAATACATTTCATACCCATTATTGTTCACTTCCCTAAAATCAACTTACATATGAACAAAATTCCAAGTGGATAGATATACAACCTTAACCTTGCATTTAATCATAATTATATTATAGTAATAATAATAACAATCACTTAATATCTTCAATCTCTTCTCATATATAAGTATCCAATAATATTATCTTTCCATTAAATAAGCACCAACAACATTAAGTCTCTAAAATAAATACATGTATCAATCTTATATTATTCATCGATAATACCCAAGTATCAAACCTTTATAGATAATCAATGATATGTAAGTATAATTTTGATATTTATCTCACAATTTTAAGAATATAATTATGTTAACAAAGATTTCACCAATCAGCAAGTTCATATATTATTTAGATATCCTTTTGGTTGCTTATTACCATGTCTTATATATTTCTTTTAGTAAAAGAGTCCAACTCATAGGAATGAGTTACGATCAACAATACGGTCATATTTTGCTAATATGTCAAAGATACATTTGACTAGCTAAGATATGTAAGAGTGGTCCAAGCCACCATAAATACAAGTATCAACATTATCTCAACTCCTAATGAGATGCAAGTATCAATTTTAGCTAACATAATAATCATCGTAAATGCCATAAAAATATTCCACTCATTAACCAAGTATTTAAATAACATATTTACCCTTACAGTTACCTGATAACATAATATATATCATGTTATATAATTCAGTTGCATATCTCAATTTATGGGTATTATTATTATTCATATAATGAAGTTAAATAATTTTTAGGCTGACTTATATCCTTACTATCATTGGTATGCACAATCCCATTATACATGTAGTTGTCACCTTCCTTTAAGGTTGTGTATGAATCCATTTTAGGGTAGGACACTTAACTTCATTATTCATCGTTTATTATTGCCAAAAGTACTTCAACAAGCTTTGAAGTCAAAGTATAGGATAAATTTAAAATTTCCTACAAATCGAATTTATGCTTGAGGGCCATCAAAATCAAACTCAATGAATGTACACATTCATGAGAGTTTGTGTATCTTTAATATTCTTTAATGCCTTGAAGATGAAAATTGCCTCAAACTTAAGCCATATTAATCCAACAAGCTAACTACTTCAGTGCTTAAATGAGATATTTGAAAAGGTCACAAAACCCCCATAACATTAACACATGCTTCATGAGCGTTCTCATCTAAAATAAGCTCATAGTAATAATAATAATAGAGGGCTCGGTGAGAGAGCTACAGTTTAAATAAAATTAAAAAGATTAGTACCATTTGTATAAATCTTACATGGCCACATAAATTCGAGATTTATTTATGTGTTGTAGGTATGGCTTAGAATGAAAAGAACCCCATGGGTATGTACATAGTTCAACTCCGCTAACCAAGGAACCTCCAAAGAAATACTGTCATAAAGCAAAATAACCAATGATGCAACAAACATTAAAACGCTAACCACATCTCAATAATAAATCTATACGATTGAATCCCAAAACCGTATAAACTCGACCCAATCATCAGAGATCTAACCATACCCAAAAAATCATGAGCAATATTATTTTATTTTAATTATATTAAATATTTGAATAAAAACAGGCCACCAACATATTCGAAAGCCCAAACACATATTTAAATACAAAATTCCATGATATTCCAAGTTGCAGGAACAATAAAATCACCAAAATAAATCTTATAGTTTGCTTGTCCAATTTGATTTAGAAGGATATATATATACCATACTCAAGATTACCCAAAAAAAGATAATGCGTTGTATAAATATATATACAAAAACAAACAAAACCCATCTCTTTTTGGACACGCATCTCAACTTCATAAGATAGAAAAAGCAATTTATATTATAAAAATCATAAAGATTAAACATGAATGAATTATGATAGTTCAAACAAATATGATTATAAGTCATTCAAAACCCATAGAATTCGAACAAAAATTGCAGAGATTGATTTACCCAAATGCTAAAGGGGATAAACCATTAAGAGAGAGGTTAGGCTTATCATGCCTGTTTTAAACTCATTCACTAGTTGTGTGCATCCAACAAGGACTACTACAACCACACGTACCCCCTCTTATCCTCTGCTTGTTGAGTGCTAAGGTGTCACTCAAGGCTCACCCTTGAAGGCATGGGTAGGAGAGAAAAAAAAAATGGTAGGTGGTGGTAAAATAATTGTGAGCAGCATTGTTTGGGCGCCCCCATGCCAAAACCACAAACTCCAGTAGAAAACCCAACAAAAAAGACCTCCCCCTCCAATCCCACATAGCCAGCAACAAAGCAAGAGTAGGTAAAAGACAAACATGGAAATTTAATAATAATCCTCTTGGAAGGTAAGCGGCTAGCAAGAAGAAGGAAAGGATTTCTTTTCCCCAAGAAAAACGTGCCAGCAAAAGAATTTCCCATATGCATGGAAGAAGGAGAATAAAGGAAACCATGGTGAAGGATAGGCGGATTCCACCCACTCCCAAACTCCCTCACGCAAAGACAGAAAACATTAATGGCCATAATGGTTTGCAAGTCGGTGGTTGGGAGAAGTAATATTGCCATTATCTTGCAATAAAGCATGGATGTTCGAAAAGGTTAATTTCAAATAAAACAAATTATTAAGCAGATCCATATGTCTATATATAAAAAAATATAATAGATACTCATATCTCCACGCCAAGTAGGAGAGAAAAATGACCAAACCAATTCACAAGTCTGGAGGAGGACAAGGCTTTATTAATTCAACATAAAATTTTATAATTTATTTACACAAATAAAAATACAACTGATACGGATTCATTTATTAACTATTTTTTTTTTTTTTTTTTTGCTTTAAAACGTTCTATCACCAAAATGGGGTTCGAAAGAGAAGTCTCTACAACTAAACAATAGCGCCAAAACAAAAGAAATCACTTACCCGAGAGCTCGAGTGCAAGAACGATCATTAATAATAAAGTAAAAATAGTTTGCTGTAATTACTAACAATATTAATAAAATAAATTGACACTAACCCAAATAATCGTCAATCGACAAAATAAATTAAAATTTTATTTTTAATCATTATTTTTATGATTTTTTATGATTTTTATAAAATAAATAAATAAAATTATTAATCGTATTAACAAGGGCTGATGTATTAGATCGATAAATTTTTTTTTATTTTTTTAAAATTATTATTATTATTATTATTAAAATAACTTACTCCATACAATTTACATAAGCTAAAAAAATATAAGAAATTTTGTATGATTACTATTCAACCCGAGAAGATTAAATCACATACACACGAGCAAGCTAGAGGAAGTAAGAATTAAATTCTCCATTACTCACAATGATTAAAACAACATGTGAACAGGCCTAATCGTCCCTGTAGGGAATAAGGCAAGGGGTTGTCATTCGAAATCGAACATGGATCAACGACCGTCCATGGCACCATGACGTGGTGAGCCCTTCTTCCGTCGCGGAATGAAGTTTGGCCTAAGGGAGCAAACTAGAATGACACAACAACATGACATAGAGATAATTAATGTTAATAACGATTACAAATGACAATGAAATATAATAATAATAATATGAAATAATGGCCAATCGGCATAGCCTAATAATAGCCTAATAATATCATCATTATCCTATATATATATATATATATTATATATATATATATATATATATATATATATATATATATATATAATTACTATTTACATGAATAACGACCAACGATCAAGCTTAATAATGTGACAACAAGGTCCTCCGTTAATTGGTTAAACGTACAGGACATATTACATGGTCCACACAAAGAGGTGTCGATAACGACTTGAGAAAGCAAGAAGGAGAGGGAAGGTGCTAAAACATCACTAAGACATGGTCTAAGACAACAAAATTACACACAACCATTCAACGCTCAAAGCAAAATGGGTCATTGCTACAAGAACCGGGGTAGATGTCGAACGGGCATCACACCAAAGTTCCTCAATGCCTCCTAAAAGGGAAAGAATTATGTTCGGTACTGCGGTAGGAAGTTACAGGAGAAGGCATTTAGAGGTTTCCACTCCATAGGAGAAGCTTTAAAAGAAAATGTACCCATGGATGAATTCCAAGTTACCTAGGTTCCATTGGGTAAGTAATACACCAATGGAATCAAACATAATCTTAGTATGATATTCTAGGATATGGTCCAAAATATTGATAAAGACAAGGAGAAAAAGGAGTAGCTACGGGATAATATTGAGGCCCCGAAAAAAATTGTTAGGAAATTTTTCCAAGTTCCTCAAACTACAAAAGATATCATCTATGAGGATACCAAAAAAATGATGAGAAATGATGAGGATGTTTCTCCAAGGAATGAGGTAACTCTAAAATGGGAGGAAGAATTATTGAGAAAAGGAAGCAAGACTATCAAGAGAACTACCGAGTGTTATAAACAAGTGGCAAAACAGATAGAAGATGTTAGAGACCCAGTTGAAAAATGTCACAACGACGTGGAGTATTGGGATGGGATGTTTCCTAAGCTTGAGGAAATAAATAATTTGGATGATCATTTGGTTGAGATAGAAGTGATTTTGACCCCAGATTACAGAGGGAGCAATATATGTTTGCAAATTAAATAAAATTTAGAATGATAACCTTGAGGGGTTACATTGAAAATCTAAAGGAGATGAGGGATAACGTTGAAAATTACACAAATGATTTAGATTTGAGGATTGAAAAGGTGATGCCAATTCTAGGTTTATTCAACCCTATGGAAAAGGATGTAGAAAGTCTAATTGGGATCCTTCAATAACATGTCAAAGGGAATTTGGATGTTGCCTCTTCAACTTTCAATTTTTCCTCAATTCAAATATTTATTTAGATAGAGGGTCATCGCTGATGAGTTTGATGAAGTTCTATCACAGCAAGAACTTGTATTTCTTTACCATACTACTTCAGATGATGAGCCTCTCATGAACATGTTCAAGGGTTGGATGCTTATGTGGCTAAGCTAAAAGAACAAGGTAAGAAAATGAAGATTAAGGTGGACCCAACATAGTTCTTCAATATTCTCCCTATTGTTTATTTATTAAAATAGGTCCTATAGAAATCTAAAATGTCGACATGGTTAATTATGATTAACATGTCCCACAAATATCACAACATCACCCATATAATCATTAAACAAAAGATTAATTATTATTATGAATCCATTTTATCATATTTACCCTTTACCCTTTATCATTTATTTTATCATTTCATCATTAATCCTTTAAATCCATTATTACATCTCTTTTTGTAACATCCCCATTTTAAGATACTAGAACAAGGGAATTTTTTTTTTTTTGATAACGTTTTCTGTTATGAATTAAAAATTCAAACACACGTTCATGTTTTAATAATTGTTCTCTGCCCAAACAACATAGTTTGGATCACACAATTTCTTTTTAAAACTAATGTTCCCTGTTCACATATTTACAATATGGAACACACATTCAATGCCATTCAATCCTATAACAGATTCTATATGTTGCTGTAAATGACTCGAGGAACTGCCGATCTTCCATTTTCATGGCTCGGAGTTTCATCGATCCTTCATGTTTGTTTATGCATAGTATATTATATATACCAGTTCTCTTAACCGTTTCCGGTTATCGAAGTGATCCATTTAAGAAGCCTATCTGAAAATATGTTACTGATATTCATCTGACATCCTACATCTTAAATTAAGTGATAAGGACAACGCAACCAACACTTGCGATACTTTGGCAAAATATTTTCACATGCTTTGCATGATCATATTCTGGATCTGATACACATCAATGGAATACGTCCTTCACTTCACTTCACCTATTATCTAGAATGGTCTTTCCTAGTTCCTACCAGTCCTCTCGATTTAAGGTCAGATATAAACTTCCAATTTCTAACTAGCAATATGAACGAATATAGGAAGGCACTCTGGTAACTAAAGATACGCAGACATGCGGTGTCATTCCCCATGACTCCATGTGTCTAGTCATCTTTAGTATTCCGGGTCACTCCGTATACAAGATCATACTCCTATCCCCTGCCAAGAACTTCACATTCAGCCTATGTATTCTTGATGTTTTAATTCGGGAGGGCATTGTAATATGTCAGCTATAACATTGTGTCATCATGAAGACCCGTCTTCATGAAGACACCTTGCTATAGCTGGCGTATGTCAATGTCCTACGGAATCCTCCCATCGAGAGTACACATCCTGCTCAAGTGATTTGGATATGATCTAATAATTAAGAATCAACTTTCAGCAACCATGTTGATCCCTTTATCCTCGTTCTCGTTACAGTTGTATATAGCTAAGAGAGACTAAATCCGTCCTTTAGCTTGCTATGCATCTTCTCCTTCGTGCCGAAGGGCTGCATTTCTCTACTTGGTTCTCTTCTTAATCATTGGATTAAGTGGCCCGTTACCGACGGACGTGATAAGTTTAACCTATTAAACTTTAACCAAGATTTTCCCAACTGTAACTAAATTCAGAATTCTAGCTTATTAGACGTCATTTAAACGAGGTCTAATTCCCAATAAATGTATTCATTTATTCTCCTTAACATTATATAGTTTTTTTAATATTGGTAAATAGTTTTTTGAAAGGGACTATACCCTTGTGTACAAAAGAAGGCCTAAAAGCCGGAATAAGAGAGAGAGAGCAGAGAAGTCAGAAGAAAGCACAAAAGTTACTGACAAAGAACAACGAAGCCGTAAAAAGCGACTACACAAACGAGACTTAACAGAAAAACAACGGCAAAAAAACAACAAGCCTACAGCCAAGAAGTAGTAATAAAAACAATAAGTAGTCGGGACTACTTCTTGGCCGCTTGATCAATACTCGTCTTTACTCTTTTCCAAGCATGATACATGCCCAGCGTGGTCATATGAGCAGCATCCGTCTTATCGAGCTCCTCTCTGGTTCTTTTGCTCTCTTTCTCATTGCCCCAAAGTGTAGCCGGGACACCGCTAAGATGTGAAACACTTCTTGCATGACCTTCGATGAACTCCTCGATGGCCCTGAAGGCTGCAATATTATACTCATGCCTAGTCTTCATCTTCCCTAGGCGGGAGTCTAAGGAGGTCAGTTTTTTGTATATGTCATCAATCTGGCTATTGCCAATGCTCCCTTCCCCCTCAATGCTTTGTTTGCCTTTTTGCTTAGCAAGGTTTTTAACCTCATCCTTCAGCAATTTAAGCTCAGCCTCTAAGGCCTCCAATCTCCTAGAAGGGTTATCCGTTGGTGCCGCCTGGGGACTGGCACTACTAATGTTCAGCAGATCACGAGCAATGTCCTCCAAAGGTTCAACCCCCTCAGCAGTAGACTCAAGGTTGAGTCTCCTAGAAGCCCTGGTGACACGTTTAGAGGTAGAGACAGGGTGGGTGGCAGGGGCAGCAACAGGAGGAAAAGAAGGAGAAGCATGAGCAGCCGGCATGGGGGTAGCAGCACCGAAGGCGGGGGCAGCAGCAGGGGCAGCAGGGGAGACAGGACTGACAGCAGCGGAACCCAACAAAGCCGGGCCGGGAGAGGAAGGGAGACCGGGGAATTTAATAAGGCAGTGCTTGTGAATAAGCAAAATAAGCCCTTGGTGTAAGGGAACCGCCCGGGTATGCTTCTGGAACTCCAAAATGGAGCGTTCAAGAGAATTTAACAGATAGTGAGGGAAGCAAACCAACCTACTCCTACGAAAGTGATTCAAAAAGACAAGGTGCTTGGCAGGGACAGTAACAAACCTGCCTTCCAAGGATATGAAGCGAATCATCATGCGGGTGACTTCATCATACGGGGATGGAATTGAGTTAACAAGTAGACCCGCGGTGTTGAATATAAGCTTCTCCTCCTCCTCCACAAATCTTCTCTCTTCAACCTCTTTGATAACCCTCTTGTTGAAGAAGCGGTATCCTTCCAAGCTGAGGCCAGTCGCTTCGGCTATGAGTTCCTCATTAATAAGAATTTTCTGCCCTCCATAGTCGACCGTCCTCTCATTCCACTCCTTGGCAAAGCGAACAAAGATGCTTTGATCATGTCCTTGCACTCTTTCCACAAAGTTGGTGAATCCGCCGATGCTAAGAATGTTCCAGAGCTCAGTGTTTTCTTTCCAGTCAGGGTCCGCGCACGGCTCAATCTGGCAGGGAGGCCCTCCCATCTTCACAATGATGTGCTGGTTACAACAATTTTCCCATATCCCATATCCTTTATTCTGAATTTAACATACGAGGTCATTAATGGAGTTCGAAAATGAAGTTCAATTACTCCGAAGTTAATTGATATTCCTTAGCTACCAAGCTAATCCTGAATACCTATCAGTTATGGAATCATATTCTTCCTAATCCTTTCTAATGTCAATTAAGAATTCATCTTTACCCAAGTATGAACTAATTGCACATTTCAACTTAAAAGTTGCATTAAGGTAAGAATAGATATCAATTTCTTTTTAACGTCCATCCAAGGACAATTAGATAAATCCAAATCAGAAATATCATTATATTTCCAATTTAGTCAACAATATCAAAATGATATAGTCATTAAAATATCACACTTGTATTTGTATTCATCAATTCATGTCATAATCCATACATTTGCCAATCCAATTGAATGGACATTGTTTACATAAAATGTCATTACAACACATAGATAGAAGAATATACTTTCTTCTTTTTTACAACTCCACAAAGTGGAATAAAAGTAAACAAATACAATTCATCTTCAACCAATCAAGAAGCATCGGAAAATAGCCATGTCTTCTTTCTAATCAAATTCCATCTCGCAAAATTATTTGCAGGTCGATTCAATGAATCGAGCATATTAAGCACTTATCATTAAAATGAGGTGCTTCAACTAACTGCTGTCTCAATAAAAGAACCCTACTTTTATGATACGACGATAAGACATCAATCAAGAAATAGGCACAAAAAAAAAAGATCAGCATAACAATGGACCATGAAAATATCATCACAATCATCAAAGAACTCGCTGTCCCATTTTCCACATAACGTTGCAAGTTCCAAATGCGGTATTTGAAAATTTTAGAAATACAAGTAACATACTCGCTGATATAACATATTTTGTTATCCTTTCCACACGTTTCATTAATAATAAATGCAAAGGTTGAAACTAATGAAACGTAAACCCATTACCTTCTTTTCGGTTCATGCATCATATTAGATTCCAAGCAATCAAGCACATGACAAGAAAGTGAACAACAATGCATATAGTTGCTCATATCTAAGCACTACAATTTTTTTAATAATGATCACAAATTTTCAAATCGTATGAAAGAAGAAAAGATCATTTTCCAAGTCATCCATCCACATTACTATCTCCTTCCTCATGATCTGTCCTAAAATGGAATCCAAATGAGACACAATCAAGATACTTGATTTAGAGTGAAACTTACAAAATCCATTCGGAATTCACTTTTCGGCAGTAGGAATAATTTCATTCATAATCAACTTTATATGAAAACAAGGAATAATTTATCGTCCTTATCAATACTTCATTTAAATCAGGCTCATATGCATATCCAAGACAGGTTAGTATATCATCGTATTTATCATAGATCAAATAGTACAAGGATGCATACTATATATTTACCGTACTAGAAGAAACCATAATTCTTTCACTGTATGGTAAACCAGATAAACAATTATACAATCATGCAATCAATTATTCACATGATTTTCTAATTCTATGAACGCATTCCGTTCAAAATAAAATTTATTCATTGTTGTTACCTACAGCAAGTCCCATCATAATGCACAGTAAGACTTCAATGCTATTTCCAGAACTCAGACAGCTAATGAGAAGAATTCGTTCTTTAACTAATCCAATAAGAAAACAACCATTTTCTTCAACTTACTAAGAATTATTCATGCCGGTTTCATTTCTTCTAAATAACTATGCAAAATTAGAGACCACAAGAAACATTCAATTATTTCTTTTGTACAGAAAACTCAGCACTCAGAAACAATTTAAATGCCACTGTCCTCTCTACCAACTGAACTGGTAAAGTTCAATAAACCACCTGATTACTGATTTTACCAAATCAAAACAGCAGACAGAAGAAGAATTCCTTACCAATAAATGATTCTACCCGAATCCATTTTTCTATTCACAATGATGTACAGAACCCAAAAATGTGATTTTTCATCCAATAATACCCTTATTATTAAAAACCCGCATAGGATATCAGATGCACAACAAAGTATAATCAAAACAGGTCCAACAGCAAGACAACTTCCCAAGCATTTCCTTCTTTGTACAGCAATCCAAGTAAAATGCATTTTCACAAAGACAATCAGAACTAAAAGGTCAAACAACATTAATGAAACACAACAAATCATCTAATCCCTTCAACAAGATTCAACATGATTTATTTAAAGCACAGAATACAAGTCAAGCTCGTTTTCACGACTACATTCGAGCCGTATGATCAAGTCATTTCCATACAACACAACACAACCAACCTTTCATCACAGCAAGAAGGACTGTAATCATTCATATGTTCAGAAGAGAAAACAATTTCTTTTCCAGCTTTCACGAATACTCAAAATCATATTCGTCCATTTACATAAAAGTAGAAGTACAGCCACAATTTTATTACTGGCATATCCTTCTAACCAAGCTCGCATTGCTCAGATAAAACTCTAAAACCCATCCCTTAAAGTTCAAAAAGAAATGCTATTCCCTTTTAATCCCGAAACAGCAGAAAGAAAAAAAGAAAGGTCTTATTTCTTTTAAGAAAGCTTCAGTATAGAAACGACATCAAGCCGCTCGCACAACCTATACAATCTTATCACAAAAGTTCATATGACAAAAGAACAATCACACAACAATAAAACAACCCACACTGCCTGCACAGTTCCCATTTAACATTTTACAGAGAAAAACCCATTTCGAATTTCCATTTAACGTCAACAACCAGCACAACATGGAGGTATTCCATTCAAAGAAATGCAAAGACAGTTAAACACAGCAACCAGAGATGATTTTACCTATCATTTCCAAAAATGACAGCAAGAATTGACGTGATCCAAATCGTATCAACAAAACAACAATCACATAAACCCAAAACCCAAGAGCAGGGTTGTTTTAATGAGACGTTTAAACAAAGCAAGTATTTTTAAAGAGAAGGGCTTAACATGCCTGTAATTTCTTTTCCAAAACTCGAAGAAAACTACGTTTGCCAAAGATATTTCCTTCCTCGGTGACAACACGATCTTTCCAACAATTCCCTTCCTCTTCAGGCTCAGCAACAACCTCCAAACCTCCCAAGAACAGTGATAAATCCAAAGAAACTGGTTCGACTGAACCAAACAAAAAAACCAAATGCAGAGCAACTTCACCAAATCCAAATCGACACAATGAACAATCAAATTTCCCTCATACACTTTCCAAGGTGAGCTGGTCGCGAGGACCAAGAACATTTAATGCATTAAAGGCTCTGCCTTTTTCCAAATTTCCACGCCACTGCCAACTTGAGTTGGCGATCTCTAAATTTCAAATTTCACATGCAAAACCAAATTTGGTTCCATCTCCAACTAGATACCTCCGCCACTTACCTGCCCCGCCAAACTGGCGCTGTCCATGTATGGACTCCCATTTAATGCCATTGAATACCCCTTCATCCTTATCCTCTCCCTCCAAGGGTCTGCGTATCCCCCTTTAGGTTAGGATTAGTTTAGGATGTTTATTAGTATTCAACCTAAGTCATAGTTTAGCTTTAGGTTATTAGGACTTAGGTTTATTTCCCTCTTTTTTTTTTGTAATTTAAAAATCCACTTAGGATAGTAGTTTAGGATGCATGTTAGAACTTAGGATTAGCTTAGTATTTAATTCCTTCTAACCACTAACATTAATCAACCTCTAATCCAATCTCTCAACCGACACTCATATCAACGCCATGCAGACGTTTCCGTCCTTTGTTTCACATGCCAAGGCCACCCATGTCCAAACATTTCGCCCTTACGAGGTCTCAAGTTCGACAAGACAGTTTCAAGAATCAAACCTTTGTCATTGGCATTTACGTGCCAGCTACTCATACCTGCAATCAGGTGCTGCACATTTATATCATCCTCAGGTTCGGTTAAAAAGTAAATCGACACAGAAATCACAAGAAGACCACAACATACTTTGGATCAATGAAATTGATTCAAGGTGTGTTGTCAATCAGCAAAGAGAGTTTAGCAAGTATATGACAATTTTTCGTCACATCAGCAAACACACAAGCACAATAACTGCAGTCCTATGCAATAAATTACAGTATGCAAGAATCCAAGTTAGCAACACATTCCTTTAAGATCAGAATTTATCTTAACATGTTTGCCTTCATTTCAGCAGCTATAATAGTATGAAAAATATTCACCAAGATAACTTACAAAATCAGGGTGTTACATTCTTCCCTCCTTAAAGAATCATCATCCCGATGATCAGATTAAACAAATCAAGGAGTTCCTAGGACAAAGTTCAGTTATTGTCCTTTCATTCTTAATTTCATACCAAAAACTGATTCACTCTTAAAAGCAGCGTTTTAAGACAACTGTACAATAGACTAATAATTGTCTAAATTTGGTAGAATTATCAGTTCCTCGAATTTCAAATTCGATTAAACAGATGTGGAAAAGTAGATCTCATTTCTTTGAGATTTTCCCAAGTTGCACTTTCTTCGCTGAACTGGTCCCACTGGACCTTACATTGGTTCACTTCGTGATTTCTCAAGTACAACTGGCGAGTTCCCAGCACTCGAATGGGCTTAACCATGATTATTCCTGGGTCTTGGACCTGTAAGGAATTCCAATTTAGCACATGTGATAAATCTGTCACGTATTTCTTAAGCAAAGAAATATGAAAAACATCATGCATTTGAGACAAAGCAGGAGGTAATGCTAGACGATAAGCTACAGGGTTGATTATTTCAACAATTTCAAAAGGTCCCACGTAACGTGGCGATAACTTGGCAGCCTTGCCAAAAGTTATTGAGCTCTTTTTCGGTTTCACCTGAAGAAAGACCTTCTCTCCCAGTTTATAATGTCTGTCAACCCGCTTTAAGTCTGCATAGCTCTTTTGCCTATTGGTGGCCTCCTTTAGATGTTCCTGAATCATTTTGATTTGTTGTTCCATTTCCATAAGGATTTTGCCCAATTATCTCTCTCTGTCCTCAACGCTGTCCCAGCTGATAGGGGTTCTGCATTTTCTTCCATACAATGCTTCAAAGGGCGCCATTTTTAAAGAGGCATGATAGGTGTTATTGTAAGAAAATTCTACCAGCGGAAGGTATTCCTCCCATTTATACTGCTGGTCCATGCAATACATCCTTAACATGTCCTCTAAAACCTGATTAACTCTCTCAGTCTGTCCATCCGTTTCCGGATGATATGCAGAACTGAAGTTCAATTTAGTCCCCAAGGCTGCATTAAGCGTTTGCCAAAACCTTGATGTCATCCTCGGATCTCTGTCCGATATGATTAATTCCGGTATTCCATGCAATCTGAAGATTTCATGTACAAATCTTCTTGCTAGCACTGGTGCATCATCCTTCAAATTACCAGCAATGAAGTGTGCCACTTTGGTCAATTTGTCGACTACAACCAGGATAATGTCATGCTTATTTCTTGACATAGGAAATCCTTGAACGAAATCCATCGTTATCACTTGCCATTTATCTTCGCGGAATACGTGGGGATACAATAATCCAGTGGGGTGCATATGTTCCGCCTTAACACGCTGACATTCCAAGCAGTGTGTTACAAATTCTACCACATCCTTTTTCATTCCCTTCCAGAAATATTGCTGCTTAAGATCAGCAAGCATTTTCGTAATGCCAGGGTGTCCAGAAAAAGGTGAATTATGAAATTCAGTTAACAATTTCCCTCTTAAGTCATTTGCCAAAGGTATATATACCCTGTTTTCGAACCTCAGAATTCCTTCATTATCCAAACGGAATCCTTTATACCTGACATCCTGCGGGTCTGCAGCAAGTGCTATTTTGACCTGCTGGAAATAAGGATCTATTTCCAAGGCATCTTTCACCTCATCCTTAAACTGAGTTCTTAACGTTATAAGAGCAGAGATATGCTTCCTTCGACTCAGAGCATCTGCTACTCTATTTTCCTTGCCCTTGATGTAGCTTATATCAAAATCATACTGAGATAGAAATTCTAACCATCTTCGTTGCCTTGCATTCAGATTTGGCTGAGTAAAAATATACTTCAGCCCCAGATGGTCTGTTTTTAACTCAAAAGGCTTGCCTAAAAGGTAATGCCTCCACATTTGAAGTGCATGAACAATGGCAGCGAGCTCTAGATCGTGTGGAGCATAATTCTGTTCATGTAACTTAAGCTTTCTGCTTTCATAAGCGATGACATGGTTATTCTGTAATAGAATACCTCCAAGGCCTTCTCCTGAGGCATCCGTTACAACCATAAAATCTCCATTTGGATCAGGTACAGTCAAGATAGGTGCTGAAGTTAACTGTTCCTTTAAATTCTTAAAGGCAGATTCACATTTTTCTGTCCAGACAAATTTCTTATCCTTCTTTTTGCAGTAAAGTGATTGGGGTAGCAATTTTTGAAAATTCCTTAACAAACTTTCGATAATATCCAGCCAAGCCCATGAAACTCCTCACTTCGTGCACGTTCTTAGGTGCAGGCCACTCAGTTATAGCTGTGATCTTTGAAGGGTCAACAACTATCCCATTCTTGCTTATAACGTGTCCCAAATAATGCACCTCTGCATCATAAAAGGAACATTTGGACAGTTTGCCATACAACTTCCTCTTTCTTAAGATTTCCAGCACTATCCTGAGATGTTCTTGGTGCTCTTCGACATTTTTAGAGTATATAAGAATGTCGTCCAAGAATACAAGCACAAACTTGTCTAAGTATTCTTGAAAAATATTGTTCATTAGATTCATGAAGGCGGCAGGTGCATTAGTCAACCCAAAAGGTAACACCGTGAACTCATAATGCCCGTACCTCGTTCTAAAAGTTGTTTTATGAATATCTTCTTCCTTTATTCTCAGCTGATGATACCCTGATCGAAGATCTATTTTTGAATAAACTGATGCTCCTCGCATCTGATCGAACAGATCATCAATCCTAGGAAGTGGGTATCGATTTTTAATAGTTGCTTTGTTCAGCATTCTGTAATCAATACACAGCCTCAAAGTGCCATCCTTTTTCTTTACAAAAATTACCGGTGCTCCCCAAGGTGAGACGCTCGGTCTTATCAGCCCCTTAGTCAGAAGTTCTTGTAACTGAGCCTTCAGCTCTACCAACTCAATGGTAGTCATTCTATAAGGTGCCTTAGATATGGGTTCAGTTCGGTTTGATTTCTATTGCAAAGTCAAACTCACGTTTGGGTGGAAGACCTGGCAATTCCTCCGGAAACACATCACGGAAATCCCTCAACAATGGATATCTTTCCATGAAATCATTATCTTCCTCCGCATTTTCTGTCACTTTTACTGCATACAAAGTGCAGCCTCTGTTTTTAGCCCTTTTTAGTTGCATAGCCGTCAGTTTCCTAACTGCAACTTCCCGTTTTACACCTTGAATGACTGCTGCTTTCTGCAGGTCATCAAAGCAACAGATTTGTTTTTCATAACAGTCGACCTTTGCCTTATGTTCAGCCAACCAGTTAACTCCAATAATGATATCATATGATCCTAGAGGAGTGACATACAAGTCAACTTCGGTGGAGAAACTAGGCAGATCAAGAATTGCCCCAAAAAGGCACATTTCGACTGTATGGACAACATTATTCCCATAATGCACTGTCCATGTTTTATCCATTCTTTCAGCCTTTCTTTTTAATTTCATAGCAAGTTTAGTAGAAATAAAGCATTCTGTAGCTCCAGTATCAAAAAGTATGACTACAGGTGTACCGAATAACTTACCCGTAACTTCTATGGGCGTCACTTGCTTTTCACTTATGCATTAGCCCACTGCGCAGTGTGTATGTATCTATGTGCGACCACGATCATCCTTCTTCAGAGGACAGTGATTCGCATAATGGTCCTTTCCACAGTTGAAGCATCCTCCAACTGGCCCTTTTCTAGGCTCAAATTTGTTACCAGCCTTGAAGTTATCATTCTGGCTTCCATAGGACTTCTGTCCAATGCCATTAACTTTTGTGAAGCTGTTCCACACGCTATTTATAGGTCTGTTCATCACAGGTTTCTTGTTGTTATCTACAACAATTTTGTTTTTCACCCAAACCTTTTCCAAGGTCCCCTTTTTGGCAAGAGACGAAGAAGAATTGGGAATCTTCTTCCTTATCTCTTCCCTGTGAGCAGATATTGCCCTCAATTTCTGTTCCTGTCTGATTGCCTTTTCGACAACTCCATCCATGGTGGTTGGGCCATGGACATCCACTTCGCCACCAATGATGGGATTCAGTCCCATTATGAATTTCCATATTCTGAACTTCTCATCAGCTTGGTACTGTGGCACATACTTAAGGAGTTTAGTAAACCCTTCCCAGTATTCCGTCACCGACAGCCTTCCTTGTGACCAGTTCTGAAATTCAGTCATTTTCCTATCAAAATAGAGTTGAGGCAGCCATCGTTGCCTAAAATAACCCTTAAATTGATCCCAAGTTATGTCTGATTTGACAATATTCAGCTCAACCTTACGGTTGTCCCACCATGATGATGCTTCATGAGAAAGCTGATATGCTCCCCATATCGCTTTAGTCTCTTCGAGAAGTTTCTTATTGCAAAGTATTTCTCCATTTCACTGAGCCAGTTCTCAGCTCCGTCCCCAAGGGTTGTTCCATCAAACTTTGGAGGACTTATTCTCTTTATATCATTTGTAAGTTCAGCTGCTAATCTTGCCCTTTTATTTTCAGGGGGATTAGGAGCAATTACATTATTATCATCAACACCCGGATTCCCTCCGTTGATGTTGTCCATAGGAGGCAGCTGATCATTTATTTCAGCTTCATTCTCCTCCTCTTCATTGCCCATTGACTGCTGTTCCAGAACAGTCAAACGATCCCTCGTATCAAGTAGGGCAGCAAGGATTTCATCCAGCTTTTGAGCAGTTGCTGCTTCTCCACCCTGTAACGGGTTATTCGCAGCATTCCCTCTTGTTCTGACCATTTTCTGTTCAATAAGAAAATGTAAACCTTATTAATACCGTGGACTCATTAGGTCCAAGAGCTGCAACCTTCAGCTCTGATACCAAGATGTAACATCCCCATTTTAAGATACTAGAACAAGGGAAATTTTTATTTTTTTTTTTGATAACGTTCTCTGTTATGAATTATAAAATTCAAACACACGTTCATGTTTTAATAATTGTTCTCTGCCCAAACAACACAGTTTGGATCACACAATTTCTTTTTAAAACTAATGTTCCCTGTTCGCATATTTACAATATGGAACACACATTCAATGCCATTCAATCCTATACATGATTCTATATATGCTTTGTAAATGACTCGAGGAACTGCCGATCTTCCATTTTCATGGCTCGGAGTTTCATCGATCCTTCATTTCATGACTCGGCAACAACCGATCCTTCATGTTTGTTTATGCATAGTATATTATATATACCAGTTCTCTTAACCGTTTCTAGTTATCGAAGTGATCCATTTAAGAAGCCTATCTGAATATCTATTACTGATATTCATCTGACATCCCGCATCTTAAATTAAGTGATAAGGACAACGCAACTAGCACTTGTGATACTTTGGCCAAAGATTTTCACATGCTTTGCATGATCATATTCCTGGATGTGATACACATCAATGGAATACGTCCTTCACTTCACTTCACCTGTTATCTAGAATGGTCTTTCCTGGTTCCTACCAGTCCTCTCGATTTAAGGTCAGATTTAAACTTCCAATTTCCAACTAGCAATATGAACGAATATAGGAAGGCACTCCTGGTAACTAAAGATACGCAGACATGCGGTGTCATTCCCCACGACTCCGTGTGTCTAGTCATCTTTAATATTCGGGGTCACTCCGTATACATGATCATACTCCTATCCCCTGCCAAGAACTTCACATTCAGCCTATGTATTCTTGATGTTTTAATTCGGGAGGGCATTGTAATATGTCAGCTATAACATTGTGTCGTCATGAAGACCCCATCTTCATGAAGACACCTTGCTATAGCTGGCGTATGTCAATGTCCTACGGAATCCTCCCATCGAGAGTACACATCCTGCTCAAGTGATTTGGATATGATCTAATAATTAAGAATCAACTTTCAGCAACCATGTTGATCCCTTTATCCTCGTTCCGTTACAGTTGTATATAGCTAAGAGAGACTAAATCCGTCCTTTAGCTTGCTATGCATCTTCTCCTTCATGTCGAAGGGCTGCATTTCTCTACTTGGTTCTCTTCTTAATCATTGGATTAAGCGGCCCGTTACCGACGGACGTGATAAGTTTAACCTATTAAACTTTAACCAAGATTTTCCCAACTGTAACTAAATTCAGAATTCTAGCTTATTAGACGTCATTTAAACGAGGTCTAATTCCCAATAAATGTATTCATTTATTCTCCTTAACATTACATAGTTAAGGTCCATTAGTTATGGATATACTTATCCCATATCCTTTATTCTGAATTTAACATACGAGGTCATTAATGGAGTTCGAAAACGAAGTTCAATTACTCCGAAGTTAATTGATATTCCTTAGCTACCAAGCTAATCCTGAATACCTATCAGTTATGGAATCATATTCTTCCTAATCCTTTTTAATGTCAATTAAGAATTCATCTTTACCCAAGTATGAACTAATTGCACATTTCAACTTAAAAGTTGCATTAAGGTAAGAATAGATATCTATTTCTTTTTAACGTCCATCCAAGGACAATTAGATAAATCCAAATCAGGAATAACATTATATTTCCAATTTAGTCAACAATATCAAAATGATATAGTCATTAAAATATCACACTTGTATTTGTATTCATCAATTCATGTCATAATCCATACATTTGCCAATCCAACTGAATGGACATTGTTTACATAAAACATCATTACAACTCATAGATAGAAGAATATACTTTCTTCTTTTTACAACTCCTCAAAGAGGAATAAAAGTAAACAAATACAATTCATCTTCAACCAATCAAGAAGCATCAGAAAACAGCCATGTCTTCATTCTAATCAAATTCCATCTGCAAAATTATTTGCACGGGTCAGTTCAATGAACTGAGCATATTAAGCACTTATCATTAAAATGAGGTGCTTCAACTAACTGTCTCAATAAAAGAACCCTGCTTTTATGATACGACAGTAAGACATCAATCAAGAAATAGGCACAAAAAAAAAAGATCAGCATAACAACTGAACCATCAAAATATCATCACAATCAGCCAAAGAACTGCTGTCCCATTTTCCACATAACCGTTGCAAGTTCCAAATTGCAGTATTTGAAAAGTTTAGAAATACAAGTAACATACTGCTGATATAACATACTGTTATCCTTTCCACACCTTTCATTAATAATAAATGCAAAGGTTGAAACTAACTGAAACGTAAACCCATTACCTTCCTTTCAGTTCATGCATCATATTAGATTCCAAGCAATCAAGCACAGACAAGAAAGCGAACAAGCAATGCATATAGTTGCTCATATCTAAGCACTACAAAATTCGTTAATAATGATTACAAATTTTCAACTGTATGAAAGAAGAAAAGATCATTTTCCAAGTCATCCATCCACATTACTATCTCCTTCCTCATGACTGTCCTAAAATGGAATCCAAACGAGACACAATCAAGATAACAGTTCAGAGTGAAACTTACAAAATCCATTCGGAATTCACTTTCCGGCAGCAAGAATAATTTCATTCATAATCAGCTTTAAATGAAAACAAGGAAGAATTTATCGTCCTTATCAATACTTCATTTAAATCAGGCTCATATGCATATCCAAGACAGGTTAGTATATCATCGTATTTATCATAGATCAAATAGTACAAGGATGCATACTATATATTTACCGTACTAGAGGAAACCATAATTCTTTCACTGTATGGTAAACCAGATAAACAGTTATACAATCATGCAATCAATTATTCATGTGATTTTCTAATTCTATGAACGCATTCCATTCAAAATAAAATTTATTCATTGTTGTTACCTACAGCAAGTCCAATCATAATGCACAGTAAGACTTCAATGCTATTTCCAGAACTCAGACAGCTAAAGAGAAGAATTCGTTCTTTAACTATTCAAATAAGAAAACAACCATTTTCTTCAACTCACTAAGAATTATTCATGCCGGTTTCATTTCTTCTAAATAACTGTGCAAAATCAGAGACCACAAGAAACATTCAATTATTTCATTTGTACAGAAAACTCAACACTCAGAAACAATTTAAATGCCACTGTCCTCTCTACCGACTGAACTGGTAAAGTTCAATAACCACCTGACTACTGATTTTACCAAATCAAAACAAGCAGACAGAAGAAGAATTCCTTACCAATAAATGATTCTACCCGAATCCATTTTTCTATTCACAATGATGTACAGAACCCAAAAATGCGATTTTTCATCCAATAATACCCTTATTATTAAAAACCCGCATAGGATATCAGATGCACAACAAAGTATAATCAAAACAGGTCCAACAGCAAGACAACTTCCCAAGCATTTCCTTCTTTGTACAGCAATCCAAGTAAAATGCGTTTTCACAAAGACAGTAAGAACTAAAAGGTCGAACAACATTAATGAAACACAACAAATCATCTAATCCCTTCAGCAAGATTCAACATGATTTATTTAAAGCACAGAATACAAGTCAAGCTCGTTTTCACGACTACAGTCCGAGCCGTATGATCAAGTCGTTTCCATACAACACAACACAACCAACCTTTCATCACAGCAAGAAGGACTGTAATCATTCATATGTTCAGAAGAGAAAACAATTTCTTTTCCAGCTTTCACGAATACTCAAAATCATATTCGTCCATTTACATAAAAGAAGAAGTACAACAACAATTGTATTACTGGCATATCCTTCTAACCGAGCTCGCATTGCTCAGATAAAACTCTAAAACCCATCCCTTAAAGTTCAAAAAGAAATGCTATTCCCTTTTAATCCCGAAACAACAGAAAAAAAAAAGAAAGGTCTTATTTCTTTTAAGAAAACTTCAGTATAGAAACGACATCAAGCCGCTCGCACAACCTATACAATCTTATCACAAAAGTTCATATGACAAAAGAACAATCGCACAGCAATAAAACAACCCACACTGCCTGCACAGTTCCCATTTAACATTTTACAGAGAAAAACCCATTTCAAATTTCCATTTAACGTCAACAACCAGCACAACATGGAGGTATTCCATTCAAAGAAATGCAAAGACAGTTAAACACAGCAACCAGAGACAATTTTACCTATCATTTCCAAAAATGACAGCAAGAATCGACGAGATCCAAATCGTATCAACACAACAACAATCACATAAGCCCAAAACCCAAGAGCAGGGTTGTTTTAATGAGACGTTTAAACAAAGCAAGTATTTTTAAAGAGAAGGGCTTAACATGCCTGCAATTTCTTTTCCAAAACTCGAAGAAAACTGCGTTTGCCGAAGGTATTTCCTTCCTCGGCGACAACACGATCTTTCCAACAATTCCCTTCCTCTTCAGGCTCAGCAACAACCTCCAAACCTCCCAAGAACAGTGATAAATCCAAAGAAACTGGTTCGACTGAACCAAACAAAAAAAAAACCAAATGCAGAGCAACTTCACCAAATCCAAATCGACACAATGAACAATCAAATTTCCCTCATACACTTTCCAAGGCGAGTTGGTCACGAGGACCAAGAACATTTAATGCATTAAAGGCTCTGCCTTTTTCCAAATTTCCACGCCACTGCCAACTTGAGTTGGTGATCTCTAAATTTCAAATTTCACATGCAAAACCAAATTTGGTTCCATCTCCAACTAGATACCTCCGCCACTTACCTGCCCCGCCAAACTGGCGCTGTCCACGTATGGACTCCCATTTAATGCCATTGAATACCCCTTCATCCTTATCCTCTCCCTCCAAGGGTCTGCGCGTCCCCCTTTAGGTTAGGATTAGTTTAGGATGTTTATTAGTATTCACCTAAGTCATAGTTTAGCTTTAGGTTATTAGGACTTAGGTTTATTTTCCTTTTTTTTTTTTTTTGTAATTTAAAAATCCACTTAGGATAGTAGTTTAGGATGCATTTAGAACTTAGGATTATCTTAGGATTTAATTCCTTCTAACCACTAACATTAATCAACCTCTAATCCAATCTCTCAACCGACACTCATATCAACGTTGTGCGGGACTTTCCGTCCTTTGTTTCACATGCCAAGGCCACCCGTGTCCAGACATTTCCTACCCCACGAGGTCTCAAGTTTGACAGTACAAGGTTCAAGAATCGAACCTTTGTCATTGGCATTTACGTGCCAGCTACTCATACCTACAATCAGGCGCTGCACATTTATATCATCCTCAGGTTTGGTTAAAAAGTAAATCGACACAGAAATCACAAGAAAACCACAACATACTTTGGATCAATGAAATTGATTCAAGGTGTCTTGTCAATGTTTAGCAAGTATATGAAAATTTGTCGTCACATCAGCAAACACACAAGCACAATAATCAAGCACGATAAATTACAAAGAGAGTTTAGCAACACATTCCAAGATATATCTTAACAATTTGTCATTTCACATAATAGTATGAAAATATTCACCAAACCACATCAAGCACTTTTTAATTAACCTCATTATTCCATTATTATTCATATTATCCTATTCATTAAAAATAAATTTAATATTCCTACAAGAATCCAAGTTAGCTAACACATTCCTTTAAGATCTAATCTAATTTATCTTAACATGTTTGCCTTCATTTCTAGAAGCATCTATAATAGTAAAATATCTCCCTCCCTCCATTGAATTTTTTAATGAAAAATATTCACCAAAATGTTACATTATCTAATTATAATATTATCCAAATTTACATTCTACATTATAAAAATGGTTCAAAAACACCCAATGGTGTTTCATGTCTTTTCAAAAGATGTTCGAGCTCTTTAACCTCTCTTTCATATTTAAAATTTAAAATACCATTGAATTTTTATTTTGTAGCTTAAATTTACTTACATTTAAGAAATGGCATGATGGTGTTTCATGTCTTTTCAAAAGATGTTCGAGCTCTTTAACCTCTTTACTGACCTATATTTGTAGCTTTTACCTTCTTAGCCATCATTTTTTCCCAATTTTTCCTAAATTTTGGTCTATAGTTACAAAGCGCCACCCTGTTTGGGTGAGGATTCATATCTTTGCCGCCCTACTTATGTGGTAGTTTTGTAACCATTTCCCTACCTAGGTGTTGGTTTTGTAATCGCCACCCTATTTGGGTGGCGAGTTTTGTAACCTCCACATTGCGCAGGCGACGATCCTATGTAAATTTTCTTAAGAACTCTTCATGTGTGAATTAGATGCGTGATGCTTCTCTTCATTCACTTTTAGAACACAAATTTATTTGATTTTAAGCTTGAATTAATTGTGGTAACCTCCTTTTCACTTGTGATTTCTAATTGAATTTTTAACTGCCACTTCATGTGTTGATGTGACACCCCATTGCTGCCAAGTGTGATAGTGTACTACCTAGGAAACCTTCGATAAAACCATCACTTATTATGAAGCAAGTGGTCGAGAGATTTTTGTATCTTGCTTAGTTGAGCTACGATAATCTTGCTAGAAATTACATAGCCAAGCTCTGTTCTCTTGTGTTGTCTTTCTTCTACCTACATTGCAACATGAATTCCATCAATATGCCATTGCTCCAGCACTTTCTTCTTCTTTGCTTCTCTGATTACCAGTTCCCAAGACTCAAATGGACACAAAATATTGGTAAAGACAACTAAGGGGAAAAAGTGATACCATAACTAGATTTTCCTCTGTATTGTAATTCTAGGTTGGGGTTGTTATTAAGTTTCTTCATTTCTTTATTTCTTCATTTCTGAATGTATGCACACATATCAAATAGAGTAGAAGAAATCAATTTCCTTTATTGTAAATAGTTAGATTCATTTCCAAGAAGATTTTTACATCTTCTATAGAGTTTTATAGTGATATATCCTTCCCTTACTATCCCTGTAGATTTGTGAGGGAAGAATATTTGGAGGAAACTTGCTAAATCACCATAGACAATAATTTTTTTTGCAAATTTTGGTTTCCCTTGAATCATCACATATTCTATCCTAGAAGTTACAGGGGAAGAAAAACACGAAGCTTTAAATATTCCCGTGTCTCTGAGATAGAAGAAGATTTAATAATCCACAACTATAAATTAGAAAAATATTTGTTTTGATTAGAATAGATTTAATACACTATTGCACAGATAAATAACTACATCTGGTTATTTATTTGTATAGGATTTATTAATTAGGATTAGAAGCTTTCATTTCTTCATTTAATTCCAGAAATTTCCAGAAAAGCACAAAAAAATTTCTTTTATTTAGATTAATTGCTTTGCATTGTTTTATTTTCCTTATATCATAAAATACAAAAACATAGTGTAGCTTTTATTTACTTAGATTAGCTTGTTATTTATTTTCATAGATTAAATACATACATGAACAATAGCGAACCACAACAAGAATGAACATACATAAGTGATCCATGGGTCGCCCAACCAAACGGGCCCGAGTTACTTACAAACATAGATCTTTGTACTTTGTATGCTTGTCATCAAAACACCATCACAATATTCGACAAAATTACACGGTGACCATATTAAACATCGAAGCCGATAAGGCTTATGATTATTGGAATTCCCCTACCAATAGAATCTAGATTCCATGTATGACCATATAAGGACCATGACTAGAGAGAGTTTACAGTTGTGATCAAACAATCCCCCAACCAAACGGGCTTGAAAACCAATTAGAATTAGACACAATATTACGTACACTAGTATTTAGGACATCCCCACTTCTGCAAGGAATTATTGGACAAATGAACATTCTAAAAGAATAAGCTCTTCAAGTTCTTGCATTCTAGATTGAACAACTAACCACCCATAGATCTAATAAAACCACACCTCTCTCATTTATTCCATGACCTTGTCTAGACATCATTATGAGGTACCCGGTTGGATTTATATTCATCCCACAACCATTAGAAATGATTTCAATGGATCTCAACATTTATTGGAGTTTTCGTGTGGCTATTCTTTCTGATCCATCCATTAGACCCATTTAGGTTAGAAGGGCCTTTCTTTCCCTTGATGAGAAGATCCCAATATTGCACGTCGAGGACATTATTTTTCCTTGATAGCTTGTTCATCCCATTTTCACATATTTTTTCCACATATCACATATTCACTATATTTTTCTACCCATAGCCATCCACTCATTCTACATTGGTTGTCTCGACATGACCTTAGGAGGTCAAGTGTGATTAAAGGTCACATGTTGATTTTCATTCATATAAATTGGTGAACGACATGAAGAGCTAGTCTCTTTTCATTTCCATTTCTTTCATCCATATTCTCCCTCTCCCATTATTCTGTAGGTATTTATATACCCCGAATATGTTGGGACAAGACTACATGACAGGCCCATTATGGGTCTAGAAGCTTATTACCACCAAATCGACATACCACAGTCACCCTCATTATCAGGGTGGATTGAAAATTATTTCTCTAATATTCCTTCACTATAGACACTAAAATTATAAACTCCTAATCCTTCTCAAAATCATTAATTAAACATATCAATATTATATACAATGCACCCACCTCCTCAATTAATTAAATACATCGACATCCCACATTTAATTAGTTAAGTATATGTCTTCCAATTAATTAAACCTACCTTATACCCCACACTTTCCACTAGTTAATTAACACCCCATATTCTAAATTAATTAAACTAATCCCATCATTATCCTATCTCCATCCTATTTATCTACCAATTATCTTACATTATCTTATATTATCTCACATAATATTTTTCTAAACGACCACCTAATATCCATCCTAAAACAAACCTAGCTAAATTAGACAATATCTAGCCTATTATATCCTTTCCCCAATGAATATCACACGTCTACAAACAACCCAATCAACCCATCCTCTAAATCCAAAACAAGAAACCTGAATTGGTAATAAATTCCAACAGTTTAATAAATAAACCTCAAATAGGCTGAAATCACCGGTGATTTGGTAAATCACCAACAATTACTTAATCCCATTTTGCATTTTATTTTCAATATCATTCACTTACATTCTTGAGTTTGAATTTTCCATCATATTTCATTAGTGTTATCCTATAGCAACATGTACATGTTATCATCCGAGTGATCTTGAAACCAATTTGGAGCTTGTTGTAGACTAGAAAATTATCACCCAGTTGCAAGTTTCACCAATTACTCAACCATCTCCAACCAAGGTCAAATGTACTTTTATAGATCTGTTTATGAATTTAATCATTTTTATATGATCATTTATCATCCCATATTAGCCTTTTTAAAAACCACAATTTTGAATTATTTAGTTAAATTATTTGTTTATCAGTCTGTTATAATTTACCACTAATCGCTAACGATTACTAGAATCACTTGTGATTCCTGTATACTTTTTTCCTATAGATTTTATGAAATTCCATCCAATAATCTACATTCAATTATATCATATCTCTTTTCTGCTAACATTTTATCAAGAATGGCTTCTATTAGATGGCAATAATTTTCCCTAGTCATGAAATGACAAGCATCAACTCTCTGTCTATTATCTATCACCCATTGCATTGGGATAAATATGACATTCTACATGACATCAATATGTGTGCCATCCATTCCTCCCATTTGGATCATTTACAAAACATATTTGAATCTACTCAAAAATTCATGAAGCTACATATGAGTTTTGGGAAGCTTACTTTGAGGTCCTGCGTATCCGAGCTGATTTGGATTGGTTTGAATATCAATATGAATCTGAATTATAATAATTGAGCTCGTAGATTGAGTCGAAGATAAACCGATTCCAAGGCGAGATTTTGATTACGAGTACTAGTATAACACGGAAGAAGAAGATCCAAAATACATATCGGACTTCTATAAGGGAAGAGTACCTTTGATAAAGATAATTTAGATTTCTCTGAAGAAGAAGACTCGGAGTCCTTTGAAGAAGAGAGTTATCCTTCCTCTGAGATTTGGATACTTATTTAAATTATGATTTTGAACCATAGTTCATATCTATCATTTTATCAATTATATGTTTGTAATAAACTTGAAACTTATCACAACATTTACCATTTATTATCTATCATATATCACAGCTTGTTTTTGAATCACTTGATTGTGTAAACAACAGATTGACATCCTTACAAGGAAGTCCTTTGACTTCTAGGGACTAGCATTTTCTAGGAAATCCACCTTATATTTTACTAATCATATCCGGTTTAGTGTTTGTGATTTGCAGGTGTTCTCACAGGAAAGGAGCTTGCATTATTTCATATATGGAGCACAACTTCAACATTCACAATCAACATCTACGGGTATCTCTAAACCCCATCATACGAGGTTAGGTAAGTCTTATTTTCTTGCTTATTCAGTTAAGTTGAAGAGGTAGGATTTATTCTATACATTCACCTTACACTCCTCTTCCTCAAGGTGTTGGCAATGGATTGTCTGTTAGAATTGAGGCTATCAATCAACATGAATTATCCAATTAAAACAACATGAATTTCACTAGAAACAAGGTTTAGTCTGCGGGTCTTTTCTAGACCTCGGATCAATACACAATCTGATCCCTTCACTTCCTACCTATCTTCTCATGATGAGCTCATGGCACACTTCACTCGAAGCAAAGAGCATTTTAATAACATGGACCAATCTCTAGATAGGATGCAAGGATATGTTGATGTCGTAATTTAGAATAATACCTCTACCCCTCCCACAAAAATAAAACATTTCTAATGAGGGTTGGACAAACAATGAACAATTAATATCAGGATTTCACACTCCTTTGCAACCTAACAAGGTTTAACAATGCGTGCTAAAATAGAACACCATACCATCATCAGGAGAGGTCATCTTGACATTGGTGGACATGGTTAGAGAATTGGAACTTTCCCAGAGCTACTCATGCATCATCTTCTGTTAGGAAAGGAAGGATTCTCCATCATCCACAAAACTTTGGCCAAGTAACTATTGTGTTTAATCCCTCTCTAGCTTACACAGACATTACTAGCCACGAAGATCTCCTCATTGTATCGGGAATGTTGGGTATTCCCCCTCACACCTTGTATAGATAAAATCAATAGGCACCAGTTGGAAGTGCGTTCTCAAATGCGGTCTCGAATGGAAAATTGAACTTTCTGGTTTTTTTCCTCTCACTCCATACAGAGTAATTTTACCCCATATCTACATATGCATTCCAAATCACCATAAAAGGACATGTTCTATTTTCATAGCTCATATGATTAACCACCAGGAATGCCTTATTCCTCTAAAAACATTTATGCTATGCCATATCAGCCTCTTATGCCTACTCCACCTCCCCATCAGGGGTCATCTATGATAGATTCCTATGCTTTGGGCATGTACGTTGAATATATGAAGGAGCCCTTGAATTTACCATTCGAATCATAATGATTCTACGACCTCTTCCCAAATTTCTTAATTTTAAAGGGGAGGGAGATTTAAATTTGCATATCAAAGTATATGCACTCCTTTATTCGAGATCTGCTCCCATGGGATGCAGTTGTAGCAAATATCTTCCCTAATAATCTTGAAGGAATCAATCTTGATTGGTATAATAGGATATGTGAAGCCTTGATACATTCCTTTAAATAATTTTTGTCTGAATTCATCAAATATTTCAACATGAAAAATTTTTGATAACATGAACAAGGAATTCCCACATATAAAGAAAGAGCACAATGCATTTTCTGCACATTTCATCTAGAGATGGTGGAAATTCCTCTACTCTTGGCAAGTGCTCCCAATATGGATCAAATGAAACTTTTCAATCTATTCCTTCATTCTCTTAACTAGGAAATAAAGGAATAAGTCCAAAATTCCCCCTAAGGAGTTACAAAGAGGTGCTTGAGGGTGCTCTCCGCATTGATCAATCGCCAATAGATAGTGGTTGAAAAACCTACGGTTCAAATGGGAGATTGATCACTCTAATCAAGGTAATTCAAGTTACCCCAAAAATGCAAACAAAAATCAAGGACCTAAGTTCCTAAAAAAACCATAGTGTTATAACCGATGGTGTTATAGACCAAGTAAAGAAACCAAATGTTGTTAATAGCTCAAGCACAAACAATCTCAAAAACAACATGAGCGGTAACAATCAGAGGAGTAACAAATTTGCTCCTATGGTCATTGCGATGGATTTTAATTTTCCTCCACTCCCAAAAAATTTCAAGCTCAAGGCCATAACTAGTACCAAAAATAATATCAAAATCAAGGGCAATGACATCTGAACTTTAATTATAACAACCAACAGTTGAACAACAACCAAAACTTTAGACTGCAACAAAATGTAAATCAAAGATCTCGAGACTATGAGCCTGAACTTTATTACGGCTTCCATAGGGTCCGAGGGCATGATGCCATAACTTTCCGTGACTGTAACAAGTTCATACATTTCCTACCAGAGGACCAAATGAAACTCTTTGTTGAGATATTTTTGGAAAATCCTACGATGCCAATGCAGAATGCTAGCATGGGGCTAGTTTCCACCCAAAACACTCCTATTAGGATATTTAGCTATCCTCTTCCTACATGTCCTGAAAATGGAAAATTAAACCCCCATGGTACAAACAAGGGTAACCCGGTGGGAAACAATGACCACAAATCTTCCACTTCTTTAAATCCATTGGTATCACCTCGTTGGACGGTGGACAACAAAGTAAGATTGTGGGTCTTGTTGAACTAGAAATTGAACCTAAAATTAACACAACTAGAAGAACTTGTGATTATTCAACAATACCTATCCCCATTTACCCATCTATGTTGGATGATTCTCCAATACTTCGAGGAAATTAGGGCCATATGATCTAATCATGGATTTAACCAAGACATTTTCTGACATCTCCTTCTTACATTTGTTGAAAAACTCTCCCGCTCATCGATCCAATTTGTTAGAAGCCTTGGGTTTTGGTCACTTGGTTAATGTTACCCCTCCACCACACAAGTCAACCACATATAATTTGACATCTATCCTCTTGGGTATCCTGAAAGAGATGTTGGATTTGTCTTTGACATCAATAAGATGCCCACCGATGCCAAGTTGACACATAGAGGTGACCCAATGTTGTATTTATAGGTATGGATCTATAATAATTATGTTAAATGTGTAATGATTGATGATGGGGAACTGTTAATATTGTCCCCTTTTCATTCCTCCAAAATTTAGGCTACGGGGAAACCAATTGTTCCTCAACTAGAAATACACTGAGAGGCTATGAAAGTCTCAAAACAACATCCATAGGGACCATAGTACTCTCGGTTACTCTTGGGCCCAAGATGGTTCTAACCAAGTTTTATATTATAGATAGGGAAACTAACTATAACATGATTCTTGGCCGAACTTGGATCCATCGGATGAAGGAAATCCCTTCCACATTATTCCAAGAAGTTAGATTCCTACATTTAGGGAAAGTCTTTGTCACTTAGGGTGACCCAAAACCTTTTAATATTCACCTAGCCAACTTAAAGAAGAAACATGGGATACATATTGAGTTTAAGATCCTGCAACTAAACTAAAAAAAACTAAAGATACAATGCTAGAGTTAAAAATTATTCCCACAATAGAATTAGAAAATATTGGTTTAATCAAAGGGGTTCTTGTAGTCAAAGATGAAACTATTGTTGTTGATACAATATTAATGGAAACCATGGCTAATATTGTCAAGTTATTGGAGAATGATTTACCTATTCTCCTTCCTTTCGAATCCTGGGCATATGACATGCTCTAGGACTCGAATCTCTTCCAGCTGAAGAAATTTTCATGGTTGAGGTCTCGGAAGTGGAGGAAGAAGAAACTAGAAATGATCAAATGTTAATCTTCCGTAGCAACTTTTAGATGCTTAAATGTGATGAAGTGAAGTTTTGTTTTGGTTACGGGAGGGCGTGATCCTCACTTCCTCGGAAAGAAAGGTTATTACTTTTGGCTTTAAGATCAATTTCAAATGCACTAACAATAGTTCCAAATATGAGGCTTTTATTCTTGGTCTCATTGTAGCTAAGAGGATGGGTCCTTTCAATATTAGGGTTTTTGGTGATTCCTAGCTAGTTGCTAACCAAGTTTCAGAAGTTTAAGGGACTAGAGCAAAGCACCTTCAACTCTACAAGACTACCGTGCTTAACCTGAGCAAGGGTTTTGAATTCATATCCATTGAGGCTATCCCACGTGAACAAAACCTTTTAGCTGATTCCATGGCTACTTCACTTCTCATTTTTTCCCAAGCATAGATTTAAAAGATATCAAATTCACTATTTTCAGATCACGAGCCAAACCCCTAGTTTGAAAAATGCCTACTAATCCAATTACATCATACATTGAGGCTAAAAACGATCCTTCCACTTTAGATTACACGAAGAATGATGAAGCTATACTAGGTTACCTTAATGTGTACACTGACCTTCATCTCATACATCATAAGAGAGGATTCGCTCTCATACCTCACTCTTCCTCCTATTTTGGAGATCACACGATGGGTCCTTCCTCATTAGAAGGCCTTGAGATCTATGAAGTAGAGGAGGAAGGAGAACTAGAACTACCTCAGACCTCATTTGAATTTAAAGAAGGAAATTCATTTTTAATTGAGGGAACCATCGATATAAATATTAGGATGGAGGAAGACCCTAAGATATTGAAACTTGGTTCTTCTTTAACTCCAAAAGAAGTGGAAATTCATATGAAGGTTCTCAAGGAACATTCAAAATCCTTCAATTTCAGCTATAAAGAGATGATGGGAATTTCTATACATGTCGCATTCCACAATCTTGTAACTAGACCTGATGCCAAGCCCATCAAAAAAGTTGAGACCTATGAAGCCAAAGGTGGCTCTGATGGTCAAAGAAGAGGTTATGAAACTCCTACATGTGGGATTCATCAAACTTGTAGACTATTCAATGTGGGTATCAAACATAGTTCCCATTCTAAAAAGAATGGGAAGATTTGAATATGTATTGATTTTGGGACATAAACAAAGCGTTTCCTAAGGATGATTTCCCATTACCTTCCATCAATGTCATCATGGACACAATAACTAGATATGAGTTATTATCACTCATGGATGGTTTCTCGGGTTACAATCAAATTAAGATCTCTGAGGAGGATCAGAAAAAGACCACCTTCACTAATAATTGGTGTACTTACTTTGCTACACAATCATGTCATTCAGTCTTAAGAATCTTTGGTGCTACCTATCAATGAGAAATTACCTATATATTCCATGATCTTATTCACAATATTGTGGAATCATATGTTGATGACCTTTTGGCTAAGGCCAGAAAGCATTGTGATCACCTTGAGGTGCTTCATCATCCTCTCTCATCTCATTGAATATGGTGTCATGTTAAATCTAGAAAAATGTGTATTTGGTGTGATGGGAGGGAATTTTTGGGTTACATCATCTCTTTATGGGGAATTGATGTAGATCTAGAAAAAATCTGGGCAGTTATAGAGATGACCCCACCATCAGATGAGTCAGGCATTAGGTCCTTTCTCGGAAAGCTCGGTGTAATCCACAGGTTTATTCCTGATTTAACCTTTGCTATTCATCTGATAAATAATTTGTTAAAGAAGAATTTATGCAACATATGGATGGACGAGTGTTATGAGGCATTTGAATTGGTTAAACAATTCCTTCTGTCACCTCCCATGCTCATGCCTCCCAAATCAGATTGCCCCCTCATTTTATATTCTCGGAAACAAATGTCTCATTAGCCTGCATGTTAGCACAAGAAGATGATGACAAGCGTGAACATGTAATTTACTTCATCAGTCATACGTTACTAGACTATGAGACGTGCTATACATAGTAAGAAAAAGAATACCTCACTATGGTATTTGAAACAAAATGGTTAAGGAGTTGCATGCTTAACCAAGAAATGTGGGTTATTGTTAAAACCAATTGTCTTCAGACATTCCTAACACAGGGTTCTTTGTCTAAGAAAGCTACACACTTTATAACCTTAATGGGATAATTTGAGTTAACTTATATTAACCCAAATTTTGTCAAGGAACAAATCATTACTTGATTGGTAGGAATACAACTTGTTAGATGCTAGAGAATTAGTATACCTGAGTTTCCCCAACGAGTGTATATACTACATATAAATCAAACCTCCCATTGCTATGTGTCCATAGTATTAGGACATTTTCAATTTTATTATGGACCATACATACCACGGGGAGAAAAATCATAGTAGATAATATGGCTACACATCATAGCAACCAAATACATAATTATAAAACAAGTGATCTATCACAGATATTTTAAAGGAATGCTACTAAGGTGTGTCAATGAGGAAGAGTATGAAAAGAACCTCTATGGAGCATATAACGGGGCCTGTGGAGGTCATTTTGGAGGGCATGCAATTGCTAGAAAGATACACTAGATGGGATACTTCTGGACCACCCTAGAACACGACTCAATAGAGTACGTATACAAGTTCTACAAGTGCCGGGAATTATCTCGCGTGATTCATATACCTACCAAATCTCTACAACCGATTGCAACACCTTGGCCCTTCTCCACGTGGGTCTTAGCTTTGATAGGTAAATTCTCTTCCTAAACTACGGATGGACATAATTTTATAATTATGGCCACATAATATTTCATGAAGTGGGTTGATTCCATGGTTCATCTTTAAATAAGGGGTCATTAGGTATTATATTTGACAATGGTACATCATTTAAAAATGAAGAGGTGCGTGAATTATGCGAAAAAATTCAAGATAAATCATCACACAACCTCTCTATACTACCCTCAAGGCTAATGGACAGGTTGAGGTAACTAATAAGATGCTAAAATCCATCCTCCTAAAAACTATTAAGGAGAATAAGCATGATTGGCATCTAAAGCTATTTCTAGCCTTGTGGGCCTATAGAATGTCAGTGAGAATGCCAACGAGGGGACCCCATATTCCTTAGTATTTGGTTCAAAAGTGGTTTTACCACTTGAAGTTGAGATACCTAGTCTCTGGATATCATTACAAGGAATCTTAGGAGAAGAAGGATATTGTGAGGCATGACTCGTTGAGATAGAAACCCTTGATGAATCTTAGCTTAAAGTGAGGAACACCATTGAGATTACACTAAAAAAAAGTGTTGATAGTACAATAAGAACATATTTAAGTGTGAGATATTCATTGGAGATCTGGTATTGAGACTCGACATCCGGATATACAAGAAACCGGTGAAGGAAATTTAGGCCCAAATGGTTGGGCCCATATCGAGTCATAGAGGACTACAAGAATGGGGCATATCACCTGTGTACTCTAGAGGGTGAAGAATTCAATGAATCCTTCAATTCACTTCACTTGAAACATTACTACACATGATCCATCTACATTTCCACATGTACACTATTGCATCCGTATTGCATTTCATTTGCTAGATCACTTTGTAAATTTTTAATCAAGGAACTTATCTTTCAAGAAACTTTCAAAAACTTCTAAAAATATTGGCAAAACATTTAATCAAATTTATTCAAGTATCTGCAATATTATCATAAAAATTTCTAATCATTCCATTATTTTAACAAGATAAGACAAAATTTCGACACTAATCCTACCAAGGCATGCATACTTAGTTCTAGTCATAGTTTTCTTCTATCATAGGTGTTTTTTACCATAGTGTGTTCTAGAAGCTTATTGGTGTCATATCTCTCCCAAAAAACCTCTTGTGGTGGAAAAATTATTCTAATTTTTCTTACCCGGATGACTTGTTCACCTATCTCAGCCTTCGGTGTTGAGCCCTCACATCTTACTAGTTGCATAGGGTTGAGGCTAGGGAAATTTCTCCCTCCCAAAATCACAACTCAAAGTTTAAAATAAAAATGATATAAGTCAAATCAAATAAATGTAAAAAAATCATTTACAAATAAAACCACACTTCCTTACCTCGTCAGTCTTCGGTGACGAGCCCTCGTTTCTTACTAGTGACATGAGATTGGGAAAGGAGGGAAGTTACCTTACTCACCTATGTGTTTTCCTCGGTGATGATCCCATGTTTCTTCTTTTGGTATCATGGGGAAAGGTATAGGGGGTATCTTTAAATAAGTTAGTAAGTTGTAAGCAATTCATTCAATAAAAAGTTCTTTGAAATCATAAATCCAAAGAAAGTGAATTATATGTGTATGTTCCACAAGAGTTAAAACCTTAAAACCATATTTTTTAAATCATGAGTCCATCTACAGGTCTAAGTCTAGATAAAATTAAAAAAAATTCACATTCTAGACTGTGTAGTAATCTGTGTGTAGAGTTAAGTGGTAGGTATCTGATTGGATTTATGTCAAAACCTTGTCTTTCTCTCATCATTTCCATTCGTTATAAATCATACAAATCATGTCCCTGCTAGATATTGGTGTTGATCCCTTGCATGTTAATAGTTACGCAGGGTTAGAAGTGGAGTGATTTTATTTTATTATCAAATTATTCATCACGTTTTTCCAAAAACAAGAAGTATCAAATATTGCTTAAAAACCCAAAGTTTAAAGATTACATTGTGTTTGCATAAGCATCATATAAAACAAAACACCAAAACTAAAATAATTATGCTAGCATTTATCATCCACTCGCATGCATTAGAAAAGCATATAAAATTAGAGATTCTAAACATCTAAAAGTACACATGTAAAGTAAACCATAAATGAAGTCAACTCGTGCAAAGGATAACTAAGTAAAAAGAGAAATCTATATAAATCATAATGAATCAAGTTTAAGTATAATGTCATCACATGTGCAGGTGTGGTCTAAAAAATCGCAATGAGAATTTTTTTTTACAAAACATCATATATATGCCTTAAAAATGACATTGAAGCAATAAGGGTTCAATGGTATATCCCTCTCTGTGGGAACCCTAAGATGGTGCACAACTCGGGCCGGGACCACGATACATCTCGATGCTATGAATACATTGAGTGGTGATAGTGACCATGAGATCAATCACTAATTACAACCTCACTACATGAGTGGCTCTACCTAACCATCATCTCTGCCATCTCATATGCACAAATCATTTACTCTAAGAATTCAAGTTCTTCGTGGCCTTTTAAAGAGGTGCAAACACATCGGTATGCCATCTAGCCTATAATGGTTTTCCTAAATCCTCTAGCAGATCTATATAAGTCTTCCCCTGTAGGGATCAACAAGGTATTGACATAGATCCTGCAAATAAGATCTCATCGCAATCCGTCGGCGGTGGTTGTAAAACAAAGAAAACAACGATGAGCTAGAAAACATTCAAAAACCAAAAATAAACAAAATGTATATTTTACTAATAGTTATAGATAACAAGGTTGAGAGAATAGTCTACATACTCAGATCTTTGGGCATCTAGGTAGGACCACATGGTACAAATGGTGGTGGTGAAGCCCGCTGCGGGAATATCTTATGAAACTCCCTCTCATGAGGCAACCATATGCCCCATCACATATTCCTCATCTCCACCCATCCCGGGAGATAGGGGATCCTCAAAAACAAGGGTCTCCTTCTCTGCCTCCTGCATCATCTCTAGCAGCCTCTCGAAAAATCACCTGTGACTCTCCACTCCGAGTCACTATCCTCATCACCCCATCTTCTTTGACCTCCTCACCCATCTCCTCACAGGCCTCACCCTCTGTCTCTCGTATATGTGGTTTGTGTGGGCCTCATCCTCCTCCTCGTCTTTCCCGTTGTGAGTGTGTATGAACTCGATCTATAGGAAAGCTACGGTACTCTTGGAACTTGGACCCTATCCACACTGATAGGTACCCATGGTATAACAACAGTCCAACCATGCTCACCCTTAGGGCCTACTCATGCCTCTCTAACACTCTAGAAGAAAATAGTCATCATAGGAAGAGCATTTTTATAGGGTAACCCAAAATATTGGGGTACTCGGTAGAAAAGGTGGGCCTCCACCCTTGCAGTCCTGTCAACTAACTATGTAGTACTGGCACAAGCAATCATGATAGTCCCCTCTTGACCCCATAACTTGATCATATTCTGATATGGTCTGACAATGAAATCATCTATAATCAAAGAAGCAACATGCTGATGTGCCCCTCTGAGAGAAGACATACCTATCCACCTCGTGGCCATGATGGTCCTTAGATCCTTTATGCTAACTCCCCTTTGATAGGGGATGATCCACTCATACACCCAACACATCACTAAGGAAGGGTGGCTTAGGGATTTCCCTTGTAGCCTCACAACTTGGTATAAGTCATGGTATGTGGTCCTAAAAATATCCACACCCCAGAAAAGATCCTCCCATATTGCTCAATATGCATAATGATTGGAGCCCAATAGTACAAGAGCTTATCCCCACCCTTGTCTCCTACTAAATGTGAAGCCAAAATACCAATGATGGCCTTGTGTAGAGTAGGGATAGGTGTAGAGGTAACTGATAGTAGCCGCCTACCCCGCTTTGCGCCCATATTAGATGCCCCATCATCCTCCATATATGATGCCCATTGTCTATACAGAGTTGGATAATGTTTTTCCAATGTTAACCATCTTCTAGTCATAAGAACACGAAGAATCATGTAGACATCCTCAAGAGTGATGGTACACTCTCCCTAACACCAGGAAATTAGAAAGTGTTCTAGTTGGCATCCTAATAAGACAATAGGTCGCATAGAATATGGATGGATGGTACTATTTGTGGCACCTAAGAGATCCTCTACAACATATCCCAGTGTAATAAATCCCTCTCGTCTGATTCAAATTAAGTAATAAGTCTCGTAAGCCAATCACTCTCTCTCGTCCGACTCTAGTGAACGTATAACTCCTTATGTGTTCACCAAAAAGAAGAAAAATAGTAATTTAGAAACATAGTTCAATACATAAACTCATCAAAAACAATATAAAACAACTTAAAATCCAAAAAAAATAATCTAACTCGGTCAAAATAGCTCTCTACCTTGGAAATTACAAAACCGTTGCCCTGTGCAGCAGAGTGATAGTTTTGTGACCACCACCACGAACATGGGGGGTTTTGTAACCACCGCGCAACATAGGGTGGCGGTCATGTCCAAAATGGACAAGCTATCCCCTTTGACCCAAAAACTCAAAAAAAGACAAAAATAGACCTTTTTGGACAAAACAAAGAGTAAACCCACCTAGACAACCTCCTAGGGAATGTTTTAACTCAAAAATTTGAAAATAACCCCCCTAGGTACATATTTTTCAAATTTTACATTTTTAGGTTTCAAATAAACAAACACAAAATACTAACCTTTGTCTTCATCACTAGATCTCTCACTCGCGGGGCCATGATCATGTCATCGCACTCGTCATTTTGACTATACTCTCGCTCAAAATGGTGATGGGTGGTCTAGAGCTCAAAAATCACAATGAAGATATGTGCAAATGAATTTGAAAATGAATGGTATGGTTATATACATGCTTTATTTTAACTTTGTTTTAAGTGTATATACTTTTGGGGTTGGAGCAACGACGTAGGTATACTTCTATCCTCACATAGATAGTAATTCCTCTTGTCATTTTATTTTAGTGTTTATTTTTTGATATCATATCCATCTACATTGGAGTTTTTCTTTCATCTTATAGGTAACGAGAGCTTAGATGGCGATGTTTTGGCATAGAGGCATGTCGGTATAGATTCTAACTCCTATTTTGGGAATACCATTCTTGGATTCTATGTTTTACATCTTCTCATGGCTAAACTTCTTCTCCGAGAGAGCAATATGTACACACCTGAATTTGCATGTGTGTTACATTGTCAAAAATGGTTTAAAAAATCTCAATTATGATTCATGTCTTTTCCAAAGGTGTTCAAGCTCCTTAAAATCTTTACAAATTATATTTTTAGCCTAGTTTACCTTAGCAATTTCGACTTTTTCGTAGCTTCCGCATGAAGTTTTCCTTAGTTTTTGCCTAAAGTTACAAAACCGACGCCCGCCCGAGCGGTTTTGTTAAATTCCTCCTTTCCTAGGTGGCGATTTGTAACCACTTTGTCTGTGCGTGCAAGGTGATGGTCCTATGAAAATTTTCCAGAAATATTCATGCGTGAATTAGACGCATGTTACTTCACTTCAATTCACTTTTAGAACACGTTTCTCAATCATTTTAGCTGATTTTAAGCTTGACTAACTTGTGGCAACCTCCTCTTTCACTTATGATTTCTAATTGACTATTTAACTACCCCTTCATGTGTTGATGTGGCACCCCATTACTACCAAGTGTGATAGTGCACTGCCCAACCAACCTTCTATAAAACCATCACTTCTTCTAAAGAAAATGGCAAAGAGATTATTTGTGTATCTTGCTTAGTTGAGCTGCCAAAATCTTGCTAGAAATTACATAACCAAGATTTGTTCTCTTGCGTTGTCTTTCTTATGCCTACATTGCAACTAGACTACCATCAAGCTGCCATTTCTCCAACACTTTCTTCTTTCTTCTTCCTCTGCATTCCCAATTCCCTGGACTCAAGTGGACACAAAATATTGGTAAAGAAAACTAAGGGGAAAAAGTGATACCATAACTAGATTTTCCTCTGTACTGTAATTCCATTTGGGGTTGTTATTAAGTTTCTTCATTTCTTTATTTATTTCTAAATGTATGCACACATATAAAATAGAGTAGAATAAATCAATTTCCTTTATTGAAAATAGTTAGATTCATTTCCAAGAATCTTTTCACATCTTCTATAGAGGTTTTTGGTGATAGATCCTTCCCTTCCTATCCCTGTGGATTTGTGAGGGAAGAATATCTAGAGGAAGCTTGTTATATCACCATAGATAATAAATCTGTTGTAAATTGTGGTTTCCCTTAAATCCTCACATATTCTATCCAAGAAGTTATAGGGGAAGAAAATATTCTGAAGCTTTAAATATTCTCGTGTCTCTGAGATAGAAGGTGATTTAAGAATCCACAACAATAAATTGGAAAAAGCTTTGTTTTGATTAGAATATATTTAATAAACTATTACATAGATAAATAACTACATACAATTATTTATTTGTATAGGATTTGTTAATTAGGATTAGAATATTTCATTTCTTGATTTCTTCATTTAATTCCAAAAAGTTCCAGAAAATAAAAAAAATTCTTTTATTTAGATTAATTTATTTGCATTGTTTTATTTTCCTTATATCATAAAATAAAAAAACATAGTGTAGCTTTTATTTACTTATATTATCTTGTTATTTATTTTTGTAGATTAAATACATATATGACCATTAATGGACCACAACAAGAATGAACATACGAAGTGATCCACGGGTCCCCCAACCAAACGAGTCCAAGTTCCTTACAGACATAGATGTTGGACTTCGTATGCTTGTCCTCAAAACACCATCATGGTATTTTGAAAAAATTACACAACTGAATGTATTAAACATCGAAGCTGATAAGGCTTATGAATATTGGACTTCCCCTGTAAACAAAGTCTAGATTCCACGTATGACCATACTAAGGACCATGACCAGAGATATTTTACGGTTGTGATCCAACGGTCCCCAACCAAATGGGCCCGAAAAATAATTAGACTTAGACACTAGATTACATACACTAGTCTTTAAAACATCCCCACTTCCACCAGACATTATCAAAAACTAAACCTTCTAAATAAAGAAGCTCACCGAGACTTCACATTTTATCTTTGCACCAACTAACCACCCATAGATCTAACAAAACCATGCCTCTCTCATTTATTCTATGACCTTATCTAGACATCATTATGAGGTACCGTTTATTTTCCACACATCCCACAACCATTAGAAAGGATTTTAGCAGAGCTCAACATTGATTGGAGTCTTCATGTGATTATTCTTTCCAATCCATCCATTAGACCAATTTAGGTTATAAGGTCCTTTCTTTCCCTTGATGAGTAAATCCCGATACTATGCGTCAAGGACATTATTTTGCCTTGATAGCTTGTTCATCCCATTTCCACATATTTTTATCCACATATCACATATTTGTTATATTTTGCTACCCATAGCCATCCAATAATTCTACATCAACTATCCCGACACAAACTTGGGAGGTTGAGTGAAATTTAAGGTCACGTGTTGGTTTTCATTTATACAAAAACCTCTCTCAAATTGTAGAAATATCCATTCTAGAATCCTCCAATCCTCACATGAATCCTCCATCATTGATATAAATCCAACATGGCTTCATCTTAGCCATTGAATCCTCCACCCATAAACTATAAATTTATCTCTCCTCTTCCATGAGAGATAAATTGAGAAAAATTCACAAATTCATATCAAATATCTGTCATTTTTATCATTTAATCAATGTACCATCCATTCTATCATCCACTCAATCATTTCATCTACAAGCAAGAAATCTTTGTCAATAAAACAATCATCAATACAAGAAAAGGATAGGTTCTACCCAAGTGAATCCAAAATATGAAGCAAGTAATCAACAATCCAACTTCCATCGAAGAGAAAATCCAACACATAAAAGGAGGATTTGTGCAATTTTTTAGGTAAGTGTAGGTATTATATTCTTTTCTCTTTCCATCTTTGTCTATCTAAGGTAGAAATTAGAAGTGTTAGTTTAGGAATTATTTTGGTTAATTTTTTGGTTTAAATTTGCATACTAACACCTCTTCTTTGTCTACATTTTTGTGCCCATTATGGGGCTTAACCCCAAAATTATTTTTTAATAATATTTCATATTTAGAATAAACTGTCCAAATTTGAAATTTTTTTGTTGAGATTTACCCCTTGAAATTTCAATTTTTGTGATAGTATTTCAGCACTTTTGACTTGAAACAACACTTTGTAAACCTTGAGGCACATTTGTAAATACTTCAACACTTTTGTTCAACCTTTAAATCCCAAAAATTGCTTTTTTGACAAAACAACACGTTTATAGGTAAAGTTTGCATTTGCACATAAAGTAGCACATTTGCACACAAAGTAGTGCATATGTTCTAAAGTGGTGCCTATGTCTTGTTTTGGCACCTATGCTCTGTGTTGTAGCACTTTTGTTTCCTACCTTCCGAGAGCCATAACTTTTGATCCCAAACTCGAAACGAATCCATTTTTTTCTAGAAAGGTATTGAAAATATCTATGTAATGAAAGTGTTAATTTAGCATTTTATAATACAATTTATTCATGGTTTTCATTTTCCTAAATATTTTTATTTTAACTACACATTAAGTTATCTTTTCTTGTTCCAAACTACTAACACTTTATGTGCAGCTTCCTACACTTATGAAAGATTAAAAAAATTAAAACTACTAATCCTTTTGCTTTTACTGATTCGTTTAGTCCAAGACATTTGGGGTTATAATCAAACTACTAATATTTGTTTTGTAGGGCCTCCTCTTGAAGACCCCATTACATAATTTTTAATCATTTTATCTTGCATCCATTTTCTTGCATTTATCATTATTTTTGTGTGTTTTCCTTTGTTGTTTGTTCATCTCGAAGGCAAAACCGTGTATGCTCTCCTTTCGCGTCCTAGGACAATATTGAGGATAAAAAGAGGTTATCCTTATCTTTTTTATTTTTGGGGAAATATGACATGTAAGTGATATCCACACACTTTTCATAGTCGTAGGGGTCTTGTGACCATGGGATTTATCTCCATGCATGTAGACACACCTTGTGTTTTGACAGGGTATATAAATTTAAGGACCATTATTGTTATTGGCTAAGCACTTTCTTATTTTAAGAGCAACATGAAGTGAGGGGATTCCATGTCCCAATACCCAGGCCTTAGAAAACATCCTTGCAACATGGAATTAGGCCCCACGTACCACAAGGTATATTAGGGATGCCCCTAGTGAGCTCATGTATCCTAGACTAGGCAACCTTTTGGCCACATATTAAGCTATAGTGCAAGGAGGCCACACTCCCCAAGATCACTCACTATCTAACCCCACATTGACACATAGGTGGAGAGACAATTGTGGCACCACCATTGGTGTCAGTATTGAAATCAAGCTATATCTTGATTACAATCCAAATTGACCAGATTAGGTGTGTGTGTTGCTGTTTTTTATGTGCTTGTGAACACCCTTAACTATCCTATAATTTTAAAATTTTAATAAATAAAACATCATTATAATAATCATAATTAACCATCCTTAATCACATGAACCCAATCCTAATTCAAATCTAATTCCCCACACATCTTATCAAACCATGGATTTTGATTGTAAATCCCCATCCTTTTGAATGAACATCCAAACCCATAACTCTTTTCTAAATCCATCAACCAAGCTATCCCATCATCCCCCATCCATCAAAGTCGATAATTTCACTTTGAACATGAATTCCCACACACCATCGAACACATTAAAAAAATCTTAAACTTAACATCCTACCTTAACCAATCCTCTCCTTGCCATCCAAATCATGTGTCCCATGTCGATCCTAACATCCTAAAAAATATTCAACAAATTAATCAAAAAATATCTAATCTTCAATCTTCAATCAGCCAATCACCTCATAAACCATCACCTCCTAGTCAAACCCATCCACAATTTCCCCTTCCTACAATCTCTAATTATCACCCCATTGACTTCCTCAAGGAAATCGAATCATCCCAATCCACACAATGACCTAAAAACATAAAACACTTTCCCTAAAATCCAATTACATCGACTTTGACCACCTCACTAATGTTGACCTAGACCAAGAGGACCTCCTTTATGTCCTTTCTAATCTAGCCACCAATCCCAAACCCACACAAAAATCCCAAATTCTAAACTCCAAATCATCTATTAATTATCATGACCCACACCTTCCTCCCATAAATACTCATGCACCACCATCCAAAATATTTACTCTTAAATTTAATCATCATCAAACCTATCATTGAGTCTCATTCACATCCACAATAATCCAAACAACTTCATCAAAAATCATCACCCCCACATCTCATATTAGTCCTCCATCCTTATCATATTCATCTAAATATGATCCCAAAGAATTTCTCCTAGATAGTCCCACATTCCCTAATCCACCATCAGATTTAGCCCCTAATTTTATTTCATCCCCTCCCTCACCTCCACTTAATCCTATCCATACTATCTCATCCACCTTTGTGACTCCCAAATCACCCTCATCCATTTCCACCCCTAGTCTTAAACCATCCAATGTGGCTCTATGACACCCTCATCATCTTCATCCACATCTAATCCTAAACATAACACTATCCTATCCTATAATCCTATTTCATCTCCACCATCCCCCAATCCTAAAACATCTAATGTGACTCCTAAAGCAAAAAATCCCAAACCTAATAAATCCGATCCCAATCCTTTCCCCACCCCATCTCCTACCCAATCTAATGAGGCTTATATGCGACCTTCATCTACTTCATCCCCTAAATCAACCAAATCTAATGTGGTTCTTATACCACACCCATCTCCCAAATCTCCTTCATCCCCAACATCACCTAAATCTACTGTGACCCCCATATCATGTCCATCCCCCTCATATAAATCTACCCCATCCCCTTCATCCACATATAATAATACAATACAATATAATCATAAGCCAAAACCATCTACCTTAAAACCACATACTCAAATAAATCCAAAATAAACCAAATCTACTTTGGCCTCCAAGCCCAAACGATTCACTTTGGCCCCTAGGCCTAATGCATCTCCTTCTTCTAAGAAAAAAAAATCCAACACATAAATCCAAATAAAAAAAAATCTCATAATCCACATAATCACACACATTTACTTCCCATTCCCTCCAAACCATTACTTCACACTCCCTCCAAACCATTTACCCCAAGCCACTTCACTCATTTAGGAGATTACCACCATCTTCCATCACTTAAAAACTTCAACATGATTATCCATCCCACAATAAAATCACACAATAAAAACCTTCCTAAACCATCTTGGTATCGATAACACTACTATTGTGACTTCCATTACACCCATGGACTTTCGACCAATTGTTACATGTAATTTAGGCCTTATATCCAAATTCTCATTAACCAAGGAATTCTTGTCCTTGTACCTCTCTATCCACTACCTTTCCATCGCAGTCCTCTCCCTAACCATCGTCCACCATCCAAATCCCATCATACATCCAAAAGCCATCACCAACCAAAACCAAAACAAATCTCACCCCCATCCTTTGTTAATACGTTTGGCCTCTAGCGGATGAGAAAATTACAACCCCCAAGTATCATGATGACCATATGGAATCATCTTCCCCATCCTCTTCATATCATATATCCAAAAATATGTTCACTAATATGAAACATCAATGAAAATTCTTAGGCATTCATAAACAAGGAATTTGTGAACCCATCTCCCTTCATCAAAATCCAGGTCATTGAGGCTTAGGTTATAAACCTAACACTAACAACATCCCAACCACTAAACCCCATCACAAATCATTTATCCCCCTACAAATACAAAACACATAGAAATTTATTGAGCACATAATTTGTCTCCTGTGCATGGATGTTATATCCTTCCCACCCACCATCCATCCAACATCCAAATCCCTTTGCATCTCATCCATTATTATCATCACATCCATTTATATCCTCTTACAATATGTTCATTTGAACACTAGATCATCTTTCTCACACATGTTGTAAGCGAATAGTACCTACTACAACCATGTGACCTTGGTCTATCATTACCTCCAACATTCAAACTTAATTTTCCTCCTAGAGATCCACACACTTTAACACACTTAATCAACTTGTGGTGAAGACCCTTGGGTGCATATTTTGACACTCTAGCCAATGTCATCACTACACTTATTTCCACCCCCATCAAGCCATAGGTGATTCTTAACCCCTTGAGATTTTTCAAGAGAGTGGAATATTTTTATGCATAATAAATCTTAAATTCAAAAAGAAAAAAATTATCTCAAAATAAAAAAATTCAAATAAAATCCACCTCAAGACTCTCTCTAGGGGTGTTTCAATAAATCTACCAGGCTATGGATGCTTGGCTCATAGTAGAGTAATGTTATGAAAATAATCAAATGTATCTCTATTGGGGCTATGGATGCCTGGATGGCAAAGTGGAGTAATGCATGGCTTAACCTTCTATTCACCTTTCATCATCCTACTTGACTTAATTAATAACTATACATTGGCTAGTTTTTCTTCACACACTACCCATTAAGTCTTCACCTCAAGTGGTAATTAACCATCAAAATTACACACACTTTGATCTCAATGAGACATAGGGCTCACATGTTTCAGGTATTGTTTAGACCTTGGTCACACTTTTTTAATTCCAACTCTTTCCTTATAACATGTGTCATTAGGCTCATCTTTTATTCATCACTGATGTTATTTTCCTCCCATCCATCACATGCATATCCTTTTCCCTTTGACTGAACATCGTGGGAAGGTGACAATCCTTTCCTTTTCATCCAATCCTTCTCATGTCCCTTTCAAACTGTCATCATCATGATTGGGGGCAACCTTACTACCATCCGCTAGGGGAATCATCCATTTTAGATACCCCTCACTTCCCATCCTACCCTACACCTAGGGGAAAATCAAACCCATGCATCCATCCACACATGCTACCCTACTTTATTCTTGGGGCACATCACATCTATCATTCAATCATCTCCCATATAATTTGGGTGTATTTTATCATCTTCCATATACCCCATCTTATCCTCTACCACATCCCTCATCTTATCTATCTATATCCCATACCACATCCCATATAATCCTAAATGATTAAATGATCCATATCTTATCCAACATATCCTTCAAACCTATCAACCATCCAACATCAAACAATCCTCATCCTCTCCTTTTCCTATCTATCCTACCTAATTTACCTCTATCCTTCCATTTCATCCTCCTGAAGCACATTTTGGGAATTACAGGAGAAAGTCACATCCAACCTCACATTCCTTCTAATCCCCCATCACTTATCCCATCCAAAATCTCAAAACCCAACATCCACAATCTAAAAATCTAAAAATCCAAACATCCAAAAATCTAAACATCCACAATCCAATATCCAAAAATCCAAAAATTCAAAAATTTAAACATCCATAATCTAAAATCTAAAATAAAAAACATCCAAAAATCTAAAAATAACTTAACATTTACACCAAAAATACAAAAATTACAAAAATTCAATGTGTGTGTTTTGCTTTCTTGTATTTAGTTACATTTTGGCTGATGATATGAGGCCCATTTTGTTTCTTTTACATCAATCAAATGATATGAGGACAATCTTATTTACACTTTTTCCGGTCCAATGATATGAGGACCATCATAATATTAATATGTTAATGATATGAGGACATGAGAATTTGGAAATTTAGTCATCATGGTCTTTATACCTTGGTGCATCTTACTTTATGCCACATCAATTAAAATATGCTAATGATGATAAAAGTGGGAAATTTATGGTAGAAACACCCCTTTCTACCATCATCTCTTAGAATTATCATCATTCATACCCAAGCCTCATCATTGTCTAACTAACTATCTAACCTCCTCATCCTCCTATCCAATCAATCCTTTCATCAATAAATCAATATCCACATCTAAATCTTATCATATTGTATCCAACATTATCAATATTCTAATCCTCCGGATCAAAATATCAAATCAATCTTCAAATCCAACATCCTCAAATCCAACATCATCAAATATAAATCTTCCAATATCAACACCTTGACTAGGGCATCCTAAAATCCAAGATCCTCAACACCTACCCCCTTGACTAGGAATCCTCAAATCCAACATCCTAAATCCTCACCCTTGTCATACATCATTGACTGGGGTATCCTCTACTCCAAAATCCTCAAATATTCTATTCCTCTAATCCTCATCTTCTAATCCTATAAATCCTAAAATATTCTAACCTTCTAATCCTCTAATTATAATCATTTGAATACTCAAATCTCCTCGTCCTCTAATCTTCTCTCATCTATTAACTTGGGCCTCTCCTCTTTTTAGTGGTTACATGACTCATTCCTCCCCGCCTAACCTCTTGATGAGAAATCATATCACCATATTAACATCTTCTCTTATTTTTCTTTGAACGGTCATTGTTATGAAATAACCATTCAAAGAGGGGGAAAATTAGACATATAAAATGTCAACATGGTTAATTACAATTAACACATCCCACAAATATCACTACATCACCCATAGAATAATTTATTGCAAGATTAATTATTATTATTAATCCATTTTATCATATTTACCCTTTATCATTTATCATTTATTTTATCATTTCATCATTAATCCTTTAAATACATTATTACATCTCATTTTATAATTAATCTCATTAATCCATTATTATATCCTATTATCCTATTTTAATTCTTCCTTAACATTTCCTAGAAATTTAATATTCCTACATATACCTACCCACCTACCCTACACATAGAATTTCCATAAAATCACATCCCCGATCATATTTATTTAACCTAATCTAATCCTAATATAATCACATCCTCCCACCTCTAAATATAGAGGCTTCTATTTCTAGAAGCCTCTCTAAGTTTACCTCTTTCATATTTAAAAACTAAAATATCTCCCTCCCTCCATTGAGTTCTTAATTCAATGGAAATCTCTCTCAAATTCTAGAAATATCCTTTTAGAATCATCCAATCCTCACATGAATCCTCTACCATTGATCTAAATCCAACATGGCTTCATCTTAGCCATTGAATCCTACACCCACAAACTATAAATTGAGCTCTCCTCCTCCATGAGAGCTAGCTTGGGAAAAAGTCACAAATTCATATCAAATCTCTACCATTTTTATCATTCAATCAATCTATCATCCATTCTATCAAACACTCAATCATTTCATCTAAAATCAAGCAATATTTGTCAATAAAGAAAATTTTGACATGGTTAATTACAATTAACACGTCCCACAAATATCACTACATCACCCATAGAATAATTTATTGCAAGATTAATTATTATTATTAATCCATTTTATAATATTTACCCTTTATCATTTATAATTTATTTTATCATTTCATCATTAATCCTTTAAATTCATTATTACATCTCATTTTATAATTAATCTCATTAATCCATTATTATATCCTATTATCCTATTTTAATTCTTCCTTAACATTTCCTAGGAATTTAATATTCCTACATATACCTACCCACCTACCCTACACATAGAATTTCCATAAAATCACATCCCCGATCATATTTATTTAACCTAATCTAATCCTAATATAATCACATCCTCCCACCTCTAAATATAGAGGCTTCTATTTCTAGAAGCCTCTCTAAGTTTACCTCTTTCATATTTAAAAACTAAAATATCTCCCTCCCTACATTGAGTTCTTAATTCAATGGAAATCTCTCTCAAATTCTAGAAATATCCTTTCTAGAATCATCCAATCCTCACATGAATCCTCTACCATTGATCTAAATCCAACATGGCTTCATCTTAGCCATTGAATCCTACACCCACAAACTATAAATTGAGCTCTCCTCCTCCATGAGAGCTAGCTTGGGAAAAAGTCACAAATTCATATCAAATCTCTACCATTTTTATCATTCAATCAATCTATCATCCATTCTATCGGACACTCAATCATTTCATCTAAAATCAAGCAATATTTGTTAATAAAGAAATCATCAATACAAGAAAAGGGGAGGTGTTACCCAAGTGACTTCAAAATCTTAAGCAAGCAATCAACAATCCAACTTCCATCTAAGATCAAATCCACCACAAAAAGGAGGAGTTGTGTAATCTTGTAGGTAAGTGCAGGTATTATATTATTCTATCTTTCCATCTTTCTTTAGTTGACGCGCAATTAGAAGTGTTAGTTTAGGAATTAGTTTGGTTAATTTATTGGTTTGAATTTGCATACAACACCTATTTTTCATGTGCACGTCCCAGTCTTAGTATTATTTTTATGAAAAAGGAGATCCCTCCTAGAGGATTTTGTGAAGGTAATAGCTTCCCATGTATGGCACACATTAGGTGATGAATGGGCACTAAAGGACAAGAATTTTTGTTTATGCTTAGGAATATTATCTTAATACCATGAGAACAATCATATGATGGAACTGATCCAACTGGGTTGATAAAGACAAGATATTTTTGGTTATCCTTCCCCATTTTTAGTATGGCGAGCCTATAGTCCTTTGTTATGTATTTTTTCTTCTCCATGTGATTTTTTGGGGAAAATATGGGTATATTACCTTTGGGAATTTTTGTATAAGAATTAGGGCTGTCCTCATTCTAGGGGTCGATGGTTAGTAGTTTTTGTTAATATTTTTCTCTAGCTCTAGATTTTGATTTGTTAGGTAATGTTAATTGTTCCAAATTTTGATATTATGCTAAGGTGGTTGCACTTTATAACCATTATTATGTTTTAAGGGAATTTGTGTATGTTTCCTTATTGAAAATCATTTTGATAGAACCATATTCTTTGGTTTAATATTTTTTCTAATATCTATATGAATATATGATCAAGGAAGTACAATTTTACTGCAATCTTGTGTTTATTGCATCTATAGAGTACACAAATTTATCTTCTAGTTGTTGCATTTCTTTGGTTACTACATAAATTGTGTTATTGTAGTGTATTATTTGCATTATTTTGGTCTAATTATAAAACCCTTATAGTAACATTAATTTGGGGTCATGTTCTTCATCCCTTGAGAGCATATTGGGTGTGTGAAGTAGAGGTCATGAATATTTCATTGGGGTTTCTTGCTCAAGTGTTTGTGTTAGGAATCGTAAAGCTTGTATGCAACATTTGTGAGAATTAGGTACTAATTGATGTAAATTTATCTTAAAGGTTGTGTTAAATTGATTATGCGATCTCTACATCTTGGGAAATATCAATCCATCATGACACTCATTGACATACTATTATTAAAAAATCCACCATCCTTCATTATTCTTTCTAATTAAGTGTCCTAGCACCCTACCCCTATAAGAACCTTGAGAATTATGTTCATAATACATGTTATTATTTGTAATTTTCACTTCCTTCATTTATCCGAAGTGAAATATATCTAATATGTGAATATTAGTTTTCCAATCATAATCAAGATCTTTCACTTTCTCCTTATGGAGAGATGATTCCCGTGAATCATTTTTTTACCTATCTTTAGTGACCCATGTTTGATGTATTAAGTATGTGTAATACCTGTGTGAAAACTCGTACAAGTAGGTTTTGTATCCATGGCTATACTTAGCTCAAATTGACCTACCCACCTTAAAGGAGTAAGAATTGGACATATCTCCCTCATTCAAGTCATCCTCGGGTTTTATCACCGTAGTTCAAGAAGAGCCAAAAGTAGTGGGGTTTAGCCATCCCTTTAGTGAAGGTGCTTCCCAATCACTTCCTAGACTTGGTTTCATGAGATTTTTAGACATGTCCCTAAATGACAACAAAATTTCAATTCAGATATATTACTCTCAAATCTGTCTTACCTTAATGTTGCTTCTGGTCCCCTGGGGTGTAATATTCGGAACCATCACTTATGTGGCGCCATTTGGGACTTTATTTGTCTCTTATTAGAGTTTTAAGACTATCACTAGGGTATTATAAATATTTCTTTCCCGTGATCTGTGAATTGTTCATATTGGAAATATATTTTGAGAAATTTATGAGGCTCTATCGTTATTGACGTTCACATTAAAAAAACCGGGATTTACATAAATTGTCATGTCTATTGTGGTGTTTAAAATTGTTATCGAGAATAGTTTTAAGGTTTTACAATGGTTTATTAGAACCTAATTTCTTTATTCTTTGTGAGGTGGGTTTCATTTCACTTTAAAAGGGTAATATAACATTTATAGAATTCATCATTCTAGTGGCGATTCCTCTTTTAAAATTTGGGTTGAACCAGTGTTGATTCAATTACTTTAAGGTGTTGATTTACTCCCTAATTTGTAAACTAGAAGTCCTAAGGTATTATTTCAGATTAGACCCATCTAAGAAACTCCTTGTATAGTTAGAAATTTTTCAACCAAGGAGAAGGAAGACCTAAAAACTTGTAAGAAGGGTTATGGGACATCAAGCCTATGGGTCACACCTGATAGACATCAGAATTTTAGAGATAATAAGAAAATACCTAACCCTTTTGTGGGAAAGGTGGCCATTGTGGGAGAGGAACACACCAATGATTGGTGTGATAAGTGTTTACTTCCTCATGTGCCTTGTGATCAACCTTCGAAGATAGTAATGATGAGACAGATTATGGTGATGCATGTTTATTCAAATGTGAAGGAGGTTTTGAACTAGGTGCATCTTCTATTGATCTCCTTTGTGCTTGGGAATGTGGTTGATTTTTGGATTACGTTGATAAGGTCAGATCCCTCCCCATTGAATTTAATGATGATATTAATATGGCTCATTATTTTGAGTTACCTAACCATGATTCAAATATCTAATATCATTAATGATAAAAATGTGATGGATAAGTCCCTTCAAAGAGGATAGAGAATTGTTGATAAATGTTGCATTTTCTTAAGAGAAGGAGTATAATTTTAGGAATAGGAAAATTACAGGGCCTACCTAACTACTAAATCCAAAAATGTCTATCCTATCTAATGTTCCAAAATATGGCCCTAGAAAGAATGTGCTAAATAAGAACCATGTTGATAAACTGGTGCCATCCACTCCCCACCTCCTATGATATGAAGGAATTTATCCCATCTCGACAAAGCAATAACCTTTCCTTCTAATTTATCCCTCCCCAAGTATAATGCATATGACATGGACCAAATCCTAATTCAGATAGAGATCATAGTTCCCCTAGTTGAATTGTTGAGTATCCTTGAACATAAGAAGAGAGCTTTTGAGTACTTATGATTCAAGGAGGATATGGTCACTAAGGGAAATGTTGTTATTCATAAAGTGGTTTCCCTTACAATTGCTAAGAATGAAGTGGAGGAAAATGAGGAGGTTGTAGAACCAAATCCTAAAGTTTATTTTGTTACCTCCCTTGTTGAAACTCAATTGGATGTAGAACCCTTTTTCACTACCTTATTGTTAATGGTTGGATTATACATAATTTTATGTTTGATCCTTGTGCTTCATGTAATATCATGCATGTAATAGTCATGAATGAGTTGGATATCAAGATAAATACTACCTTTGGGAAGTTTTTTGCTATGGAATCCATATATCTACTTGTGGTTTGTTATGTGAAAGGATTGGTTAAGTAGTTGGTTTCTTATCAAGGGAAGTATTTGACAATGAATGCTTTCGGTATTGATTTCCATCTTAAGTAGGGAATGTTATTATCAAGAAAGTTGGCAGCCATTGTAAGGGAAATGTTTATATGGATATGTCATATGCTACCATACCTTTGGAAGGAAATTTGGTCAAGTTACATAGGGAATATAATATGTTATACCTTATAGAAGACACTAATAATGATTCATATGAGGTTTTATTTGTTGATGTAGCCTTGAGAAATTTATTAGTAACACCGATTTTGGTGATAAGTGTTTATATATATATATATATATATATATATATATATGTCATATGCTACCATACCTTTGGAAGGTAACTTGGTCAACTTACATAGGGAAGATAAGATGTTGCACCTTATAGAAGACACTAATAAAGCTTCATATGAGGTTTTATTTGCTGATGTAGCCTCGAGAAATTTATTAGTAACACTGATTTTGGTGATCATTGTTTAGATATGGATTCCTAACTAGAACACACTAGTGCTCCATGGACAATGAATTTTGATGGAGCATGCTCCAATTATGGAAATGGAGCATGTGTGATGTTGAATTATCCAATAAATGGTTCTTTTAATTTCTCTTTTAGATTAAGTTTTGAGTGCACAAACAACATTTCCGAATACGAGGCACTCTTTATTGGTTTGAGAATATCTTGGAGGCATGGAATTAATGAACTCATTGTCAAAGGTGAATCTAAGATAGTGATCAAATAGGTCAAAAAATTATACATAACTAGAAATCAAATGTTGAAGCATTAATGGAATATAATATAAGTTGTCATTGAAATTTTTGACTCCTTCAATATTGAATACCATAAGAGGAGTCAAAACACAAAAAATGATATGTTAGCAATCTTTGTCTCTCAGTATACCAATGAGAATGTTTCTCCATAATGTAGGTTTAGAGATGTTGTTCATACCTTCTGTTCCTAAAAAACATCCAACATTGGTAGGTGTTTGATGACGACTCACACATTAAAATATTCTCAAGTTATTAGGGTGAGTTTTAATATCAACCCAATGATTTGGAACCTATGGTAGAGGTGTGTGATGGTAAAGAAACCCTATTTGCGAAGGAAATAATTCATTTCAAGCCTAATGTAATCTCAAGGGAATTGGTCTACCTTGAGCCTTTTGACAATCTTGTGACAGAGCTATGGGTAGATGTGCCAAAACACATAGACATGTTGTTGAATGTAACTTGGGAAATTTCAGAACCTTAAGAAAGTTTGGTTAGGGAGAAACGTGAATTAAGAAGAGAGAAAAGCTTACACCAAACTATTAAAATAATATCAAGACTACCATGTTTGGTATATATTAATTGAAGGCTTATAGGGAGGATTTGTTTCAACATGAAATACCACTTGAACCTTATTCTAATCCCTTGGTAGAAATAAATACCTATTAACCCATCCTTGCAACCAAAATGCAAGAAGATTTGAAGAATATGAGGTTTGGAGGTATCATCTAGCCTACTAGATATTCCTTATGGGTGGCCAACCTTATGTCACTAAGGAAGAAAAATAGAGGTATTAGAATTTCTATCGACTTCATGAATTTAAACAAAGCATCATTTTAAGATAACTACCCTTTGTGTAATATGGAGAATATTTTGCACAAGGTGTTAGGATCGGAAATTTTATCTACTTTGGATGTATTTTCTAGGTACAATCAGGTCTTGGTCAAGGAATCAAAGCAATATAAAACTCGTATTCACTACCCCATCGGGAACCTATGTCTATGTTCCAATTCCATTTGGGTTGATGAATGTAGGGGCTGATTTCCTAAGATCCATAGATGTTTGTTTTTGAGTTGATTAATGAGTTTATTATTGTCTATTAGGATGATATTACTATTGTTTCTATAAATAGAGGTGACCATATAAAGTACCTAGATAGGATCCTAATTAGACATCAAGAGTATGGCATCTCATTGAACCATAAGAATTAGTTCATAAAGATAAGATGATGGGACACATCATGTCTCGTGAAGGGGTCATGAAAGAACTTGAAAGAGTTGAAGTAATTGATAAGGTGCCTATCCCTTGGTCTAAGAAAGGTATTCAATCCTTCTTCAATTAAGTTAACTTTGTAATAAGATTCATCTCCAATTTTTTTGATACCTCTTTTCCCATTACCATCATGTTGAAGAAGGATTAGATTATTAAATGGGGTGATGAGGCAACTCAATATTTTAGAAGAAGAGTGAAAGAAACACTCAAAAGCAGTCTCTATATTGGTCAATCTCAATTACAAAAAGGAACTTCAAATGTTCTCTTTTGGTAGTGAGAATACTATTGCTTCTATGCCACTAACAAAGGATGAAGAAGGGCATGAAAAAACCATTTCCTTCTTTAGTGAATCTTTGAAATAATTTTAATTGAAATAATTTGCTATGCAAACAAAATCTTTTGCTTTGGTAAAAACTAATAAAAATTTCATACCTTATATACTCAGTTCTAAGATCACAACCTATGTGCCTCATACCATGGTGAAATACATCCTCTCTTAAATGGAGATGTCAAGTAAGAGGTATAGATGGGTTGATAAATTTTAGTAATATTATATGGAAATACAAACTAAAAATCTTGTCGAGAGGTTTGGGCTTGGCCTGATTTATGGTTGAGACTAATTTGTAAATTTTTGAAGTACATACAATAGATAATGAAGAGTAACACCTTCATAAAAAGGTGAGTGTTTCAACGTGGTATAAGGACATAGTATATTATATGAAAAATTTAGGTTTTCATATTGGATTAGACAAGGATCACAGAAGGTCACTCAATTTGGTGTCCCAAAAATATATTGTGAAAAATTATAGATTAGCTTAGAAGAACATTGAAGGAGTATTGTTAAGATGTATTATAGAGGATGAAGCTCCTAAGCTGATTTATGAGTTTTATGAAGTGTTTTGTGGTGGTAAATTTTCTGGAAGGGTTAATAATAATAATATTTTTATAGAAATCTATTGGTGGCCCTCCTTTTCAAATATGTTAATCTATTGGTAAGGAAATGTGAAAGTTTCCAATGCTTCTATAGAAGATTAAAATCTTCTCTATCTCTCCCCTTGCATCTTTTTTTAGTAGAGGATCATTTCAAATAGTGGAGGTTATATGTTATAGGTGAGATGTAATATAATTTGAGTATGGGTCATAGATGGATATGAGTGGCTAATGATTATTTCACCAAGTGGGTTGAAGCTATTCCCACCAAGAAGGCAACTCATCAAGTGGTTATGGAATTTATCCTTAATCACATAATTTATAGGTTTGGTGCTCCCAAAAATATGGTTGATGATAATGCCATGATTTTAGAGCTAAAACATTGAAAAAAATGTGCCATGAATATGGTATAACCCTAACCTATACCTCAAACTACAACCTGCAAGGAAATGGGAAGGAAGAATCAAGTAACAAAAATTTGGTCAAGATTCTTAGAAGGACGTTAAAGGTAAATATGTAAGGATATTACTTGTATAAATCAGAACATATACAGAAAAATAACATGAGAGAACACCAAAATATAGATAAATGATGAAAATATGCTCATATAATAGCTTTTCCACTTCGAGGGGGCAACCTCAATACCACTCCGAGGGGTAACATCCAAACCATACAATGACACTCCAATACTCAATATGATGATTAAATACAACCTTCTAACCCCTATATATACCATTATAACCTATGGCCAATACTGAGGCCGACCTCCTAAGCATAATAAATCATAAATGAATGATATAATAAGATAAGGGGATGTGTGCCACATATCGGCATCTCCATCAATACATATACATCATAACATCCTTTCCCTAGGTGAATAGCAAAATAAGAGGAAGTGGGGTGAAAAAAATATAGTTTTAATTATGCGATGACAAATTTAAAACTAAAATATCTACTGGTAAGAGCCCATTTGAGTTGGTTTGTGGAATTTAGGATCTCCTACCCCTTCACTTACAATTTTTTGCTTATTAGTTCATGCAAAAATTTGAGGATGGGGATGGTGTTGGTCCTTATGATGCAAGGATCAACCAAATCATTGAATTAGATGAGGTTAGGAGAGAATACCATTAGCGACATATCAATTTTAGAGAAAAACTCAAGAAGATATTTGATAAAAAGATAACACTAAGGAATTTCCATATAGGTGAGCTGGTCCTACTATGGGATAGTAGACATGAAGAAAAAGGAAAACATGACAAGTTTGAGGCTCTCTAGATGGGTCTTTACTCCATAGAAATCTAGATTCGAGAACTCACATTCCTCTTGAGGGATTTTGAAGGATAATTATTGGAGTTTCATGTTAATGATAGGCATTTTAAACACTTTCCGGATTAAATGATTTGTCTCCTTGTACAATTTTATGTATTTGTATAGTACTCTTGTCCTTGTGTTGTTTTTTTTGTATTACTGTCCTTTTCTGATCCCCCGTGACCAGTTTTTGTCTGTTTTTTCATCCTCATGGTGTTATAACTTATTTAAGATTAGCCATATTTTTCCTATTTGACTCCATAGCCTAATGGATTTGGTAAATAGTATACTTTTTGCATTATTTTTTGTCTTTGGTTCTTGTGACACCCACTGGGGTTGTCCATCCTCAACCTAGAGCCAATTTTGGTGCCCATTTTTTATCATTTTGTCACATTACGATTTCCATTTGTGTTCCTTATTTTTTGACTATTTTAGAATGTTGTCCCATATGCATTCATTTTTCTTGAAGTGTCCATCATCAAAAAATTATATTTTATGAGAAATGTCATGTTGTTTTAATAACTCCTTATTGTTTTACATATTTCATAGTGTTTTCATGATTTATAGGTTTAAAGGAGGGAATTCTCATGATTCATGGTAATATTTGAGACATCAAGGAATGACTTTGTGCTTTATAAATCCATGTTTTAGTTTAAAATACATGATGTAAAAGCATTCCCGCCACTCGGTGGTGTAGTATATTCATCAAAATTTGGGGTTTCGGGTCTTTTGAGTAGCCTCATACTTTGTGTACAAAGTTGTAAGGTGAAATCTAATCCCCAATGCTCGCAAATAGGAATATTAGAGGTATCTTGGGAGTGCAAACCCATATTGCAAGTTCATAAAAACTTATGTAGAGATGCATCTTGCAGATTGTACCCCCAACCCCGAGACGCATGGGATAAGAACATGTTATAGTAGCTTGGAAATTTAAATGGTTTGTGCAATTTACAAATTACTTCATTGCATTTATGGTATATACATCTTCATCCCCGTAGCCTACTCGGTCGAGTGTCAAAGGAGGATACATGACAAGTATGATGGGTGTTTGGAATTGAATTGCAAGTTGTAACTTACATGTATATATCGTTGTATCCATGCATAATGTGCCTCGAGTCCCAAATCCCATGGAGGATCAAGAAACTCAGTGTATTAGGAAGTAAAGCCCCAACAACTTGATATAAAAAAATTTGAAGGAAGGATAAAATCACTAGTTGGTTTTTATGCTATTAATACTTCCATTAAGGAGGTATATAAATTGATGTAGAGTCCAAAGATGACACTTTATGTTTGAAAAAAAAATCATGTGAAAATTTTATTGAGCCCTAAGTATTTTTGATCTGAAATACAAAGGTACATAAGCCCGAACAGTACAAGTCAAGTAAAACAAGTACCCTAGCCTTGTGTATTCTTGGTATCTCTATGTGATTTGTAAATCATCAAACACAAAATTTAAAAATGGGAAGATGTGGTGAGTGTATTTTTCTCTAGTAATTAGAGCAAGGTGCCACAAGATGAAGAAACTACCCAATTTCCCTCATACTAATTCCAATCTAACATCCCAATTTGATAGAATAATGGATATAAATCTAGATGGGGTAGACCTAATTGGATTCAACCTAATACTAAAATCCCTTAGGAGGATAAAGATAATGGAATGGATTGCTAATAGCAATATTGCATTAGGTACCACCTTCCCTCCCTTTTCTCCATACTCGAGTTGGTATATTTCTTAGACCAAGGGATTTGTTTATTTGTTCTTTTCTTCAATAATTCTTCCAGAGGGGCACTTATTTCTGCGTAGTTTTGATGAACTTCATATGATAACTAGTGTATCCAAGGAGTTTCCTTACTTATTTTTATGTTTTGGGTGGTGGAAAATTTATAATCAATGAAGTTTTTAAAGGATCAATAATCAAACCTTCCGTACATATTATGTGTTCCAATAGAGTACCAAAGGGATTCAAAAAGCTACATTTTTTTGCACCTCTAAAACATCAATCTCAATACTTGTATATGATTTTTCAACAGACCATTAACTATCCAATCATCAAGATAAACCTCTATAAAATCATCAATGAAATATTTGAAGGAATTTATCATGATCCTACTAAATACTACTCAAAAGTGCGTTCCTCGGTCAAATGACATGACTATATTCATGAAGGATCCCCACTATGTGGTAAAAGTGGTCTTAGGTTGATCCTATAGATAAATTTTGATTTGGATGTATTTAGAGAAATAATCTATGAAGGAATACACTTCTCTTCCAGCCACATTCTATAGTACTTTATTTGTAAAGGGGGTTGAAAGGGATCATGTATATAAGATTTGTTTAACTCCCGATAATCTACACACAAATGGATTTATCCAAGTATTTTTATTTTGGATCACCATGGGATTTGTTCCACTCTGCATCATCAATTGGTTTAATGATCCCGAGTACTCAACATTTTATGTATTTCAGATTTCACCTTTACCTTTAAATTTGGGTTCGAGTTTGTATGGCCTCTTCTTCATTGGTTTGAACCCCTCTTCGATCTCAATTTTCATTTTTCCAAATTCCTCTTTTATCCCCTTTAGTTCTTTGAATTTTTTGGGAAAATGTCTTGGAAATCCTATAGCAATTTCACTACTTTAGGTACTTCTTCCTCTATCTAGTAATCTCTAATTTTAGCCAATTTTTAGTTCCCTCTTTATGATGTTTTCATTCCTAATTTTCAATGATCGATAGTTGTATTTTTCTCCTTCATCCTTATTTTCTACTATTTTTCTTTCATCTTCTATAACTTTCTACCTTAAGTTTTATGGTTTTTCTTCCTTTTCTTGTTTTTTTCCACATTGTAGCATCTTTCCATCTCTCGTATTTTTATTGGGATTTCTTGTGGCTTCAAGATCTCCCATTTTGTCTTCTCTTTTCCTCAGAAAATTGTTTTGTGGATTCCTCTAGAGTCATAAATAAGAATGTTATAATATTCTGTAGAGCCCTCAAAATGTTTAAATCCACATCCCAAAAGGTGAAAGTATGGTAGAAATATTTCACTATCTGATCCCACTCTTTTGTCTCATGCCACGATCTCTTAGTGTGTGTACTATGATCGTGGTATAGTCCCTAGGGTCCATATGAACAACTAAGTCCATAACAAGGGAGAGGTCTCCCCACATAACCTCCAATGCTACTCATAGGATTGAATATGTTTCCATAGACCAGTTTATCTAGTGTATTTAGGGATCATGGTATAATGACCTTCACTCTCTAGAGAATATAACTTTTAATAGTATAGTTACTGATTTCCAATGAGATATATTTGTTTTGTGTGCTTCCCACCAACTCACAACATTTATGGTCAAAGTATCATCCAATGATTCCATCCTTTCCTTTTCATTAGGAAATATTCTCTCCATGATCTTGATATATCCTTCTAGATCTCCAAAGCCTGAATAGTTTGGTAGTGCTTAATGAGATGCCCCAAAATTGAATCTTTATACTCTCTTGATTGGAATTTGTTTCACTTCTTCTTCTTCGAGAAAATTATTCTGGTGACATAAAGATATCTTGTTCTTATTCCTCTTGAGCGAGTAGTATCCTTCTTATTCTTCAAATGTCCCTTTGGTAGGTAAAAAATGTCACCTACGATGTAATAACTATCTTCTAAAGTGATGATTATTGGTGGTATCATTCTTGTGTAATGTAACTTTCGATTCCTTGATTCAGGGAACCCATGTATCCATGATTCCACTACATCGTATGAGCTCTTAGTAGTATCTTATGATTTAGCTGATCTCTCCCCATCCGAATTTGGATCAAAATATTTGTCAATATTAGAGAATTTATTTAATGCATAGACTCCTTGGATGTCATCAAAGTCTTCTCCTTTTGTGGCATTCCATACTTCTTCGGCCCACACGACACTCATTCCTACATGTAGAGGTACATGAACACATATGTCATCCATGCAAAATTTTACCTCTTCTTCTTCCAAATTTAACATCCCATTAGAGCATGCAAACCATTCCATGGCTAAAATGGCATTATATGAGGGATTCTCATATACATTTTCTACTACCTAAAAATTCACCATCTTCTTGATCCCCATGAAGCTCACTACTACATTCTTTAGTACCCCTAATGGTTGTCTTGATGACCCATCTACTAATCCAATGAAGTATCTTGCGGGTTCCAAAGTAGGTATTCCAAGCATTTCCCATGTGGTTTTGGTCATAATGTTAACATTTTCCTCAAGATCCAGTAATACTTTGGTGATGATAGTATCAAAGATGTCAACATCTAGAGAGATGGTAGACTTCCTCCATGTTCCTTGATTACGGAATATGTTCCTTTTCTTCTTGTTGTATCCCCCTCAATTATATGGACATGATGTGTTCTCTCTTCTTTATTCCAGTATTTTTGGAATTGTTTCAATTTATCCATTAGCCCATTATTAATGGTTAATTTTGTGAGATCCTTTAGGGATTTAACCTATTCTTCTACGAAACATTTTTTCTCCCTTTCTTCACTAGTATGTGCTTCATGGATAATTTCTCTACTCTTTTCAACTTCTTTGAAGTGTAACTTAGGTCTAATTTCCTTAGGTTTCCACTCCTCCTCATCAGAAGGATGATGTTTTTGGGGTAATCTTATTATTTTCTTATTTTTAGGGACCACCTCATTCTTAGCAGCACTTCTAGTTGTGACAAAACTCTATATCAAGGTTCTTCACTATTCTTTCAGCTTTCCTCATCCTATAAATTTATTTTTTTGATTCCCTCTTTTCTTCTTCTGTAGTTCTGAAGTAGAGGCTCTCATGACTTCATCTTTGGCTATATTTGTTAGGAATAATCCTATTAGTGCTCATAGGGGTTTGCATAATATATATGTGAGAATATATTATGATAATGTGGTTGAGTAAATTGTTATTAGTGTTATAACAATTTACGTAATTAGTGAGTGGTTGAGAGAATATAGGTATGCATTGTTAGAGTTGTTATGCCTATCTAAAAGCCTATATATATGGCTAATATATTGTGAATGGATATCCTGGATGAATTGAATAATAATAAGATTATTATTCCGGTGTTATTTGATTTAATCTTGTGTTAGACTATTTGGTTTTCTAGATTTGGTATCAGAGTGGTGTCTAATACATGTGATGGAGGTCTAATGATTTTATAGGAGCAGCTATATTGATCATTGGAATTGACCTGAGGAATGATTTCTTGTTTTATGAAATAGATTAACATGTGCAGTAGCCATCACCGTGTATTGTTGAAATTGTTCTTCATTAGGTGGAGTGGAATTACAGATATTATCAGTTGCATTCAGAGTGGTATCAAAGATCCAGGACAATCAGGTATCTCTATCATTGTAGAATTTTCCTACCTCGTACTTGACGTCCTCAGTACTAATTTTATATTGCTTAAAATTTTCGTCTGAGTAAAACCAACATAACTTTCTCATTTCTCAACAAAATTGAGAATTTCAAAATGTTCGAAAAGATTGAAATGAAGGGAATAAAACCCAGAAATTGTTTTGGAAAATTTGTTTTTGGGTGTGAGCAGTCAATTTCAGAAATATGACATTTTTAAAGAGCATTCAACATACTGGTTCGGATTTGTTCTCTGTTGGCATAAGATTGGATTTTTCCTCCTACGTATTGATCAGAAGACCCACATTGTTGTTCATATTTCAAAGCTTGTAGGCACCCTTCCATCTTGCAGATCTGCTTTCCTCCACGGTGGACCGAGATCTCTGTCGGAATCATCACTTCATATATGACATTACATTGGACTTGGCACTTGTGCACCTACCATCGAATCTAGTTTGCATGCTACATTTGGTACATTATATCTTCACTACATTTGCATTGGAATTCATTTGAGTTCAGTAAAAACTCAACCTTCTGGATCGATAGTTCATTCCACCATCCATGGGTAAGATCAAGTCTGAATCACATTGGGCAGTGAGCTAAGTTGGGTATTGCATTGGCATTGCGTTGCATAGTTGTAATCAACACAGCCTACTTGACATTCACATACAAGTCAAAGTTTTATTTTAAGTCTCTTAAGTTGTGTTTTATGTCATTTTAAAGTTGTATGTTTAACTTTATATGGCATAAGTTTGTCATTTTTAAGATTTATTTGTGAGTCAAGTATGGTATGCCTTTTATCCACGAGAAGTCTCATAGTTAGAGTTAAAAGTGAAAGTCATCTTGAGTCCATCTTAAGTTTGTATGTCATCAAATAAAATAAGTATTATAATTTTTAATTAATAGCCTTCGGCTATATTAAAAATTAAATTTTGTTTTATCAATTTTATGTCTAATGACGTGTTTTGAGTCTAGTATATAGTTGGTCATAATTAAATATTTCGTTCATCAGTCTATTTGTTGAGTCAAGTGTCACAAGTTGTTGTATTATGTCGTCAAGTCAAAAGTAATTGTGTCATTTTTTCAAAAGTGAGTCATTTTTGAGTCATTGTAATATTATCATTGTAAGTCAAATCCAAAGTGTCGTATTTGTGTAGTCGTAGTCACCATCATAAAGTCAAAAAAATGAAATTTAGAGTTGTAAGGGACGCATTATCGCTATAACGCGACGTCCTAGAAATACAAAAACAAGAAAAAGAATCAGAGATAATCTTGTGGTAGGATATGAGGCGGGAAGTGAACTGAAAATGCCTATCCTCGTAAATGTAAATCGATTAACGACACATGAATATAGAAAGCATTTGCAGCTTGTGGTGAAAACTTAAATTGTCGTATCAGAGGGTGGAGGAAATGGAGGAAGGATGACAACAAGCATCCTCTCATCAGTCATCAGCGACATTTAGGGTCATGCAACAGATTTGGTGATGTGTGTGTGTTTTTTCAGCATTTCCAATATGTTGATTCATTTCAGAGTTCTTGTTTTACAGTTTTGTAGAATAATGGAAATTTCACATTGTGGGGGGGAATAGAACATAATATTCCATTTCCATTCTGTGTGAAATATATTCCAGTATGAGCTATTTCCTATATACTTCCCTGATGTACAAGCATAGTGGCAAACAGAAGCACCAAAGTAAGTCAGTTCATGGATCTTGAAAAGGTTTGTGGGAGATCTAGAAAACCACACGAGGTGGATAGTTGATGGGTTCTATTCATGTCAAGGTTTGTGGTAAACCTATTTAAAACCATGGAAGGAGAGAGCCTTTCTTTTGGATCAAGGTCATGAGTCACAAAGATGGACATGCCACAGGGGTGAGCATACTACAGAGAAGTGTGTGAATGTTTTTTCTACCATGTTTGCACTAAGGGGGGAATGTTAGGAATAATCGTATTAGTGCTCATAGGGGTTTGCATAGTATATATGTGAGAATATATTATGATAAAGTGGTTGAGTAAATTGTTATTAGTGTTATAACAATTTACATAATTAGTGAGTGGTTGAGAGAATATAGGTATGCATTGTTAGAGTTGTTATGTCTATCTAAAAGCCTATATATATGGCTAATATATTGTGAATGGATATCCCAGATGAATTAAATATAGTGATTATTATTCTAGAGTAATTTGATTTAATCTGTGTTAGACTAGTTGATTTTCTAGAATATTTTCTTCATCCCAATAAATTCTAGTAATATGATGTACTTTTCTCTAGGAATCTTCTACTAATGCCTTTGATATTTTTAATCCATTCATATAGAATCACATGAATTTTGGAAATTTGAATGCATCGTGTCCCTTTTCATGCATGGACCAGTTCTGTTAAATTTCTAGCAAGGTTCCAATCTTTCCAACATTTATAGCAATTCATTGGTCTTACTGTCTTGGTGACCACCTCCTTATTATATCCCCGCAATAACCACCATCATTATATCCTTGATATCCTTGGTAACCTCTACCTCCTTGATAATTTTCATAGCCACATCTATACCCTCCTCTATATCCTCCTCTAAAGCCTCCTCTAAATCCACCATGGTACCTCTCGTGGTAGCCTCCATCATTATAACCTTGATAGTTATGGTTATAATTGTTTCCCTAATATCCTCCTCCAAACTATGGCTACCCAAATTGTTAATTTGGGTTACGTGGGTGTGGTTATCATTTTTGTGAGGGTTACGAAGGTGGTGGAGGTGTTTTAATCATCTATGGTTGTGTTGGAGGAGGGTTAGGTGTTGTATTCTGTCTTGCGGCCATAGCTCTCCTAGAAGTATATTCCTTCAAATCTTCTAATGCATCTATCGAGGGGCAAGTATGATGATAATGATTATAAGAACCACACACAATATAGTACATCAATTTTTTTATATGTGGTACTAATAATAAAGTACAAGTTTCTTGAGTATTTTGGTCTAAAAGTCTACGAGATCTTGCACTATGTTCTTTACGAAGCGAGTATGCTACTAGAGGATGCTTTATGTGATTAATGCACTCTTTCCACAGATATTATATTTTCATTCTCAACATTTGGTCATATAGTTATACTATGTCCTTTGGCACAACAAATTATACACCATATCTTTGTCCTCATATTACTCTTTAGCGGATAATTACTTCTTGATTCTTGATTCTTTGAATTTCCTATTGTAATTTAATTTTACTAGCTCTAACTACACCTTCTCTAATTTAGTCTTAATTTAAGTTTCCCTTATCTTCTCCATGGGTGGGATTTCATTTTTATTTCCATTTCAATTGATTGTGATAATGATTTAAATTTTGAGAATCAATGCCGCTTTGAGATAAGGAAGTAGCTCGAGGTGAATCACTCAATTCTTTGTTTATTTGTGGGGCTCTTCCAAATTTCTAGTAACAATGTTAAACCTATGACTAAATTCCTTCACTGATTCTCCTTCTCTTTGTATAATATCTCTCATCTTGCTTACTCCTTCGATGGGGCTTACGGGAAATGAATTGTGTTTTAAATTCTCTTTCAATATCAGCCCATAGTTTCATTCTCGAGAATTCAACCTCATGTACCAACACAAGTGCATCATCCCTTAATGAACATGTAAAATATTGTATTTTAGCAGCCTCATTTGTGGTGTTATTTCTCTTCGAATAGGCTTCCAATAGGAACAAGTGTTCCAATTCATTGTTAGAGTCCTTGTCAAAAATTGGCTTATTGATCTTCTCAGCCATTATTGATAGAGTATTTGCTCTTGACTTAACAACAAGTTACTACTTAACTTGTTTTAATTTCTTTGTATGATTTTGAATTAGTTTTGAACTATTCTTCCTTCCCTTATCTCTACCTAATTCAATATCAAAGTAAATTTTTCCTAATAATTCTCAAAACTCTCTCACTTTGTTTGTTGTCTTTGTTGACTCTCTTCTCTCAATTTGTTGTATCTTTCCTCCAAGATTTTTTCTTTATCTAGACCTCCAATAAATGTGTTAAGCGGTACAAGGAATGACATCCACTCTGAGGGGGTCATCTCCTTTGGGATTTCCCATTGGTTGGAGGGCATCTCTTTATTTGGTGTCTTTTCATAACTAGTATTGTTAATAACTACTTTTCTATCTTTAATATTCCTTAATCTATGATTTTCATCTAATATTTCATCACTTATTCTCTTTTTATTCTATTTTTCTTATTTCCTTTCCTGGTCCTCCTCTCTATATATTTCTTCAATATTCTCTTCTATCACTTCTATCCTTTCCTCCTCTTTTTTATCTATATTTTCATTTTATTTATTCTTTTCATCACTATCTCTACTTTCTCTTTAAATTCATCTATTAAGTTCCTCATAATACTAACTTCTTCTTCTCTCCTCTCTCTAATCATCAATGTGGTTATCATTTCCTATTCTTTTGATCTTTCTACATCTAAAACCCTTTTGAATGCTGAGTCTAAACTTCCTACTAATTGATGTAGATATCTCACTAATATTTCTTGTCTTGTCATTGATTGCTGAATTGGACTTTCTACAGTATGTTACACCACAAGATTTTGTGGGGTAAAAAAACCTAATTTCTCTCTGCAATATGTAGGTATTATAGCAAGAATTGAAGTGTCCACCTCCATTTCTGGGTGAGCCAATTTTTGGCCTCCACTTGATGTGGGTAAATCTTCTACCTTTTCTACTTTCTTAACTTTATTCAATTTCTCCTTCTTTTCTTTCATTTTCTTCTCTCTCCTCTCTTTCCATCTTTTGTTTCTCTACCTTATTTTCTAACTCCTTATTTTCCATGGCTAACCTTGATCTCTCCTCCATCCTCTTCATTTATTTTACTCTTCTTAACTTAAGTTTCCTTAATTTGTCCTAATCTCCTCTTAGCCAACTATCTAATTCTTTTTCTTTTTCTTTTTATCCATGTCATCCTATTTTTTCCACCCCAAACAATGCCCCATTATTTCTGACAAGTCATGAATCCTGGATCACCCCCTTCATGTCAACCATCCCATGGTCCTGTCCCCCTAAAGAAACTTTTCTGCTTCTCTAATTAATACCTTCTCGATCATTAACACTTTAATTAAGAGAGGTATTGATTGAAGAAATTGTCTGCGGGTTCCGATTAAAACTTCATGTTTCTTATTGTCAAATATTGTACAAACATAAATTTCCCATGTGATTATGAAATAATCTAATGTTGTCTAGTACCCGATAATCAATCACTCGGTCCATTGCTTGTTAAAATATTTTACTATTGTTAGTTTTTCTATAGTCCACTCAAAAGGTTGTCTTAAGTACATCCATGTCCATTCTGTCCTCTTTGCATGTGCTAAAAAAGGCCACAACTGATGAGGAAAATAAAACCAAAATTATTCTTTGAATTCTCCAAAAACTTCTACTTCTTCGACCTTATAAGTGATTTTCCACCTTTTTGATTCTCCTTTCATGAATATATTGATCTACTTTTCCCACCAATTTTCAATTTCTAACAACACGGGCTTCAATACCCTAGTGGTGAAATATTTCCTAACATCCACTTAACAAAAGAAACTTGGGCTCAGACACCAAATGTTGACCTAAAAACCCCGATAGGATTGTAGGGCTTAGGTATATCAATCTTTGTTAAGGATGTATGTGGGAAATACACCACTACTACTCTAAGAACAGAAAAGTAAAGAACAATATGCAAGATAATTCATTCCCAAAACTCCAATATTTATTCATTTATCAAAATGCATTACATCAGTCTAGTACATATACATTCCTTTCATTCTAACTCTCTTATCTCTCTTACAAAATCTCAAAATGGCACTCTCACATAAGTCTTTCGTGAGGCACACATTATACAATACACTAATTACAATAAATATACAAAATACAATAAGCTTCAAAAGACACTTATTTTGACTCGTGCCTCTATCAACTTTTGTCTTGTACTGGTATGTTTTTCCTTTATTCCATGGCTTCATGTTAGCTTATGTGGCTTTTTCTAGTTTTTGGGGCTTTCTTTGTGTATTGTGGCTTTTTATTTCTCGACCGATTCTTCTAGTATTCGGTGGACATCTCCTATTATCCACGGCTTCTTCCAATGCTCAAAGTGGTTTTTTCCTTTTATACGTGGAACCTAGTTTATCATGGCTTATTCCCTTATCCCTTCTCGGTTAACTTTATCTCTTTACAACCTCCTCCATATTTTGATGGCTTTATATCTATTTATGCAGCTTATATCAAAATTTGATGAAGACTTCTATCAAAAAACCATGTGCAACTATAAGGGTTTGGATCCTACTCGGTCCCCTTCTTGATGCTCCTATTGAGATGATATACTCAAGTATATCATTTGGTTAAACCCTTTTAAAGGTTCAAATAACTATGTGTATCTTCTTGGTGTTAGCCTCCCACTTATGACAATGTTTAAAATAAGAAGTGGTGATTAGACAATGCAATTAGTCATTTGTAATATTATGGCCATATTTTAGGGCATTGTGTTGGCTAGCTTGGTTTTTTTACTCCACATACGCCACATGAAACATGTCCCTCCATTCACTAGAAAACCATATAATTCATAGTATTGGGATTCTTTTATATTCTTAATTTATTGAGTTCATGGTTTAATAACTTAAGTATTCCTTAATTTTTATCTTTAGTCCTTAGGTTGATTTATTTTACTAGGTCGAGATAAGTACATCCATACTGTTCATGCGGTTTGATGTACTTCAATAAATGATTACATAATGTCATTTAGAAGAATCAAGTGGATCATAAGATGACATAAATTACTCATGAGTGTAAGTAGCTACTGTTAGAAAACAACAACATAGTGGTATATTTTAATCATATTAAATTTTTTTAGATCGTTTTATCTAGGTATGAGATGTCGGGGTGAAACTTATACTTGTATCTCATACATATTTCCTGGTTATACTATAGTATTTTAACCTTAGGAAGGATGATTTATAATGGAAACAATATATTTAATCTTACTTCACAATTTAGAAGATAGATTATTCCATTATAACAACCAATAATTATCATAAATATGTCCTTATACATGTCTCCTTTATTTCTTATAAACTTGTTGTTTTCATTAATAAAACATAACTACACAATAATTTTTTTGATAATATGATATAATTAATTCTTAATGACACTTTGTTATCTATCGGTGATGCAACATGTCTTAAAAATACAACACATGGTTAAAACAAAAATCTCCGTATTCATTATGATATCATAACAATAAGACTACTTCTTAAGTTACCATTCATACTAACACTTGATAGATGAAAACAACATCAAACAAGTCTTGGATATAATTTAGATGGTTATTTCATCCTTTGACAAAATCAAAGTTAATACAATAATAAATCCATAGTCAAAAGAGACTATTAAGAGATTATTTTTAATTCAATCCTAATAGCCTTCATAGTTACAAAGTAAGTCTTATCTCAAGATAACAATTCATTACATTATAAACATTCATGCATCTTGGTACGAATATCAATGTGTGTCACGATAGCCTCCTTAGTAAATCTGTCATTCCACATTTCCCTACAACTAAAAATAATGCACAACATTGTACATGGTCAGTTCTATGAAACCCGGCATGGATATTCATTTCTAATCTTGTTTTTATATTCCAAAAAAATGAATAAGGTAAGGACTATCTCATATCACCTTCATATAATCCAAAATATTTATAAGCCACAATAAGTACACAAATGAAATAAATATAAGAACGGGATCAATACTTCCACAATCACCTTAACTAATCCCTATAATAAATATTCATGAATTCCCATAAAAGATATATATAAAAGTGTCACTACGAAATAAAGGAAAAACTAGGCCATAATGTAAAGACTAAGCTTTTCACTTACTTATAACCATTTTGCTTCGATATTTCCTATCACCAACAAGATATTAGTTTGAAAAGCCAAAAATATTCATTACTCAATCTGTTTTCATTACGGAACATAGATAAGCCCTCAATCCAATCAAAGGCCTAGAACAACATAACTTAGTACATCTTATTTTGACTATTAAGAGTTTATGTAGGTTATCCATAGTCATATTGAATCACATAAATATGTATCCCCATCAAGACATCCATCTATAAGAATAAAGGCTTGTAAGTGATAAGAATACACTGTTACAATCATCTACACTAATATTCTTGTCTCTCTTTTTGTATTAATATAATAGTCTTTAACCACATGATATAAGTCTCGAAGGAGATCTTGTATTAAAATATAAACTTTAACATATTATCAAGAAAATAATTTTGGGCTACTACATGTTACCCATAGTTAATAATAATAGGTCATAGAAATACTCATTATGTTGTCATCACTTGTGAGAATTATACCTATAAACCAATTGAATATCCAGGATAGTATAGCTTGAACATATTATTTTGGCTATCAAGGTTTTACCTAAGTAATTCACAAAACTAAATTGTATCACAACCATATAATATTCAAGAAAAATATTTATAAAATATATGAGTTCATTAATCAATAGGAGTGCACGAATATAATTCTTAAGCCTACGGAGTATACCACAATCCTATTTTCTAAGTTATTATGATAGTCTTTAAACTCACAAAATAGTCAACAAGGAAGATTACATAATAAATCTAACCTTGTTATACAATATCCACTAACTCGTATTGGGTTAAAACACTTTACCCACAACTCATAATATATCGAGAAGTAATCAAATCATACTCTCAAACCGTTCATCATAACACCCTTACGAGAAATGATTTCATTCTACCAAGCCATGGAAAAAGGGTTTATTCATGCTCAACCATACGAAAAAAATTCCACCAAGTTTATTTATACACGTTTAGACTAGAAGTATGTTCGGGGTTAAAATATTATGTAACCTATATAATTCCTAGCCTTCTAAATCCTCCGGGTAATCTTTCATCTCGGGGGCCACAAACTCAAGGAAAACTATCACCCCTAAACCTCCTTTTTTTTAAAAATGACTCTACATATTTCACCGGATATAAAAAAGTAAGGTCACAACCTCTAAATGGAAAATATCAGAAAAAAATGAGTCAATCCCGCTTAAACATGCTTACACAATTTCCATTATAACCATATATAATATTCCTAATAAAAAGGAAATACTATATCATTGTATTTCTACTAATTTTCAATAAGTTGCAGAATTTTCCCAAATAAGACAGAGGAGTATTATTTTCAAAATGCAACAACAAGAGGGGAAAAGATATTCCACGCATGTTAATGAAAACCTTCAACAACATTTTTCCTCACACTAGAGAGCACAAGTGCATGAGAAGTAGATTTTTTTTATTATTTTATAACCTTCTCAAAATGAGCAAACCCCAAATGCCCAAAAGTCTATGTTAAATTCTGCGTGGTCGTCCTTATTAAGATCCTCATAAAATATCTTCATTTTTTATAAAGATAGAAATATATAAATATATTTCTAAGAGATGAGTTAAAATATCCATAACCATCACACCATGCTTGGAATTCAATCAAACAAAGAAGGAGCTCAAATTTTCTAACTTTCCAAAAATAAAATATTGATGCAAGGTTACATGTGATAACTTCCTTAAAAGCTTCAAAATATTCAAGGTAATTAAAGCTATTCAATGCACCCAATATAGAAGTTCAAATTTGTGGCCAAAAAACTTATCCATCACCAATCATTTCTCTCCTCTAACTAGGCTAGTAGACTCTCAAATAAAACAATGATTAAGTCTTAATCATTTACATGGATGATAGATTAATTCGATAATCAAATAATTAATACAATTTGGGTTTGGTAAAATACATACTTATCAAATAAAATGATCAAAATCACTCAAGTATGGTGAGGGAAAAATCACCCCTTAATAATAACGTGCATTTAATTCAACATCAAGCCATGAGATTAGTCCTTTTAATTTATTTCTTACAACCATTAATATTAACCTTGTTAACATAGACATGATACCTTAGTGTTGGCATGTTGTCCTAATAGGTGTTTTCAATGATGAAAAACCACATTAATGAAAAATTGAATGTTGGATGGTTATCTTATGATGTTTTACTTGATGCTAACATATTGGTTCAGATGTGGTTGAGTTGATACGATGGGATTTAGTGAGAATTATTTTCTTTTGCGCTCTATATCAATGCCTAGAAGATGGAACATAGTACTATGAGCTTCCTGGATGATTGGGAAGCATGTTGACATAATTTATACCATTTTTTGAGGGTGTTTGGGCACTCACACCAGTGGCATAGTGTAAGTACATGTTTTGAGTTTTTACGGGTGTTCACTAGGAGCGGTATAACAACTTGGAGGTGTAATAGTGTGGTTTGGAGCCATATGACCTCATGTAAGCATTTATTAAGCTATATCATGGATTATTAGGTATGTTTATGTCATTTTATAATATTTCATGATCATTTATTGCATTAATTTAGTTGACCCTAACTTCTAAAGTGAGGAACATACATATAAGCATATATAAGTCTTAGTATTTGGAGAGATTGAGATATGTCACTCACATTATTATGATTAGAAATATTACAGAGATGTGTCATAGTTCTTTGAGAAAAATTTCATGTTCCCATGATGTGAATTTTTTTGGATATGACTGATTATGTGAGAAATGGTGAAAACAAGTGTATTTCCATATCGAAGTTCAACTTCTGATGCTCGTTGTGGATTATGTGATTTTCATGGGACCTTATGGCTTTCAGGGTATATTTTATGGTGAGTTTATAAGGTTTCAAAAAAATAATAAGGTCATTTAATTTTCAAGATTTTATGAACGAATGTCAAGAAGGTAAAGTGGTCTAAAACCTTAGTTCAACCCTAGCTATGGTTGTGGTCATGGTGATGAGTGGGCCTCACCTAAAATGGAAGTTTTTGAAGAAGAAGATTTTAGGACAAGATGGTCTAAAGGAGTAGCATGAAAAATTGATGTTTCATGATTTTTGGAAGTTTTTATTGATTTACATGGAGGTTTCAGGAAAATTTCATGTAGGTACATGGTGTTTTGAGGTCCAAACAGTTGATTGGTCAAAGTGCAGTTTTGGGATCTCAAATAGCTAGTGCTTAGTAAAATGAACATAACTTGAGCTACATGTGGATTTTGAAGATTATTCAAGTTGTTTTAGAAATAGGATTCAGATATATTTCCATTTATATGAGGTTTTCCTCATGATTAGGTCATTTGATAGGGTTTCTAGGTCATTCTTTAGACATAAATATTTTTGGTAGTTTAAGACAACATGTGTTTTGGTGAAAGTTTGATGTTGTTTGAAGCATGATATGGATTGGGTGATGCTTCCTATCACATTTAATATTAAGAGAAGTTAATTTGGCATTCAATTAATTAATTTTAAGGTCTTTAATGTATGTAGAAATGTTTTTATGAGATAACCTTTGGAAACAATTTTTTTGGTAGGTTGTTTTGGTGAAGGAAAAAGTAGTTGTGGTTTGAATAGATAGATGATTCAAGTATTTAAAATTTCTTATAATTATGAAATTTCCATAAAGCATTTACATGGCATAAGTTTCTCTTGTTGAATTTATTTGGTGATCAAATGAAGTTTACAGTGGTGTTGAAGGGTGCAGAAACAATGATTTGAGTATTACAAAAGGAACTGGGCCTAGTAAATGAAATAATTTGATTGGTTGATATTAATTGTGACAATTTATGAATTTTAAATTATATTTTAATCATGTGTGATGAGTTTTGGGTCATGAAAAAGTATGGTACTAATGTTAGGGAAATTTTAAGATTGTGCCCATGGGGTTTTGAGCCATTTTTGGCACATGAAATGATGGTTTTAGCTAGGACAACCTAATTGGGTCATTTATGACTGTTATATTTCACATTTGAAATTTTTACTTTATTTATGGGCCTAAATGAAATGAGGGAAAAGGTTGTGCCTAAGTTTGAAATAAGGAGAAACATATAAAAACATGTTTTTTTGGTGATTTTTAGAACTAGTTGGGTGTGTGCAAGGTGAGTGACCTAGGTGAGAGTTGAATTTAGGTGTTTGAGCATAATTTGAGGCTGATTCAAGTGTTATACAGGTTGATAAAAATTATAGGACATGAGAGCAAGAGTTTGATGATTTTTAGAGTGATTGAAGAGCGTCACCTAGGGTTTGAGTGAAGAAGTGTGAGATAGATATTTATATCCATGAGTTACGGTAGAAAAAAATTGAGATATGAACAGAATAAGGTGGTTGATTGGATGTTTGATCATCTTGTGGGGTTTTATCCTCCTTGTGGAGTTGGTGCTTCACAAAATTAGGGGTTGGTGCTCCTTGTGGGGTTGGTGCCTCACTAAATTTAGAAATTGTTAGGTTAATTATTTACCTAATATTATTAATTATGCATTATATAATAAATTATTTAATAAATGTTGTTATATTGTTATATTTTTCATAACCATCTAGTTGTATTTATTTCTACATACAAGTGTAGTTATATTGTTTTAATAGTATATTTGTAATTATTCATTTGTGCTTCCCGGATGTTATTGGAAGCTTATGTAATTTGGAATATGGTTGCACCTGTGTAACTTAGTTTCTTGTTTGTATTTGGCTATGCAATATCTATAAATATTGTAGCCCATTCTTTGTAATGTTGGTTGATTGAGTTTAATAAATATAATCAGGCTTCGCCCTATTTCTCAATCTACATTTGGTACCAGAGTGAGAATTTGGACCTGTGAGCTTATGAAGGTGTGGAAAGAGAGAGAAGCCAAGATAGAGGAGTTTTGGAGAAGTGTTTGCAGCATCTGAGAGCCTGTGCAGCCTCTTGCAACCTCCCAGCCCCATCCCTACCTCCTCACATCCTTCCATTCGTTCCAGGTGTTTGGAACACATTTTTTTTTTTTGCCTTTGGTGCACCCAACATCAGGAAAAAAATTTCTGCAAGTATATACTTTAAAAAAAAATTCCATTAGGGTTTACCTCTAATTTAGAGGAACATTTTAGATAATATTATCTATTTGTTTTTCAAATTTGGAGGACAATGTTGTGGGTCTCATGGAAGTAAAGATCTGCAATGTTTCAAGGTCAAGCTACAATATTGTCAACATCCACTGAGGTCTATAACCACCTTGCTCTACACTGTTGCCATCTACAAACTCATATCTCGAAGTCTCAAAGTATATTGGGTTCTAAGCTGGAGAGAGGTTTAGGCGTGCGGGAACTACCTAGTGATTGAAACGTCCCTATTCTTTTTGCATTGGCCGCCTTATATTTCTTTTGTTTAGGCATTTTTATTGTGGCCGAAGCCACACTGTGTGGATTTCCCTTCAGACCTGTGAATGTGCACACAAACAACAAAAGAAATCCCTCATACACAAAGAAAATACGGTGGACTTACATTAAAAAAACATAGAAAACTAAAGCAAATAACAAGCAAAAGTTGGATCTAAATGAAGGTAAATACAACCCAAAGGAGGCGGCGTACAAATCCTTGCAAAGAAGATCAACAAAGAGCTTTGGATCCATTTTCTATGCATAAAGAAACCCTAAAATGCCTTCTACTCATTCACAGACATGTGGAGTCTCTGCCAGGTCACTTTTTACAAAGGTAAGTCATTTTTTCATATACTTCAAATACAATATGCTGCGTTTTATATTCAAACAAGCCTAAGCGGCCAAGGTGGATAGACTATATGACTTAGAAGTGGGAGGTTTGGAGTTCAAATCCCACCCCGAAATTACTTGTTTGCAATTTGGCAAAATTTTTGGTAGAAACACTAAATTTAGTGGGAAATTTTGAATTTAGTTATAACTAACTAAATTTAGCGGAGAAATCCCTAATTTAGGGTAATTTTTTTCTCCCATTCAGCCTATTTTTTCATTCTAGGAAACTTTCTCCAAAAGGGGATACCTAAAAATTGCATTTTCAGATTTTTTTTGCAATTCTTTGCATTTTGGGTCGTATTGGGCTCAGGAGGCCACAAGGCCCACAAAACAATTTTTTTCCTGCCATTCAAATTTTTCCATATTTTTGAATGTAATTTGTATATTGCATTATATTGTACTAATTTTACAGTTGCCATAGTCAACTACAAACTTTGTAAACTGTTGAAACTGGCAGAATTGTAATACAAAATAGTATAAAATTGGTTTTGTAACACTCACGAGATCCTAGATCTCATTCGCAACATTCGGTATATACGGTGCCTCTGGGAAGTGCTTATGGGTAAATTCATCATGACTACTACTACACTTAACACCTAATATAGTTGCAACAATGTCATCTAGGCATCGACCCTTTAAATCGATAGGGAGTAATAAGGTCACAATGCACACACTATGAACCATCCCATCCATCTGTGAATGATTGCATGACATAAATCTAGGTGAGAAATTATCCAAGTATATAGAAAATTTACTCGTGCGTATGAGGATATTTCTTTGAGCCAGTGTCAATAATCACTCAAACCCCATTAGTATTGTCTTGGTACCATGTATTGAATTCTTTCACATATGTTAACACCTCTTTCACGTACCACTAGGTATATAGAAAGGGTGAGCTTCTTCCATACCACGGGTATATCGGAAGGGCATGTATATAGAAAGGTTTGGTATATCGGACTGATGGTATATAGATTGGGAGACCTAATACCTAGAGTGATAAGAGCCAAACCCTGTTAGTGATCTCTGTAAAATGGGCACCAATGCCCCAAATGTTTTCTTCGGATTCACAATTTCTCAAAGGAAACAACTATGTTGCATGGAAGACTAAAATCAAGACACATCTTGAGTTTGAAGAAATTTGGCCTACTGTGAATGGTACTCTGACCAAATCAGCAATTGATACAACACAACAAAGTGGTAATTTGATAAAGTAGATCAGAAGGCCAAACTCATCATCTTGTTTAGAGTTTCTGATGATGTGCAACCCCACATTCAAGATGCCAAAATAGTGAAAGAAGTGTGGGATAAATTGAGCACAGTATACGAGGCCAAGAACAAGAATGTTATACTCAATTTGCAGAGTTAGTTACATACACTAAAGTTCAAGCAGAATGAGAAAATTGAAGCTTTCTTAAGAAGAGTTGTAGAATTGAGGGCTTCACTTCTAGCCCTGGGAGAATTAGTCACAGATGATGCTCTCATTCCCATGATGTGAGAGAACTCCCTCTTCTTACCACATTTTTGTCACAACACTAAATGTGTCAGATACGACAGTTGGTTTTGACAAACTGGTAAACCTATTGCAACAAGAGGAAGTAATGCACAATAAGGATGATGAAGAGGAGCAGGCACTTGTCTTCACATCAAAAATGGAAAGGAAAAGGTAAAGGAAAACCTAATTCCTATCAAAAATCCCAAAATCAAAATCAGTATCAAGGGGACAAACAACAGAAGAAGCAATGTCCAATCTGTAAAAGAGGACATAACCTACAAGATTGTTGGTACAATACTTACAAGAAAGGTTCATCCAAAGCAACTCTGGACCTCAACAACAAAAATCTTACAAGGGACATTCTAACAACAATCATCATGGGTAGAAAAAGGGGAACTAGAAAAGAAGACCCCACCAACAAGGTAATATTGTTGAGCAACAAGAATAGTCAGATAATGAAGACTTCTTGTTCATTGCTCGATCAAGTGAACCATCCACATCATCTAGTGATGTTTGGTATGTTGATTTGGGAGCCACTCGACACATGACCAACCACAGAGACTAGTTTATTTCAATGAGGACACACCATCAAAAATCATGTTTCATTGGGAGATGATTCTTCATATACAGTTTAGGGGATTGGAAACATTTCTCTACCCCTTGGTTCATGCAAATGTAGACTATCAGATGTCCTATATGTCCCTGGGTTGACAAAGAATCTACTTTCAGTTAGTTAACTCCTAGATCACAACCTAAAAATTGACTTTGATAGTCAATCGGCAAGAAAACATGCTTGATTCGAGATAAATCAAGAGGCTCGAAAATAATTGCAAAAGCCTCCAATGTGGGACGCATGTTCCAACTTGATTTTTTCACAAAGACGATCAAGCACTTATGGCTAAGAACTCCACCTCAGCATAGTTGTGGCATCGAGAGATTTGGTCATGTAAGTTTCAAATATCTTGAAACACTTCACCGGTGTAATATGGTACATGGGCTACCATCTCTTCAGAAGGATACAGACAAGTGTCCTCACTATGCCTAGCAGGAAAACAACATAAAGCTTTGTTCAGAGGAGTACATTTTGAGCTCATGGTAAACTTGACCTGGTTCATACCGATCTTTATGGTCTAATGTAACCAAGTCATTCTAGGTTCCAGTACTTCATGCTTTGTGTTGATGACTATTTGAGAAAAATGTGGATTTTTTGTCTTCGCAAGAAAAGTGAAGCATTTGAAACCTTCAAAAAGTTAAAAGTAGCAATTGAGAAAGAAACTGGTCGTCACATCAAAACTCTCTACTCAGATTGAGGGGGAATTCACCAGTGATGAGTTCAGAGACTACCTACAAACTCACGGGATTCATCGACAAATGCCTCCTCCACACACACCGAAACAAAATGGTGTTGTTGAGAGAAGAAATCATACTATCATGGAAATGGTGCGATGCATGATCGATGATTCGGACTTGCAAATACATTATGGGTAAGAAGTAAAGACAACAATGTATTTGTTGAACAGAGCACCCACAACTGCTCTTGATGGAATAACACCACAAGAAGCATGGTAAAAAAGGAAACCATCTATTGCACACCTCAGAGTATTCAGGTGTAAAGCAAGCATGCACATACCCAAACAGAACAAAAGAAATTAGACATGAAGTCACAGAAACTCATCTTCATTGGGTATAGTGAAGAGACTCTTGGGTATAGATTGATGGATCCTAAGACTAGAAAAGTCTACACCAGTAGAGATGTTGAGTTTTTCGAGAAGAAGGAAGCAGAGACTCCTCCTCCGAGACTCACAAGATGTAGATTTTTCACCTATTGTAAAAATTGAAGCTGATGTTCCCTCAGAAGATGAAAGTAATGATGGGGATGATGGTGTTGATCGGATAGAACCATGACCCATGGGAACAGTTCAATGTATGCCTAAATGGTGTACAAGTACATTACGAGATGCAAGAATGGATGCTCCACTAGATACATCCACCCCTGGACCATAGACTCATAGTAAAGCAAGAGAAGAAGTTAACTTTGCTTTGATGAGTAGAGTTATTGAATCAGATGAGCCCTCTATAGTCCAGGAAGCCCTACAGTCAAAATCTTGGAAATATGCCATGGATTTTGAATATCAATTAGTGATGAAGAATAACACTTGGTAGCTTATCGATCTTCCACCAGGAAGAAACCCATTGGATGCAGATGGATATTTAAAACAAAGTACAAAGTAGATGGGACAAGTGGACAAGTATAAAGCGAGACTTGTAGTAAAGGGGTACACACAAAAAGAAGGCATTGACTATGAGGAGACATTTTCTCCCATAGCTAAGATCAAAATGATTAGGATGATCTTTTCTCTAGCTCGCACATTTGGATGGAAAGTCCACCAAATGGACGTAAAAAGTGCCTTCCTAAATGGAGATTTATAAGAAGAAGTCTACATGACTCAACTTGAAGGATATGTAGTACCTGGTCAAGAAGCAAAGGTATGCAGACTTAGGAAATCTTTGTATGGCCTCAAACAGGCACCCGGGCATGGTACATCAAGATTGATGAGCATCTGTACAACATGGATTTGTTAGAAATCCATACGATCCCAATCTCTACCTCAAAAAGCAAGGGGGGAGATGGTGATTTTTTGTTGTCTATGTCGATGATCTAGTCATCATTGGCTAGTTTAGTGAAGATGATCAATGTAACAAAGAAAGATCTTAATCGATCATTTGACATGACTGATCTTGGGCTGATGCATTACTATCTTGGATTGGAAGTATGGCAGAAAGAGAATCACATTTTTGTTTCTCAAATGAAATATACCAAGACTACACTCAAGAAGTTTAGGATGATGGATTGCACACCAATTGCTACACCCATGGAGAATAGATTGCAGTTATCTCGTTTAGATCCATCTCCTGAGGTAAGTGCCACTCTCTATCGGTAGCTGATTGGGAGTCTCATTTACCTGACCTACACTAGACTAGATATCAACTTTGTAGTGAGCTATCTATCTAGGTTCATGTAGGAACCCAAATTTTGTCATTGGAAAGAAGCAAGGCACATTTTGAGATATCTCAAAGGATCAGTGGATCTTGGTCTAGAATACAAGAAGAACGACAACTTCTTCTTAACTGGATATTCAGATTCAGATCATGCAGGTAACATTGATGATAGAAAATCCACTTCTGGATTTTTATTCTTTATGGGATCTGGACCAATATCACAAGGAAGTAATAAACAACACTTCATTTCTTGCTCTTCCATAGAAGCGAGTATCGTTCTACAGGATAAGCTGTCTATGAAGTGATTTGGCTATGTCGCATACTAGAAGGACTTGGAATACCATAGGACAAACCGACCACCATGTATGTTGAAAATGAAGGTGTTCTCAAACTTGTTCGCAATCTAGTGTTTTCATGAGAGAAAAAAGCACATTGAGGTTTAGGTTCATTTCATACATGAGCATGTGTTGAAGCACAACATCTAGCTTCAATTTTGTCCAACAAGCTGAACAATGGGTAGATATCTTCACAAAGTCACTTACATGTGACAAGTTCGAGTTGTTTAGAGAGTTCCTCTCCACATCCCTTGAGACAATGCACAATTAAGGGGGGAATGTTAGGTTAATTATTTACCTAATATTATTAATTATGCATTATATAATAAATTATTTAATAAATGTTGTTATATGGTTATATTTCTTCATAACCATAGTTGTATTTATGTCTGCATACAAGTGTAGTTATATTGTTTTAACAATATATTTACAATTATTCATTTGTGCTTCTCGAATGTTATTGGAAGCTTATGTAATTTGGAATAGCTGTGCAACTTAGTTTTTGTTTGTATTTGGTTGCAATATCTATAAATATTACAGCCCGTTCTTTGTAATGTTGGTTGATTGAGTTTAATAAATATAATGGCTTGCCGCCCTTATATCTCAATCTACGAAACATATCAATAAAATCTTTTGTTTCAATTGTTTTTCCTCCCTTTGAGGGTTTACCACTTATATATTTTGTTCTTATGTTTCTTCTTTACTTTCATGGTTATATGTTTCATTTATGGTTTAGGGTGTTCACACATTAAGTATTGAATAAGTGGATATTTTGATTGAATTTTTATGATATTTTGAGTTTAAACTTGAAAGGATATCCTTGAAGCACAAATTGGTGAGAAACACTGTAACTGGAAAGCCACCATTGTTTTATGGAGTAAATTATAGTTCTTGGAGTACAAGGATGAATAAATTCATCATGGCTCAAGGAATTGATGTTTGGGATTCTATAATTATGTTCCTCTAGCTAACTCTCCAAGCACTGAAAAAGAAAAGACTGATTATACCAATAACTCAAAGGATTTCAATGCAATCCTAAGTGGACTTAGAGAATCAGAAATGGGAAAAGTAATGCATTGCAAGAATGCAAAGGAAACACATGAAAAACTACAAGTTCTCTATGAAGGTGACTCAAAGGTAAAAATTACAAAACTTCAAACTTTTAGAAATTAGTTTGAAAGCCTTAAAATGAATGATAATGAGTCAATTTCTGCATATCTTCTTAGAGTTGATAAAGTTGTGAATAACATGAAGGGTTTAGGAGATGAAGTAAAAGAAGAAGTTTTGGTTTAAAAGGTTCTAAGGTCTTTGAATTCTAAGTTTGATTCTAAGGTTTCTGCTATTGAAGAGGAAAAATATCTAACCACCTTGAAATTGGATGAGTTACATGGTACTTTGACTACTTATGAAATGAGGATAGGAGACTCAAAACCAGCCAAGAAGGAGATTTCATTCAAATCTGAAATGAAGAAAAAGATAAGAAGGTAAGGGATGATGATACCACTCTAGAGATTGAATATGAAGATATTTTTTTATGATGGCTAGAAGATTGAAGCAAGGATCTGGTAAGTATAGAGGTAAAATTCCATTCAAATGTTTTAATTGTGGAGAAGTAGGAAATTTTTCTACTAAGTGTCCTCATAGGCATGAGAAAGAGAATGATGATGTTGAAGATCATGAGGAAGAACCTAAGAAGAAGAACTACAAGTTTGGAAAAGGTAAGAAGAAATTTAAGAGGCCTAACCATAAAAAGGATAAAATAATTTTTTATTCAAATCAAGATGATGATTTTTCAGATGCAAGTAGTGGTGTATTAGACTCTAAATCTGAAATCTGAATATGAAAGCATAGGAAATGAGGCCTTATTCATGACTAAATAAGCTATGAGGTCTTCAAGTGATGGATCTTCTTTATTAGGGGATTTTATTTCTAGTTATGGTAACTATTCTGATAAGGAATGTGAAGATGACATAGATGATCTTGAGAGTGTCAAAAGAGAACTTGAGCAAGCTGAAAAAGAGAATCAAAAACTGAATTTTCAGATTAAATAATATGAAAATCAATTTCATAAGTTAGATGAACAATATGTGGTTGAGTCTACAAAACTAATTGAAGCAAACAAGTTACTAGAAGAAAAGGTGAAGTTTCTTGTCTCTAACCTGCAGGATAAAGAGAATTTGTGCACCAAGTATGAACAAGATATAGAGTTTTGAGGGCTGAGCTATTAGAGATCAGTAAGAATACTATGTCCTTGCAAAAATTTGAAAAGAGTGCTAAGGATCTAGATGACCTACTTGGCAAACAAAGAGTTGCAGATGATAGGACTGGTTTGGGCTTCAAAGAAGAGTCTAAGGACAAATAAATAAAGAAAGATGTTGGTGTTTCAAGCAAGGAATTAGATAAACCTATTGTGAAAGAAGAAAATAAAGTGACACCTATCAAGGACAATGAAAAATCAAGGTCCATTAGACAGCCCAATGCTTCAAGGTATGAAAGAACCTTCAATGGTCATTATTTTACTTGCAATGCTTTTGGTCATAGGGCTAATGAGTGTAGAAGATACTCTAGAGATGAGCATCCTTGGAGAGACAATAGAAGTGATTTTTCTAAAATAATAGTATGCTATAATTGTAATGAACAAGGTCACACTACTAGGTATTGATTATATGATACACCTAGTCAAAATGAAGGATTCAAAAGAAAGAACTCAGTAGTATGTTACAATTGTAATGATATTGGTCATGTAGCTAGAGTTTGTTTTCATTTTTACTCAGTACAAAAATAGATGAATCAAAGGCATAAAATTCATGAGAACATCTATCAAGGAGTTAGAATGAAATGTAATGATCTTAGAAGAACATGGGAGACAAAGAGAGATAATGATCCCATAAAGAGTGAATGATAATGAGAAGAGAAATTTTATACAATGCTCATATCGAGAGAACAAAAGATGGAGTTTTTTTGGTTCCCAAGAAGGCTTTGGACTTCTTCAAGACCTTCTTTTAGGTCTCCATGGAACTCATATGCCTTCACTATGATTCTTGAAGGCATATCTCGTGCTTATGAAGCATTCTAGTCATGGGGAGATATCGGAGATGTTGTGTGTCTTCCCCATATGGTCAAGGTATGTCCTTTTGAGTCTTTTTATATTCATCTTGGTTTATTTCAGTTGCTCTTGTATGTAATTTTTCATGTTCTCAGATTCGGTATTGCAAGATGCATTTGTTTTAGTGATTTTGGTATGAGTGGTGGTTTTCTTGATTTTTGGTTAGTATGAGGTGTCTTAGTATGTTAAATAGCATCTTTGTCATGTCATATGGTGTGATTTGTTGTATCTAAACTCATGATGTGTGTATAATATGTCTTTGTATCTCAAAGTTTCTATATTGGTTGGGCATGTAGTATGTGGTGTCTTGTTATCAAATTTTGAGCTCTATACTATGAATATGAGATTTTATGTGGTGTCTCTCATGTGTTCAAAGGATATATCATTAGTATGATGAGTTAGGTAGGTCTAAAGAAGTAGAAAATGATAATCATGAGTCTTTGTGTACTCATTCCCTCATAGGTGTAATTCTTATCAACATGAATGATTTGGCCTATTTTCTTGGCTTGTGTGTGTTTGGTCATGTGTCATGAGTCATAATGGTGTATATTTGACCTCGAATATCCATAAAATTATTTCTAGGTGATCAAGTGGTAACTTGATCAGTTTGCACTCAATGAGGTGGACTATCACTACGATTTGGTCTATCTAGCTTGTTTCTTAAGAAAATTTGAGGTGCTACATGTATGAGAGATGGTTGTTCATGATAAATACACATTCAAAAGTGCTTAAATTTTTTTACGATGATTCTTCAAGGTGTTTGTGAAAGTTTGGAAGTTTGAAGTGCAAAAATCAAGTCAATTTGATACTTTACTTTCTCTTATTGTGTTTACACAACTCTTTTAAGTGATAGAGATGGAAAATTAGTTTTGGAGGTCAAGATGGAAGAGTTAGAAGCCAAAATTTTGAGAAAATTTTCTAGGCTTGTGGGGATAAATTATGAATTTTTTGAAGATACAAGTAAGTTCATATTTTTAGTTATGAATGATAGTATTGAAAGCATGCATGTGTGGTATTTAGGAGGCTAATATGAGCTAAAATCTCTTGCAACTGGAGTGATCCTGATTGAAGTAAGTCCTTAAGGAAGATGTTGGAAGTAATGTGACTAGATGGGAATAATAATTAAGCTCAAATCCCTCATGAAGGTATGTATTTCAATAATTATGATTGAATATCTAAGTTATAAGGTCTAAGGGTCTGTGATAGAGCTTTGATTAGTATAATGGACAAACATAGAATCTTATGAATCCTAAAAGGTGTGAAAAGTGTTTCTCAATGGATTATAGATAGGTAAGAGAACAATAAATGTCCCCATATACTCTTTGATTCAAGATAGTGGAAATGAATGATCTCAATAAGTGAGTGCAACTATGGAGATAAGGAGATAGGCTATAAGACTATGTATGCACTTGAAGACAAAGTAGAAGCATCCTTTTAGTATACAAAATAAGTTTCTTAGATCTCTTGAGTATTTAATTTATTCTTGATGTGAATAAATTATATATCACCATGATCAAGGATGATGTAACCATGGGAAACCTCACCTAACTTTAGTTGAGGATTTTTATAGTGATATATTATTAAGAAAACTTGCTAACATGTTTGAGGGGCTCTCAAGAATCCATTGTAGTAGGATGGTGTGGTCCAAACAAGATTAGTTTTCCTAGTGTGTATGGTTGATGCTCATGGAATTATAACTCAAAGGGTTGTGAAAGGATAAGGTGGGTGTGAAAAGATAACCTAAAGGTGCATATTTGGTCTTTGAAGTGGGAAAGACCATCTACATGTATGAGACATGATGTGCATCCGTTTTATGATGATTAGATCTTAAGAATAATTGTAGGTACCTTAATAATGATCTCAATATGATTGAATATAAGGATTAAAGGGAGGTTCAAATATGTGAATGTCAAGTGGATCATATGACTGTGTTTCAGTTTTAGATGAATCCTACATGTCTATAGATGATTAAGGGTATGGTAACAATATGATAGAAGTGGTTCAAGGGTTGATTTGTATTATCTTGTCATGAAAGTTATTGAGAATGAAGGAAAGATGCCTAAAATGACCTTCTTGAAAAAAAAATCTTCATGATCTCAAAGTGAACTTAGTTAGTGTTATAGTGTTACAAGTCGTAAGAGTGCTCCTACATATATATTGTTGTGTTTTTGTTATCCATGACAAGGGAAGTTCTTGGTTGATCCTCCAAGAAGTTGAAATGATGTTCTCAAGGCCATCCAAGGTAAGAAAGTGATGTTTTCTCTTTTTTCCAAGTTGTTGATGGTGTGTGAATGCTTATCTTAGTCAAATATGACTGTGGAAGACTGAAAATGTTGTTTTGGACCTTGAGAAAGTTGTAAAGTTGATTTCAAGGCATGATAGCAAGGCTAGTAGCTCCAATTTATACACTTGAGCTAGAAATGGAGGTATTATGTCCAGGGGAGTGTTATTTGGTTGAATAAAATATTTTTTTTTGGAAAATAGATGGAATGAATAATTAATGAATTATAGATCCACAAATAAACAACTGAGGATTATAGATTATAATGTGTAGACATTAATCAAATGTTTACATATTAATATAACAGATAACATATCATAAATGAAAGCAAGAGATGAAAGTAAATGAGACAAGAGAAGACACAGATAACACCATATTTAAGTGGAGAAACCCAAAGGGGAAAAACTCCATTGAAAAGCACTGTCTTATATTAAGAATTTATCAGTTTAACCCAACACTTCCACTTCGCTCCTCGGTCTCACAGTAAACACTCATAGAATTCTACCTCACTGTATAACATCTCACATAAGTAGCTTGAGCTTAGATCAATTGGTCTGTATGCTCATTAACAAAAGTAAGATCATCCAGTTGTTCAATCCCATGAGGGATCATCCTATTTATATAGGATGGGTGAGTGGTTATACTACTTCACTCTTTTCTAATGTGAAGACCGACTAAGATTATTAAAAATAATCTTTAAGACAAGGGTTATCTAAGTGGTTATCCCCACTTGACATTAACACCACAACATTTTTGAATTATGTCTCGCATGTTGAAATTGGTCAAATTTTCTCTAAGCAGCTAGTTTTGGACTCATAGTGTTGCTCTTGGTATGAAGAGTAAGAATATGCCTTATATTACTTGTTTTAGGCCTAGAGAAGATGGATTATTTTCAAGAGAGGTGATATAATTCTTTGAGATGCATGGGTCTGACATTGTTGGCATGATGAAGATATGGGTGACTCAGATTTCAGTGTGATACAATGTTTCCAAGAGGAGAAAAACAAGAGTGAAGAAGAAAAATTACTTCTTTCAATGCCTAAAAGATGAAATATGATGTTGTAGCTCCTAAAAAGGTAGGATTATGATTTTTCATGCTTTACTGATGGTTTTCAAATGTTGGAAGTGCTTATTCTAGGGGAACATGGTTGCTTGGATGCCCAAAATGAAGGAAAAAATCAGTTTTTGTGTAAAAGTTAAGAATTTGAGCTAGTTTAAGACCTTTGGTTGGTGTTTCTAACCAAAAATTATTCTATGAAGTTGAGACAAGTGAATTATGTGAGCTATATGTATGTATTTTCATTAATGTAAAAAGGGGGAGAAGTTCAAGGTGTTTTCCATCAATGACAAAGGAGGAGATTGTTGGAATGTGGTCCTAGTAGGTATTTTCATTAATGTAAAACCACATTAATGACAAATTGAATGTTTCATGGTGATCTTATGATGTTTTACTTGATGCTAACATCTGGGTTCAAATTTTTTTGAGCTGATATAATGAGATTTAGTGAGGATTGTTTTCTCTTGCAAGCCTATATAGGTGCCTAGGAGATGCAACATGGTAGTATGAGCTTCTTGGATGCTTAGGAAGCATGTTGACATGATGGATAACATGTTTTGAGGGTGCTTGGGAACTCAAAGTAGTGGCATAGTGCAGTACATGTGTTTCACTTTGTTACAAGTGCTCATTGGGAGTAGGTATAACAACTTGGAGGTGTGACAATGTGGTTTGGAGCCATATGAGCTCATGGAAGTATGTAATCAGGTGAATCATGGAATATTAGGTAAGTTTAGGTCATTTGTATATATTTCATGATCAGTTATTGTATTACTTACTTGATTGGCCCTAACTTCTATAGTGAGGAAAAAACATATAAACATAAGTAAGTATTAATGAATAGAGATATTGATGTATGGAATTCACACTCTGATGATTTGATATGTTATAGGGATGTGTCATAGTTATTTTATAAAAATTTCAGTTTCCCATGATTTTCATTTTCTAGAGATGATAGCTTATGTGAGACGGGATGAAAAACAATTGTATTTTGAGCTTGAAGTTTAACTTCGATGCTAATTTTGGATTATGTGATTTGCATGAGACCTTGTGGATTTTATGGAAGCTTCTATGGTGAGTTTATAATTTTACAAAAATTGATGAGGCCATTTTATCATCAGGATTTTATGAATGAATGTTAAGAAGGTAAAGTGGTCTAAAACCCTAATTAAACCCTAGCTAGGAGTAGTTTACAAATAATGAAGTACGGTGAGATAGTTTTGATTATTTCATCAAACATGATGATTTTATATCATATAGGACTCTATTATATTTCCATAAATGTATGGTTGTGGGCATGGCAATGAGTGGGCCCCACCTAAAAATGGCGAGTTTCTTAAACAAACGGCTACGATACCATTCTAAATAAACAAACACCTCTCGATACCATTCTATATAAACAAACACCTCTCGATAATTACCATCCATACATATGTAAGACTGTAACATTAGCATCGGCATTACTTCACGAATAACCTTTACCACTATATCAAACACCACATCTGTTTCATATAGATCTTCAAACAAACTGAACTCTTCAATAATCAATAACTTGTATTCACAATCCACAATTAAAATTGCACTAACAGTGTCAACCATACTGAGATTTAATCAGTAGTTCCAAATATTAACAGAATATCTATTTCTGCCTCTTCACCAAATAAATCTACTAATATCATTACAACAACTTCGAAAACATCATCGCATTCAAAGATATCTTCAAACTCATCAAACTTATCAATATTTATAAATTTCAAAGCTCCGTTAATACGAACAAGAGCATGTACAGACTTTAAACATATTTACTTATAAGAGAAGCCTAGCATAGGAGAACTGAAAACACTTTCTTTTGGAATCCTTTTCTTTCGTATTCTCCAATCGAGTCTTTTCCGTGTTTCTCCAACTCTACCCAGTGTAGTGAATGAGTTGGTGATGCGCTATTAAATAGGCATTCCAAGGCTTTTCACCGGGAGAATGGAAACCGGAAACCGGAAGCGGAGGTAATCGGTAAGATTCCTCGAAATGACCCGTGAGTACAGCCCACTCACAAAAGCTTTATTAAAAGATGCATGGGTCCACCACGCACTGACAAAAAGAGGGATAAGAACGAATCTTATCAAAAGAAATCCGACAACAAGCCTGTCGGCTAGCTAAAAACAAAAGCAAACAGGAAAAGAAAGGATAAGCAAGAATCTTATCCGACAGCTATGGCAACATGCCTGCCATAATAGCAGATAGTGCGGAGCGCACTAAGGAGAATCATAGAGGACAGAGGGACCCGGAGGGTCAGTGTCATCATCAGAGGATGTTGAGCTGTCATGTCGTTGAGGTGCTCCTGGAAGTTGACGTTCATGTTGTTCAAGCCAGACACGAGAGATGTGAGCAGTTCCATCGTTGTTGGGTTGTAGATGCGGTCTGGTTGGAAACAGATAGTGGTCAAGTATCCGCAAATCTTGATCGGTGCAGGCGGCCTAACCACCATGGTGTGGTGTAACAGTATTCTCCTCCACAGGGTAGCATTTGGTCTTTCAACAAGGTTCCTGTGGTTTATCTTCACATAATAATGTACTTTCACGAACCATGGTATTTTACCACTGAATTAGAATGTTTCTTACAGTGTCAGGATGTACATTGAGAAGAGGAGAATCAGACAATTTAGTGGGAAGAAATTTTAACAAGAAGTATTTAAATGGGAAGAGATATACTTCCTGTCTCCCAGAGAAGGAGGTCGATTCCACAGATCAAAGAACAAAGGATGTTCTTCTGTCCACATTCTTGAAAATTCGAACCGCCACAAAGTGTCCTTTCTAGGTATCAGTTGTCTGAGCCTGAGACCTTCGACAGGTAGGAAATCCGGTTGTTCAACAGCATACAATGATCTCCATTGCCAATGGAGACAGCATTTAACCATTGGTTCTGCAGAGTGTATGATATTCACGTCCGGGTATATCTGGATCATAAAACTTGCATTCAGTTTCGGACATAGCATACTCTTGCGTTGTTATCAGGTCTCTTGAGACAAGAAGCGTTTGAGCTTCCTGGGACATTCCATTATCACAACGAACCAATGCATCGATTTGTTCTTTTGCATGCCTGTGATCCCATACTGTTCCATGGGATTCATGGATTACCTGTGTAACACTGATATTTTTGAAGTGTTGAGTTCTCTACTTACAAAATCTGCGAGAGCATTTTGTTTTCCTGAGATATGTTCTACAGAGAACTCAAAGTTGTCAAACCAGAGGCCCCACCTCTGGAAGTCTATTGAAAGCAGTCTTATTGGCTGGATCTCCGCCATTCAACCTTTTTGAAATCTTTAGATACGAGCGAAGGATGAATGCTTCATTTTGAACAAAAAATAAGAAAGCTTTGATTGCTTTCTTTGCAGCCAATATTTCTTTATGCGAAGAGTGATAATTTAATTCAGAACAGAAAAGGCTCCAGAGGCAAACCTACATACCTTTTCTTTATCACCTTCGGCTTTCTCTTTGAGTAGCTCCCCAAAATTGCTCGCTGGCATCACATTCTATTATTTTCTTACCAGGTCCTGGTAAAGACATTGCTGGGAGCTCACGTACTTGCTTTTGATTCTTTGTACTGCTTGTGTCATCTCCTGAGACCAACTAGGAGCATCTTTCTTTAATCTCTTATTGAGCAGTACTCTGTCAGCTGCTATGTTCTGGTAAAAACCAGCAACATAGTTTACACAACCGAGGAAGCGCTGCAGCTGCACTTTCTCCAGGATTTGATCAGGAAAGTTCTGGATGTTGGTCACAACATGTTGCTGCATAGTAATAGTTCCAGAACTGATTCTAATCCGAGGAAATCAATTTCCTCCTTGAAGACCTCCATTTTGAGGGGGACAGACAGATCCCATTCTTGTAGACAGTCTCATAGAATTTTCAAGATGAGTTAAATGTTCTTTGGGAGATTTAGAAAAGATGAGAATATCATCAATATAAACAATGAGGAAATCAAATAACTCACCAAAGATTTTATCCATAATCTTTTGGAATATGGATGGGGTGTCTTTAAACCGAATGGAAGCACCTTCCACTCATACTGTCCACCTGGCACAATGAATGCCGTTTTGTACATATCTTCATTTCTTCAAGAATATCTGCCAGAATCCACTTTTAGATCGAATTTGCTGTAAACCTTGATCCCTTGATTCTTCTGAGGATGTCGTCCTTGGCAGGTATTGGGTGTTGTACAGCAGCTATGAATTTATTCAGTGGCTTGTAGTCCACTACCAATCTCTTCTTATTTCTTAGCTGCTCACTCCTTTTATTAACATAAAAGGCGTTACAAGACCAGGGCGAAGTAGATTCTTGAATAAATCCAGCTTTTAGTAATTTCTGGATTTCGCCATGGCATTCTTTCTTTCTGCAGGAGGCATACCTCTGTGATGTGCCTTGAATTTTGGCACCATTTCATTTCCATTGCTATCTCTGACTAGCTGCAGATCTAGAGAGCAATAATGTTTCTTTCTGTTAACAAAAGCATGTGGATCTTCACTGCATATATTCTGCTTTATCTTGGATACAATTTCATCTATGCTGACAGATTAGAAATGGATTTATGTATCCAGGCATTGTTAACAGTCTTTACCTTGCTTGGTAAAGGAACTATTGATTGGAATGAATATCTCCTGGGGACTTGAACAGGAGGATTGAACAAACTTATAACATCTTGGGAGATGCTGAATGTGTGACATTTCTGTAGAAAATCCACCCCAAGAAGACAATCATAGTTCTCCATGTTGTGTTGATAGAATTCTAATGCCATAGAATTTCCTTCAACATCAATATTGACTTTAGCCATGAATTTACAGACAACTTCCCGTTTGTCAAATTTAATCTTTGTGTGGGTATTGACCCAACAATCACTGGGAATGGCATATTGTCTGATTAGGCTTATTTCGGCACCCGTATCAATCATAGCATCAAGAACATATGGCTTAATGTGAGGGATGCATATTGTGATTGCAATAAACGGATTTTGGGTGCAGCTTAGAGTGCATACCTTTGCCTGATCTGTCATCGATCTTTTGCATTTGATTATGGTATGTTTCTTCAAGATTCTCTTCAGAATCTTTCTTTTCACTTTCTTCTTCAGCTACAAGCTTGCTGTATTCTTCAGTGGCATTGGCAAGCACTTTTTCGAGTAGCTCAATCCTGGATCTTCTCCGGAGTTTACGTAAACCTCTTTAGAAATTTGTGATCGAGTGGAGGATTGTCCTGGTTCATATGAAGAATAGACAGGAGGACTGGTTCCTCTTCCACGACCACGCCAAGATCCTGTTCTTCCTCTGGTAGGGACTTGTCTCTGCCGGATCCTTTCTGTTGGAAAGGTGGCCTGATAGGAAATGCTTGAAAGGGTCATCGAGGTAATTTCTTTGCTCTGCTCTGCTTTGTGCTTGACTTTGCTCAAGCTCTTGTTGTCTGATATATTATCCTGTAGATCTCTGAGTTCTTTGCTTAAAGACAGTTTTCATTTGTATCCCATGGGGGACAACTGTCATGAACTGACTGAAGACTTTCTACCTGTCTTCTCAGAAGATCTGCACTTGGTGGTATCATGGGATGAACAAAGTTAGATACCATATTAATACTGAAGTGAGTAAAAGATGGAACAGAACTATACCCACTATCATCATCGTCTTATCATTCATTTCTTCGGATGCTTCTTTGATCATTGCAAGCTTCACCATCTATGGAGGCATAGGATATGTCTGACGAAAGGCTCATCGATATACGAAATAAAAGCATATTCATCATCCTGTATGCCTTTGAGAGATAAGGCATTTACCTTGGCCTTACCTTTAGCTGTATGTTTGAGGACACTGATTTGCATAGTGGTCCTCTTTACATATGTAGCAAGTAGGCTTGAATTTTGATGACTTGCCTAGATGTTTATACTTTCTGAATTTAAACTTTTTCTGGGCTTTCCTTCTCTGAACTCTCTGTATTTGTCTTTATGCCTTTTGTATTTCTTTTTCTTTTTTTCTTCTGCTGCCAAGCACCCTTCCCCTTTGAAAAAAGACAATCTTTACAAGAAGATTTCTTGCGGGAAGATTGGATTTCAAATCTGGACACCCAAAGGGTTCCAGTGCATATTGTTCACAGAAAGCATTATTCAGAGCTTTCTGGTGTTTGAACGCTTGTTTGCGTTCCCATTTTTCTTTACACATTTAGCATTGCATTGATCTATAATTTGATTTATGTGCCCAAAACTGAGTTCAGAAGTTTTCATACCGTGCATAGCCTTTCTGTATTGAGTAGCAAAGAAAGGCGGAAATGACTCTATGTACCTGAGACGCATGGTCTCATCATTGATGTTGCCGGAGCTGTAGTAGAGCTTCTGCATGAAGCATTGATATTCTTTGATGCGAGTCATATCACATAAGCGGGCACGGAGGAACATCGCTGTGTTCATCATCTTGTCATCGTCAATATTGCCGATGAATTCTCTTATCGATCTTCTTTGTGAGTCCCTGTGAATCCTGTTTCTAGAATTGCTGCTTTATTGGGAAGAAGATCCCACCATTCCTTTAGAATGCCAACAAAACCATTTACTATATGGTGGCTGCTATGTTCTTAGGAGTTCTGCCATAAGTTTCTTGTTGGGTGTTACCCCATCCTATCAGCATGAATAATCTCTTTAACTTCGCAATTGATTTACACTCTACTTTGTAGAAGTTAGGCTGCAAAGTTTGGATTCTAGTGGCTGCTTGAAAGCCTGGAGCACTTGTCTCTCCCATTTGTTCATCAAAGACGGGAGGCTGAAACTCTGGATCCTCTATATGGGATTCAGTTCCTTCTATACTCAACATATTAACCTCTTTATCTTTGAAAAATAGAGGTTTGTACTCTTCAAGTACTTCTTTGTAAGACTTTTTAGGAGTAGGATTGGCTAGCTGTTGAACTTCAGACCAGGATACAGCCTTAGACCAATCTCCTTCTTTTCTGGGAGTCAATTTATGACTCAGAGCTTGAATCCTGGAAGGATTCGAGGAAGCTCATGTGTCAGACATTTTTGTATCTCATCAATTCGGGAATGAGTTTTCTCATTCTCATCTTGGAGTTGTGAGATCCTGATTCTATGATTTCATTTGTCTGTGTAGATCTAGAGATGATAGTACTTTTGAGACTGGTAGTGTGATCTACCAATGGTTGTACAAAATCTGTTACTCTTTGAGATATTACTTCTGGCAAATTAGCAGAAACATTTTGAACTAGAGTTTCTACTTGTTTAACAGATTTATCTATGCTATCAACTTTATTATTTAACAACTGCAGTGCTCCTGCAGTGTCTCCCTTCTTCCTTAACTCTATTGCTTTTAGAGTTCTTTCCAGACTAGCAAATTTTTCAGAATAAGTACTTACTTCTTCATGAACAGATAAGAGGGCCTTATTGGTCCAATTCAACATCTTAGAGCTTTCAGAGGGCTCTATCTCTTTGTTCACGGCTCTTTGATACCAGAAGACAGCCTTCTGGGTCTCATCTGGAGAGATCAGTTCATGCTGATCTGTAGGAGGAAAACAGTTCTTGTGCTAGTAGAAGCCATGTTGATTGTAGGCCCGTTGACAGGGGCATATTTCTGACTTACCAACTTCTCACAATCTGAACACCATAGGAAGTCAGTAGATGGATCATGAGTCAAAGACTTATGGCTACACAAGAATATCTTTTCTTCTTCTTTCTTTTCATTCTGTGGATCGATGTTTCTCCAACAGTGAAGTAAGAAGATGTGGAGGCTACTGAATTACTTCTAGATAAGTGCCTCTTAGTTATGCTAGCATCGAGAATTTTTCTTACGAAGCGAGTGTTACATTATCTTTACCCTCTGTAACTGAGGTTGCATTTTCTAGCTTTGGTCTGGATGTCTGGACAAATTTTTTAGCTAGGGTCCATTCTCTAGGGACCTTTATGTCAGACCATGAAATAAGCTCAGGTTCAATCTTTTGTGTTTCTAAATTCACGTGTGTCACCACGCTACTGCCCTTGGACACGCCATGTTTAACAGCTGGATTCATGGTATTGACCAGTCTGTAAATAATTTTGTAATGTATGGCTAGGGGACAAGAACCTACGCGCATATTTAAACTGTTGTTGCTAGATGCAATTTGAGAACATCCTGTAAAAGATCATCCTTGGTAAGGGATACAGGATAGTTGGGAAAAACTTCAAAGGATACAGGGCCATTATGAAGGCCAGTTTGGACAGCTGCTAACAAACTATCTTTGAAGTTGTCAAACCTAAGATCCATTAAAGACAGCATAAAATACTAGCATTTAAACCTCTTCTGAACAGGGAGTTATGCCTATCTGGACACATCCTACATGTGCAAACTTGTAGGTGGATTGACGTTTTAAGGATTTAATATCAGCTTTATCAATGAGGGGAATATTATATTCACAATTGTTACTCTGGGCTACCTGAATAATGAGACTCTCTAGTCTTAAAACGGTAGAAGCTAAAAGCTGAAATCTATTTAAATGAGAATATACCTCATTATAGGACTTTTTAGGAAGTCGCCACTCAGGAGTGGGACTCGACTCATCTATAACATTTATTTCTTCATTAACAGAGAAAACATCAGATAAGTTTATCAAAGGACTGTCTTCGGAATCTACAGTAGAAGATCTAGGAGAATGATCGGCCATTTGGGACTTACAAGCAAGGAAGCAGAGATTGACCAAAATCGTCGGGCAAAAACTCGTCTTACTGTTGCGCCTGACACACGGCGTCTTACGGTTGCGATAGCCACACCATGCCAATCTATGAAGTTGCTATATGAACTTGCGTTTTCAATAATTTGAAGTTCTCACAATTACTTTCTACGAGATCTCAAACAATATTTCCTCGAATAAACAAAATCAAATCCAATTCTCTTTTACCAGCTCTGATACCATTCTAAATAAACAAACAGCTCTGATATATTTCCTCTGAATAAACAAAATCAAATCCGATTCTCTTTACCAAACTCGATACCATTCTAAATAAACAAACACCTCTCGAAACCATTCTATATAAACAAACACCTCTCGATAATTACCATCCATACATATGTAATATTGTAACATTAGCGTCGGCATTACTTCACGAATAACCTTTACCACTATATCAAACACCACATCTGTTTCATATAGATCTTCAAACAAACTGAACTCTTCAATTATCAATAACTTAAACTCACAATCCACAATTAAAATAGCACTAACAGTGTTGATCAACCATCCGAATTTAATCAGTAGTTCCAAATATTAACAGAATATCTATTTCTGCATCTTCACCAAATAAATCTACTAATATCATTACAACAACTTCGAAAACATCATCACATTCAAAGATATCTTCAAACTCATCAAACTTATCAATATTTATAAATTTCAAAGCTCCGTTGATACGAACAAGAGCATGTACAGATTTAAACATATTTACTTACAAGAGAAGCCTAGCATAGGAAGACTTGAAAACACTTTCTCTTGAGAATCCTTTTCTTTCGTATTTTCCAATCCGAGTCTTTTTCCGTGTTTCTCCAAACTCTACCCAGCGTAGTGAATGAGTTGGTGATGCGCTATTAAATAGGCATTCCAAGGCTTTTCACCGGGAGAATGGAAACCGGAAACCGGAAGCGGAGGTAATCGGTAAGATTCCTCGAAACGACCCGTGAGTACAGCCCACTCACAAAAGCTTTATTAAAAGATGCATGGTCCACATGCATGCGATTTGAAAAGAGGGATAAGAAGCGAATCTTATCGATAGATATCCGAGCAACAATCGGCTGTCGGTTAGCTAAAAGAAAGGATAAGCAAGAATCTTATCCGACAACAATGGCAACATGCCTGCCATTATAGCAGATAGTGCGGAGCGCACTAAGGAGAATCATAGAGGACAGAGGGACCCGGAGGGTCAGTGTCATCATCAGAGGATGATGTCTGTCATTTCTTTGAGGTGCTCACGGAAGGTGCGTTCATGTTGTTCAAGCGCGGACACGAGAGATGTGGCGGTTCCATCGTTGTTGGGTTGTAGATGCGGTCTGGTTGGAAACAGATAGTGGTCAAGTATCCGCAAATCTTGATTTGGTGCAGGCGGCCTAACCACCATGGTGTGGTGTAGTAGTATTCTCCTCCACAGAGTAGCATTTGGTCTTTCAACAAGGTTCTGTGGTTTATCTTCACATAATAATGTACTTTCACGAACCATGGTATTTTACACTGGATTAGAATATGTTTCTTACAGTGTCCGGATGTACATTGAGAAGAGGAGAATCAGACAATTTAGTGGGAAGAAATTTTAACAAGAAGTATTTAAAGTGGGAAGAGATATACTTCCTGTCTCCCAAGGAAGGAGGTCGATTCCACAGATCAAAGAACAAGGATGTTCTTCAGTCCACATTCTTGAAAATTCAAACCGCCACAAAGTGTCCTTTCTAGGTATCAGTTGTCTGAGCCTGAGACCTTCGACTGGTAGGAAATCCGGTTGTTCAACAGCATACAGATGATCTCCATTGCCAATGGAGACAACATTTAACCATTGGTTCTGCAGTGTATGATATTCACGTCCTGGTATATCTGGATCATAAAACTTGCATTCAGTTTCGGACATAGCATACTCCTGCGTTGTTATCAAGTCTCTTGAGACAAGAAGCGTTTGAGCTTCTTGGGACATTCTATTATCACAACGAACCAATGCATCAATTTGTTCTTTTGCATGCCTGTGATCCCATACTGTTCCATGGGATTCATGGATTACCTGTGTAACATTGATATTTTTGAAGTGTTGAGTTCTCTACTTACAAAATCTGCGAGAGCATTTTGTTTTCTGAGATATGTTCTACTGAGAACTCAAAGTTGTCAAACCAGAGGCCCCACCTCTGGAGTCTATTGAAAGCAGTTTTATTGGCTGGATCTCCGCCATTCAACCTTTTTCTGAAATCTTTCAGATCTGATCGAAGGATGAATGCTTCGTTTTGAACAAAAAATAAGAAAGCTTTGATTGCTTTCTTTGCAGCCAATATTTCTTTATGCGAAGAGTGATAATTTAATTCAGAACCAGAAAAGGCTCCTGAGGCAAACCTACATACCTTTTCTTTATCACCTTCGTCTTTCTCTTTGAGTACTGCTCCCCAGAATTGCTCACTGGCATCACATTCTATTATTTTTTACCAGGTCCTGGTAAAGACATGGCTGGGAGCTCCTGTACTTGCTTTTGATTCTTTGTACTGCTTGAGTCATCTCCTGCGACCAACTAGGAGCATCTTTCTTTAATCTTTTATTGAGCAGTACTCTGTCAGCTGCTATGTTCTGGTAAAAACCAGCAACATAATTTACACAACCGAGGAAGCGCTGCAGCTGCACTTTCTCCAGGATTTGATCAGGAAAGTTCTGGATGTTGGTGACAACATGTTGCTGCATAGTAATAGTTCCAGAACTTATTCTAATCCCGAGGAAATCAATTTCCTCCTTGAAGACCTCCATTTTTGAGGGAGATAGACAGATCCCATTCTTGTAGACAGTCTCATAAAACTTTTCAAGATGAATAAATGTTCTTTGGGAGATTTAGAAAAGATGAGAATATCATCAATATAAACTATTAGAAAATCAAACAACTCACCAAAGATTTTATCCATAATCTTTTGGAATATGGATGGGGCTGTCTTTAAACCGAATGGAAGCACCTTCCACTCATACTGTCCACCTGGCACGATGAATGCCGTTTTGTACATATCTTGTCTTCAAGAATATCTGCCAGAATCCACTTTTAGATCGAATTTCTTTGTAAACCTTGATCCCTTGATTCTTCTGAGGATATCATCCTTGGCAGGTATTGGGTGTTGTACAGCAGCTATGAATTTATTAGTGGCTTGTAGTCCACTACCAATCTTTTCTTATTTCTTAAGCTGCTCACTCCTTTTATTAACATAAAAGGCGTTACAAGACCAGGGCGAAGTAGATTCTTGAATAAACCCAGCTTTTAGTAACTTCTGGATTTCGCCATGGCATTCTTTCCTTTCTGCAGGAGGCATACCTCTGTGATGTGCCTTGAATCTTGGCACCATTTCATTTCCATTGCTATCTCTGACTAGCTGCAGATCTAGAGAGCAATAATGTTTTTTCCTGTTAACAAAAGCATGTGGATCTTCACTGCATATATTCTGCTTTATCTTGGATACAATTTCATCTATGCTGACAGAACAGTTAGAAATGGATTTATGTATCCAGGCATTGTTAACAGTCTTTACCTTGCTTGGTAAAGGAACTATTGATTGGAATGAATATCTCCTGGGGACTTGAACAGGAGGATTGAACAAACTTATAACATCTTGGGAGATGCTGAATGTGTGACATTTTTGTAGAAAATCCACCCCAAGAAGACAATCATAGTTCTCCATGTTGTGTTGATAGAATTCTAATGCCATAGAATTTCCTTCAACATCAATATTAACTTTAGCCATGAATTTCAGACAACTTCCCGTTTGTCAAATTTAATCTTTGTGTGGGTATTGACCCAACAATCACTGGGAATGGCATATTGTCTGATTAGGCTTATTTCGGCACCCGTATCAATCATAGCATCAAGAACATATGGCTTTATGTGAGGGATGCATATTGTGATTGCAATAAACGGATTTTGGGTGCAGCTTAGAGTGCATACCTTTGCCTGATCTGTCTGATCTTTTTGCATTGCCAGATTATGGTATGTCTCTTCAAGATTCTCTTCGGAATCTTTCTTTTCACTTTCTTCTTCGGCTACCAGCTTGCTGTATTCTTCAGTGGCATTGGCAAGCACTTTTTCTAGTAGCTCTATCCTGGATCTTCTCCAGGTTCTGTAAACCTCTTTGGAAGCTGTGTCAGTGGAGGATTGTCCAGGCTCATATGAAGAATAGACCGGAGGACTGGTTCCTCTTCCTCGACCACGCCAAGGTCCTGCTCTGCCTCTGGTAGGGACTTGTCTCTGCCGGATCCTTTGCTGGAAAGGTGGCCTGATAGGAAATGCTTCGAAAGGGTCATCAGACTGCTGCTCTGCTCTGCTTTGTGCTTGACTTTGCTCAAGCTCTGTTATCGATATATTATCTGTAGATTACGAGTTCTTTGCTTAAAGACATCTTTAAGTGTATCCCATGGGGGACAACTGTCATGAACTGATTGAAGACTTTCCATTTGTCTTCTCAGAAGATCTGCACTTGGTGGTATCATGGGATGTACAAAGTTAGATACCATATTAATACTGAAGTGAGTAAAAGATGGAACAGAACTATACCCACTGTCATCAGTACTATCATTATCTTCAGATGCTTGCTGGATCAGATTGCAAGCTTCACCATCAATGGAGGCATAGGATATATCTGACGAAAGACTGTCAGTATCTGAAATAAAAGCATATTCATCATCCTGTATGCCTTTGAGAGATAAGGCATTTACCTTAGCCTTACCTTTTGCTGTATGTTTCGAGGACATTGATTTGCATAGTGATCCTCTTTACATATATAGCAAGTAGGCTTGAACTTTGATAACTTGCCTAGATGTTTATACTTTCTGAACTTAAACTTTTTCTGGGCTTTACCTTCTCTGAACTCTCTGTATTTGTCTTTATGCCTTTTGTATTTCTTTTTCTTTTTTTCTGCTGCCAAGCACCCTTCCCCTTTGAAAAAAGACAATCTTTACAAGAAGATTTCTTGCGGGAAGATTGGATTTCAAGATCTGGACACCCAAAGGGTTCCAGTGCATATTGTTCACAGAAAGCATTATTCGAGGGCTTTCTGGTGTTTGAACGCTTGTTTGCGTTCCCATTTTTCTTTACACAGCTTAGCATTGCATTGATCTATGATTTGATTAATGTGCCCAAAACTGAGTTCAGAAGTTTTCATACCGTGCATAGCTTTCTTGTATTGAGTAGCAAAGAAAGGCGGAAATGACTCTATGTACCTGAGACGCATGGTCTCATCATTGATGTTGCCGGAGCTGTAGTAGAGCTTCTGCATGAAGCATTGATATTCTTTGATGCGAGTCATATCACATAAGCGGGCACGGAGGAACATCGCTGTGTTCATCATTTTGTCATCGTCAATATTGCCGATGAATTCTCTTATCAGTGCTGCTGTGAGTCCTGTGAATCCTGTTTCTAGAATTGCTGCCTTGTTGGGAAGAAGATCCCACCATTCTTTTAGAATGCCAACAAAACCATTTACTATGGTGGCTGCTATGTTCTTAGGAGATCTGCCATATGTTTCTTGTTGGGTGTTACCCCATCCTATCATAGCATGAATAATCTCTTTAACTTCTGCAATTGATTTACACTCTACTTTGTAGAAGTTAGGCTGCAAAGTTTGGATTCTAGTGGCTGCTTGAAAGCCTGGAGCACTTGTCTCTCCCATTTGTTCATCAAATATGGGAGGTTGAAACTCTGGATCCTCTATATGGGATTCAGTTCCTTCTATACTTAACATGTTAACCTCTTTATCTTTATCTTTGAAAAATAGAGGTTTGTACTCTTCAAGTACTTCTTTGTAAGACTTCTTAGGAGTAGGATTGGCTAGGTTGTTGACTTCTGACCAGGATACAGCCTTAGACCAATCTCCTTCTTTCTCGGGAGTCATTTGGTGACTCGTGACTTGAATCCTGGAAGGATTCGAGGAAGCTCATGTGTCAGACATTTTTGTATTTCATCAATCCGGGAATGAGTTTTCTCATTCTCGTCTTGGAGTTGTGAAATCCCTGCTTCTAGGATTTCATTTTTCTGTGTGGATCTAGATATGATAGCACTTTTGAGACTGGTAGTGTGATCTACCAATGGTTGTACAAAATCTGTTACTCTCTGAGATATTACTTCTGGTAAATTAGCAGAAACATTTTGAACTAGAGTTTCTACTTGTTTAACAGATTTTTCTATGCTATCAACCTTATTATTTAACAACTGCAGTGCTCCTGCAGTGTCTCCCTTCTTCCTTAACTCTATTGCTTTTAGAGTTCTTTCCAGACTAGCAAATTTTTCAGAATAAGTACTTACTTCTTCATGAACACACAATAGGGCCTTGTTGGTCCAATTCAGCATCTTAGAGCTTTCTGAGGGCTCTATCTCTTTGTTCACTGCTCTTTGATACCAGAAGACAGCCTTCTGGGTTTCATCTGGAGAGATCAACTCATGCTGATCTGTAGGAGGGAAAACAGTTCTTGTGCTTGTAGAAGCCATGTTGATTGTAGGCCCGTTGACAGGGGCATATTTCTGACTTACTAACTTCTCACAATCTGAACACCATAGGAAGTCAGTAGATGGATCATGTGTTAATGACTTATGGCTACACAAGAATAACTTTTCATCATTTTTCTTTTCACTCTGTGGATCTGATGTTTCTCCAACAGTGAAATAAGAAGATGTGGAGGCTACTGAATTACTTCTAGGTAAGTGCCTCTTAGACATACTGGCATCAGAATTTCTTCTGAAGCTGAGTGTTACATTATCTTTACCTCTCTGTAACTGAGGTTGCATTTTCTAGCTTTGGTCTGGATGTCTGGACAAATTTTTTAGCTAGAGTCCATTCTCTAGGGAACTTTTATGTCAGACCATGAAATAAGCTCAGGTTCAATCTTTTGGGTTTCTAAGTTCACGTGTGTCACCACGCTACTGCCCTTGGACACGCCATGTTTGACAGCTGGATTCATTGTATTGACCAGTCTGTAAATAATTTTGTAATGTATGGCTAGGGGACAAGAACCTACGCGCATATTTAAACTGTTGTTGCTAGATGCAATTTGAGAACATCCTGTAAAAGATCATCCTTGGTAAGGGATACAGGATAGTTGGGAAAAACTTCAAAGGATACAGGGCCATTATGAAGGCCAGTTTGGAGCTGCTAACAAACTATCTTTGAAGTTGTCAAACCTAAGATCCATTAAACAGCATAAAATACTTGCATTTAATCCTCTCCTGAACAGGGGAGTTATGCCTATCTGGACACAGCCTACATGTGCAAACTTGTAGGTGGATTGACGTTTTAAGGATTTAATATCGGCTTTATCAATGAGGGGAATATTATATTCACAATTGTTACTCTGGGCTACCTGAATAACAGACTCTCTAGTTTTAAAACTGTAGAAGCTAAAAGCTGAAACCTATTTAAATGAGAGTAGACCTCATTATAAGACTTTTTAGGAAGTCGCCACTCAGGAGTGGGACTCGACTCTTCTATAACATTTATTTCTTCGTTAACTGAGAAGACATCAGATAAGTTAATAAAAAAATATGGTTCATGATGTATGAGAGTTTTTATTTATTTCCATAGATTTTTTAGGACAAGTTAATGCATGTACATGGTGTTTTGAGGTCTAAACAGGTTGACTAGTCAAAGGGTAGTTTTGGGGTCTCAAATAGCAATGCTCAGTAAAATGAGCATAACTTGAGCTACATGTGGAGTTTGAAGATGATTCAAGTTGTGTTGGAAATAGGATTAAGATATATTTATATTTAAATGATGTTTTACTCATGATTATGTCATTTGACATGGTTTCCAAGTCATTATTTAGACATAATGTTTTTGGTAGTTCAAGACAACATGTGTTTTGGTGAAAGTTTGATGTTGTTTGAAGAATGATATGGATTGGGTGATGCTTCCTATCATCTGTAATGTTAAGAGGGATTAATTTTGAATCCAATTAATCAATTTTTAGGTATTGAATATATGTATAAATGTTTTTATGAGCTAACCTTTGGAAAAAATTTTTTTGGCAGGTTGTTTTGGTGAAGGAAAACGTAGATGTGGTTTGAATAGATGGATGATTCAAGGATTACAACTTGATTATAAGTATTATAAAGGTTCTTAAATTTCCATAAAGTTTTTACATGGAATGGTTTACTATTTTTTAAGTGATTTGGTTATCAAATGCGTTTTAGGGTGTCAAGGTTACAAGAAATAACTATTTTTAGAATTGCAAAAGGAATAGGCTTATTAAATGAAATAATTTGATTGGTTGATATTAATTGTGACAATTTATGAATGTTAAATGATATTTTAATCATGTGTTATTAGTTTTGGGTTATGAAAAATTATGGTACTAATGTTAGCATAATTTTAAGATTGTGCCCATGGGGTTTTGAGCCATTTTTGGCACATGAAATGATGGTTTGAGCTAGGAAGACCTAATTGGGTCACTTGTGACTATTATATTTCAAATTTTAAATGTTTCCTTGATGTATGGGTCGAAAATAAATGATGTAGTAGGTTGTTCCTAATATTTAAATGAGGAGAAGCATATAAAAACATGTTTTTGGGTACTTTTTGGAACGAGTTAGGTGTTTGCAAGGTGAGTGACCTAGGTGAGAGTTGATTATAGGTGTTTGATCATGATTTTAGGCTTAAAAAATTGTTATACAGGTGAAGGAAAATAATAGGACTTGATAGAAATAGTTTGATGATTCTTAGAGTGATTGAAGAGCTTGTTTTGTGAAGTGTGGACACCTAGGGTTTGAGTGAAGAAGTGTGAGCTAGATGTTTGTGACAGTTGTGGAAGAAAAAAATATGAGATATGAACATTATAAGGGGGCTTAGTTTGTGATTTATCATCTTGGGGGGTTGTATCCTCTTTCGGGGTTGGTGCTCCTTGTAGTGTTGGTGCTCTACTAAACTAGGGGTTGGTGCTCCTTGTGGGAATTTTGCATCACTAAATTAAGAAACATATCAATAAAATATTGTGTTTCAGTGGGTTTTCTTCCCCTTGAGGGTTTCTCACTTATATATTTTGTTATTGTGTTGCTTCTTTTCTTTCATTGTTACATGTTTTATTCATGGTTTATGCTATGCACACATTAAGTATTGAATAAGTGGATACTTTGTGATTCAATTTTTATGATATTTTGATTTTCATATATGAAATATAATTTGAAGTTTTTATAAGGACTGATTCACCCCCTCTTAGTCCATTGTGCTTCTAACACTTGGCTTACTAAAATTATCTTAGCCTTTTCAAAATTTCCATCACCAATGGTCTTAGGCTTAACATCCAATTAAAGTCTCATGAAAATTTAAACAATTATTTAATCACCTTAAAATATATTCCAAGACATATAACCTAAGGTATTTTAACCTTGTATAATAATGTAAATGATTTTATATCCCAAGTCATGAAGTTTTACTTTATCAATCCAAATCCTAATACCTTTTTCTTAGGTCTACAAAAATTAAACAAACTCTTATATTATTGTAAGGTATGAGACCCACTCATATGTATGTAGATAACGTTAGCAAGCCTCAATAAAAATATAAGGAAACAATTGACATTTGAATTTTTTTGTCACCAACATATACGCTATTTAATATATATTATGGTGAATAACCAATTAAATGATAGAACATTCATAAGGTTATTAAAAACAAGTATAGGTTAACCAATAAATTAGATCAATGCATAGTGTGATCAATACAATCATCATATAAACATTTCCTAAGCTAGGATAGTTATCCATTAGTACAATTTTTAAGCCAAGTATGTAGCTGAGAATCAATAAAATTTATTTATCTTACCTTGCAATACTTTAACCAAAGTCCCGGTTGTATAAGTAACAACTTACATTACTGATAGAAAGTTCATTTCATAAACATAAAAAGAGTTATCATATTTTACTCAAAATATATTTCCATACTCGATATCACCACGCAACTATGTACAGATCCTTACATTATGCAATAAATACTTCCAATAACATGGGTAAATTGATGATATCAAAGACACATAATGTATCCATACATGTATCTAATTTCCTTAATCATAACCAGAAAGATAATTTATACATAACAGCAAATTCCACAAAAATATAGTAACATATCCATCTAAGATGGTTACAGAAACCATCATTAACATAAAATAAGGTAATGCAGATTCACAATCACAAGTATGCAAAAAAATTACAAAATTAATTAGTTTTTGACTACGTGACAATGTGATCCATTGCAATTTTATGCATACAATTGTGCATGAGTATGCATAACCTTTCAACTATCTTTACACGTTCACAATGCTATAAGGGACAACGTAGTGTTACTATCTTTCGTGTTACTCGCAAATTGTTTAATGCTACAATTTATTTTACGACAACACAAAGAAATATTGTAGGATGCAATAAGATCATTTTTCCTAAAAAAATATACTTGTTCCATAAGATTATCCTCCCCTTTTGAAATAAATTAAATATAATATTTAACAACCTGTCATCTTGAACTAATCTTCAACAATGAACTATCGACACCAATTGTTTTATACAAATAGTTGATATAACACATTCACCTTAGTAACATGCAACTACATGGTATTAATTTGAAAAAAATGCTCCCCTTTTCTTCATCAAATGATACCAAAAACATTATTTAATTGTGTCGTGTGCTCATTTTATCAAGCCAAAAAAAGCTTAACATCCAAGATATAGGAAATTATAATAACACACTCTCCCTTTTGTCATAAATGAGATAAATGTAGCTTTCTTGACTCTCCCCCATTAACATCATAATGAAAATTGACCATACATGAAATCAATGGTTGGAAACATCAACCAAAATTAGAAGCATATACGAGACAAGACATGCTCCCCCTATCACCATGCATAATTTCTCAAATGAACATGATCATACTACCACTCAAATTGTCCTTATCATAGCATATTATACTATAACCTGTAATCACACTCTACTCACCACATGGCTGATATCAATTGAAAATTTAGGGTCTCACCAAATGATTCATTAGGACTCTCGAGACCCTCCTCATTTTCTCCAAAAATTTATGAAACCAATGTCACTTCTCAACTCATGAAAAACACTCCATATGTGTAGTAATAATAGGCAAAACTCAACTTCCAGCTACTATACCAATTGCTAGAGACAATAAATAACTTTTCTTACCTCTTATCAACACTTCTATCTTTATCAACCATCTTCACTCTAACTTCATACCTTCTCGACACTACTGACCTACTCATGAAACCAATAAACTATCTAATTGGTTCCCCCTTAGTTATTGAATCCTTTATGAATGATAGATAGATACCAATTTTTCTTGACTTCTTTTAAAGACTATCAATACAAATAAGAATGGTCAAACCTCACAGATTTGTTTTCCCTTATGTAGATAAGACAATCCTTCTCAAAATAGATACAAAATTTTGTTGTTTGCAAACCTTACATACTTTTCCTTGATACAACTAATATGAATCTTTTGAAATAGAGAAATAACTCATCCTTTGTATTCATTAAATGTTCTTTTCCAAAGTACTCAGACCTATGCATGAATAATTTCACACCAATAACAAAACTTTTTCATACCTTACTTCTTTTGATTCTCAGAGCAACACAAGATCCCCTAAGACAATACTTACCTCTTTTGATCCAAACACAAATCAATAATCTAAATACAACTAGGAACATTTTTCTAAATGAGATATTGATTCAAAGGAGAAAACTAGGCCTCCACGATAGAATAAATAACATTCATGCTATTTCCATTAGATCAATGTTTCTTTTACATGTCAAGTAAGAAAAACAATACAATACACACCTTGATGCTCTTGAAAAAGCCTAAAATTTTCATGATATCTGATTCAATGAAATATTTTCCATTCTTACCTTATGTTTCATGATCTTAATTTCTTACATACCAAAATATGATGTCTTTCATGTTATATTGCCTTATTTGACTATTAAACTCAAAACACTCAGCCTTGGTCCTTTATGCATATAGAACAATTCAATTTTCATACAAATACCTTGATGAGAAAATCTAAAACTATATTCCACATAACCATATTTTAGTGATTATCTAATATTCCTTCTATGAATTTTACTCATTTTCGTGATCATAACTTAACCATAACACTTATAAAGAACTTAGGTCTCATTTTTACTCATATAGGCTATAGCTAAAAACATATTAGTGTTACAAACCAATCACCTGCTCCTCAAGTTTCGCATAATTATATTAGGCCACAAAAACTAATCTATTCCCACTCAATTATACCAAATTCTGAAAATTGTCCATGTACAAGTCAATCATTCACAATTATTCCATGAATTTGAATGGTCTAGTCAATTCATCATACAAATGATTAAAATACATGCCTAATTTCCTTCTTAGCTATCTCAAGTCTTCAACATGTGTAAAAACACAATTCATTTTTACTTCTATTTTAGTGTCATCATCTTTCACAATGTTAAGTTCCATCCCCAAGATTACTCACATTCTTAATAAAATATACAATTGTTTGAAATTAAATCCAATCATGTTTCTCATATCTACCAAGATTCTAAGCATAACAACAAAACCCAAACATGCTTTCTACTGACTAATGAATGTATCCAAGAAGCCTAATCAAAACAATCCATTGTTATAGAGCACTTAGAACATCATAAAATCGAAATATTCCCAAATATTCATACCTCTTTTAACAGTTTGGCACTTATGCATGTAATAATATTCTTTTAGGATCCATTTTAGCTTGATTGAAACTACTAGATTGAACTCTCCATCATACTTCTTATTCTCTATTTTAGATGATAGAAAATATTGTTGGCATTTATTGTAACTCTTCAATCTCCTGCTCATGCTCTATCATGGAAAACAATCCATCTTTTCTTGTACACTAATTAGGATTGGGCTTAACTTTCTTAGTTTCCTTATTTACTAGATCTGACTTCATGATATGCTATGGTTTCTCCTTCACCTCAATCACCGAATCAGAATTATTAGCACACATATTATTATATTTTCTTCCTTCTTGAAAAATTTGAGCTTCAACCTCCTTACTCTATATTGATGACTCATAATGAAAAAATATTTCTATATGACTAGTATTTTGACAGTTATATCAAACACCATTAATCTTACCTCTTGAATGATATGAAACAAGTTTCCTTATACAATCCATAGCCCTATGTCCATATACATTACATGAATAATAATAGACTTTGAAAGAACTTTCATATTTCCATGAGTGCTCATTCCTCAAGGGCCTTCTACGTTCTCTTTCTCTATGACAGACTACATGTATAAAAATAACCATTAAATGAAATTACATACCTCATGGCATTTAACCGTCTAATAAATTTTTTTCCATGTTTTTATTGAGGTTTACCTTCTTGTTATCATTAAAATCCTCATTTATCTCCTTTTTATCTTCTATAAAGCTAGGTCCTACATTGTCATCTTCATTTCTCTTCTTATGGTCTCTAATGAAACCAAGACATGTCTTATTACTAGCATACTTGACTACTCAACATGTCATTTAGATCCTCAGAGATCTTATCAAGATTCTCAAAGGTATTTTACCTCCTTATTTCTTGTTATATATCTTTCTTCAAGGTATTCATCTCTATTTCATACCTTATATGGTCTTCTTCCTTAGAATTTAGGGATTCCATCTCTATCTTGAGCTTTGTACACTCTTCTTTTTGTCTTTTAGAGATGTTATCACTAACTCAACATGAGTCTCATATTATTTGATTATATATTCATCCTCATCAATCATGAAAGTTATATTTTCTTCATATTCCTTGATCAAGGACTTCAAATTCTTATTTTTCTTTCTTTGACTCTTTAGATCATCTAGAGAACTTATCAATTTTGCCTCTAAGTTCACCTCAGATTCTTCATCTTCTGATTCTTCCAAGAAACTATTCAAACACTCACTTATTGCTTCCTTGGATATGACTACAAATTCATTTCTATCTTCCGTATCATCTTTATCATAATCATATAATGAACTATTGTCACTACTATCTTCTTTGGAGTATAAATTATTCTTATTCTTAGATGATATTTTATTTTTATCATTCTTCTAGAATCTAATTTTTTCAATCTTGTAAGAACTATTTTTATTATCATTATTTTCATCAAGTTCTTTACACTCTTCATATCCATCCTTACTCTTGTTAGGACATTTATTTTTAAAATGACCAATCTTTAAACAATTAAAACACTTAAATGACAAGTTCCTTTATACTTACTTGATCCTATCCTTATCCTTCTAACAAATATAGCTTCTAGTTTGTCATCATCAATCTCTGAATCAAAATTATCTTTTACCTTTTTACCTTGTGCCTTCTTTTCATCCTTGAAAGAAGTATACTTAATGATATGTATTCCATCACTAGTTCTCATCTCATAGGATTTCAAGATCGTGTTAGCGCAAAATCACATCACCCCGAATGGCACAGGTGTGAAGTGGGGCATTCGGTGTGATTGCACAACATGGGACCATATCTCAAGCTGTGGGACTTGCAAAACTTGAGATGGACCTCCAAAGAAAGTCGTTCTTGCTTCCTAATCTACCGCCACAAGCTAATCCAAAGTGCGGGAAAAACCTATTCTATCCTAATCTAACTATTCCAAGTAGGTAGAGAGAGAGAGAGAGTGAGTGAGTGAAAGAGCCTACACTAAGCGGTGATACACCAAAAAGGAAGTGGTTGAATCACATACCCGACTACGAAGTGGAGAGAGGTTAGCGGTGGAGATGGTGGATGAATGCACCACCACGGACCAAAGATAGATTTCACATAGAAACCACTTCAAAACCCATTAAAAAAACTCCTAGGACCTGTAACGAACATCAAAATATGCATAGTATACCTTTACTGATGATGAGGGTTAAGAAGAGACAAAAATATAAGACAAGGATGGACAGTGCATCATGAAACATATTTTGTTGCTCCAAAATGTTACACATTACATCATCAATGGGAAATGGGAGGAGCATCGGACTCTATGTTCTACCCTAAGGAATAAAGAGAGAGGGGAAAAGGAGAGAATCAATGACCAACCCTTTGAATATGCCCCTTCATTACAATATATAGGAAGAATAAGAGAGAGAAGAGAGAAGAATTAGAATCCTACAAAAACCACCTAGAGATACGCGGTGAATCTTGCTTTGAAAGCTCAACCACTATCAATCAATGCCTCTCTCAAATCTACCCCAAATCTATCATGTCTAGTTCAATTACTAGTTTGGCTCCTCGAAGGATGGGGAAACGATGGATTAGATTGAATCCGATCGGGTTGTTGGGGCAAATAGATCTTGTATTAAAGGCCTGAAGATGTTTCTCCATTTTCTCCCTCCTAAATTATCCAAACTTAAAGTTTCAGATCTTCATGGCATAGACGAGGCTAAGATATTTCTAATGGTTCTATATTTGTTGGATTTTGAGCCCGAGTCGAAAGATATGCCCATTTGAAATTTGGATCGGGTCCATATGAAATAGTGGGAAAACCAGTTCGAAAATGGGCCCCCTTTTGAAATTGGACACATGGAGGGCTAGCACATGTCTGAGGGTAGCCTCTGTATTTTTATTTTAGAGTGGCGCAGGGTGACACATGGCTTCTTTCGTGACTTGCTTGATTTCCTTATGTTTTTGGCTAAGTCCTTTGCATCGGCGGGGTCATATATCTGACCGGGAAATGTGGCGTCCTAACGCTTATTTGAAAACCCTCCCTTAATTCCACTCTTGAATTAGACCCGCACCGACACTTGGCACCCTCTACTAGCCTATCTCATTGACAATTCAACCTGACCCTGTCCCTTTATGCCCCGGACGCATGGAGGCTCCGTGCTCACTTAAAAGCCCACTCAGGATTTTCCTTTGAAGGAGCATTGGGTTGACACGTGGAAGCCTCCACAAGTTCTTTGGACTTTTCAATGACCTCCCTTACCTTTTCGGACCCTAGACAATGTGGCAAGCTTGTGCTCATTTGGGTCTCCACTTTTGGACTAAATTTTGGAGATGTGCCAAGCTGATGTGTGGTGGCTTCCGCTAGCACTTCTATACTTAGCCTTTTTTAGGCCTCCCTGCCCGCCTTTTGACTTTTAGCTTTGACTCTGCCCCGCTTTGGGCCTGGGACACATGGGGGCCTGGTGCTTGTTCAAGTCTCCCTTTTTGGATTCAACTTTGGAGGTGTGCCGCTTGGACACTTGGAAGTGTCCACTGTCTCCTCTCGTAATTAGTTGATTTTAAGCTCATTCTAAACTTTTCGAGCTGAAGACTTCAAACCTTCACCGTTTCTTTTCCTTTGAGCCTGCGGTTATTTTGACACTACTTGGCCTCCTACCCCTACCCTTCTATTCCATTTTCAAGCCCTCCTGTGATCTTTTTAATGGATTTAAGGCACTGATTTGATCGATAGATCCATTTCTTCTCTTTCTTCTTACATAGGGTCATTTAATATTTTACAGGCCCCGCCACTCCATTGTAGAGTCCCTCTGCAACCTGTTTGCAAGGTTTGAATGTGGTTTCTCTGGTTCTTTCTATGTGGGGTGATGGCTGATCTAATATTTTTTCAACGGGGGAAAAATATGGATAACGAGATCCCATGAAGTTCATCCATCTACTGGGGTGATTAAAAATTTTTCTTCTATATATTTGAGACCTTATGATCAAACGTGGGTTTTGAGGACCTTATAAAATTTTGGACAACTATTGATTCCTCCATCATATCTATAATAACTCTAATTATATTGACAATTTCATCAACTTGTAGAAGATACGCAACAATATTTTCATCTTCCTTCATTCTTAGGATTTTAAACTATCTTCGTAGGTCTACAACTTTTCTAACTTTACCTTTGGTTGTATCATAATGCATAACATTTACAAACTCATTCCCTGAATGAACACATAAAATAACATTCATATCCTTAGATTTACTTTCAGGATCCTTATTTTCTATTGCATTAGTTGAGGTGTAGTAGTAATAACATCCACTAATTTCCATATGTCAAGTCCCAATGACACTAGATATTCCTTCATCCTCTAGAATGCATAATTACTCCCATTGAAGAGAGGATCCTTTATGGTAATGAAACCTAATTTTACTTGATTACTTCAATTGAATTAACTGGATACCAATTATTGGAAGCACAAATCATTGGGGGTGAATAAGTCTCCTTATAAAATTTTACAACTTTTACTTCAATCATTCATCATGCCACCATTATTAAGAAATGTTAACTTAGTTAATCAAACCATCAAATCAATATAACAACCATCACATGAACATGAAATAGTAGAGAACACATGAACACATTATTTAGGTGGGAAACCCTCTAGGGAATAAAACCCACTGAAATTTTCTTATATATAACAAAATTCAAGATTTAGTGAAGCACCAACTCCACAAGGAACACTAACCCCTAATTTATCTAGAACCAAATATAATTTAGCAAGCACCCACTTGTAAGGAGGATATAACCCCTTTATTTATTTAAGTACCAACTCCAAAAAGAGCACCAACCTCTAGGATTTTATCAAGTGCCAACTTGTAAGGAATATTAAGCACCAACTCAGCCACCTAAGAATGTTTTCCACCTTCTTCTTGTTGTTATCTCAACAAATGATGGAATTATTTTCTCTTATTCTTCTCTATCTTATCTTTATCTCGATGCACTCAGGAATCTTGAACACTCTCTAATCCTCAAACATCAAATGAACTTCATATCCTTTATCTATTTCTCATGAAGACTATTCAAACCTCCTCATCTACTCATTCATTCAACTTCTTCCTTCACTTTATCTTAGGCATGCAAAATATGTATTTTATACCTAGAAATATTCAGATATTCAATGTAGGCACAATATTCATGGTCATAAATTCCTCTTCTAACCTTCTCTATCCCTTATAAATCACTCATGCGCTTGAGAACTCAACTAGGAAAAATATTCTTTCCCTTATATAAATTTCTCAATAGGTTACATCATATAGGTCAGTCATACATTCACAATCCCATATAGGTAGGCCATTCCATAAGAAAAATAAAACCTAAAAATGTAATAATTATACCAAAATTTTCCATTTGGTCTTTTATAGCTCAATTAGCCTCATAATCCTTCATTATGTCTTCAAGATACCTAATTCTAGTAGGTTTGATCCAACAAAGAAATCATGATCTTATTGAGTAATAATGTACATATCCAAAGATCTTAATCCTTATAAGAACATTGAAAAGGACCTCATAGAACCTTTTACAAGATCAAATAGCTCTTCATCATTCTTTCACTCCATGAAACCATCTCAAGAAGAAACTTGTCCTACTAGGTCCTCACAAACCAAAGTATTAAAAATGAATCATCTTCCACCTTAAACAACTCAAATAAGAAAATGAAATATATAAATATATGATACATGATCTCAAATATCTCCTCATGTGCATTAGATACCTAAACTCATAGTATAAATTTTCCAGAGAAAATTTTCATCAAGAACACCAAATATTGTCCAAAACTACCTTAAGGAACAATCATGAGAAAGTGACTTCGTTACGCCACCTAAAGGCTATAACTTGTTTGGATGTAACACCCATGTTATAAAAACTCCAAATTAAGGGATTTTTTTCTTTTAAAACAAACCACTCAATCCATTCATTGCCTTCAATGATTTTAACTAGCATAAATTATAATCAATCAAGAAATATAGCTTAAAATCCATTTGATAACAACATAACCATGTGTAGCTATAAAGGTCAATTAGATCTACCTGATACCCTTTATCATCACTCCATCTGAGTGTGAATAACTTTCATGTAGTTTGTTAACCTATTCAATTAGGTTTGAGAATTGATGTAGTTCCTAAGTGTCTACCTAAACATATCTCAACTAAGTTTCATCTGGCATCAAACACCATTAGATAGGAACTCGATGAGTCGATGAGTGTATTATGCTAGTACACTACTTAGGAAAAAGTGTTAAAATTGTGTTTTGTATGTTATTGGTTGGATATTTTATCAAATACAAAATATAAGGTTCAACCACATCATTTGGGATAAATCACCTCCTTAAATAAAAGGGGAGGTTCCCTATTTATTACTAATCTAATCTACGTTGAAGGCTACTTACAATATCTACACTAATCTAACTATTCATGGTTGGGATATCATCCCAATAGATTTATTTTGATATAAATGAATGTGTGTAAATAGTGAAGAATAAGATAGAAAGGAATAATTTTAGTAGAATAAGAAGAGAATAGACGTGAATTTTCTTTCACTTAAGGAAAAACAAATCAATAGATAATCACATGTGAATAGATAGTAATAACTGGTTGTAGATTCAATAAACTAGATATTAAATAAAAGAACCATTTAGTGCATTAAACATAAGAACAATACCTCAAATGAAAAAGATATCTCCACAACATAAATTTTGTAAAAGGTATATTTTATATTCTTCAATGGTGAAAAAGGAAACACAAAGTTTTCTCTCTTTTCAATTTCAAGATCTATTTCATGCAAAGAATCTTCGACCCTTTGAAATTCCACAACCCATTACAATTATAGAGAAAGGGAGAGAGAAGATCCCATAAATAGTTTTAAACGCATACCCAGACTTAGCAAAATTAATGCATGTAAATATGCTTCCAATCTTGTCAAATATACTTCCCCATGTCTATTTTTCTTGTAGAAGAAGGAAGGAGGCCAAATTGGATCATATCTAGCTAGTTGAGCTAACTGGAACTATGCATTAATGGTAAAAACTATTTTCCTCCTATTCTCCCACTAAATTCCATCAATTTCTTTAAAAATGATGCCAAATTAAATGGCTCGCAAAGACCTTTGTAACAATATAGATTTTTCATGATTTGTATCTCTTGAGAGAAAGTTTTGGCTATCTAAAAATTTTCACTTCGGGATGAATAAGATAATGACACATGGAAACATTTGATTAGTATTAGGGATTTCATATTCCTATGTGTTACTTATTCTAAATTTTCCATGTGTCAATCTCTGATTGGTGTGGGGATCAAGATTTTCCTACATGTTTATTTCCCTTTTCTTCTAAATACCTTTTCCTATTTCCGGACCCGACACATTTTAGAAAATTCTACTCATTCTAGGTCTTGAAATCCACCGAAGTATATCGGGATGAATTGTGTTGGAATGATTCCATGTGTCCTCCTTTTACCTTGGATCTGTGCTATGTATACTAAAAAGTTTGAGATAATAAGAAAGCTCCATGCACCTTCGCAGTATAAGACTATTCATTAGCCCCTATGATCCATTGTGAAGCATGAGCCAATAGGAAATCTCCATGCACCTTTGTGATTTAGGTTTCATCCATAAGATCCTTGTTAGAGTCTTAAACACCAAATAATTAGAACACTCCACACTATCTCATAGTGTCAAACATTTGATAATCTTGACTGAGTATCATGAAGTGTGATCCAATGAGGAAGCTCCACGATCCTCACAATGTCACTCCTTCGATGGCCTCTTTCTAACCATTAAGAAATATTAGCCAATAGGAAGTCTCCACGAGATATTCCCTTTTCCATACTTTTGATGAGCCTGATTGACAACCGTGAAACATGAGCCAATGGGGAAGCTCCAAACTCTAATGAAGTGTCGAATTTCTTTCCTTCATGCTTATCTTTCATTATTTTCTCCTTTTCATCGAAACTTCACCTCTAGGTGGAATTCAAATTGCTAGCCCCATAGAAATATTTCCATGTTTCGCCTTGAACTATCAAACCATCTAGACCCAAGGCCTTATAAAAATTGTTCTATTCCACGAGACTTGGGGTCCATAAAATGCATCTTCCTCTAAGAATTCCAAAATGGTGAAACACATCCCTAGTTTGACCATTGATTTTGTGCCATCTATATCCCATAACTTCACCATGTTTTCTTTGAATTTCCTTGACCTTGTGTTCCCTACATGTGGACTTTAAAATATTATTGAATGTATCTTATTCGCATGTCTCGAGTCCATCGATAAAAAATATTTGAGGAGAGCCAAAATTCTTCCACGTGTCCTGCCGCTTAAAAGAGGGTTTAAAAGCTGGTAAGTAAGGATCACAAGGGACAACATGCACATCAATGAATGTGTGAATGGTAGCGTGAAGAGATATCGGGAGGAGCGAGCATCAACAAAATTTGCATGTAAAGATTTGAAACATGGGCAGAACCTGGTTAAGCCATAAAACTCTCCTCTATCTCATAGATCAAATGGGGTGTACATATAGGAGGTGCTGAGTAACCCCCAGTGCTGCAATCATGACAACTCAAGTAGAGAGGGGGAGTTACATTCCTAGAATAGAAGTGTAACTCCCAATGATGTATTGACGCACTGACGTGTTGACACACTGATGCACTGATGCACTGATGCGTAAGGGAATCTCATAATGACCCCTAAATGACACATGGACCTATGATCTCACCTAAGTGAGATGAATCACCTAATGATGTGGAAAATACACACACCAACACCCCCTTCATCGTAACTTAGGATGAGGTGGAAATTCAAAAATGAGAAATGGGTCCTAGCACAAAGCCTGATGAGGTACCCATGTACAAGAAGAATTCCCAAGCAGTGAAGAAAAACCCAGTGGGAAAAACATCCACCACAAGAGAACACAACACTCTCTAATCTAATAAAGATGCCAAATATTGGTCTAGGCCATAGATGATCCTGAAAGGGTACCCATGTACAAAGAGGCAATCTCTCAGAAAGAAGAAGAAGAGAGAAGAAGAAGGAGACAAGAAGAATGTAGAAGATGCCATGGATGGATCTGAACTCTGCAGCTCTAGGAATTATCCTAGAAGAATGTCGATGACGAGATCCTCTACCTCTGGACTGAAGAAGAGCCACCCACAACAAACTGTGTGCCTGCCCTTAGGAAGGACAGAAATGATGTGTTGGAAGTCTGCCCACTCCACAAAGGAAACTGAAGGTAGCAACACAAAGAACTCTGAGTTTGGTGCACGAAAGTGTGACATAGGTCTAGCAAGTGAGTGCTAAGGAACCAAAGGTAATGCCACATGTGTAGAACTATCAGAGTGAAAAAGAGGAACACCCGTAGAAAGTATGTCCAAGTGATGTGAAGGGAACAAAACATCCTCCACAACAGAAAATGGATCCACAGCTGAGGGTGGATAAATGAAGGTCCCCATAAAAGTGGAAGTGGTATGATTCTCGGAAGGGAACTCCCAACAATAGAGATGATGAACTCCTCTAAAACACCTGTAGATGGATGTGGAACCTGTAGTGCATCACAAGTAGACTCTATGAAAAGATGACTAAGGTCAGGTAGATACTCGTCCCAATGAGGGGGCTCGACAAATAGAAGAGCGATGTCAGATACGTATGAGTCATCTAATGAAGGTAGAGGAGTGAAGTGGGCCTCACACACTAGAAGTGGAAAGGAGGCTGGTGTAATGATGGTGTGAGGCTGAGTAGAATACTACTTGATATCTGATGAGATGTGGGGGGTGAAAACAATGTCTGGAATAGTGAGAGAAAGAGGAGAACAGTCCTCTATAGTACTCTCAACATCAGAACTGGGTTTACAATCCTCGTCATCAGAAGTAGAATCAAGAGAGTCTATGTTAGTGAAATTGTCATCACACGAAGAAGAGGAGACAACTGAATCAGTAGCAGGAACAATGGTAGTGTGTGAAGGGTCTCCATAGAAGGACTGAAGAATGCTCCAAACATGGTGGGGTGGATCTGAGTCTGCCACGTGAAAATAGAGAGAACGAGAGACATGCATCATCATGTGACCAAAAAAATTGGTCACAAGTGTCAAGGAAGTCCTCTATATGACAATGATTAGTGGGTGTACGAATTGGCCCAAGCAAGAAGGGTAAAAGACCCTCGTGGGTAAAGTAATGTTCCATGGAAGTATTCCAAACTAAATAGTTCCCTCTCCCAGTGAGAAGTGGTGGAGGCTGTAAGGTGATCCTATGACGCTCAAGTCAAGAAAGAGCACTATCCATGATGTAAAATATAAGATGCACAAAAGTAAGATGTCAGACTCAGTCGATAATGCGTCTGTGTGTGTAGGCCCAAGAGTACAAGCAACCCCAGAATGTGGCACTTTATAAAAGTAGTGTGTTTACAAAACTGATAATCCCATCATGTAATGTGTGAAAAATCATGCAACTTTGACCAAGGAAGTGCTCAGAAACGAGTAAGCGAGTCAAAAGTTATCGCATTAAAATGATTCCCGCAACTGATGGAAAAATACACTAGATGCTGCAAATGCATTAAAAAAGTTCCCTAAATGCATGCGAAGGGTATCGTGTGTATGCTTGTTGGAAATGACATCAAATTTTAGTAGGGGTTTGTTTTGACTACGAGGGGGGGTTAGCCTCCTGCCAACCCCGGACCTCACCCTCCGTCTTCGACAAGCGTAGGAGGGTTGATTACAAGCCAAAAAAACAGCCTTAAAGATTATTACATGCCATTTAATAAATGTTTTAATTTTTAAAACACCCTAAAACATCAAAAATAAGGTGGGGGAGAGGAGTGGGCCCATACTGAGCTGGTTTGTGTTTGGATTCAAAACGTTTTCCAATGTAGGCAGCAAAAACATTTTTTTGTAGACCTCCACATGTGGGAGGTGCAGAAACCGCTGGAGCAGAAGAGAACCAAGCTGAGTGTGCCAGGCTGTGCGTGGAATGGTCTACCAGAGCTGTATGTGCTGGAGATGTGCCAAGTGTTAGGGCTGAGTGAAATGGCACGAGTGGCTAGCGTGGTAGAAACATCTAGGCTCGAGTTGAAGACCACGTTGCAGGGTGGATTTCCTTCACAGAGAGCCTAGTAGTGAGTAGCTGCACGGTGGTGAATTTGACTCGAGACCAGCCCGATCGGGGCCAAAACACTAAGGTGGAGAGGCGGGATTCAAAAAAAATGTTTTTTAATGTAGACTTGGAAGTCATTGGCTCCAAAAAACAAGTTGTTGGAGTTGTTGGTTGTGCATGGGAGGTCATTGTAGAGGTAAGTTTGGAAACATCCAAGCAAGATCCTGAAGATTTTGCATGGAGATATGCCAGTAGAGCCTATTGAATAGTGAATCCACGGTTGGTGGGTGGTAGAGACCCTATCGAGAAGAGCACTGTGAAACACAAAGCAAAAAACAAGGCACTATAATAGAATAGGCAGCGAGCATGCCTAACCAAGCACAAGCTTTGTCCCAACAAGAAAGATCACAACAAATAATGCTAAAAGGATCCTCCAAACCACAGATCGTGGCAGAACAATGGTAATTCCAAATATGTTCAGCAAAGGAAGAACCTAAGCTTCCAAGGAATAAAAAATGGTGCAGGTTTGACCCAGGAAGCAAAGCATGAGTTGATCATAGAGTTGTCTATGAAGCCAATGCAAACTCGGAGAACTCAATGCAAGAAAACACCAAATGCAAACCCGGAGAACAAATATGAGCGGGCGGGAGAGAGTAGCTCAAAGTAACAAATAAGACAACACTAAATTCTGAAATTTACAACTTTGTGAATTTTGAAATACACCGAAACACACATAAAACACATGTAGATCCAACCATGAACCACGAACAACCGAGTGGAGGTATAAACGCCCGAATCAATGCACTGAAGCACATAATGGAATATCCATTACGACACATGCAACGAGAACTAGATATCATGCCAGAAAGCTGGAAAACATGCGAGAAATGCGGATGAGTGCACGGATCCACAAGATCCGCTCTGATACCATGAAAGAGGGTTTAAAACCCGTAAGTGAGGATCACGAGGGATGATGTGCACATCAACGAGACATGTGAATGATAGCATGAAGAGATCTTGGGAGGAGCGAGCATCAACCGAATGTGCATGTAAATATTTGAAACACAGGCAAAACCTAGTTAAGCCATAAAACTCTCCTCTATCTCATAGATCAAATGGGGTGTTCATATAGGAGGTTCTGAGTAACCCCCAGTGCTGCAATCATGACAAATAGAGTAGAGAGGGGAAGTTACATTCCCATAATAGAAGTGTAACTCCCAATGACGCATATGACGTATTGACGTAGTGACGTGTTGATGCACCGACATGTTGACGTGCTAATGTACTCGACGCACTAACACATAAGGGAATCTCATAATGACCCCTAAATGACACATAGACCTATGATCTCACCTAAGTGAGATGACTCACCTAATGATGTGGAAAATACACACACCAACACTACTTTGCATTTGGCATTGAAATTGATAGAGAAATGAACGTCATGCGGTTGTTTATTTATAACCCACCAATTCTAAAAGCCTTAGTCTCATGTGGGTTTTTAAATGCCAATGGTTAAATATTTGGAGAGGTGGAATTCAAAGGCCGTTTGAATGTCTCAGGCCTATATACAAAGCACTAAGTGCATTTTAAAAGAGTTATTCAAATTAATTTTGGAGGGGGAAACTTGGGATATCGAGACTTTGAAAACTAATTTTGAAAGAAATTAATGCATTTTAAAATAAATCCATGGATGAATAAAGGTGTATAAATAGTTTCCTCATGAAATTTTTAGTTGGTTATCCAATTTTATCAATAACCTCAAAAATGGGATAACAATTTGACTTTGATCTGGGGACTTTCTTTAATATTGAGAAGGAAGAGGAATCCCATATCTCTAAAGTGTCAATCTAGTAGGCTATAAATTTGAAAATAGCAGAAATTTAGTGCCCACTTCCCTTTAACACCTTTTGATACTGATCTCGATATTATTGATTACATTATGGACATTATTATGGTTTTGATTTAGTAAGATGTTAGATGTTGGACCATGGAATATTGTTGATATTGATTCAGTTATGATGCATGATTATTATTAGAGACACTTCATATGTGGATGATGATATACTATTTGACATGGGTATATTATGAATGTTGTTTAGACATGTGATTTTTGGATATTGTGAGTAGACCTAGAAAATGGACATTATATGATGATGATATAGTTGTTAATATAAATTGTAAGTGATATAGTTAATTGCCTTGATGTTGCTATGATTCATATGTATAGATGATTTTGTGATTATATTTATATCATGTTGGATGTTTTGATATGGCCATGAGGTTGAAGGAGGTATTTGTGTTTCGCATGTTAAACTATCACAACAAACATGGGGATTGGAGACTAACCACATTGGAATTCTATATGAATTCAACAAGGTCACCATGGCAACATGTTTTATGTGTGTGTGTGTTGTTTTTTTGTTAGGGTTTCCCATGGGGGATTACCTTTGAATGTGACCAAGGGGATTTATGTATTTATGAATGTGGTTTCTTTCATTAATGTTTGTATGTGTTTATTTTGTGGTGCTTTTTCCCTGTTTCATTAGTTATTAAATGTTGTGTTAATGTTGGGAATAATCATGTTGTTAAAGTAAACAAATCAATATGTCATAAGAAAGTAATTAGTGAAGTGGTTGGATTTTTGTATTAAATATTGTAAGTATGTGTAAGTGACTTTGTAAGTGATGTGTAAGTTTACTTGAGTGTGAAACACTCCACCTTATTGGAAATTTGAATTTTTCCTTGGAGGCTGATTTTGGAGGCTTGTGGGACAAGTAAAACTTGTCCCATACCTCTTCATTTTATTCACCAACCATATCTATGGTTGGAGGGTTGAATTTAGACCTTCTTTATGTATTTTGATATGACTAATTGTAAGTTTTAATTGAAGTCTTCTTACATTTTATTAAATTTAGTCCTTATGGGGTGTGGGATTTTTAGAGTGTGTAAGTTTATTATTATATTATTCACCCACCTCTTTATTGTGCTTTGGAGAATTAATTTGACTTGTGTTGAAGTTGAGGATGTGTGATGTGGAATCCTACATGGATCCACCTCATCCTCTTCTCTTCCCTCTTCTATAAAATTGGAACTCCTTGCTTTGTTTTGGGTTATTAAACTTTTTGCATATTTCCTTTTGGGTGATTTTTTGTTGTGTGGAGCTCTTGCTTTTGGAAGGAGATTGGAGACCCTTGCATGTTTGTTGGTTGTTGATTTTGGACTATATTTTGGCATTGGAAAGCTTGTTGTTTTGGAACTTAGACAACACCATCATGGAGAGGTAAGATATTGGCTCTTGAAATACTCCTTTTCTTTATGAATGTACATGTTATTGTGTGAATGTTTTAGCATGTTTGGTAGACTACCTAGGAATGGTGTAGGAGAAGGCTATGGGAAATCCATGTGGGGGGGCATAAGGGAATGCTAGTGGAATCAAAATTCTTGTGGAGGAAGTTGGGATTGGGTTTCCACCTTGGAAAATAAATGGCATTGCATTTCTTACTTTGTGGGGGGCATAAGGAAATTTGTGGGGGCATAAGGAGGGATTGTGGGGGGCATAAGGATATGTGAGATGATTTATATTGGCGGTTTGTTCAGGTGGATACCCAATTCCCATTGGGAGGCATATGTAGCTTCTCCCATAGTTCCTTGCTCCTTTGGCTTGCTTGATGAAGCCTTAGTATTGTTTGTATGTTTTAATGTAGATGTAAACTACATTCTGTTTTGAACTATTTTCAAATTGTGAAAATGTTGCTTGTATGTTTGTGGAAGCCTCTTGTTGCTATGAGTTGGATCGCATATTTTATTGCTTTGTGGTTGGGGCTCGGAGGCCAATGAAGAAAGATAGATTCTCCTCTTCATTGGATGTATTGGTTGGGTGGAGAGCATTGCCTTTCCCCTACTCCTGTTGTGATCAAATTGGAAGAATGAGAAGAATTCATGTTGTTGTTCTAGAGTAGAGGAGAAAGACAGTTTGACAATACCTTGTGAAATAAAATCTCATTGTAACCTTTCCCACTTTGAAGTGGATGAATTTGTAAATGTTTTGAAATGGAAAGATGTTGTATGGATTATGAAATTTGTAAAGTGAAATGAAAAAGAGATAGACTCTATTTTTGCTTTGAAATAATGTGAAGGAAATGTAATCTGTATGATGAATTTTGAAGTATGAAAGAAGGAAGTTGTAAGTTGTCCTTTGGAATCAATAAATGGTGTCCTATCTTTCTCAAATTGCAATGTTATATTGAAATCTGATCATTTAATTATTGAAATCTCTATTTGAAAGAGAGAAACACATATGAAGGAATGGTAATATTCTGTATTTTGAAATACATTAAAAATTAGAAATTAGACTTTGTATTTTGGATGTTAAATGGTTTGAATAAATCACTTAAATGTATTAGACTAGAATGGAAATGAATCTCCATACTTGGAAGGTGAAAAATGATAAATAAATCCTTTAGAAATTGATCTTTGTTTCTTATTTCATCCTGGAAAATAATTTATCTAAAATGAACAGTTTGAACCTACAATTCAAGAAATAAAAATGAAACATTAAAATTTAACATGATATGATGTAAATGAATTCAATTTGGGCTAAAAAACTTAAGGAAATCTTTCAGACCTTGTAAAATCGGACTCAATGCATTTGAAGTCCCTTTTGCTGTTAAAAGTTCTAAAATTGGTTTGTAACTAAATAAAACCAATCAAATCTAGTTTTCCATCCTAAAACAATCATAGAACAATCCTCCATGTCTATTTGACATGTTGAGAGAGGAGGAAGATCAAATTGAACAGATCTAACAAGTTAAAATTTACTAGCTTGCACTATATAAGCCTACAGGCTATTTTCTTAAAATTGACCCCTTAAACTTTATCAAAATATAAAATTAATGATCTCTGTGCAAAGAGGACATTGAGAGCTTTCCAGAAAGTCCTTGTTTTCCCAAAACTAAGATTTCTATCAAAAGTTATGGCCTTCTAAAGTTTTCTTCACTTGGCATTAAATTTGTGGGAAAACTTTCCTTGGTGGGCCCGCGGCCCAAATTTTTCCCTTGGGACTTAGGAAAATTTTTAGTAAAATTTTCAAAATTTTCTCCATCGCTCCACTGGCCCATAACCATTCAGGTGATGCCACGTGGTGTCACAAGGTATCAGTAGAGGAATGGATCCCTTTTTGTCTTTTGCATCTCAGAATTTTTTTGGAAAATTTTCCAAGTTTCCCCACTGTCCTGCCGACCCACAACCACTGGGGGCTGCCACGTGGCATTGCGAGGTGCCCGGTGGAGGCACAGTCTATGTACCCTCTTAGCCCTTTGGGGCTTTAAGTCAATTTTCTCCCTGCCTTCCCCACGTTGGCTTAGGAGATGCCACGTGTCCTTTACATACTCATGGGAGTGCGGGCGCAGAGCCAACTTTTCACCCGCACGGGAGAATTTACAAAATGTCTCCTGCCACCCCGCCTTTCCTTGTTTTTCCTCGAGCGCCTTAGGGAGTGCCACGTGTCCCTTGTGGACCTACGGACCTATGGGAGCATGGACGCAAATGTGATTTTGTCTCTGTGTAGAATTTTTTTTTACAAAAGTCTCATCGCGGCCCGCCAACCCGCCCTTTGGACAAATTTTCACCCCTGGGCCCGCAGGCCCACTCTTGGGGAAAATTTTCACCCTAAAGCCTACCGGCCCATGACTTGAGAAATATGAGGAGTTATGAGGACTTTTTTATATCAATGGAAAGATGAGGAAATTTCTTATCTAATGGGTATGGTTTAGGGAATTTTGAATGCGTTAAGTATGAGAAAAATCAAGTGGAAACTTTAAGCCTATTAGAGAGTGGGTATGGTGAACATTTTACCCTTTGAACCTAATTAAAATTTCTAACCCTAAGTTTTGGACCATATGACCTCTAATAATCATTAATAAAAGAAAAGTATGTTCTAGTAGACTAGAGTTGTTCTGGAACCTGTTAGTGACAATTGTTGTCTCGTAGCTTGGTTGTAGACTCCTTAAACAAAAAAATTATGCCATAATTTTCCTAAGTAACCCTAGGTTTTTCTTGGGTCTCAAGTGGGTTGTTTTAGCGGGTGTTACACTTGGTATCGAGTAGTGGTTCAAAATCTTGTACCATTGGGCACACTAGAATACTTGAGACATGAAACTTAAACCTAACACACTTTTAAATCTAGAAAACAACTTAGTTTAGAAATTACATACTTTAGTAAACATAGAAATTTAATAAAACTTAGAAAAATGAACTAACTCTCACCTTGGTCTATGCAAGAGGCACAAACGAGACAAGGGGAATTTTCACATAGACCCAGACTTACCACCACTAGATCATGCTGTAGTAGCCATCCTACCCTAGATTTTGTAGAATTTTCAGGATGTTAATGCCACTCTACATGGAGGATCAGTAGGAGGACATGCAGCCAGACATGACAGAGTCCCTTCTATTGAGGGTCAGGTATCTCCTTGACCCATCGAGGAGCATTGAGGAGAGAAATCCCATGTAGAGTTAGCTAAGGCAAAGTCACCACACGGAGGGGATAGGATGACCAAGGTTCGGGACATGGAGAGAGGTCTCGGTGCCCTAGGCTTAGGGATGAGCATGCCGAGAGACCTAGAGGCCATCGGACCACGATTACGAGATAACATCAGGGAGATCTTGAAGCTTCGACCATCACATTATTCTGGTGAAATAGGTGGATTTCAGGTAGAGGCCTGGTTGGTGAGCTTGAGTGGATGCTTCAATCTTTTTCCTTATTCTAGAAACACAAAAGCTCATGTTGTGATCAATGTCCGAGCGATGGAGCTTGGTGTCTAGTGGAGGAAAGAGGAGAAACACCTCCATGTTGATTCTGAGATAGTTACCTAAGATCTCTTTGAGGAGCATTTCTAGAATAGATATTTGTGACAGAGGTTCATACAGTAATGGATAGATGAGTTCCATGACCTTCGATAGACATCTCTTACAGTGGCTGAGTATGAGAGTAGATTTCTGGATCTACTCTAGTATGTTGAGTACATGTAGGATGAGTAGGTGCAGATCCACAAGTTCATCCGGGGCTTGAACCTAGACATCGGAGGTGTGGTTCGGATCCAATGCCCATAGACTTTAGCATAGGCTATTGATAAGGCCTACATAACATAGGAGACTCGGGGGAAGATCCAACGGGCTAGAGACTGAGTCCGGAGCCGCATACTGATGTAGATGTAGGATAGTATATCAAGGGGGTAAAATCCTCCTCGTGGTGGCTAGAGTTCTTCATAGTCATCATTTAGACCCCAGCAAAGCAGTAATGTGATCTCACCCACCTTATAGACATCCACAGAGAGTTGATGCATAGAGAGGTCGAGTATGGGGCCTCCTCCTAGGGGTCCCATCAAGACACAGGGTGGACCTAGAGCTCAGTCCAGTAGGAGCTCACTAGCAGAGGCCACAACAAACTACCACCGGATCATCAACATCCATAGTACAGAATTCTGAGCACCTACCGGAGGTGCTACACATTGGAAAGGATTAGGCGGTTGTTTTGGTTGTGGAGTCGTGGGACATTTTTTGAGAGACTACCCTCAAAACCCTAACAAGGGTAAGATACAGATCTCAGAGCCAACTATTGGTGATATGGGATGCAGCCACAAGATTTATGTAGTGGTTAAGAACAACTGAGCTAAGCATCGAGTATCATCATTGAGACTATAGGTAGAATTGGTGGTATTCCTACCTCCATCTTGTTTGATTCTGGTTCTCGACTCTTTCATTACACCATCTTTAGTAGAGTGATGCATGCTTGTGGCGGTTAGGTAGGGTCATAGTTGGGATGTTGAGATGGCTTACCGGAGCCAAGATCTCTATAGAATCCTTAGTTAAGGAATGTGTGGTGGATTTGGGACCTTTCACCACTACCATGGATCTCTGTATCCTTCCTTTGGACTCTAATGGAGTCATCTTGGGTATGGATTGGTTGTCTGCTTTTACAAGGCTAGAGTGGCTTGTTACCACAAGAATATATCTTGTGTAGATGATCTAGGAGTTGAGTCGGTGATTTTGGGGTCGGGAGACTCGTTTCTATTTGCACCATCTCCACTATGCATCTTAAGCGGTGTGTGCAATAGGGTTATCAGATGTATGCTATTACAGTTAGTGATAGATCGGAGGATGGGTTTAGTGAACCATCGCTAGATGATCACCCCATTTTGAGAGAGTTTGCGAGATGTCTTTCCTAGGGAGCTACCGAGGTTATCACCCCCTCGTGAGATAGATTTTCATATAGATCGCTCAGGGAGTTGAGCCTATCTCATGAGCACCTTATCGGATGTAACATTCCCATTTTAAGACTTTAGAAACAAGGGATTTTTTTATAATGTTCACTGTTCTAAATAAAGCATTATTTAGAAAAAACATTCCATGCCAATCAAATTCAATGGATAAACATATGTAGTTGTAATGACTCGGTGATTCACCGATCTATTCATTCCATAACTCGATAAGTCTAGATCTATTTATGTTATCTTATGTATTGAATACATATTGTATACTTCATATACTTTGTCATCCTACCCTACACCAGTATTGAGTGATCTGTTTAAAGAACATATCTGAATATCTGCTACCAATATTCATCTAATATCACATTGTTTTAAACTTGGTGACATAGGACAATGTAACCAGTAGTTTGCGATACTTTGGCCAAAGATTTATAACATATTGTGTATGTCACTATTCCTAGACAACATACTCGTCATATTGGAATACATCCTTCACCTCACTCCTCATTTATCATGATTGGTCTTTACTGACTATTGTCAGTCCACTTGTTCTAGGTTTAACCCTAGACCTAGGTAGGAACATAACCTATTATAAGAAGACACTCACAATGGCTTAGGGTATATGGGCATACTCGGTTGACCTAAGTCGACCAGATGTGCCAACGTACCCTAAGCCATTAGAAGCTAATTCATATCCTAAATATGCTCCTATCCAAACCTAGAGGGAAACTAAGTTCAAGTCCTAATTCCCATTGGGTGTAGATCTACATGATTAATGTGGAAGGGTGATGCCACATGTCAACTACAACACTATATTCTTGAGAAGACCCAAGCCTTCTCGAAAGTACATCCTTGCAGTTGGTGTGTGCCAACATCCTACAGAAACTACCTCATCAAGATGTACATACCCCAAGGGGATTGTTAATACATTGTTAGTCTGAATTAATTCTTGATTACAGCAACCCTACCAAACCCTAATCCAATGCTCAATAAGTTCTTTCCTAAATTTTCTTCATTTAGTCCATTAAGAACTTCATTATATTCATGGTCACTTTTAATGTTTGATCACATAGTTAAACTGCCAATTAACTATAACTGTACAACATTATAATATGTCTTATTTAAAAAGTACAATAACTTTTTAGAAAAGTTCAATGCCAGAATATATCCAATATAAAGTAGACTTCATACAAAATGAAGTCTAATAAATTGTAGTCATATTTTCAAACCTTTTTGGTTTATATTCAATTAAGAAAGAGAAAGATTCTTTCTCTACATGTTAAGTGTTAGGGTATATCCTACCCAATATCCATATTTCTTAATGTATGTTCATCACACATTTCATTATTATGTTTAATAGTTTAGATAAAGAACATCATATTCTGCAACTTAACAAGTTGCATCTTAATTAGGGAAATTGAACTAAATCCCTTTATCCTACCTATCAAAGGATAACCAATTAAGCATAAAAATAATATGAAGAATATCAACAAGATAGAAATCCATCTTTTTGATATGAATACAAGAGAATTTACACAACCAATACACGTAATTTCTCAGCTTTCAATTAATCTTTATAACTTATACATTTACAAGCCTTATGCATTTTAGGCATACTACATAACAACCACCTTCATTAAAAAAGAATACTAATTTTCTTTTTCAATATAATCTCAAGAATGAATCAGAATTCTTCACAAGGAATTTGATTTAAATCAACTGATGTATCTCATAAGTTTAGCCTTCTTTTATCACTTACGAAGTCCATCTACAAATATTGTTAGCACGGGTTAGTCCCATGAACTGAGCATGATACGCACCAAGCCTTAAAATTAATTGCATTCCACTAATTGTTCCATTAAAACAAATTTGCTTTAATGAAACAATTAATATATCATACTAATAAGCATAAGTAATAACAATCAAGAAAGAAGTACATTAATAAATCTGAATTCACTTCTAAGAGAAGAACATAATATAATCCACAACATCTACCTTACAAATTAAAGTTTAATTGATCCTATCAATTACCTTTAAACAAACAACAGATCATATCATCTCATTGTTCCCAATTCTATCATAATAGAATAAAACATTTATCTTTACTATAAGACAAAATAAGTGTTTACAACATGGTTCCTATTAGGATGATTCATCTAACTCTTAAGAAAAATAAGAAGAAGAACCATTACAAACTATGCCCAAACACAAAACATCCGAAAAATAGAAATAGGTTCATAACATGAATTTAACTGTTTCATTTAAAGGAAAACTACCTTAACATTCAACATTTAAGATATTCATCATAATAGAATCCCATGTCCATCCCTGAAGGAATATAGAATCAAATAGTCTATCAACAAGTTTACATTTTCTATTCAACAAGACCGAAACATCTAATCTCTTTTTACATCATTTCAGTCAAATGATATGTACAAGAAGACTAATCAACATAATAAATCTCCATTCCCTAAGAGAATCAATAACAGAAGGTTTCAATCAAATGAACTTAACCCAACAACATAGAAAAGGAATATTATCAGAATGTGATTCCATCCTTAAATCATTTAACTATACTTAACAACAAGTTCCCTTTCTAATCCAAACAATAAGCTCATACACTAGTTCCTAGAAGAGAGAACAAAACCAACTCAAGGTAAGAAGAAAACATACTGCAAGTCTCCCTTACAATTTTTACCTTCAATAAAGCATGAGTTCCCATTTCAATTCAGAACAAATACACAGTAAAGTTCAAAAACAACATACTATCCCAAATGAATCGAAATTTATTTTCTCTTTAAAAAAAGAATAAGGATTCATTTACTAAATCCAATCAAGAAATAGAAAATCCCTAATAGAAAACTAACAATTCTTAATTACCCACGAGCTCAACAAAGACTGAAACTTCATTACAAGATTTCAACATTTTATTACAAAGAGCAAGCAGTTTGTGGTTTCAAGAGAGCAATAATCCAAAACAAAACTATCTCAACTTCATGTTTCCAATAGAGGAGACATTGTTTTAAACAAAACAATCAACCCAAGATGTGGGTTTCCTCAAAATAGAGGGGAAAAGGCTTTCCCTACTTAAATTCCATTGCTAGTTCAAAGAAGACGAATAGTCCACAAAAGAAGTTCCAATTCCATTATCTAACAAAAATGTTTCAGTTTAATTTTCCAAAAGATATTCAAACAGCTCGGTTAAACTACTCTACTAGATTTCCTTTGAGTAAGTAGTTTGAATTGATAGAGTTATAAGCTTTTAACTTAAATGAAATTAAAACCAAATCAAAATTACGTAAGTAACGAAACATCATTCCAACTATAAATTCCAACACTAAGTACCAAATTACACGTACAATGTCAAATCACAAAGTCTCAAACATGAGCTCAAATATACACAAGTGTCTTAATACGAGGCAGTATATATTACAAATATACATTAACAGTTCAAAACAATAGGGAGCCTCCATTACCAATTTATATCTTATCAAGAAGCCCTATTTCCAACTCAAAATGAAACATGAGTTTCCAACAAGAGTTCGAAACCATACAAGTAACAAAATATGAGTGCGGTGAAAACATGAACTTCCATTAATAGTCCAGAATATCACAAGAATAAAACATGAGTACAGAGCTACATATGGACTTCAAAAAATAGTCCTAAGTTATCCAAGGTTCTAAAAACGGGTTTAGAGCATCAAGAATTATCCAGTACTAGTTCTTATCCAAATACAAACCCAATACAAGTTCCAAACCAAACACTAGCTTGAATACAAGCTCAAGCTTAAACAAAACATGAGTTCTAATGCAAGATAAAATGGGACTCAAGGTTCCCAAGAACTCATAACCATATAAATAGCAACGAAGGTCAGTTACAATAGAACACTTGAATACCGGTTCCAGAAATGACAAGCAGAGCTACAGAAACAAGTTTCCCATGAATGATTCAAAATTTAACCCACACAAAGAAAGTTTCCAAACTTAATGTTATTTTGCTAAGGATTTCATATCCAAATTTCCAGAGATTTATAAAACCCATCAAGCAAATAACCAGATAAAACATGAAGAACAAGAATCTCATAAGAGCAGAGTCATTTTAATGAAACGTTTAGAAGAAAGCAAGAGATCTTAATGGTTAGAGCCTATCATGCCTGATAGTGCTTCTGCCAAATTGAAGGAGACTTCCAGCCAAGATTTCAACTCCTTTTCTTCTCCACAAAAGATCAACAAACAAACAACTTTCCTTAGAATGCCTCATATACCTTCCCATGATCGAAAATAGACCAGGTGAGCTAAAAATAACAATGCAGTGAAAGTCGAATTGTTGGTTCAAAGAACCAGTTCGCTCCATGCAGAGAAAAATACAAAAAGCATGCAAAAACCAACAACCTCCCACAAACCCACCTTCCAAGTTTCCTAGATGGTTTGTGAACAAAACCCGAGGCCAATAAATTTCATTAATTCCAATTTTCCGCTCAACTCTCCTTGCCACCACCTCCCAAATCGCGAATGCCAATTCACATTTAACATGCAATTCCATCTTTAGTGAAACTTCCACATAAGCCTCTACCAAGTCAACTAGCCCCTGCCAAAACTGGCAAGTACTTTATGCCTTAAAAACCTTATCAACAACTTAAATTCCATTGGAATTGTCACCTTTGATGCATGCGACCCCTTTAGGTTCCCTTTTAAATAGCTTAGGATAGATCCCTTAGAACTTAGGTTAGTTTAGAATTAATCACCTTAGGCCTTACACATTACCTTAGGTAGTTTCCACATAGGTTAGATTAATTCACAACATAATAGTTTTAGGCATTAGGTTAGATCATCACATAATCTTATAGCATTAGGTTTTAGGTTAAATTAAATAGCCTAGTAACCTCTCCATAATCCTTTAGCACAAAGCTTAGGTTAGGATAAAAATTCAATTAAGTAACATAGCTAGGTAGTAAATATTCTTACCTAGCTTAGGATTCCATAGGATAATCCTTTAGTTTTAGGATTCTGAATCCTTCCTATGCATTGTGACAATGATGTATTTCATTTACGTCAGTAATGTCCTACCATGATTGATCTGTAAAGACCCAAGCACAACATACAACTGAATGGAAACACATTCACACAAAATCTAAGAACTTGTAACAACAAAGTTTAGTCTGATATGTCCCTCAATTTTATTGAATGTCAATTTACCCTTCATTCAACTAAGTATATTTAAAACATTCCTTGGATCACTAAAATTGATCCAAGGATGAGTCAGATAAGGAGATAAGTTTGCAACTCTTAAACCAGATTGCAATTCACCTACAAGAAGTGAAAAATGGGTTCAAGGAAGCCATTCCATTTCAGTCTAGTGATCTTAAGAATATAAAATATTTATCCATATCAAGCATGATCTCTAACAACCAAAAGAACACATCTTTAGAAGAAGATCACATGTCAACACTTGAAATGCAAAAGAGGAATATAAAAATTGTCGAGGGTGTTACATTAGATGACCACCCCAGCTCTACGAGCTCAATTTGGAGCTAGAGAGCCTTATAGAGAAAGGCCTTATCTGTCATAGTGTATCACCTTGGGGTACACCAGGTGATTTTGTGAAGAAAAAGGATGGGTCCTTGCAGTTGTGTATTGATTACCACCAGCTGAATAAGGTAACGATCAAGAATCGTTATCCCCTTCTCGCGTATTGATGACTTGTTTGATCAGATGAAGGGAGCCACCATTTTCTCTAAGATTGATCTTAAGTCAAGCTATCATCAGTTGAGGATTACGGAGGTGGATATTTATAAGACTACTTTTTGTACGAGATATGTCCACTATGAGTTCACAGTGGTGTCTTTTGGTTTGACTAATGCCCCCGCAGTGTTTATGAGTTTGATGAATGGGGTATTCAGGATCTTCTTAGATTGCTTCATTCTCATCTTCCTTGATGACATTTTTATTTACTCATGTACATGTTAGGAGCATGAGGGGTACCTTTTTCAGGTTCTTCAGTGTCTTCGGGAGTAGAAAATTTACGGGAACTTGGAGAAGTGTGCATTCTTTCAGACAGAGGTGTAGTATTTAGGTCATATCATTTCTGGGGAAGGTATCATCATTGATCCTTCCAAGATTAGAGCCATTATGGATTGGATAGTACCCACTACTATGACTGAGGTGCATAGCTTCATGGGATTAGTAAGTTACTACCAGAGATTCATTCAAAGCATTTCTCTCGGATTGCACATCCCATCACTTCCCTTCATAGGAAAGGGAAAAATTTTGTTTGGTCGGAAAGGTGCAAGAAGGCCTTCAAGACACTCAAGAAGTGTCTTACTACAACACCTATTCTTACAAAGTGTCGGATGCTCGTGGTGAGTTTTCATTTGCATGGATGCTTCCTTAGCAGGGCTTGGAGGTGTGTTGATGTAGGAGGGTAGAATAGTGGCTTTTAAGTCTCGCAAACTAAAATATTACGAGCTTAATTATTTGACTCGTGATATTGAACTTACAGTAGTTGTGCACGCTTTGGTTCAATGGAGACATTTTCTTCTTGCTCAAAGATTCACACTCAAGATAGATCACTTGAGTCTTCATCACCTCTTCACGCAACCCAATCTCAATGCTCGTCAACGACGTTGGATGGAGTTGCTTTGTGAGTATGATATGGAGATCAAGCATGTGAAGGGGAAAGAGAATGTGGTAGTAGATGCTCTCAATAGATGGAGACATGTGGCTATGGCCACCTCAGTGAGCATAGATTTGTGGAGAAAGATTCTTTAGCCACTTCCTCTTGACAACTTCTACATTGCAGTTTGAGTGGAGATCGAGTCTCGAGACCCTCAAGGGAAGTTTGATGGTTTTCCTTAGAGACAGATGGTCTTCTTAGGCACAGAGGCAGATTTATGTTCCTAGAGATGGAGGCTTAAGGCGGGACATTTTGGTAGAGGCACATTATGTACCCTATTCCACCCATCTCGGGGTGAAAAAGATGCACGCCACCTTGAGACAGTTGTATCATTAGAGAGGACTTCAGAGAGATGTGGCCCAACTTGTGTCACAATGTTTAGAGTGCCGAGAGTTAAGGTGAGCATCAACATCAATATGGCCTTATTTTTCCTCATGCTATACCGGAAAGGAAGTGGGACACCATTTCCATGGATTTCATTATTGGGATACCAATGTCGAGATATCACCACGACACCATCATGGTCATGGTTGATAAATTGACAAAAGTGGCTCACGTTTCTCGGTGAAGACCACTTAAATAGTTAGTGTAATGGAATGGGTATATTTGGATGAGATTGTCGGGTTACACAGGATTTCATGAAAGATCATTAGTGACCACAATCCTTTATACACTTCCCATTTTCGGACTACCATGCAGCATGCCCTCGGGATGAAGATCAATTTCAGCACAATATATCACCCCGAGATAGATGGGCCATGGACTAAGTGGGTGAATCATATTTTAGAGGACATGCTTAAGATGTATGTGATGGATCAGCGGTTTAGATGGGAGGAGTACTGTACTTAGTGGAGTTTGCCTACAATAATAGTTTTGAGTTCCATAGGCATGGCTCATTTTTAGGCTTTATATGGTAGAAATTGTAGGAAACCTCTTAGTTGGTTTCTCCTAGACCAGCTTTGTTGTGGGACATGGAGCAACATGTGGTATTGATAAGAAAGAGACTACATGAGGCACAAGACAGGATAGAAGAAGTATGTAGATCAACATAGGACCGACTGTAGTTTTGATGTGGGAATGAAGGTGTTCCTTCGTGTCAGGCCACATAAAAGCCCTATTCATTATGGAAAAGGTTCTAAGTTAGCTCCTAGATTTGTTGGTCCTTTTGAGATCTTGGAGCATATCGGCCCTTTGGCCTACTATCTAGTGTTGCCACCTAGCTTGTCTCGCATACATGATGTGTTTCATGTTTTAGTTCTTAGGAGATATATTGTAGATCCTTCTCATGTGCTAGATTGGACCTCATTGTAGGTGCAGGATTAGGGGTAGGTGACGGTGGAGCCCATCCACATTATAGATTGCGGGACCCCGGGCCTTTGAGGAGAGAGATTTATCGAGTCCAGGTATAGTGGGATAAATATGATGAGACTACAACTACATGAGAGGATTCTACCTTATTACGAGTTCGGTTTCCACATTTGTTCCGGTGAATTCCGGGAGGAAGTCTATTCTAAGGGGGAGAGGGATGTAGTGCCCACTTCCCTTTGACACCTTTTGATATCGATCTTGATATTATTGATTACATTATGGACATTATTATGGTTTTGATTTAGTATGATGTTAGATGTTAGACCATGGATTATTGTTGATATTGATTTAGTTATGATGCATGATGATTATTAGAGACACTTCATATGTGGATGATGATATACTATTTGAAATGGATATATTATGAATGTTGTTTGTGTTGTCGCCAAATCACTGCACCCCCCGAATGGCCAGGATGTGAATAGGACGTTTGGTGTGATTGGGACACATGGGATCACCTCTCAAGCTGTGGGACTTGGGCTCGAGGTGAACCTCCGGAGAAGGCCGGCTTCCTCTTCCTAAACTAAGTGCTGTACTACTCCTAGTGTAACAAAAACGATTATCTAGTCCTATGCTAACATTTTCATGGGGTTTTAGGGAAAGAGTTTTACAGAAATGAAACTATACTAGGGATGGTGATGCACCGAATAAAGGGTGTCTTCAGATTTAGGAAGGGTTAATTTGAAGAGGGTGTGTGCACCACAGGTCAACTTCACCTACTGCAACTTAGAGAGGGTACAGGATACCACAGGCTAAGAGACACGCGTTCCTTTTGTTAAACTTTATCAGACCGAGAAATATACCAGTTTCCCAGTGAAGAAGGATGAACTCAAGAAGGGTGAACAGACACCACAACTCAACTGCATGCAATACTTCACCACTCGATAAGCACAGAACTCCAAGAACCTGCAATAGAAACTTAAACTTGCACAGTGTACCTGCAAGTATGAGAAAGGCACAAAGAAGCATAGAAGGATGAAAGGACCGAGATTAGTCACAAAACACACACTTTTATTGCTTCAATAACATGCACAATGCATCATACATTCAGAAGAGGCAATAGTTGCCATTACAGTCTTGAAGAGGAGGCTTGAAAGTTCTCTCAACACACAAGAACAACTTGCAGAAGAGAGAGGACCCTTGAAAAGTATACACTCTTGCCTGAGATATCTAACTGTCAACTTTTCCGAACTGTTGGAACCCTTTGAAATGAGCTTCCAACTTACATTTATAGAAGAATATGTGAGAAAGAAGAGGAAATGGTCATAATTACATTCCTAAAATGAAGGCCCATGATGTATTTATTACAGTTAGTTGAACTACCTGAGAAGGTTCCATCATGGGTCATTAATTGTCTGATGACCAAGTCTTCTCAATTAATTAAAAGAATATTTAAATAAAATATTTAAATAATAATAATAAATATTATTATTAAAATATTTAAATAAAAATATTAATTTAATTAACATAATGTTGGGACCCCCCCGTTGACCCATTTGACTTGAAGAGGAGGGGGTCCATGTGGATGGAATCTGCACATAACCAAATTCGATGAGCTTCGAATCCTCTAACTCAGTGTTGCACTCGATTTTTGACCCCACACTAACTCTTTCCTTGCTTTGGTAATCGCGCTCTTTTGCATTGAGTCCTTCGAATGGTGAGCTATCAAACTCGATTCTTATCATTTTGCTCTGTTAACTCGAAGCCATTTATGCATTCCACGTTCAAACTTCATGAAACATCACCACGAGCTCCCTGCGAAGTCACTGAGCTCTTCATCCAGCAAATGATCTTGCCTTTCCTGGGCTCAAACTCACTTGAATACCAAGCTTAACCCAATATTTCTAAAAAGAATGGTTTTACCACAATGCTTAGGATTCTTCCTCATCATATAACACTTGTAGTAAGAATGTTTTGACTCTGCCATAATAAGCACAATTTGTACCCTCCAAACGATGAGAAAATACCATTATCAATAAAGACCTAGTGCTGCCATAATGATGACCCAGGCTCATGCCTGTAACATGTCACTAGACACCCTAAGACTGATTTTTTGGCCAAAGAGCCCTTCGGTATTCGGGTAGTGCACTCGGCAATCTCAGCTCCAATCAACAATTATGCCACTATTGGGATCTTAGTATGGCATAGGTAGCTGTGAGCTACACAATATACTCATTTTTCCAGAACTAAAAAGATCCTTTATGTTACAATTTGCAACACATAACTGAAGCCCTTCAAAAAATACATTGAACAACTGGGGCAGCCAAGAGGACCTTGGAAAAATGTACAGGTAACAACCATATGAATTCTCCCTTAGTCGTGGATCAAAGCTAATAGAAATAAGCAGATAAATCCAGCTCGAAACTACAGTATAATCGTCCATTGTTAAAAATAACACAGTTTCTCTGAACCTGGTAAAAGAAAACTGTTATTGTCTGATTGGACGTATATAATGGAAGGGTATAAATATTGCCTACTGCCCACAGAGTTTCTCAAAGGGACCATTTACGAGTGACAGAGATGTGGCATACAAAACGGACGACCAGGTATTTCAGAGTTGACCTTCGCATTCGTTTCTAGGAGAAAACATGCTGAGCAATATGAATCGTTTCACTCTGCACGTAATAAACCAACATCTCCTGATTCAAGGAAATTTTTATGAAGCCTCGAACAGCGTGACTCCAATCCATCGTATACGGCAGTGAATATTTGTTTCCTGCAGCTGCCATAGGTCCGAGTTCAGAATAAGGATAAGCCACAGAACTGTTTGCTGGAAGCGTTCAAAAGGCTTCTACTGTACTGCAAAATGCCTGCTGCCTGTAGAGTTTCTCAAAGAGACCATTTACAAGTAACAGAGATGTGGCAAAACGGCCGACCGGGTATTTTCAGAGCTGAACTTCACATTTAATTCGTTTCTAGGAAAAGAAATGCTGAGCAATACGAATCGTTTCATTCTGCACCGTAATAAACCTTCATCTCCTGACCCGGGCAAATTTTATGAAGCCTTGAACAGCGTGACTCCAATCCATCGTACACGGCAGTGAATATTTGTTTTCTGCAACTGTGCGTGGGAGCTTGTCTTGCGACCACTGAATGCTCAGTGTGGTAGGCAGAACGTGTAGAGCCTCCTTCGCCCATCTCTGTTTACAAAACGGCCGACCAGACAACCACGTCAATCCTATTAAACATCTCCACTGCCTCATTCCCACGTTCTCCGACTCACCCTCCGTGTGACTCGCACAAAGACTCGGACCACTCCAAGCTGCGCGGAATTTTCATTCTCTTGCCATGCGGAAGTCTCATGACGGATTGCCATCGTCAAATCTCCACGCCTGGCAGTGTTTGCCCGAATCTCCCCTTCACAGAAGTTTGGTCATGGTTTTCCATGGTTATATTTCCATGCCTGGCAGTTTGACCGGATTTCTCCCATTTTTTGGCTGTAGACTCAAACTTCTCCCACGCCCGGGATTTCTTCTTTGGCTTGACATCACGTCATTTCCCCTTGGCATTGCTTGCCTTATTTCCCACGTCCAACGGCTTGGCCAAATTAATTCACGGGCCCCGGCCTCAACTTCGCCACGCAGATTTGGCAATCCGACCCAATTTCTCCACTATTCCCACCAGCGCGCGGGATCTTCATGAATCTTCTCCTGCCGAGTTTTCCTTCAACAGATTTGAGGATAACATTAAACTCTCAGTGCAAACATTTCAGCTGTAGCTTGTAAGGTGTGATAATCCCGACAGAATCCTTTGTGCCCACCAACTTAGTGACTCGCTGAAGATGCTCATATAATTGCAAAGCAAATTATGCTCCATGAATATTTTGCTCAAACGGGCTTCTACTATACTGCAACATCCCTGTGCATCGAATGCTCGGCCGCTTTGAGCGTAGAACTGAAATTATCCTAGGAAAGTGCCGTGAGGAAGTAATTGGTTATACGCAGCAGCTACAGGGTAGAGAAGTAAAACTTATCTCAGAAAATGAGTGGCCTCCAGAGAGAGTTGATTGCGACAGCTGCCGCAGGGTGATCCCAAGGAACCGTTGGTGTTGATCCTGATGTTCTGGTTGCATGCGACCATAGTCGTGATCAGTTGTTGTAAAATCTTGCCGCTGTAGTAGAAGAATGAGATAAGGTTTTAATTGAGTTGTCTCGCCTTTTCATTTTGGAAATTCTCTTCCATGGAAGAAGCTCGACCAAATCTTGAGGCAGCTATTGTCTTTGTCGAGTCATTAAAACTGAATTCATAATCCAACAAGGAAGCATCAATCTCTCCATGTTGAATTAAACCGAGTCGAGCTCGTCATTTCTCTGCCTCAATGAGCCAACCATCGAAACATTATCCGCTCCTATCGAGACTCTTTTATGACAAGCCAAAGTTGGACAACCGAACTTACATTTCCTACTCATGAACTCGTCTCTTTATTTTCGATTTGACACTGATGACCAGAAGTGGGTCCATGGGACCAATGTCGTGATTTGATAGCAATAAGGCCCTGTTTTCCAATTTTTCCATGTGCGTAAAATTGGATAACGATTTTGGATATGTGATTTTTAAATATTGTGAGTAGACCTAGAAAATGGAAATTATATGATGATGATATAGTTGTTGATATAAATTGTAAGTGATATTTTTGATTGCCTTGATGTTGTTGTGATTAATATGTATAGATGATTTTTTGATTATATTTATATCATGTTGGATGTTCTAATATGGCCATGAGGATGAAGGAGGTATTTTTGTTTTGTAGGTTAAACTATCACAACAAACATCAAGGGATTGGAGACCAACCAAATTGGAATTCTAGATGAATTCAACAAGGTAACCATAGCAACATGTTTTGTGTGTGTATGTGTTAGTGTTTTTGTGAGGGATTCCCATGGGAGGGATTAGTTTTGAATGTGACCAAGGGCATTTATGTATTTATTAATGTGGTTTCTTTTATTAATGTTTGCATGTGTTTATTTTGTAGTGCTTTTACCTGTTTTCATTAGTTATTACATGTTGTGTTAATGTTGTGAATAATCATGTTGTTAAAGTAAACAAATCAATATGTCACAAGAACGTAATTAGTGAAGTGGTTGGATTTTGTATTAAATGTTGTAAGTATGTGTAAGTGACTTTGTAAGTGATGTGTAAGTTTACTTTTGAGTGTGAAACACTCCACCTTCTTGAAAATTTTAATTTTTCCTTGGAGGCTTGTAGGACAAGTAAAAATTCAGTCCATATTTTAATTTTTCTATGGTTGGAGGGTTGAATTTAGACCATATTTATGCATTTTGATATGACTAATTGTAAGTTTTAATTACACTCTTCTTACATTTTATTAAATTCAGTCCTTATGGGGTGTGGACTTTTTGGAGTGTGTAAGTTTATTGTCATATTATTCATCCACCTCTTTATTGTGCATTGGAGAATGAATTTGAATTTTGTGTTGGAGTTAAAGATGTGTGATGTGGCATCCTGCGTGGATCCACCTCATTCTCTTCTCTTCTCTCTTCTATAAAATTGGAACTCCTTGCTTTGTTTTGGGTTGTTGAACTTTTGCATACTTCCTTTTGGGTGAATTTTTGCTATGTGGAGCTCTTGCTTTTGGAAGGAGATTATAGACCCTTGCATGCTTGTTGGTTGTTGATTTTGAACTCGTATTTTGGCATTGGAAAGCTTGCTATTTGGAACTTAGACAACTCCATCATGGAGAGGTAAGAAATTGGCTCTTGAAATACTCCGTTTCTTTATGAATTTACATGTTATTGTGTGAATGTTTTAGCATGTTTGTGGGTTGTTTGGGTAGACTACCTAGGAATGGTGTAGGAGAAGGCTACGAGGAATCCATATGTGGGGACATAAGGGAATTCTAGTGGCATCATAATTATTCTGAGGGAGTTTGGATTGGGTTTCCACCTTGGAAAAGAAATGGCATTGCATTTCTTACTTTGTGGGGGGAAAAAGGAGGGATTTTGGGGGCATAAGGATATGTGAAATGATTTATATTGGTGGTTTGTTCAGGTGGATACCCAATTCCCATTGGGAGGCATAAGTAGCTTCCCCCATAGTTCCTTGCTCCTTTGGCTTGCTTGATGAAGCCTTAGTATTGTTTGTATGTTTTAATGTAGTTGTAAACTACATTATGTTTTGAACTATTTTTAAATTGTGAAAATTTTCTTTGTATGTTTGTGGAAGCCTGTTGTTTCCATGATTTGGATCACATATTTTATTTCTTTGTTGTTGGGGCTCAGGGGCCAATGAAGAAGGATGACTTCTCCTCTTCATTGGATGTCTTGGTTAGGTGGAGAGCATTTCCTTTCCCCTACTCCTGTTGTGATCAAATTACAAGAATGAGAAGAATTCATGTTGTTGTTATAGATCAGAGGAGAAAGATAGTTTGATAGTACCTTGTGAAATAAAATATCATTGTAACCTTTCCCACTTTGAAGTGGATGAATTTGTAAATGTTTTGAAATGGAAAGATGTTGTATGGATTATGAAATTTGTAAAGTGAAATGAAAAAGAGATAGACTCTGTTTTTGCTTTGAAAGAATGTGAAGGAAATGTAATCTGTATGATGAATTTTGAAGTATGAAAGAAGGAAGTTGTAAGTTTTCCTTTGAATCAATAAATGGTGTCCTATCTTTCTCAAATTTCAATGTTATATTGAAATTTGATCATTTAATTGTTACTGAAATCTCTATTTGAAAGAGAGAAACACATATTCTATAAGTTGAAATATGTTAAAAATTAGAAATCAGAATTTGTATTTTGGATCTTAAATGGTTTGATTAAATCACTTAAATGTATTAGACTAGAATGGAAATGAATTTCCATACTTGGAAGGTAAAAAATGATAAATAAATCCTTTAGAAATTGATCTCTGTTTTGTATTTCATCCTGGAAAATAATTTATCTAAAATGAATAGTTTGAACTCGCAATTCAAGAAATAAAAATGAAACATTAAAATTGAATATGCTATGATGTAAATTAATTCAATTTGGGCTAAAAACTTAAGGAAATCTTTTAGACCTTGTAAAATCAATCTTAATCCATTTGCATTCCTTTTGCTATTAAAAGTTGTAAAATTGATTTGTAACTCAATCAAACCAATCAAATCTGGTTTTCCATCCTAAACTCATCCTAGAATAATCCTCCATGTCTATTTGACATGTTGAGAGAGGAGTAATATCAAATTCAATAGATATAACAAGTTAAAATTTACCAGCTCGTACTATATAAGCCTGTAGTTCATTTTCTTAGAATTGACCCCTTAAAATTTATCAAAATCTAAAATTAATGATCTCTATGCAAAGAGGACGTCGAGAGATTTCTAGAAAGTCCTTGTTTTCCCAAAACCGAGCTCTCTATCAAAATTTATGGCCTTCTGAAGTTTTATTCACTTAGCATTAAATTTTTGGGAAAAATTTCATTGGCGGGCCTGTTGCCTGAATTTTTCCCTTGGGACTTAGGAAAATTTTCAAAATTTTCTCCGCCGGCCCGTAACCAATCAGGTGATGCCACGTGGTGTCATGAGGTATCGGCAGAGGAATGGGTCCCTTTTTGTATTTTGCATCTCAAATTTTTTTGGAAAATTTTCCAAGTTTCCCCACTGTCCCGTTGGCCCGCAGCCAATCAGGGGCTGCCACGTGGCATTGTAAGGTGTCGGCGAAGGTGTGGGTCTATGTACCCTCTTAGCCCTTGGGGATTTAAGTAATTTTTCTCACCGCCACCCTACCTTCCCCACATTGGCTTAGGAGACACCATGTGTCTATTTTGGACTCACGGGAGCATGGGCGCATAACCGAATTTTCACCCGTGCGGGAGAATTTACAAAATGTCTCCCGCTGCCCCGCCTTTCCTCGTTTTTCCCCGTGCTACCTTAGGGAGTGCCACGTGTCCCTTATGGATTTGTGGACCCATGGGAGTGTAGGTGCAAATGTTATTTTTCCCCGCACGGGAAATTTTTACAAAAGTATCCTCGCGGCCCGCCAACTTGCCCTTTGGGCAAATTTTCACCCCTAGGTCCGCAGGCCCGCTCTTGGGGAAAATTTTCACCCCAAGGCCCGCCAGCCCATAACTTGAGAAATATGAGGAGTTAGGAGAAATTATTTATATCAATGGATAAATGAGGAAATTTCCTATCCAATGGAAATGGTTTAGGAAATTTTTGAATGCACTAAGTGTGAGAAAAATCAAGTGGAAACTTTAAGCCTATTAGAGAGTGGGTATGGCGAATATTTTACCCTCTCGAACCTAATTGAAACTTCTAACCCTAAGTTTTAGACCGTATGACCTCTAATAATCATTAATAAAAGAAAATTATGTTCTAGTAGACTAGAGTTAATCCAAAACCTATTAGTGACAATCTGTTGTCTCGTAACACGGTTGTAGACTCCTTTAAACAAAAAAAAATATTCCATAATTTTCCCTAACCCACCCTAGGTTGTTTCTGGGTCTCAAGTGGGTTGTTTTAGTAGGCATTACAAGAAAATAGGCATGAACAAAAAAAAGGAATGAAAATAAAACACAACGATGGGAAAGGAAACACGTAACAAAAAGAGAAAAATATGACACGGTCACGCAAGAAATACTTACACTTTTGATTGAAAATTTTGAGATAATTCTCACTACGAGGCATTGAAAGTTGAGTCCCATCAAAGTATGATAGATAAAAGTTATTTTATCTACACAATTGATGAATCTTGAAAGGTCCTCTCCACAGGGAATTGAAATTTCAATGCAATCCTTTTGGTTCTCTTCTCTTGTCCCATAATAGAATGTGGTCTCTAACCTAAAAATATTGTTAGCTAGATTTCTTATCAAACAATGTTTTTACATTGTTCTAGTGCTTCATGATCTAATAAACCAATTTGGACCTACTTTCCTCCAACTATATCAAGTACATGATTTCGTTTTCAACAAAGTCTTGGAAAGTATCATATTCAATTGATTTGGCCAACCTCAAGGATGGAAATTGAAAGGAAATAGGAATATCCACATCAACTCCATACAACACTTGAAAATGTTACATATCAATATCTCACTTTGGATTAATCCAATCAGTCCACAATGCATCATTTATGCCTTGTGTTAGGTCTATTGTTTTTATCAGCCAAATTCCTAATTATATTCACCAAGTTTTATGGGGGTATTGGTATTAGAGATTGGGCTAAAATGAATAAAGCTATGCTATCAAAAATTATTTGGAGATTGGTTAAGGAAGACAAGTATGTGGACTTCCATCATAAGACAAAAATACTGGTCAAATCTTCTAGCTAATGAATGGTGCTTTAGCAATGCTGACTTTAATGGTTCAAATTTTTGGAAATCTATAAATTGGGCTAAATACATTGTCTCCAAGGGAAGAAAATGGATGATTGGAAATGAGAGAGTGGTTAATTTCTGGGAAGAAAAATGGTTAGGTGACAAACCTCTTAAGGTAACCTATCCTAACATCTATAAGGATGTTGTGGTTAAATATGGGACTAAGGTCAAAGATTACTTCAATTTTGAGGAACCTCTGGGTCAATGGAAAATAATTGAATTGGATGGACATAACAACAATGATATCAATTCTATTAACAAAAAATTAAGAGGTGTTATTGTTAATAAAGAGAGTTTAGAAGATGATAACTTATATTGGTCTAGAGAGGATAATGGAATCTTCTCGAGTTCGAAGTGCCTACAATGCCTTTTTCTTAGATGAAGTTGATCTTGATAAATTCAAATGGGAAAGTGTGTGGGTCAAAGAATTTACTCCCAAGATCAATATGTTCTGGTGGTTGGTTCTCCATGATAAAATCCTTATTGTCAGCAATCTTAATAAGAGAAATTTTCATATGGTGAATAGGTGTGTTATGTGTGAAAAAGATACTGAAGACTCTTTACATCTATTCCTCCATTTCCCTTTTTGGTATCAGTTAGAAACACCCTTCTTAACCTATTTGAAATCAAGTGGGTTTTTCCGTACTCCATTAAACAATGACTATCCCAATGGTTTATCCCTTTTAGGAGTCAAGGACTCAAACATGTTTGGACCCTTTTTGTTATGCACTTGGCTTGGGAAATTTGGAAAGAGAGAAATAGGTAGATTTTCAAAGGGAATAAGGAATCAGAAAATAAAGTTGGAACTTTTTGTTTTAACGTTATTAATGCAAACTTCTCAAACATAGCCCCACGTAAGAAAATAATTCTTCAAAATGAGAGTAAATTATCTAAGAATTAGGGTTTAAGTCCTACTCAAACTAACCTTCCTACACATAATCCTAGGCTTCAAGGTTGGGTAAAACCTAGCAAGGAATGGATAAAGCTAAATTTTGATGGGGCCTCCAAAGGAAACCCGACAAAGCTGGTTGTGGAGGGGTCTTTCGTGATTTTGAAGGAAGATTCATTCTTGGGTATCATTGTAATCTTGGAATTCAAATGAATCATGCTACTGAAGCAATTGTTGTTTATTGGGGGTCTCTATAGCTTGTTAACATAGATTTGTTAGATTGGAAGTGGAAGGAGACTCATTGAACATTATTAATAATATTACTGGTAAAGGTACTACTTCTACATCTATCCAAAACTCTATAACTAGTATAAAGGAAATGTCTAACTTGTTTGAAGCTAATTTATTTTAAACATATCTATAGAGAGGAAAACTTTGTTGCTGATTATTTTTCCAATAAGGGGGTTAATTTTTACAATATGAAATTAATAAATGATGAATAAGCTTTAGATACTAAGGTGTGAGCACACCTCCAAAAATATCAACATAGATACGTCCCCACTGGGTAATAATGAAAGGTCATGGTATATCAAGGAAATAATGTCTAAGACCCATTTGAATTGTATGAATTTATGGTGGGATGATACAAAGATTTGGGCTTGGATACACTTGTGTCACCTTAGGGTCATTATTTCAGTTCGTGATTGTAACATTAGCATTGATGGGATTGTTTATTTCATTATGAGCAATCTGAAGTTAGGATTTTTGTAAACTAGTGCTCATATTTTCAAATGGGGGGTGATATTATGAGAATTGATCCTTTTGACCTAGATGGGGTTAAGCCTGAAGCCATGGAAGTGTTTGAGAGAAAGGGTTTCTCACCTTTTCTCAAAATCTTTGAAGGTCATTATGAAAATATGAGTAAGGACTTTTCTAGAGCTTGGAAGATGACCAGAAAAGGGGCAGTTGTGGACCTGAAAGGTGTGCACATTGAGATTACTATGGAGTCTATTGCTAAAGTGATGGGTGTACCTACTACTGGTAGGGAGGTTTACAAGCCTAAAAAGGAAGCCATGGATGAGTTGAAGTTGTTCTTGCAAGGTAATGAAAAACTTACCACTCATTTTTCTGGTTTTCTTCACTCTACTTTACCTAGGCCTTTTGATGATGTGGCTTTAACCCTTATTCAGTTTCTTACCCTAGAAGGCTATCATAAGTGTATCTATGCCTACCATTTTCCTATGCTTAATTATTTTTGACATGGCCATAGTTTTAGTTTCCCGTATTTCATGTTTCGCTCTTTGAGTGCTTCCATTGCCCAGTTTAAAAATAATAGAGTTGTTGTCCCCCTTCACCAAGGTTTTATTCTTTCCCTAGTTAAAAGAGTTTCTCTTGACATTGATAAAATGGGTACCCTCATGAAATACCTTGAGGGTTATGCTGAGGAAGAAGACTCAAACTCGAAGGAGGAGGATTCTAGTGAAGATTCGGAGTCTCAGGAAGGATATTCTTCAAGGGATGATAAGGATGTAGTGGAAATTGATGCCACTCAGAATCTCAGAGAGATAAAGTCGAAGAATGTTCCTAGTCTATTTGTCAAAACCAAAGGTGAATCAAGCATGCAGGGAATCAGGTTCCTGTGAATGCCCAATTGGAGCAAATTTGAAATTTGGGCTAAGTGGGTACCGAGAAGGGGATAATCATCTTGCTAAGATTGAAATGAATATTAAAGAATAGAAGGGTGGCATGAGGCTAACAAAGAGTTTTGTTTAGTTCCTCTTTAATGACTGACACAAAATGAAAATGCAGGTTGAAGATGTGGAAAAAATTAGTAATGGGGGTGAGCTTGAAATTATGAAAGCCAACTGCAACAACCTCTCAAATGAGGTGGATCACATTAGATCTATTTTACATAGCTATATGTAATAGAGTGTTGTTACTGTTAAATCCACTCTGCAACATCTCTAAACCATTGGTTAGTTGGCCAATGCTTATAGGCTCATGGATGAGCATGGAAATCCGAAGAAAAGAAAAAGGGATGCTACTTGGATGTGACCTAGCCTCGTTGGGTGTCAATATTGAGTCTTTGTCAAAGGAATGGAAGAAAGTGCTAGATGGTCTTGATAAGGCCAAAAAATTATTTTTTTATGGGTGGGTGTTATTATAGTGTTATGCTTTAAACTTTTGTTAGTTATTTTGTGGTCTTATCTTTATTGTTATTACTCTTTTTTGTTGTGTTTTAAACTAGTCTATATGCTCATGGAGGAGCTCAGATGTAATAATCGATATATATGTATCTTTTTAATGTTATTTAATGTCTTATCTTCTTTTTGGAGCTCTGACTTGTAAGGGTTAGGGCCCCCTCAACCTTGTTTCACCTATAATAAAAAAAATAGTCACCAAGTTGTTATTACTTGATTTTTCCTAACCATTTCCTTGTGATAATAATATGATGAGTGAGCCAAAGTAATCCCATATCCATAACATAATTCAATGAGTTCATAAGATAAAAAAATTTGCAAGCATTATCTAGTAAAAATCTTATGAGGAACACAAAACCTGACTATTATATTCTCTTTAATGAAGCTACAAACAATTTCAGAGGTAACATGTTTTTTCAGGATGACCTACACCAAATTTATGAAATCATTGGTTGCATTCAAAACATAACTATGCCTAGACTGGATGAAGGATTCAAGGATTTGATAAAATCAATTCCCACTCCTCAAAAGGTTATTTGATTACTACCACCTTAGGAGAAGTGTTGTTAATCTTAGACAACCAACAAAATGCGACAAGCTTCACACTTTGCTACCCACATGGATGCATCTTGAAAGAGAGTGGGCCAATAGTACCTTGCTCACAAGATCTTGTGAGCTATAACAGATGATGAGAAATTTCCCCACATGCTAAGTTATGAAATTATTCTAAAAGCTTACCTTTTTAATCTTATCTACACAACGAAGGAATACTCCATCAATTCCTCTTTTGTACAAACCATTATCCCATAACACATACTTAGATAACCTCAACTTGACATTTCATTTCTCTTTATGGCTCAGAGGTCTAAGACATTATTTGTATGTTATAAATAATAAAATATTTGAATAAAAACATATTTTGTATTTATAAATAGTACCCTAGGCACTTCTTCATGATTTTCCTTAGTTGTGTGATCTTCTTCTTCTCGGGATATTTTTAGTGATCAGTTGACTCAAAACTATTCCATGTACAATATTCGTGGGATTTATTTCTAAATAATATTCCTATAACTTAGAAATATAATTATCCCGTTGGCTACCTAAATATTGTTGAGTGAGGATATACTTCACCATTGTATCTAGAATGAGAACCGATGTATGAGAATTTAGGATGTAATACCTGAAATGTTTTACTACTCGATACACCTCATAGGAATGTTTTTCAATCAAGGACATCTTGATATCATGTTCCTTCAAATAACAACCCATGAAAGCAATCAAATATTCAAATCCTCTAGCATTCTTTTTCATTAATATAATGAGATACTATATGAGCTAAGGCATAGATATACATGATGAAATATATATTAAAATTTTGGCATACTAAGATAGGGGCATGAGTGTGTCTTCCTTAATTTCATTAAAGGCAATTTTTCCATTTTAATTTCATTGAAACAGACCTTTACCTTTCATCATCTCGATAATGTGCCGAGTCTTGTCAAAAAAATATGGAACAAACCATCTCAAGAAATTAACCTCCCTAAAAATGAATGCACACGTGTTTTACTTGTAGGAAGGGTGAGAATTTGTATAGATTTAACCCATTCAGGATCAATCTTAGTTCCTTATTTTGTCACGATATGTCCCAATAATTTCCCTTTTGTGACTCCAAACATAGATTTATTGGGATTCAAAGAAATCCTCGTGTTGTCAAAAACTTATCAAAACTTGCTCCAGATGATCATAATCATCATGATTATTCTTGGAAAATAATGTAAGGTCATCCAGATAAACTACAATGATTTTTCCCATCAAACCTCTAAGTGCTAGATCCATATCCCTTTGGAAGGTATCTCCATCATTAATCAACCCAAATGACATCCTCTAGTAGGAAAACATACCCCATGCGGTAGTCAGTTGTGTTTTATGTTGATCTTCTATGGAAACCTCAACTTGATTGTATCCTAAAATCCATCCAACATAGAAATAATTTCTAACCATGTCACTATTTGTAGCACTTGATCCATAATAGGTAGAGGGTAATTGTCTTTTAGTGAAGATTGATTGAGATTTCGAAATCAATGCAGATACAAATTTCTCCATTCTTCTTGCGTACAAGAACAATGTTGGCCACCCATGTGGAATGATGAATTGGAAAAATAATCCTTACATCCAACATATTTTGAATCTCTGCAAGAATGGTACCAGAAATCTTGGGGTTTTTATGCCATTTCTTTTCCCGTATGGTTGAGTGCCCGCCTTGAGAGGAATATTGTGTTGTACATATTTTAGTTTGAAATATTTCAAATCTACATAAGACCATGCTAAAATGTCAAGTTATTTCTTCAAATGTGCAACAAACTTATTTTTTTCCTTGGGGAGCAAGATTTTCCAATCTTTAAAATCCACAATTCAAGAGTTCCAAGATTAACTTGTTCAATCCCAGTGGAAGAATTAGCTTCAGACCATTACTTATTTTGAATGAAGTGATCATGTTTGTTGAACAGTCCTTCTAAAGACATTAAGGATTTGGGGATTGTGTTTCCTTTTAGTTGGAAAAGTTATCCATTGATCTCTTGTTGTGAATTAGAAATGGATTCATGAAAACTGATTCAGAACCTTCAAAGTAGAGCTTATTGAAATTATCAAAATTTTCTAGGAAAGTCAAAATAGGTTGATCATCATTGAATACTTTCCAATGGGAAAATTTATCAAGGACACTGGGCTGGTAAGCTATTTGAATACACCAAAGACCTGGAACCAAAAGTTGAGAAACTACCATAAAATTAAAAATTCCATACTACATTGGCATATGTCTCCATGAATGAAGTAGAAGTAAGATTCTCGATATGAATTCATACAATAATTTCCTAGGATAGCATCTTCAAAAAGATTTTGTGACCAGATATTTCTCTTGAGGCTCGGTTTCAAGAACATGTATGGTTCCATTGATTAGTATATTTTTATTTTTCCAATCTATATGAAATTATTTTCCTACATCCCTACGTAAACTTCTCCCAAGAAAGATACCATAAGCTTCTAGAATATTAACAACTAAAATAGTCATCTTGACTTTTTCTCCATAAACGTGGAAAAGGAAAATTGTGCATTCTTGATTTGATCAATTAGCGGTACCTTCTTGGTTTCCATGGAGTAGTAGTGTCTAAATGGTTTTGTAAGAGTGAGTCACAAATAATGAGCCACCTTTGTAGGCATACCATTATCCGAGGATCCAAAATCAATAATTCAATTTCTTAGTTTAAAACCATTGATAAGAAAAGACCAAAATATTTTTGGAGGAGGAGGTTGAAGCCATATTATTTTTAGATGAAGGGGGTACAAGGTTGGGGAGGATTCCTTTATATGCAACATTAGTTAACATGAATATTTTTCCCGTAATGAATTTGGAAAGCCTTTCAAACTACTCTGGATTGGATTGGAGGTACTCCGTGTCGACATTTGAATCTTAGTTCTTTTAGCATGATCAATGATATCAAATGTGGTGTAGGAGGGAATGATTGAAGGTGCAGACCTTTCAATACTTGCTTGTGCATTAGGAGGATTGGTCTTGGGAATAGGGGAAGGAGGAGGATTAGAAGTAGTGGAAACTTTCTTGGCAGCAGTTTTCTCCTTTGGTTGAACATGCAAAGGATTTATGCTTTTGGTGTTAACTATCAAATATTCTTTTTCTTTAGGTTTATCTACTTCTTTCCTTAAATTCTAGGACCAAGTAAAAAAAGTAAAAGATTTACAACTAACCTCCCAATCATCTTATTCATATTCCATGTAGCCAATGTGGATTTCACTAGCTAACTCATCATATGAATCATCAACGTAACAGAAGCTTCAAATGAATTATTAGCCTCATCATTTAATTATTTTTTCTTCTTCAAACACCTCAAAAATTACATTAACATGAGAATCTTCAATGACCAATATGGGATATGCGGGTGGAAAATGATTCATATCTCTCACAGGAGAACCATTGTTATTGTTGAAGTTCCTCCTAGGTATATCCCTATAAGAAGAATTTGATGCATGCGAGACATCATATTATTTATATTCAACAAGTCATTTTCCATTCCCTAGATTATAGGATCAGTGGTACTTTAAGAGGTATTATGATTCTTAGCCTTAGAAGAGTCTCTTACGATCTTATCGGCCATGATAAGATCATCTTTAATTTCCATAGTATTTAACTATGTAGTGGCCATGTCAAGAATGTTATATCTTATTAACAAGAAAGTTACTTGGCCACAAAATCACCCGTAGGCTCATGTCACTCTTTATTCATATGGTTGAGTCATGCTAACAATTCATGTGAATCCTCCGCATGTTTGAATCGGCTTCAAACCGTGTTCTCATGGTGGGCCAAGTTGGTTATACATGCATCCAAAAGGTGATAAAACCATTTTATGGAGGTGCCTTGGATTGTCTCAACAAACAAAGGAATAGATACATATTCATGTGTGACTCCTAGAACTCCAAAATATATAAAAATGAAGTTATATGTTCATCCAATTTTTGCTTACCATCACCATTGATTTTTGGAAGTTCATGCATGACCCATGTGGAAAATCATGTAGAGGTTGAACTAATGCAAGAGGACCAATATCTCGGGCCCCAAAGGACCGAAGCTTGTGTTTTTATTTTCCAACCATCGTCTAAAAGTGGTATGTGTAGGAATCTAAATATTAATCAATAATAATGCTCGTAAGTTGCTAAAGTTTCTTTTCCTTAAGTAGTGTGATTCCTATGCACAGGTGATGAACTGCTTGCTCATCCAAAGGAATGTATTTTTCAAGTACAAGATTAAAATTGTGTAGTTTTAGTAGACTAAATTGGGGGTTAAATTAACCTCTCACTTGGCTTTCATGAGTATATGTCCTTATTGTCATCTTGAATCTGGAAATAAGAAATAGAACAAATTAAATATAGAGTCTCTAATAGTATAACATGATTAGTCTTACTTTTCCATATTCCCTAGTAGAGTCACCAAATAATGTTGGTTGGATGATTTATCAAAGAAAAAATATTAGGTTCAACCACAACATATGGGACAAATTCCCTCCTCAAATGAAGGGGAGTAATCCTATTTATTACTAATCTAATGCACGTCGAAGACTATTTACAATATCTACACTAATCTAACCATTCGGGGTTGGGATATCATCCCAGTATATTTATTTTGATAAAAAAGAATGTTTGTAAAGAGATAAAAAGAATATAGTCATGAATAATTTCCTAAGAATAAGAGGAGTATAGAAGGGAACGCGCTTTCACTTAAGAAAACGCAGATCAAAAGATAATCACACGTGAATAGATAGTAATAATTGGCTACAAATTCAATAAACTAGATATTAAAGCAAATAACCATTTAGTGCATTGAACATAAGAACAATATCTAAAATGACCTCCACAAAATTTTTTACAATTTTATATTCTTCAATGGCGAAAAAGGAAACACAATTTTTTCTCTCTTTTCAATGTCAAGATCTATTTTATAGAAAGAATCTCCAACCCTTTGAAATTCCACAACCCATTCCATTTATATAGAAAGGGAGGGAGAAGAACTTGTAAACGGTTCCAAATGCATACATATACTTTTAAAATCAATGCGTATAAATATACCTTCACTATTATTAGATGCACTTCCCAATGTCTTTTTTTCTTGTAGAAGAAGGAAGGATGCCAAATCAGATCAGATCTAGGTGGTTGAGCTAACTGGAACTATGCATTAATAGATGAAAATATTTTTACTCAATTTTTCCCACCAAACACCATCAATTTTTGAATAAAATGATCCCGAATTGAAGGGCTCAAAGATACCTTTGCGACAATATATATATTGTGTGATTTGGAGCTCTAGAGAAAAAGTTATGGCCATCTAAAAATTTACACATAGGATGAACAAGAGAGTGACAAATGGTAGCCTTTGATTGGCCTTTAGGATTTCTTTCGCATATGTGTTACTTGTTTCGACCTTTCCATGTGTTAGTATTTGATTTTTGTGAGGATCAGCTTTGCTTACATGTTTGTTTCCATTTTCTTCGACTACCTTTTCCTATTTATGGACTGAAACCTTTAAACAATTTCCACTCATCATAGGGTTTGAAATCCACTAGAGTCTATCAAGTATGAATTTTGATAGAATGAAACCATGTTTCCACCTTTTATCTTGGATATGTGTTATGCATACTATGTAGTGTGAGCCAATAAGAAATTTACATGCACCTTCATAGTATCGGACTATTCATTAGCCCCTATGATCCATTACAAAGCATGATTCAATAGGAAATATCCACATACCTTTGAAATTTAGTTTCATCTATAATATCCTTGTCATAGTGCCAAACACAAATAAATTAGAACACTCCACATTATCTCATGTTGTTTGACCTTTGATAATATTGATGACCATTGTGAATCATGAGTCAATGAGTAAGCTCCATGATCATTGCAATGTCAATCCTTCAATGGCCTCATTTTGACCACTATGAAATATTATCCGATAGGAAAGCTCCAAGAATCTTCCATGTGTCATACATTAGATGGTCCCAAATGATAACCACAAAATGTGATACAATGGGGAAGCTCCATGCTCCAATGCAATGTAATAATTTCTTGCCTTTGAGTTTGTCTTTCATTGGCTTCTCCTTCGCATCACAAGTTCACCTCTAGGAAGACTTCAAACTCTTGGCCATATAAAAATATTTCCATGTGTTTTCCTTGAGTTTTCAGACCATCCAGATGTGAGGCCTTATAAAAATTGGTCTATTTTAAGTACTTTGGGTCCATGAAATGTATCTTCCTTGAAGACAGTTGGAATGTCAACACACATTCATAATTTTTTTATCTTGCACCATCTAATATCCCTAAACTTCTCCATGTTTTATTTGACTTTCCTTGACCTTTTCTAGTCCATATGTAGACCCAAAAATTTTATTCAATATGTCTTATTCCATGGGCCTCACATCTCGATGAAGCCAAAACCTTTGAGGAGATTTGGAATTATGTCACATGGCCTTTTACTTGGCATTTTCATTGAAATTGAGAACCGAATGAATGTCACACGACCCTTTAAATATAATCCACAAATTATTTCAACCTTATTCTCATGTGGGTTTTGAAAATTCCAACAGCTTAATTCTTTAGTGAATTTGATGGTCATATGAATGTTCCAGCCCGTATAAAAATTACTAAGTGCATTTTAAAAGAGTTATTCAAATTAATCTAGGAGGGGGTAAATTGGGATAGTAGAGACTTCAAAAATTATTAAGAAAGAAAGAAAGACATTTTTAAAGAAATCTATGGATGAAAAAGTGGCACAAACATTTTCCTTATGAAAATTTTGGATAGTTATCCCATTTTATCAATAACCTAAAAATGGGATAGCACATACTTAGTTTCATGACTGTGCATAAGCCAAACAAAACTTGTCACATCACCACATAGTCATCTCTACATAGTTATCTTTATCACATCTTGTAAATTAAATGTTTGATTTCATGCATTAAGAAGACCTAAAATATAGGTCCCGCCTCTCAAATTGAGAGTACGCTATCAATCCTAGCTTAAGAGACCTATGGGAATGATAATGATTACTTAATTAGCTTCATCAAAAAATAATTATCACCCTTCCCATATCCGTCATAAGATGGTAGGAATAAAGTTAAATCAAGCGTAAAGGTGGAACTTAGAGTCCATGTTTTCATAATACATCTTATTTTATTACAAGGTAGAATTCATAGTTTAAATACTAAGCCAAGTTATATGATTAACAACAACATCTATAGTAAATTACTAGTTACTACCATAGGAAGTGTCTTAAACTCATAGTTTACAATTTTCATTGTTAGGACTAGTTTTAGTTTAACCATATCATTTTAATTTGATAACGATCCAATCCCATTTAGATTGTATCATAATTCCACCATATTATTAACTATTGTTAAGTACCTCTTTAAGAAAGAGATATAATATTTTTAAGTAATAAGACAAGGTTTATTATTAACAATGAATAAGTGTATCATTCACATTTTGTATTACTATTTTAATCGAGGTATAGTCTTGCCACATTTATGAAATCTTAATGTCTTTAAATAAATAATTGTCACAAAGTTACAACAATCAAAAATGTACTTTTAGAGTTTTAAGTTATGTAATGAATGAATTATTTAGTTAATCTCTTTATGATCGAGTTAAAGGAAATGTCATTATTTCATAACTCGCATCTCTACTCATAACAACATTTTTTATTAAACTCATTAATTTATACACATAATAATGATGATGTCAATAGTACCATATTAATAATTGACATTCAATAATTTATTATAGTAACTGTCATAAAGTACAATCATATAAATCATGTATAATTTTATAATCAATTTAAAATTACATACCATTGTTAAAAACAATGTAAATCATTATCACATCTCATAAAAGGTTTTATAGGTAATAAATGTATTTAATGAACTCATCAAGGAAAATACTTATGATGTAAGGTATCACAAATTTCATATCAATACAATTAGGCCATTTGCCTTATGAAATTCTGTGAAATCATCTTTCACTTTTCAATAAATATATAATCCAAAACTGGATACTCAACAAAATCAAAATCACAAATCGAGATAAGTACAATCATCGCATGTGAATCATGTGTGGAATAAATCCAATAAGTAATTCATTATAATCATTCCATCCTAAAATTTATAGGATAAAATAAGATAATATACATGGCCAGTTCATCAAAATAGCATGGATTAACAACTCTCTATCAAGTTGTTTCATTACAAAATAATTGAACATCTATGGTTTTATTTAAAATACAACTTAAATAAAACAAGTATCATTTCAAGTAAACATGTCACCTATAATGAAGTAATCCATTAATGTTTAGAATGTTTCCAATAAAAAAACTTGCAGTAATTTAATAAGATCATTATATCTCTACTAATTAACTTCATTTTACTATTGAAAAATTATCATCTAAACAACACTAATAATCATAAGACTTTCTTAATAATCAACTTGATCTCAAACTACTTTCTTATTACCTCTATCTTATTTTCCCTAAACTCTAACATTTGGAAGAAGATATCAAGTTCTTGTCACTAGATAACAAATGATATTTTCCCAACTAATAACAATAAGGATAAACAATACAATATTCTATTAATATTCCTCAGGTTTCAATGACACATAATATTTTTATCATGATTTCTAAAAATATATAATTCATTTACACAACTTAAATTCATCAAACATTATTTGTCTTTTCCCAACTGACTAAAATAAAAATAATACAAAAAGACTATCTTCCAATTGAGTCATATTTTAAACTAATTGTAGTTTTAGCTATAATGACCAGAATAACAAGAATAGAACTAACCCATACTTCCTTTTAATAAACAAGGAAATTCATTAAACCATTTAATCATCAAGCTCACATCATTTTCTTTATTGGGTCTAACAAGTTATCTACTTAACCAAAGTAAATCTAAGTTTATACAGTGGACCAATCTCATCTTTACGAAATCACCATTGAATTATTTATACTAGTAATAATCTAATGTCACACACTGTATATACAAGAATAGGAAGCATATCTTCACATTTTAACAAACTAGGAAACGACATCTTGTAAATATCTTGTCATTTTTTTCAAAGAAAAATGGAGCTACCAATTTATTTACCATGCAACCCAAAAATGATGAACCAAAACTAGTCAAGAATGGTAAAATAGGAAAAACCTATATAATATATTTTATGAATATGGATATTATTCAGTTAGATATTCTTGAATCACTCATCAAATTGTACCCATATACAAACCAAATAGAATAACTTAAACCCATTACGTAATTTGTAAACCTGGGTCTAAAATAAAAAGATATATAGATAATTATTAAATCCCAAAGACCAACAAACCGAAACTAAACTCTGTAGAAATCATTCCATTCACTCAGAAAGAAAATAAACAAAATAATCCTTATTTACCATAAATGTTTTAATCATAATAGTATTGAAAATTGGAATAATCACTAAATAATTTAACCCAAAGATTTCAATCATTTCAAAGTGAATAACAATATAGAGAGTCAAGATAATCCATGCCTAAAATAGATATTATGCCATCTATTTTTCTTAATTTTTTCCTTCACTATTTCCTTTGAAAACTTCTAGCAGGTTCTAGAAAGAATTATCCAACAATATTTCTCAAAAACAACCAAAAAATAACACATATTTTGAAGATATAAGGTCCCAGAGACTAACTGAAACAACATTATATATTCCTTGATCTACCATTATTATTTCCCAAAATATCCCAAAAAAAAAAAAAAAAAGCCTAAAACACTCATGCACAATCTGGTTTAAAAGTGGAGTTTGAATGGCCAAATAAGGAGATGAAAAATAACCATACACAATAAAAATGAATTCCTCAATGCATGCAAGGTATCTTCTCCAATAAGTTTCTTGATTTTTTCAATAATATTTAATGCTCATTAATTTTTGAAGGTACCACATAGTGTTCAAATTACTGACCACCACCATCAAAATTCCCTCTAAAATAGCTTCGAGGTGATAAATAAGGCATCAAAGACAATCTAAAACCGTAAGTCTTTTGCATGGGTTGATCAATGACCAAATTAATCATTAACCAATAAAATGCAAATGAATATGGTCGAAGACCATATTACTAACAAAAATTAAAATGCCATTCACCATATTCATTGACTATTAAACAATCCAATGCCAATGAAGTGTGACTGAAAACCATATAAAATTTTAAAACTACTATGCCAATCACTATGGTATTAGACCATTAATCATAGATATAATGTTTAACTCTTTTTCCATATACAATCACCTTTTAAAAAATAATCATTCTCTTTTTTAAAAATATACCTTAAGATCTTAAACCAACACAACCAATAACAATTAATAAGCAATTAACATAGAGCCATGATTGATCGGAGACAATATCGAACCAAACAAGTTTTAATCTAGCACATGTTGTGATAAATCGATCATCAATAAAACATTATATGTGCTAAGGTCAAGCCAATTAAAAAATTAAAAATATGCCAAGTATATAATCGAAGACCAATAAAATTAATATAATTTTACCTTGCAATACTTTTCCAAAGTTTAGGTCTTATAAGAAACATATTTACATTCTTGATTAACAAAAATAGGACCTAAATGGGGTATTAGGAAATTAGTGTTAATCTAAATAGGAGGACTAAAACTCGTAAATAAACTAAAACAATATGAGATAAATGGAAATAAAATATCTTAGATAAAATAAAACCCTAGTGTGTAAGAGAAGGGTAAGGACTAGACTCGGTTGATTTATGGCGACTATTGCATGTAGTCGCATATTTGGAACCTGGAACTCGGTAGTGAAGAGAAACACTCAAGGGCCTGTGAAGGGCATAACTAGGCTATATGAGATGACACGGGTGCCTAGGAGTGTACTTTGGGGCACCCAGTGGTGCTCTCGTATGTAGTTTAGGTACTCAAAATAGCGTAAATAAGAAAAATATGAATTTAGTGTGGTCGCATTTAAATGTCTCTAAATAATTCCCATCTATCACATTGGATTTTTCAGATGAAATGAATAATGAACTGCAATGCAATGAGAAGTATCAAAAATAGAAAAATAAAAGATGCATATGAATGGGTCAAATGAACTCACCACAAAACTAGTTAACTTATCATCGAGCATTGCACTACATTACGTAACCTGATGTAGTTTTGGTGTCTGTGTGTGTGTTGTGCCCTAGGTACTCTCATGTTAGTCAGAATTTTTGAAGTAGCAAGAAACAATAGCTATAGGAATGTAAGTAGTATGTTTGCATGGAATAGAATGGAATCCTTCCTCCTATGTAGTGTCTATGATGCATATCTCCTAGCTTGAGTGCATAACACTATATGGATGCATCCCTAGATGGAGCTATGGTAATGATAAGATGTAATGACCTATGACACTCATTATGGTCTTATCACCTTATATTTTTAGGGATATCAAGCTTAATTCATAATTAATCCCAACAAGGCCAAATGAGAAGAAGATAAGGATGAACAACAACTAGAAGTGACCCAAAAAGAAGTGGAGGAGGTTGTGCATAGACCAGTGGTGCCCAAAATGGGGACGAGGATGCCTTAAGGCACCACAAGATAGGTTGGGGCACCTTGATTTTAGGATAGAATTTTCGGAAGGTCATGAAATGGGTTGATAAATATCGGGAAATACACAAGAAAGACGAAACTAAAGATAATAAAAAGTTTACCAAAAGGTGGGATTAATTATTACTTTGTACACTTGAGAACCTTATAAATAGTAGTATAAGACCGGGCTAAATATTTTCTAATGTGCAATATTTGTGTCTACATTTTCCCCCACTTTATGTTGGTGAGCGGAAAGCTCGGTAACATAAAGTAGATAGAGATGCATACCTGATAACCATGTAGAGTGTAGAAGAAGACGTGTCGATGGACTAGACTCAAGTGTGGAATGAATAAAATAAAAATGTGGAGGAGCGTGGATTCTAAAGATGAAAAATGTGAATAAAAGTGATGAGAGTGAACCTAGGGTAGAACATGTGTGTAGCTATTACATGTGTGTAGTGTACCTATATGGTTAGTATGGAAAGTACCATCGTGGTGTGTTATTGTTTCCCCAGGTTCGACTACTTGTTACTCATATGTCGAACTTGCAAGGAGAAAATGATCAAGTAGTAAAATATATATGTATGTAAAAATGTTGTGTAAAAATACGCAAATGTAAAATATGCTAGAATAGAAAGTGTAAATAGAAAAATGGAACATGTGCACTGATCCATATTGAAAAAGGGGTGTAAAAGGATATCTTGTAGTGTCGCAATTTTTTTGGGAAATCTCACGCCACGGGATTAAGAAGTGTAGGGAGGAAATTCTTGATGTCCTCCAACTCTAACTGCTTCTACTAAAATTTGTTGAAGAGATCTTTATACTGTGCTAGTTTTTGGGTGATCGTACGCCACTAGATAGAGAAGTGTAGAGAGGGCACCGATGTAACCCCTAAGTCTCAGAATCGCGCTCAGTAGAATTTTTAAAGGAGACCATGTCTTGTTAAGGCCATTGTGTATGGAGTTCATAGACTAGTTTGAACTCATTCGTTGTGTGTGAACTGGTGTAGATATGTTGTGTTAGTAGAAACCCTCAATGATGCCCCCCTCTTTGGGGGCACATGTGATGACCCTAGAAGGAGAATGTTACCCCAAAAGAGGACCAATTGCACTCTGACCTGTAAAACTCTACCATGTAGGGGGAAAGGGAAACACTTGGTAGATACCACAATAAGAAAAAAAAGGGGATGGCTATCCAATACAATCATTAGTACAAATAGATGCATGTACATAAGACAAGTGTAAAATATGTAGACAATGTAGAAAAACTACCAAGCACAGAGTGTAAACATGTAATAAAACAAGCAGACTGTAGTCATTTTATACCCTTAGATTAATAGTAAAATCCCATGTGCACCACCTATCACCCAATGGGCACCTTGGGTGCTCACCCAAGGCATGTGCGCAGCGCCGAGCCTCTTTTTTATGTGATTCTTGTGTGAATACATCATATTATGAAAGATATTCAAGCGCAAATGAATAGAAAAGAACCGTGCATCATTTTGAGAACCTAGGACGAGTTATCACATCAATGCATCCATAGAAGAGAAATAACCAACAACATATAAAAATGGTTCATACATAAAGGAAATGCACAATGATTATACTCATGAACACATATATGATTCGAGTAATGACTCTTATATTCATATTGATGAGTCTAATAAGCACATTACATTCCTTGAGGTCATAATGAGACTCCAAATAATATTACAGAGAAAATTCATGCATCGAACTACACTATGTCTCTCATATTACAAAGATGAATACATACCAATCACTCTAAGTGTGCCATCACTCCTATATTTTCACTAATCCCAACCCATATAATTCTCCATAGTATTTGCAGAGGTTCACCTATTTTCAAAGACACTATTCTCTCTACATATCTTCTCTTAGCACCCCCTTCTACTATTCGCCCCTCGGTATATAGCCCTTCCGCCTTCACCACCATGCCTTTTGAGGTAAGAGATTGGCTACCAAGTGTCTAAGAGGCCGTCTAATAGAGCACAAATCCTTTGATCTGAGTTCTCCACTATGTGTAATTATGTTCTTCTAGAACCTTCCATTGCATGCATGGAATATTCCGTTTTTGATCCTACAAATTATTTATGATGGCACCTTATCCACTTCACATTCTAGATGGGTCACACTTTTCTTGTGTGCTTCCTAGAATGCCGAATATGACTAAGTCTTAAAACTTGTCTTGCCTTGCGCACATGTCGCTTTTTTTTGTAAAACACTACTAGAAACCTTCCTTGCATGCCTTCACCCCCGCGCACCCTTCTACATATAGGTATTGTGCGCCTACACATCTTCTTGTACTTAGTCAATATTCGGGGCCCAACATCACCCCACACACTACACCTGGTCTACTGTCCTTAGAAATAATCTTCAAAGAATAAATAATGGTAGGTTCTTAACATGGTTGGAAAGAAAGAATAAAGGAATGAAGAATTGGGAGAATGAATGAAAGAATGGGGAATTTGTTTATTGTTGGAAGAGCAGAGGGAAATCTTTCCCTAATTATTCCTCTAACTTCTCCCAAGCATCAACCTCATTCTAAGATTGCTAACAAAGGTCACCTACCAGGGCACTCACCTCCTCAAAACTCAGTTCCTCCCATTTGATGCTCATGGTTTCGATAATACTCTCTAATTGCTTCCCCAAGTCTTCAAGGGAATCCATCCTACGGGTGATTTGGGGGTATAGTTCCTTCACCTGACTTTTGATCGAGCCTCGTAGGGTCTTGATTGGTTCTGGATTCTTCTCCACCTCAGTCAGGATCTTATCTCTTCTTGATTTATTCCCGCGTAGTTATCATAAGTAGCTTCAAGAACTTGTATGGTAGCCTTTACCTCTACAAGAATCTTAGTGTATCGAGCCACAATCTCAACAACCTTCATCTTGTTCTCTTTCTCTTGGCATGTATGTGCCTCTTCTGCAAACTCTAAAGTGAGTGGTCACCTTTCCATCATGATAACGTGAGTCAAATCCTCTAGACACCGCAAGGCTGATTCATACTACGCTTTCGTGGTGCTAAGTTGGTGTGCTTTAGTAAAATGACATATGTAATCATTTTCACCTTCTTGGAGACTTCACTCACCTTTTTTTTTTTCTTCTTTAGCTCACACCTCGGTTGAGCATTGATAAACTCCTTTTTCTTTAGGTCCTTTATCTTCTCCACAAGATCCTTCTTTTTCTTCTCCAATTCCTTCTCCCATAATTTCACTCTATCATTTCTCCCGAACAATCGGCCTCAATTTTGATGAAACCTTATAAAGCATGTTATAGACCTGCTCATCTAATAGTTGTTGATCATTGACCAATGATTTATTCCTTTGGTTTCGGAACGTTCATTAGTTCTCTTTGACTTACTTTAAACTTAGGTTTGTCTACATGAGATTCAAATTCGAAGATAACATATTCTGGTCCTAGGGGGATACATACCTTCTTCATTAAACAATGGCATAGCTAGGAGTTTCTCTATTGGTATGATGCTCTGAAATCACATGCGTAGCACCTTGCTAGGATCATCAATGTATCCCATTCCCTACCCTTGTGCCACCAAACACACCTTTCCCACATGTTCACGTAGCTTTTGGGAAGCTTACTGCCAATTTGGGATCCCCACCCATGCCGCCATACTCCTTCCTAGTGCTTTCTTCTCCTATCTCCTTTATAATTTTGTTTGCGCTCTGCTCCAACTCCTGTTCCACTAAATTCTTCATGATGCCTAACACTTCTCTCTGTATGGATTTCTCTACTTGCTCCTTAGTGAGGCATGGGGTTCTTTTGTTCTCGATGCTTACTTATTCGCTCTCCCCCTTGCCCCGAGCCTCAACTTCTTCCTTGTCATTCTTCTCCTCATCTTCCTTATTATACTCCTCTTCATATCCTTCCTCCTTAGAATCATGTACATCATATACTAGATGGTCTTCACCTCCTTCAAGCTCGTCATCATCCTTGTCACCGATGTAGGCATCTAAAATTTTCATCTCTTCTGAGTCTACCTCATATTTCACCTTCTTCTTCTTCCTTACTGGGGATTCCAATATAGGAGATTCTTCTTTCTCCTTCTCCTTGACATGCGACCTCTTCATTGGTTATTCTTTATGGGTGAGGTGCTCTTCATGCTCCGGTGCCTCTTCTTCTAGTGTATTTTCCTTGACAAGAGGACCTCTTTCTCCAGTGCAAGTGCTAAGCTTCGTGACTACTTTAAATGCGCCCATCGATTGTGCCATTTGAAAACTTGGTGCTTTCTTCTCCTACCCCTATTCACTTTCTCTCTTCTTTGGTAAAACCTTCGTTCTCCTTGTTGGGTATTTTGGAATTGAGACATCACTCTCTAGATATGTGCCTTTCTCAAACTTTTCCCTTATGTAGAGATATACCCTTGTTATAGCCCTTCCACCGATTGGTAGCATTATTGGCTTCATCATTTTAAATTTTTGGGAGAGATACTTCTCCATGTATGTGTAATTTTTAGGGTATATGAGCTTTCATCACAACTCGCGGTGGTCTTGTTCCACCTCACTAATGTAGAACCTTAGTCTCTTGGCCTCCTTGAACTTGTTGACCCCTTCTTGGAAGTATTACATGGTGAAGGAGAAGGGAAGCTTGCACCATGGGCTCTTGGTCCCATTTTTCAAAGTGAACCTGCCAATACAGAAGTGTTGGTAAACTAAAAATCTACTTCTTCATCCATGAGCACAGAAACTACTCGGGATCCTCCACTTTGCCCCGAATGCATCACACATTTTTTTATACCACTTCTCCGTGCACGCCTTATGAGCAGCCATCATGGTTTCACAAGTTTACTTTTCAAACCTCTTTGCGGGTGAGGGATCCTCTTCTAAATACTCATAAACAAACTTTTCGGACCATCCGGAACTCTAATATCTCGAAAAGACAATGGTGAGGAGGACATTACCAAATAATATCTTCTCTCCTTCCTGTGTGTTACTTATGATCTCATCCATAATGAAAGTGGAAAAATTACATATGGTTTCCTCTGATATATTTTGGCATACATTTAGCAATGACTTGTTCACTTGTGTCCATCATTCTTGATCATTAAGCTTGGTCACCAAGCACATGAACATCTTCATAATAGGGTCTCAAATTTCTATGATGTCAAAATATCATGAACCCTTCTTGTATTCATACGCTGCTACTATCTCCTTGATATCCTCCTTGTCACTCGGATCATCCTCTATACTTTCTCCTTCAAAAACAGGCTAGTGAACTTGGATATCAACTGCAATGTTATGCGCATCTTATGCCTTGTAAAATAGAAGTGATCATCATGCACACGTGACATCAACCATTGATAAAGGCACTCAGAATTTCTAAAGTAAAGCAACTCATATAGTTTCAATAACCCTACTTTTACCAATTTGAATTTCACCTCGTTGCTTATATATATGCATCCCATCTAGTTTCCTTTTGTTAGTTAGTCGAATAACTCTAGTGCCATTTCCTTCTCATTTGTGCTCATGAAATGGTTATAATTACTCATGGCCATATGTCTTAAATGTGACACCCATTCCTTTCCTATCAATAATCCATCTGAGTATTGAATTTCTGCATACCATTCTTCATTGGAGCTCACAATGAAAACGGTTTTCTTTCCTTTTCCCTTTCCCTTCGGTTTCTTTAGTGAAAAGGTCTCCTTCTTAGGTGCCATGATTTTTTTTAGGATAAACTAAGAAATTATTACTCTGCTCTATTACTCTTCTTAAATCCAAACTCAACTCTAAAGCTCAAATCCTAGAATAAATCCTTATATCTCCGTTCCCTAGCTGTGAAACCCTAACTAGGAAAACATTCCATAATACGACGCACTTCAAAAGACCTTTCCTAACACCCGTGTACTCCTTCCTTCTAGTCTGAAGATATACTCTAGTCACACACTTAAATTCTTAGGATGTTTTTTCCTTCACACAAATTTCTCTCTATATTCCCTAGTTAGAAGAGCATTTCAACTTCGCAATAGAAAGGTAGAATAATGACTTTCCGGACCTTGTATTTATATTTTTACTTCCTCCAAAGCAATAAATGTTATACCACCTACCAACGTATTTTGAACATTAAATGTAAAATTTTCCACTAAGTCAAATTTAAACACCCTTACCCACGTGCTACATCCTATGCAAAAATCCTTTACAACCTTATGGCGCGTAAAAATTTAATCGATCAAGAATTTTTATGCGTGCATCTACAAAGGTCAAGGAACTTATTTTATTGTTTACTTGATTTTTTCCCTCACCTACCTCATGTTGTTCCTGCACTTTTAATCCTTTGTATGTGGTCTTTGTTATAGTCTTCTTGACACCATAATTCATTATCCATCGTTTTCCCACATGCTTTCTCAAACTTATGCACTTCCTTCTACTGGACCAATCAACTTGTATCACATACCTATACTTTTATTTGCATTACTCCACCCCACACTAAAATAGATGTCATGTCCTCTCAGTGCATACACAACCTTAGAAAATAAATGCGGTTACCGCGCACAAGGTGAAAAAATAAAACAAAAAGAAAAGAATAAGGAACGAGAAAGGTAAACATAAGAAAAAAAAATCATAAAGGGAAATTCTAAGCTAAGTAGCAATATTGCCTTATTAAAAACACCAATAATACTTATTTATAGAGGGATTCAACTTACTCCCATTTAAATGACCTGGTAATCTCATCCCATCTAGCACTTGTAATTTACAAATGCCTGAATCAAGAATGTATGAGATGATGTAGGGTCCCAACCAATGGAATTTCAACTTCCCAAGATGGCACAAATACTTAGAATCATACAACAACACCATCTTCCCAACCTCAAATTTCTTGTTCTTGATATGATGATCATGCCATGCCTTTTGTCTTTATTTCTTTGTCTTCTCGAATCCATCTAGAAAATTATCTCCTTTCATCCAACCGCATCAACTTATAAATCCTTTCTTCCAAAGACTTTTTTCATCAGCCTAACCCTCCTGCGCGTGCTATACGTAGTGATGGTAATATGAATTCAAATGGAAAAATAGCCTCCATGCCAAACACCAATTGAAACAAGTGTGCCCTTATTCAACCTATCAGTAGGTTGTCTTGTATGCCCATAGTAATGATGATACTTTTTCATCCCAATCTTGGCATCTAACGTTATAGATCTTAGTCAACGTGTTACTTAGCATTTAGTTAAATGCCTAGTAGTTCCATTTTCCCGTGGGTGCTAAGGGGTAGTCCTATGATGGGCCACCATAAATTATGCTAATAGAATCTTGACCGTTTCATTAAGGAAATGTGTACCTCTATCACATCTTAAGCTTAAAGGACAACCTTACTCGTTGATTATGTTATCCCATAAAAATTTAGTAGATGTTTCGTAGTGTAATCCTTCATAGGTGTTTCCTTAGCCCAATGTGTCAATTAATCAATGAAAGTAATGATATACTACAAACCATTCCTTCACACAAACTGGAAAAATTGGCCCTACAAAGTTGATTGCTGATTTTTCAAATGGTTCAACATTGGCTATTGGTCGTAAGGGAATTTTATCCTCTTCCCTGTGTTTTTCAAGGTGTGGAAATGGTCACAGCATTGTAAAACTCAATACAATCATGGTATATGGTTTTCCAAAAATCCCTATTACTAAAATCTTCCATGCGGTAGCATTTCCTATATAGTGTCCTCCTACAATCCCACCATGAACTTCCTCCATAATTTCCACATGCTCATGTTCCAATACACATCAGCGCATAACCTCATCACGACCTAACTTATATAGGTCTCCACTAATCAACATGTAGGGTGTGGCATGTATTGCTAACTAGTTTCTTTCTAGGGCCTTCTTCCCTTCCAAATACGCCACACTTGTTTGTAAGAACACTCTGATATCTTCCAATTCTAAGGGAGTGCATCACAACCTAAATAGTTGTGCATCTGGCATGGTGTCCTAAATGCTTTGCACATCCTCCCCTTAGTTTATTATTGATAAGTGGTTAGGTCCTGAATTTCTTTTTCCTAGTTTTACAACCACTATGAACTCAAACTCTTGAAATAATAGGACCCAACAACATATATTCCCTTGCAGAACGAGCTTGTTGACTAAGTATTTCAATGTCATGTGGTCCATGTAGAATATAAATGGTTTTTCCAACAAGTACTATCTAAACTTGTGTAGCATGTAGATCATAAAAATGCTTCACGCTCAGTAGTTAAGTAATTTTGTTCTGATGGTGTCAACTTTATACTTGCAAAACACAAGGGATGATCAATAATTTCCTCACCAGGTTGTGCTAGTACTGCTCCCATAGGATTCCCGAGGCATCAACATGCACATGGAAAGGCTTATCCTAAGAAGGAAAATGTAGTATGGGCATTCTGACAAGCCTATCCTTCAAAGTGTCAAATGCCCTCTGTTGTGTCTCTCCCTAATGAAAGGAAATCTTGTGTTTTAGCAAATCCTCCAAGGGTGTGGAGATTTTGGCATACCCCTTGATGAATTTCCTATAGTACCTTGTATGCCCAAGGAATCCATGCACTGCACTTTGACTAGTAGGCTCCCTAATCCTATAATAATTGTAACTTTGGTAGGATCCATTAGTAAATCTTCTTTGTATATAATATGTCCTAATAGGGTTTCAAATAGAGTAGAAAGACACATTTCTTAATGTTGATGGATATCCTTAATTGTCAACATCTATCAAACATCAACCTCAAACGGTCACAATGGTATTTTACCAATCCATACATAGTCCAGTCATCCGTAATCTCAAATAAATTTATTAATGAAGTCTTGAAATGGTTGTACCAAGATGCGCAAGAACATAGCAAGTGCATTATTCAATCCAAAAGGCATAACCGTGTAGGAAAAAATTCCCCATTCAGTGGAAAAAGTTGTCTTTCTCTGGTCTTCCTTTGCAATCCTGACTTGGTGATACCCTAAGAACCCATCCGTGAAAGAGTAGACTTCACACCCAGCTGCCCCCTCCAAAATTACTTCAGTAAAGGGGGTTGGAAAAGGATCTATGACACATACTACATTCAGATCTCTGTATTCAACATGGATTCTTATCCTCCCATCTTTCTTGATATTGATGACCATTAGGCTGATCCATTTTGATTCTTCCACTTCCTTAATGGTACAAGATGCTATCATCTTGTATATTTCTTCCTTGACCCATACACACAAATTTTGATTCATCTAATAAGGCCTCTTTTGAATCGGGTGTGCACCTTCCTTCAACTTGATCTTCATCTTCGCCAAGGAATGGTAGATGTTTTTGAGTTTATGGTACCCAAAAGGGAAAAAATATCAAACTTGCACAATGCATCAATAACCTTTGAAACTTATTTCTCTGACCAATAGTCCCCGATGATAGCTTCCTTAGGTTCCATCTTTGTTCCAATGTTAACCTTATTTGTTTTTAAGGGCTCATGGTAGGTGCATGCTTGCTCATTAACGCTATATATGAATTCACACATACCTTCATAATGGTTAACATATAAAGTTTCCATCTCTTCACCATCTACTATATAGACCATTTTTCCTTTTTCTTTTTCCATGCACACGTGCTCAAGCTGTACTTCCTCTAATTCTTCTTCATTGAGGCATGTCTCCAAATAAGGATCACCCAACAACTCTAGTAGCCTATCCTCTTTCATAGCACTATCTCCCATCATAAGGCACTTGATTACTTGCAATGCCTTATCCATTAATGGCTTGGTACTCCTATACTCGAAAGCTTGAATGAGATCAACTCGCCAACTCTTGCCAATTACCCGTTTGACGATGCATATCCGAATGAATATACCATGTATGTGCATAACCTTGTAAGGTGGAATACAACTTATGCACCCATAACAAAGGTGGTAAAGCTTCTATGCTTCCCATCTAGGCCTTCTCACATGCTTGGAACATCATTTTATAAGTTTACGGACAAATTCTCCAACCGCTTGGCCATTACAACAATTTGAGCCTCTAGAAAGGGACTAAGACTAGTATCAATGCACCCAACAACCTCAACACATATGGTAGATTCCAATTCCTCGCGTGAGTATGTGAAAGTATTGTGTGATAGAGCCCTCCTAAAGGGTGTTATCAATCCTCTAAAACCCATTGAGCATGTTGAGAAGGATGAATTTAATAGGATAGTTTTAATAGGAGAGTCTTGAAATGCACATCATACTCCCACACACTTTTTTCCATTCCTTGTTGGATCTCCTTCAAGGCATTGATTCTCTTCTACTCAAATTCTCGGGATATGGAACTCTACTAGGAAGGTTTTTTTCAATACAAACAGTGTAGTCTACCACCGTCTTGTGGGGGCATACTTCCGGTACCAAATATTTACGCACCCTTACAACGTTGTTGTAAACTGACTTGCCTTCTACTCTAGGGTAGTGATCCCTTTCACACGCCATAGTAATTCATACTTATGCACATGCTCTGTAGGATCTTCAATACCCCTATAGTTTGGTAATTACAAAGACATCTCAAAAAATACTTATGGGGGTGGTTGATGCCCTTGTCCTATTGATACAGAGCCTTGGTTCCCTCTAGTGTTTCCTCCTCCACCAGATCCACTAGATCCACTAGGTCCTATTCTTTTTGACCCACCGATCCTCCTCCTACACCTGGAAAATGACCTAAGTTGGTCGTGCCTAGTGTTCCCAATGTCCCACTAAACTGTGGGCTAATGGTTTGTGATATTGTCCCACCACCAGTTATGTGTCCCGCGCCATTCCCAGATGTGATACCCAAACCTTGGGTACTCACACCTTGTCCAAAAATTACTCCAAATACCGAATGTCTTGTGCAACCATTGATGTTCCAAATGAAAAATTATATATCCTAGGCATAGATCCATTACTCCCACCAATACCAACTAGGTTAACAATACTTGTCCCTTGGTCTGGAAAACCAAGCACTAGGATTTGGTTGCCAGGTGGGTTCAGATGCATGCATACAACTCTTCTTTCTCCATGCGATGAAATCTCATCAGAAGCTAAAGGGGTTTATATCCCATGTTTGTCAAGATGGGGTAGCACAGAATTATCATGTTTCATGTCCTCTCGCATGAACCTTATCTCCTTCCCACAACATCTACCTCCATAGATCAATCGCACTTGTAACCTCATGTTGTCTAGTCATCCCCTTTCATGAGCTTCACTATAATTGAGTCATGTCTCCTCCCTTTCCTTTTTGCCACAATTTCTCGCTATCTTCCTCCACCCTAGCTCCCTCGCCAATGCTTAGAGAAGCTTATCTAGCCATGGGAAATACCTCTAAACACAAGGTAATGATCAAGATCTTCATGGCCAAATGAATAACACACAAAAATGATCATCTGGGCTCCCTCAAAACTCAAACTCAACAAACTTCCGGGTAAGAATATGTAGAAATGTGTAGTGCACCATCCCTTGTTCTTCTTTTTCTTCTTCGACGACCGTGTTGCTAAGAATTTAACGTTGTTGTGCTCCTGTTGATCCTTGTTGGCTTCACCTTTTTAATACCCTATTAAGGAAAAATCTCTTTCATGAATTTGATAGGTGGTTTGAAGGATGACTTGATGTTGTTGGGGCATGACCAACTAGAGGGAACACCTGCATAATAATAATTATTCTTTCGAATTGTCGATTCTTGCTATTATTGTTTTGGTCAAGCTTAAATGTTGGTCCTTGTTAATACGAGTAATAAAGTATTATTAAGTTGTAATAATAATAGTAATATTATTATTTTGATTAGTGATTTTATTGTTTGGATTGGTCACTCGGTCCATGCAAAGAAGATGGTCTCTTGTTGTGATGCCATGGTCGGTCCTTGTCCTGTGTATCGGTTTCGAACTCCTACCACTAGTTCTACCTTGGCCGACTCGAGTCTCCTCTCGTATTGTTTTTTTATGTATACCTATTTTAATGAGAATATTTGGATGCTTTCACCCACGTTGGAAACTTTTGTTGGCGTCCCACCATTTCATGGAAATGTGTTTTGTTTGGATATCTAATCACCACCTTTTTCTTAATTATGGTTTCACCTAATCCTCTCTGAGCTATTGGTGGATCTCCCCACGTTAAACATTAACCTATTGGCCTCTTAAACTATTCTTCCTTGTCAGATCATGCCTGTCATACATTTGGTGGAGTAAGTGTGCATTTATTATTGGCCGCCTACTTGTTTCCTTGTGGTTTTAATTTAATCAGGCTCTGTCTGCCTTCTTTTGGATCACTACCTCCTTTTTTTTTTATCCCTTCTTGGCACATGATTTCAGCCTAAAAATAGTTCTCTGGATGTGTGAAGAGTTATGGTGCATAGTTCCTTGTTGGCTGGGTCATTTTCATTGTTTATTGGTGCCTTGTTTTGTGCAGTCTGAAACACTTTTGCTAGTGCATTGACCACTTTCTTTTGGTTTGTTTCCTCTTGTCTTCTACGTGGATTCTCATTTTGGACACGGGGATTCCTGTTTTGTGTGAACAACAAAAAATGGTGGGCATGGGTGATTATAGCCATATACAAAAGATAGGGGTTTCCTCAGGAGACAGCCACATTGTTCATTCATGCAACAAACAAGTCTTCAACCTAATGACCTTACCCTACTAGTGCACTCCGACTAGTGTTAGCATCCTCCCATCTTGTATCTTAAAAAAACAAGCCTTTGTACTCGAGTGGACAACTATCAAAGCAAAAAAATAGAGGGGTATTGCACAGAGAGAGAGAGACATGAACAATGCGTATGTAACTTCTTTCATGTAGAATATTTTGCAGCATGCGTGAGATGGTGTGGGTTGTAGGGATGTAGTATGGAAGGTGGTATATACATTGAGTATAAGAGAGAATGAGGGTGGTGTCATTGTTATGGATGTATAACTGGTGGGAATAGTGGTGGAAGATACATGGAAGCATTCGACGATGTGGGTGTTGGAAAACTGAGACATATATCCAAAACAACTAGTTTTCAGTGTTGTGACATATGTTGTGGTGTAGTGGGGAGGAAAATAATGATGGGGATGAAGTGGGTATTGTTGAAAAGATTCAGTGAAAGTGTTGTCTGTGAACTTGGCAATGTTGTATATACAAAGTGAGTATATGGTAGTGTTAATATATATTGACTTCAAAATGTGGGTGTTGCAGTAGGGATGAAATGGGTATTGTTGAGAAGGCCTATTTTTAATGTGGTTTGTACAGTGAGGATATGCGCAAAATGGATTTGTTGAAAAGGTGTGTGAACTATTTGATAGAATGCCTCAAAGAAATGTTGTCTCATGGAATGCCATGATTGTAGGATATGCACATAATGAATCTATACAAAAGGCTTTAGAAACATTCAAGTAACTACACTCGCAGGTGTAGAGCCTCTTGTTCATTTCCAACATTCTCTCAGCCTGTGTGCAAGAATGGAGCCTTATGAAGGCCCTAGAAAATTGTTAGAACATAAGGGGAAACGTATTCTATTGGAAAACTTCAAGTGATTAGGAGTTTGTGTGATGTTGTGGAGGTTAGATTGAGGCTCGTGAACTGGATGATGAAGTGCCCAAGTGAGATGTTGACCTGAATCCTATGGGTTTGACCAACTCTGTTCCTCCCAAACATGGTTCATCTCCCCTTACCTCTCATAATTCTCGTGCTTTAGTTCTCTTTTTTGACTTAATAGAATTTTAAAATATTAGGATTATATTATAGTTAAATGTTTATTTCAACTCATAAAAATGATGAAATATCGTGTCGTAACTCACGAAGTCAAAATAACTCATTGCATTAAAACATGAACTTCCACCCTCATTCTGTGGTGATTTAGAAAACTTCCTACCCACCTAGATCACTCCAATATTGGTATATCGACAAGATGAGTTTGACTTCCTAGTAATAATGTTGACCTTCTCCCTGTTTAAATAGTTAATTTTTACATTTTTCAGAGACTCATTAAGTACCCTTTGTAACTCTGAAAACGAGATGTGAAGCTTCATTCATGTACCTTGGTATGCGAGGAGTCACCTTGACCTTTGGATTGACCCTGAACAAACATATGAGATCTTTTTGATGCTCTTATAGGAGCCCTGTTACACTGTTTTACAGTAGTAGAAAGTTGTTAAATCTAGAAAGTTGGCTTTCATTTTGAACCGTCATTTGAAACCTAGATAGAGAAATTATTTCCCGCCTTTGCAAACCTCTAGTGTTTATACTAGAAAATTGCATGGAACCTTCAATTTAGGGAAAAACATCTTTCTGGATATTTTGACGACGACATTTTGTAGGCCTCTGGTTGCAGTTTGACAAGGTCAAACTGGACCAATTAGGACCGGTGGCTTCAGAAAACTTGTCGCCGTTTGAAGACTGTTTTCTAGTTCTGAATTCCATCAACTCTGTTGAATTATCCATATATATGGGAACTTGTAGGAAGTTTCTTGTGGCACGTTCATCCATCGAATGTCATTTTTGGACATGGATTTCCGAGCCCTCGAACTAACTTTTGTTCATTTGCAACTAGGTCAACTACGACCAGTGGCCCTAGAAAACTAGCCGCCAAATGCAAACCGTTCACTTTTTCCCAATTCCATTAGTTGTTATGAACTCTTGGTATATCTAGGGACATGTATAAAGTTAATCGTGGTGTGCATTCTCATCAGAAGATAACTTTTGGAAGCGGTTTCTTAGCCTCGAGCCCATTTTGAACATTTTGTAGCTAGTGAGAAAATGTAAAAATAGAAAGCTACGGGACCCTCATAGGGTTGCCAAACCACCCTGGAAACTTTTAACACATGCAAATAACTGTTTAAAACTCTATAGTGTAACTTGTGTGAAATAGAACTTTTGACAAATGGTGTTTTCTCTCTCTTCCCTTCTCTTTCTCTCTCCTAGGTTACAAAAAGAAGTAAAATGAAATGTAATGAATACATGTCTCTAAACCTTTTAATTTTGATTGCAAATTGTAATTATTATCATATGTAAATGGGAAACTGAAAAATGATAATTATGTTAGGTTAGGGTGGATGCCATGCCAGTGATTTATCGCTGATATCATGCTCACGTGGTTTTGCAGGATGAAATATTGACGATGAAAAGGCGATGTGTAATTTATTAATCATCATTATAATTTATATAGTTCATTGTTAAATGAATAAATGTATAATGTAGTCTCATGTTACATAAGGTTATATTTGATAATTTGTTGCTATGTATGAGATGTTGGTTTCAAGGACATCTAGGAAATGTGCATTTAATCATAGGTTCAATTTTGATTTATAGTACACCTGGAAAAAAGGTTTGATATTTTTATAAGGTAAATGAATTTGAAGTAATATCTTATAGTGCATATTTAGTGTTTAATAAATGATTAATGATTCATCTTGTGCATTCATACTTTGTAAATGTAATAAAGATAATTAAATCAAAACACTATACCCTTGTTCAATATCGGGACATAACTTGTTTTTCATGTGCGATACTCCTTACCGTAGAAGACCTTGAAAACCATAGGATGAACTTAATATCTACACTCAATGGAACCTCCTAGTTTGAGTAAACAAGAACCTAAGAATGGGCTTATCGTTTAGTCAGTATGTTTAGTGACATTGTCTTAAACCTGTCTGATAGGAGCGACACAGTCAAACTTCACTTGGAGTATGTAGAGCTAACTCCTCCTTCATAGCCTAGTGGACTACCTTGTCATCGAAGATAGATTAAAATTAAAGTTCTTCATAGAGTGAAATCCCTATTGGATCCAGACGACATAGATGGAGGTTGTGACTTAGTTGTTCTAGGTCTTAAACTCTTGTTAATGAAACCCTTAGCTCCGCTCAGCTAAAGGTGTTACATTGGTTTCTCTCAACATCACACCTTGGTCCTTTCTGGAAGGTGGTTTAGCATAAATTTGTCCTCTCGCTTAAAACTCATGTATAGTTGAGGGGTAGACCCTTAGGTGAAGTTGGAAATTAATCTAAACCTCTGTTGATTTGGATGTTAATTTAGGGTTCGTGTGTAGCTTCAAGTCTTCTAATCATATATGTCTTCAAGAGGTTAGACAAACACTTCATAACTCCTTTTACAAGACAATGCTAGTAATAAGACCATAATGTGACATAGAAAATAAAGCATATAAGAGTAAAAATGAGAGTTGAGGTTCGAGAATAATGCCACTCTTGAAGACCTTATAACTCAATTAAATATATTCTTTTTTTTTAAAGAATATAAATTGCCTTGGTGTGATCAGCCTTTGAGAAAACAAAATACATATATAAAACAAAATGGAAATCCTCAAGTCATTGAATTAGACTAACTATGGTAGGGAAATAACTGTACCATGATCGAGGAATGTTTTGTGGTAAAAAGCTATCTTGTATTTTAAATCTCCGTTAAATCCTAATATCACTATATGGACACCAAGTCACATTCACATGAGTTGTAAGAGTAAAAAAGGTAGACATTGAATATATGTTCGAGAAGAAGATTCTTAACATAAGGATAAGATAATTAAGTACTTTATATGATTTTGAATTATGAAAATAAGAATTCAAGTTATGGAAACTTTTGTAAAGAGTAAGAAACCAACTTACAAGGGGTGAACAATGATTTAACCGCGGCATGAACTTGAGAATCTGTTGGTGGACAAACAAGAATTTTGTCCTTGTACAATAATGTTCTTGGAATGTTAATCATAACTAAATTACAATTAAAGAAAAGATGAGTTGTGGGTTTTCCTATCCTTGAGTCTTCTTTTTGTGGTTGGGCGCATTGCTATTATTCTTTCATTGGGAAAAGTGTATCATCGACATGCCTATGTTATTTTCATGTGTCTATGTGAGTCGATGACTTATGTGATTGTCGTTTATGAGTCGAGTTTCTATACTTGAAGCCCATGTTGTGTTGTGTGTAGTGAGAAATGTAAGTCAAAAAAACTATCTTGGTCTTTTTTTTGTTGTAATTGTGTGTTAAAATGTGGGCACTACAAAATGGTGTATTTTAGAGTATAACCTGGTCAACACTCCTTTCCACCAATGATCAACAACACATGTCCAAGTCAAATATACATACTACAGGTCTTCGATAGTTATCTTGATTCCACACGTGTGGTCTATAGTACCATATTGATATGGATGTATATGCTGAAATCCATTCATATAGTTATACTAGGAAACAACAAAAAAATGTCTCGGGTAGCTCATGGTATAGATTCTCTTCTACCCATCTACACGTATCGAACTCAGTCTAGTGTTGAATCATTGAGAAAAATCATCCTTTGTTATAAATTCTGTCATCACGCATCACAGGGACAAATATGTATGCCATTTCTCACAAAATTTTTGAAAAGAGGTCCAGAAATGGAACCAAGATGTAGTAATTTTTATACCATTAGATTAATAGTAAAATCCCATGTGGGTCGGCTTATCACCAAACGGGCACCAAGCCTCTCCTTTATTTGATTCATGTGATAATACATTATCTTATGACAGATATTCAAGTGCAAATTAATAGAAAAGAACCATGCATCATTTTGAGAACCTAGGACGAGTTATCACATCAAGGTATCCATAGAAGAGAAATAACCAACAACATATAGAAATGGTTCATACATAAAGGAAATGCACAAGGATTATACTCATGAACACATATATGATTCATAATCAGACTCTTATATTCATATTGACGAGTTCAATAACCACATTACATTCCTTGAGGTCATAACAGACCCACATAATATTGCAGAGCAAATTCATGCATCAAAACTACACTATGTCCCTCATATTACAAAGATGAATATAGACCCATCCCTCTAAGTGTGCCATCACTCCTATATTTTCACTAATTCCAACCCATAGAATTCTCCATAGTATTCTTTCAGATGTTCACCTCTTTTCCAGTGCACTATTATCTATGCATCTCTTCTCTTAGCACCCCCTTTTACTATCTACGCCCCTCAATATATATCCCTTCTACCTTCACCGCCATGCCTTATGAGGTAACAGATCATCTCGCTAAGTGTCTAAGTGGTCCTATAATAGATCATTCCTCATTTTATCCGAGATCTCCAATCTATGTAATTATGTTCTTCTAAAACCTTCCATCGCATGCATGGAATATTCCCTTTTTGATCTTACAGTTGTCAGGCGGACACCTTATCCACTTTGCATGCTAGATGGGTCATGATTTTCTCATGTGCTTCTTGGAATGCCAAATATGGTTATGTCCCAAAAACTATCTTGCCTTGCACATGCGCTGAATGTTCTCAGAAACCTTGCTAGAACCCTTCCCTACGTGCCTTCACCCCACACACCCTTTTATAAATAGGTCCGTGCACCTACGCACTTTCTTGTACTTAGCCAATATTTAGGGGCCCAACAAGACTACACAGATAAGGTTTCAAACATGGGACACCACTCATGATGTCACAAGACATATAAGGCCATCATGGATGCAAACAATAGTTAAGTGTTCACATAAACAAAGGGAAAATCCTACAAACAATGGAAAACACCGCAGATGAGTAAAAAAACATATATTCCTGCAAAACAAGTGCTACACATGGAACACTCATTAGCATGTTAGAGTGATAACCAATGTCAAAGTGTGTTTGAGGAAGTAATAAAATATGCTAAGTACAAATTTAAACAATAACACCTCTATAAGATGAATTTGGATGCCCCTAGTGACTAATATAGTAAGGGTAGAAGGCAAGCATTCATTCCATGTGTAAATTTCTTGTATGTAGGATCACACTAAACAAATATGTGAACATTCATGTTTTTATTATAATGACATATAATAAAGTAATCTAACATGTGTAGTAGAATGAACATGCAAAACACTAGTAAGCAAGAGTAAATGCTACCAAGACAATGCAATATGCCATGGATGGATGGAATGGAATGCAATATGGAATGATAGGAAAAATTTACCTCCGAGTGGATGGAATGTGTATGCAGTGAGGTTCATTTTGTTTTCCCCTCAGTAGTCAAGAATGAATCGTAAACGAGAGTGTGTCACCGGGAAGTGGTCGAGTAGTCTTAATTGTGTCTAGCGCGCTTTGATGAGTGTGTATGTGGAGTGGTGATGAAATGTGATATGGGTATAATATGTGCATGAACCCTATAGTCAAATCAAACATCATGACTTTGTTGATCGAAGGAGTGGTTATTTAACCATAAACATATATCACTATAGAAGGAGAGTAAGGGAATGAGATATATGGACAAATGTGTGTGGACCCTATATCCTAAGTGTATACCATGACTTGTTTGAATGCATGAGTGATCATTTATCCCTAATCATATATCACTATAAGATAAATGGATGGGAATGGGGCGAGAGAGAGAGGTGTGCATGAAACCTATAGCCTAAATGTATACCCTAACTTGTTTGAATGGAAGAGTGATGATTTATCCCTAAGCGTATATCACTATAAGATGAAATAATGGAAGGTGGCATATACCACTATGTGATGAATAAGGTGAGGGTGGTGATTTAGCCTAAATCGTATACCACTAATTGATGAGTAGGATAAATGATGAGGTAATAGAAGGATAATAGAATAGGTGATGATCGGATGTAAGAGGATAATGTAGAATGGATGAAGGGAGTGGTGATTTAACCTAAGGTGTATACCACTACATGATGATCAAAGGCATGATAATGTAATGGAATATTTTGGAATTGAGAAAAGGAAATGTAATAGGATGATATAATAGGAGATGATAGAATGTAATAGGATGATGTAGAAGTGATGAAAAGAGTGATGATTTAACCTAAGTTGTATACCACTATGGTATGTGAGGATGAGTTTGGGTGACTATATAGCCTAGAGCATGAGTCACTAGTCCAATGAATGTGGTAAGATGAAATGTATCATGTAGGTAAGGTCCATTTTATCGGTAAACCCTCGTGGTCGAGTATGGACTGAGGAACTAGATAGTGTCATAGGGTGGTGAGTGCAACACGTAGAAAAATGTAGTGTTGGTGACCAAGTGGTTAATAGGATGTGTAGATGTGTGGTAGATTGTATAAAGTGTGATGATAGGTGTAGATGGAATAGGAAGTGGTCATAGGTTAAGCTAGACCCATGTATAATGTGACATAGCGTAAATATGGGTATGTAATGTAAAACTAGACTCATATAATGATTAGTGTAGCATGTATGATATAGATGATGTATAAATGACTAGTATATGAGGTATGTATAGGATAATGTAGGATGTGTGGTGTGTTGGGTTCAGTGTAATGGTAATCCCTCAACATTCAAGTGTGAACCAAAGAACAAGAGTGTGTGATCGGGTAACGAGGGTCTAAAAATATATGATGAAAATGTTGATATGTGAAGAAATGAAAATTTATGGATGCGAGAAGTATTGATGTGAGAGTGTAGGAGGAGGTGGGGAGTGTCTACCCTCAACTAGTTAGGAAATAGGAATCACCCAATAAGGTCGAGGGATGGATGTCCATCGAACTGTACATGAGAAGAGGATGGCATAGAAGGATGCTTTAATAATGGTGGTATAGGATATTTGCTATGTGCAAGAGAATGAAGATGATATGCATGCAAGGGGTGGATGTAAGATGAACATCGGGGCATACTAAAATACATAGGTGAGGGAGATCGAGGAGATGTCATGTGTAAAGAGGATGATGATTGATGTGGGATAAAACAATGTAGTTATTGCTGGCAAGATGTTGTAGTGGTCTGAGCAGGAGGCCTATGCCGATGTGTAGGACTAATGAGATGGAGTGGGTGGAAAGAAGGTGGAAGAGGCATAGGAGGTAATGGAGATAACCTCATAGTAGTTGTGTGGGGAAGAGTAGAGGATGTACAAGCAATCTGGACTAGAAATTGGGGATGAGGGAAGTGAAGAGTGTAGGAAAGGTTGTGGTTGTGGTAAGATATGGGTAGCGTGAGTTTTCCCTCTATGATGTGGGAAAATCAGGTGGGTGGAACATAGCATAAAAGAAGGGATAGTGTCAAATGAAAGGAGACCTAATTTCTAGGGTTCTCTAGTAATATGGCTAAATACGTGGAAAGACTCAGTATGATTCCCTCAAATGTGGTGGTAGCGGTAGACGATGGGTTATGATAGTTGATTGGTTAAGGTGGTAGAGAGTGGCAATTAGATGGCTGATAAATGATTTTATGACAAAGAAGATGGATAAGAATGTCTTGTGGTGTAGCAGTGGAAGGAAGAATAAGGGGTGAAGGTAATGGTACAACTGTTGGGGTAGTAAGGGAAGAGGCAAGGGAAAAAGATTGTGTAGGGTCTATAGTAGTGGTGGGATTATGCGAGTTGGTGACATCTTTAAGTTGGGAGATATCAGCATGGAGAGATGTAATTGTTGCCTCTATGGATTGACACTGTGTTTGAAGTAATTATAAAACATCAAAGGATTGGGTGGGAGATGGAGGATGATTATGGTGAGATTCATCAACTACGGTATTGGAGATAAATGACGGTGTAGGTGGAGGTGGATAGCATGAAAGTAGTGGTGGGGAAAGAGCATCAAAGGGATCATCAGTATAAGTGTCAAATTCATATTGGACCGCTCGAGATACATGATAGGCAAGTGTATGTGGGAGGTCATATAGATAACCATGAATGCGTAAAATGTACATGACCATGGCATATTGCTCATCCATAAAGGTGGGTAATGTGTATCTCTCGGGTATACCAAGCAATAAGGTTGGGTGTATAGCAATAAAAATAACTACTACAAATGCTAGCAGTTTCAAATGGCATGGGGAAGGTGATATCAATATGATCAGAATCAAGGGTTCCCCAATATAATCTAACCAAGACTAGCCTAGTGTAAGTGTATATGCAGTAGGATAACATTCAAGATGAACCACAAGGTGAAAAACACACAAACCATAAGTGGCAGTGAGAATAATGTAACTGTGATATAAATGTGGGTCACTTAAAGGATTATGAAGCTCATCACAATGGAATCCTACTCAACGGATACTATCATATGAACAGATGATTGGAGGACATGAGGTGTTGAGTGGTATGTTCTCCCAATAGGAATTGTTGATGAAGAGGGTGCAAGTGAATGATGGGCATACTAAGGAGGTGGGGGATGGTGGTGAGAATGGGATGATATCAAGAGGTGGTGAGAAATATTGGTATGGCATAATAGAAGTAGTAGGGATAGGTGGTGGAGTAGAAACAGGTCTAAGCATGTGTAGAGTTCTTTGTGAATGGCATGTCATATAGAAAAGGGGACCGGGAGGAATAGGAAAAGAAACCAAGTAGTTCGGGATGGGTGTACCTTTGGAAATTTCCGAAGTAACAAATTTTTTTGGAAAGGACTAGATCAATTATGCAAACATTAGGGATTAGTGTAGGTGGATACTCGATCGTAGGTAGAGAAGAAGGAGGTGTAGGATGAGATTCATTGATACCCAAGTTAAGAGGGGGAACACTAGGATCAGGAGGAAGAGCTTGGACTTTGGTGACAAGTTAGGCTAATGTAGTAGGATTAATAGTGCATAAGTAAGAGGTAACAACATCCATAATAGCCCAAGGATCCATCCCATCAAATGAAAGTTCAATAAATGAAGGAAAAGTGTTATAACCAAAAGGAGCAGAGGGGGTATTGGTGAAAGTGTGGTCATGCGGATATCAAATTGCAAAGTAATCGAAGAATTAGAAGAAGATGAATTTCTATGATGTTTTCCCATGGTGGAAAGTGTGGATTCAAAACCTTAAACGAGGCAAGAAGAGAGATTAGGTTGACCAAAATGATTAATAGAAATAGAACCTAAATGGATTATTAAGGAATTAGTGTTAATATAAATAGGATTAAAACACTATAAATAAACTAAAATAAAGATGAGATAAATGTAAATAAACTATCTTAGATAAAATAAAACCCTAGTGTGTAAGAGAAGGGTAAGGAATAGACTCATAATTGATGGTGACTATCGAGGTTGTTGTAGATCCGGAACCTGGAACTCAATAGTGAAGATGAACACTCAAGGGCCCTACGAAGGGAAGATCTAGGTTGTGCGAGATAACATAGGTGCTTGGGAGTGTCTCGAGGTGCCCTCGTGCACCTTTCTCTATATTCTAGGTGCTCAAAACACCGTAAATGCTCAAAATATGAATCTTTAATGGTCACTAAATGTCTCTCGAATACTTCCCACCTGTTGCATTTGATTTGTTAGATGAATTGGAGAATGACCCACAATGTAAGGAGAAGTATATAACCATATAAAAATAAAAGATTCATATGAATGGGTTAGAATGACCTAGGCCACTAAGCTAGTAGACTTATCACTGAGTGTTGCACTACATTATGGACCCTGATGTACTTTTGGTGTGTGTGTGCATGTTTTTCCCTAGGTGCTCTTGTTTCATTTTCACTTTGTGAAGTAGCGAGCAATAGTAGCTATAGAAATGTTAGTAATATGTGTGCATTAAATAGAATGGATTCCCTCCCCTATGTAGTGTGTGTGATGCAAATCTCCTAGCTTGAGTGCATGAAACTATGTAGATCCAAGTGACGTAATTGATGCATCTCTACATGGAGTGATAGTAGTGATAAGATGCAATGACCTAGGACCCTCATTATGGTCTTATAACCTTATATTTATAGGTCTCTCAAGCTTAATTTCATAATTAATCCCAACAAGGCCAACTGAGAAGAAGATAAGGATGACCAATAGCTATAAGTGACCCAAAAATAAGTCAAGAGGTTGTGCATAGACCGGGGAGCCCGAAATGGGACCAGGGCACCTCAAGGTACCCCAATACAGGATGGGGCACCCTGATTTCAGGATAGAATGTTAGAAAGGTCATAACATGGGATGATAGATATTGGGAAATACGCAGTAAAGACAAAATAGAAAGATAAGAAAAAGGTGGCCAAAGGTGGGATTAATTAGTACTTTGTACACTTTAAAACCTTTTAAATAGTAGTATAAGACTAGGCTAAATATTTTCCAATGTGGAATATTTGTATCTACAATTATAAACAAAAGATCAGTAATTAAACCTCATAAAAATTACCTCAATGATCTCAAACTTTACCTATTCCATGTTCAAGACAATTTTAATTCTTTATGGTCTATGACCATCATAATAACTAAAGAAGGTTAGTATCATTAAATGATCATAATCACTTCTCATTACCAAAAAGATACATTACAACCATGTACAAATTTACCATATTTTTCAAATCATTATTTCCTTCAAGAAAGATGAACCAAAATCACATTAACAAGTACAACCAAACAACACACCACTGTATCGAAATCATCACACACAACAAAGTAAAGTAAACATATTATACCAAGCATAGGAAAAATAACCTATAGATTTCAGGTACTCCACGGATGCATGAAGAAAAGTTTTTTATTAGGTTGGGTTTGTAACTATGCGTATGTATATACTTTTTATGTTTACGTACATACATTTAGCTGTAACCTCATCTGAGTAGAAATACCTATCCCATTTCCCTCATAACCCATAATACAACTTAATCTATGACAAAACATAACTAAATTGCGGGATGTGAAAAAATTCCAACTTAATGAATCATCGTCTCAATTATTTTACTCATTAACAACAACAAAATAAACCACACACATATTTATATCACACAACTAAGGAAAATAGTCAATCATTTTCATCCAAAACTTTAAATTATTTAGGATTTTAGTTTATCCACAATCAAATTTATTGGATGTAACATATGTCAAATCATTTAATTTTTCCAAATAGTCATAATTGTGACATTATTTTTTCATTTCATTATCCAAAATATAAAAATAGTATCAAGTATATCATAATAAATTATCAAATATCATTTTTTATGACTGAAACAAATAAGGAAACATAGTTTTTATTTCTTCTAGATTCTCCCAAGTTGTACTTTCTTCATAATATTGGTCCCATTAGACCTTGCATTGTGTGATTTTTCTATTTCTTAGGTGCAATATGTGAGCTTACAAAACATTAATAGGTTAAAATACCACAATTCTTGGATCTTGAACCTGTAAAGAGTTTCAATTAAGTACATGCATTAAATTTGAAACATATTTCTTAATAAAGGAAACATGAAAAACATCATGCATCTTGGACAATGCGGAAGGTAATGCCAAACAATATGCTATAGGAATTATGATTTCCATAATTTCAAATGGTCTAACATATCTTGGTGATAGCTTTTTGAACTTGTTTTGGGATTAACCCTTAAGAAAAAATTATCTCCAAGTTAAAATTAAATGTTTATTTGTTTCAGATCTACATACCTCTTCTTCTTATCATCACCTTCTTTTGATCACTCCAGAATGATCTTATATTTCTTTTCCATTTTTGTTAACATTTTAGGGCTCAGTAACACTCTATCTTCTATATTATCCCAACTGATGGGAGTTCTACAGTTTCTCCCATACAATGCTTCAAATGGTGAAATTTTCAGCGATGAATGAAAAGTGTTGTTATAGGAAAATTATACCAATGGAAGATATTATTCCCACTTGTATTTTTGATCCATGCAATACATCCTAAGCATATATTCCATCACTTGGTTTACTCATTCAGTTTGACCATTGATTTCCAGATGGTATGCTGAACTGAAATTTAGTTTTGTTCCCAAGGCTGAATTTAAAGTTTTCTAAAATCTAGATGTCATCCTTGGATCCCTATCCAAAATTATTAACTCTGAAAAATATTTGAAATCTAAAAATTTCATGGAAAAATCATTTTTCAAGAACGAGTGAATCATATTTTAGATTACCTAGTATAAACTAAGATACTTTGTTAACTTTTCTACAACAACAAGAATCATTCCATGTTTATTTTTGACATTGGAAACCGTTGTACAAAATCCATGCTAATAACTTGCCATTTATAGTACAAAATGTTGTGAGGATACAATAGACTAGAAATATGCATATTTATTTTATTTTATGTGCTAACATTCAAGAAAGTGAGAAATGTATTTTTCATATCTTTTTTTCATTTCCTTCTAAAAGTACTACTATTTTATATCAGCATGCATCTTTTTCACTTCTACGGATATCCCGAGTAAGGATAATCATGGAATTATTTCATGAATTTTATCCTTAAGTCATTTCCCAAAGGTTCATATTTTGAGATTCTTATATTGTAAAATTTAAATCCTTCACACCTTTTAATCATTAGGATTTGTTTTTAATGAAACCTTAACATGTTGATAGTATGAATCGGTTAGCAAGTGTTTCTTTATCTCATCTTTGAATTGATTCCTAAGGATCACAATGGTGAAAACATTCTTCCGACAACTTAATGCATCTGTCATTCTATTCTCTTTTCCTTTTATGTAACTTATATCAAAATCATACTAAGATAAGAATTCAAGACACCTATGTTATATTGCATTCGATTTGGGTTGTGTGAAGATATAATTCAGCCCTAAGTGGTCTATTTTTAGCTCAAAAGATTTCCTAATAGGTAACACCTCCAAACTTGCAATGCGTGCACTATAGTAGTGATATCTAAATCACGGGAGCATAGTTCATCTCATGTACCTTTAATTTTATTCTCTCATATGCAATCACATGGTCATTTTTTTCGAGTATTACACCCGAACCTTCACCAGAGGAATCTATTACCACAATGAAGCTTTCATTGGTATATGGAACCTTCAAAATAGTTGTAGTTAATTTCTCTTTCAGAAAATTAAATGCATTCTCACATTTATCATACCAAACAAATTTCTTATCCTTTTTCTGCAGTGAAGTTATTGGAGAAACAACTCTAGAGAATTCTTTTACAAAATTTTTGTAGTAACCAGCTAACCCCATGAAGTTTCTAACTTCATGAACATTCTTTGGAGATAGCCATTATGTTATATCCTTGATTTTAGATGGATCTATAGATATTCCTTCTTTATTTATGATATGACTGAGGTATTGCACCTCATTTTGATAGAAGGAACACTTAGAAAATTTTCCATATAATTTCCTTTTCTAAGTATGTCCAACACTATTCTTAAGTGCTCATTATGTTCTTCCATGTTTTTGGAATAGATCATAATGTCATCCAAGAAAAGCAAAAAAATTGTCTAATTATTCTTGAAAAATGTTATTCATTAAGTTCATGAATGCAACAGGTGCATTCGTGAGTCCAAATGGTAATATTGTGAACTCACAAAGTGACCATACCTTGTCCTAAAGGTAGTTTTATGTATGTATTCATCTTTTATTCTCAATTGATGGTAACCTAATCTTAAATCAATCTTAGAATAGACTGATGCATCTCACATATGATCAAATAGATCATCTATCCTTGGAAAAGGATATCTATTCTTGATTATGGCTTTGTTAAGCATGTGGTAGTCAATGCATAACCTTAATGTGTCATCTTTTTTTAACAAATTTGACATGTGCTCCACAAGAAGACACACTCGGTCTTACCTATACTTTGGATAATAACTCATGCAGTTGTGACATAAGTTATACTAGCTTGGTTGTAGTTATAGGCTTAGAAATAACTCACCCATCGCAATTACTTTCCATGTCTAACATTGACGGGCTTACCATTGACTTGGTCTAACAAGTTGAAGTTGGAAACTTGCCAGGTGGTAATGAAATCCAAAGACATGAACTTCCAAACTCCATTTTTTTGAGTTCAAAGCTTTCGGAACTTCGTCTCCAATTTTTCTAATTTTTCCAAGGTGAATCCCTGAATAAAAATATTTGAAAGCAAAAAGGGATATCTCAAAAAAAAATCTAAAATATTCCCTAGTGTAACCCAAGCTCAGAAATCATCTTTCTTTGGCTTGTTGCAAGCTTCACTTGAACCAACTCCTCCCGAGCCACTTCCAACTCTTCGTCGATCTTTGCATTTCCTCTAAGCTAACTCAGATTTTCAATGTGAGATCTAATTTTCCTGTGACCACGAGTTACCTACAAGCCGAGCCCTAATTTTATTCCACTATCAAGCTTTCCATTTACCCGAACACCTCTGAGACTCCTCCTATGCAATCGATTGACGAGTTACCCAACCCTTTCTTCCTATAGGATCCATTCCTATTCCATCACTCACTTCATGCTATGAATTGCATTTACTCAGTATGACTTCGAATCTCATTATCACAACGAGATTTAAATGTTCCATACTTCTGAGAAGATCATGGGCTTGACATCTTTGGTATCTGTTGCCCAATAAAATCACTCATATTCTCCATGCTTTGCTTGATCCAAGATACTCTTCAAGATGAGCCAAGTTCAAAACTCCACATCGACTCCCGAGAAGCTCATTCACTTAGATCACAATTTGCTTCTATTCCTATAAGCCCTAGAATCTCACACCGATCTCAATGATGCGACTCACCTCACTTAACCTATTTAGCGAGCCACCTATGATCCAATTGACCACAGTCGAGGGAAAACTCTAATGGTTCACCTGATATAGTGAGCACACACTATAAATCTATTTAGGCAAGCTCCTTAGACATATTTCCTAGCACCTCGGCATATGATTTGGACCCTCTCCTAACATGAGCTCGACTGACCCATTCACGATAGACTTATGTTGATAATGGCCTTGGTCTTCACATTATTTTTCCCAAGTTTCTTATTTTAATCATCTGATTCGATGGTTCGAATGACTCTCCAGTCTGTTGGGTACTTCATGACCAATCAACCCAATCTATATTCATCTCACTTACCATTTAACTAAACGAGATTTATTCTTATGTTGGTTTCACCATGAGTAATTTTAAAATCTTCTCACGAGCACTCCTCCATTCATTATTTGACGAGCTCCTATTGACTAATTAACCGAGCAATGGATGGTTATCTTCCAACTATTTTGAGTCTAAATGAAAATCGAGATCTAATGATCGAGTCATCCCTACTAAGTTACGGTATGGTCTTCTTTAACGGTTCGAGACCACCTCGACTACTAGCTCGACTTGTCCTCTCCGAGCTCATCTTATGAGTTTAAGCTTAACATATCCTTCGATATTGTTAACACTTAGCAAAGTTTGTAGACAACAAAATACGTTGGATTCCACATCAACTTGGATTATTTTATTATGACAAGATTGTCTACAAACTACCTCACTGGGCTGGCCTTATCATGAACCACTTGCCATACAGTGGCTCCACTAATGTTGTGACCTCTTTTCCATGAAATGATGATCTCAATGTTTCAAACCATCTTCCTTTGTATATAATTCAACTCGGACCTTTCTGATAGGATCTCTTCTATATCCTTTTTAATTTGGGCCAAGAGAAGTCCTTTATTATTTGTGAGCCCTCCATTCTTCTTGTAATAATGGGTTCTTCATTATGTTGGCTTAAATTTCTTAACTCCCAAATATTGCCCTACATTCATTTTGTATGGCTTCACACCAAGTTTCAAACCTTCCTCGAGCATCTCTTCTACAATAGTTCATCCATTATGTGGCTCAAGGAATCAAGTTACTCACCTTTCAACACATGCATGTTCTGTGATCCTTGTACGATGGCTATCAAAGCATATTTTAATGTGTTGATCTAGTTATTGGCTCGAGATCTCTTGTGGAAAAAGGTTCGTGACTCACCGGGATGCTCCAATCTCCCATGATGGATCTATTTCTTCCCGATCATGCACCGAGCTCCTCAACTACACATGAGTCATCTCGCCAAATCGGTGAGCTAATTAGGTGATATATTTTCACTTAGTGCTAATTCGACTTCACTTTGATAATTTTACCCTAATTTAAATTATCTTTGACTTCTCCTCAAACTAGAGAGTAAAAAATATACAGAAAGGCCCAATAAACATGATATATCATTTTGATCATTTTTAGCTAGAAGTGGGCCCTTTGGGTTGATTTTCCCTCTCTTACAAAAATTTGAACCTCCAAGACATAGAAAATAAAATAACATTCCAAGAAGAGTTTGAAACCTTCTGGAACAACATACAAGACTCTCAAAGCTTGAAATTATCAGTGTAGTTTTACCCCGTTGTCCATTTCTGACCAAAAGGGAAAAAATGGATAACATTTTTGGTGACCTTTCAGGATGCTTTTGTGATAAGCATGGTTCCAATAGCCTTTTCTATCCGGTGGGAATGGATTCATAATTGTCATTGGTGACTGATGTTGAATCATGGAACTCCTTAATTGTGAGTTTCATGTTCCCAAGTTACTTGAACACTATTGCATCCTACATCCCAAACTTGGAATGACTACTATAGAATGAAGGATAATAAATGAACTCATCTGGGATCCCCTTGATCATTTCCAATTATATAGCTCCCTGCAATTCTAAGCATGAATTACACTAAATTTGATGAATACTTGGGGTATGAAGAATATTGCAGAAACCTTGAACTTTTCTCTTTCTTAAAAACCTCCAATGATAAAATAGTGTGCAGAACAACACAAGAGCGACAATGGAAAACAAAACACACTGAAACCAAAAACCATACATGCCCCAATTGAAACATGTAGGGTGTGAAATGCACTTATTTTTTTGAAATCAAACCTATTACTACCCTACACTAACTAGAAGCACAAGTGAGCTAAACAAACCCTACAACTAGTTGTGTAAAATAACTTCTTGTCCTTACAATGGGCAGCCATGAAGATGATGTGATAACAAACATGGTCGGAATTAAAAGTGAAAAACTGAAGCAAGCCCAATTCTTCACCTGGTCCACCAAGGCATCAAATGGAAAAAGGAAATATGCCTCTTTTAGTTGCTCTACATTTGTCTTGTGGAGGCATAACAATTGATTCTTACGGGCTGTGAAATTCATCCTCACATTCTAAAATGAATGTGACCGGCTGCAATTTCTCTCTTGTCTCTAAAGAATCAAAATACCTTATGGGGCATGGTATAACCCATTGAATGTTCCTATTTCTTTGAACTTTAACTTTAACAATAAATTATTATTGAAGACATCCTTGAAAAAGATGGTTATTTGTGACTTGATTTCCCTCTTGTTGCCCATTAACAAACAATTGATCTTCTTTATGGATGCATGGTGTCAAAGTGATGTTCCCTTCATTTTATTTTCCTTCCTTGAAAATGAGGAATTCTTCCACATGAAACTCTTTTGGATTTCTTGTAGCCTCAAATGAAGTTACTAGAAAGTTACTACAAGTGTTTGGAGCATACTGATCATATAGGAATTCCACTTTCATCTGAAAAAAAAATTGTTCTACATCTCTAACCTCCTCATCCCACATGAAACCTACAAGATCAAATTATTTCACCTGTTGTTTTTTAGGAAAATTAAGGGAAGCAAAATCTCCTTGGTTTTCTTCCACCATTACTTATTCATCAAACAAATATGACTCCACAATTGAGAGCAAGAAACTCTCAATAATGTCATCTCTGCCCAAAGCCTCTAAATTTGACTTAGTTTCTCCCACATGCTCCTCTCTTTCTTCATTTAATGAATGTTATAGAAGATCCAATTCCTCCAATTAAAATTTAAGAGGACTGTTTGAAACTAGTAGTGATCCTTGAGTGTTTCCTTGTATAACACTAGAAAACTTATATTTAAGGTTAGACAATGGAATAACAGAAATGGGTATTTCCATAGGATCTTTTGCATCTAAATAATCCTCAAAATTTGATAGGAAATTTGCTTCTTTGTTCTCTAACTATGCAAAGGGTTCAACCTCCCTTATGATTTTTCTTGAATTAGAATATGATTCTCCATGACTTTCCTTGTCTTCAAACATAAAATTTGTAAGATCAAATTCATCTAATAAAACATATTTTTGAAAAGATGAAGAAGGGGAAGAATTTGAAACTTTCTACATGGTATAATCTACACTTGAAACTTTTGAGTCCACCATGGAAAGAATCTTACTATGGTCAGTTGTAGCATTCAATGAGGATATTGGCAAGTTACTATAATGTTTCATAAATGCAGCAAGTTCTTGACATGCCTGACAATTTGGATCATTGCACTCATAAAATTCACCTTGTACACTTGAGAGTCCTTCTTCTTCAGCTTGCACATTCTCTTCTTCAAATGACTTTGTAACTTGTGGGGAATCAACAGTCTCCACAAACATAGTGCCAACATGCATGCTATCTGAACACATAGACTGATTCTCATCATCCTCTTGTACTTGTTTTTAGTCTCCACCATTTGATCTTGAATCTCAACCCTGGATGGAGGCTAAGTTAGCAGAGGAACTTTCTTTACATCCAATCATGTTACCCACTCCTTCATATTTTTTGAAAGTTCATCCTTATTAAGCTCCTTAACATTCTCCTCTTCATCTTCAGTATAATCATGTTCTTCCCAAAATGGATTTGGAACTATAAGAGGAGGGGTGGGTTGGGATTCAACAACTTCCCTTACTGTTCAAGATAGTGGAAGATGTAAAGCTACTTGTCTTGGTGGCATTTACAAAAAGAAAGGAAATTTGGAAAAATGAGGAACAACAGATCCATGATGGGATGGAAATATAGGAGAGGAAGGAATGGAATTCTTAACATGTGCAGATGGTGAAAAGCTTAGAACTTGAGGTTTGGATTGAAATGACATTGACTGAGAAATGGAAAGAGAACTTTGAGGTGGTGGTGGTGTAGAATCAACCCATTGACAAGATTTCATTGCCTCAAACTCATAGGCCTCTATTTCTTCAATCCAACCTTCAAGTTGAGGCAAGATTTCAAGTCATAAAAGTAACTTTTTCTGTGTAGGTTGTAAAAACATGGCATATGGCCAACCCATGGACAGGATACCTTGAAGCCAATATTGAACACCTTTATTTGAGTTGTGGCTCTATATTGTACCATGCATGCCTCCAATTTATGCATCTTAAGTTTCAACTTTACATCTTTGTCTGTAGGATAGCCTCCATCATCTGCATGTTCATGCTCTTGAAAAGTTGTATAGTTAGGTGAAAAACCAAACTGATCATGACTTTTCTCAGAGGGATATGCATATTGTTGATTCTCATCATAAAATGGAGATGGAGGTGGATTAAAATATCTTGAAGATGGAAAGTGTTGCTGCTAGTGAAAGTGGGAACTCAACTGTGGAAATGAAGCCATGATTGCACAGCTTCATGAATGGGAGAAAAATGGAAAGATGTTGAAGGAAACTAGATGGAAATGGGTAAAATATAAGGATTGCAATACGAGAGAGTGGGATAATTTTACCAATGGATTCACCAGTTGTGCTTGGGTATACCTCCTAAGGCTGAAATTTCACTAAGAGAAAAACAACTTAATGAAATGAAGTGAACACAAATACACACACCTATGAAAGATGTGCTTCTTCTCCCACCGGGTGTGCCAAATTTTTTTTTCACCAAATTAGTGCAACCCTCGAATGGCCTGAAAGTGAACATAACATTTGGTGTGATTGGGAAACATGGGATAACCTCTCAAGCTATGGTACTTGGGCTTGAGGTGAAGCTTTGGAGTAGGACAACTTCATCTTCCTAAACTAAGCATTACACTACTCCTAATGCAATAAAAATGGCTAACTAGACCTATGCTAACATTTCAAGGGATTAGGAAGAGAGATTCGCAAGGAAATAAAACCTATACTAGAAGTAATGATGTACCAAGAAAGAGTTTTTATAGAAAAATTCTAGCTTTAAAATGAAGAGATATGATCATGAGGAAGAATGAGCATGGATTATAAACCCAATTTACATACAATATTTCACTCTTTGATAAGCACAATGACCTCCAAAACTTGAAAAAAAAACCCTGGTTGCACAATTCACCTGCAAACATGAGAGAGGAAAATAGAAGCAGTAAAATCATAAAAGGACATATAATTGATCACAAAAATAATTTCCATTCCTTCAAGAACTTGCACAGTGCATCATTACATCAGGGAAAAGGCATAGGCTATCATTACAATTTGAGAAGAAAGGCTTGAGAGCCTACAAATTCACAACATCTTACCTTGTGAAGAGAGGGGAAGATTTCAAAGTGTCTTACTTGGAATAAGCACCCCTTTTACATTTATGGAATACCCTAAGTGGTTGAGAGAAAGAAGGAAGAAACCTTAGAATCTATGCCAGAATGTAGGAAACAATTCATCACTAATGTTAGCTGTAACATTCCCATTTTAAGACTTTAGAAATAGGGGAATTTTTTTTGAAACATAATGTTCTCTGTTCTAAATAAAACATCATTTAGAACACACATTCTATGTCAATCAATCACATAACGAGATAACCATATGCAGCTATAATGACTCGGATACTACTACGATCTCTCATTCCATGACTTAGTTACCAACCGATCTCTCATGTTAACTTAAATTATAGAATAACTTATGTATACTACATATACTTGGTTCTCCTACCCTATTTCGGGCACTTAATGATCTGTTTAAAGAACCTATTTGAATATTTGTTGCCAATATTCATACGAAATCACATTAATTTAAACTAGGTGACATAGGACAATGTAACCAGCAGAACTTGCAATACTTTGGCGAAATATTTTTAACATACTATTCATGTTACTATTCCTAGATGGCATACGCGTCATTCCAGAATGTGTCCTTCACCTCACTCATTTGTTATCTAGAATGGTCTTTACTGACTACCATTAGTCCACTTACCCAAGGTTTGACCCTAGCCCTGGTTAGCATCATAGTTTGTTATAGGAAGATGCTCACGATGGCTTAGGGTATATGGGCATACTTAGCTGACCTAAGTCATCCGAATGTGCCAAGGTACCCTAAGTCATTGAAAGCTACTACCTATCCTAAACATGCTACTAACTGGACTTAGAGAGAAACTAAGTTTAAGTCTAGATGTGCATAGATATAGATGAATAAGTACGAAAGGGTGTTACCACATGTCAACGCAACAACCTTTGTATCCTCAAGAAGTCCCAAAACTTCTCAAGGGTATAGTCCTGCTGATCAATGTGTGCCAACATCCATTAGAACTGATTCATCAAGATGTACATACCCCTTTAGTGGTAATTAATCATAATTAAATTAAGATTCAGATTACAACAACCATACATAACCCTAATTCCAACATTCCTTAAGTTCTTTATCCAACACTAGCCTGATTAGATATGGATAACTTCATTAATTCATGTTTGCATTGTTATTCGTTAACATGGCATAACAAGCAGTTATCCCAAAAATAGGACAACAAACATCAAACGTTTAATTCTTAATGCAACCTAGTTGTCCAAATCAAGTGTGTCATCCACCTAGTGTTTACCTTATAGACTTAGTATAAAGATTAAATATCATAACCACTATTCCTTTTATCTTTCATTACATGAGAGAGGAAGAGTCTTCCTCTACATGGTTAGATGTTAGGTTTAACATAACCTTTTTATCGTTTGCTACTTATATAGTTTAATTGTATGTCCCAAGCATATTTCATTATTAAACTATCATTGTGAAGTTAGAGAATGACACCTTGCAATTTAACAATTTCATTATAATAGGGGAGATTATACTTATCTCCTTAATCCCACTTATTATCTTATAACAACAATAGTATACAATAGATATAAGGAATACCACAAGGATATCACTATTATTTCCATCATACAAGTACAAAAGTATTCACATCAAAAATTGGAGTCCAACACAAAACCTTTCAATTCATGATGATAAATATATACATTTACAAGACTATGCATTTCAAACATTTTGCATGTCAATCAAATCTAAGATCTTAAAATAACATCACTTTCCCATTCCAATACATATCAAGAATGATTCAAAATTATTTACATAAGATCCAGATTTAAATAAACCAATGCATCATAAAATTTTATGTCTTCTTTTATCACTTACGATGTCCATTTGCAAAAATTGCTAGCACGGGTCAGTTCAATGAACTGATCATGATAATCACTAAGCATTAAATTAAAGTTCATTCCACTAATTATTCCATTAAAACAACTCTGCTTTAATGAAACAATTAATATATCATACCAATAATCAAAGTAATAGCATCTAGAAAAGAAGTACAATAAAAGAGTCTGAATTTACTTTTAAGAAAATAACTTAATATAATCCGTAACATCAAAATTATCACAAGGTTTAATTGATCCTATCAATTACTTTAAAACAATCAACAGGTTTTGTCATCCAATTGTCTCATAGTTCTATAAGAATAGAATTACACATTTATCTTTACTAAGCAGCAAAAGAAGTTAATTACAACCTAGCTCATATTAGAATGCTTCATCTTTCCATATAGCAAAGAAAGAAGAATCAATACATACTATTCCCCATACACTAATCATCTAAAAGATAAAATAGGTTTAGAACGCACAAAACTACCTCAGTTCAAAGATATCAATATAAGGATTCAACATTAAGGAAAAGCATCTAACAAGAATCCCAAATCAATCCAAGTAGGGGTAGAGAGTCAAAATAGTCCCCCTTAAGTCAAAACTAACTCCCATATGTTAGAGGATATAATTCAAAGATCTGAAACCAAATGTTCCACAATAAATTTTCCATCTCAGAAGAAGATCGAAAATAGAAAAGTTCAATCAAATGAACTTATCCAAACAATGAAAAAGGATCTCAAATAGAAAAGGACCCAATCTATAATTCATTTCATTTATACTATGAAATGAATTCCCATTTCTATTTCAAACTTAGAAATTATTTATCTAGTTCCCAAAAGAGAACACAAAACCAAATGCATAGTTAAAGAAATCACACTTCTAATTTTCCTTTACAAATCTTACAAACTAGTTTACCTATTTCCATTCATCAAGCACAAGTTTGAATTCAAATCTCAGAACGAAGTACACAATACAATCCCAAAGCAGTATATTGTCCCCAAGAGAACATGTTCCTTTCTCTATAAAACTTGGAGATTCATTCAATGAATCCATCAAGGAGTAGAAATCCTCAAACAATAAAAGATATACAAGTTCAGAAGTAATCATGAACTCAAGAACTGAAATCCCATTACAAGGCTTCAACAACTCAATACAAAGAAGTAAGTAGTTCGTGATCAAAATAAGAACAATAATACAAAACTATCTAAATAGAGATAAAATATATCCTTTCATATAAAATTTAGTGCACTAAGGTACTCAATCCATCATTTTAATAAAACCTATAAATCAATTAAAAAGAACTGAAGAGAGTAAGAGAGTCCAATAACATTTAAGTCAAGAGATGTCCCATTCTTACCTCCATCAAGACTGAAATAGAATCACAACAAGGACTCTCAAGTTCCATTTAAAAATATTATGACAAGGTAGGCATTTGTTTCAGACATCTATTACAAGAAGGAGAATGAATACTGCATTTCCATAAACCCTCTAAAACTATTACGACTATTCCAAATGAACTAAAAATCAACCAAACCCATAACAAGACATAGTTCTAGTCCATTAATCCTATGAAAAAAATAGTCAAGCTTCAACAAGATGCGGGTTCACTCAGGGTAGAGAAGGAAAGATATACTTTGCATTCACTCACCCTATCTAGTTCAAAGAAGGTGGTACAGTCTCTAAAATAGAAGTGCCACAATCATTCCAACAAGAAGCTATAAGGAGAAGATCTCAAAGAGATTACCAGGTCTACTTCTAAACAAAACAAATCTCTCAAGACCCTTTTGAGCAGAAGATTCCTTAAATGATCTTAAAGCTTTTCAAATCCTTAATACCAACAAAAATCCAGCTCATAATACAAGTATAGAATCAAACATGTCAATTCCAACACAAGTTCAAAACATGCAAGAATGGAATACTAGTACAGTGTCAAACACAAGCTTCAAACAAAATTTTAGAACTTCATAAGGCTCTAATACTGGCTTAGACAAACACAAAGTTCAAATACGAGCCTATAACAAAACAAAATCCCTAAATACAAGCTCTAGAAAAAAACACCAATGCTCTAATATGAGTTCAAGAATTTTCAAATCCTTAAATAAGAATAAAACTTCCAGCTTAGAGTACATGTACAGAACAAAACTCATCAATTCGACTACAAGTTCGAATCATGCAAGTACTGAAAACAAGTACAGTGTCGATCACAGAGCTTCAACAAAAGTTTAGAACAATACAAGCTCCAGTACCAGCTCAAATGAAACACAAGACTACACATAATAGTTCAGAACGAAAAATAAGGCAATGAGTGCCCATTCAGTCAACACCAGCCTTGTAAACAAGTTTTAGAATGAAATACAAAGCTCCCAATACAAGTTTTGCATGCATGCCACCATTAAACTAACACAAAGAAAGTTTCCCAAAAACTATCATTGCCAGCAATGGATTTACATTCCAAAAACCACATAGATTCATAAAAACATGCAAGTAGCTAACTAGAAAAATCATGCAAATATTTATCTCATGAGAGCAGAGTTGTTCTAATGAATCACTTAGAAGAAAGCAAGAAATCTTAATGGGTAGGGCCTATCATGCCTGATAGTGCTTCTACAAATTCAAAGGAGACTTCCAACTGAGCTTCCCACTCTTTTTCTCCTCCATGATAGGTCAACAACCAAAAACTTATCTTCCAATGCCTCTTATCCATTCCATTGATTGAAAATAGACTAGAGAAACCAAAAATATCCAAGAAGAAGAAGAAGTCAAACTGCTGGTTCAAAGAACCAGATAGCTCCATGTAGAGAAAAATTCGTGAGGCATGCAAAACCAAACAACCTCCCACAAATCCACCTCCCTTGTTTCCAAGATGGTTTGCACACAAAAATGAGATCCATTAATGCCATTACTCCCAATTCTCCTGCTTATCTCTCCTTGCCACCGCCTCCCAAAACTGGCGAATACCATTTCCAAATCAACAAGCAATTCCATACTTAGTGAAGCCTCCACATAAGCCCCACTAAAGTTAACTAGCCCTTGCCAAAACTGGTAGTACCTCCTTGCATTAATACCCAATCAAATCAATTAAAATCCATTGGAACCATCACCTTAGTGCCATGCGACCCTTAGGTTCCTTTTAAATAGTTTAGGCTAGATTTCCCAAAACTTAGGTTAGTCTAACAATAATTTCCTTAGGTCTTATAACATTTCCAAAGGTAGTTTCCACCTTAGGTTAGATTAATTTCACAACCATTAGTATTAGGCATTAGGTTAATATAGTCTAGTATTACTATAGTAATCTCCCCTTCCCATATTCATTTAGCACAAGAGCTTAGGTTAGGTCACCCCCAACACAATAGAATAAGAAGCTTAGGTTAGATTACAACCCAATTAAATAGACGTAGCTAGGGAGTAGGTTCTCATACCTATTTTAGGATATTGTTAGTATTATCCTTAAGTTTTTAGGATCTTGATGCCCTTCATAGTCATAAGTAGACTATTTTTTTACGCCAATAATATCCTACAGATATCAATCCCAAAGACCCAAGCACAAACATACAACTAAATGAAGGCACTTTCACACAAGACCATCAAATTTGCAAAATACAAAAGTTCATTCTACTATGTCTCTCAACTAATGAATTTCAATTTACCATTAAATCCATTAAGAATATTTAAAACATTCCTTGGATCAATTGGATGAGTCAGTAAAGAAGATAAGTTTACAACTCTCAAAACTAGATTGCAACTTACCTATAAGAAGTGAAAGTGGATTCTTGTAAGCCATATCATTTCATTCTAAAGAATCCAAGATCATAAATGATTTATCCATAAAAATCATGATTTTAAAGAATCAAGGGGACACACCTCATTTAATAAAATCACATGCCAACGCTTTTAATGCAAAGAGAAATATAACTTGAGTGTTTCAAAGGTGTTACATTGGCCATGTTTACTCATTTACTACACCTCCACCTTTCAAGGAACCACTCAAGGAATGAAGGAAACCTATGAATTTGGAATGTAAAACCTCTGAAAATTCATATTCTCATGGCTCCATTCCATATCCCTTGTTCTCCTGGTTCCATCGACTATAATTTTGTTCAAAATGGGCAACTAGGAAGAAAGTTATGGCTTCTTGAGAAAAGTTGTTTTTAGGGCATCTAGGGCACTGTGCTTAACCAAATTATTGATAATGAATTCAAAAATTTCAATTTCAATTTATCCCCATTTTATTAAAATATAATATTTTAATAATTTTAAAATATGGACCATTTTCGCATTGGTGGAGCCCCTGTTAAAAATGCATTATGATGGGTGTTATTATTCACTATGAGCTCATAGTGAATTCCTCGCATTTATTGTCTACCACATAACACTTGAATTGAATGACCAAACCAACTTCTCCATGTGTCCTCGTTGTCTCCTAGCTCAACCACCCACTGAGTGACTTCTACAAATGACCCCTCCACCATGCAACTTACATTTAATCTACCCAATCTGTTGCATTGAAAAGAGCCTTTCCACATTTTCAGCAAGCCACATCTTATTGACTCCATCAGGCTTCTTGCATTATTTCCATGGTCTCCCCTTAATTATAGAAAGTTATTCATTTTCCATAAATTGCATTTGAAATGACCACACCAAAATAGCTCGCTTTAGGATCTTATTGCCATGTTCTCTCTTTATTCACATAACCACTCATCAATGAAAGGTGATTTCCACGTGTTTTACATTCCTTCACATCTCACCCATCACAATTACTTGCCACATCCAACATTGGTGGGCTTACCATTGAATTGGTCTGATGAGTTAAAGTTGGAAACTTTCCACCTAGTAATTAAATCCGAAGACATGAAGTTATGAAATCTAAATTTCAGAGTTTAGGCTTTTGGAACTTCGTCTCCAATTTTGCTAATTTATCCAAGGAAAATCCCAAATCAAAAATATCCAAAATCCCGAAAGGGCTATCTCTCGAAACAAACTCCAAAAGCTTCCTGTTGCAACCCATGCTTGACTATCATCTTTTTTGGCTTGTTGCAAGCTTCGCTTAAACCAACTCTTCCCAAGACACTTCTAACTCTTCATTGATATTTTCATTTCCTTTTAGATAACTTGGATTTTCAATGTGATCTCTAATCTTCCTATGACCATGAGTTTCCCATGAGCCAAGCCCTAAATTTATTCCACTATTAACCTTTCCATTTACCCGAACTCCTTTGAGACTCCTCCTATGCAATCGATTGATGAGCTACCCAACCCTTTCTTCTTGTATGAGCCATGCCTATTCCATCACTCACTTCATGTTATGAATTGAATTACTTAGTATGAATTTAAATCTCATTATCATAGTCAACTTTAAATCTTCCATACTTTTGAGAAGATCATGGGCTTGATACTGGTATACTATTTCCCAATCAAATCACTCACATTCTCCATGCTTCACCTGATTCGATCTACTCTTCAAGATGAGCCAAGATCAAAACTCCACATCGACCCCAGGTAGCTAATTCACTTAGATCACAACTCACTTATATTCCTAAAAGCCCCATAATCTCACACCAAGCTCATTGGTGTGACTCATCCTCTCTTAATCTATTCAGTGAGAAAATCGGGATCGATTCACCACTCTCAAGGGATGACTCTAATGGTTCACCTGATATAGTGAGAACACACTATAAATCTATTTGGGTGAGCTCCTTGAACACATTTCTTAATACCTTGGTGTATCATTTGGACCATCTCCTGACATGAGCTTGACTGACCCATTCATGACAGAGTTATGTTGACATTGGCCTTGGTCTTTACATCATTTTTCTTGAGTTGATTATTTTAATCGTCTGATTTGATGGTTTGAATGACTCTCCAGTTTGTTGGGTACTCCGTGATCAACCAACCCGAGCTAGATCTAGCTCACTTACCATATAACTGAATGAGATTTATTTCTATGTTGGCTTCCACCATGAGTAATTTCAAAATATTCTCATGAGAACTCCTCCATTCATTATCTGATGAGCTCATATTGGGTAATCCACCGAGCCATGGATGGTTATCTTCCAACTATTTTGCATCTGAATGCAAACCAAGCTCTAATGATCGAGTCATCCCTACTAAGTTATGGTATAGTCTTTTTAATGGTTTAGACGACCTTGGCTATTGGCTTGAATTTTCCTCTACGAGCTCATCTCATAATTTTAAACTTGACAGCTCCTTCAAGATTGTTCACGCTTAGTCGATTTTTTAGACAACAAAATACCTTATATTCTACATTAACTCGGATTTTTTTACTTTGACGATATTGTCTCGCAAACTACCTCACTTGAGCTGGCCTTACTATGAACCACTCATCATACATCTTAGATCAACTAATGTTGTGACCTCTTCATCCATGAAATGATGAGCTCGATGTGTGGAGCCATCTTCCTATGTATATAATTCAAATCAGACATTTCCTGACATGATCTCTTTTATTCCCTTTGTCATTTGGGCCAAGAGAAATCCTTTATTATTTGTGAGCCCTCTCTTCTTCTTGTAAGACTGGGTTCTTCATTATGTCGGCTTAAATTTCTTAACTCCCAAATATTGCTCTGCATTCATTTTGTATGCCTTCACACTGAGTTTCAAACCTTCCCCGAGCATCTCTTCTACAATAGATAGACCATTCCATGGCTCAAGGAATCAAGCTAATCACCTTTCAACATGCCTGTTCTGTCATCCTTATACGATGGCTATCAAAACATATCTCAATGTGTTGATCTAACTACTGGCTCGAGCCCTCTTGTAGAAAATGGTTCATGACTCACTGGGATGCTCCGAGCTCCCATGACAAAGCTATTTCTTCTTGATCATACACTCGAGCTCCTCAACTACGCATGATTCATCTCATCGACTCGGCAGAGATACTTAGATGAGACATTTTCACTTGGTGCCAATTCACCTTCACTATGATAGTTTTTACCCTAATTTAAATTATCTTTGGCTTTTCCTCAAACGAGAGAGTAAAAAGATATAGAAAGGCCCAATAAACATGATGTATCATTTTTTATCATTTTTAGCTAGAAGTGGGCCCACTGGGTTGATTTTCCCACTCTAAGAAAAATTTGAACCTCCAAGACATAGAAAAGAAAAGAATAGTCCAAGAAGATCCTGAAACCTTCCGGAACAACATACAAGACTCTCAAAGCTTGAAATTGTGGGTGTAGTTTTATGTCATTGTCCATTTCGACCAACAGGGAAAAAATGGATAGCATTTTTGGTGACCTCTTAGGGATGCTTTCTTGCTAAGCATGATTCCAGTAGCCTTGTCTATCCATTGGGCATGGAGTCATAACTGTCAATCTGAGACCTGATGTTGAACCATGAAACTCCTGAATTGTGAGTTTCATGTTCCCAAGTTACCTAAACACTACTACATCCTACATCCCAAAATTGGAATGACTGCTACAGAATGAAGGATAATAAATGAACCCTACTGGATCCCCTTGAGAACTACGATTCTATACATCCCTAGAATGCTAAGCATGAATTATATCGAATATGATGAAGACTTGGTGTATGAAGCATATTGCGAAACCTCAAACTTTTCTCTTCCTTGGAAACCTCTCGATGATAAAACATTATGCATAACAACACAAGAGCGACAACGAAAAACAAAAACATCAAACCAAAACCATACATGCCCCAATTCATGTAGGGTGTGTAATGCACTTATTCTTCACACCCCCGCATGATGTGATAATGAACATGGCTGGAATTAAAAGTGAAAAACTGAAGCAAGCCCAATTCTTCACCTGGTCCACCAAGGCATCAACTAGAAAGATGAAATATGCCTCTTTTAGTTTCTCTGCATTTGCCTTGTAGAGGAATAGCAATTGATTCTAGGGGATGTGAAATTCATTCTCACATTCTGAAATGAATGTGACCAACTGCAACTTCTCTATTGTCTTCAAAGAAGCCAAATACCTTATGGGACATGGAATAACCCGTTGAATGTTCCTGCTTCCCTGAACTTCGACTTTAACAAGAAATTCTTTCTAAAAACATCCTTGAAAAAGATGGTTATTCGTGACCTGATTTCCCTCTTGTTACCCATTTACAAACAATTTATCTTCTTTATGGATGCATGGTGTTGAAGTGATGTTCCCTTCATTTTATTTTCCCTCCTTGAAAATGAGGAATTATTCCACATGATACTCTTTTGGATTAATTTTAGCCTCAAATGAAGTTATTGGAAAGTTATTGCAAGTGTTTGGAACATAATGATCATATAGGAATTCCACTTTCATCTAAAAATAAATTCATTATGCATCTCTAACCTGCTCATCCCACATGAAACCTGCAAGATCAAATTCTTTCACCTATTGTTTTTTAGGACAATTAAGGGAAGCAAGACCTCCTTGGTTTTCTTCCACCATTACTTGTTCATTAAACAAATATGACTCCACAATTGAGAGCAAGAAAATGTTAATAATGTCACCTCTCGCCCAAAGCCTCCAAAATTGACTTAGTTTCTCCAACATTCTCCTCTCTTTCTTCATTTAATGAATGTTGTAGAAGATCCAATTCCTCCACTTCAAATTTAAGAGGACTTTTGAAACTAGTTGTGATCCTTGAGTATTTCCTTACATAGCACTAGATAACTTATATTGAAGGTTAAATAATGGAATAACAGAAATGGGTATTTCCATAGTCTCTTTTGCATCCAAATACTCCTCCAAATCTAACAGACATTTTTCTTCTTTGTTCTCTAACTGTACAAAAGGTTTAACCTCCCTTATGATGTTTCCTGAATTAGCATCCAATTTTCCATAACTTTCCTCATCTTCAAACATAAAATTTGCAATATCAAATTTATCTAAGAAAACATAGTTTTGAAAAGATGAAGAAGGGGAAGAAATTGAAACTTTCTACATGGCATAATCTACACTTTAAAATTCTAAGTCCACCATGTAAAGAATCTTGATATGATCAATTGTAGTATTTAATGAGATATTGGTAAGTTACTACAATGTTCCATAAATGCAGCAAGTTCTTGACATGCACGAAATTTGGCTCATTGCACTCATAAAATTCACCTTGTATATTTGAGAATCCTTCTTCTTCAGCTTGCACATTCTCTTCTTAAACCGACCTTACAACTTGTGGGGAAGCAACAGTCTCCACAAACATAGTGCCAACATGCATGCTGCACTCCGAACACATAGACTAATTCTCATCATCCTCTTGTACTTGTTTTTAGTCTCCACCATCTGCTCTTGAATCTCAACCCTAGTTGGAGGCTGAGTTAGCATAGGAGATTTATTTTCATCCAATTGTGTTTCCCACTCCTTCATATTTTTTAAGTTCATCTTTATTGATATCCTTAACATTCTCCTCTTCATCTTCAGTATAACCATGTTCTTCCCAAAATAGATTTGGAACTATAAGAGGAGGGTTGGGTTGGGATTAAACGACTTCCCTTATTGTTTGAGATAATGGAAGATGTAAAGATTATTATCTTGGTGGCCTTTACAAAAAGGAAAGAACTTTAAAAAATAAGGAATAGAAGATCCATGATGGGATGGAAAGATGGGAGAGGAAGGAATGGATATATTAACATGTGCAGATGGTGAAAAGCTTGGAACTTGAGGTTTGGACTGAAATGACATTGATTGAGAAATGGAAAGAGAACGTTGAGGTGTGATGGTGTAGAGTCAACCCATTGAAAAGATTACATTGTCTCAAACTCATGGGCCTCTATTTTCGTGATCCAACCTTTAAGTTGAGGAAAGATTTCAATCATATAAGAAATGTTTTCCGTAGGTCATAAAAACATGGCATCGGGCCAACCCATGGACATGCTACCTTAAAGTCAATCGTGAACACCCTTATTTGAGCCATGGCTCTAGATTTTACCATGCATGTCTCAAATTTATGCATCTTAACTTACAACTTTTTATCTTCGCTCTGTAGGATAGCTTCCATCATCTACATGTTCCTACTCTTGAAAATTTGTATAGTTAGGTGAAAAACCAAATCGATATTGTTGATTATCATCATAAAATGGAGATAGAGGTGGATGAAAATATATTGAAGATGAAAAGTGTTGTTTTTGGTGCAAGTAGGAACTCAATCAAGGAAAGGAAGCCATGATTACATAGCCTCATGAATGGGATAAATATAGAAAGATGTTGAAGGAAACTAGATGGAAATGGGTTAAATTTAAGGTCTCTGCAACACAGAGAGTGGGATACTTTAAGCAATGGAGTTACTAGTTGTGCTTGGGTGTACCTCCTAAGGCTGAAATTCCACTAAGATCACAACAAATTAATGAAATAAAGTGAACACAAATACAGATACCTATGAAATATGTGCCTCTTTTCCTACCAAGTGTGCCAAAAACTATTGTCACCAAATCACTTGCACCTTTGCTTGAATGGCCTGAAAGTGAACATGAAATTCGGTGTGATTGGGAATCATGGGATCACCTCTCAAGCTATGGGACTTGGGCTCGAGGTGAACCTCCGGAGAAGGCTAGCTTCCTTTTCCTAAACTAAGCACTACAGTACTCCTAATGTAAGAAAAATGGCTAACTAGACCTATGCTAACATTTCAAGGGATTAGGAGAGATATTTGCAAGGAAATAAAACCTATACTAGAAGTGGTGATGCACCAAGAAAGGGTTTTTATAAAAAAAATTATGGCTTGACAATGAAGAGAGATGATGATGAGGAAGAATGAACATGCATTACAAACCCAATTTACATACAATAATTCACTCTTTGATAAACACAATGACCTCCAAAACTTGCAAAAGAAACCTTGGTTGCATAGTTCACCTACAAACATGAGAGAGGAAAATAGAAGCAAAAAAATCATGAAAGGAAATATATCTGATCACAAACATATTTACTATTCCTTCAAACACTTGCACAGTGCATCATTACATCAGGGAAAAGGCATAGGCTGCCATTACAATTTGAGAAGAAAGGCTTGAGAGCCTACAAATTCACAACATCTCAACTTGTGAAGAGAGGGGAAGCTTTGAAAGTGTCTAATTTGTAATAAGCACCCCTTTTACATTTATAGAAAACCCTGAGTGGTTGAGAGAAATAAGGAAGAAACCCTATAATCTAGGCTAGAATGTAGGAAACAATTCATCACTGTTGTTGGCCATGTTTGCTCATTTACTACACCTCCACCTTTCAAGGAACCACTCAAGGAACAAAGGAAACTTGAAAATTTGGAATGAAAAACCTCTAAAAATTCATCTTCTCATGGCTCCATGGCATATCCCTCATTCTCTCGGTTCCATCGACTATAATTTTGTGAAAAATGAGAAACCGAGAAGAAAGGTATGGCTTCTTGAGAAAAAGTTTTTTTAGGGCATCCGGGGTGATGTGCTTAACCGACTTGCTGATAATGAATTCACAAATGTCAATTTGAATTTATCCCCCATTTTATTAAAATATAATATTTTAATAATTTTAAAATATAGACCATTTTTGCATTGGTGGAGCCCCTGGTAAAAAATGCATTAGGAGGGGTGTTATTATTCGCTATAGAGCTCATAGTGAATTCCTCGCATTTCTTGTCTACCACATAACACTTGCATTGAATGACCAAACCAACTTCTCCATGTGTCCTCATTGTCTCCAATCTCGACCACCCACTAAGTGACACGCATCGACCCTCCGCAATTGATTACATTTAATCTTCCCAACCGCCGTTGCATTGTAAAAGAGCATTTCCACATTTTTGGCAAGCCACATCTTATTGACTCCATCAGCATTCTTGCATTATTTCTGTGGTATCCCCTTAATTATAGCAAGGTATTCATTTTCCATAAATTACATTTGAAATGACCACACCAAAATAGCTCACTCTAGGATCTTATTGCCACATTTTCTCTCTTTATTCACACAACCACTCATCAACGAAAGGTGAGTTCCAAGTGTTTTACATTCCTTTGTATCTCACCCATCTCAATTACTTACCATATCCAACATTGGCGGGCTTACCATTGACTTGGTCTGATGAGTTGAAGTTGGAAAATTGCCACGTGGTAATGAAATCTAAAGACATGAACTTCCGAACTCCGAATTTTGGAGTTTAGAATTTCAGAACTTCATCTCCAATTTTGCTAATTTGTCCAAGGTGAATCCTGAATCAAAATAATCCAAAATCTCGAAAGGGATATCTCTAAAACAAAATCCAAAAGCTTCCTTAGTGTAACCTGAGCTCGGCTATCATATTTATTCGGCTTGTTGCAAGCTTCGCTTGAACCAACTCCTCCCGAGCCAATTCCAACTCTTCGTCGATCTTTGTATTTCCTCTAAACTAACTCGGATTTTCAATGTGAGCTCTAATCTTCCTGTGACCATGAGTTCCCATGAGCCAAGCCCTAAATTTATTCCACTATCAAGCTTTTCATTTACCCGAACACCTCTGAGACTCATCCTATGTAATCGATTGATGAGCTACCCAACCCTTTCTTCCTATACGAGCCATGTATATTCCATCACTAGCTTCGTGCTATGAATTACATTACTCAGTATGACTTTGAATCACATTATCACAACAAGCTTTAAATGTTCCATACTTCTAAGTAGATCATGGGCTTGATACTGGTATATTGTTTCCCAATCGAATCACTCACATTCTCCATGCTTCGCCCTGATCTCGAGCTACTCTTCAAGATGAGCCAAGATCAAAACTCCACATTGACCCCAAGTAGCTCATTCACTTAGATCACAACTCACTTCTATTCCTACAAGACCAGAATCTCACACCGAGCTCATTGATGTGACTCAGCCTCTCTTAATCTATTTAGTAAGCCACCTAGGATTCGATTCACCATGCTCGAGGGATGACTCTAATTGTTCACTTACTATAGAGAGCACACACTTGTAAATATGTTTGGGTGATCTCCTTATACACATATCCGAACACCTTAGTATATGATTTGGACCCTATTTTTACATGAGCTCGACTAACCCATTCACGACAGAGTTACGTTGAAATTGGCCTTGGTCCTCACATTATTTTTCCTGAGTTTCTTATTTTAATCATCTGATTCGATGGTTCGAATGAATCTCCAGTTTTTTGGGTACTCCATGACCAATCAACCTAAGCTAGATCTAGCTCACTTACCATATAATCGAACAAAATTTATTTCTATGTTGGCTTCCATAGTGAGTAATTTCAATATATTCTAGTGAGCACTCCTCCATTCATTATCTAACGAGATCCTATTAAGTAATTCACTGAGCCATGGATGGTTATCTTCCAACTATTTTGTGTCTAAATGAAAACCAAGCTCTAATGATTGAGTCATCCCTACCAAGTTACAAAGATGGTCTTATTTAACGGTTTAGACCACCTCAACCACTCGGCTCGACTTGTCCTCTCCGAGCTTGTCTCATGAGTTTAAACTTGACATCTCCTTCGATATTGTTCATGCTCACCAAGTTTGTAGACAAAAAAATACCTCGATTCTACATCAACTCAGATTATTTTACTATGAAAATATTGTCTACAAACTACCACACTCGAGTTGGCCTTCCCGTGAACCACTCGTCATACATGATAGCTCCACTAATGTTGTGACCTCTTTCTCCATGAAATGATGAGCTTGATGTTTCGAGCCATCTTCCTATGAATAGAATTCAACTCAGAACTTTCCCGATGCAATATCTTCTATCTCCTTTGTCATTTGGGCCAAGATAAGTCCTTTATTCTTTATGAGCCCTCTGTTCTTCTTATAAGACTAGGTTCTTCATTATGTCGGCTTAAATTTCTTAACTACCAAATATTTCTCTACCTTCATTTTTTATTCCTTCACACCAAGTTTTAAACCTTCTCAGAGCGTCTCTTCTACTATAGCTTGGCCATTCCATGGCTCGAGGAATCAAGCTAATCACCTTTCAATATGTCTATTTTTTGATCCGCATGTACGATGGTTATCAAAACATATTTCAATGTGTTGATCTATCTATTGTCTTGATCCCTCTTGTGGCAAAAGGTTCGTGACTCAGTGGGATGATCTGAGCTCCCATGACAGAGCTATTTCTTCTTGATCATGCACCGAGCTCCTCAAATACGCATGATTCATCTCACCGACTTGACCGAGGTACTTAGGTGAGTTATTTTCACTTAGTGCCAATTCACCTTCACTCGATAATTTTTACTCGATTTAAATTATGTTTGGATTCTCCTCAAACCAGAGAGTAAAAAGAGACAGAAAGGCCCAATAAATGTGATATATCATTTTTGATCATTTTTAGCGTAAGTGGGCCCACTTGGGTTGATTTTCCTTCTCAAAGAAAAATTTGAACCTCTAAGAGACGGAAAACAAAATAACGAGTCCAAGAATATTCTGAAATGTTCTAGAACAACATACAAGACTCTCAAAGCTTGAAATTGTGGGTTTAGTTTTACACCGTTGTCCATTTTACGAAAAAAGGGAAAAATAGATAACACTAACTTTTCCCTATTCCATGTTGAATACCATTTTATTATTTTATAGTCTATGACCATCGTAATAACAAAATAACGTTAGTATCATTAAATGATCATAATAATTTCTCATTACTAAAATAATAGATTACAACCTCGTACATATTTACCATATTTGGAAAATCATTATTTTTAGTTAGTCTTGTAACTAAGCGTCGTATGTATATCCTTTTAGGGTATACATTCTTACATTTAGCTGTAACTTTAGCTGAGAAAAAATACTTATCCCCTTGCCCTCATAGCCCATAGTACAACTTAATCTTGCAAAAAAAAGGAAATTATGGGATGTGACACTCTAAATAATCATAGGCATGTATTATGGGTCCATGTAATCCTCTAAAATATGTTTATCCACTTTTTCCTTTGCAACACGTGAGAGATATAGATAATTATTCGAAAAGCATGACTCGTACCATCACTTTTCTAATTCACTGATAACACAAAACCACTTGCAGTTATCTAAGAGAACCCTCTCCATGATTTAATCATCCATATATAAAAAGCAATACATTATAGGCCTATATGAACAATATATCTCCTATCAATTTTAAGATAGGGTTTCAGAAGATTTGTTTATTTGTTTTTATGTTAACGATTTTTCATAAAGATAAGAAACTTAAACCCCAAACTAATGCAAGGAATTCTTATCTAGGACACATATATCCTAAATATATTATGTTCCCATTCATAAGTTTCACATGCAAATGAGCATCTCAAAGTACACCTCGAGTTAGGATTCTCCAATTTCAAGAACTTGGTAGGACCAAAAATGCAATATATTTCAAAATAATTTAATATATTATTTGAAACATCACCCAAAAAAATGAAACAACATGCCAACACACTTCATATTATCACATTTATATACTGGTACATAAAAATAATCAACCTACCTCATTAGGCCATGTTTTCTTCATCTTGATTTGTCCTCATGCTAGGAACTAACCTTCAAACCTATAATCATGAACTCAAAATAAAATTTCCATGATTAAATAATTCTACATGCATGTATGCATTCAACTCATCAATTACCATGCTCAAATCATCTCACAAGATCTCTTTGTCTTTGCATTGTCTTAAAATTATCTCTTTTGTACTCAAAATGATGTTACAAACAACTCACATCCACCATGCACACCTTGAAAACATCACTTGGAACCTTTTGACATCAGTGAAAACTTACAATAGGCTCTCCACATCATTTTTTAAAAGCACAAGGTATATGCTCAACTTTGACTTCAATGAGAACAAATACTTGAACATCAACAAACTCAAACAATCTCTTCATGACCTATGACATCAACCATGACATCAATAAAATATTGCAAAAACTCACTCACTTTGTAGTCCCTTTAAATCTACCCAATATATGTCAATTTATGTGTGCTTTGTAGTTATTGAGACACATTATTTTCTTGTCATACATCTCTAGTGAACACGACGTGAATCCTACAAACCTTTTGATCAAGCATAGTTCTTTAAAAGCAGCCATGTTCAATTTGAATTCATCTAAGCATACAAAAATGCAAAAATATAATTACGAGACACCATTGCCCCTTAGTGATCCTTCCTAATTCAATTTTCTTGTCTCTGAATGCCTTTTGACCCTATTAAGACCTTTTTACATGTTTGTCTTCCTGAATCTTCCTCTACATGACTTTGGCTCCTATGTACACTCTTTTTATGGTTTATTGTGTATATATCCTTCATTTTTGTACCTTTTATCAGAAATATCATCACTCCATCATGGATTATCTAGGCCTCAAATCCTCTAAATTTGTTGTGTAGACACTTCCATAATCATATCATTTTGAAGTTGAGTTTCCCTTTTGTGTGATTTGTTACATTGTTGTAGCATCTATAAAGAATCTTTCTACCAATTGTAATGGCCCACCTGAGGATGAATAAGAAAATAAAAATAATGATACCTTTGACCATCATATTGATATTTAGAAATTTTTCTCTATTTCCCCATTATATAAATAAGTCAAAATAAATTCTTAGTAAGCACTTTCTTGACTTCATTCCCGAACAAATTAACAATAGGAAGACTAGGGAAATCTATAGAAATAGTTTCATCTAATAATTCCTCTAATTTGATCCTACGAATATCATTATCTAACTCATTAATAAGATTATACAATAATAATATGCTACTATGACTCGATTCCTCCAAATGCAATCTAATTTATAGATAAAATAGTCAACCACACTATAACAGGATCTTGGGAAACACGCCCCCTCCTTTTCCAAATGGAACTAATGGGTTTACCATCACACAAACCATATCTAAAACAATTTCTTAAGAGAAATTCAATAAGATCCTTTAGCACCTTTCATTGCTAACATGGATATTGGTGGCATAGCTGCTTTTGTGTCTTACGATAGGTCTCTTGATCCAAATTTTCATATCAAGGCCTTTGGAAATATTTACAAAGAGTGGATCAGAACCAATTCATACACTTCCACCAAAATCCTAGAAAGAACACTTATTGGAGATGTTCTCGGATTGGTATCATACTCTTCCACCTAACTCCATAGTTCAGCTAGATCCCCTCATGACATCCCTAGTGAACGAATTTCAATATCATGATCTATCATAGAATAATATTAATGCTTTCATCAATTACCAACAATATTAAATTGAATTAGTGGAAGCTTTCATTAAGTGTTGGAATAACCTATCCACACAAGTGTAACATAACATGCTCAATGATAGCCTCTTCCAAATTTTCTTACGAGCTCTTAAACCTTGCCTTTAATACAAGGTGACATATTTTTCTCCTACTTCCCTAGATGAGGCATTTGAACAAGCAAAAGGCAATATTAGCTCATGAGGGAATTCAAGAAATATCCTCCTAAGGTACAAGCTAATAAGAAATTACAAATCCTCCAATCTTATACAAAAATAAAGTGATAGATGACAGATTGTATGATATTATTACTCTTGTCACTTCTTCAAATATGACTATTTTTAGTATTGAACAACAACCTAATAACAACAAGATTCAACTTAGATATCACCAACCTTTGAGTAAAGAAGGGTTGAAATTTCCCTTACCTAAGTTTCTTACCATGATCTTGTATCCTTATTGACCTACTCCTCATTGGCATGATGAGAGTAATTTTATTTGGTATGCTGATTGGGGTCATTCCCATCAAAATTTTCATGCACTATGAATGGATTCCATCAGCTTCTTATTAGATCCCCACTTTGACTATGAAACCATTAATCATGAGAATTACATAGAAGTTTTTAAATCTCATGATGAAGATCAACTAAATGATTTCCATGAAGCTATCAACTAGGATAATGAAAAACTAAAGATATTATTTAATCATATGCCTAATCATGAAGTTGCTAAAATTTATAAGAAGCAATAAAATGTTATGGCCAATGTAGTTGGCACAAATTATCCTCCTAAAAATATAGTTGCAATTAATGATGTAAAATGTGTCATAGCTTATGCTAGAACCAGAATACCTTGTAGCATTCTAACCTCGGACTCACATGGTCATATATCCTTATGTACCCAAAAATATGGCTTCTATAAAAACAAATTACCTACTCAATATGCCATCAGCCCCGATGGAAATCCTTCTTTAGGGAAAATGGTGTTTGGATCTGTATTTCTTGCCACAAACACCATCAAACCCTATGAAAATGAAACTTGTGGGTATGATGCAATTAGAACCAACAAAAATAAATTTAAAAGTTTCCTTAATCACTACCTTGCTCATTTTGGATATGTTTCTAAGGACTCCTAATACATTTATTCTACTACACAATCCGGTGACGGTGAATGGGATCCTATTGATGCACTTTCAAAAATTATTGGTCTAGTTCCCTTCTTAGAGATCATGTGCACATCACCTCACCATTGTGAGCATCTCATAAATTTTATTTTCCCTCCCTCGTTGTGGAAGATTTCCACATTACATGGCTCAGAGGAAAGCATCCATTGATAATTTGAAGAACTCTCAATTCATACCAATCTCACTAAGGATGCTCACACTTGCATACGCTTTCGTATGGTTTATATAATATTAGATGATCTCTTACTTTATGTAGATGATTTTCCTCTCTTAATTTCAGTCCAGATCAGTCACACTATAGCCAAACGTGATCTCATTGATGAAGGAGTAGGTACGTGTATGGCATCATTATATTTCATTAAGTCCCTTGGATATTTAATCGATAACCTAAAATCTACACAAACCACTTATCAAGGATACGACCACCAATAGATGCCACCTATGGGGTGTATTTGGTTACCCATCACCGTTCCCCCTAGGACTGTTTACTTCAAAGTTATGGTCTTCAATTTTCCTCTATCTTATAGTATTATTATAAGGAGGCCTTAGACTCATCATATATGCACCATTTCTTCTTCTTCATGTTAGTGTGTGAATTTCTCTCACCAAGGGGATATTTATAAAATTTAAGGGGACAATAACCCTTGGAACTATGATACACTACAATAAAAGGGACATACAAGTTCCCCACACTTGATCAAATATCTCCTATCCCCTTTTGGAAATATTTTCATTTTAATTATCCCATAGATACTTTTTGCATAAATTCCATTCATCATGAGTTGGCTAAGCACACGCCTCCTAATCTCTTGAATTTGTATGACAACATGAACGATGATGTATCACTTATAATCAATACTTTTGATCTTCCTAAACTTATATTTCTCAAATTCTTCCTTCCTTATGGCCTCGTAATAAGCATATTTTTATTCTTGTAATCATCCCATATATATCACATCCCCTACGAGAGCATGTGGTTCAACTAGAGACCATAGTTTATTCTTGTGTGGTTGATACTTCCACATCAGATTATGATGACAATTACACTTTATATGAACCTCACTTAGCTATCTATGATCAAATTCATAATTAGGAAGTCTTGCGTTACCAAGAAACCATTCACAAAAAAATTCACTCATCACATTAATTTCATCCTAACACAATAGGAACATTTGAATATAGTTGAGGATTCTTCCCCACCATTTCCTAAGTCTCAGATTGCTCCACCACTACACTTGCACATACCACTATCAACTTAGCTAACCCATTTCCCCTAACAAGAAGTGGATGGTTGATTTTTGGCTTTTACTACAAATTTGAAGACCTCATGGTGACGATCATATATATTATGCCTCAAGGAATGGGTGACGTATTGATCCATCAGTTCCATCTTCACCCATTACATTGGTGCCCTTATCATATACTCTCAATAGCCATCTACAACATAAAGGTTCTATTCTACCACCTCTTTCTCTCATGGCTCCTCATTCTTATACAACTAATATGTATTGTACATAGCACGATGCTCTATGGTATGATGTTTTTGGATGTATATCCCATTGATGCCACATGAATAATCTTGAAGTTGATTTCAAAAGAGACAAAACCAAAAAATATACACAACCTTATCCTTCATCTCCCTTATTTTTCTCTCATCATGGGTATTACATGCACATTGATGCCAAATTTTGGGTTATGCATAGCAATCATCCTATTTTTGAAACTTCTCACAACCAAAAGCATGGATCATATTCTTCATAGAATAAACCACCTTCCCCTAAACCAACTAGAACAAAACATAATTATTAACCACCACCCCATGCTGATACTCATCCCACCATAGATATAATATTGTGTGCAATTGTCACCTAGTTGGAGGATTAAATAGATGAAACCTTATTTTCCACATGGTATAAAATTCATCGGTTAGTCACTATTACACAACATTCCATCGAGGACCTCATGAATCATTCTAGAATCCACATTATGAGTCAAGTTGATGATATTATTACTAATAACTTGTGATATTTTCCCTAAGTCATGGCTAGGTATCTTTAATACCTTGATTAAATTTCATTTTCCTTCATTGGTTTAATCACTCTCATTCATTTGGGCTCTCGGCCCCCACTTAGGTTCTACACAACTTTTTCATTTTATTGGGTTCTCGATCCCCCTTGTGTCTATGAGAATATCTCAAATATCTCATTACATCCTTGTTTGGGTTGTTTTATTTACTTAGATGTATCACTATGTGTGTTTTAGTTTCTCCTACCGTTAAAGTTCCTTGGTCTCGTTTCTTCTTATTTTGGATCTAATTTTCCCAGTCTTTCCTATTAGATCGTCATGACATTCTGTGTATCCTTGTTTAGGACTATGGTTTTATTGGATTTATATAGCCAATCATGCCCTAACATCCTTTTGTTTGATTTATTGGCTTTGTTCCACCTCTTGTATTTTCACATTGTGTGGGTTTGGCTATCTTAATGATCCCCTCTCACTAGATTTACCTATCTAATGACATTATATGTGTTCCTTAGTACTATGGAACTATACCATACATACATGTGGAAAGAAGGAAAAGGATAATTAAATCACGAAAAATACTAAAAACTCACCCCATATGGGGGTGTTTAGATGCTTTGGGTCGATGGTGTCATTCTAATGGCTCTAGCTTTACAGTGCTAGGGACTCCACCTAGATCAGACTTTAGAGTTCTCTCCTTGTTCTCTCATTGGTTGAGTCTCCAACAATGTAATATACTCCACTGAGATCTCTAGACATATGAGAGGAAAGCTTCCTACTCATGTACTAGAAATGCATATGCCTATAACAATCTCTTTAGCATCATGTCTATTTTTCCGGTGGTTGTCAATGCCTATACATCTTGATATCTCTATAATGCTTTGGATGTATCCCAAAAATTCTTAATGCACTCAATGAATCGAAAGCCGATGGTGTTATTAGATCCACCATCACTTTAGTATTCTAGACATATAATCTTGGATCTAGGATATCATGGTGGGAACTCTCAATCAAGGAGTGCCACTCCTCCACCATCCATTCTACAAAGCCAAAAACCAACACATATCACTCATTAAATCACATAAATTTATCAAAAATAATTTCCACAACATTGTATCACACATACTTGGCTGCCCCATAATCTCTACAATGGTATTTTTGTCTTTGTGTCCACCTAATACCTTTTCCAACTCATCATCATGAAGAGTTCTATCTCCCACGTATTGTTACCACCTATCTCAGGGAACCAATATCATGTCCCCTCTCCATTGTAGTATGGGAATATGTCTCATAGGCGCAAACATATTAACCCCAAATAGTATTAAGTATTCCCTTTCTAGCCATCACATCTTGTTTTTGATCCATGGTGCTGGTTTTCTAGATCCTTTAGCCTGTGGTCATATATTTTTGGATCGTCGATCATATGCATCCTACGAAAAATATTTTTATAGCCTATGGTAGGCCTTGAGCTTCCCCTTAGGTCCTCTATTACCTTCAAGGATGTGCAACTTATCGTATCGGTGGGGTCAAATTGTCTATACCCTCACCTCTACTTCTACATCCTCTCTTCTATGATGATGATGGTAGGGGACCATGGTGTTATAACCTATAACACCTTGGACAAACTGTTATATTTCTCTTTAAATTACAAGCGTTGGCATGTGATTTTCTTGAATGAGGTGTGTTTCCTTGATTGTTGAAAATCATGCTTGTTATGGATAAACCATTTCTGCTCTTGGATTCATTGGACTAAAATGTTATGGCTTGCAAGAATCCACTTTCACTTCTTATTTATAAGCTGCAATCTAATTTGGTGAGTTGCAAACTTATCTCTTGTATTGACTCATCCTTGGATAAATTTCATTGATCCAAGGAATGTTTTAAAACTCTTAATCAGACTGAATGAAAAATTGACATTCAATAGTTTGAGAGGCATAACGGACTGAACTTTGTATTTTACAAATTCTTTGGGCTTGAGTGAATGTGTCTTCATTCGGTTGTATGCTTGTGCTTTGGTCTTTGAGTTTGATCTTTACAGGCCATTAAAGGTGTAAATGATATATAGTCTACTTCAAGACCATGAAGAGGATCAGAATCCTAAAACTAGGTAAGGGCACCTAGTTCCTAGCTAGGTCTACTTAATCGGGTTTTAATCTAACCTAAGATACTTATTCTATTTTCATTTGGAATGGTGTCCTAACCTAAGCTCCTGTGCTAAATGGATATGGGAAGGGGAGATTACTATAGTAATTCTTGGCTATGCTAACCTAATGCCTAATACTATATGGAGGCAAATTTAATCTAACCTAAGGTGGAAACTACCTAAGGCAATGTTTTAAGACCTAAGGTGATTAATTGTTGGAATAACCTAAGTTTTGGGAAATCTGGCCTAAATTATTAAAAAGGGGCCTAAGGTCGCATGTCACTATGGTGATGGTTCCAATGGATTTTATTTGATTTGATTTGGTATTAAATGCTTGGAGGTACTGCTAGTTTGACAAGGGATAGTTAAACTTTAGTGGGGCATACATGGAGGCTTTGCTAAATATGGAGTTGCATGTTGATTTAGAATTGGTACTCACCAGTTTTGGGAGGCGGTGTCAAAGAGAGATAAGCGAGAGAATTAGGAGTTATGGCATTAATGAATCTTGGTTTTTGTGTGCAAACTATCTTGGAAACATGGGAGGTGGGTTTGGGATAGGTTGTTTGGTTTTGCATGCCTCACGAATTTCACTCTGCATGGAGCTATCTGGTTCTTTGAACTAGCAGTTCGACTTCTTCTTCTTTTTAGCTATTTTTGGTTTCTCTGGTCTATTTTCAATCAAGGGAATGTATAAGAGGCATTATAAGAAAAATTGTTTGGTTGTTGATATGTCATGGAGAAGAAAAAGGGTTGGAAACTTGGCTGGAAGTCTCCTTCGAATTGGTAGAGGCACTATCAGGCATGATAGGATCTACCCATTAAGATTTCTTGCCTTCTTCTAAATAATTCATTAAAATAATTATGCTCATGATATTTATACATGCATGATTTATCAGTTAATTACTTGCATGTTTTCATGAAATCTCTCTGTGTGGAATGTAAATCCATTACTAGTAATGGTAGTTTTTGGGAAACCTTCTTTGTGCTAGTTTAATGGTGATATTCATGTGAACCTATTTTTGAAGCTCTGTAACTTGTAATCGTGGCTAGTGTTGACTAAACTGGCATTCGTTTCCTTATGTTTCATTCTGAACTATTATTTTGAGCTGTGTTTATTGAGTTTGTAGTAGAGATTCTTGGTCATTCTGAACTGGTATTTGTTACTTGCATGGATATGAATCTCTATTATAGTCTTGTGTTTCGTTTGAGCTATCACTGGAATTTGTATTGTAATGAACTATTGTTGAATCTCTTTGATGGAAACCATACTCATTTTTAGTTCTTGTGAATGCTGAAATTTTAGTTGAGTTGTTGAGTTTTGTTCTATACACGTACTCTGAGGTGAAAGTTTCATTCTTATTTAAGGAATTGAAAATGATTGGACTCTTATTAGAGCATTAGTGTTTTGTTCTGAGATTGTATTTTAGGGCTTCGTATTTCATTATAGGCTTGTATTTGAACTTATGTTTGTCTAATCCGGTGTTAGAGCCTTGTGAAGATCTAAAATTATGTTTAAAACTCGTGTTTGATCTTGTATAGGTATTCCAGTATTGTGTGTTTTGAACCTATGTTGGAATTGATGTGTTTGATTCTATACTTATATTTTGAGCTGGAGTTTTGTTTTGGTTAGAAGTAGACCGTGTAACCTCTTTTTAGATCTCCTTTGTTTAGATTCTTGAGAGGGAATGGTTGTATTACATATTTCTTTTAGATTGCATTGTGTTCTTGAACTTGACAAGGCATGGGAATTCGAAGTGTATCCTATTCTTCTCTGCCTTGAGCAAACCCGTGTCTCGTGGACAACTTGACGATTTTGTTCATAGTAATAAATGGACTAGAACTATGTCCTATTGTGGGTTTGGTTGATCTTTAGTTCATTTGGAATAAGTTGTTAACAATTTTTAGAGACTTCTGAAGGTACAGTAGTTACTCTCCTTCTTGTTATTGATGTTGAAACAAATACTTCCCTGTCATAAGATTTTAGTTGGAAATCGAGAGGCTTGTCATGATTCTGTTTTAGTTGAGTTAGAAGTAAGTTTGGGATAGTACTCATATTAAACGCATTATTTAGTTTTCTTTACTCTCTTATGATCTTTTATTTAATTCTTGGGTTTTAATACAATTTTGAATCTAAAACCTAGTATAATGGGTGTTGTATGAAAGGATACAGTATCTCTATTCTGAATGTTTTGTAAAATTGTTCTTATTTGGGGGATCACAGACTACTTACTCTGTTGCATCAAGTTGTTAAAGCATTGTAATAGGATGTGAGTATTTTGTATTCGTGAGATGTATTGATCCTTGTGTATCCTTCACTGTTGTGGATTTCTATTCCTTGATGGGTTCATTAAATGAATCTTCGGGTTTTGGAAAGAGAAATGAATATGATCTCTTGGGGAAAGTATAGTGTTAGGGATTGTACTATGTATTTCATTCGAGATTTGAATTTGAACTTGAGCTTGGTGAATGGAAATAGGAAACTAGTTTGTAAGTTTTGTAATGGAAATTTTGTAGTGTGCATTCTTGGACTGTGCGTTTAGTTTTGTGTTGTCTTTTGGGAACTAGCTAAAGAACTTATAAGTTTGTTATAGATAAGGGAATTCATTTCATAGTATCAATGAAATGAATTATGGATTGGGTCCTTTTCTATTTGGGATCATTTTTCTGTTGATTTTATAAGATCATTAACTGAGCTCCTCTTTAATTGATTCTCTTCTGAGATGGAAACTTCTTGTGGATTGGTTAAGAGATTTATTTTGTTTGAGTATAGCTTGGATTTGTGGAAAGTCTGGTTTCAGATCCTTAAATTATATCTTCTAACAGGTAGAAGTTAGTAAGAATTTCAGTTAGACTGTTTTGATTTCTATTCTTCTTGGATGGATTCAGGATTCTTGTTTAGAAGTTGTCTCTTATTTATGGAATCCTTATATTGATATCCTTGAACTGAAGCAGTTAGATGAGTTCTAAACCTGTTTCTATCTTTCAGATGATGAAGTGTGTAAGGAGTAGTATGTATTGATTTTTCTTCTTTGCTTAAGTTGTACGATGAATCATCCTAATATGAGCTAGGTTGAAAGTAACTTCTTTTGCTGCTTAGAAAAGATAAATGTGTATTTATATTCTTATGGAATTATGAAACAATTGGATGAAAAGACTTGTTGACTATTTAAAAGTAATTGATAGGATTAATTAAACCATATGATATAAATGCGGGTGTTGCATATTATATTATGCTCTTTTCTTACAATTGAATTCAGACTCTTTATTGGTGCTTATTTTCTAGATGATATTACTTATGATTGTTGGTATGATATCTATTGATTGTTTCATTAAAGTAGAGTTGTTTTAATGGAACAATTAGTGGAATGCACTTCACTTTAATGCTTAGTGCTTATCATGCTCGGTTCATTGAACCGAACCGCTTAGTAATTTTTGCAGATGGACAACGTAAGTGATAAAACAAGGCAAGAACTTTCATGATATATTGGTTTATTTAATTATGTATCTTATGTAAAGAGTTTGAATCATTATTGAGTTTTATTGGAAAAGAAAAGTGTTGTTTTTTTAAGATCTTTATCTGATTGACATACAAAATGTCCGAAATGCATAATCTTGTAAATGTATATTTAAAATCATGGATTGAAAGGTTTTGTGTTGGACTATAATTTGTGATGTTAATACTTTTGTACTTGCATGCCGGAAATAATAGTGATATCTTGACGGTATTCTTTATATAGAATTGTATACTATTGTTGTTATAAGATAATTAGTTGGATTAAGGAGATAGTGTAATCTCCCATGTATTAATGAACTTGTTAAATTGCAAAAGATGTCATTCTCTAACTACACAACTATAGTTTAATAATGAAATATGCGTAGGACATACAATTTAACTATACGAGTAATGGATGATAAAAAGGTTATGTTAAAACTAACATTTAACCATGTAGAGGAAGACTATTCCTCTCCCAAAGAATGAAATATAAAATGAATAGCGGTTATGATCCTTAATATTTATACTAAGTTTATAAAGTAAACCCTAGCTGAATCTAGGTGGATGACACACTTGATTTAGATAGCTAGGTTACGTTAAGAATTAAATGTTGATGTTTGCTATCCTATTTTGGGATAACTGCTTGTTATGCCATGATAATAAACAACAATGCAAACTTGAATTAATGAAGTTCTCCATATCTAATCAGGATAAGTATGGGTAAAGGATTTAATGAATGTTGGATTTAGGGTTAGACATGGTTCTTGTATTACGAATCTTAATCCAATCTACCTATGATTAATGATCACTAAGGGGTATGCACATCTTGATGAATCGGTTCTAACAGATGTTGGCACACACAAATGTAAGACTGTACCCTTGATAAGTCCTTGGAATTCTCAAGGATACAAAGTGTTTCGATTGACATGTGGCAACACCCTTTCATATTTGTTCATCTCAATTTATACACATCCGGAATTGAACTTAGTTTCACTCTAGGCCAAGTTAGTAGCATGTTTAGGATAGGTAGTAACTTTCAATGACTCAGGGTACCTCGGCACATCTAGTTGACTTAGGTCAACCGAGTATGCCCATATACCCTAAGTCATCATGAGCGTCTTCCTATAATAAATTATGTTGCTAACCGGGGCTAGGGTCAAACCTTGGGCAAGTGGACTAATAGTAGTCTAGTAAAGACCATTCAAGATAATGGAAGAGTGAGGTGAAGGATGTATTCCAGAATGATGAGTATGTCATCTAGGAATAGTAACATGAACAGTATGTTTGAAATCTTTGGCCAAAGTATCGTAAGCTATTGGTTACGTTGTCCTCTGTCACCTAGTTTAAAGCAACGTGATTTCAGATGAATATTGGTAACAAATATTCATATAGGTTCTTTAAATAGATCACTTAATACCCAAAATAGGGTAGGAGAACAAAGTATACGTAGTATACATAAAGTATTCTATACTTTAATTTAACATGAGAGATTGGTTGGTAACTAAGTCATGGAATGAGAGATCGATAGTATACCGAGTCATTATAGTTGCATATGGTTATCTATTATGAGATTGATTGGCATGGAATGTGTGTTCTAAATGATGTTTTATTTAGAACAGAGAACATTATGTTTCAAAAAAAAATTCTCTTTATTTCTAAAGTCTTAAAATGGGAATGTTACATCTTGGTATAAGAGCTGAAGGTTGTAGCTCTTGGACCTATGTGTCCGTAACATAATGAAACTTAAATTTTCTTGTTAACATAAAAGGTTAGAACCAAAGGAAATGTTGCAAATAATCCTCCACATGAGGAAGGAGCAGCAACTACCCAAAAACTTGATGATATCCTTGCTGCCCTGTTGGACATAAGAGATTGTTTGGTTGTACTTGAACAACAAGTAATGGGAAATGAGGAGGAAGAAGATGTTGGTAACAATAATCGGCCACCTCCGAGCAAAACATCAATGTAGGTGTTGAGAATAACAATATGAACATACATGATCATCATGAGAAGAAAAATGATAGGCTGGCATCTAAACTCACTAACGATATAAAAAGGATAAGTCCACCCAAGTTTTATGGCACCACATTAGGAGATGGGGCTAAGAATTGGCTCGAGAAAAATGAATAAATAATTTACAATAAGGAATTTCTCGGGAGAAACAAAGGCGATATGGGGAGATTATCGGCTTTTTCATGAGGCATCTTCATGGTGGGACAACCGTAAGGTTGAGTTAAAAATTGATGAAACTAATATTATATGGGATCAACTTAAATGTTACTTTAGGCAACGTTGGCTATCGCAACTTTACTATGAGTAGAAAATGATTGAATTCTAGAACTTAGCTCAAAGAAAGCTAAGCGCAATGAGTATTGGGATCGGTTTACTAAACTCCTTAAGTATGTACCTTAGTAAAAATTGACAAGAAGTTTAGGATACAAAAAGTTATTCATGTGATTAAATACTATTATAGGAGGAGAGGTGGATGTTCACATCCCAACCATGATGGAAGGGGTTATTGAAAAGACCATAAGATAGGAACAAAAATTGAAGGCAATATCTGCTCATAAGGAGGAAGTGAGGAATAAAATCCACAACTCCTCTTCATCATCTCTTGCACCTAAGAAAGCGACCATGGAATAAATTTGGAATGAAAAGTAAGTTTTCATCTGAAACTAATAAGAAAGCAACAACAAACAAGTTTGCTGGTAATGCACGGAACAACTTTGTCAAGAACAATAATAACGGACAAAGGTCCTATGGAGGTCAGAACAATAACTCTAAGGCTTGAAATAAACTCGAGCCTAGAAAGGGACCTATAAGAGGTTATTATAACTGTGGAAAAGATCATTACGCAAATCAATGCCCTTTGAAAAAGGATGATCATAATCAGCAACACAAGATACATGCTGCAATAGCTAACAAGTAGGCTGAGAAACAGGCCACGCCTATAGAGGTTTTGGGTAAGTTATTTGGTTTACCTATAAATATTCTTTTTGACATCGAGCTACTTGAATCTTTTGTTTCTAGTAAATTATCATCAAAACTAAAAAGAAAAGCTGGAAACATGGATAAAACATGAAGCATGCGGTACAAAAACAATGTTGTTCATACAGTTAGTATGTTTCTTTTTGGAGCAGTCTTTGATTTACCTAACTTTTCCAATGAATTTGATCTTAATGTTACACCTTTGGGGTCTTATGATGTAATCATAGGTGTTAATTGGTTAGCGAGAACATAAGGCCAAAGTGGACATTTTTGAAAAACACATTAGTTGTTTAGATGACCTGCAAAAAACAACAGAGATTCAGGGTGTGAAACGTGATATTTTTGTTAGAAAACTATCTACTATGCAACTTAAAAAGGCAAAAAATAAAGGTTGTACCTTATATGCAGTAAAAAATGTGGAAACAAATGAAGAAAACAATGATGTCTTGGAACGATATCCGTTTTTATGAAACTTCAATGACATATTTCCAGAAGAATTACCAGGTCTTCCACCCAAAAGGGTGTTTGATTTCACAATTGAGATCAAGCTTGGAACTGAGCCTATTTCTAAGGCACCGTATCAAATGACTACTAAAGAATTAGTAAAGCTTAAGGCTCGGTTGCAAGAATTTTTTTCTAAAGGTTTGATTAGGCCAAGTGTTTCACCTTGGGAGCACCAGTAATTTTGTGAAAAAGAAGGATGAAACACTTTGATTGTGCATTGATTATAGGATCTTAAACAAAGAAACAATCAAGAATAGATACCCACTCCTTAGGATTGATGATCTTTTTATCGGATGCATGGAGCATCGGTGTATTCTAAGATAGATATTTGATCGGATATCATCAATTGCAGATTAAGGATGAGGACATTCATAAAACAACTTTTAGAATAAGGTATGGGCATTATGAGTTCACGGTTTTACCTTTTGGATTAACAAATGCACTTGCAACATTTATGAATTTAATGAATAATATCTTTCAAGAATACTTGGAAAAATTTGTGCTCGTATTTTTGGACGACATTCTCATATATTCTAAAAGTATTGAGGAACACCATGAGCATTTGAATATATTTTTGGAAATTTTGAGAAAGAGACAACTATATGGTAAGCAATATAAATGTTATTTCTATGACACATAAGTGCACTATTTGGGACATGTAATAAGTAAGAATAGAATTTTTGTAGATCCTTCTAAAATTTTAGCTACAACCGAGTGGCTGCACTAAAGAATGTACATGAAGTTAGAAGCTTCATGGGGCTTGTTGGTTACTATAGGAAATTTGTAAAATATTTTTCTAAGGTGGTTTGCACCAATAACTTTCGTACGTAAGAAGGATAAAAATTTTGTTTGGAATGAGAAATGTGAAATTGCATTCAAAACTTTGAAAGAGTAGTTAACTTCAACACCTATTCTAGTAGTACCGGATCCTAATGGGGACTTTATGGTAGTAATGTGATACATCGGTGAAGGTATAGGAAGTATTCTATTACAAAATGATCATGTCATAGCTTACAAAAGTAGAAAACTAAAGTTACACGAGAGTAATTATGCTCCACATTATTTATAGCTTGCTTCTATTGTTCATGCACTACAAGTTTGGATGCATTACCCGCTTGGTAAACCTTTTAAATTGAAAAATGATCATCTTGGGCTGAAGTATATTTTCACTCAGCCAAATCTAAATGCAAGACAATGAAGATGGTTAGATTTTTTGCCTTAATATGATTTTGATATAAATTATATCAAGGGTAAGGAAAATAGAGTGGCTGACGCTCTAATTCGTAGGAAGCACATTTATGCTCTTATAACATTGAGAAATCAATTAGAGGATGAAGTGAAAGGTGTTATGGAATCTTATTCTTACTTTCGAGAAAGTAAAGACAACGCTTGCTACAGATCCAAATGATTTGAGGTATAAAGGTTTTCACTTTGATAACGAAAGAATCCTAAGATTTGAAAACAGAGTATACATACCTTCGCTAAATGATTTAAGAAAGAAATTGTTAGCAGAATTTCACAATTCACCTTTTCTCGGACATCATGGTATTACAAATATGCTTGCTGATATAAAACAACAATATTTCGGAAAGGAATGAAAAATGATGTTATTGATTTTGTGACACATTTCCTTGAATGTCAACGTGTTAAAGCGAACGTATGCACCCAACCGGTTTATTGTAACCTCATAGCATACCACAGTACAAGTGGCAAGTGATAAGTATGGACTTTGTATAAGGGTTTTCTATGTCAAGAAATAAACATGATGTTATTTTGGTAGTTGTTGATAAACTAACGAAGGTAGCACATTATCTGCTTTGGTAATTTGAAGGATGATTCTCCTTTATTGGCTAAAATATTTGTGCACGAAATTTTTAGATTGCATAGAGTACCTAAATTAATCATATCGAGATAGAGATCTTAGAATGACGTCAAGGTTTTGGAAAATGCTTAATGCATTTCTAGGAACTAATTTGAATTTTAGTTATGCATACCATCCGAAAATGGATGGAAAGATTGAAAACAGATTAATCAAGTTTTAGAGGATATGTTACGAGATGTATTGTATGGATCAAAGTATAAGTGGGAAGATTACCTTCCACTAGTTGAGTTTGCATATAATAACACATATCATGCCTCTCTTAAGATGGCAACTTTCGAAGCATTATTTGGAAGAAAATGCAGAACCCATGTTAGTTGGGACAATGTACATACCCAAAATTGTAAGTGCATCTTTGCGGGCGGTGTAATAAATGCCCCAATGATGATACAGGTCTCCTCGCAAGGTGTTCGGGATCCGGAAAAGCCTTCGGAGTATGCGTTAACATCCCGCATGCCCCGCTTAGCCCCCGTGCCCTTTGTTTTCCCCTTTTTTCCCTCTTTCCTTGGCCTCTTAACCTTCAGTGACGAAACCGCCGCCCTGCAGGGTGGCGGTCTCAGCAACCACCCCGAGCAGGCGGCGGTCTGTAACTTCCGCCCCTCGAGCGGCGGTCCTGTGTGCATTTTCCAGAACACTCTTTTGACGTGACCCGCGTGAAATATCACATTTCACCAGCTTTTCTTTGCCGACTTGAGCATGCATTTATGTTTTTGGTCCCCTGGAATAGTGTTTTTCCTTTGTTTATTGTTTAGGAGTTCAATTTGGTTTTGGTTCTTGGATGTTTGAATTCCTATAAATGCATGGTTTGTGCACATGCAAATGGTCTGGAGTTTTTGGTCTGAAGCTTGGCTGGATTTTGAAGTTTGATCTTTGCTCTCATTCCCTCATTTTAGTGCTTTAGTTAGTTAGCTTGTTTAGAAGCCATAGCTTGAATTCACTTGCATCTTTTGTTAAATTGCTCAGCTGTTGGTAAGCCATAGACCCATCTTGTGCAGGCAGCGTTGTCATTTCATCCAATCCAGTTAGAAGCTTGCCTCTAAATTTCTCTTTGCTGTAGATTTTCTTTCGTTGTGTCTTGGAGTTCTTAGTTTAATTCATTATTTGCCTGGTTAGTTTTTATTCAAATTTGTTGGTAAGCCACATATCCAACTTGTGCAAACAGTGTTGTTATTTTATCCAAACCATTGGAACAGGATAGCTTAGGAAGCCATTAAAGTTGCAGGTTTTGCTCTTCGTATAGGATAGTTACAGGTTCTGGTCGCTTCATGTTGCATGACTTGCAGTAAAATCCCACTAGGAATCGCATAAGCCAAGCTCTGTACTCTTGCGCTATCCCTCTCCTACTCGCATTCTCGGTCTGCATTCTGAGCTGTCCTTATCCCAAAATCTACTCCTATCGGTGCTAGCATCACATGCTTTTCTAGATCCAAGTGAACATGAAAGAACGAAGATACCATACTGAGGGGACGAGATCACACACACACCATCGGATTCGCCACTGTTCTGTGGAATCCAGGTTTTAAATTTCAAAGTTCTAGTCAGAATCATATCAAATAGAGTAGTTAATCGCTTTATTTCATTTCATTCTATTCTCGATATTGCCAGGGAAGCTGTGGGGATTGATAGTTTCTGAGAAACTGTGATTCACTCCTCACTTCTGAGGTAGGATCGAGAATCTTGCAGATAGATTAGACGAGCTATTTTACTTATTTAGAATTCTACCAAATCGCACAGGCAAATAACTACACTCGGTTATCTTGTCTGTTTTAATTACTGTTTAGTTATTATTTCTAGATACGTTTAAAATAGTTTGCTTTCCTTAAAATTATTAAATATTTCATAGAAAAATAAGAGTTATATGTAGTTAGATTTATTTCACTTAGTTAGAATTTGTTTCATCACAGTTAGATTGCATTTTGTTTCGTATGACAATCACGGGACCTCAAGAGCCCAGGGAATATATATTTGAGCCAATCGTGCCTCAACCAAACCTAGTCACAACAATAGTTGACATAGACCAAAATCTCAGGATACAAGTATTCCGAACAACCACAGATTTACAACTGATCAGTTCACAGTTAAGAGGATTAAACATAGAAGACGACCAAGCACATGCGTTTTGGTCAAGTCAGCCAAACTACAGATTACTCTAGAAAACATCCACATGACTGTAGAGGGGCTCGAAAGAGAACAAACATTCGGGTGTGATCCTCTAGTTCCACAGCCAGATGCTGGAGACACCCTCGTAGATATAGATACCAGCTTAAGAATCCAGGTTGCGAGAACGTCTGTAAGGTATTCTGAGAAGATTGCACAACTATTGGTTCTAAACATAGAAGCTGAGAAAGCATACGATTACTGGATACTAGGGATTAGAACTTGATTTCACGTATGACCATAACAGGACCGCAACAACCGAGAGTCTACGGTTGTGATCCACAAACCCCACAGCCCAACGAGTCCACAGGTCAATCCGATATAGATGCTAGCCTACGTACTTTGGTATTCAGGTCCACTCCACTTCCACCTATCATCATCGAACAACTGTCCTTACTAGATATAGCGGCTAACGAAGCTAGGGAATTCTGGACTAGGCCAGAAAATCATCCATAGAGTCAATTATATTCATCATCCACTATATGACCTTATCAGGAGATATACACGAAACAATCCCAGGTCATTTTCCATGTATTCCGCAACCCATAGATCGAATCATGCCAGAGCTCGATATTGATTGGAGCCTTCGAGAAGTCATCCTCGCTGATCGATCTGTCGCACCAGTCCACGTTAGAAGGGCCTTCTTTGCCTTAGATTCACAAATTCCACTAGTGCGTGTCGAAGACATTAGACTGCCTAACTAGTTTGTCTGCATATTCTACCCCCCCGGACTGTCTCGGCACGACCTCGAGAGGTCGGGTACGTGGAAGAGTCACTTGTAGATTCTCACGCTCGCCTGTCACTTTTCCGGCGTACAAAATTGGTGAACCCGACGTGAAACAAACAAGATTAGTAAAACTGACATAAACTGCCTACTTTCTTGACTGGAGTCATAGTATTACACTTTCACTTTAGTACGCCTTCTTAGAACCGCTTCATTAAGTTTTCATAAATCACCTTCGCTTCTTCCCATTATTCTGCGGGTATTCATATACCCCCCGAATATGTCGGGATTCGATGCATACGGCAGACCCCTCCTGGGTCTTGAGGCATACTACGCCCAACAAAATAGGCAATCATCACCCTCACTCTCAGTATGGGGTGACAACTATTCAACTAATCAGTTGTCAACACAAACCCCAAGAATCAGATATAGTTCATCTTTTCAAACTGAGAAGTTAGATCAACCCCCTCGAACCCAACAAACAGAACCTTTCAGTTCCAACAATATGACGTTTACTGAGAATCTGTTCATCTCCTCAAATGTTACTCAGACCACAAATTGGTAGGCAATAAGATCCATACCTGGTCTTAGATGATGGGACGATTAACACGTTATCCTAGGAGTGAACAACGCTCCCGGGGAATGTACCCATCTATAGGAGGTTTACAAATACAACCCGAAATCTCTTTTCAAGAAAATACCTCTATGCCACTGCATACAGGAAATATTCTGGGAGAAACTTGGCAAGATAGTGATTAGTTTATGACAGGATATCATGTACCTTTACAACACCAAGGTATACAACAAACGCCGCTCAGGAAAAGTACCGTGACTTCACCAAATGAAGTCATTTCAACGTTAGTAGAAAGAGTGAGAGGGTTAGAACTGGCTCAAGCAAGTCAAAATTCTCCGTTCATACAAACAGGAAGTTCCAATCCTCCATACCACTGCAGTCGTCGTAGATCTCCTTACGGGAGTAGGCACGTTAGGCATGCCTCCTCAATATCCACAGCAAACGCCAACAAGGCCTATCATCTCTAACACTATTCCTCCCGGTCTAGTGTCGAACAGTCCGTTCCTCGATAATACCCCGTCCTACTTAAACATATACTCTAAATCACCACAAGGAGATATGTTCTCCTCTCCCGGCATGTTTGCTCAAACGCAGGGACCTCCCTATGCCCCTGCCAACGCGTACGCTGCACCGTATCAACAACCTATCCCACCACCACTCCCTCACCAAACACCATCAATGGTCGAAAGCTATGCAATAGGGACGTATTCAGAATATCTAAAGGAACCCTTAGATTTCACCATACGAAGCATCATGCTTCCAAGACCTCTCCCTGATTTGCCTAAGTTCAAGGGTGAGGGAGATCCAAATGCACATATCAAAGCTTACGCTACAGCCATACGAGAATTACTCCCTTGGGATGGGGTTGTTGCTAAAATATTCCCCAAAACACTGGAGGGCATTGCTCTCGATTGGTATTATAGAATACCTGAGGCTTCCATACATTCATTTAAACAACTCGTGTCAGAGTTCATCAAAGCCTTCGACATGAACAAACTACTGAGAACAGGAATCAGGGAATTCTTGCATATCAAACAAGAACACAATGAATCTGTCGCTCATTTCATCCAGAGGTGGCGTACAGTTCTTTATTCGTCAGCAAGTGCTCCAAACATGGATCAGATGGAACTATGTGATTTATTCCTTCATTCTCTCAGCAGAGAAGTGAAGGAAGAAGTCCAGAAGTTCCCACTAAGGACTTATGATGAAGTACTTGAGAGCGCTCTACGAATAGACCAGGCAGCAATAGATAGTGGTCGTAAGACGTATGGAGCAAACGGGAGGTTAATCACCTCCACTCAAAATACTACAACTACCACAAACGTCAATCAAGGACCCAAAATCCTTAACAAAAATCGTGGGGTAACAACGGATGGGGTAACCGACCAGCCCAAGAGGGTAAATGTTGTTAATACTCCATCACAAACAAACAACCAACTAAACAACAACTTTACCCCAACGGTCAATACAGTGGATTTTAACCATCCACAACAACAACAACAACAACAACGGTGAAATCCCATACAAGGGCCAAGCCAAAACTCATTTGGTTACCAAAACCAAAGTCAAAACCAAAAACAACAATTCCAAAACTTTGGTCCTAATAGGCAACAGTTTGATCAGAATTTTAGGCCACAATACACACCAAACCAACAAAACGGGAATTATAATCCCAATTCTTATTGTGGTTTCCATAAAATTCATGGTCACGACACTAGAACGTGCCGTGACTACAATAAATTTATGCAACGTTTGCCAGAAGAACAAAGACAGTTCTTCACAGACTTGTTTTTGGCAGATCCCGTCTCATCATCACCAAATACTCTCGCAGGGGCAGTTTCTCCTCAGAATGCTCCCCTCAAGATCTTTAATGATCTGCTCCCAAATCATGACAGCAATAGGCTGAATCCAACCGGAACAAACAAAGGTGCAGTGACGGGAAACAATGACCATGAAGCCTCGACTTCATTAAATCCGTCAGTCGCGCCATAGTTGGGAGCTCAACCGAGACCTAAGATAGTCAGTTTGGTAGAATTAGACGCTGAACTACCTATCGAAGCTATAACAAGAACACGAGAGTATTTCTCTCAACCAAGCCCAAGTCATCTGCCAGAGGCAGATAAGAGTCAGCAAATAGTTGAAAAACCCATCGGTGCGTATGATTTAATTAGTGACCTAACAAAGACCTTCTCACACATTTCATTTTTGGACTTACTAAAGAACTCTCCCCCTCACAGAGCTGCTCTTTTAGAAGCATTAGGTCTAGGCCATCTAATTAACATCACTCCACCTCCCGAAACACAAGTAAATCACGTAGATTTTGATATCCACCCTCCGGGGCAGCCGGACAAGGATGTCGAATTCATCTTCGAAATAAGTAAAATGCCCACAGATGCTGAGATCACACGCCGAGGTGACCCACCTTACACTTGCAAGTGTGGGTTTATAATAACTATGTAAAACGGGCAATGGTTGACGATGGGGCTACAGTTAACATAGTCCCTTTCTCTTTCCTCCAAAAACTTGGATATGGAGAAACAAACTGTTCCACTACACGAAATACCTTGAGAGGCTATGATAGCCTTAAAGCCACTTCGATAGGAACTATAATACTGCCGGTCACCTTAGGGCCCAAAACCATCTTGACTGAGTTTTACATTATAGATCGGGAAACTAACTATAATATGATCCTCGGCCGACCTTGGATACATCGAATGAAGGCAATCCCTTCCACGCTATTTCAAGAAGTAAGATTCTTGCATCTGGGAAAGGTATTTGTAGCCAAAGGCGATCCAAAACCTTTCGATTTGCACCTAGCTGATTTAAAGAAAAGACCAGGGGTGCACTCAGAATTTGAGCTGCCAACAAACCAACTTAATAAACCCTCTGACCCAAAGCCAGAGGAAAAGTTGATACCTACAACGGATCTTGAAACTACCAGCATAGCCAAAACAACTCCAACCCCTAAAGGTAAAACTAAAGAAACAATATCATTAGGGACTACTGCGAAAATTGTTGAATTGATAGAACAAGATTCACCAATGTTCTTACCATTCGATTCAGTAGGCATAGGATTTTCCCTAGGTGTTGGTTCCTTACCGGCAGAGGATCTCTGTATGATAGAAGTAGAGTGTGCAAACGCAGCAGATGCCCCAACATCTACACTCCTGGCTAAGTATTGGACTCTCCATTTCGATGGAGCTAAATGTCATTATGGAGCGGGGGCAGGTATAATTCTTACTTCGCCCGAGGAGAAGGTCCTCCCATTCTCATTTAAGTTAAACTTTGAATGCACAAACAATGGCGCTGAGTACGAAGCCCTCCTCCTTGGCCTCACCTTAGCCAGAAGAATTGGTATTAATAACATCAGAGTCTTGGGAGACTCGCAATTAGTAACAAACCAAGTTTCTGAAGTATATGAAACTAAAGCCGAACATTTACAACTCTACAAAAACGCTGTATTAGATTTAAGCAAGGCGTTTAACTTCATATCCATTGAAGCGATCCCGCGAGAGAAAAATCTTCTCGCCGATTCAATAGCAACCTCGGCATCACGTTTTACTCCAAGCAATGAGCTAGAAGATACTCACTTCACAGTATCCATTCGTGACGAGCCATTAATAAAAACAATGACAAATCCTCTTTTAAGCGGAAGTGAATCTACCATCCTAGACCATGTTGGAAATGATGCGGCTACTTTGGATTATTTAAATGCCTATGCAGCATTACATCTCTCCTATCACATGCTAGATTTATCCCTGATCCCACATTCGTCCTCCTACTTCGGAAATCCCGTAACGGATCTTCCGTCACAAAGGGAACCTAACATATACGCAATAGAAAATGGGGATGATTTAGATTTACCTCCAGCACCACCTGAGTTCGAAGAGGGTAACGCCTCTTTAATCGAAGAAACAATCGATGTCAACATTGGGACAGAAGATGAACCAAGAATATTGAAACTAGGTTCTTCGTTGACACCAGAAGAAGTGGAAATACATACTCAGGTTCTCAAAGAACATCAGAAGGCGTTTGCATTTAATTACAAGGAGATGACGGGAGTCACACCCCACATTGCGGTACACAACCTCGTCACTAGATCGGATGCAAAGCCAATTAAACAAAAATCAAGGCCCATGAAACCCAAAGTAGCTCTCATGGTAAAAGAGGAAGTAATAAAACTCCTTCAGGTAGGATTTATCAAGCCAGTTGACTACTCCCAATGGGTATCTAATATCATTCCCGTTCTCAAGAAGAACGGAAAGATACGCATTTGCATAGATTTCGAGACATCAACAAAGCGTGTCCTAAAGACGATTTCCCATTACCATCCATAGACGTTATTGTTGATGCAACAGCTGGTTTTGAACTTTTGTCTCTCATGGATGGATTCTCGGGATACAATCAAATCAGAATATCCGAGCAAGATCAAGCTAAAACCACGTTTATAACTCCTTGGGGAACCTATTGCTACTACTGTTGTTATGCCATTCGGTCTTAAGAACACCTGGTGCTATGTACCAGTGGCCATGACATACATATTTCATGATCTAATTCATAAAATCGTGGAATCTTACGTAGACGACTTATTGGCTAAGGCCAAAAAGTGCTGTGACCATCCCGAAGTACTCCGCATCATTCTTTCACGCCTAATAGAATACGGAGTCACGCTAAACCCAGAGAAATGCGTCTTTGGTGTAACAGGAGGAAAGCTCCTAGGTTACATCATATCGTCACGAGGGATCGACATTGATCCAACCAAAATTCGGGCTGTCCTCGAAATGGTCCCACCTTCGAGTGAATCTGGAATCAGATCATTTCTCGGGAAGCTGGGTGCAATCCGGAGATTCATCCCGGACTTAAGCTTCGCTATTCATCCAATCAACAATTTACTCAAGAAAGACTATAGCATTGATTGGACCGAAGACTGCAACGAAGCTTTCAACGCAGTTAAACGTTTCTTGCTGTCACCACCTACGCTAATGCCACCTAAGCTGGATCACCCGTTAATCCTATATTCACGAGCTACCAATGTCTCGCTGGCCTGTATGTTGGCCCAAGAAGATGATGACAAGAGAGAACGTGTGATTTATTTCATTAGCCGAACACTGCTCGACTATGAAACATGCTATACACAAGCAGAGCGAGAATGTCTTGCCATAGTCTTTGCTACTAAACGTCTAAGACATTACATGCTGAATCAAGAAACAAAGGTCATGGTAAAGACGGACCATTTACGGACTTTTCTCACACAAGGTTCCTTATCCAAAAAGGCTGGACGTTTTATAACCTTAATGGGAGAGTTCGAATTAACATTTGTAAATCAGAAGTCAGTTAAAGGACAAATCATCGTGGATTGGTTAGCTGACAACCCATTAGATGGAGGTGATCTAGTAGATTTGGATTTTCCAGATGAATGCGTATACTACATCGAAACTCGACCTGCTATTTCTGAGTGCCCTTGGTACACTGATATCATTAATTATATCATGGACCATACATACCCGGATGCAGTGACACCGCAACAAAGAAGGCGATTACACATAATCGTAGCCAAATATGTCATTATAGAGCAGGTGCTCTATCGAAAAGCATTCGATGGAATGCTCTTAAGGTGTGTCGACACAGAAGAGTCCAAGAGGATTCTCCATGAATCCCACAGCGGTATATGTGGAGGCCACTTCGGTGGCCATGCCACCGCTCGAAAAATACATCGAATGGGCTATTTCTGGCCCACTCTAGAACATGACGCGATAGAGTTTGCACGCAGGTGTCATAAGTGCCAAGAATTCTCTCATGAGATCCACATGCCAGCACAAGCTCTGCAACCAATCGCTACTCCATGGCCCTTTTCTACATGGGGCCTAGACTTAATAGGGAAATTCTCTCCCTCATCCACAGACGGCCACAATTTTATAATTACGGCCACTGAATATTTTACCAAATGGGTGGAGGCCATGCCTCTTACTACTGTACCTGGTTCTGTAATCGCTAAGTTCATTTTAAATCAAATCATTTGTAGGTACGGTATCCCACAAATCATTATCTCAGATAATGGAACTTCTTTCAAGAATGAAGAAGTTCGTGAACTATGCAACAAATTTAAAATAAGCCATCATACGGCTTCCTTGTATTATCCCCAAGCCAATGGGTAGGCTGAAGCAACAAACAAAATGCTGAAAGCCATTCTCCTTAAAACGGTGAAAGAAAACAAGTGAGATTGGCATTTGAAGTTATATCCGGCCTTGTGGGCCCACCGAACCTCAATAAGAACACCAACAGGAGCAACTCCTTTCTCGCTAGTATTTGGGGCAGAAGCAGTTCTCCCGCTTGAGGTCGAAATACCCAGTCTCCGCATTTCACTACAAGGGATTCTGGATGAAGACGCTTACAGAGAAGTACATCTTTCCCAATTAGAAAGCCTAGATGAAATTAGGTTAGATGCTGAACAACGGCATAGAGCTTATGCTGACCGAATGTGCCGGTAGTATAACAAGAAGGTTTATGAACGCGATATATACGAAGGTGATCTAGTTCTAAGACTAGACAGCCGGATCGACAAGAAGACCGGCGAAGGAAGGAAATTCCGGCCCAAATGGTTGGGCCCATACCGAGTCACGAAGGACTATGGAAATGGTGCATACCTCTTATGCATGCTAGAAGGTGAGGAATTTGGTGAAACAGTCAATTCCCTGCACCTCAAGCATTTCTACGCATAAGCAGCTAGCACTACCTATATAACTATCTACATTGCATCTTCATATAGATTTAGATCATTTTGTCCACTTGTTCTTACACAAATTGTGATCAAGGAATCTATTCTCAAAGTAATTCATTACAAACTCATGATGTTGTTGGCACAAAACTTTCTAATCATATCTCTCCATTTTCGCGATATCATCAATCACTTCAGAATCTTTTATCAAATAAAATCAAACATGACGAAGTCTTAACGGTAACCATACCAAGATCTACAAGTTTGTTCTCGCTTTGATTTCTTCTTAGGATTGGTGTCTTGCCTATGGTCTGTTCTAGAAGCTTCATGGTGTCACATCTATCCCATATATACATCTCTTTGGAAACAAGCATATACTGACATTTTACTCAAAAAGACAAGTCAAAAAGTGATTAAACAGAAAATTTTATTTTTACACATTTCCTTGCCCTACCAACCTTCGGTGATGAGCTTGTGTCTCTTACTAGTGATGTAGGGTTGGGAAAGGATGGAAATGCCCTTACTCGCCTATGCCTTGCCCACGGTGATAAACCCACGCTTCTTACTAGTAGCATGGGGCAAAGTGTAGGGGGTCCTCTAGACAATGCAAACATTAAAAGGTCATAAACAAACTATTCAAACTTTGAGTCAAAAACGAATGAATCAGATGTTCAAAATTCCAAGAGAGTTAAAAATCCTAAAAACCAGATTTTGTCTACTATGTGGCCATCTACGGGTCTAAGTCTGGATAAACCGCAAAGCAAGTTGCACCCAAAACTATGAAGTCATTCGGGTGGAGTAAGCTTGTAGTTTTCAATTTGGTTCCACCAAAGCTTTGTCTATCTTTCATCACTATCGTTTCACCATATTTCATAAACTTGCGCCCTTCTTGGCTCTTGGTGATGAGCCCTCGCATCTTACTAGTTGCGTGGAGTTAGGAGTGGGGCAAGTTAATCTGTTCATCATACTGGTTATTTTCATCACTTTGCCAAAACAAACATGAGGTATCCAAATTGCTCACAGAAGCTAAGATTTAAGATCACAATATATCTACAATATCATGTATCAGCATCATGAAACACAAAAAGAAAGCAAGCATTTGCATCATCTGTTCTCCATTGCATACATTCTAGAAAGCATATAAAACATACATCGTAGTATACACAAAGCAGTTGGAAATAGAAAGGACAAACGTGAGTGACAAGCTTTTGATCTAAAATCAATGCATATATATAAATAATCAATGTTTGTATACAATGCCATCATGCATTAGGCATGGTCAAAACGCTCAAAGAGCCCGTGATATACAAAAGAATCCATGATACAAAATATACAAGGGCCAAGTCGCCTCTCAACCCCTACGCGACCCCTCCGAGGGTGCGCGCCCTCGCCTAGGACTCCGGCTACGCCGGCGCTCTGAATGCACGGAGGGCTCAGGGTCTCGAGGAGCAGCCGCGGTCTCGCCACGAGAATGGCTCCTCATAAGACGCTCGGCTGTCCTATAGCCTGCCAACTCTGTACGGAGGGTCGACACCATCCTGGCCACATGCCAAACAGGAGCGAAGACGTCAGTATGCCTACCGGCTGCTGAAGGCTCCCCGGCATCTACAGATAGCTCCGCATGGGTCTTATCCATAGGGATCATCAGAGAATCAGTGCATACCCTACGGATTAGATCCCGCCACTCGTCAACAGTCTCTGCAAAACAAAGAAGAAAAACGAATTAGAAGCTAGGCAAGAGACTAAAAGATACAATATCAAAACATAAGGAGAGATAGCAATTAAAAATCCTAAATTAAACAAACATTGAAAAGATGAGAGGATAACTTACTCGGATCACCGGGCCTCCAAGATGGGTCGCTGGGGCCAGCACCCGCCGCAGATGCCGCTGCCGACTGAGGGGCTGCTCCTGTAGTAGGAGCAACATGACGCCCCGCAACTGACTCATCCTCTCCACCATGGCCCTGGGAGAGTGGCTCCTCTGAAGCTAGAGTCTCTCTCTCTGCACTCTGCTCGGCCCTCTCTGCCTGCAAAATATCCTGAGTGTCATGCCACTCAGGATCGCTATCATCCGTCTGCTCCTCGACCCTCCCTCTGTAAGCTCCTCAGAATCGGAGTCGATATCTATAGGGTCATCGCTGCTATGAGCAGGACCCGCGGCAATCTGAAGCAAAGGTGCCCGAGGCGCACCAGCTCTCCCTCTGGCCCGAACAATCCCCCTGGCTACAATAGGAATACCAGGAGTGACCACTGTCCAACCACGGCCTCTAGGCCCCCCTCTAGCCTCGCGGACTGATCTATAAACCGGTGCCACTGGAGGAAGCATGCCCACATATGGGAGGCCGAACTGCTGAGGAACCCTGCCGAAAGGATGTACCTCTACTCGTCCCACACGGTCAATAAGCTGCCCTGTGGTGGAGCAAGAGATCAGTGTAAGAGTCTCCTCTCCCCATATACCAGCCATAAGCTGGTACGGTGTGGCCTCCATGTCTGCTGTAGTAAGCGAGGCAACTGGCTGGTGAGGTGCTCTAAGCACCGACATATCTGACCATCTGGCCGCCCTCACACCCCCAGGATCTGCCACCTCCACGCCTCTGCCATAGGGAATGAAGCGCTCATACACCCAACTCATAACTAGAGTAGGGTGACTCAAAGACTGTCCCTGTAGACGGACCACCCTGTATAAGTCATGGTAGGTGGTCCCTAGAATATCTGCGCCAGGTGTATATCCGGCCATGCCCCTCTATCTGTGCAATGATAGGGGCCCAGCAGTATAGTAAGGTATCCCCTCCCTTGTCCCCGATCAGCCTCGAAGCAAGGATCCCCATGATAGCCTGTCGAAATACGGGGATGGGCAAAGAAGGAATGGATCTAACTCTCACTCCCTTCTTCGGCCCCGTGGAGATGGCTGCATCCCCCATGTAACCTGCCCACTGTGTAATCTGTGCTCGGGACCCTGCTGTCTCCAGTGTGAGTCTCCTCCCGATGATCGGGACCCCCAGGATATGGTAAACATCCTCCAAAGTAATCGTCCACTCACCGCGGACCCCTGGCAGTCGGAAAGTGTTCCGATCTGCATCCCAATAAGAAAACAAGTCACAAAGGATGTGACTAGATGGTGCGACATGAGGCACGCGCGATATACGCAGTATGCCGGCCCTCTGCAATGTGTCCTCCTCATCTGGTGAGAGGGCATCCAATACCCCGGGCAACCAATCACACTCCCTCTCTCGACTCCATCTGATGTACTCCTCTCTCGCCTGCATACACCCAAAAACACACAAAACAGAGCAAGTTAGTATCTAATCAATGCCGAGAGAGTCGTAAAAACATATAGAAATGATAAAAATACAAGTGCAATGTCTAAAGCAAGCTCCTTTTGCTTTCTGTGCAAAACCGCCACCCTGAGCAGGGAGGTGGTTCTCAGAATCGCCCGCCTTTAAGGCGGCGGTCATGTAACCGCTGCCCTGGGTAGGGCGGCGGTCGTGTAACCGCTACCCTGGCCAGGGCGGCGGTCGCGGTCCGAAAACCCGCGGGTTTTTAAACCTAAAAAGCCCAAAATGAGAAAAAATAGACCATTTAAACTAAAAACAAAGCCTACCCAGTAGGTGCCCCCCTAGGTGGACCTTTTGAACCTAACATTTTCAAAAATAACCCCCCCATTACAAAGAATTTGCCATTTCAAATTTGAAGGGGGAAAAATGCAAAATTAAAGAAAACCGACCTGTGATCTCGCGGGGTGGCGTTCCGCACGTGGGGGCATGGTCGCTATCTCGCTCCGGATGTTTTGACTCTATTCACGCAAGAAACCGTCACCGTGGGTCCCAGAGCTCAAAATCAATCGAATCAACTCGCGCAAATGAATAGGAAAATGGGCCCACTTTCATATATATATCATTCTGTTTCGTTTTAAAATGGCTTTTTCGCAGGTTCGGAGCGCTGTTGGAGGTAAGTTTCTATCCCCGCACAAATGGTACATTCTCTTTCCCTATTATTTTAGTGTTTGTTTTCCAAATTATTGTATCTATCTGCACTTGAGTTCTCTTTTCATTTTGCAGGTAGCGGGAATTTTGGAATGGCGTCATTTCAACACACGGACGTGTAAGGTATAACTTCTAACTCCCCATTTCGGGATGGCCATACTCGGACCCACCATTTTACGCCTCTTCATGGCTAAAACGCTTCTCCGAGGGGGCAATATGTACGTACCCAAAATTGTAAGGTACTGTACTGTGGAACGGTGTAATAAATGCCCCAATGATGATACAGGTCTCCTCGCAAGGTGTTCAGGATCCGGAAAAGCCTTCGGAGTATGTGTTAACATCCCGCATGCCCCGCTTAGCCCCCGCGCCCTTTGTTTTCCCCTTTTTTCCCTCTTTCCTTGGCCTCTTAACCTTCAGTGACGAAACCACCGCCCCGCAGTGGTGGCGATCTCAGTAACCACCGCCCGAACAGGCAGGCGGCGGTCTGAACCGCCGCCCGCTCGTAGAGCGGGCGGTCCCGTGCGCATTTTCCAGAATGCTCTTGTGATGTGACCCATGTGAAATATCACATTTCACCAGCTTTTCTTTGCTGACTTGAGCATGCATTTATGTTTTTGGTCCCCTGGAATAGTGTTTTTCCTTTGTTTATTGTTTAGGAGTTCAATTTGGTTTTGGTTCTTGGATGTTTGAATTCCTATAAATGCATGGTTTGTGCACATGCAAATGGTCTGGAGTTTTTGGTCTGAAGCTTGGCTGGATTTTGAAGTTTGATCTTTGCTCTCATTCCCTCATTTTAGTGCTTTAGTTAGTTAGCTTGTTTAGAAGCCATAGCTTGAATTCACTTGCATCTTTTGTTAAATTGCTCAGCTGTTGGTAAGCCACAGACCCATCTTGTGCAGGCAGTGCTGTCATTTCATCCAATCCAGTTAGAAGCTTGCCTCTGAATTTCTCTTTGCTGTAGATTTACTTTCGTTGTGTCTTGGAGTTCTTAGTTTAATTCATTATTTGCCTGGTTAGTTTTTATTCAGCTGTTGGTAAGCCACATATCCAACTTGTGCAAACAGTGTTGTTGTTTTATCCAAACCATTGGAACAGGATAGCTTAGGAAGCCATTAAAGTTGCAGGTTTTGCTCTTCGTATAGGATAGTTACAGGTTCTGGTCGCTTCATGTTGCATGACTTGCAGTAAAATCCCGCTAGGAATCACATAAGCCAAGCTCTGTACTCTTGCGCTATCCCTCTCCTACTCGCATTCTCGGTCTGCATTCTGAGCTGTCCTTATCCCAAAATCTACTCCTATCGGTGCTAGCATCACACGCTTTTCTGGATCCACGTGAACACGAAAGAACGAAGAGACCATACTGAGGGGACGAGATCACACACACACCATCGGATTCGCCACTGTTCTGCGGAATCCAGGTTTTAAATTTCAAAGTTCTAGTCAGAATCATATCAAATAGAGTAGTTAATCGCTTTATTTCATTTCATTCTATTCTCGATATTTCCAGGGAAGCTGTGGGGATTGATAGTTTCTGAGAAACTATGATTCACTCCTCACTTCTGAGGTAGGATCGAGAATCTTGCAGATAGATTAGACGAGCTATTTTACTTATTTAGAATTCTACCAAATCGCACAGGCAAATAACTACACTCGGTTATCTTGTCTGTTTTAATTATTGTTTAGTTATTATTTCTAGATACGTTTAAAATAGTTTGCTTTCCTTAAAATTATTAAATATTTCATAGAAAAATAAGAGTTATATGTAGTTAGATTTATTTCACTTAGTTAGAATTTGTTTCATCATAGTTAGATTGTATTTTGTTTCGTATGACAATCACGGGACCTCAAGAGCCCAGGGAATATATATTTGAGCCAATCGTGCCTCAACCAAACCTAGTCACAGCAATAGTTGACATAGACCAAAATCTCAGGATACAAGTATTCCGAACAACCACAGATTTACAACTGATCAGTTCACAGTTAAGAGGATTAAACATAGAAGACGACCAAGCACATGCGTTTTGGTCAAGTCAGCCAAACTACAGATTACTCTAGAAAACATCCACATGACTGTAGAGGGGCTCGAAAGAGAACAAACATTCGGGTGCGATCCTCTAGTTCCATAGCCAGACGCTGGAGACACCCTCGTAGATATAGATACCAGCTTAAGAATCCAGGTTGCGAGAACGTCTGTAAGGTATTCTGAGAAGATTGCACAACTATTGGTTCTAAACATAGAAGCTGAGAAAGCATACGATTACTGGATACTAGGGATTAGAACTTGATTTCGCGTATGACCATAACAGGACCGCAACAACCGAGAGTCTACGGTTGTGATCCACAGACCCCACAGCCCAACGAGTCCACAGGTCAATCCGATATAGACGCTAGCCTACGTACTTTGGTATTCAGGTCCACTCCACTTCCACCTATCATCATCGAACAACTGTCCTTACTAGATATAGCGGCTAACGAAGCTAGGGAATTCTGGACTAGGCCAGAAAATCATCCATAGAGTCAATTATATTCATCATCCACTATATGACCTTATCAGGAGATATACACGAAACAATCCCAGGTCATTTTCCACGTATTCCGCAACCCATAGATCGAATCACGCCAGAGCTCGATATTGATTGGAGCCTTCGAGCAGTCATCCTCGCTGATCGATCTATCACACCAGTCCAAGTTAGAAGGGCCTTCTTTGCCTTAGATTCACAAATTCCACTAGTGCGTGTCAAAGACATTAGACTGCCTAACTAGTTTGTCTGCATATTCTACCCCCACCGGCTGTCTCAGAATGACCTCGAGAGGTCGGGTACGCGGAAGAGTCACTTGTAGATTCTCACGCTTGCCTGTCGCTTTTCACATGTACTGAGACAACATTGAGGATAGAATGGTAATTGGACCTGAAATTCTACTTTGGAATGGAATAACAAGTTAAAATGATTCGTGAGCGCTTGAAAGAAGTAGCAGATAGGCAAAAGAGTTATGCTGATTTAAAGCGGGTTGATAGGAATTTTGAACTTGGTGAGAAAGTCTTTCTTTGGGTTAAAGCTGAAAAAGAGATCTATAACTTTTGGCAAGGCTGCCAAGTTATGACCTCATTATGTGTGACCCTTTAAGATAGTTGAAGTAATCAACCTTGTATCTTACCGTTTAGCATTAACTCTTGCTTTATAATGAATGTATGATGTTTTCCATATTTCTTTTCTTAAGAAATACGTTTTAGATTTATCACATGTGTTAAATTGGAATACCTTGCAGGTCTAAGACCCGGGAATAATCATGGTTAAACCCATAGTGCTGAAAACTTTCCGGTTGAATTTAAGAAATCATGAGATAATTCAATGTAAGGTCCAATTGGACCAATTTAATGAAGAAATTACAACTTTGAGAAAACTTGGAAGATATGAAAACTACTTTTCCATATTTATTTGATCAGACTTGACTATGATGACTAATAAAAATTTGTGATTTTATCTTTATTTGTCAATAAGTCTGCCGGTTATGGACAAAAACTATTCATTTTTTAATAACAGACTATGTGATTGCTGATTTACGGAACTTTAAATTTAGATTTTGTTGCAAACTTATGTTAAGGAAGTGAATAAATTGATTATCTTGAATGCAATGATTAAAATGAGATAATCATCGAGATGATGATTCTTTTTAGGAGGAAGTATGTAACACCTTGGACAAACTATTATATTTCTCTTTGTATTACAAGCATTGGCATGTGATTTTCTTCAATGAAGTGTATTTCCTTGATTATTGAAAATCATGCTTGTTATGGATAAACCATTTCTTCTCTTTCATTCATGGATGACATGTTATGGCTTGCAAGAATCCACTTTCACTTCTTATTTGTAAGTTGCAATCTAATTGGTGAGTTGCAAACTTATCTCTTGTATTGACTCATCCTTGGATCAATTTCAGTGATCCAAGGAATGTTTTAAAACTCTTAATCAGACTGAATGATAAATTGACATTCAATAGTTTGAGAGGCATAGAGAACTAAAATTTATATTTTACAAATTCTTTGGGTGTGAGTGAATGTGTCTTCATTCGGTTGTATGCTTGTGCTTTGGTCTTTGAGTTTGATCTTTACAGGCCATTAAAGGCGTAAACGATATATAGTCTACTTCAAGACTATGAAGAGGATCAGAATCCTAAAACTAGGTAAGGGCACCTACTTCCTAGCTACATCTACTTAATCAGGTTTTAATCTAACCTAAGATCCTTTTTATATTTTCATTTGGAATGGTGTCCTAACCTAAGCTCTTGTGATAAATGGATATGGGAAGGGGAGATTACTATAGTAATTCTTGGCTATGCTAACCTAATGCCTAAGACTATATGAAGGTGAATTTAATCTAGCCTAAGGTGGAAACTACCTAAGGCAAAGTGTTTTAAGACCTAAGGTGATTAATTGTTGGACTAACCCAAGTTTTGGGAAATCTTGCCTAAACTATTTGAAAGGGGCCTAAGGTCGCATGTCACTACGGTGATGGTTCCAATAGCTTTTATTTGATTTGATTTAGTATTAAATGCTTGGAGGTACTACCAGTTTGGCAAGGGCTAGTTAAACTTTAGTGGGGATTATGTGGAGGATTCACTAAGTATGGAATTGCATGTTTATTTGGAATTGGTACTCACCAGTTTTGGGAGGTGGTGACAAGGAGAGATAAACGGGAGAATTAGGAGTTATGGGATTAATGAATCTCGGTTTTTTTGTACAAACCATCTTTAAAACACGGGAGGTGGGCTTGTGAGAGGTTGTTTGGTTTTGCATGCCATGTGAATTTCACTATGCATGGAGCTATCGGTTCTTTGAACCAGCAATTTGACTTCTTCTTCTTCTTGGCTATTTTTGGTTTCTCTAGTCTATTTTTTATCAAGGGAAGGTATAAGAGGAATTGGAAGAAAAAATGTTTGGTTGCTGATCTATTGTGGAGAAGAAAAAGAGTTGGAAACTCGGCTGGAAGTCTCCTTCAAATTGGTAGAGGCACTATCAGGCATGATAGGCTCTACCCATTAAGATTTCTTGCTTTCTTCTAAATGATTCATTAAAACAATTATGCTCTCATGAGATTTATACTTGCATGATTTGTCTAGTTAATTACTTGCATGTTTTCATGAAATATCTGTGGTTTTTGGAATGTAAATCCATTACTAGTAATGGTAGTTTTTAGGAAACCTTCTCTGTGCTAGTTTAATGGTGATATTCATGCGAACTGTTTTGAAGCTCTGTAACTTGTAATCTTGGCTAGTGTTGACTGAACTGGCATTCGTTGCCTTATGTTTCATTTTGAACTATTATTTTGAACCTGTGTTCATTGATTTTGTAGTACAACTTATTGGTCATTCTAAAGCGGCATTTGTTGGTTGCATGGTTCGGAATATATATTATAGTATTGTGTTTTGTTTGAGTTGGCACTTGAATTTGTATTGTACTGAACTATTGTTGAAGCTCTATGATTGACACCGTACTCATTTTTAGTTCTTGCAAATGCTGAAATTTTAGTCGAGTTGTTGAGTTTTGTTTTGTACACGTACTCTAAGATGGAAGTTTCATTCTTATTTAAGGAATTGAAAATTCTTGGAGTCTTATTAGATCATTGATGTTTTCTTTTGGGCTTGTATTTTAGGGCTTCGTATTTTGTTATAGGCTCGTATTTGAACTTTTGTTTTTCTGAGCCGGTGTTAGAGCCTTGTGATGTTCTGAACTTATGTTTAAAGCTCATATTTGACACTTTGTACAAGTATTCTGGTATTGTGTGTTTTGAACTTCTGTTGGAATCGCGTGTTTGATTCTATACTTATATTTTGAGCTGGAGTTTTGTTTTGGTTAGAAGTAGACCATGTAACCTCTTTTGAGATCTCCTCTATTTAGCTTCTTGAGAGGGAATGGTTGTATTACATATGTCTTTTAGACTATACTATGTTCTTGAACTTGACAAGGCATGGGAATTTGAAGTGTATCCTATTCTTCTCTTCCCTGAGTGAACCTGTGTCTTGTGGACAACTTGACGGTTTTGTTCATAGTAATAAATGGACTGGAACTGTGTCTTGTTATGGGTTTGGTTGATCTTTAGTTTGTTTGGAATAAGTTGTTAATAGTTTTTAGATACTTCTTGAGGTATAATAGTTACTCTCATTCTTGTTATTGATGTTGAAACAAATACTTCCCTGTCGTAAGCTTTTAGTTGGAACTCGAGAGGTTTGTGGTGATTCTGTTTTAGTCGAGTTAGAAGTAAGTTTGGCACAATACTCATATTAAATGTATTATTTAGTTTTCTTTACTCTCTTCTCATCCTTTATTTGATTCTTGGGTTTTAATAGAATGTTGAATCTAAAACCTAGTATATTGGGCATTGTATGAAAGGATATAGTATCTCTATTCTGAATGTTTTGTAAAATTGTTCTTATTTGGGGGATCATAGACTACTTACTCTATTGCATCAAGCTATTGAATCTTTGTAATAGGATGTCAGTATTTTGTATTCATGAGATGTATTGATCCTTGAGTGTCCTTCAATGTTGTGGATTTCTATTCCTTGATGGGTTCATTGAACGAATCTTTAGGTTTTGGAAAGAGAAATGAATATGATCTCTTGGGGACAGTATACTGTTAGGGATTGTACTGTGTATTTCATTATGAGATTTGAATTTGAACTTGAGCTTGGTGAATGGAAATAGGAAACCAGTTTGTAATTTTTGTAATGGAAATTTTGTAGTGTGCATTTTTTGACTATGCATTTGGTTTTGTGTTCTCTTTTGGGAACTAGCTAAAGAACTTCTAAGTTTGATTTAAATAAGGGAATTCATTTCATAGTATCAATGAAATGAATTATGGATTGGGTCATTTTCTATTTGGGATCCCTTTTTGTTGATTGTATAAGATCATTGGTGAGCTCCTCTATAGTTGATTCTCTTCGAGATGTAAACTTCTTGTGGATTGGTTAAGAGATTTTTTTTTGAGTATAGCTTAGATTTGTGGAAAGTCTAGTTTAAGATCCCTAAATTATATCTTATAACAGGTAGAAGTTAGTAAGAAAGTTATATTGTTTTGATTTTATTCTTCTTGGATATTTGGGATTCTTGTTTAGAAGTTGTCTCTTATTTATGGAATCTTTATATAGATATCCTTGAACATAAGTAGTTAGATGAGTTCTAAACCTGTTTCTATCTTTCGGATGATGAAGTGTGTAAGGAGTAGTATGTATTTATATTTCTTGTTTGCTTAAGTTGTAGGATGAATCATCATAATATGAGCTAGGCTGAAAGTAACTTCTTTTACTTGCTTAGAAAAGATAAATGTGTATTTCAATTCTTATGGAATTATGAAACAATTGGATGACAAGACTTGTTGATTGTTTAAAAGTAATTGATAGGATCAATTAAACCATATGATACAAATGCGGGTGTTGCAGAATATATTATGCTCTTTTATTACAAGTGAATTCAGAGTCTATATTGATGCTTCTTTTCTAGATTATATTACTTATGATTGTTGGTATGAGATATATTGATTGTTTCATTAAAGCATAGTTGTTTTAATGAAATATCCTTGAGACATACAAGTAAACTATATGAGTAACGAATGATAAAAAGGTGTTGTTAAAACTAACATTTAACCATGTAGAGGAAGACTCTTCCTCTCCCAAAGAACGAAAGATATAATGGATAGTGGTTATGATCCTTAATCTTTATACTAAGTTTATAAAGTAAACCCTAGCTTAATATAGGTGGATGACACACTTGATTTAGACAGCTAGGTTACGTTAAGAGTTAAATGTTGATGTTTGATGTCCTCTTTTGGGATAACTTTTTGTTATGGCATGATAATGAAAAACAATGCATACTTGAATTAATGAAGTTATCCATAGCTAATCGGGATAATTATGGGCAAAGGATTTAATGAATGTTGGATTTATGGTTAGGCATGGTTCTGTAATCGAATCTTAATCCAATATAATTATGATTAATGACCACTAAGGGGGTATGCACATCTTGATACAAAGTGTTATAGTTGACATGTGGCAACACCCTTCCGTATTTTTCATCTAGATTTACACACATCCGGACTTGAACTTAGTTTCACTCTAGGTCAAGTTAGTAGCATGTTTAGGATAGGTAGTAACTTTCAATAACTCGGGGTACCTCAAAGCACATCCAGTTGACTTAGGCCAACCAAGTATGACCATATACCCTAAGTCATCGTGAGCATATTCCTATAATAAACTATGTTTCTAATGGGGCTAGGGTCAAACGTTGGGAAAATGGACTGACGGTAGTCGTAAAGACCATTCAAGATAACATAAGCGTGAGGTGAAGGACGTATTTTGGAATGACGAGTATGCCATCTAGGAATAGGAACATGAAAAATATGTTGGAAACATTTGGACAAAGTATCGCAAGTGTTGGGTGCATTGTCCTTTGTCACCTAGTTTAACTTAACGTGATGTCGATGAATATTAGTAATAAATATCTAGATAGGTTCTTTAAGCATGGATAACTCAAGACTGGAATAGGAAAGACAACCAAGTATACGTAGTATACATAAATTATTCTATACTTTAAGTTAACATAAGAGATTAGTTGGTAATCGAGTCATGAAATGAGAGATCGGTAATATACCGAGTCATTACAACTACATATGGTTATCTATTATGAGATTGATTGGCATGGAATGTGTGTTCTAAATGATGTTTTATTTAGAACAGAGAACATTATGTTTCAAAAAAAAATTCCCTTGTTTCTAAAGTCTTAAAATGGGAATGTTACATAACCATGGGCACCGATCACCAAAACGATCTTGGTGCCATGCTCACAACATGGGTCTCCACCAAATAAACATAGTGGCTCGTCACCTCGGGGATGGTATCCAAAAATATACTCTAGGCTATTTGGGCCTTTGATATACATTATCTACATAGGGCTTCTATGTAACATATCTTAGACTCACGGTATGCCATTGGATGAAATACTCAAAGTGATCTCACTACCGATGCTTTTTCCCACTAAAGAACTCTTAGGGAATCTTTTGTTACTACCAATGGTGGCCATGTCATCATATACATAGGGAACCTATCATATATCCACATTGTTAACAATATCATAGGTCCTATGACCCTCTATTATTTGTGCCATGTACCTTGTATAAATCGTGCACTAACTACACCCATATGGTGGTTCCCTAGATAAATTATACCCCATCATCAACTACGTCTCTAAACACTAAAATTATGAACAACCGAGATGGCTTCATATTCCTTGTGACACACTATACATGCCACCATGATCCCCATTACTACTTTATATAAATCTAGAATCTATGCACCTTGAACTATAATTATTTGAGCACATAGCATGCTCTCTTCATATGTAACACTCCTAATAACCCATATGGCTAATGATCTTTGCTCTTTGGAATCTAAAATAAGATCGAATATATATGGGGTCACTAATTGGTAACCCCAAAATACCATGTACATCCTTAAGGGTCAACTCCATCTCCATAGCCTCATGTTTTTTTCAGAAATAAAAGGTGTTAGACCACGTATCCCATGAAGTAAAGAATGTATGTAGAAAATCTAGATCTTGTGGTATCACGGGCATCTGCATGATGCCCCCAAAACCTTAACCCTATAGTTGGGAAACCTCTACTTGTTTCAATCTAGAAATCATCACACTCAACTATGATACATCTATGTTCCACCATAGGAGGATAGTTCTATCTACCTATATCCACAAAATGACAAAAATAAAATATTAATACTTTGAAAAATTATTTCGGAGTGAAAAATCAAAGTGTATAATCCATCCTGTAAATTTTCTATGCCATTACCTCATGGAATATGCCATCGTCCCTATGTTAGATGCCATCAATATTTGGCTCCATTTACCCTCCATCTCTATGCCATCATCCTTCATGTTCCAAAGGTGCATATGGCATTTGGCCAAAAAGTTACCATGTTTACTATTATCTTTGCGAATGAACCATCAAAGTCATGGGATACCTTAGTGATGTGAGATGCGCCCCTTAAGGTAACCTCAATATTTTATATAATTTGACTCTTCTCTATGGTGTGAGGTAAGGGTTAGAGGAAAAATGAAACAAAACACAAAATTAACAAAAGCGATGCACCGAAAAAGAAGTTGTTAATCAAGAATCCAACTACCTAAAATGGGGAAAAGGTGAACAATGAAAAGGGTGGACAAAATGCACCAAAATATAGAGATATATTTGTGTAGAACACCACTTAAAACTCATAAGCACAATTTCCAAAACCTGTAGTGAACATTAGAAATATGCACAATATACCTGCAATGAATAAAGGCTAGTAGAGACAATAAAAACATGTAAAGGATGGACAAAATGCATCACAAGACATATTATATTGCTCCAAAAATGTGCACAATACAACAAAAATAGGTAAGAGGCAAGAAAAATTCCATTACAAAGCTTAGGAAGAAGGTTTGAGCTCCATGTTCAAACCCTAACAGAGAAGAAACAGGGGCATAAAGAAAAAATGACTCTCTCTTTTAGGAGCTCCATATTACAATATATAGAATGAGAAGAAGAGAAGAGTGAAATCCCAAAATTTCTCCTTCAACCACTTTCCAGTTGTAATAAATGAGGTGAAATGATAGAAATAGATTTTTAAAATCTCCCTCACACTGCCCCATGACCTTCCATTGGAGAAAATGAGGGCCATACTCATTTAATGCATTCTCAACCATTCTCTAGTTGTCTTCTTGAATTGGGCTCATTTTTCTGATATATACATCCTAAAATATTTTTTCAATCCAAATTTCTTGATTTTTGTGCATTGGGATCTGATCCATAATTCCAACGACACTAATTTTGTGTGATTCCACTAAGGGATGCTCAAGTTATGGGTATTTGAGTGCAGGTGGATAATTTGAGTTTCCATGAGCTTGCTTCATCTACATGAGACTGTGCATTTAACTCTTTTACTGAAAATAAAAGTTAATAATTTCCTCTCCCTCTTCATATCTTTTAAAATATATGGGCATTAAATTTCTTGGTGGGCTTCATTATTACTCCCAAGTTACATTGACCTGCCGCCAATCTTTTGCAACCTGGTTCAAGTTCAGAGTCCATCCGTGTCGAGCTCCACATAGAGGCCAAGCACATCTCTAGGGTCTCTAATTTTATTTTATCTTTTAGAAGTATGATGAGCTGACACGTAGCACCTTTCGTGAATCTCTTACCTTTTCTATGAGTTCATAATGAGACTCGTTGTACATTAATATGGGGACCCTCTCTTTGGTGGGCCTATCACCATTCGACCCCACATGAAATTCTCATGGGATTTTGGGGTTTCATTCCTCCCTCTCTTTTTTGGAATTACACCGAGTTGAAATGTGGCACCTTCAACTTTTCTCGCTGACTCATATGTGGTTTGGTTTTGACTCACCTAGTCACCTTCCATGCCTCTTTTACCTTTATTTGGCTAAGTCATTTCCAAAATTTCCAAAGGCTTGACTTATCTCACATTATTCCAAGATCCTCAGAACTATCTTCACAGCTTTTTCAAATCCACCAATTTTCATGTTGGTAGGGCTATCCATTTCCCCTATTATTTGTAAACCATCAATCAAGCTTATGAGATCATTCCTGCATAACCGAGCTAACTTAGGGGCTTCTTGATTAATCACAACAGTAATCTTCTTGTTATCTAATTTCAGCGGGCGGTGGAGGGAATTAGATAACAGTTTGGTGACTCATAGGGGCATTTATCCTACTAAATGGAACAAAATAGCTTTTGTACCTATCCTCTAGGCATGTAGTCTGCATCACCATCATGAGCACATATGAACTTGGATTCTAAAGTTGTTGAAGTGTCATTGTTTTCTTCTATATCTGCTAGCTGATCCTTGCGCTTTTCAAATCTCATAAGGAAATCTAAAATTTGTTTTTTGAGAGTAGAAAATTGCCTTTGATAGTGGATTTCACTTACTCCCGCAATTTGTGATTTTAAGGCTAAAGGATGGAGAAGATTCTGAATCAAGTTGCTAGTTGATCTTGTACATGTGTAGCAACTTGCTACAATTTGTTCTAGAGAGGTTAAATAAGGTTTCCTCCTTAAATGATTTTAGTTGATCTCGCATTTGTTTGATTTGAATTTTGCAACTATTATAGTCAATTGTGGATCTCCTGCTGCAAATACTAAAGGGCCGGTGCATTGTAACACCTATATCAACACATACAAATGCTATATACAAAATATCACATCATAAATGCCTTAGGTAAGACACACAGAGTGTGAAAAATAAATTCTTCTCTTGAAAGTAAATCTAATTCTACTCCTACACTACCCAAACCAAGAAAAGCTAAACAAATCCTAAAACAAGTAGGGATAAATATTTTCCTTCCTTACAAAGTGTGGCCATGTGATTAATTTAGCAATAGATATGGCCTACAATAAGAGTGAAAAATTACCTTCCACTCTTCCACCTATGGTATCAACAAACAAAATGAATACCTCCTCAAGATGTTTATCATTTGGTTGGAGGTGTTATAGCTGACCCTTAGTGCTTTGAAGATTATCCTCATGCTCTGAAGTAAGCATGACTGGTGTTGGATTCTCCCTTGGATCTAATGAATCCAAATACTTGATGGGGCATGGTTTGATCCACTACACTTGCCCAATTCTCTTGATTTCAAAATTTGAGATTAGTTTTTCTTGTATACTTTCCTGAATGGAGTTGTTTACATGCTGATTTTGACTTTCCTGTGCATCCACAAATAATTGATCCTCTACCTTGATGATTGGTATAGAAGTGGTTTCATCCTTCTCTTCCGTTTCCTTCATGGTAGATTTGTTGGAAAATCTAAACTCTTTTATTGAAATCAAAAATTCATCAATGATTATATCTTCATCAAGAGCTTCTGAATTTGATTCAGGGGGACTATTATGAGTAGTAGTAGGCTTTTTTTGGGGGATTAATGATGTAGCCACAAAGGTTGTGATTTCTGTGGGCTATTCTTCATTAAAACATTCCTCCAAGTTAGATAAGCAATCAATCTCATCATTGTCTTGTTGTGCCAAGGTTTCTCCCTCTTGCATGATGGTCTTTGAGTCTACAAATTTTTCATCATGTATAGCTTCATCTTTAAACATGAAGCTTGTGAGCTCAAAATCTTCCAAAAATCATATTTTTGGGGAGAATGAATGGGAGATAGGTTAGTAACCTTTAGTGCACCTATCTCATGATTCAAATCCTCTAAATTTATTTTACTCATCTCCATATGCTCCTCTTCTTTTGGATTTGGAGTTTCTTCTTGTTCGCATGGATGGAATGACCATTTGGAAGGAAAAGGGGTAGAAGAAATGAGGTGGGATGAAATTCTAGGAGATGGAGAAGGGAATTCAACATTTGGAGCAATATGAAATGATAAATCTTGGGAAGGGGGGCAAGATGAACAAAGAGTTGGTGATTGACTTACCCATTGACAAGGTTGTCTCACACTTTTCTCATATGTTTCAATACCCTTAATCCATTGTATAAGTTAGGGCATCATTTCAACCAAGAAATAAATATTTCCTTGTGAGATATAGTGTCTTGGAAAAGGGCCCTCCCATGCATAAGGGGTCCTACAATCGATCTTGGATACCTTTATCTGTGATGTAGCTTGAGATTGAACCATGCCTGCCTTCATTCTTTAGATCTTATCTAGTAGACCAACATTCTCCATCTAACTATTGTCCTCATATGCATACCTATGTCCTTGATAGGTTCCATAGCCAAATTGGTTTTGGCATTGCTCATATGGGTCAACATAGTGGTTCTGAATCTGGTCATAATGTTGATTTGGAGAAGTCATGAAGCTCATTAGAGGATAATGGTACTATTGAAAGTGTGAATTCCATTGTGGGAATGAATTCATGGTTGCACAACTTCATATAATGAAATAAAATGAGAGATATGGAAAGAAATATGAATGGAAATGGATAGAAGAAAGGTCTGCAATTTTAGAGAATGGGTCATTTGGACCAAATGGAGTCACCAGATGCACTTATATGTGCCTCCAAAGGTTGAATCTCACCAAGAGCACATCGACTTGGTGAAATGAAGTGGTAGGGTGCTTTGTTCGAGTCCCACCAGGCATGCTAGGAAAACTATTGATGATTATCTTTGTGGATGAACCGTCAGAGTTGTGGGATACCTTAGGGATGTGAGATGTGCCCCCTAAGGTAACCTCCATATTTTATAGAAGCTAGATCTTCTCTATGGTGTGAGGTAAGGGTTAGAGGAAAAATGAAACAAAGCACAAAACTAACAAAAGTGATGCATGGAAAAAAACTTGTTAATCAAGAATCCAAATTCTGAAATAGGGAAAAGGTGAGCAATGAAAAGGTTGGACAAAATGGACCACATTCTAGAGATAGATTCACATAAAACACCACTTCAAAATCATAAGCATATCTTCTAAAACCTATAGTGAACATTAGAAATATGCATAATATACCTGTAGTGAATAAAGGCTAGTAGAGACGATAAAAATATGTAAAGGATGGACAAAATGCATCACAGGAAATATTATATTGCTCCAAAAATGTGCATAGTATAACAACAATAGGTAAGAGGCAAGAAAAATTCCATTACAAATCTTAGGAAGAAGGTTTGAGCTCCATGTTCAAACACTAATGAGAGAAGAAACCAAGGAAGAAAGAAACAATGACTCTCTCTTTTATGAGATCCAAATTACAATATATAGAATGAGAAGAAGAGAAGAGTGAAATCCTAAAATTTCCCCTTCAACCACTTGTCAATTGTAATAAATGAGGTGAAATGACAGAAATGTATTTGCAAAATCTCCCTCATGCTTCCCAAGACCTGTTGTTGGATAAAATGAGGACCATACTCATTTAATGCATTCTCAACCATTCTCCAACCATCCTCTTGAATTGGGCTTGTTTTATGAGAGATACATCCTCTAATATTCATCAATATAGATTTTTTTATTTTTGTCCATCAAGATCTCGAGCTGCAATTCCAATGACACCAATTTTGTGTGAATCCACTGAGGGATTCTCAAGTTATGGGTATTTGAGTGCAGGTGGATAATTTGAGTTTCCACGAGCTTGCTTCATCTACACGAGACTGTGCATTTAACTCTTTTGCTGAAAAGACAAGTTAATAATTTCCTCTCCCTCTCCATATATTTTAAAATATCTGAGCATTTAAAAATTCTGGTGGGCTTCATTATTACTCCCATGTTGTATTGACATGCCACCAATATTTTGCAACCTACTTTGGGTTCAGAGTCCATTCGTGCCGAGCTCCACATGGAGGCCAAGCGAATCTCTAGGGTCTTCGCTTTTCTTGCATCTTTTAGAAGTGCATTGAGATGACATGTGGCACCTTCTCGGGACTCTTTTATGTTTTCTATGAGTTCATAATGAGACTCGTTGCACATTAATACGAGGACCCTCTCTTTGGCGGGCCCATCACCATTCGACCCCACGTGGAAGTCTCACGGGAGTTTGGGGTTTCATTCCTCCCTCTCTTTTTGGAATTGTGCTAAGCTGACATTTGCACCTTCACTTTTTCTTTCCGACTCATCCTTGGCCAGTTTTACTCTCCAAGTCACCTTTCGTGACTCTTTTACCTTTATTTTGCTAAGTCCTTACCAAAATTACCGAAGGCTTGACTTATCTCACATTAGTCCGAGATCCTCATAACTATCTTCACGTTTTCTCAAATCCACCAATTGTCATGCTAGCGGGGCTATCCATTTCCCCTATTATCGTAAACCATCAATCAAGCTTATGATCTCATTCCTACACAGTTGAGCTAACTTAGGGGCTTCTTGATTAATCACAATAGTAATCTTCTTGTTATCTAATTTTACTGGGCGATGAAGGGAATTAGATAACATGCCACAACTTCTCAAAATTAAATTTCAATTAATGAAAAAATGAGAAAATAAAAATTAAATCCCTCCCAACCCCAGTTGCATTTTTTCTTAAATTACCCAATGATGTAAGTTTTAACAAAAATGATGTACTAATGACTCCAAAAAAAGAAAAATAACTAAATAAAACTTAATCTACTTGATGAAATTAAATGCAGTGACTTACCTATGGTCACACCTTGTCGCATGCTCTACCTTGTCATTCTTCATAACCACACGATACTCATTCCATGAAATTTAAATCCACTCAAATTCAAAATTCTAGAGATCAGTTCTCTCAACTGAAACAATAGAAATAACCAAAATCAAAATCAAAATCACTATATAAAACTCAATTTTCTATTCAAATTTGGTCATTATCAATCTAAATCTTAAAAAAAACATCAATTTTACTTCTAAGCTCCACAACATGTGTCATTTATTGTGTTATGACTATAATCTCATGCCATTTATTTTTCCATATTACACAACTATTTTCTATGATCTTCTATTTTTGCCTATTTTGACACCATATGACATCATGACGTCTTGATGCTATGACATGCCATCCATCGAGATAAGGTTGTAGATAGATCATTTATGTCTAATTTTAATGATGATCATCTAGTGTTTCCTTTCAATTTTACTTATCCAAGGTTATTACAACATTGTGCCAACACATGATAGGACAAACTACACTATTAGGTACACATTGGTGGTTATATTTCATTTCATCTAGTCTTTTTAGCATTTCTTTATGCGGCTAAATTTAGTATCGTGTTACGGATTATCTTTTTATATTAGCCATCCTATGCTTTTTTATTGTGACATGTGGTGATCATTTCGACACTAAAATTTTCCTCCATAATTTCTATTTCATTAATGTATGTATTAGGAATAGGATGTTGTTAAGTATAATTAGTAGTAGCGTCGATAGAAGATAACAAAGTGCCGTTAGTACGGTGTCGCCAATAATGTGGAGTACGGTATGATCAAAGTACAATAGGAATGTTGTAAAAGTAAATATTTGTCGTAAGTGGTCCGGTAATGTTAAAATGTCAAAGTTTGGGTAATTAGAGAAGTAGGGTCTACATGATTAGGAATTAGAAATATTATATTGGTAATAAAGACAAGTAGTGAGGTCATAAATATTTTGTGTATTTTATTTGTAAAAAGTCTAAAAATGTGGAACCCATGTAAAATGATAAGGTTTATCTTATCTTAACGAGATAAGCTTACATGTAGAGATAAGAGTTAAGGTATGGAATATGATTTGTCGAGTGGATTTCTTATCCTATCTTAGAGATAAGATGGATAAGCCTGGAAGTTCTATAAATAGAGGCCACCCTCCTCATTTAGCAGAGAAAGAAGTAGTGAGAAATATTGTAGGAAGTGTGTGCAAAGGATTCCATCGAGTTAAAGGTGTGTTGAAGAAGCCATCAAGAGGTGTAATTGTAAAGTTTCTCCCATAGTCTTGTTGAAGTACCTCATGGGTGAGATTGTAACAATTTCATGTTAATATTATAATTTACTTTGATATTTCAGATTTGTCATCATTCCGTCTTATCATAGTCGATGGTATTCTTGTGTTCGGTTGTTGTTTTGTTTCCAGATTACATCCACCAAACTAAAGGCTGTGCATTAGTAAATAATCATAGCATGAGGAGTTCCCGGTGAAGAATTATCATAGTGCCGGATTGGTGATGACATTTTGGTTCCGTTGCCAGGACCATTCCTCGTTGGTGGATTTTCTGGAGAGATATTCCCACTTAGTCAAAAATCAATTAGAGGGTAACCTTGTTTTTACTGTGCATAGTAGTTACCATGGTAAAGTCATTTTTGCCATGAATAGTAGTTACCATGGTAAAGTCATTTTTGCTAGAATAGTATTTACCGCAGTAAAGTCACTTTTTACTGTGAATAGTATTTACCGCAGTAACTTCACTTTTTACCGTGAATAGTATTTATCCTGCAGTAACTTCACTTTTATCGTGAATAGTGTTTACCACAGTAAAGTCAGTTTTTACCACAGTAAGTCAAGTTTTACCATAGTTTACCGTGGTCATTTCTATTTTACTGTAGAAAGGTGTAAAGTCACTTTCTAGTATAGTGATTCCAATTATTTGTGCACATAAGTCTTGTTGATTGTACTTGTGGGTTAGTATTTCACGGTGGTTACTTTTGAAAATGGGAAAGATTCCTATTTTTTCAGCTCAATCTAATGAAGATGCTTCTTCTTTCATTCAAGAGTTTAAACGATCTTGTATTTGTAATGGCCTCATAAGAAGGGAACAATGGACTGAATTTTTTCCTACCTTTTTGGATGGTTCAACACTTAGGTGGTTTGAAACACTAGGTGATAATGTGAAAAATTCATGGGATTTATTAACTGAAAGTTTTCTTGAAGAATTTGGTGAACAACAGAAATATGCAGATCTCATGATCGAGATCACAAAGCTATCCCAAGGAGAGAAGGAGAAGATAAGGGATTATCATGCTCGTGTTCTAGAGCTAAGGAGGAAGCTCGATGCCCAGATCCGGAAGGAAGGACTAACGGATGGGTTGATGAATGGTGTGGATAATCTCCTCTCTGTAAGCACTTCATTCTTGGGATGAAGCCGAGATCGACAACGAGTGAAGTATGACCGCCCAACTACCATTGAACAAGCAAAGGAGATTACAAGAAGGCAAGAAGAAAGCATGGAAGAGGAGCCCAAAGAAATTGTTGCTAAAGTAGAGCCTACACCAGCACCTTTGGTCTAGAATCCACAACCACTCCCGGTGAGCACAAATATTTCTCCTAGTACATCTACTGAGTATGAAGATCTGCTCAAAAAGATGGGTCAGTTAACTATTAATCTTCTTCAAGGAAAGGAATTTAGTTCTCAGGGAGGAGATAGAGGTCCAAAAAGAAATATTTCTGAAGTTGTTTGTTATGGTTGTTATAAAAAGGGTCATTATAAGTATAATTGTCAGATAGAGCTTCTACATCTGGTAAAGGAGATAATGATAAAGGAAAAGCACCTTTGAATTCTTTTGATGTAGTAGATAAGAGCAGAAATAATGAAGTAGATGTGTTTGTAACAAAAAGAAAGAAAGAAAAAGATAATCAAGATGGAAATGATCCTAAGAAGATGAAAGAAGAAACTAGTAAGAAACATAGGAGAAGAAAGTTGGGTGTGCAGGATTTTTGATTTCACAGGGGCAAGGACCATACTCCATCTTGGAAGATCTGTCCAAAAGGCCTGCAAATATTACATATGGTCAACTCTTGGCTATGTCTTCTGAGAAGAGGCGGGAGTTGCGAGGTGGACTCAATGCTCGAAGAAGGAAGGAGGTTGAGGTCCCTGTTTTGGAGGCAGAGGCAGATCCCTATGCTCCACAAGCTGAGGTATTATGTAATGGCATTTCAATTCATGATGTCTTAGTTGATGGAGGTGCTGCAGTTAATGTAATGACCGAGTCTGTAATGAATATGTTGGGTTTAAAAATTGATCGCCCTTCAACACTTATGTTAAGGTCATTAAATAAGGGAAAAACTAAACCAGAAGGTGTAGTTTCAAATGTGGCAATATCTGTTATGGGTGTTGTATGTGTGGTAGACTTTCAGGTGATGAAAAATGGTACTGTTGCGTACCCAATGCTGCTAGGAAGACCATGGCTAAGGAGAGTTCATGAAAGAAACTACTGGAATAAAGGTTTCATGACACTTGGACGTGGTAGAGAGAGGGTGAAGATAAATGTGATCCTTGACATCATAAAGCAGAACCTGTGGATTAAAGTGATGAAACCGATGATTGGACATCCTCGATTAATCTAGTATTAGTGAAGTGGACACTAAAGATGAAGAAAGTGAGGTGGATGTTTCAGTCATGGATATCCTGCCAGTCACACCAACTCATGACCCCATAAAATTATCTGAAGAAGAAGTTGATGATTGTCTCCAACAAATAAAGATTGGTGATGCTGTGATGGAGAGTGAGAAGGAATCCTACCTCCAACTCTTTCGAAGGTACATACACCTATTCACTTTTGATTACAAGGAACTCTGTCAAGTAAGTTGGGTAGAACATTGTATTGAGCTGGTAGATGGTGCTAAGCCCATAAAGCAAATGCCATATAGAATGAATCCTAATTTTTCCAAGACTGTAAAAGAAGAAATAGATAAGTTGCTTGATGCAGGATTCATATTTGCTGTGGAGAATTCAGAATGGGTTTCTCCCATTGTGATCTCAATAAAAAAGAATGGGAAGCTACGCATTTGTGTTGATTACAGGAAGCTCAATAAGGCAACAAAGAAGGATCATTACCCTCTTCCATTTTCAGATCAGATCTTGGACGAAGTAGCTGGCCAGGAGTGCTATAGTTTTGCTGATGGATATAGCGGCTACAACCAAGTTCGTATAGCAGAGAAAGATCAGCTGAAGACCACGTTCACCACTCCTTGGGGAACGTTTGCTTATAGAGTTATGCCTTTTGGGTTGTGTAATGCTCGGAAACATTACCAGTGTTTGATGAATAGGGTGTTCGAACCCTACATTGGGACCTTCATCAGAGTATTTCTGGATGATTTTTACATCTATGGGAGCAAGTTGGACCACCTGCACCAGATGGAGACAAGCATTTCAAAGGTTAGATGAAGCACAAGCCTCACTAAACCCTACAAAGTGTGTCTTTGGATGTTCTAAAGGCATTTTGTTAGGGCATGTAGTATCCAGAGATGGTATTGGTACTAATCCTGATAAAGTTTCAAAAATCAAAGATTTACCATTTCCTATGAATAGAAGTAAGTTGAGATCATTTTTAGGCCATGTGGGTTACTATAGAAGGTTCATCAAGAATTTCTCAAAGATTGCATGACCACTAACCTTGATTCTTGAAGAAGGATGTTACTTATGAACTAGGAAATAAGGTGCATGAAGCTTTTAGACAATCTGAAGGAAGCCACAGCGTCTTCACTATTGTTTTGAAGAATCCAGATTGGAGCAAGCCATTCATTGTGTACACTGATGCCTTAGATGCAGCACTAGGAAGTACTTTGAGCCAAAAGGATGAAAATGGGAATGAACATCCAATTTACTTTGGGAGAGCACAAATGAGCAAAGGTCTTTGAGGTAAACTATACCAGTAATGAAAAAGAGGCTCGCTATCATTTTTGTTGTAAAGAAGTTTAGAAATTACTTGCTAGGGCAGAAATTTATAGTTGTAATGAGATCATCAAGCTCTAAAATATATTGTCAATAAGCCTAACCCATCAGGGAGGATAGCAAGATGGATAATTTTTCTACAAGAATTTGAATTTGATATTATAGATAGGCCAGGAAAGAAGCATGTCAATGTAGATGCACTCTCTCGAGCCTATGATGGTTTAGGATCATCTTGTGATGATGATGATTTTCCCGATGCAGCATTGTTCTCCCTTGACACAATCCCTAGTGAATACATAGATATTTGGAATTATCTGAATGAATTCAAGTTTCTGATGGTGCCAATGCAAAGACTAAGAGAAAGATTACTCAAGCCAGTCGTCCATATTCTATTTTTGCATGGAGCATTATTTCGAATAGGACCTGATGGACAGTACAAGAGGGCAGTTGGACGTGATCAAGGAAAGGAGCTGCTAGAAGAATTCCACAATGGTACATGTGGAGGGCACTTCTCTGGACAACTTACAGCAAGAAGGATCTTGGATGTAGGTTATCACTGGCCCACTCTTTTTAAATATTGTTATAATTATTGTAAGACATGTGATATTTGTCAAACACATGGTAACCGTAAGACTTCATCAGCTCCATTATGTCCTATTCTTCCACTTGGTCCCTTTGAAAAGTGGGGAATAGACATTGTAGGTCCACTTCCAACTACATCACGCCAAAATAAGTATATTGTAGTTGCCACAGATTATTTAACCAAGTGGGTTGAAGCTAGGCCATTGAAAACAACTTCCATGGATGAAGTGGCAAGGTTCATATATGAACGCATTGTCACCAGATTTGGTTGTCCATTAGAAATTGTAACAGATCAAGGAAGCCACTTCATTAATGAGGTGGTAGAATCCCTAGTCAATAAGTTTTCTATTAAGCATAGGAAGGCAACAACATACAAGCCAAGCACAAATGGACAGGTGGAACGAACAAATTTTGTGTTGTGTCAAATTCTAGCAAAAGATGCAGCCTTGCAGGTACATAAATGGGATAAAAGGATTCATGCAGCATTGTGGGCATATAGGGAAACATCAAAGTCAACAACAGGATACTCCCCATTTCAGTTGGCCTATGGCATTGATCCAGTTCTTCCTATTGAGTTTGATATTCCCACTGTGAGAATTATGAAAAATGAAAGGATGGATGAAAGTGATTCAGTAAAAGAAAGGTTGGTACATCTTCATTTGCTGGAGGAAATGAGAGAAATAGCAAAGGATACAAGCCATAAGAAGAAAATGAAGCAGAAGGAATACTTTGATCAAAAGATCCGGTGGTCTCCATTTCATGTGAATGACTTGGTTCTAGTATATGATTCCAGATACAAAAAAGAAGACAGAGAAAATTTCTTCCAAAATGGATGGGGCCCTACAAAATAGCAGTTGTGCATGAAAATGGTACATACCGACTGGAGGAATTGGATGGCACTCCCATTACGAAATGGGTCAACCACGACAAGTTGAAGATTTTCCAAGCACCAGAATAGTCTACTCCGAGGACGGAGTAGAAGCTAGGAAGGGGGAAGATGTCGACACTAAAATTTTCCTCCATAATTTCTATTTCATTAATGTATGTATTAGGAATAGGATGTTGTTAAGTATAATTAGTAGTAGCGTCTGATAGAAGATAACGGTGCCGTTAGTACGGTGTCGCCAATAATGTGGAGTACAGTAATAGTCAAAGTACAATAGGAATGTTGTAAAAAGTAAATATTTGTCGTAAGTGGTCCGGTAATGTTAAAATGTCAAAGTTTGGGTAATTAGAGAAGTAGGGTCTACATGATTAGGAATTAGAAATATTATATTGGTAATAAAGACAAGGAGTGAGGTCATAAATATTTTGTGTATTTTATTTGTAAAAAGTCTAAAAATGTGGAACCCATGTAAAATGATAAGGTTTATCTTATCTTAAGAGATAAGCTTACATGTACAGATAAGAGTTAAGGTATGGAATATAATTCGTCAGAGTGGATTTCTTATCCTATCTTAGAGATAAGATGGATAAGCCTGGAAGTTCTATAAATAGAGAGGCCACCCCCCTCATTTAGCATAGAAAGAAGTAGTGAGAAATATTGTAGGAAGTGTGCAAAGGAAGCCATCAGTTAAAGGTGTGTTGAAGAAGCCATCAAGAGGTGTAATTGTAAAGTTTCTCCCATAGTCTTGTTGAAGTACCTCATGGGTGAGATTGTAACAATTTTATGTTAATATTATAATTTACTTTGATATTTCAGATTTGTCATCATTCCGTCTTATCATAGTCGATGGTATTCTTGTGTTCGGTTGTTGTTTTGTTTCCAGATTACATCCACCAAACTAAAGGCTGTGCATTAGTAAATAATCATAGCACGAGGAGTTCCCGGTGAAGAATTATCATAGTGCCGGATTGGTGATGACAGATCAATGGTTAGGGAATATGTATACACCTAATTTTTCATTTTAATAGTTCATATCACACTAATAATTTCCTTCTATAGATAAAGGTCATGATGCATCTTTTTCTTGAGTGGGTTCCTTAAGGGGCCTACCAAGAATGGGTAATGGTTGTTCATGTAACCATTATGGGTTAGAAACAATACAAAGAGACAATGTTGTTATTTTTCCCAACCTTAGTTGTCCCTACACTAGTTATCTTTGTCCTCTTAGATCTCACACACATTACATTCACAACTTCTTTCTTGTATTTTACCACTTGGTACCTTGTTTATCCATATCCATGATCTCACCACATTAATTTTACTTATCACAACACATTACCTATTTTTACTACCTTTTTCCAATGCCATTGCCCGTGGGAGATGTTTTTGCATTATATTTCCCTTGGCTAATTCCATCACTTGTGGAAAATGGTGTCCTATATATACACAACACTCATAAACACTCAAAAGGAAGGAAACCAAAATTATTCAAACTTCCATCTTGTTTTCTTTTTTCCATCTTTGTATGTACTCACTTAGATTCTGGTTCATTTTGTACTTTTCTTAGATTAGATTGGACACTCTTCTTTTAGACATTTTGTTTTCTCTATTAGATCAATTGTAGTGGTTTTAGGACAGAAATGGTGTTCCCCTTTTCAACCTAATAACAATTCTCTCTCAAAGTGTGTTACTTATCTAGAGATATATATGCATATGTGACCACACTATAGGTACAAATTGAGTGCTCTAACCATATTTTATCAATTTGCATATATAATTTCATCTCCTTCCTTAATTGTGATATGTTAGCTTAATATTACATATTTTTGGATGCCGATTAACATAGTACTCTTGTTTACACTCGATTACTTAGCTCGAGTTTCATTTCAGTAATACTATGCATGCTAGTCTTATTTATCATTGATATATAACTCTCCACACACAACTACCAATATCATATTAGGTTTCTCTCCTCTAGCTTGATTGCGGGCCTTGGAAACCCTATTTTGACATAGTGTAGGGATTACTAACCTCTAGGTACTCAACAATAACACTCATTTTATCCCCTTTCAACCTACCCAATGTATTCTAGTTCATGTGTGTTTCCTACTCATTTCTTGAATGATCTTGTAGAATGAATAATTTAGGATTACAAATTATTGAGACACATTCTTGGCCTATTATATATTTCATGTATTCAAAAATTCATTCATTTGGAGAATTATATTAATAAATTGGCCAAAAAAATTAATAAAAGTAGAGTTATTTCAATTGAGTTTAATAACGTTCTATCCAAATAGGACATAATCTTCCTCTATCATACAAGGTCAAATGAGGACCCAATTTTTGGATGTTTAAATTCCTATACATATACAAGAATAAATAATAGGAGAAGGAAAGGAGTGAAAAACTTAACCCTAAACCTCATTTAGGGTATTCTTTATCTTTTATTCCCCTCCTTATTCTTTATTCCATTCCATTAATTATTATTTTAGAAAGAATAATAAAATTAAATTATTGCAATAAGTAACAAACTCTTCCGGAAAGCATACAAATGATGGTCATAGAGTAGAAAAGGAAAAACTAAGTTTGTTTGCAAAATGAATATCCTCCTCTCCTTCATGAAATTCAATCATTATTCAAAACCATTCCAACCTAGCACATCAAAATGGGATATTTTTTAGTTGGAATATCTCACCTATCCACTTAATGGATCAAGGATCAAAAGACCCATGGTTTTATTTTCCTCAAATCTCATTAGGGGATATCTAGGTACATTCCCTAAGGGGAAAATTTTAAGGGTTATAATTTTGGGTTTCCACTAAGGTGATTACGTTGTATATTCATTAGCCGACATTGAGAGAATTTTTTATATGTCTCCCTTTTCTAAATTAAATCACAAGATACCATTTTCCATGCTTCACTCAGATATTATGGGATGTAAATAAGAGAGGAATTTATGAATATATCTTTTAATGTAATCTTATATTTATAAAATCAATGAAATATGAAGGATTTCTTTCTAGTTATTGTATGATACTAGTCACTAAGTAAATATTGTGTTGTAGTGTTACTTTTGAAAAAAAAATGTTTTTTAAATCCTTCTGTAATTTTATTTTCAAGGAAATTACTTATAGCCCTTGAGTGTATTTTTGGGTGTTATGGAATTAATGCAATAAATATTTTATTGACGTTTAATGCGAAGTGTTTATACCAAGATTTCATAGTTTATGTGGTATTATTTGCATGAATTTGTTATCAATGAATGGAAAATCCCATTTGAATGTTATGTTTTCTTGATCTTTTTCCTCCTACATTTTGGTATCAAAAGGATAAAATAGAGATCACTTATGCTTTCCCCATTAGATCCACTACGCTAATTTCATCTAAGTACCATCGTGTACCACCCTTGAAAAGAACATTACTTTGTTTCATTATATTCTTTGTAGATTAATGAAACAAATAAGGGTAGATATACCAAGGAGGAATAATTATTGTAATGTTGATTGAAGGTTGTGCATGTGAATCTGATTTCTTGATCCAAGTTGATTGTGTGAGCTTCCTTTTGGCTAGGAGGAACTACCTAAAATACAAAGAAAGACCACAAAACATAGTTAATAGCAAAATGTTAGTGGATTTCCTAGTGTGAGCTAGATCCAGGAAGTGTGATACTTCATCAATGGTTGTCAATCCACTGATATATATAATTAAATATAAAGTAAATGAACATGTAACTAAAATAATCTAATGCTAGTGTTCTGATTTAGGTATCTCAGATTACTATCAATGTTAATCCAATTAGATGCTTTAATAATTAAACTTGTAAAGGTCACGAGTCAGGTTGCAGGATGGGTAGGTGGTTTGGGTAAGACTTGGTGAAGTTTGGTATTGATTTTGGATAGCTAGGAAGTTTTCTCGGTCTAAAGTAGTTTACCAAACACATAGATCGACGATAGTTAGTGTGTGACCGATGATGGTTTAGGTATGACCAATACCGTTTAATTTTACCAATATTAGTTCCTATGGGTATGGCTAAATATTATAAATAGGTGTCTAGGCTCTCTATGTGTCTACACAAAGAGTTGGGAAGGTCTATGGTGAGGTTGTAGATGGAATACCAGGTTTGGAAATGTTCTATGAGGTTTTGGGGTATTAAGATTAGTTTTTAGTGAAATTATGATAGGAGACATAGTAATTGACATCGTTAGGTGACCGATGTCTTTGGTGAAGGGAAAATGAAAATAGTCAAGGTAACTAGCATTGATATGGGAAATTTGGTGAAATTTGATAAAATATAATCTTGGGCTTCTCTATGATTGCACATAGATTGAAGGAGGGATGATTGGGTTCATAATAATATGAGGAAGACTCGAGAAGGTATAAAGGATAGGTAGGGAGAGATAGAAGGTTGGGGGTGGTTGGATAGGTAGATGGGTAGGAAGGTGGGGATGGAGGAATATAGGGAAGAACAAGATCTAATAACAAAAAGATAAAGAACCTATTAAATAAGTACATAAATGATGTAAAATCAAATGTACTTACTTATATTTGCAAGCCTAGTTTGGTGAAGGACAATGATGGTCAATCTATGAAGAAATTGGTGGTCAGTGTCATGGAAGTACTTCTCGGAGTTCTACCATGAATTCCAATACCTTTGGATCAGTCTCATGTACTTGTGTGGTCCTCTAGCTAAATGTATTCTATTGTATTGATCCTAAGAAAACTATGGTTTGTGCTTGAATGTAGATAGCTCTCTCCAAAACTTGAAGTGACCAACCTAGGAAAAAGGTTGCAAAACTATATATATGGTAACCGATGATGGTCAAGGTGGTGATGTTGGTTGGGTTAAGCGGCATTAGTTAAGGTGTGAAATCCTAGGTTAACTAAAAATATTAGATCTTGGATATTTTTGGCATGCTCTACTTGTCATTTCGGGTCTCAAGTGATGGTTAGTGCTTAGATAAGTAGGAGTATTGTTGGAGAAAGAATAGGTATTTAATGTTAGGGTTAGACTAAGTCCCAGTTGGTTAAGATAAGTAGAGACTAAGTCTTAGTTAATTAATAGGGTAAGAATAAGTCCATGGTGAGGTGTCTAGGTGATGTGGTTGGGTGAGGTGTAAATTAACCTAATTAAAGTAATTAAATTAATAAATAATGTGAGGATGGTAATTAATAAAATTGTAAGTCATTAAATTACCATGAATGTGGGGTAAAGGGTTTGTGGCTACGTGAACACATTATATTAACTGATTGAAAGGGGAATGAGGGGAGTGTGACCCATATTTGGTGTCTATATTTTCCCCTTTGTGTCACATGACTTGTATTGGTAAGTGATGCTAACAAAAATAGGAAGTGGTTTCCCAAGTATATGTGAGAGTGGGGTTTCCCAAGTAGGGTTGAAGGTGAGGTTGCCCCAAGTGTGGGTGGAGGTGATCCCTCTCAAACTAGGAGCTGATGAGGTGTTAGATGGAGTTAGTGAGTGGTTTGATAAATGGGTAAGTGATGAAGGTGAGGGTAGGTGGGTTATAAGGGTATGGTCACTGTGGGTAATGGGTAAGGGTAACATTGGGTAATGGGTAATGGTAATCGAATGCACACACATGTATATATTGCAACATGGTACAATGTGGAAGATCTTATAAACTCTACATCGTCCAAGGTTGACAGTTTATCCAAACAAGGATGAAGTTTTTAGGTATCCAGGGTATAGGATATGGTCCGAGAAACATAACTTAGGTTAGGTGCAGGAATTTTTAGGTATGATCTAGTTGTAGACACCTAAATTTGGTCACATTCCCCGCCCTAATTAGATAACAAACTTAAACATGGGCACCTAACCATGGCCCCTTTAACCCCACATTAATATTAGTTTAATTATTTTAATTAAATTAATCCTCATCCTCACAACTTTCATTATTTAATTGTCTTAATTGACCTAGTTCCCACCTCACCCAGCCATCTCACCCTAGACCTATTCTTGGCATGTTCCCATAACTAACTACAACTAAGTCTTACTTTCCTTAATGAGATAAGATTTGGTCTAACCCTAAAAGAACATGCCTAAGATTTCTCTAACCAAATTCCCACTCATTAGAAGGAAAGCTTCCATTTTGATCCACGACAACAAACCAACTTGGCCCAAGAAATTAGAAAGATATTCCCATTTTAGTAAACCTAGGGAATCCCGCCTTAACTGACACCAATCAAGATGGAACCATCATTGGTTACCATTTATTCACCTTAGCAACCTTGTTTGAGAGGTTGGCACATTCTGGACCAGAGGAGAGAGATCAGATCTACATGCAAGTAGAACCAACATCATTTAACACATCCAAACATTCACGAGAAAACATCAAGAAAAATCAAGAAGCATTTCACTCACGAAGCATTCCAGGATTCATTGCTACGGTCCCAAATACCATCCTTTTGATCAACTACCATTACCATTTAGCCATCCAATCTACATCATAGTAAGTGTATCCCTAACCAGCATTATTATTTCAGTTAGTAGCTTTTGTTACTCTTGTTATTAATCTACACTTTGCATGCTCATTCTCCTATCCCTTACCAACCTGTAACCCAACCATTTCCTTACCCACACCACCAAATCACCCATCCTCACCTATTTTTCATCCCTAAATACACCTGAGACTTCTATAAACCTCCTTATCCACCCTACCATCTCTATCAAATCCCAGATCAAACCTTGTAATCAGATCTCTTTGAGTTTCATACACCCCAACCTTATCGATTCCAGTTACCCATAATCGCCATGAGTTTTGCATAAATCGTCAATGGTCATACCAGACCAACATCATTCTCTGTGTTTTATACCTTGCCCAAGAACATAGAAAAAAATATCCTAACAATTGACCTAAATAACCCATAATCGACCCTAACCACGGTCCCCAAGACTTGGCGGTCACCTTATCCTTTAGATCCAACTATAGCCTATCCTATTATGATTGGATTTGATTATTGTACTTGAATGAGATACCTAAATCATATCAAATATAGTAGGACTTTACTTATTTATCAGATTATTATTTTTTAAAGCGGTGGATTGACAACCATCTAGGAAGTATCACACTTCCTTAACTAGCATATGCTAGGTAGTCCACTGTCATATATCATTTAACTTCTCTTTTGTGGTCTTGTTTTCTATTACAGGTAGTTCCTCCTAGCCAAAAGGAAGCTCTCACAATTGGCATTGGATCAAGAAGTTAGAATGCACACATCAACCTCCAACCAACCCATTTAATAGGTATTCCTCCTAGCCCATAACCATATCTGTTTCTTCACTTAAAAACGTAAACAAAAAAGTGAAACATTTTGGCACGCCCGGTGGGACCCATCAGGGGTTCTATTGCATTTTCTTCATTTCTAGGTGAAATTTGTGTGTTTGTTTCCCTTTAAAAGGCTTACACAGTAATTTTCTTCCCTAGTAATCCTCTCTTCTTTCTAATTTCTCTAAAAGAAACATTTCTCTTGGTGCATTTAAAAGGAATCATTCTTCTTTCTTGCTTTTTGCATTTAGTGAAAGAGCATACCCTCTCTTATTCATCATTTGCTTCATCAAACATAATATTTTCGATTTGGGATTAAAATTGGTTGCATTACATTCTGATTTGTTGCATTTAGCTCACATTAAAATGAGGGAAACCTATATGTTGGAAGTCATGCCCAATTGATGGTTGACACAAAGAATCATAGAAAGCACATTCTCTCTCTCTCTCTTTGTCTTACCAAACTACACAAAATTGAAATATACACATCTTTCTTAAACAACATCTTACCCGATAACACTATTAGCGATCACACAACCCGATAGGAAGGTACTCCCCATCTATCTGCATACTTCGTTGAGTCATTACCTCCGAAGATGACCCGCCCCGCCATAACATACCTGAAACCTCTCCTTTTAGATATCCTTCTTCGTAGGAATCCTTCCTCACCAAAAACTCTATTATAAATTCATGAGTCAATATTCTAAATAGCATAAGCTCAACACATTAAAAATCACTTGTTAGGTACATGTTTTTAGTGTTTGATTGATGTGTGTTTTGAGGAGTGAGGATACGCTTCTCCATTTTTCCATTATGTTGCCTTACACACTCCATAATCACAATTGGAGTATTCTGACTTCTTCTGAGTATGTTAGAACTTCATTGCATCATCTCCAAACCTTTGGGTTGGTTATTTATCTCACTAATATTCACAATAATCCATTTTTAACATTTTAAAATTTTCACAAGAACTCAAGCATCGATTACCCTAACTGGAATCAATTTTATGTTCTTTTGGGTTAAATTGCTTAAAGAACCCTTATTTCATTTTATTTTTTATCAGATTTCTTGTGAGTCTTTATACTCTAGGATTTGATAAACCATCATCATACAACTTGTTCATCTAACCATCACTAGTCTTTACCTCATTTGGTAAAATTGTTCCTATCTCACAGTAACCAACCTCGGTTACCCCTGAACCAAGCATCGGTCATCCTTAACTAGCGTCGGTTACCCTGTACTAAATATCAACTGATATATTACCCAAATCCACCTATAGAAACCTATTTTATTCATTCTCACTACTCCCTGTGTCACCTGTAGGATACAACATCACCTGATATACATTCATTCACATGGTGTTGACTCGCAATCAAGCTAACACTCTTACATTTCACGCAAGTCATCAACCACTCCTGCCTAGTCCTTCACCACCCTCTGTCATGTCACCCATGGATCTAACCCTACCTACCACCATTGCCACAGGTGACAAGAAATTTACATGACTCCTTGATTAGAATCCCACAGCCTTATAGTTCTACCTTTCCCACTCTTCCACGGGACTCCTCAAGTCAGTTGATATATGACATGCTTGTATCCATCTCTCCTGCCCTTATTCCCACTTCTGCATCAACCCCTAATAATGTGGCATTACCTTCACCTACTTCACCCCCATTGGTTTCACAGCTAGGACCCATACCCGTTATGACCACTTTGCCTCTAAAGTATTACTCACACCTATAGTATCTTTTGTCTCCTTATCGACCAACTAGACCGTAACCTCATATACACCCATTATCTCACAAATACCCATTACAAAAAAACTTCTTGTGGTGTCGGTTACCCCTAATCCATTCCAAAATCTTGTCCTCTCCATCCCACAAACCCTACCCCCAATCGTTACTAGAGTCACTACGACCATCCCACCTACATACACATACTATCAACAACCCCTATCTCATTTGTCACCCATTTTGGATACATGCCCTCTATGTTAGTCCCCTATTCTCAACCTCCCTATTCGGCATCACCATACAATGGAATTCCACCCACATCATAGGTTCAATACCAGCCCCCTTATGCCACAAGAGGTGCCCTTCCATCACAACCTACCAATGACCTCATCAAATTGATGATGGAAAGGATGCAAACACTGGAAGCATTAGTTTCAAGCTTGTGCAATTCTCTCACCTACAATGAAATCTATAATGAGCCCATTCATCCATCCATCCCTATTCACCCATACCCTATACATTAGGAAATACCAAAATTCAACCGTTTCAATAGTAAATAAGACCCGCAATAGCATTTGTGGTCTTTAAAACATGGGTGTTACCTGATCACCCATGATGACGCTTTACTCCTATGAACCTTCTCGATGTCCCTGATAGGACCTGCATTGGACTGGTACAATGGGCTACCAAGACACTCCATCTACTCATTTAATCAAGTAGCCCAAACCTTCTTAGATCACTTCTCCATCAACATTGTTAATAAGGTTACCATGACTGATCTTATTCGACACAAAAGTACAATGATGATTCTATCATTGAATTTGTCACTGCAGCGCAACCTAATTAACCAGCTCACATTTCAATTACCTCAAACTAAACTCATAGAGTTATTTACTCGAGCTTGTGCAAGACACATCTCACCAACCCTGTAAGTGCAAACCTTTCACACTTTTGACAAGGCATTCACTATGGCACAAAAATTGGAAATTCGTGCTATCAAAGAAAATAAAATTCAACTTCGTAACAAGAACATCACATTCAAATCAAATGATGCTTCTTCATCTTCAAAACCCAAAAAAACTATTCAAAATCCAAAGGATCTGCCAATGCTGTAGTTCTCAAGACTGGCCCACCTCATCAATCAAACCCATGCAAGTCTCCCTCTAATCTCTCTCTCGTCCAAGCTTTCTAGTTCAGACGAGAACAAAAAAAGTACACTTCAATAGGAGAATCTTATTCTTCTATTTTGGAAAATCTTGTTAATGTTGGTGTCATTACCCTTCCACCTATAAAACCACTTCTTGGTTTTAACCCCGAGTGACACATGCCCATATGGTATAAGGAACATGAATTTTACAATTATCATCATGTCAAAGGTCATAGCAACAATAACTACATCACCTTCGGGAATATCATCCAAGAAATCTTAGACAATGGATATCTAGTCTTGGATAGCCCAAATGTACTCGTGACCAAAACCTAAATATCTTCAAGAAGCCATTTCCTAATCATGTCCCTTCTTCCAACCAAGTTGGTGACACTTCAAACAATGATAGCAATGTCCATGAGGTCCATGCTATTTTTATGACATACCAATTGCTTCCTAATTGCCTCATGTTCCTTCCATAGACAAAATCCTAGCCCGAGCTCCCCTACCTACATAAGAACCTATTTCATCTACTCCTCCACCCACAGAGGAACCCCCTTCATTTTCTCCTTTACACGTGGAAGAGCCCATAATTAACATGCCGCATTTGACCCCTCAAATTTCCAAGTAGTCGTCAGTGGCACCTCTCCTACTCATAGGAGATACATGTCCATAACCTATACCATAAAAAGGAGATTCAACCTCATCTAACCCATCTTGTCCTATACCCATAAAGGATCTTGTAGAAATACCATTGCCTTCAAATGACCATTTACCATTGGACCTTCAAGATCCCGCTAATCTACTTTTGGCTCTCTTACCCACATAGTTCGAGGCTAGCCATGTCCCTATGCCTCAAATAAATTTTATGGGAAATTCTACTTGATCCATGTTATGCGTGCTTACAACAGTACCATTTTCATGCTTGGCCAATCACCTGGACTATGTTGATAGAGCCTTACTTTGGGGACGCCTTCTACTTCTTGTTTCAACACAAATGTAGTTATCACTCACCGACACCTCCACTATCTACCCAAAAGTGTTTCAAGCAACCAAAACAAACACAACCATGACTATTGCAACACCTTCCATGTCACCACCCATGACCCAACTCACACCTCTTCCCATAACCCAACATACATCTACACCCAAACACCTACCCACACCTATATCATCTCCCTTACCTAAACCTATTACTACCTTAGGGGTCATACCAACAGCTAGCCTTACTCACCCACCCATCAAATTAGATTTAGCCACATCTTCCAAAACTAACACTAAACTTATTTCAGCCCCTAAAAAGAAGACCCAACCTCCTAGGACTCATACACCAACCTCGCCTACCACACCATTATCACCTTCGCCTCTTCCATCCATCCTAGGGCCTCACCCCTCAACCCTGGCCAAAAATCATCTTCCACCGAGAAAACCAAGAGTGCAGCAGCCCATCTCCACATCACTGACCTCTAATATACCCAAGTGATCCACACAAATTCTATCATCACCTGTAACCTTCTTACCACCCATACCACCACTACCGTCCATAACTTCTTCACTACCCATGACACTTTCTTCTCTTTCACTCACACCTTCTACCCAACCTCTACCGACCACCTCTGCAGTACCTTGGTTACCCCCATGGGTCACCCGTCCTCTTCCACCATCTACTTTTCCCTCCACATCTTGTACACCCATGTCACCTTTCCCAAAAAGGTGTAACCTAAAGCTAAGAATTTGCTACCCTTCAATAAGGTAGTTAAATCAACCAAACCTTCCACCGCTAGCTCTTCTACCATGCCCATACCCGAGAAGATGCAACCAAGACCTAAGACCACTCCACACACCAAACTAGTAAACCAAACCATTTTCCGTCATGTAAAGCCTCTTCCTCCACAATCAGCCATACTGTACCCAAACCCACATTCACCTCCCATTGTGATCCACTAGCAGGGTCCTATGCCAAAATCTTAACCAATCTCCTCGAAACTTCTGTCATCACATTACCACCTCTTAGACCTTACGACCCACTCAAACCCAAACCAAAAGGGTTTGAAAAAACTAAAATCTGCACCTACCATCATGTGCCAAGACATGATGTAGAGAACTGTAAGGCTTTAAAAACTGCTCTTTTCCAATTGTGTCCTCCCAAATAAAATTTTGACGATGACGATATTATTGATGAGGACCCCATTTTGCCTTCACCAATTTCCCTAGAGCCTCTTCCATTACCTACTCAGTGACCAATATCTCCACCCCTGCAAATTTTTGATCCACCCCTAAGATTCGAGATTAATATGGTCCGTATAAGAGAGTTTTCCAAACCACCACCCAAATGCTAGGATCATATCCCCACTAGGTTTTTTTCCCTCATATTGCTATACCTTCCATGACACACCCTTTTCCTCCACTTCTTGTCAAATTAACATGGTTCATGTTACCACTCATGTTTATAAAGACAAGGGAAATGAAAAGGAAACTATCCCATTAACCAACCCTATACCCAAAGTCACCATTCGAGGTCCTACATATCCTATCTTTGATGGGGTCGGACATCGTACAATGCTAAAACAACTACACCAATCCCCCTCAAAATGTCTTTAATGATGTCATCCAAACCTCCGAGTCACATTGTTAATCCCTCATGGAGGTCCTTTAATCTATTGAAGTCTTACCAAATGACCCCATACCCATGGTCTCCATCATTACCCCTCACCACGTAGCCTCTATCACTAGGTCATTGCCTTCCTTTACACCTCCACCTACTCACCGAATAGACACCCTCAACTTTTCGGATGAAGATATCACTCCCTTCTAGTCCGCGACCCCGACCCCGCTCTTTTCATCTCCATATTTAACAATAATATACACATGATCTGTTATGATCAATGATGGTGATAGTATTAACATAATCTCCTCCCATACATATGACCAAATGCAAATACGTACCAATTACATGTACGGTAACCTGGTTATGCTACACTCCTTCAATGACGCCATGACCTCTACTCTGGGTACCATTGTTCTCCATGTCCGCATCGGTCCCCACATTGTCCCAAAAATTTTCTATGTCCTAGATGGGGAGTTCCAATATTACTTATTACTCGGTGAAACTTGGATCCATGCCATGGGTTTTTTCCTTTGAATTTACACCGTTGCCTCAAATTTGAACATGAGGGACATAATTACACCATCCCTTCCAACCCATCACCTTTTAAGACTTGTAACATGCTATACCGGCCCAATGATGTGCTTGTACCAGTCAAGGCATTTTCCACTATCCCTACTTCATCTTCACCAACTAGCCCATCCACCCAGATTGCCACCACCTCTTCTACAATCAACCTTTCTATCCCCACTGTAGATGTAACCTCTACTGCTGACTCACCTATTTCCCCATCATCTAGTGAGTCTTCCATCCCTACTACCCACATACTAAATACTGATCCCTTAGAAGGTGTTTTTCAATGCCTCACTCTGGGGAATACCACCTATACAATATCGACACCTTCCTCACCCCACAAGAGTATGGGAACCTACACCAACACCCCAGTTATGACATCCACATAGGTGAGGTTTTTCCTTATGGTCCTCCCCACCTTCACACTAATCTAACGTATGGGGGACTTGATATCACCACCTATAAACCTAAACCTCCATCCCAAACCCAACCATTTTCATCTGACCTACACTCCCTCACTAACCACTGCTTCGCTCACACTTTCCTCCACCAAAGGCACATGGAAAGGATTGTGCTTCGGCTTTTATGAATAGGCCCGCCATACTATCATTTCATGTACCTCTCGTAAACACAATAACCATATCGGAATTGGTTTTGACACTCTACCTTCCAAGAAGGTTCACGTCAACCTCTTCGGGATGGGAAATCTTCCTCATCTCATCCACTCACATTACCATCTTCAACCACCGAGTACATAGATCCCAAATCTATTCCTCCTAAAAAATTTAAGTAAACACCATTTCCCTAGGAATGTTAATCTATCAATTTGATGGCAAAGATCCCTCTTCTCTCCCATTCCTATATCCTGACATGATCGATGATGATACGCCTTCTATTAATGTTGTTCCATGTCAGGACAATGAGTCCATCCTCACCTACCTTGGTGTGGAAGACTCTTATATTCATCGGTCGTTACCCACTGAGATGCAAACCATGTTAAACAAATCAACCATAAAAATCAACATTAACACTCAGGATGACCCACACATTCTAAAGATCGGCCAATCCTTAGATGCAAAGCAACACATTTACTTTGTCCTATCCCGATATGCCCAATATTGACCCAAAAATCATGGTCCACAATATTGTAACCACTCACGATGCCAAACCCATTAAACAAAAGCTATAAAAATAAATCCTCGCATTGCTCTTTTTTTCAAAGAAGAGCTTCAACACCTTCTCTCAGTTTCCTTTATTCTACCCATTGACTATCCCCAATGGATTTCTAACATCGTTCCTATCACAAAGGCAACAGGGGGACTCCACATTTGCATGACTTCTGTGACCTCAACATCACTTGTCCCAAAGATGATTTCCTCCTACCGGGCATCGACCAACTAGTTGATCTCACAGCTGGTCATGAAATGTTATCACTCATGGATGATTTCTTGAGCTACAATCAAATATTACTAGCTCCAGAAGATCAACACAAGACTACTTTCATCACCCCTTGGGAATATTTCGATATTGAGTCATGCCTTTTGGCCTAAAAAATGCTGGTGCTATATATCAGCAAGCCATGACTTACATCTTCCATGACATCATGCATCGCATATTGGAAGATTATATAGATGATCTTCTAGCCAAATATAAACATTGAACCAAACACTTGTCCGTCCTTAAAGTCATCTTTGACCATCTCATCAAGTATTGTGTGTGTCTTTAACCAAAGAAGTGTATCTTTGTGGTACTTTCCAAAAGCCCCTAGGTTTCATCGTTTCTTTACATGGCATAGAAGTTGATCCTACTAAAGTCAAGGCTATTCCGAAATGCCTCCACCCACTAATATCTGTAAACTTTGAAGCCTACAAGGAAAGTTGCACTCTATTCAGCGTTTTATCTACTGATTTATGACCACTTTGTCAATCATTTCATCATATTCTCAAGAAATACGTTTCATTCAAATGGGATGATGAATGTCATAAAGCCTTTGAGGCATTAAAACAATACCTCCTTCAACCACCAGTGCTCATTCCTCCTAAGGATGACCAGCCCTTTTACCTATATATTTCCGCCACTGACCATTCTTTAGGTGTCATGCTCGCTCATCACGATGAGTAGCATAGAGAGCAAGCGGTTTATTACATAATTTGTACCCTTCTTGACTACAAAACTAGATATACCCACACCAAAAACTCTTCTTAGCCTTAGTTTTTGTCACCACAAAACTCGCCATTACCTACTCAATCACAAAACCTTCATCATTACTAATATTGACCCATTGCACTATATATATGCCAAACCCTATCAACATCAATGTGCCGCACATTGGATTATGCTTCTTGCTGACCTTGACCTAGAATTCATTCATAAAAAGTCCATTAAGGGCCAAGATATCCCCGATCAACCGGTCGACACACCTATTTCCGAGGATCAACCATCTAACTTCGACTTCCCTGAGACAAGTCTATAATTACCCTTTCCCTGGACAAACCCACTTACTAAATGACACTCTTATTTGATGGTTCCAATTGTCAGTGTGGGGGTGGGGCTAGTGTTATCCTCATTCCTCTTGATGGTGAACCTATGCCTTTGTCTTTCAAACTCAATTTTGATTCTACAAACAATATTGTTGAATACGAGGCACTCGTATTGGGTCTCTAGGCTGCCTATGCCTTAGATGTTATGACAATCAATATCTTTGGCGATTCTTAGTTGGTCATAAACCAAGTCAATGGTATATACCAGTGTCGTAATGAGATCCTTCAAAAGTATAAGCAACACGTAGACATAATTTTGACCACCTTTGACCGTTATACACTTCAAACCACCCCATGTTCTACCAATAAATTTATAGATACCATGGCCTGTTTGGCTTCTTAGATACCTGCTTCACCCGATGACTCTAAAATCTGTCACCATACAAAGGCTACAATCACCCTCTTATTTACCTCGTGAAGTTTACTCCGTTGGAATCATTGCCCCTAACCCATGTGACCTTTAGTATAAGCAATATGTAGACTATCTTTCCCTTTCCATTCTACCCCCGATCTCACTCGTAATAGACAACAATCCTTTCTTAAAAGTGTCTCCCATTATGTCCTCATGGGTGGTCTCCTTTACAAGTGTGGCTTCAAAAAAATTCTCTTACGATGCCTTACAAGTTCTGAAATTCCTTACACCATTAAGGAATTTCATGATGAAATTTTTAGAGGTCACTTTAGTGGTTTAGTTGTCATAAAATGCATTCTTCATCTAGGCTATTATTGTCCAACCCTAAACTACGACTGTTGTGATTATGTCAAATATTGCATGAAATTCCAGCAACATGCTAATCTCCACCAGACACCTAGTCATGCCTTACAAGTCACACAAGACCTTTAGCCTCTCTCTCAATGGGGTTTGGATCTTGTCGGTGAGATCAATCCTCATTCTTCACAATGCCACCAATAGATCATAACCGCTACCGAATATTACACTAAATGGGTATGAGCCATTCCCTCATTTATACAAAATATGAGAAAATATGTGAATTCATCAACCATCACATCATTTATCGTTTTGGTGTTCCTCATTGCCTCATCATTGATAGTAGAAAACAATTCAAAAACAAAACCCTATGCAAACTATGTGACGCTTTGGGAATCCAACTCGTTTCTCATCACCTTATTACCTACAAAAAAATGGTCAAACCAAATAAACCAACAAAACCTTGAACAAAATTATTATGAAGGTAGTTAACGATACTAGGAAAGATTGGCATATGCACATTCCTTTCTCCTTGTGGGCTTATCACACTAGTATTCACACTTTGACTGCTACCACACCCTTTTCTCTGGTCTATGGTACCGAGGTTGTCTTACCTCTCGAAGTCCAGATTCCATCTCTTTGGATCTCACTACAAGACATGCTCAACGACAATGACTTTTGCTAAGATCATTTGGCACAACTTTAGTTATTAGATGAACGCCATCTCAATGATCTTGATAATCTCCAAACTACCAAAAACATATCAAACATGCCTATGAAAAACATGTCCACGAACAAAATTTTTAGGTCGAGACCTTGTCCTAAAGGAAAATCAACATATAACCAAAGAGGAGAAAAGTAAACAGGTGAATTTTCTTCTAATTGGCTTGGACCCTATATCATTACCCATGCTTATGGATCAAGTGATTATCATTTATCTTCACTTGAAGGTAAACCCAAACCTAAGCCCCTTAATGTCATACATCTTTGACCATTTTATTGTTAATATCAAGTATTATATCACTTCTCGTCGAGTTGATCGCTTGTCCCTTGAGCATTGTTCACCTTCCATATTACCCATTTTGAAGATCCACGACTAAACAAGAATCATGTGATTACCCATCACCATTTTATCCTTGTCTTCAATATGAGTACCATGGCTCTACTCATAGCATGATTCTCATGGATAATTTTCGTCTTCTCTAGGATGGAATCCCATGGTCATTCATCACTCAAAACCACCCCCTTTCATAGTTAACTCCTATGTACTATGGTTTTTTCGTCTAAACAAGAACCTACCCTTCCTCTATAGTCTTTTCCATGACTTAAACATCCAAAAACAAAAAGGGATGCCACTCCTTGAGTCAAACTTCTAGAAAAATATGACTCCCTCAAAAGGGACATCTCTTCATTCTAATTCCACCGCTATAAATAGACTACTCCCTTGAAGGACAGCTATATCATAGTTATTTCACAAATTCAATAAAAATATCCAAAAGCTTCCCACATCGATCAGCTTCATGAAGACCTCAAGGAGATAATATACTCATCCCATATAGACTTCCCACATTGATTAGTCTATTAAAAACAAACAAATGAAGAAAAAGATGAAATTTTTGTCATGGACTTGCCTATTCTTGATCTTGGGTTTCTTGTTTGAAAGACATGCTATCGTACACTAAGTTACACTAAACCACCTATTCTCACCTCCTTTCCTTTTTAGCCTAATTCCCTCGTTACTCAAGGGACTTGCCGCAAATGTGACATTTTGTGATTATGCAACTTTCTTCACCCTTAGAATGGTCCATTACGTAATGCCTTTAGGGTCTTATGTTCATAAGCCCCTCTTAGGTATGGTTGAATCCTTAGGGTTCTTATCAATTAAGCGAATCTTTTACCACCTCTTACCATTTTCCTTCCTCATTACTTATTGATTATCCTATACAGACCAGATTATCGACACTTATATTTAAAAACCACTCAACCATGCCTGTGACCTAAACTCAACCATGCCTATGACCTAAACTCAACCATGCCTATGACCTACACTCAATCATGCCTATGACCTACATTCAATAATGCCTAACACTTACCAACCCATTATTTTACTTCATTCTAATCTTCCCTAGCTTATGCGAGAACTACATCACTGAGGTCATTTTTCGTTGGGACTATGTAGGAAGCATTTCGAGGGCATGGGGCCCTTAGACGTTAGCTCGAACACTCTTTACCCTTACCACCCCTTGTTGACCTTACCCATCCTTATAACCACATACCTACCATCCCAAATTACCTAACCTATCCTTACTTGTGTTTAGGGACCTATTATTTTAACCATACCTCGGCCTTCCCTATGCCATGACCTATATGCCTAGACCCGGAACACTGTTTGTGACCTTTGAACCCCTGCACTCACTATACCTTGTGATGTTGTTCCTTGTTGTTTTTCCTGAAAACCTTACTTTTCCTATTACCGTTACGTTTATCCCGACCCTAACTTTAGTGTATTGGAACATACCTAAACGTTCCTGCACCTGACCTACATTGTGTTTCCACACCATATCCTATGCCTTGGATACCGGAATCACTTCAACCTTGTTTGGATAAACCTATCGACCTTGGACAATGTAGAGTTTGCAAGATCTTTAACCTAGAACCATGTCGCAATTTATAATGTGTGTGTGCATTTGACTACCACTACCTTTGACCCTAGCCCATTTACCTATTTTCCTGTTTTTGACCTCTACCATTTCCCACATCTACGCTCCTTTTCACCACATCCACCTTTTATCAAACCACTCACCACTTCTTTCTTCCACCTCAACAGTTCCTAGTTTTAGGGGGATTACCTTCACCCACACATAGGGCACCCACTTCTTATTTTTGTTAGCATCGCTTACCAATACAAGCTACGTGAAAAAAAGAGCAAATGTAGACACCTAAATTTGGTCACATTCCCCTTAGCCCCTGATTAGATAACCAACTTAAACATGGGCACCTAACCATGGCCCCTTTCACCCCACATTAATATTAATTTAATTATTTTAATTAAATTAATCCTCATCCTCACAAATTTCATTATTTAATTGTCTTAATTGACCTAGTTCCCACCTCACCTAGACCTATTCTTGGCATGTTCCCATAACTAACTACAACTAAGTCTTACTTTTGTTAATGAGCTAAGATTTTGTCTAACCCTAAAAGCACATTCCTAAGATTTCTCTAACCACAATCCCACTCATTAGAAGGAAATATTATGTTCTGATCCACGAAAACAAACCAACTTGGCCCAAGAAATTAGAAATATCTACCCATTTTATTAAACCTAGGGAATCCCAGCTTAACCAACATTGGTCAAGCTGAAACCATTTTCGATTACCATTTATTCACCTTAGCAACCTTTTTTGAGAGGTTGACACATTATGGACCAAAGGAGAGAGATCAGAGCTGCATGCAAGTAGAACCAACATCCTTTCATGCATCTAGACATTCACATCCAGCACCAAGAAAAATCCAGAAGCATTGCACTCACGGAAGCATTCCGGGATTCATTGTTACGGTCCCAAATACCATCCTTCTGATCAACTACCATTACCATTCAGCCATCTAGTCTGCATCATAGTAAGTGTATCCCTAACCAACATTGTTATTTCAGTTAGTAGCTTTTGTTACTCCTATTATTAATCTACACTTTGCATGCTCATTCTCCTATCCCTTACTAACCTATAACCCAACCATTTCCTTACCCTAACCATAAAATCACCCATCCTTTCCTGTTTTTCATCCATAAATACACATGATACTTCTATAGACATCCTAAATCAAATCCTAAATCAAACCTTGTAATCAGATCTCTTTGAGTTTCATACACCCCGACCTTACCTACGCCGGTTACCCATAACCATCGTTAGTTCTTCATAAACTATTACCAGTCATACTAGACTGATTTTGGTCTCTGTCTTTTATACCCTACCCAAAAACAAAGCCAAAAACCTCCTACCAATTAACCTAAACAACCTAGAATAAGACCTTGACCAGTCCCAGTACCTTGACATTCAAAGACATCCTTTAGATCCAAATATAGCCTATCCTGTTGTGATTGGATTTACTTATTGTAATTGAATGAGATACCTAAATCATATCAACTATAGTAGGAATTTACTTATTTCTCACATTAATTTGTTTTAAACAATGGATTGACAACCATCTAGGAAGTATCACACTTCCCAGAACTAGCATATGCTAGGCAGTCCACTATCATATATCATTTAACTTCTCTTTTGTGGTCTTGTTTTCTATTATAGGTAGTTCCTCCTAGCCAAAAGGAAGCTCTCATAATTGGCATTGGATCAAGAAGTTAGAATGCACACATCAACCTCCAACCAACCCATTTAACAGGTATTCCTCCTAGCCCATAACCCTATCTGTTTCGTCATTCAAAAATGTAAAGAAAACGGTGAAACATTTTGGCATGCTGTGGGACCCATCAAGGGTTCTATTGCATTTTCTTCATTTCTAGGTGAAATTTGTGTGTTTGTTTCCCTTTAAAAGGATTACACAGTAATTTTCTTCCCTATTAATCCTCTCTTCTTTCTAATTTCTCTAAAAGAAACATTTCTCTTGGTGCATTTAAAAGGAATCATTCTTCTTTCTTTCTTTCTGCATTTAGTGAAAGAGCATACCCTCTCCTATTCATCATTTTCTTCATCAAACGTAATATTTTTGATTTGGGCTTAAAATTGGTTACATTACATTCTTATTTGTTGCATTTAACTTAAATTAAAATGAGGGCAACCTATATGCTAGAAGTCATGCCCAGCTAATGGTTGACACAAAGAATCATAGAAAGAACATTCTCTCTCTCTGTGTGCCTTACCAAACTACACAAAATTGAAATATACACATCTTTCTTAAACAACATCTTACCTAGGAACACCTATCAGTGATCACATGATCTCGATAGGTAGGTAATCCCCATCTTGTTGCTTCACAAGTCATTACCTCATAAGACGGGCCCCACCGTAACATACTTGAAACCTCTCCTTTTATATATCCTTTTTCATAGGAATCCTTCCTCATCAAAACTCTATTCTAAATTCATGAGCCAGTATTCTAAATAGCATAAGCTCAACACATTAAAAATCACTTGTTAGGTCTATTTTTTTAGTGTTTGATTGACGTGCATTTTGAGGAGTGAGGATATGCTTCTCCATTTTACCATTATGTTGCATTACACACTCCACAATCACAGTTGGTGTATTTTGAGTTCTTCTGAGTGTGTTAGGACTTCATCAGACCTCTAGGTTGGTTATTTATCTCACTAAGATTCACAAAAATCCATTTTTTTACATTTTCCATTTTTCACAATAATCAGCATTGGTTACACCTAACTTGCATTGGTTTTTCTTAGCCGGCATCGATTTTCTGTTCTTTTGGGTTAAATTACCTAAAGAACCCTTATTTAATTTTCTTTGTTGTCAGAGTTCCTATGAGTCTCTGTACTCTCTAGGCTTTGATAAACCGTCATCATACAACTTGTTCATCTGATTGTCACCAGTATTAAGATTATTTGGTAAAACTATTCCTATCTCACAAGGTGACCTCGGTTACTGTGAACCGGCATCGATCATCCTTAACTAGATTCGGTTACCACATCACTTTGAATATGAATGGATATATTACCCAAATCCACCTATAGAAACCTATTTTATTTATTCTCACTACTCCATGTGTCACCTACAAGATACAACATAACTGATATACATTCCAACCAGAAGTCGAATGCACGGATCAACCTCCAACCAACCCATTTAATAGGTATTCCTCCTATCCCATAACCCTATCTATTTCATCATTCAAAAATGTAAAGAAAATAGTGAAACACCGATACACCAAAGGTTTGGTAGGGATAAACAACACAAAAATAGGCAAGGTAAGTTCATTAGGCTAAACAACACGGGTAACATCATCGTAAGGTATAACGAGTACACAAATTACAATGTCACAAAAGTTGATTTAGGTCAGGGTATATAGGTCATGGCATGGGTAAGGCCAAGTTATAGGTAAATAACATGTCCCTAAATGCAATTAAGGAAATGTATAGGTAATTGAGGCTTGTGGGTAGGGTGTAATAGGTGTTGGTAAGGTCAAAAGGTATTGGGTCAGTAATGTTTTTAGGAAAAATGGGTATTAGGTGGGTCAAAAGGTAAGGGGAGGTGACCAATTCCCAGTTATGGAATATCCGATGCGGTTATGGAATATCGATCTTTGGTTAGCTAGGGCACGACATGACCAATGTCGGTCATGTCGATTTGGGTCTAAAAAAGAAAAATTCATGTTTTACGGATTCATTTTGAATTTTTCCATTTGTAGAAAATGACATAGGAGAAAGTGAGGCTTGTAAAACAATAGTATAAGCCATGTAGTGGGTGATTGGCATTCGATCAACGGATCCTAGAGATCAATTCAAGTGTTTTCATTTATTTGGAGGTGAGCCGTTGATTTGGTCATGGCAGAGGTGGGAGAAGGTGTGGGAGGTCCACTAGCATAGAGACCAAAGGTGCCACCACATAGACGCCATCGAGATGAGGTAGGAGGTGATACAAATCCCTCTTTTGATTAAAAAATTGTATTGTTAAAACCATTTTTGGTTAAAAATTATGGGTGGGATTTTGAAATTTGAAATTGTGGGTAAAATTGAAGGAAATGAGGGGTGGGGAGGTCACACATAGGTTAAATAGGTGTGGGAACTAAGCTAGGATAAGGTGGGATGGGTAAATTAGGGTGTCAGGTAAGCTTTGGTCAATTTTTGAGAATGGGGGAATAGGTTTTCAGTTTTGATGTCGCGATAAAGACCAATGTCGGTCAAGGTTTGGTTGGTGTCGGTCGGCTTTAGCGGTATCGATCAGTCTTGGGTGATGGACACTTTGGTTAAATGGAACCGATGATGGTCAAGGTGACCGATTTGATTAAGGTTAAGAGAAAAGAGGGGTAAGAAGGGCTAGGTAGGAAAGTAAAATACGTGAAGAAGGGTTATATGAGCATTAATAGTAGGGGGAAGAGGGTAGAATGTGATTTTAGCGATATGTGATAATGGGTAATGATGGTAAAGGTTAGTAGGCTTGTAGGTGAATCAGGTAAAGGGGTTAGGCATGATTGATGTGGTTGGGTATGGTTTAGTGGTTAATAGGTGAATTTTGGGTAGTTAAGTCTTGAAAATGTTGTGTTTGATAATGCGGGAAAGAGATTAGCTTAGGATGTAGGATAAAGTACCACCTTTATTGGTATGAATGCGGTCTATCATGATAATGGAGGATTAAGAGAATATGACTAAGGTTGGAGTTATCGGGGTTTGATGCTAAAGGTAAATTGTTTGAGATCACGGTATGATGGTCGCTCTTATCAAAAAGGGTATTCTGTGACTAATACCTTCCACTTACTTGACGAGTGAGGTGACCGTCACCCTAGAGGATGTGTACCAGATCCTATGGCTTCCTATTATTAGGGAGCCATTTTATTCTATTAATTTGGAGGCATCAATGGAGTCGATAGTGGCTATTTTTGTTGAGGTGATGGGTGAGTTGAGGTATCACAACAAGAGTCTCACTTATGGAGACATGTATGTAGCCTACCTAAAAGAGACGAGTTTGTATGTATTGATGATAGAGGAAGTAGTTTGTTTTATACTACCGAGTTCTAAGGGTGGGAGATTCCCATGAGCACTGATGGGAGTGCTCTAGGATATGATGGGAGAGTGTGTCTTCTTCACTTGGGCACCAACATTCCTAGTTCAATTATATAGGGAGTTATGGGCCTATGGGAGATTGAGGAGGTTAGGGATCATGTGTTGTGCGTTTTTACTACCTTTGTTGGGTGTATAATCATATCATATGTATGTACCTAGTTGGTTTTCCTTGACATGATTGGTTCGGTGGTTTCTTGCTCCGAGTTGGATATAGATGTTGGGTAGTAGATGATGGACAGCTAAGGCTGTCTAGCACCACATATGATGTTATATACTACAGGAAGTTGTTGGAGGGGATTTCAGGAGTTGACATTGTTTAGAGGTTGTATGTTGTCTTTCCATCTTATAAAGGCATGGTAGAGGAGCTAGAGGAGTTACGGTTGTTGAGGTTGATACTAGGATGACGTGCTAGTGAGCATGAGATAATACACTGTGGACAAGGTTATACTTGTAGTTTGGGATGCCACAAGATGTACCCCTACCTTTTCCATAGTACCACTGAGATGATGTGGAAAGACCTATGCCTCCACCATGTCTCGAGTGTACTAAAAGGTAAGGAGGAGTAGGAGGTGGATAGGTAGATTGATCATGTTGGAGTCACTAATGGATATAGCTAGTGGTGGGAGGCATAATTACGGGTGACACCGGTAAGGCCAAGGTATCCAGATCTTGCTACGGTCACAATTCAAATTAATTCATTGTAGGGGAAGGTGGCCACCCTACGGACGTAAATAACAAGCTTACGGGGGTCGGTTAATAGGGGCACATGCCTTACAGGCCTAGTTGGCATAGGTACAAGTGCTCACACAAGGTGGTGATGGTGATGGAGTAAAAGTGGCCTCATTACGGGCATATGTGACAAGTTTACAGGGCTAGTTAGCCACCGCACCGACACAAGTTATGGCCTTACTGCACCCAAGTTACAACACAAGTACCTCCACATGCCTAAGGATAAGGTTCCATATTATAGGTACCTACACAGGAAAAGGGAAAAGGATCACAAGTCTAGGTACCAAGGCCGGTAGTAGTAGGGAAGAGCTCACACATTGCAGTGAGACCTATGGCACCACCTAAGACAGAGTGTCAATAGTGAGCTTCAAGGATGCCCCGACGAGGTGTGTTATTATCGGGATCACATGACAACTATCGAGATAGATGTCACTTATTATGCTTGAGTACAAATCAAAATAGGCATCGAGTGATAGGAATAGGTATTAAAATCATATCTCAAATAGGACCAGGGGCCAATGAGCATCGAGAGAGGGTCATGGCAGGGATACTAGTTTGCAGAGGCTAGTCCCAAGTGAGTGCTAGGGATAGATTATACCAAGACCCATAGAGGGTGGAGAGATGCTTGCGGGGTGGTAGATAGGGAGGGAGGAGGAGACAGGGAGATGGGAAAGGAGGAAATCAAGTGGGGTGATGATTAGTCACTTGATATGATCGTGTTCGATTTTTATATTTATATTGGCTGCATGTCAAATATAGTGAGGATATATGTGAGATTTTTATGATTTTTATTTTTATACCAGCCTATGTGCCAAAGATAGTTAGGTTATATCTAAGGGATTTGAAATAATTTTATTTATTTGTATCTGTGTATATGTGTATTGATACATAGAATTTTTCCTAGTTATATAGATGATGATATTTATTGTATGGATGATGTACTTGTTTTAATTTCCATTGTTTATTTGTATATTGATGGAAACTAGGTGAATTAGGCATGATTGAGTTGAGGTCAATTAGGCATGGTTGAGTTTAGGTCATTTAGGCATGGTTGAGTCAAGTATAGGCATGGTGGAGTCTAGGTGAGTTAGGCATGGTGGGGTCTAGGTAATTTAGGCAGTTGAGGTCATGTAGGCATGATGGAGTCAGGTATAGGCATGGTTTGGTTATGTGTATGGGTTTGATTTAATTTCCAAGTTATTGGTAGTATGGAAAATAAATGATGATGTATATGTATGTCATGGTGTAAATTTGTGAAATACTTGATATCATGGATATGTGAAATGATTGTTTGGATGTTTTAATGATATGATAGGTATGTATGTTTTTATGATTTGTTTAATTTCCAAATGTTTTTGAAAATGAAAACTAAGTAAGGTAGAATGTTAATAGAAAAATGAGGGGAAATTGGTTAGGTTAAAGAGTGGTCGAGCTAACCTCCAAGGGCCCCATTCCCTCGAGTGCTACCTACAAATCCCCAGAGAAAAGGGGCCTCGTGCCAATGTAGTTATCTCATAAGCTAGGGAAGAATATGATGAGGTAGAGGGATGGGTTGGTAGGTTTTAGGCATGTTTGAGTCTAGGTCATTTAGGCATGGTTGAGTTTAGGTCATTTAGGCATGGGTGATTTTGGTGAAAGGGGAATCCTTAAAATGTAGGTGTCGATGGTCTAGTCCTATATAGGAGAATCAAAAAGTAATGAAGAATGTGTATGGTAAGAGGTGGCAAAAAGAGCCTCCTAATTGATAAGAATCCTAATTAGTCTATCATACCAAAAATTGGCTTATGAACATAAGGCCCTAAAGGCATTGCATAATTGACTGTTCTAAGGGTGAAGAAAGTCACATGATCTTGAAATGTCACATTTGTAGAAAGTGCCTTGAGTAGGCAAGCAATTAGGGTGAAAAGGTGATGAGGTGAAAAAAATTTGGTATCGGTGTAACCTAGTAAGATACAACATGCCTATTTGGCAAGAGACCCAATATCAAAATAGGCAAGTCCATGATGAAAAGTTATCTTTTTCTTTTTTATTTTGTTTCTATAGACCGACCGATGTAGGAAGTATATATGTGATGATTATATTATCTCCTTGAGGTCTTCGTAAATTTGATTAATGCGGGAAGCTTTGCAAATTTTTTTTTGCAAGAATAGTCTTCTTTTGATGATTGAATATGTATAGTATGGCTAGCTTTGTATAGCTATCCTTTGAGGGAGAAGTCTATTTATAGTATTGAGATATAAAGAGTAGATGTCATTTTTGAGGGATTCATCTTTTTGTTGGAAGTTTGACTCAAGGAGTGTAATCCCATTTTGCTTTTGAATTTATTTTCTTTTGAAATTGTTTTTCTTTTGGAATTTTAGGTCATGGATAAGGCTATAGAGAATAATAGGCTCATGAGTTGAAGGAAAAACCATAACACACATAGGTTAACTATGAAAGAGAGGTTTTAAGTGATGAACGAACATGGGATTCCATCTTTAAAAAGATGAAAAGTATCCATGAGAATCATGCCATGAGTAGATCCATGGTACTCATATTGAAGATAAGGCTAAAAAAGTGACAGGTAATCACATGATTCTTGTTTAGTCATTGATCCTTAAAATAGGTAAAATGGAAGGTGAATGGTGCTCAAGGGATGAGCATTTTAACTAGATAAAATGTGATATAAGACTTGATTCAACAATAGAATGGTCAAATATGCAAGGCATTGAGGGGCTCAGGTTCTTGTTTACCTTCAAGTGAATATAAATGATAAGCACTTGATCCATAGGTATGAGTAATGATATAAGGTCCAAGCCAATTAGGAGTAAATTTTCCCCATTTACTTTTCTCCTCTTTTGTTACATGTTGATTTTCCTTCAGACAAGGTCACTAACTTGGAAGGTTAGTTCATGGACATGTTTATTATAGGCAAGTGTGATACATTTTTGTATATTTGGAGGCAATTGAGAGCATTTAGGCTATGTTCATCTAATAACTCAAGTTATGCCAAATGGCCTTGGCGAAAGTCATCATCATTAAGCATCTCTTTAAGTGATATACTTAGAGACGGAATATGGACTTCAATACGTAGAAAAACCTTTGTACCATAGACTAGAGAGAAAGGCATGGCAATAGTTGAAGTAAAAATACTAGTTCCATAAGCCCATAAAGCAAAAGGAATGTGTGTATGCCAATCCTTTATAGTATCCTCAAAAAAATTCATAAGAAATTTGATAAAGTTTTGTTGGTTGATTTTTCTTGGCCATTTGTTTGAGGTTAGTAAGGTGAAGAAACATTGAATTGAATTAGAAAGCATCAAAAAGTTTTTGTAGGGTTTTATTTTTTAACTGTTTTCCATTATCAGTGATGAGACAATGAGGAACACCAAAGAAACAAAAATTCGATAGTTGATGAATTCACATATTTTCTCAGCTTTTGTAGAAATAAGAGGTATGGATTCTACCCATTTAGTGTAGTATTTAGTAGCGGTAATAATCCATTGATGATGTTGGGAATAATGAGGGTTGATCTCTCTAATAAGATCCAAACCCCATTGAGATAAAGGCCAAAGGTCTTGTGTGTCCTATAAGGTGTGACTAGGGGTGCGATGAGGATTAACATGTTGTCGGAACTTCACACAATGTTTGACATAATCACAAAAATCCCGGTTTAAGTTTGGCCAATAATATCCCAGGTGGAGAATGTGTTTTGAAACAACTAGACCACTAAAGTGACCTCCACAAATTTTGTCATGAAATTCCTTTATGGTATAGGGAATTTAAGAACTTGTAAGGTATCATAGGAGGATATCGTCAAAGCCACATTTTTAAAGAAAACCACCCATGATGGCATAAGGAGAGACACTTTTGAGAAAGGATCATTGTCCATTGCGAGTAAGATCTAGAGGTAGAATGGAAAGGGAAAGGTAGTCAATAAACTACTTATACCAAAGGTCACGTGGGTCAGGTTCAATGGTTTTGACAAGGTTGACATCTCGAAATAGATAGGAAGGTGATTGTATCCTTTGTACTATGAATTTTTGTTTTGAGTTAGAGGGTGAAGCGGGTATATGAGAAGTAAGGAAGACCATGGTATCCACAAATTTATTACTAGAATGTGGGGTGGTTTGAAGTTCATAACGGTCAAAGGTAGTCAAAAGTATGTCAACATGATGCTTATACTTCTGAAGTATCTCATTATGAAACTAGTATATACCATTAAATTTGTTTACGACCAGTTGAGAATTATCAAAGAAATTAATTGACTTAACATCTAAGGTAATGTCATTTTGAAGGCATAATACGAGTGTTTCATATTTGGCAATATTTTTAGTACAATAAAAATATGGTTTGAAAGATAATGTCATAGGCTCACCATCAACAAGAATGAGGATAACTCTGGAACCACCCACACACTAACATTTGGAACCATTAAAGAAAAAGGTCATCTGGTAAATGGTATCATCCAAAGAGAGGATCGTGATGGATTCATCTAGGAAATCAAAGTTAGAGGATTGATTACCGAAGAGAGGTGCATCTACAAGTTGGTCAATGATGGTTTTTCCTTTGATGGAATTTTTATGGATGAATTTAAGTTCTAGGTTTACAATAAGCATGAGCCAATGTGTAGCACATTGATGTTGATATGGCTTGGCATACATGTAATGTAAGGGGTTAGTATTGGTGATAACAAAGGTTTTTGGTTAAGTAGGTAATGTCAAAGTTTTTGGTGACAAAAACTAAGGATAAGCGAGTTTTTGGCAACAAAAACTAAGGCTAAGAAGAGTTTTTGGTATGATTATATTTAGTTTCATAGTTTAAAAGTGTACGTCTTATATAATAAACAAATTACTCTATGTTTTTCTCATCGTGATGAGCGAGCATGGCACCTAAGGAATGATCCGTAGCAGAAATGTAAAGGTAAAATGGTTGGTCATCCTTAGGGGGAATGAGCACTAGTGGTTGGAGGAGGTATTTTTTTACGGCTTCAAAGTCTTTCTCGGCATTCATTATCCCATTTGAAGGAGACATCCTTTTTGAGGAGATGATGAAATGGGTGGCGGTGATCGGAAAGCTACAAAATAAAACAACGAGTAGATTACAAATTACCTTGAAAACTATGTAGTTGAAAAGGTTAATAGGTGGAGTAATTTTGAGAATAGCCTTGATTTTGGATTCAACTTCTATGCCATGTAAATAAATGATAAAACCATGGATCTTTCTAGAAAGAACAACGAAGACACACTTCTTGGGTTAAAGGAGAACACAATATTTGATGAGATGGTTAAACATTACCTTAAGGATAGTAAGGTGTTTGGCCCGATGTTTGGATTTGGCAACAAGATCATCAACATAATATTCTAACATGATATGCATAATGTCATGAAAGATATAAGTCATAGCCCGCTGATATATGGCACTAACATTTTTAAGGCCAAAATGCATGACATGATAGTAAAAGGTCCCCAAGGAGTGATGAAGCTGGTTTTGTGTTCATACTCTGTGGCAAGTAATATTTGGTTATAACTGAGAAACTATCCATGAGGGATAACATCTCATGGCTGGTGGTAAGATCAACAAGTTGGTTAATACTAGGTAGAGGAAAATCATATTTAGGGAAAGTTAAATTAAGATCATGAAAATCCATGCAAATGTGGAGTCCCCTATCATTCTTGTGATAGAAATGATGTTAGAGATCCATTGGGGATAATCAATGGTTAGGATGAAGGAAACTGAAAGAAGGTGTTGGAGTTCTTATTTGACAAGAAGGGTAATGAGAGAATGCATTTTCAACATCTTTTTTTATGGGTTTGGCTTTAAGAATAGTTATGATATTGTGGACCACAATGTTTGGGTCAATAATGGGAATATTAACATAGGAACAAGAAAAAGCATTGCTATGATCTCAAATGATTAAGGTAAAATCTTCCTACTCAAAAAAATCTAAATATTGGCCTATCTTTAAAATGTACAGATCATCCTAAGTGTGGATATTGATTTCGATGGTTGATTCATTTAACATGGTTTGTGTCTCAAAAGGTAATGAATGGTGAATATAAGAATCTTCTACACCAAGGTAGGTGAGAATAGACTCATCATCGACATTAAATGAGCGTTAATAATAGGTGTATCATCATCGTTCATGTTAGGATATAGGAAGGGAAGAGAAGAGGACCCTTGCCATCTTGTTGATAAGTCAAAGTTCCAAGGAAATGGTGTTCATGAAAAAAAAAGTTAGGGGAATGGATTCTAGATCCATAGACTCCGTAGGTGAAGGTGGTGAAGTTGGTAGATGGGGTGAAGGAAGGTTGTTATCCTCAATGAGTTCAATGTGGGATTTCTTGGAAGATGGTTTGGAAAAGCCAATACCACTTCGGTCTTTATGTTTACGTGTGGTGCATGGGATGAAAATATGATGTCCTTTTTGTAGAAACCAAATCTATACCCCTTTCATGCACAATAATGGAGGAAGGTGTGGGTGAAGCAACGCTTGGTAAGATATTTAAGGTCAAATAAAAATGGTCACATTTAGGTAGGTGGCTTGGGCGAGTAGGTATAATTATCAATTACCCCATACATTAAGTTGGTGTGAAGGTGGGGAGGACCGTAAGGAAAAACCTTTCCTATGCGGTGATCATAGCGGGGATGTTGACATAGGTTACCATACTCTTGAGGAGTAAGGAATGTGTCAATGTTGTACAGGTGGTACTCCCCCAGAGTGAGACATTGAAAAACACCTTCTAAGGGATTGGTAGTTGATATATGGGTAGCAAGAATGGATGAATCACTGGAAGAAGAAGCATTGGTTGGTTGATAAGTAGATGGGTTAGTTGTAGAGGCTACGATGATAGTGGGAATAGAGGAGTTAGGTGTGGGAGAGGTAGTGGCAACATTGGTGGAAGGGGTTGTGGGTGAAGGAGAGGTGGTGGTGGTGGAAGATTCCTTAACTGGTATAAGGACATCATTAGGTCTATACAACATGTTACATGTTTTGAATGGTGAAGGGTCATCGGAATGGTATAGTTATGTCCTTCATGTTCAAATTTTACACAACGATGTAAGGTTGAAGGAACACAACCCATGATGTAGATCCAAGGTCAGCCAAGCAACAGGTTGTACTAGAATTCCCCCTCTAAGATGTAGAATAATTTTGGAATGGTACGGGGGCCCACACAAATGTGGAGAATGATGGTGCCAAGGGTTGAAGTTATGACATCATTGAATGAACATAGCATAATTGGGTTATTATGCATGTAATTGGAAAGGATGCATTTGGTTATACGCATGGGAATAGATAATGTTAATGATGACATTATCATCAATCATAACGCATTAAATGTGTATATTATTAATGTAGATGGAAATGAAAAGGGCGGGATCAAGATCATCTGATTGGAGAGGTACAATCTTGTCGTTAGAGAAACTGAGAGCAGCTACTTGATGAGTGGTAGCGGGTGCTAAGGAAGGGGATGAATTAGTGAGAGAGGCCACATAGTGAGGGGTGATAATGGAAGCCATAGGATTTCAAAACCTCTATGAGAGCCTATCGGTGAGACTCGAAGGTTTGGAAAAGGTTGTATAATGACATTTTGAGAGGAGATTGGTGCAACTATTTGATCATTGTACAATGGGTGATCCCATTAGAAATAGGGTATGTGGGTCCCCAAATGGTAATTATTGGTGTGGGTGTAGATGGTATATTGGGCATAAGATTGGTGGATGGGCTAGTTTCTTTCTCCTTTCCTTTGTCTTTACGGTGCGAGTAGTGGCAATGATAACCATATTAATATGGGGTGAGGGAGCAGTTGAGTCATGATAAGTGTAGTGAAAAGATGGTCAATAGAATGATGAGGGCATATACTGGTGTTGTGTAAAGAAGGAATCACATTGACATTTAGGGGAGGTTTGGATAACTCTCTTATGCGAGACCATATTGATCTTGAATTTTGGAGTAGGATAAAAGGTTTGTGGATGTGGAGGTGAATGTCACCTTTGGATAGATAAGGGATGAGGGTGTGTGGTGATAGGTGAAGGGGAGTATGGTACTCATCTAAAAGTTCATCATCATCAATTTTTCTTCAAGAGGACAAAGTTGGAGAAGAACTATTTTTCATATCCTTACAAATTTCAACATCATACCCTAACACACGATGGTAGGTGAACATTTTTGTATCGTCATACCCTATTTGTTTGGGTTTGAGTGGGTTATAAGGTCTAAGGGGTTGAAATGTGATGATAGAGGTCTCTAAAAGGTTAGATAGAATGTTACCGTAAGACCCTGCTAATGGATCACAATGTGAGGTGAATGTGGACTGGATTGAAGTGTGGGTTATTTTGGTGGGAGAGACGTCACGAGAGGTGGAACTAGATGTGAAATGGGTTTGACCACTATTTTGGTAGGTGGTATTTTTTAGATTTGGGTTTTACCTTCTTAGGTAAAGGAGTAGAAGATGAACTAGCGATAGAAGGTGTTGTAGGCTTAACTACCTCTTTGGAGGGTAGTGGGTTTTTCAATTTTGGTTGCACCTTCCTGGGTAAAGGTGAGGAAGGAGTACATGATGTGGAAGGGAAGGAAGATAGCAGAAGAGGAAAATTTATCCAAGGTGATAACAGAGGTGTGATGAAGGTTGTTGGTAGAGGAAAGGTGGAAGGTATAGGTTGAAGAGAAGGAAATCTCATAGGTAGTGATGAGGTTACTATAGGTGGTGGGGGTATAGGTGGTAAGAAAGATGTGGGTAACAATGAAGGTGTACGCTGTGTAGGTAAGTTGGGTGTAATAAAAGATCATGATGAATAGGTGGGCTACTATGCTTTTAGTTTACCTTAGATTGGAGATTTCTTGGAGAAGGTCGATGGGTGAGGTCCTAAGATGGAGGGTAGTGGTGAAGGTGATAGAGGAGTAGTGGGTGAAACTGGTGTATGTGGCCTAGAAGGTTGGGTCTTCCTTTTAGATGGGGAAATAATTTTTGCATGAGCTTGGGAAGATGTGGCTAAGTCCAATTTGACAGGAGGATGGACTAGGCTTGATGTCAGCATGAATCCTAATGTGGTGATGGTTCTGGCTGTGGGGAAAGTGTAGGTGCAGTAGGTTCTTAGGCATAGGATCAGGTTTGATTATTAGTAAAGGTTTAGGTATAGGCAAGGGTGATGAAGAAGAGAATGCTATGAATTGTATGGGAATGGTTGGTTTAATTGTCTGAAATACCTTTGGATAAATCATAGAGGTATTAATAGATGGCATTTGCCTTGGGTTGAAAAGGGTATCCAGATACGTCCCCAAAGCATGTAATTATCAACATAATCTAAGTGGTGTGTGAGGTGTGAAAAAGAAACTGTTATAAGAGGAGATGATGTTGATTTCGTAGTAATCCTTATAAATTATGTTTTTGAGATAGGGAACTAGTTGACTTTAGACTTTATGAGTAAGATATCCAAGAGAAAATAAAGCTGGATCCTAGAAGTCTAATGAGGAATTGCCACCAAAATGAAGTGGAAATTATAAAGGATCCCCTATTAGTAGGGGATATGACGGTGGGATTAGGTAGGTTCCTCTTTCGGTGGAGAGGGAGGTGAGCATGACTCTCCCATGGGTAGGAGATTTAACACCGCATGTTGTTCATTAGGTTAGGAGGGGAGTGATGAAACATCATTAGCGAGATATTGTGAACTCCTCCGTGGGTGAAGGGGGATGAAGGGGAATCCTCGTGGGTAAAGATGCTTGTGCAATAATCTCCTCGATAGAGGGGATAGGAGGAAATTGAGGAATGGCTGGTATGGATTTTAAAACAACATGAACTTCATGAACATTAATGTGATTAGTTATAGGTTTTCGGTTTGGTTAAATGAAGGGGTGTGATTAGGAAATATATTCTTAATGATATGCAAGTTCTGATTAGCCGGTGTGTTTGGGTTGTCTAAGATGAGATCTTTGTTATCTAACATTTCCTAGAAAATGTTTTTGAAGGTTATGCAATTACCATCTCTATGACCTTTAACATGATGGTAGTTACTGATAATCATGTTCCTTGTACCATGCAGACATAGGATGAGTGGGATCAAAACCAATATGTGGTTTGATGGGTGGAAGATCAATTGCTCTGGATTTTAGAAGTTTTTCTAAAACCGATGAATAGGGCTCTCTTATGGGAGTGTACTTTTATAGCTCTCGCCTAAACTAGAAATATTGAATGGCAAAAAGGTTGGAAGAAGGTTTCAACTTATTTGATGGGTGAGATGGGTCAGCTTTTAAAACTACCACGTTGGTAGATCCTTTGAATTTGGAATAATTGTTTTGGATTTTGGAAGAGGAATAGGCATCATTGAACTTTAATGTAAAAATTTTGTTATGTAATTGAATTTTCTTCTCTTATGTGGTATGAATTTCAAGTTTTCTAGCCATGGTGAATGCTTCATCAAACATACGGAAGGTTCAGACTTAGAGAGTTGGTGAGATGTTCTGGTGTAAGCTGTGGTGAAAATTTCTATAATCTCGGTTTGAGGTAGTTAGAATGTAAGATGGTTGGTGAGGCTTCGCCAACGACCGACAAAATATGTGATAGATTCATCTTTGTATTGTCATGTTGAGTATAAGTTGGTCATGGTGACCTTCTTGATGATATTGATTGAAAAATGGTCTAGGAAGGCTTGAGCCACTTGGATAAATTAGTAAATGGAATGTCGAGGTAAATCACTATACCAATCCAATGTAGGTCTAGTTAAGGATATTGGGAATTTCCACAATAGTAGAGTAGTGATTAAACAACACCAATGTTTTTAAGATCACAAGTGTTGTTGCAGGTCCTCTTTGTTGTTGAACCACTTGAATTTGGGAATTTACCAATGTATAGGGTATGGAAAAATGTGAATAGATAGATGAATGGGCTCATTGCAGATTTCTTCATATGTCAAAGAGTTGTGAGATCTAGAAACCGATGCCTCCAATGTTTGCATTTTTTCCATCATCATTTTAATAAGGTCGTTGGTAGGTTATGATAATTGGGCACAAGTATAAAGGGGTTGATGATGAATGTATGATGTGGAAAAAATCCCAAGTATATAGTGGTACTAAGTACAAGAAGCTCGCGAGGGGGAATAAATGCGGTGGAAAATAACTTGAATAGGCAACAAACGAGATTGGGGGTTTTTGGTGATATGTGTAAGTAGGTGGGGTGGATGTAACAACTCTTGTAGTGATTAGGGGTAGGTAATGTAGGATAGAGAGGATGATGTTTTAGAAAGGAGTATGGGTTATTGACACCATGGGTGGTTGTGATGCAATAGGTATATATGAGGTGGTGGGTTTAGATGAGGCTATGATCAAGGTGGCTGATGAAGGAATGGTTGACACTATGGGAGCAACTAACATCAATGGTGTGAAAAATGTTGTAGGTGTAACATATATAGATGATGTGGGGTCCAGTTGGGACACCACAGGTGGTAAGGTGGATGAAGGTAACATTGAGATAGTACTAGGCCGACACGGAAGTGGGGGCGAGGGTAGGGGGATGGACATAAGCATGCCATATACCAACTATCCTGATGAATCCCAAGTAGATGAATGGGAGAGATAATGTTGTAAGGCAATAGGGTTGTGGTCAAGGAGTCTTGTGAACTCCTCATCACCAGTACTAATGATAATGGGCTGAGTAGGATCCATAGGTGATAGGATGGAAGGTGGCGATGGGATAGGTGGGAGTGGCTGAAGGCTTGTGTGGAATACAAGGGCATTGGCTTGACTACGAGTCAAAACCATGTGAGTTGGTGTAGGCTTGGAAATATGCTCTCTGTAAATGACACATAAAAATAAAATAAATGGAGAAAAATAGTTCCAGAAGGTGAAAACTAATGTTATTTTAATTAAAAATTTAAAACACAAGAACCAATGAGGGTTGTGTTCACCGATGATGGTGATAGAGGGTGGTGATAGCGGTTAGGTTGATGATACCAGTCACTATGGAAAATCAAAAGTTTTGCAAATGAGGCAATAACTGATGAAAATGAAGTAAAATCTAGATTTGACAGTGATTTCAAAGATCCAGAGGTATGATGATGTATCTAAGAAACCCGTAAAGAATAGAAATGTGATGAGTTTTGTTTTGGTGAAATAATCCAAAAAAATAGGAAACTAAAAATGGTTAGGTAAACCGATGATGGTCAGATGTAAATTGGTGACGGTCACTAGACCAACGCCTGGTCCTTTGTGAAATTTGAAAAAATGAGGAAAAATGAGATTTAGTGACTTAGATCAGATAGAATACCAACCCAGAAACCTAAGTATGGTAATGATGAACCCTGACACACTCAAAAATAGTCGAGAATACACCAACTATGATTGTGGAGTGTGAAAGGAAGAAAAGAAATGGAGAAAATGACCTCTCAACTCAAAACACAAATCAAGAAAAAACTAAGAAACATGAAATCCTATTGGTGAATTTTATGTTTTAGCTTATGTTATTTAGGACTGACTTGTGAATAAAACATATTTTTGGTTTGATAGAAGGTACCCTATGAAAATCCAAGAACTAAGGATGGTTTCAGGTAAAGTTTTGGTGGGGGTATTCATTTCTCTGAGATAATGATTGGACAGAGAAACCAGTTGGGTGTCCACTTTCAATCCTCTGATCGTGTGATCATTGACAACTTCTTCTAGGTAGGATGATGTTTAAGATGTGTAAATTATTTAAGTTTTTTGGTATAGAGAGAGGGTGTGAAAGTGAACTATGATTAAATTAGTCAACCATCAGTTGGGCATGAATTCTAGCGTATAGTTTGCCCTCAAATTAATGAGATACAATGCAACAGACCAACATGAAATGCAAGTGTTTTAAGCCCAAATCCACAATTACGTTCAATGTAGAAAGTGGAGAATATGAAGAGGAATGCTCTTTCACTAATGAAATGTAGTAGAAATAAAGAAGTGTTATTTTAAAGCACTAAAAGCATGATTTATTTTATACAATAGAAATAAGGAGAATATTCCAAAGAAGAAAATTAATGTGCCTACTTTTCAAAGGGAAATAAACACACAATTTTTACATACGAATGAAAAATGCAACAGAACCCCTGATGGGTCCCACCGGGTGTGCCAAAATGTTTCACCATATTCTTAGTAGATTAATGAAATAGATAAGAGTAGATAGGCCAAGGAGGAATACCTGTTGTAATGTTGATTGAAGGTTATGTGTGTGAATCTAATTTCCTGATCCAAGTTGATTGTGTGAGCTTCATTTTGGATAGGAAGAACTACCTAAAATGTAAAGCAAGACCACAAAACATAGTTAATAGAAAAATGTTAGTGGATTGCCTAGCGTGAGCTAGATCCAGGAAGTGTGATACTTCCTTGATGGTTGTCAATCCACTGATATATATAATTCAATATAAAGTAAATGAAAATGCAACTACAAGAATCTAATGCTAGTGTTCTGATTTAGGTATCTTAGATGACTATCAATGTTAATCCAATTAGATGCTTTCATAATTAAACTAGTAAAAGTCTCGGGTATTAAGGTTCGTGAGGTTTTGGGGTATTAATGTCGGTTTAGTGGAAGTCGACACGAGACATAGTAATGCGAAAATAGTCAAGTGACAATCAATAGTGAAGGGGAAACCAAGATATGGTCAAGGTATACGGTGTCGAGTAGGGGAAATTTGTTAAAAGATAATCTTGGGCTTCTTTGTGATTGCACATAGGGTGAAGGAGGGATGAATGGGTTTGTAATAATACGAGGAAGACTTAGGACGGTATAAAGGATAGCTAGGGAGAGCCAGAAGGATGGGGTGGCTAGATAGGTAGATGGGTAGGAAGGTGGGGATGGAAGAATATGAGGAAGAACAAGATCTAATAACAAAAATACAAATAAGATATTAAATAAGTACAAAAATGATGAAAAATCAATGTACTTACTTGTATTTGTAAGACTGGTTGGGTGAAGGAAGTTGATGGTTGATATGTGAAGAACTTAGTGGTTAGTGTTGTGGTAGTACTTCTGGAGTGCTACCGTGAATTCCAATACCTTCACATCGGTCTAGGTACTTTCTTGGGCCTCTGGCTAAATGTATTATATCATCTTGATGCTAAAAAAACATTAGTTCATGCTTGAATGTAGATAGCTCTCTCCAAAACTCAAAGTGACCAACCTGGGAAAAATGTTACAAAATTGTATATATGGTAGCGATGACAATCAACGTGACCGAGTGTCGGTTGTGGGTTAATTGGCATATGTTATGGTGGGAAATCCTAGGTTTACCAAAAATAATAGATCTTGGCTATTTTTTGTGTGCTCTTCTTATCGATCGAGTCTCAAGTGATGATTAACTCTTAGATAATCGGGAGTTTTGTTGGAGAAAGAATAGGAATTTAATGTTAGGGTTAGACTAATCCCCAATTGGTTAAGATAAGTAGATATCGAATCTTACTTAATTAATAGGGTAAGAACAAGTCCGTGGTGAGGTGTCTAGGTGATGTGGTGTAAATTAACCTAATTAAAGTAATTAAATTAATAAATAATGTGAGGATGGGCATTAATAAAATTATAAGTAATTAAATTAACATGAATGTGGGGTAAAGGGATCGTGGTTAGGTGAACACATTATATTAACTAATTGAAAGGGGACTAAGGGTAGTGTGACCCAAATTTGGTGTCTAAAATTACCTTTACTAATTTTACATGTGGTTTCTTATAAATTACACCCATCCCATATATTTCAATTATATTTTCCATGATGTATTAATTTTATCATCCCAATATCATCATATTACAAATTATCAAAAGCTTCTTTAGAGATGATGGTTGTCATCACATTTTATCTATCTTGGTGGCTTGTGTCTAATGTATCAAATGTTTTCACCGCTTGTGTGACCATTATTTTCAATGATGATTTAAATTTTCGGTTGCATTTGATCACATATTTAATTTTTAACTATCTTGAGGGTTTGGAATATAATATCTCCCTCTCTGTTTCAAGCCACATCCCTCAGATCCTCTTACCTTATTTTAGGAAGATCCATAAAGTAACAAGAGAACAACCACATCCTTATTCACATTCCTCCCTTTCATTCCCATAAGGAATGGTCAAGATAGAAAATAAGATTTTCCCTGACGACTACAAAATGACATATCAAGAGGCATGTGCTTTCAACTTACCCCCTTTGTATCATTTCCTAATGTGGTGTGTTAAATTAGGAACTAACACATAGTGATGAGAGTCGTCAATCCCGCCATTAATAGTTTCAATCCGGGGTTGGTGTCGATGGCTATATGTATTAAGAGAAGAATATCTTGGAAAACAAATCCTTTAAACACAAACCAAACTTGCATAAAATAAATCACACTTACAGAAATTGAAAGGCACACTTGCAAAAATAAAGGCACACTTGCAGAAATAAAGTTTGCATAAAATAAATCTCACTTTCATGAAAGAAATCAAACTTGCAGGAATTTAAACAAACTTGCATAAATTTAAACACATTTGCATAAATTGAAATTGCTTGAATTGGAAATAAACATAATTAAATGAAACACCTACAGGTTCACAAAAGACTGGATTTTCACAATACAAAAATAAAAATAATACAAAAAAATGAATTACAGATAAATAAATAAACATAAACATAAATACACAGATCCATCTTCCTTGAAATGAGTGGACAACTCATTTCTCGAAAGAGGATTTAAATCATACTTTTGATTTTAAAACTACAAAATATTTGAGAGGAAAAAACAAATCTTTATTTCTTGGGAGAAATAAAATTACATATCTCAGTGTGGAAGGTTGCATTTATAATTCATGCATCCAACCAACTCCTTATTTTAGGAAATAAAATTTGATCTTATATTTATTCCAATCCTAACAACTAACATCTTCATCTCCACAAAATATGGAGAGAGATATATTATTGAATTCAAATTTTATCTTGCTTATTTTAGGAATATTTGCTCCCAAATCTTCTCCTTGCTTTTCAAGTAACAAGAATCATAATTATTTTATTCTTCTACATCATTGGAAGATAATTTTTCTCAAAATATGATTTTTACTAAATACCTTTCTCGGATTTTCTATTTGACTTTGTTGTTTTTGACTGTGGAACTTTTGACACTTGACACTATTCACTAAAAGTTAGATTTATCTTCATTGGTAAAACCTATTAAAAATATGAATGAAATTTTTGATAAACACATTTCTATGAACAAAAATCTCTCTCATATTTTCTGTTTGACTTTTTGTTTCTGTTTATGGAACTTTTAGTGCTCGTCTGATACACTTTTCCTCGGAATGCATCTCACTAAAAGTTAGATCTATCTTCATTGGTAAAACCTATTGCAAATCTAAATGAGGTTTTTGTTAAACACATTTCTATGAAAAAAACCTCTCTCATATTTTCCATTTGAATTTTCTATTTTGTTTATAGAACTTTTAGTGCTTGTTTGATACACGTTTCCTTGGACTACAACTCACTAGAAGTTAGATATATCTTTATTGGTAATAACTGTAGAAAATATGAATGAGATTTTTGTTAAAAAAATTGTAATGAACAAAAACCTCTCTCATATTTTCCATTTGAATTTTCTATTTCTGTTTATGGAACTTTTAGTGCTCGTTTGATACACGTTTCCTTGGACTACACTCACTAAAATTTAGATTTATCTTCATTGGTAAAACCTGTAGAAAATATGAATGAGGTTTTTGTTAAACACATTTCTATGAACAAAAACCTCTCTCATATTTTCCATTGGAATCTCTGAGTTTTCACAATCCCTCAAAACTATCATTTCATTGATGTAAGTTCTGGAACTAAAGCTGTCATTCCTTTTATGCAAGTTCCGGAACTAAATCTACAAGTTCCAGAACTAAATATGATTTTTCCATGAATTGAAAGTTCTAGAAATAACTTTCATTCAATTGATACAAGTTCTGGAACTAAATCTACAAGTTTCGGAACTAAATTTGTGAGTTCCGGAACTAAACCTGCATGTTCTGGAACTAAATCTATGAGTTCCAGAACTAACTTAAATAGCTATAAATTTTGCATGCGACCTCAGATTGAGATGATTATTTTTTTGAACTTGCATAATTTTTTGAGAGGAATCTGAATATGAAATCATATTTTATTTTAAATGTACTGTTCATGATCAATTCCACTTTTCCCAATACTAGCATTATCTTTCCTTTATGGCCTGCATACACAAGACTTTGCATCTTTTCCCAAATAATCAATAGGATTAGTCAAAAAAATAGATAAAAAATATTTCTAAAGAATGAACAAGATATATATCTTATACTCTATCTTAAGCAAACTATAAGTTCCTAGATTACATTTAAATCCACTTTCAAAGGTAACTTGGAAGGACAAAATAATGGTAATTTATGGCCTCATCACATAGTTCTCCCTATTTTCCTCATACTAAAGACCATCCCAACTAAATTCTACATCATACATAAAGAAATAAAATAAAACATGTTTTTAGGAAGACCTTGGATATAAAGGATGAAGGTCATTCCTTTGCCCTTATTTTAATAAGCCAATATTTTTCATATACTAAATGTTTACATCACATAAGGTTATGTTAGGCCATTTATCATAGAATTAAAAACCTCAAGGCAAAGTATTAAATTAATGTTGAGAATGATTTTCAAAAAATCAAGTTGATAAGATGAATTCTTTAAAAGAGTTGATCATAATAACCAAATGGGTTCCAAAAACATAGATAAACCAAAAGTGATAGAATAAAACTTAATGGAAGGATTATAAAATCTTGTTGAAATAACTAAATCTACAAGTTCTAGAAATAACTTTCATTCAATTGATACAAGTTCTGGAACTAAATCTACAAGTTTCGAACTAAATTTGTGAGTTAGGAACTAAACTGCATGTTCGGAACTAAATCTATGAGTTCCGAACTAACTTAAATAGCTATAAATTTTGCATGCGACCTCAGATTGAGATGATTATTTTTTTGAACTTGCATAATATTTTGAGAGGAATCTTAATATGAAATCATATTTTATTTTAAATGTACTGTTCATGATCAATTCAACTTTTCCCAATACTAGCATTATCTTTCCTTTATGGCTTGCATACACAAGACTTTGCATCTTTTCCCAAATAATCAATAGGATTAGTCAAAAAAATAGATAAAAAATTATTTCTAAAGAATGAACAAGATATATATCTTATACTCTATCTTAAGCAAACTATAAGTTCCTAGATTACATTTAAATCCACTTTCAAAGGTAACTTGGAAGGACAAAATAATGGTAATTTATGGCCTCATCACATAGTTCTCCCTATTTTCCTCATACTAAAGACCATCCCAACTAAATTCTACATCATACATAAAGAAATAAAATAAAACATGTTTTTAGGAAGACCTTGGATATAAAGGATGAAGGTCATTCCTTTGCCCTTATTTTAATAAGCCAATATTTTTCATATACTAAATGTTTACATCACATAAGGTTATGTTAGGCCATTTATCATAGAATTAAAAACCTCAAGGCAAAGTATTAAATTAATGTTGAGAATGATTTTCCAAAAATCAAGTTGATAAGATGAATTCTTTAAAAGAGTTGATCATAATAACCAAATGGGTTCCAAAAACATAGATAAACCAAAAGTGATAGAATAAAACTTAATGGAAGGATTATAAAATCTTGTTGAAAATGTTTCTATCATGGATTCAATATCCTAAAAATCCATACCCAATATTTTAAATTTATTATAAAATTAATCACTTATGATTCTCCCTTTTGATCCTCATGGAACCGGTAGTCTTTTAGGTTTATCCTTACTTCATGTTGATGATATTATTCACATATGAATGGAGGAGGTATTATATATTAAACAAGTAATTGTTTAAGGAAGCTGTACAATTCCTCCTTTCCTCCAAATTAAGGAAAATTCATTATGATGCGGTGAAATATTGATATGGTATGAGCATACGGGTGATTTAAACCTTTCTTGAGGGTAAGAACATTTCCTTTGGTCATAAATTATATTTTTAATAAAAAAATAAAGGTAATGAATACAAGGAGTTACTTTTGGGTTTCATAATTATAAAAAGGTTAGAGTATTATAACTTCAAATTCCTTAAAGGTTTGTAATAAGTTATTAACCATAATTTAGAATTCTATGAAACTAGATATAAATACCTACAAATGTATAAAAAATATGTTAATTGGTCAAGGATTTCAATTTTATCTCCATAAAATTCATTCCTAGGAGATGAATTATCTATCATATTGTTTTCATGTTTTATTGCAAATGTAAAATTCAAATTGAGTACATGCCAAATTTTCCCTAGTGTCAAAATGTTTACTTGAAAACCCTCTTAGGAATTTTCTGGATCAGTTACCCCTCCGTGTCATGCCTATCAGAATACTAAGAGTTCTCATATGTGTTTTAATAACCTTTCCCAATTGTTTGAAACATTAAAAACAAGTTCATGAACTTATTTCGGTGAAATGCTTCTCAAGGTAGATTCTTTAGTAGACCTAAAAATGATATTTATAGCCTTTCCAGGATAGGTGCGAACTCTACAAGACAGATGTGAAGGCTTAACTTCATTAGGAAGTTTTATTGAGGATTTAAGAACATTTTTCAAGTGATTTAGGAAATTTTAGAAAATATTTTAATTTTTAGGAACAAGTTCAGTAAAAATGGGTTTTTGAAGATGAAGGAGCTTATAGTTCAAAATAGTGTTTGAGCTTCGGAAGATGATTCCAAGAGCTTATTAGAGATTTATAGGTCAAAAATAATAATTCTAAATATAATTTAATGTTATAAATGATGGCACTTTCATATTTTTCACAATACTCGGAGTTCTTCTTTGCACAACCTATTTTCAGCAGACATAACCTATAGTCTTGAGAGAAAAAAGGATATTTTTGAGGGGGTTTTAGGAAACATTGCATCATAGGACCCATCCCATTAATATTAAAAACATATTTGGAGTCAATTTAATATAATTAAGTGCCAAAACATTCTCTCCCGGAGCTCCGAAACTTCATCTTCAAGGCTCTCCTCAAGGTAAGATTTCAGGGCTTAACCATTTTCAAGGGTGGACACATGTTAGCATTAGGTTGAGGTGAAATTTTCTATCACATTTTTCCCATAAATTTGGGATATTTGGGACAAAAAAATGTTCCCAAGCCCATTTAATCCACTTAGACAAGAATATGGCCCCGATGAATCTCCATGATGCAAGATAAGCTATTTTTCAACTCATTCTAGCCCTTCTTATCAGAAAATCACAAATTGACACTTGCTAACCCAGGGAAATGGTCCTTTTTCCCCCTTTCTATCCCATCCATTCAAGATAGTTGGGAAACAAAAATTTCTCCATGCCTGTCTTGGATTTTGGTTCTCTACATGACCCCATGAAGGCTCCCAAGCCATTTTTAGCCCTTTCCCCTCTTTGCCTCAAAAATCACATCCAAAAACTAGTCACTCCAAAATGAGGGAAAATTTTTCTATCCCATCTGTACCATACCTTTGGGATATTTAGGAAAAAATTGTTCCCCATTCCATCCCTTTCCATGGTTATTATGACCTTGTGTCAGCCATTTTTGTGTGCTAATTGTTTACTTTCTCTCTCCTCCACCAAACAATCATTGATCACCACTTGTCATGCTCATATGAGGGTGCATTATTTTACCCCATGTATCTTATACCATTAGGATAGTTAGGAAAGAAAATGTTCCCCATTCTAATTTGGTTAAAAATATAATTTTACTAAGTTTTTAAGTTGTCACATCTTTCTTCTTTTCTTGTGCATGGAAAGTGTTTTTCAGAAGATATCAAACTTCATTATAAATCATTATCACTCCATTTTTTCCATAACTCCATGAATACTAATATAAAACACCCAAGAAACCTGCAATTTATCCATACACCATACCAAAATATTCCTATATTGACTACATGATCAAAAACAAGAAAAATGTGTATCTCTCAACTGGTAAATGAAACAAAGTCATATTTTCACAATATTCTTGCATAAAAAGATCCTTGAAGAATAAATAAATATAAAAAATCAAAGGTGGCCAAATTTTTAATGGAATAAAACCCTATTTTTCTTCCCTATCTCACATTTTTTCAATTTCCCATGATTTCGGCAGACGGATCAGATTGAAATTTTAAACACAGAGTCCCAAAGGTGAGCCTATCCCAATGAATTTTTTTCCATTACAATCCAAGGTGGAAGATTTTAGTTTCCAAAGATAGTATGTATTTGGTTCCCTCACTCACTATAATTTGAATATTTCCTAAAAAATCAAAATCTCTCATAACATTTCACTTAAAAATAACATAGATTACAAACTAGGTAGATCGGACAAAAAGTAAAAATAAAAACAAAAAAGAAACTTTCTAAAAATAGAAAGTGTCCAAGAACATAAAGAAAGTTATAAAGGAGTGTTCCTAGCATGTTAGGGGTTCCAAAAAAATGAGTCTAGGTAAAAAAGTAGTATTTCCCAAAATAGCAGCTCCTAAACCCTAATCGCTATAATAAAAATTCCCATTTCAAGTGCACAAAGTTGTTGTCATTTTTGTCATCAAAATACTTAGGTGTGGGTGACAGTGATGTTACCCATATAGATCTGAAATATCTCAAGAACATGATGTTAGGTGGATATAGGGAACCTGTGAAAGAGAAATTTTACACAATCTAGTTGGTTGGTATTGGCATCTCCTTCAAAGTACATAGTTGGTATTGGCATGTTACCACCATTACAAGTTAGATACTCAAATCATAAGAACTGATGATAACTTGATTCTAGCAACACTCACTCAAAAAATAATTTATCAAGTATATGCAAATTCTAGTATGTCCCAATAGTGTTATGATCACAAAATATATTTCATCGAGTGAGTAGTCTAAGACAGATTCATAACTTCAAGCCCTCGCACTAGGCTCATGGTTAAAACAGGGTAGAAAGCCATCTCGTATGCCAAAATATCTCTCCCGAAGTGAATTTCACAAGGGCTTCTCAGATGCAATCATCCTCCTAAGTAGGCTAATGGGAGAAGAAACTAAAAATATTTTAATGATTGGATGGCATTGTCCATCCTCACCATCATCAAGGGTGCGCGGTTGTACACTCGAGGAAAATAATTAGTGATAACTTGCATCACCAATTGCTTCAAGTATCGAATACTAAAAATTTCTCAATGAATGCATAATTGGTCTATGCCCTTGCAAGCACGAGGCCATTTAAAGTTTTGACACTCACCTAAAATATTTTCCATAAGGCTCCTACATATGAAAATAATCCACAACTGATCCTGAAAGAAATAAACCATCATTTTTGAATACTGAATGATGCATTCACTATGTTTGTCATATGATTTTTGGAAGGAAATCCTTACTCAAGGTTGTCTTTACAAGATGCTTCCTTAATCAAAAGTTATGGGTAATTATTAATAAAGTTTTGAACATTTTCCTACATATGAGTGTGTAGTTTTGATATTTATCCATGAAATCTACCATGATATCTCAACGACTAGATCGTGTTGTTCAAGTTGTGTAGGAAGATTTTTCATTTCAATGGTAAGCTCAAGAACTGAAAGAATAAATGTATTTCTTTTGTTATCTCACTTACGATCATCTCCTACAAAAGTACTCATGAGGATAATAATTCACAAGATTCCTTCTCTCCCATGAACCTATATTCATACACTCCAAGAGAAAAATTCAATATTCACAGTGACCCTAAAACATTTTACCTCCCTAACTTGCATCATGTTTCACGGGTTAAAAACTATTGAGTGAATTGTGCAAGCGATTTTTAATTCAGAGAGAAACACCATATGAGGATGAAAATTAAGAAAATAAGGAGATTCAAGTTTGATTGGTATGATGATGACACATAAATTTATGACACGGAGTATCAATGAGTGAAAGTCTTAACCCTTCTCGCAAGTGTTTTAGAGCATCAACGAATCAAGGGATATAAATGAGTGGGTGAAACAATAATTAGAAGATCAAAAGAGTGGTTCAAAAGGAAGATAGATGCCCTCATTGCATCATGAAACTTCCCAAATATCCAAAGGAAATCATGCCATATTTCTTCTTCAAAGGCCACCGAGAATGCTTCCATCTCATCTCACTCAAGATAACTCTAAAAAAATTCAGTGGAAACATAAGCTTCTCACTACAAATGGATGCACAAAAAGGTAAGGAAAATAAATAACCTCTCGGTAGTTTTGGAGAAGGGGAAATTTATCCAGATCATCCTTCATTCCCTCGTGTAGTATCAAAGCCTCTCATCCTCTCTACTGTTGCATCAACACCTCCAAGATAAGATGTCCTTTCTCATTTTGTCTTACGACCCTCTTGTGACCCGCATCTCATCTCGCAATATAACCTCATCACCTAAACCTTACACAATTATTTATTAATTGCCTTCTAATTGATAAATCCACATCACCTTACCCGCCACCTCACTTTGCCACCTCATCATGACCTAGCCCTAACCCTAAACTAACCTAATTAAGACCCATGACTTGGTCAGATCACATCCATAACTAATGCCTCCTTACTCGCACCCAAAGCCGACCTTCTAGCCACTTGACCAAGCCCGCAACTGATCTCTCAGAGAAAAGTAGGGAAGGTGGGCTATTTTACTAAAAATAGCCTACTTTTTCCTTACCGATGCCGGTTCCTACTCGACCGCCGTCGGTTACGCAACCGCCATCGGTTCCCTGTAAATGGGCTCCCCAAACCAAAACAACGGATGGGAATTTCATTTTGGAGATCACCAAAGGATTTTGATCAATAGAGATCATTTGGGAGCGAGGAACAGAGTCCGATCTTCGTTTAATCAAGCAGAGACGAGTAAAGAAACCGTAAGTGCTTGCAGAGAGGAGATCAACTTGCATCTTCGCCAAAACCAAGTAAGTCACATCTCGCATGTCCTCTCGTTATAACATTTCTTATGCTCTCGTGAATTTCAGTCCTCCTAAATCCGTCTCTCGAATCTACTACCCAACGTGTCATCGATCTAATCTATTATTCTTTTGCTTCTAATCATCCCATTTCCTAATATCATCCATAAACCAGCCTTACAAAACACCATAGCTACTAAGAAGATCCTAGAACCCACCTCAGTATCGGTTATCAAGAATCGCATCGCTATTATAACCGCATCGGCTATCAAGAATCGCCATCGGTTCCTCCGATCAAAACCAAAACCAGCCTTTCCCCTACCCACTTCAACGAAACAATTTAATTGATATTTTGCGCTTTTTGTGTTAATTCATATTAGCAGGGAACTCGACCACCTTCGAAAGGAAGTTTTATATTTCGGGCCCAAGGGAGTTTCTCATTTATTGTTTAATCAAATCTTGTGGTCTTGTGTTCTTATTTCGCAGTAGTCCTTCCAAGACAAAAAGGAGTTCTTCGCAATCACCCGATCTTTCTCTACGGTACGCGCACACCATCTCGACATTCCACAGTATTCCTCCTAGCCCCTAACCTTATCTCTGCTTTCTAAAAGGAACAAAACATTTCCGAGTGAAACATTTTGGCACGCCCGGTGGGACCCATTTTGGGTTTCTTTCTTTTGCTTATTTTCATTTTAGGAAGCATATTTGTTGTTGCTGCTTTTGTTATATATTTCGTAAAGTATTTGTCTTGCTTTTCTAGTTTCGCATTAGTGAAAGTCATCTCTCTTGCTTCATCGAACATAATTTTCGATTTGGGTTTAAAACACATGCATTGCATTCCTGCTTGTTGTTCTTCAATTCTAGTGAACATAGATTAAGTAACAGGTCGTACACGTGGGGGTGATATCCATGGTATTGACAGGAAATTAACCCTAGTTTCACTGCACAACACATACCGAATCACTTCACAATTAACACAACAGCTCAAACATCCCCCCCTTTTCCGCGGTATTCCTCCGCCCGATTGAGGTAACCTTATAAGCCAAAACAAACTTGACATTTCCCCTAGGTCTTGTTGTTTAGGATTCCGACATCATTCTACGTCTGAAGGCATAAGCCCACGATAACTAAAATTAACCCTAGGATTAGTCTCTGGATTTGCGTGTGCATCTTCGCTTGTTTTCAAATTCTCGTTTTTCTCGTCATACTTTGTCTTCTCGTGATCAATAAGTTGATAAATATACTCAACGTTGCTAAAAATCAAATTAGCAGCCTTTTTATATCTTCTTATCCTAGACTTTGACACCGCATCGGTTAAGGGACCGACATCGCTTTTGCTCTCGACCGACACCGGTTAGTAAACCGATATCGCCATCGCTTTCATCAGCCCTCGACAAACCAACAACTCGCCAAATTCATCATTCTCGAGGTTGTTTTTGTTCTTGATAGATTGAAACTTTCCGTGTGTTCTTTTCCATGGTTGTCATCACTGAAGCAAGCCGCCGCCATGGTTTCACATGCCCGCTCTGTGTCTTTGCCTCGAATCACCCCCTTCACATTCTATAGGGAACCCTACTGACACAAGTGAGATCCCCAAATTCCTCGTAGGAGACAAGGACTTTGCCAAATTTCTCGGATGCTAATCCAGCACTGCAGACAATACTATTTGTCTCATGCCCCTGACCGTACGCCTGATGGTCAGCTCCTTATTGGCATGCCTATTAGTATAGCTGCTCATTTAGCTCCCACTCCTCCTGATAACACTGCCTTACTTCCTGCATCTCTAGCCCCGTCTCCCAATCCGACGGCTTCAGAGGTTCATACGACCCCGATTAGCTTTCCTTTGGTTAATCTTGGACCCCACGTATCGTTACCACCAACTGCCCCTACCTCATCTCTCTTTCAGACCACTCCATTCATGACTTGCTCTCTGCCACCTATTCACACGAGCTTTCCTTCTCAAGCTCCGCCTACCTTTTCATTCCCATACACGTATCCAGTAACCTCAACACCTTATATGGGACATCCCTATTCTGTTGCTCCAACATACTCATCCTCCATACCTTATCAACACTTAGCCCCACCATTGTCCAGCGGAAGCCCTTGGTCCAACTTGCCTCCGTTTACCACAACCGCACCATCATCTCATCCAACCATAGATTTCATCAAACAAATGATGGACAAAATGCAAAACCCTGAGGCTTGTTTTCGGGAAGTCGTAGCGCCTTGACATACGAGCAAGTTTGTCGGAGAGCCCATTCACCCTTCTCGTCCCCTTCATTCATATCCTCCTCAATGGGAGTTGCCAAAATTTACTCGCTTTTAACAAGAAAGAGGATCCTCAACAACACTTGCGATCATTTAGACATGCTTGTTATTTGATCGCCCATGATGATGCCTTGTTACTCCGCACCTTCCCATGTCCTTATCAGACCCGCCTTGAGTGGTACAATGCTTTAACCCAAAGACTCGATCTTCTCTTTTAACCAACTAGCCCAATCTTTCTTGGATCATTTCTCCATTAACATTGCCAAGAAAGTATCTATCACCGACCTCTATGCCATCCGACAATTTGAAGACGAATCTATCGCAGATTTCGTTGGACGATGGCGGGCCTTATCAACCAACTTACGTATGCCTTGCCTCAAACCGAACTATCGAATCGAACTTTTACGCGGGCCTGCGCTAAGCACATCTCCCTACCCTCCAAATTCAAACTTTCCGTACATTCGACGAGGCCTTTACCATGGCTCGGAAACTAGAAATTCGAGCCTTAAGAAGAGAAATTCGGTCACAGAACAAAACCCCATTTCCGAACTCCGATTCTACCAACAAGCCAAACACCACCACTCCTCACGCGTCCACTTCTTCTAAATCAAAAGGAGCTGTCCACGCGGTAATGGTCAAATCTCAAACACCGTCCAATACTCCGCCGAAAACCACTTATAAGTACAAAGCCGAGCCCATCAATTACACTCCTCGGGAGAAACTTATGGCGTCATCCTCGGAGAAATTGCTCAAAGTCAGGCTATCACCTTGCCTCGTTAAACCTCACTCGGGTTTGACTCCACCCGCGCAATACCTTCCTGGTACAAAGAAAATGACTTTTGTAACTTTCACCGCGTAAAAGGACATAGTCATGAAAACTGCAAGATGTTGAAAAACATAGTGCAGGAAATGGTTGATGCAGGGATATAACCCTCGATAATCCTAACGCCCCTGCTAACCGAAATCTGAAAATTTTCAACAAGCCATTCCCGAATCACTCGTCCAACAGTAACGTAAACCAAGATATCTTAGCCGAGGAGAGTGTTCATGAGATCCATGCAGTCTTCGATTCTCAGCCAAAAGCCTCTATTGAAATTTTTTTGAATCAAGCCTCTCCACCAACACAGGAGTCTGAACCTCCTTCACCACCATCAAGCCAAAGTGAAATCATTCCTTTACCCATAAAAGAGTTAACTGCCCGGACTTCTCTTCTCATCGATGAGTCTTCTTACACCACATCCCTACAAGACTGTGAGCGGATGTTATCTAATTTATCTATTTCCCAAACGTCCCCTTCTACCGCTCTTGCTGCACAAGAGGAAGGCTCGCCACTCCTTTTGACATCCTTAGACGAGAAATCTCTTACACTGACATCACCACATTCTTTAAACATGACAGATCCCCTCAAACACGCCCTCCTACCTATTAGTCCCTCATCGCCTAAATCTTTTCAACGACCGGTTGACCTCTTAACATCTATGATACAAAGTTGCCTCATCTACCTCCCGTGTCACACCCACAAGCTGGATCTGGAATCACAACCCACCGTTTCTTCCGTACAAAAATTACAAATCACACTGAGACCTGTCATTCCACAGAAGATGACAGCCCTATGGGAACGCTTTGAGTACCCCTTTTCTACTCAAATGCAAATGACTGATCCCGATGTCTCCACCATATACCCGAAGTGTTTACGTGCTTAAAATGCCCCTGTTCTCACCTTCACCCCCTCACCTCTACCAAATGCCCCGTCCACTTCTATCAACTTAACCAGATCTTCCCCTACGCTTGGGACCTCACCAATGCCTGGGCCTAACGCACCCGCCTAAGCGACTCGATCTATCCAAAATAAATCCGCCCCGCCACCTAGGAGACAAACTCAATCCGTGCCCCTATCACAATCAAAACCATCATCGTCATACCTACCTTCCATATTGGGACCCCATCCTCTACCTTACATCAATATATCATACCTCCTGCATTTTCTTCAAAACAACCTACGCCTTCCGCACCCATACAGAAATTCCAGGGTATAGCAACACCGTCACTCCGCGTATCCTGTCCACCTATCAACCCTAAACAAATTCCATCATCAAAAGATTTGTTTTCGGTCACTCCTATTTCCCCGTGGTTGTTTTTTGATACCACATCATCTGCGGCCTCATCATCCAACATAGCTTCTGCGCCAAAGAAATCACGTTTAGTGAAAACCACGTATCAACACCCCTCGGCTAAACCACCACCCGTGCGAACCAACCACGCCCAAACATTACCAAAACCCGCACAACCAATACCCTCATCCTCTTCCGATTTTGACCCACTCAAAGGATCTTACGCCAAAATCCTTGCTATGTTGGTGGAGAATGCGACCATTTCCCTACCTCCACTTAGACCTTATGATCCGTCTAAACCCCGACCTATGGGTTACGATGAGTCTAAAATCTGTGCTTATCACCGCACACCAGGACATGATGTGGAGGGATGCAAAGCTCTAAAAACCATCCTTCGTCGGGCCACCTCTCCCTGATAGAAAGATTAAGAAAGACAACTTACGAAGGAGAGACCTTTAGTTTCCATTCCCTCTCCTATACCATCTGTCCCCGCCTCACCAAGATCTATCATTATTACAACCCCACCTCTCAAGACCATGAGTTATCCCAACCATCTTCCTCATCTCAGTCTACGAGATTAATATGATTAGTGTCGCTACTCGAGGCGTAAAAACAATGGGAAAGCAAAAGAAAACACACTCGCGGCATCTCTTTCTCCGTCAAACATCCCGATTGCACCACCACCTAAAGTGGTCATTCGGACCCGCCTATCCCATCTCTAATGGCATTGCCACCGAAATATGATTAAACAAGCCTTCACCAATCGCCCGTAAAATGACACCGTATGATCTCATTCGCATTTCAATCTCATCGACAAGCTCTCGTTGAGATCCTTCAAGGGATAGAGGTTTTACCTAATGAAACCCCCGCCTCGTCGCTCCATTCTAACACCCAATCACGTTGCTTCTCTCACCAAACAACCCACCGCCCCAACCACTGCCTCTCGTACAACAAGTCGCCGCAATGGTTTCTCCGAAGATGAAATTGTTGACTTTGGTACATGTAAGATCCCGACTCCCCGCTTTTTTCATCTCACTACATCCGGGACATTCGGTACGCGTGTTATGATTGACGGGGTGCTAGCCTAAACATCATCTCTTCAAAAGCCTTCCAACAAATGAATATCCCTTCTAGTTGCGTGTGTGCCAACCCCATCATGTCGGTCATTCAATGACGCTATTACTTCTACCTTAGGCACCGTGATCCTCAACATTCGGGTAGGACCACGTACTTTACCCGAACTCTTCTATGTCTTGGAGGGAGAGTTCCAATATAATATATTGCGGGTCGCCCTCGATCCGAGCCATGGGATGCGTTCCTCAACATTACATAGATGCATAAAATTTGAGTACGAGGGGAAGTCCTACACCGTAAAAGCTGACCCTCCCCTTTAAAACTCCGCAATATGTTATACCGCCCTAACGATGTGCTTATACCAATCAAGACACCCATACATTCAACCCAACCATCCTCTTCAAATGTACCTCAACCATCCACCTCAACCGCGCCTACGCCTTCAATCGATGAAACCACCATCGCAAAACCACTTCCTTCCCGCAGCCTAACATTCCAACCTCCGACCCTTAGTAGATGTTTTTCAGCGCCTTACGGGGGAGTACCGCCTATATAACGTTAGTTCTTTCCCTACCCCGCAGGAGTACGGACAATTACATGCACATCCCACCTACGACCGTCGCGTGGGGGAGGTAATCTCTTACGGACCACCCCATTGCCGCACTAACCTAACGTATGGGGGTGTTGACGCATCCTCCATTACCCCTGAACCTCCTCTTGGTGTGGTTCCTTTCCAATCCGATTTTCAATACTTGACAAATCGTCGTTTCGCCCTCACCTTCTTGACTCGCTGTGCGTGGAAAGGCTTTGGTTTTGGCCTTTACGAACAAGGCCGACATACACTCATTCCCGTGACTACCCGTAAACATAATGATCGCAGTGGTCTCGGTTTTCCGAAACACCTACACAGGAGACACCTCCGTCACCGTATCCGGAAGAAGAAGACGTCGCCCTACCAAACCATCATCACCCACTTTGCCATCATCACCCTGCAGAATCTATAGACCCTGAATCCATCCCTCCTAACTTTTTTTTTTTTCATAAATGCTATCTTCATAGGTCCTCTCACTTATCAACGTGATAATGAGGACCCATCTTCTCTTCCCTTCGTATCCGACATGATCAAGAGGATTCGCTTTGATTAATGTTGTTGAATGCCAGGATGACGACTCCATCCTCACTTACCTCGCGCGATGATTCTTATATTCAACGAGCCTTACCATCTCAAACCCAAACCATGCCGAATGAATCTACTATAGAAATCAACATCCACACGGAGGAGGATCTCACATTGTGAAGATTGGACAATCCCTTAACACATCGTAACAAGTCACCTTTACTACCTTTCTCCGTGCTCGCAACCAAGCTGCATGGTCTTACGCCGACATGCCAGAATTGATCCTACCATTCGCCGTCCATAACATCACCCTAAACCCCGATTCCAAACCAATCAAATGTAAATTGAGAAAATGCATCCACGCATTGCTCTCTTGGTCAAAGAGGAGCTCCAACGACTCCTTTCTGCTTCCTTCATCTTGCCTATTGACTATCCTCAATGGATTTCTAACATCGCACTCACTAAAGCGACAGGGGACTTTGATATGCATGATTTTCGGGATCTTAACCTCGCTTGCCCTAAGGATGACTTCCCCTTACCTAGCATTGACCAACTTGTTGATCTAACTGCAGGTCATGAGATGCTCTCTCTCATGGATGGCTTTTCAGGATACAACCAAATTTTGGTTGCCCCTGCCGATCAACACAAAACTGCCTTCATAACTCCTTGGGGAACCTTCTGTTATCGTGTCATGCCATTTGGCCTTAAGAATGCTGGTGCAACCTATCAGCGGGCTATGACCTACATTTTTCATGACATTATGCACACTATCCTTGAAGATTACGTCGACGATCTTCTTGGCAAGTCTAAACATCGTAGTGAACATCTTGATGTTTTAACCATTATTTTTGATCGCCTGTTACAATATTCTGTCTCCGCCTTCAACCAAAGAAATGTGTCTTTGGTGTTCTTTCGGGAAAACTTCTTGGCTTTATCGTCTCTTTGTGTGGCATTGAGGTCGATCCATCTAAAGTCAAAGCTATCCTAGAAATGCCCCCACCCAAAAATCTCAAACAATTGCGTAGTTTACAAGGTAAGCTCCAATCTATCCGACGTTTCATCTCCCAACTCTCGGATCGGTGTCAACCTTTTCATCACCTTCTTAAAAAGGACATTGCCTTTCAATGGAGTGAGGAGTGTCACCAAGCCTTCGAAGCTCTCAAATCCTATCTCTTGCAGCCACCCGTGCTTATCCCACCCCAGGACGACCGCCCTTTCTACCTTTATCTTTCCGCCACTGACCATGCTATAGGTGCTATGCTCGCACATCGGGATTCGGCACGACGAGAACAGGCCGTTTATTATATAAGTCGTACCCTCGTGGATTATGAGACTAGGTATACACATGTAGAAAAATTGTGCCTTGCCCTATCATTTGTAGCCACCAAACTCCGACATTACCTCCTGAATCACAAAACTTTTGTCATCACCAACACAGACCCCATTCATTATATGTACGCCAAACCGCATCTAAACCAACGTATCGCTCGATGGCTTATGCTCCTCGCTGACCTTGACCTTGAATTTGCATAAATGTAAGTCAATCAAAGGACAAACTCTTGTAGACCAACTTCATGGAGGCCCTTTACGGGGAACAATTTACCAATTTTACCTTCCCCGACGAACTCATCGCCACTCTTTCACTCCGGGAAGAGTTGTATCAAATGACCCTCTTCTTCGATGGATCTAAATGCCAGCGCGGAGGAGCCGGCGTTGTTCTCATTCCTCTCGACGCTGAACCTATGCCTCTTTCATTCGGCTTGATTTCCCTTGCACTAATAATACAATGGAATACGAGGCCCTTGTTCTGGGTCTCCAAGTTGCGTTACACTTAGGCATCAAATCTATCAACATTTTTGGCGACTCTCAATTGGTAGTCAATCAAGTTATGGGCGTCTACCAATGCAAAAATGAGGAACTTCAAAAATACAAACACTACGTGGATTCACTTCTAGCCTTATTTACTCACTATTCTATACAAACCATTCCACGCTCCACTAACAAATTTGCGGACACTATGGCTTGCTTAGCCTCGCAAATTCCCGCCGCACCAACTGACTCTGAATTATTCGTCGTGGTCCAACAACTTTTTGTCCCATCCTATTCAACCCCGGTAGTTTGTACGATAAATACTGTGTCTACTAGTTCGCAGGATACCTGGTACCACCAATTTCACGACTACCTTACAATCTCTGTCCTCCCACCTGACCTTACTAGTAACGGCAAACGTGCTTTTCTTAAAAGTGTTTCACGTTATGTTGTCATGGGGGGACTCCTCTATAAACGTGGCTTTGATGGCATCCTCCTTCGCTGTCTAACTGGCGTGGAGGCCACTCATACCATCCAACAGGTCCATGACGGTATTTGTGGTGGACATTTTAGCGGCCTTGCCGTGGCCAAACGAATCCTTCGCCTTGGTTATTATTGGCCTACTCTCAATAACGAATGCTACGAATATGTTAAGCATTGTGTTATGTGTCAACAACATGCCAACCTTCAACATACTCCTAGCCACCCGCTCCAGGTCGCTCGAGATCTTTGGCCCTTCTCACAATGGGGTTTAGACCTTATTGGTGAGATTCACCCGACCTCTTCACAACGTCACCGTTGGATAATCACAGCGACCGAATATTACACAAAATGGGTGGAGGCTATTCCACTCATTTCAATCAAAAAAGAAAAAATTGTCGAATTCATTAACCATCACATTATCTATCGTTTTGGTATTCCTCATCGCCTAATAACAGATAATGGTAAATCTTTTAAAAACAAGTTGTTACAAGACCTTTGCGACAACTTTGGTATCAAACTTAGCTTCTCATCACCATACTATCCACAAGCCAATGGGCAAGCCGAGTCTTCTAATAAAACCCTAACCAAAATCCTCATGAAAGTTGTCAATGACTCCGGCAAAAATTGGCACGATCACATTCCCTTTGCCCTTTGGGCTTATCGTACTCAAGCATTCGCATTTCTACTAATGCCACACCTTTTTCTTTGGTATACGGTACCGAGGCTGTTTTGCCTCTCGAAATACAAATACCCTCCCTTAGAATATCTCTTCAGGATATTCTCACCAACGATGATTTCCGCCAAGAGCGGTTAGCCCAATTGGAGCTTCTTGACGAACGCCGTCTTACAGCTCTTGATCACCTTCAAATCTATCAAAAACGCATTAAACGTGCTTATGATAAGTGACTTCATGAGCGTACCTTTAAGGTTGGTGATCTTGTCCTCAAAGAGAATCAACATGTAACCAAACTAGAAAAGAGCAAACGTGGAAAATTTGCTCCCAATTGGATTGGGCCTTATATAATCACTCACACCTATGGATCTGGTACTTATCGTTTAGCTTCGCTTAATGGTAAACCTGAGCCTGAGCCCCTTAATGCCTTGCATCTTCGACCATTCTATTTTGAAATTAGTGTTATATCACTTCTTATCCACCTACTGCTCGTCCCTTGAGCTCCCATACCACCACATGCACTTGCTTCCTACATCTCGAAATAAAATCAAGCTCACCTCTCACCTCCCCTTAACGATGCCTTCCCCTTTTTAGTCTAGTCCATGACTTCAAAGTATTAAAATAAGCCATATTCTTATGGGATTTTCTTGAGTCAAACTTCCTACTAAACTAGATGCTTCACGCTAAAAAGAACATCTAGTCATCTAAATTAAATATAGACTGCTCCCTCGAAGGACAGCTATATGCCAAATTATTGCTGCTATTCTCTATAGATTGCTCCTGAAGGATAACTATGCACTAAAATCATATCTGCTACTATAAATAGATCTGCTCCTCGAAGGACAAATTATATACACATCACCTCTAGTAGAAGCTTCTCGCATCGATCGCTTCGTGAAGACCTCAAGAATAATACAATCAATATCCCTGTAGACTTCCCGCATCGATCGCCTACATTCAATAAAATAAAAGCCTCATTCAAAAGGACTTTTGAGTCATGGAATTGTCTATTTAGGGTAGGTTCTCTTTCACAAAACACTCACTTTGTAATAAGTTCTCTGCACCTCAGCCTATACCATCCACCTCACCTCACCATTCGTTTCAACTCAAGGGATGTAATGTACGCTCGATATATTGTGATCACACAACTCTTTTCACCTATTGACTTCTCGTCTATGCACGGTACCTAGGGCTCCAAGCTCGTTCTACGTTGTGTGGTTTGTTTAGCTCTTTTCACCTATGGAGCACTCTTTCTACTTTGCCTCGCATCTAGGATTGTGTGTTGACCTTAATCAGGACATGGTTCCCTTCTACTTGGGTAGGCTAACCTTCGCTTCCCTTATACCTTTTACAACATCACCAATTCATTACCAACACCATCAACCTTACCTTTACCAATCTTAATATTTTTACCAACCAACCAATTGCCTAAACCGTACCAAATTGCCTGAATTCGCCTCTCCCTGATCCTAAGGGAGAACTACATCGGTCTGAGGCCCCTCCTTGCTTTGTGCAATGGGCTATGTAGGCAGCACTTCGGAGACATGGGATCTCCCAAGGTTAGCTCGACCATCCCCTACCATAACTTATCATGTGTGGTAAATATAAATATTTTTTTGTGTATTTTTATTTAATCACATTCCTCTTTATCCTTTTTCAAAACACCAAAAAACCACAACGCAAACATTCTTATTTTTATCGTAACTCAAATCACCATACATATTCAGTTTTATTTAGATGTTAAACAAATACATCTTCTCTACCATCGACACGCAGTCGACATCCTTATTTATTCTTATACCTTGCTAACATTTACTGACCCTCACGCCTCATCCCGAACTAGGTGATGATCGTGATCGTCGACCCTCTCACCGGGCCTCTGTCCTCAAAGGTACCATGGCTATTGGTACCGCCCACTGATCTACCAATCTCTCCTGTAACATCTGAATACGCCCTCTCGCATGGAGAACTCCAGCCTCTAGTCTCGCTGCTCGTGACTCCGCAACCACTAACAATCTTCTTGTCTCATTCACCTGCGTTTGGAGCTGCTGAACTAAACGCTGCAGACGATCCCTCTCTGCTGTAATCACAGCTATGTCAGGACAATCACGTATACCTCGCAGCTCCGCTGCCCACCATAATCTATAGGCCTCTGTCGTTCCTGCGTCCATTACCCTGCGATCGGCTGCTACCTCTTCAGGACCTTCTGGAGGTGTTGGCTGGGGAGGTGAGAGTACTGCCTCTGCGTCGATCCTCATATATGGTCTATAAGCCAGGGGTATATCCTGCACAAATCCAAATTGTCGCCGCACGCGATCTATAGGAATCCTCTCATATTCACCTGGCCTGTGCCCCGCGATCCACCTCATTCGCTCTACACCCCTTAACTCCTCAGCTATGCTCTCTGTTACCATATAGTTACCGTAAGGCCTCCAACAGATGTCCGCAACCGTCACCCTCTCCCATACCTGCCTGTAATACACAATATCACCCGTCACGGCCTGGGATCTGGCCTCTTGTTCTGTCTGGACCCATCGTCTGAATCCCAACCTCTGCACTCCGGTTTCTCCCGACTGGATGGGTCGGCCTATTGGTCGCACACAAACAATGTGCTCATAGGCCCAACAGTGTAATAAGTATGAACTATCCAGTGTCGTCCTGTGATTTCACCTACAAGCCCATAAACCCCTGTATAGCTCCGCCAAATATGCAGGTGCCCATGCAAAAGTCACGTTCCTTTCTATCATCTCCCAAATAACACACATCAATCTCTTTGGAAATCTTCCCCTTCCGCCCTTGGTAACACATAATACCCTACCGCTATCATTAATATCACCGCTAACCTTGTCTCCTCGGGGTGTGCCGCATACATCACCCATATGTGAATGACAAACCTCGCTGTGTTAAGTCTCGTGCGTATGGACCAAATACTGCTGTTATCGCTCCCCGTGCCACGCTAGGTAGTGCCTGATATATTGGTTCTCCTGTAATAGGGAGTCTCAAAATACGAAACACATCTTCCAATGTTACTGTCATTTCACCTGTTGGCAGATAGAAGGTATTTTTCTCAGGATTCCATCTCTCAATCAACGCCTGTAACATACCATGGTTACGTGCGATTCATGAATAATAACGGATTCCACTTAACCCCAAACGATTTATCAATGTCCATTCCGCTGGTGTTACATCCGCTCGGATTCGTGACAACAGCGCTGGCACACTATCATTCATCCTCAACCCTGCCTCTGCCTGCATACACCAAAACAACAAACAACCATTCAATCCGTCAGGGTTTTTCAAACATTCTGGAAATTCCTCCAGTAACGGTATCGGTTATACATAACCGGTATCGGTTCAGTAACCGATACCGGTTACCTCTAACCGCTACCGGTCACTGTCCAATTACATACATCTTGCCTAAAACAACCACCTACGACAATAAATTGATCGTTTATTCCTTTCTATATACACAGACATACCCAAAACCCCGAATTACCTACCCCATAACACTCACCTCATCTATACCCCTGGCTATCATGTTGTCTTTCTCATATCTACTTACCTATTCTCCTCTAGCTCATTCCCAAAACATGCAGTAGTTAAATCACAAACAAGCTGATACCTCTTGGGTTGCAGCAGCTTGAGGTGGCCCTTGTCTTCCCTCTTGTCCCCGCCTCGCCGGATGCTTCTCCTCGTTCGCCATGAACACCACCCTTTTTCAACTTTGTCTTTACGCCTCTCGAATCTCGGATCACATTCACTTTCCTTGTCTCTTTTCTCCTTATCACTCAAATCTCTCATGCAAATACCTATCTCTTGCCAAAAGCGTCGCGTTCGCGTATTTAACCTCTTGCATGGCTCTAAAATTAAAACTTAAGTTGCCACCCTAGCTTTTCTATTTTTAGAAAATCTCATACCTAAATAACCGGTATCGGTTACTTAACCGATATCGGTCTATTAGCTACCGATATCGGTTCCTTAACCGATATCGGTTACACACCTATCTTTTCTCAACAGCGTTCTTTTCTTCATTTCTCACCTAAATTTTTGTTGCGCCCGCCTCTTTTCCTGCATAAACAACACAATTTACCACATTTGTTCATCCACCACACATAGCATTACAATTTCATTAACATCATTTATTTTATACAAATATACAAACCATCAACTACGGATATCAAGAAACTTTCCATCTATACATCATTTGGATCTAGCTCATCGATACACATATAACAATGACACAAAACCAACAATTCATCACATAACCTGTCATTCATATATACGTGCAAAAACAAAAACATCAACATCATCCATATATCAACATGTCACTTAAACTCATCATATATTCTATACCACAAACCATCGACGAAATACTTAAAAACATTTTTGAACACAACATGTGGATCAAACATCATCTATATATATATATATATACAAGTTTTCAAAAATACAATGTGCCCTACATTGGGGCCTCGTGATCTCATCATATAACAACGCCGCACGCAGCCGCATAATAATCGTAAAAAAATATCGACTTGGCTCACAAAGCCGGTCCTCGTATCAAAAATAGCTATATACTCGGCTCGCAGACCGGTATCCACTATACAACCCCTACTCGGCTCGCAGGCCGGTATACAATAAATGAATGAATGAATACATGAATAATACATAGGCACGCAGGCCTCTATCAATACACTGGTTCACAGACCGGTGCCCATCTCTAAAATACAACAACCATGTCTGGGATCTCTCAGCTCTCCCCACCGCCCTCGGCACCTCTCCCCGCTGGTCCCTGTGGTGCCTCTCGCCTCCTGGCCGTCACGGACATGCCAGTGGCTGCACCTCCTCGCGATCTCTCGGGTGTGAGAGTTTTCGCCCTATGCGCTGCATAAGCCTGATACTCGACTCCGGTACCATCAAGAATATCCTGATAATATCGGGCCTCTGCTCTAACCTCCATATAGCGCTCTCGAGCCACTGATGGAGCTGGGGCTGGTCCCCTGGCACCTACAACCAATGCCCCGAGCTGTCTTTGGTCTTCGCTTGGTGGTGCTGTGGCGCGGTGGTGCGGTACTGTCTGCCGCCGCTGTACTGCACCTATGGCCTGTGGTCTGTGGTGGTGGTGCTGTGCCGTGCTCGTGCTCGAGCACGGGTTAGCCTGCCTCGTAAGACACCTATTCGTGCTCGTGCTTGCTAGCTGCCCCTGTAAGAGCTGCACCTGACCCCTGAGCTGATCTCTCTCTCCTATAACTGCAGCCAAGTCTGGCTGTGCAGGCGGTACTATCCTGGCTGCCCTCTGCCCAGCCCACCACACCCTGTATGCTCCCGTGCACCCAGCATCATCTACACCCTCACCTGCTAACCTCTCCGCTACCCAATCTGGATCCAAAGGCTGTGGTATAGGCAGTGGGGCCTCTACATCATCCCTCCTGTACTGAGGGAAGGGAGGTGGCTCGTCCTGTCGCAGCCCCATCTGCCTGCGTACCCTCTCCTGGGGTATCCGCTCGTACTCTCCTAGCTCTCCGTCTTGCTATCTAGAATGTGTCTTTGGATTAGGCGCAATCGTAAGTGGGCTCCTCTCTGCCGGGATGGTGACCTCTCGTAGGGTCTCCATACAATGCTCTCGCTGTAAGGCCCTCTAGCAAATGTCTATAGTATGCCACATCCCGACCTGCCATAACTGCTCGTGGCTGGCCCACGACCCCCAACCACCTCTGAAAGCCATATCGGTATATGACCTGTGGCCCTGGCTGCTGGGGTAACCCTACTGGCCTGATGCATACGATGTGCTCGTATGCCCAACAATGCAACAAAAATGTAGAACAAATACCGAATCGCCTCCTCCGGCGATAGCCCCATAGCTCCCTGTATAATTGCACCAGATATACTGGTGCCCAGGCGTAACAGGTGTGCTCCTCCACCATCTCAAGCAGCACCCCCATCAATGCTCGTGGGAAGCGGCCTCCCTCTGAGTCCGGGAGGGCGAAGCAGGTGATCCCAACCATCATCAACACAGCCAGTCGTGTCTCGTGTCGATGCGCACGGTACATGTCACCGTACCCGATACTCGCGCTATGGTAGGTCGCAGACGGCCGCATCCCAAAAAAAAAAAAAAAAAACCTCGCGGTATGCTATCCATGGCAGCTCTAAATCTACGGAAGATCGCCTCTCCTCGATAGGTAAAGAAGGATGTGATACACATCCTCCAATGTGACGGTCATCTCCCCAGTCGGGAGATGGAACACATTGGTCGCCGGATCCCATCTCTCGATGAGGGCGACCATCAGGCTGTGATCTCTCTCTATCGCTCTGTACCTCTGGACTCCACCGAGTCCCACCTCGCGCATGATGGCCCAATGAGCCGCAGATACGTGTGGCCTCATCCGCACCAACAGCGGGGGCATCCTATCCCGCATCGTCAACTGCTGACGTGCCTGCAAAACCAACCCACATCCTTAGACCTACTCTTTATTACAACATCTACTTTATCATCTAAACACCCTTTTTTATCCCCCCGACCATACCCCGACTCTCTACCACCCCCCTCTAGCAACCTACCACCCTAAAAACCCAAAACCATCCCACCCAAAACCAACAAAAACAAAACCCAAACAAAACACATGCAACCCAACCCCAACACAAAACCAACTCCCACACAAAAACCCAAAACCCAACCCAAAAGACACAAAACCAACTCCCACACAAAAACCCAAAACCCAACCCAAAAGACCCAAAACCCAACCCTACATCAAACCCTTCTCCCACCTCCACCTCAAACCCAACCCAAAAACCCAAAACCCAACCCTACACCAAACCCTTCTCCCACCTCCAACTCAAACCCAACCCAACCCTACACCAAACCCTTCTCCCACCTCCAACTCAAACCCAACCCAACCCTACACCAAACCCTTCTCCACCCCTAACCCAACCCCCACACAAACCCTTCTCCACCCCTAACCCAACCCCCACACAAACCCTTCTCCACAACAAACCCACACCCACCCACAACCCAACCCAAAAACCCAAAACAACCAACCCACCCACACAACCCACAAGCCACCGACGCCGGCCGATACATGACCGACGCCGGTCACCAACAACACTCCCTTTCCCTAAAATTGTGCGACCGATGCCGGTCGCTTAGTGACCGACATCGGTCACTGTCTTCTCCCGGAGCCGAACCCCCGCGCGGCCCCCAAAACCCATTTTTTACCTATTTCTACCCATCTACCCACCCAAATACCCTAAAAACTTACCCACCTACCCACCTTAGCCTATCTAGCCTATCTACCCTCTCCCTTTTTCAAATCATTCCCATTTTCTCATTATTTCCTAAAAAAGGTTAATTCCTACCCAAACCCCCAATTTAGCATAATACAACCAAATCACCAAATTAAAGAGTTTCGAATCTACCCGAACGATGACACGTCGTCGTGGTGGGATGGGTGGTAGCGGTCCAGCTGGTCCAGCCCCTCCAGCTCCTCCTGCCTGTGCCATGGCTCCAATCCTGATCTGCTGGGTCCCCGGCCAATCAACTGCTGCCTCCTCCTTAATCGGGCCCACTATCAACTCTCTCCGCCAATACAATAGCTCCACCTCACTCAATCAAGCCTCTAATCCCAACTCTCCACGTCAGACAAGTCGATTTGGTTTGCAAATAACAAAAGTGACAATGACAAGCCGTATTTTTCTTTTTATAGGTTTTTCACCTTTCACCGATATCGGTTTCATTTTTGCCCTAAGGAACCGGTATCGGTCCCTTAACCGATATCGGTCATTCAGAATCGACATCGGTTCTCTACCCAACTTTCACCCCATTCTTTGCCCTTATTTACCATTTGCCCCTTTTTAACCACATATCGCCTATATCCACCTTTCTTTGAACACTATTTGTTTACCCATTTGGCCCGACCAAGGCCTCAAGGCCTCAACCTATCTATTTGGCCCGACCCAAGGCCTCAACCTACCTATTTGGCCCGACCCAAGGCCTCAACCTACCTATTCGGCCCGACCCAAGGCCTCGCCCTAACCATTTGGCCCGACCCAAGGCCTCAACCTACCTATTTGGCCCGACCCAAGGCCTCGCCCTAACAATTTGGCCCGACCCACGGCCTCACTCTACCCTTATGGCCTGATGCAAGGCCACAACCCAACAACTTGGCCCGACCCAAGGCCGTATCACTTCAATACCATACCCACAATCAACGTTTTATTTTATCCATCCATCATGTACCTTTTGTTCAATCGAGCTCACCTATTCATGTTTTAGCATGATTAGGGTCCTTGACTTGATCTGTCGACCAACTTTGCCTAGACCTAGATCCGTGATGTTTATCTCAACCAAACCAACCATTTGCACGCCGAACATGCCTAAACGTTCGCACCTTACCTGTTATATACCCTGGAGCTACTTCCTATGCCTTGGATACCAGGATTATATCACCCTTGTTTGGATAAACTATCGACCTTTGCCTATACATTGCTAGTTTTCTTGTCAAATCATGTACCCTAGTCATACTATTGTATTTCAACATGCGTCTGCTTCCTTGGACCTACCCCACCACCTTACCATCCTCTCTACAACATTCACCCTTTATCAACCCTATCCCTGATTTCCCGTTCACTCAATCTATGATAGATTTGAGGGGGATTACCTATATCCTTAACAGGAGAAACCACTTCATATTATTGTCCGCGCAGCTTTACAAAACAAGCTACACGACAATAAGGGGCTAATGTAGACACCAAATTCATGTCTTACGACCCCTTGTGACCCGCATCTCATCTCGCAATATAACCTCATCACCTAAACCTTACACAATTATTTATTAATTGCCTTCTAATTGATAAATCCACATCACCTTACCCGCCACCTCACTTTGCCACCTCATCATGACCTAGCCCTAACCCTAAACTAACCTAATTAAGACCCATGACTTGGTCTAGACTCACATCCATAACTAATGCCTCCTTACTCGCACCCAAAGCCGACCTTCTAGCCACTTGACCAAGCCCGCAACTGATCTCTCGGGAGAAAAGCAGGGAAGGTGGGCTATTTTACTAAAAATAGCCTACTTTTTCCTTACCGATGCCGGTTCCTACTCGACCGCCGTCGGTTACGCAACCGCCATCGGTTCCCTGTAAATGGGCTCCCCAAACCAAAACAACGGATCGGAATTTCATTTTGGGAGATCAGTCGAATGATTTTGAATCAATAGAGATCATTTGGGAGCGAGGAACAGAGTCCAGATCTTCGTTTAATCAAGCAGAGATGAGTAAAAGAAACTAGAAGTGCTTGCAGTAGAGGAGATCAACTTGCATCTTCGCCAAAACCAGTAAGTCACATCTTGCATGTCCTCTGTTATAACATTTCTTATGCTCTGTGAATTTCAGTCCTCCTAAATCCGTCTCTGAATCTACTACCCAACGTGTCATTGCATCTAACTGTTATTCTTTTACTTCTAATCATCCCATTTCCTAATATCATCCATAAACCAGCCTTACAAAACACCATAGCTACTAAGAAGATCCTAGAACCCACCGGTATCGGTTATCAGTAACCGGCATCGGCTATCATAACCGGCATCGGCTATCAGTAACCGCCATCGGTTCCTCTGATCAAAACCAGAAAACCAGCCTTTCCCCTACCCAGTTCAACGAAACAATTTAATTGATACTTTACAGTCTTTTGTGTTAATTCATATTAGCAGGGGAACTGACCACCTTCGAAAGGAAGTTTTATATTTCCTGGGCCCAAGGCAGTTTCCTCATTTATTGTTTAATCAAATCTTGTGGTCTTGTGTTCTTATTTGCAGGTAGTCCTTCCAAGACAAAAAGGAGTTCTTCGCAGTCAGCTTGATCTTTCTCTACGGTACGCGCACACCATCTCGACATTCCACAGGTATTCCTCCTAGCCCCTAACCTTATCTGTTTCTAAAAGGAACGAAACATTTCCGAGTGAAACACTAACTACATAATTACCACCATTCCTCTAGGCCCAACAACTCATGAGGGAGATGCACATTTTTTCAAGGAATCTTTCACTCATTTTCTTATAAGGAATTAAGAGTATAAGGATAAAATTGATTAGTTGGAAGATCATGTGAGAACACTCACCTTGCACCTTAAAAATTTCATGGATATAAGTTTTGAACCATCATTTCCAATTAAATAAGTTACCCCATTAGTAGTCGTTGCGTTCAGAATCTATTCAAAAACAAAAGAATTCACCATGTAAGGGAGAGAAAACAAAAAATGGGTGAGTAAGATTGTGGGAAAATGGAAAGTTTTTCTAGTTTATATGATTTCATTGTTCTTGTACATAAGTATAACAACCATAAAGGTTAAAATGACAAGATACGAAATCGAGAAATAAAAGGAACACTATGATCAAATGTTTCCCTTTGGTGATGGAAATGGGGAAAGCCTATTCTCACATATTTGTGGACAGGAAGGTATTTAATTCTCCATCCAAATATTTGTCTCAAGTTTGGGATAGAAATATTGTCACCTGGTATGAGATGTTGAATTGTGTTATAAATGAGTTGAATTCACAAGAATAATGTGCCTCTAAGATATAAAATTATTTCAACACCGAGATAGATAAGTTTCGAATTCCTACAATAGATGAAAATACATCAACAAATGATTTGTTGAACCCATTTGAATAACTTTACAAGAAAGAGGCCAAGGATACATTTTCCTTTAATGATGACATGCTGGAGTCTCTCAATGAGATAATGGGTATGATATCAAACACCACAAAGGGACATCAGTCATGGTTTAAAAAATGTAAAAAAATTAACTCCATCTCGGATAATTGGCTCAAGCCCTTGAATTTTGTTGGCATTCCCCAGGATGAGAAATTTACACCTCTAGTGGCTCGATATAGTAGATAATTCAAGGGAGTGGAGATATTCCCATAGGTACTCAACAAATTTTCATCCGAGAGTGAATCAGAATTAGCAAGGGCATTGTATCTATCTGAGTAGTTATCTCTTTTTCTTTCTCTTTGTTCCCTTCTCCTTCCTCTCTTTCTTCGTGTTTTTATTTCTTCATAAGGGGGTTACACTTTTCATTTTTTTCTTATTCATTTAAATGTGACTATAGTTGACATTGTAATAAGTTTCCCTCAATTAATAAAAAGGGGACTTAATTTCCTTCCTAGGAATACAAAGAGTCATAAGTTGTAAAAGATAAATGAAAGGTCATGTGGGGGTAGGTGAAGAGTCTTTTTTGAAAAATATATATTGTAATGACTTCCTCATTCCAAGAGGTTGTCAATTTTGTAATTTCATGAGTAGATAGCTACCAAGAATAAGCAAAATATAAAAATTATTCTATTTTCCTCTCTATATGTTTTCTTCTTTCTCTTTCATTATACAACTTTGTGAAAATGTCAATAAAGAAAGGAGTTTCAGCTTTTCTAGATGAGTGAATAAGTGAGATTTTATGTTCATGGTTTCATCTTGTCTTGATATTGTTAGCAAATTTTTTATTCTTTCCAATTGTGTGTGTTGATATTTCTGATTAATCCTTGCAAGAATCTGAATTTTTCCTACTTGCAATATTAATCCCTTCTCTAATTTCTCCACTCCCATATTCCCACCTTCCTATAAAATTCCTTACAAAAAAATTGCAAGCATTTTCCATAGGTATATTGGAGTGTACATGTTTGATCTTGGCCCATAGGCCAACCATATATTTATTTTTTATTTCATATATAATAATGAAGTTACCCCATTTAAGCAGAGGGACATAGTTCGAGAGCGTTGGTAAAAATAAAATATTTTTTCCTACTCGCAAAATTATTTTGCCAAAGACATATTTAATGGATTCATCTTCTTCATGTATTTTCCTAATTTATAATTGTTAGAAAATAATTTTCTCATGTCAAAGGGCTAGATCATTTGATATAGAGAACACCAAGTAATTTTCCTATGTAGAAAATTCTTGTCCTATGTATAAAATAAGGATGAACCTATTACCATGGACTTTGCATAGAATGATGAGGAAATTATAGCGTTCTTATGATTGTATGAAAATATTCCTTAAAAAAATCACAAGGTAATTATTCATATTTTCCCCACTCCTAGTATTACTTTTATACTAAGGAGAGTCTCAGCTTCTTCCACAAAGTAACTGGAATTTTTTTAATTATAAGAAAACACTCTTATCTCTCCCACTCCTAAATATTTTAAATTTAATAGAAGAGACTATTGATATTAACATTAGAATGAATGAAGATAATAATGTCTTGAAGTTTGGTTCTACACTCTCTCCTAAATAAGTGGAAGAACACATTAAGATCCATAAATAGCACACATGTAATTTCCCCTTCTCCTATAAAGACATGTCTTGAGTAGAACCGAAAGTGGTTTAACTTAACCTAGTAATTAATATTGATGTTATTACCATTATATAAAATAAAATATATTTGAAACCTAAGGAAACTTTAATGGTTAAAGAGGATGTTATGAAACTCCTTGATGTGGGGTTCATTAAACATACCGACTATTCTATGTGGTTGTCCAATATTGTAATGGTACTTAAGAAAAATGGCAAGATGAAAAATTACATTGACTTCTAATATATAAAACAGGCTTGTGTAAAGGATAATGTTTCCTTACCACACATATATATCCTTTTTGATGCTATATTTTGGTATGATATGTTATCTATTATATATGGTTTCTTGGTTTATAACCATATTATAATCTCATAAGAGGACCAAATGAATATGATAGTTACCACTCCTTACGAAATTTTTTTCTACATATTCACACCCTTCTATTTATAAAATGTCAATGCCACTTATAAAAGGGATATGAATCGAGTTTTCATGACCTCGTCCAAAATATTTTTGAGACCTACATAGATAATATTCTAGAAAAGGATATAAAAAGAGGTGATCACCTTGAAAATTTTTTCACTATTATCACTCATTTAATCTAATATAGTCTTTCCTTAAACCCAAAAAATGTGTTTTGGGTTACAAGAGGAAAAATATTGAGTGATATTATTTTTTCCTAATGAATTGATGTAGATCCTATAAAGATATGTGTAACCATGCAGATGACTCCACTTATAAATAAATATAGTAATATTTCAAGTTGGGTTGAAAAAGTGGCTGAGTACAAATAAAAATGAAGGTTAAATACCACACGTAGAAGAGAACACATGAACCATGACGTAGTATAAAATATCCAGGAAGATACATGCAATATTACGCATGAGGATAGGGAAAATATGCAAGTCAATGTGTGAAGATGCACACAAAAGATGGAGAGACATGAAGTTGTAAATTTTCATGCACAAAGATAGAGAAAATGAGTTAGAAAAGAGAAAATAATAATTGACATGATTAGCAAGGAAAGTACGAAATGATCCAACAAGGATAAAGCATCGATAAAGGATAAATCACATGCATGGAAATCTAATATTAGAACACATGTATGGATATGATTGAGCTATTTATAGTACATATTGGAGAGTAAAGAAGAATTTTGAAAGGCATGTAGTCTATAATTGGGAAATATATTGTTAGAACTAAACCATGTAAGAGTTAAAGAAAAAGTTCCCACTATGTATAAATATGTATACAATACCTTTTTAAAGAGATATTTGTGTGTGTGTGTGTGTGTGTGTGTGTGTGTGTGTGTGTGTGTGTGTGTGTGTGTTTGTAAGAGATGTTGTGGTAATATATTAAGTCTATATGGGATGCACACATTGTTGTTGAGTATGTAAGTCAATATTGTCTTGATGTGTTGCATATTTGTTTGTAATAGGTAATATTAAATGGATTTCTAGGGTTAGGAGAAGTGAATAAGGTGTAATTGGAATTTAGATTATGCTATTATTGATTTATGACAATGAATGAATGAATGATTAAATATCTTTTTGTTTTTATCTGTGTATTATTGATTAAATATTCTATTTATGTTGTGTAATGGTTTATGATAAACCACATCTTGCATGATAAAATCAATAGGGACCTAGTAGGTTGTGTGTGCTTCAGGTGAGTTCTTATACATTTGTCTTAGTGAAGTTCCTGCACACCAAACTATTGGTTCTAGTAAATAAAAACTACATTTTGGTTTTGTTTTCGGGGCCTCTTTTGATTCTATTATTCAAGATGTGCACACATGGCATTCCGGATATCCTTGGAAAGCATTAAGCATTAGGTACACGATGTCCAAGATGATTTTTCTCAGAGATAAAAAACTAGATGAGGTTTAAATGTGTACAGTTTGGTGGAAGATAATTTATTGATTCATTATATGAGACATTTAGTAGTTTCTTTCTAGTTGATTTATTCAAATGGTTAGAAGCTTACACGTAAAATCGAGTCACCATTTGGGAAGGAAGCACATTTCGATCCAAGACAAGTACCAAACACTCTCTCGATTTAGATGAATAGTGGAATAAAGTTGTAGATAGTTGGGAGGAAGGAGTATTGTACAACCATACCTTAGAGTACATGATTTCAACATACTCATGTCTAAAGAAAGAAATGTTCAAGTTCTTATGTGAACTAAGAGGATTATATCTATGCATGTTACCTTGAGCCATAAAGATCTGTATGATTGAGCTAGGGATGGAAAATATACCTTTGGATGGATAAACTCTTTGCATACATAGGGGTAAGGAATTATTTTGGTGTTGGACCCTAGAATATTGGCTAAGTACAAGAAGGCACGTGGGCGTGCGGGACCTATTTGAAGAAGGGTGCATGGGGTGAAGGTGCGTAGGGAAGGGTTTTGGTAGGGCTTTAGCATAACACATGATGCACATGCAGGGAAAGATAGGTTTTGGGACTTAGCCATATTTGACGCTCCAAGAATCACATGAAAAAGTGTTACCCGTTGAGCATTGAGTGGATAAGGTGCCATCTTGGTGACTGTAAGATCAAAAAGGGAATATTCCATGCATGTGATGGAAGGTTCCAGAAGAACATCATTACACAAAGGGAGATCTCGGATAAAATGTGACATGTACCATTGGAGGAATATTTGGACACTTTGAATCCGATTTGTTACCTCGAAGGCATAGCAGTGAAGGAAGGAAAGCTATATATAGACTTGTGTGGGTAATAGAAAGAGAGACACAAGATAGTGAGTGATTAGTGTGGTAGAATGGTGGAAGAGAGGTGAAGCTTTGTAGAAATATAATGGATAATTCTATGGGCTAGGATTAGAGAAAATATAGGAGTGATGGTATATTTAGAGGGATGGGTCTGTATTCATCTTTGTAATGTGAAGGACATAGTGTAGTTTTGATGCATGACTTTTCTTTGTATTGTTATATGGGTCTGTTATGACCTCAAGGATTGTAATGTGGTTACTGGACTCATCAATATGAATATAAGACTCTGTTCTAAATCATATATGTGTTCATGAGTATAATCCTTGTGTATTTCCTTTATGTATGAATCAATTCTATATGTTGTCTATTATTTCTCTTTTATGGATGCAATGAAGTGATAAATCATCCTAGGTTCTCAAAATGATGCATGGTTCTTTTCTATTCTTTTGCACTTGAATATCTATCATAAGATGATGTATTCTCACAAGACTCACATAAAGGAGAGGCTCGACACCCGCACGTTCCTCGGGGTGAGTTCCCAACACCCACTGGGTGATAATCCAAAGTGCACATGGGATTTTAATATTAATCTAAGGGTATAAAAATGACTACATCTTGGTTCATTGCCGAGACCTCTTTTTAAAGTTGTTATGAGAAATGGATTGCATCTTGACCCCGTGATGCATGACGTAACATTTGACTTTGGAAACTTTTGAAACATGTTCAAGAGCATGAAGGACAAGGTTTCTCAAAGATTCAACATTGGACCGAGTTCTATGCATGTAGATGGGTAGAAGAGAACTGTACCATGAGTTGCATGAGACATTCTTATGCTATTTCCTAATAGAACTATATGAATGGCTATCGGCATAGGCATCCAAATTGAACTCGTAATACATACCATGCATGTGGACCGAAGATGACTATCGAGGCTACAAGATGTAGATCTAACTTGGACATGTGTTGTTGATCACTGGTGGAAAGGAGTGTTGACCGGTTATACTCTGACTATGCCATTTCTACGTATTCTTGCCTATAAGTAGTTGATTTTGAGTTCTTGAGGGATCCCAAAGGATTTATTTTTGTTTTATTCCTTTGGTTATAAATATCTTGATCATTACCTTGAGTTTAGAGGCATTTCCCATGGCTAGCTAAACTTCTTTGAGCGTTAGGAGAAGAAGCTAGGGTGGAGGAAGATGGCGAAATTGCGGTGATAAGTAAAGGGAGGAGAGACGAATCAAGTATAACGAAGCTCGCAAAAGGGAGATGACTAGAGAATGAAAAGTTGAAAGTGTGATGGATCTATGGAGGCAGACGTTATGGGGAAGCGGTTGAGGTTCACGTAGAGGATGTGGAACCTGAGTAGTATGTGCTACCTCATCTTGGAAATTACAGAGGGAAACCCCTTCGGTTTATATAATGAGAGTTCATCACATGGAGAAAGGAGATCCATCGAAACGCATCGAACCCACTTGATGAACAACCCCTGGTGCTTTCTTTTCCAGATCAAGGGATAAGTATTGTTAACCCAGCTGGTATCGGTGGGAGTAACCGATCTGTGCCTAGGAGATATAATTTCTTGTTTGGAACATCCATGGCTATGCAATCCATTATGGTATTTGGAGTAATTTTTTGACAAGGTACAAATATGCAAGGTTTGGGTATCATGTCCTGGAAGTGGAACGAGGCACATAAATGGTAGTGAGACAATATCACAAACCATTGGCATGCAATTCAGTGGGACGTTGGGAACACTAGGTATGATCACTTCGTGCCATTTTAAGTTACAAGAGGAGGACCTTGTCGGCCTAGTGGATCTCAAGGATCGGGTGGGTCAAAAGGAACAAGACTTGGTGGATCTAGTGGATCTCGGTGGAGGAGGAAACACCAGAGGGAACCAAGGCTCTGGATCAGGAGGATAAGGGCCTCATCCACCTCCATAAGTATTCTTTTAGAATTTCTTTACACTTACAAGACTATAAGGGTATTGAATATTCTTCAAATCATGTGCACAAGTGTGAATTACTATCTTTGTGTGAAAGGGATCATTACCCCAGTGGAAGGAAATTCATTTTTCAACAACGTTGCAAGGACGTGTGCATAGTTGGTACCAAAAGTATGACCCCCACTAGACGGTGGTAGACTACATCACATTGAAGAATGCCTTCTTGGTAGAGTTCTATATCCCTGAGTTTGATTAGAAGAGAATCAATTCTCTGAAGAAGATCTAACAAGGAATGAAAGAGAGTGTGCAGGAGTATGACGTTTGTTTCAAAACTCTCTTGTCAAAACTATCCTATGGCATTCATCCTTCTCAACATGCCTTATGGTTTTTTGGAGGATTGATAACACCATTTAGGAGTTCTCTATCACACAAGAATTTCATAGACCCGCGCGAGGCCTTGGAGGATGCCCTACGACCTTTGAAGCTATTGGGAGCATTGATACTAGTGTTAGTCCTTTTCTAGAGGCTCAAATTGCTGCAATGGAAAAGTAGTTAGATAATTTTTCTATAAACTTAGCACATGAGGTTCGTAGTGTGATTTGGTATACTGTTGTGAAGTGAAAGGGCATGCAAAGGATAGTTTCCCTCAGAAGTCGATATGTGCTATAGCAATAGACTATGAAATTTTCCATGGGGATCATGATGCAAGTAGGTGCCCTCTACTACAATATGTAATCCGTAAGAATGTTTCTTTTTATTGTAAGATCTATACCTCTACGACCCATGATACTAAGGATTATAGATTGATTGATCAGATCCATGATGTTATTGATCTTGGTGTGTACCAAACTAGTCTTGCAAGTAGTTCCAAGGATGATGATCATCGCTATGAAGGGCATGCAAATGGAGGAGCATGTGGAAGAGGTTTTCATGGAGGATTTCATGGTCACAATAACTGTGGTGGAGGATGAAGTGAATTCCCATGAGGAACCGTTATAAATGTGGATCTACAGAGCATTACAAGTGTGAGTTTTTGATTTTTATAATGCTCGTGGTGCGGGAAGAAACATAAGTACAAAGAGAGTCCAGAGCTTTATGAGCATATGAACCAGAAGCAATAGAAACACAAGGGTGCTAGGAAGGTAAGCATCAAGAAAGTTGATTCACAGTGGATGCTAAGAGTGGTGTGTGAGTAAGGACTAGAACCTGTACTGGTGATGATGTGAGTAGAGGCCACACATGCCAAGGAGATGCCAAGATAAAGGACACTAGTTTCAAGAGAGGAAGTGGTACATGGAAAGTATCTAGACCTTGCTCATCAGAAAGAGGTGTATCAAGAGACTATGGACGTGATTCAGAGTTTGTAAGGAGAAATACAATGTCTAAAGGAGCAATCAAAGAAGTTAGAGAAAAGGAAGAATGTTGAGGCTCCAAAGGAGGACCTAGATGAGGTCAAGGAAGTATGTAGGATGTTAAGGTAATAGAATATTATTCCCTTGCTAGGATAATGGCTAAGGGAGAAGGTAACACACGCCAGAGCAGAGTGCAAAAGGTATGTTCTACATGCAAACCTTCCTCCTCATAGCCTTGACTATGATAAGGAGATTACTTTGAATGCGGTTGTTGATGGATGGATTCTAAGTAATATCCTCATCAACATAGGAGTAGAGGTCAATGTTCTTACCTTAGATGACTAGCATCAAATAGGAAGGCACGTATTACAGTCATCTTTGAATGTGTTGTATATGGAAAAAAAGACTAAGGAAATGCCCATTGGCATCTTGAAGGATGTAGTTATCACCATTCAAGGGGCCAATTTCACTAGAGACTTTGAAGTCTTGGCACTCGCCAAGGTAGAAAACTTTCCAGTGTTGCTTGGGTGCCCATGGTGTTACAAGAACAATGTCAACCTGCAGTTTAACAAGGGGTATATCAGCTTTGAGAACAAGGAAGAAAGGGTGATTATGCCTTTGATGGATGGGAAGTCAATAACTTATATTGAGCCCTTATGAGAGGAATTTCTTGACAAAATATATGTGTGCTCCATCATAGATCTTGAGATAATTCATCCCACAAAGGGAGTCATCTAATTTGAAGATGCTCAGTCCTAAGTGATACCAATAGTATGGCATGCGACAAGTGGGTGCATGCGACTTATACGTTGATTAGGAGATAGTTAATAGGATTTGTAACAAGGGTAATGAAGGTGTGCTCAGTCAAGCTCCTAGGAGGGAAGAAGATTCTAAGTTACTCCGGATGAGTATACCCTAAAATTTTCTTGTGAGAAAAGGAAGCTCAATGGAAGAATGAGGAAAAGATAAGGTGGATGGTATGTTATAACCTAATCGAACTATAGTTTTCTAGTGGGCTACACATCGAGAGAGCCTCCTAGAATGGTGCAAGGTAAGAATTGAATTATCTATAAGGTTCTCCAGAGCAACATGCCCATGGTCATACAAGATCGCCATGGTAAAGAGACAACCTCATTTCATATCCAAGCATGTGAGAAGGCCTAGATGGGGAGCACAGAAGAGTTACCACCTTCATTATGGGTGCATAATTTGTATTCCAAATTACAATGCTATGCACGCACTTGGTATATTTATTTGGAGATGCGTCATCAAACAAGTAATTGGCAGGAGTTGGCAGCTAATCTCGTTCAAGGTTTCAAGTATGGGAGTACAAAGCCATCAGTGGATAAGCCGATGCAAGTAATCAAGTGCCTTATGATGGGAGATAGTGTTATGGTAGAAGAGAGGATACTGGAGTTGTTAGGTGAGCCTTATTTGGAGATGTGCCTTAATGAAGAAGAATCAGAGGAATTACATCTTGAGCGTGCATGCTTGGAAAAAGAATAAAGAAAAATGGTCTATGTAGTAGATGTTGAAGAGATGGAAACTTTGGATGTTAACCATTCGAAGGTACACGTAAAGTCATAGACAACATTTATGAGTGAGAACGTGCCTACTATGAGCCCTTGAAAAAAATAAGGTTAACATTGGGACAAAAAAACCTACGGAAGTTATCATTGGGGACTATTGGTCGAAAAAGAGTTTTCAAAGGTCATTGATCATCACAGTGCGAGTTCTAAGATTCAATCCCTCACAAGTACCATGAACTCAAAGTCATCCAACATTCCTTAGGGAGATGAAGATAAAGTTGAAGGAAGGTGTGTACCGATTCCAAAGAGGCCTTATCGATGAATCCAAATCAATGCGTATGGGTCAAAGAATAAATAGACAAGATGATAGCATCTCGGTATCATTGAGGTAGTGGAAGAATCAGAATAGATCATTCCAATGGTCATTAGTATCAAGAATGATGGGAGGATAAAAATATTTGTTGACTACAGGGATCTAAATGCAATATGTGTCATCTATCCATTTCCAACCCCCTTTACTAAATATATTTTGGAAGGAGTAGCCGAGCGCGAAGTCTACTCTTTCACAGATGGGTTCTCAGGGTATCACCAAGTCAGGATTGCAAAGGAAGACCAGAGAAAGAAAAAAATTTCCACTAAATGGGGAAGTTTTTCCTACACGGTTATGCCTTTTGGATTGAAGAATGCACCTGATGTGTTCTCGTACATCATGGTACAATCATTCTAGGAGTTCATCCATAAATTTCTTCAAGTTTACCTAGATGACTAGACTATATATGGGTTGTTAAAAGACCATTGTGACAATTTGAGGTTGATATTTGAGAGATGTCAGAAATTAAGGATATTCCTCAACATTAATAAATGTGTCTTTTCTACTTCATTTGGAACCATGTTAGGACATATTATATGAAAAGAAGGCTTACTAGTGGATCCTTCCAAAGTTACAGCTTATTATAGAAATAGGGGAGATTACTAGTTAAAGCGCATTGTGTAGATTCCTTAGGCATAAGGGGTACTATAGGAAATTTATCAAGGGGTATGCCAAGATCACTTCTCCCTTGGAGGAATTGCTAAAACACAAGATTGCCTTCCATTGAGGAGATGCGCAATAGAGGGAAATTGACACTTTGAAGGATAGGATTGTCACGACGCCCATACTACATTTTCCTTCTTAGAATAAGCCTTTCCATGTGCATGTTGATGCCTCAAGTACAACCATGGGAGCAGTGTTAACACAACCTGGTGAGGGAATTGGTGATCATCCCTTGTGTTTTTCAAGTATAAATTTGACACCAGTAGAACAAAATTACACAACTACTGAGTGTGAAACATTGTCTATGATCTACGCGTTGCACAATTTTAGGAAGTATTTATTAGCAACACCATTTATATTCTACACGAACCACATGACATTGAAATACTTAGTCAACAAGACCATTTTGAAAGGGTACATATGTCATTGGATCCTATTATTCCAAGATTTTGAGTTCACAATGGTTATAAAACCAGGAAAGATCAATTCAGGACCTAACCACTTATCAAGGATTAACTCAGGGGAGGACGTGCAAAGCATTGAGGATACCATGCCACACATGCAACTATTTAGGTTGTGGTGTGTTCCCTCAAACTTGGAAGATATTGTAGTGTTCTTAAAAACAAGGGTGAAACTAGAAGGGATGAAGGATCTGGAGAGAAAATAGTTAGCAATACGTGTCGCACCCTACATGTTGATTAGTGGAGACGTTTAAAATTTAGGTTGTGATGAGGTTTTCTGCCGATGCATATTAGAACATGAGTTCATGGAAATTATGGAGGAAGAACATGGTGGGATTACAAGAGGACACTATGCAGGAAATGTTACCACATGGAAGATTTTACTAGCATGGCTTTAGTTGGAAACCATCTACCAGGATTGTATTGAGTTTTGTAAGGCTGTGACCATTGCCAAGACCTTGAAAAACTTGGGAAGAGGGATGAAATGTCCAATAATTAGTGTTGAACCATTTGAAAAATGGGTAATTTACTTTGTAGATCCAATTTTACCAGCCACGTGAAGGATTGGTTCATCTTTGTATATCTGTTAGTGCAAAATCACAGCACCCCTGGATGCAAATCAAGGTTCTAAATGATGTCTTAGGCATCCAGTGTGATTGCACAACATGGAAACCTCTCTCCAAGTGTGGGACTTGTGAAACTAAGAGAGGAATATCCAGATTAGAGGTTGGTTCCTCAAACTCCTCTGATTAGATCTAATGCTTGCACAACTACAGAGGTTCAGATCCTAATCCTACTCTAAATTGCAAGGAGACAGGGATAGAAGTGCAAAAATTGAAACTAACTAAAGATGGTGATGCACCAAAAGGAGTGGTGAATATTTTTGTCATGCAAATAGACACAAACCAAGGATTACAACATAAAACATACACAGGATGATAAGATATAAATTAGGATCTGAAATGAAGCAAATAATACAAACAAAGGACTGAAACCCATTCACAAAGCTTGCATTATCATTTCCAATGTCAAAACCACTGCATTACAACCTCAGAGAGGTAGAAAACTTGTTACAATATTTGAAGAGGTCTGATTCTTGCAACAATCACTTGCTGGAGGTGAAAGAAGAAGTCTGCTATGCCAAAAGTGTTCCACCCTAAGAAATGAGCCAAATCTAGCTTTTACATTGCATGGGTCGAGCCCAGGAGAGAGAAAACATACAAAACGTGGGAACCCATTCCTCACTGATTGTAAATGCATTAAATCAGCATGGAGGACCTTACACACCCATACCCTGTCATTTTTGACCAAATTGGAGGAGAGTGCGACCCATTCTGCATTAAATTTAGTCGCTAAAATGTCATTTCTGGCCATGGACACGTACCAGAGCCGTTTCTAAATTTTCTCTCTTGAAAATGAACCAAAATTCAAAATTGACCATGAAATCCTGTAGAGAATTTCATAAGATTTCCAATGATATGAAGAACGTGCAAATCCGAGCTCTGGATCAAAAGATATGAAGGTCTGAAGTTTTAGGGCAAAACGGCCCAAAAACGGATGTCGGGAAAAAAATTTTTAAATTTTGACCTTTTTGCATTTTGGAAAAATTTTCAAAAAATTTCCGTGCTCCACCGGTCGGATGCCACGTGTCAGGTGCTGGTTCACCAAGAAATTCTCTCTCCTCCACCTTTCCGTGGGCTTTCCTTTGAAAATTTTGATCTTTTTAACTTTTGGAAAAAAATCATTTTCCCCCCGCGCCCCGCCACCTGGGACACGTGGCATGCATTGATTGGTTGATAGGGCGTGGGAAGACCTTTACTTTTTAGTTTTTTGGCCGAAGAACTTTTGTAAAACTTCAAAGTTCCCCGAGCTCCGCACTTCCCTACTCCATTAGACATGTGTCCTCTTTTTATTGGCTCGGGCCAACGCTCCAACTCACTCCCTTTAAAACTTGCATCGAACACTTAGCCAAAATTCTGTTTCACTCCCTGTGCCGCAAATTCCCGGCCCTTAGGACACGTGTCCTATTCTGATTCATCTATAGGCCTCGGCTTTTCATGTCCCTCACGTATTTTCGGCCCGGGTGTCCCAAACCGTCTGGGACAAATTCCTCCGATCCACCCAATTCGGGCTTCCCTGTCCCTCTTTGAGGCGAAGACACGTGGCGTGCTTTCATTGGCTCTTAGCTCCTTCGGCTTCCTGCATCCCTCATGTCCATTTGTTCCAACTTTCTGACCTGTCTCGGGGATAGATTCTTCCGAACCGCCCGAAATGGGCTACCTTTACTCTCTACTGCCGCCTTTTCGCGTCCTTCGCGTCCTCACGGCCCAAATGTCCCAACCTTATCTCGCAGGCAATGATTAGTCAATTTTTTCACCTTGGCTGGTTCATCTTTTCACGTCCGTGCATCCCCATGGCCCGGATGTCCCAATTGCTACGTGGACCACCTAGAGGCTTTTCGGCCGGTTCGCGCCCGACGTCCCAACTGTCCCAAGGGCCGCCTGGACTAGGACTTAGCCAATTTTCATGATTTTTGGCCCCAACTTGATTTTTTACAATTTTTTCACCTTTTCTTAGAACTTGCTCTTTTCTCCTTAGGCAGAGTTAGAAAAAATTTGGGGACCCAGAAACATGATTTTTTCCTTGAATCAATCTATCTTTCTCGGGACCAAAGAATTTAATGCATGTTATCAAAATTACCCTGGGGGTGAATTTTGGATAACAATTTGGTGACTCAGCGGGGTCACCTGCCTGCTAGGTAGAAGATACCAGTTTCTGAAGCAGTCCATTGGGCATGGAGTCATGAGATATTCTATTTAGAACCCCTAACTGACTCAGAATGTGCAAGGAGGAAGATGGAATATCACCTGATGGAAGTAAGGACTGTAAAACATCTCCATGGATAGCAAGCTGTGCCAAAGCACTTAGGGAAAAAAAAACTAACCTACAGTAAAACAATGTGCACAAGCACTTGGAGGAATGAAAATCTAATCTAATATTTACAAGGTAGTGAATTTCCCTCTAGAAGCAACGCTTGAGATAGATTCCATTTCTTTGGAATCTGCGAGTTCTTCACCATCGATGGGGCCAATTGGAAAGCATTGCTATTCTTGCACTTCGTGACCATGTATGGGCCACTCCAAATGGCATCAAATTTTGAATGCTTTCCCAGTTTTTCTCTATCCACATCCCATTTATACACTAGATCTCCAACCTGAAAAGATCTATCCTTGGCCTTCTTATCGAAGGTCTTCTTGATCAAAGCTTGATCCTTTTCCATTACTTGGGATGCATGATTTCTGATCTCTTGCAGCTCCATCAACTCTGCATACCTCACCTCCATGGGCTCAAACTCTAGCAACTCCAGCTGCTTCATGAGTTCTAATGTTGGCAACTCAAGTGACATGGGCAAGATTGCCTCTCTTCCATAGACAAGTTTGAATGGAGAGTTACCTGTGGATCTTTTGGGAGTTATCCTATCAACCCATAAGGCTGATTTCAGTTTGGTATGCCAAGACCTCTGATTCTCATCAAGAGTCCTCCTAATGATCCTCAACAAGTTCTTGTTTGTAGACTCGGCCTGGCCATTACCTTGAGGGTAATAGTTTGATGAAGTGCTTAGGTAGATACCATTCTTGACAGCCCACTCAGTCACCTTAGATCCAATGAATGCCAATGCATTATCAGAGATTATTGTAGTAGGTACACCAAATCTGGTTGTTATCCCCTCATAAAGGTCTAAGATGCTAGACTCATTTGCCTCTTTGAGTGCTACTGCTTTTGTCCATCTGGTGAAGTATTCCATGGCTATCAAAATCCATTTGTGCCCTTAGCTTGAATTGGGATTAATGACTCCAATGAAGTCCAAACCCCATTGCATGAATGGCTGGTCAATTAAGATTGGATGTAATGGAAGGGCAGAAAGTCTCTCTTTTCCTATGAAGAATGCACAATTCTTACACCTCTTGATCCATGCATAGCAATCACTGAAGATTTTAGGCCAATAATAACCAGCCTTCATGATTTTTAGAGCTGTCACTCTTGGTGCAAAATGACCACCAGCTGGTCCACCATGGAACTCTTCCAACACCCTTTGAATCTAATTTGTGCTAATGCATCTTAGCAACACTCCATTCACATCTTTCTTGAACAAAACTCCATCAACAATGGCATACGGGACAGCCTGCAATTTGAAGTGTCTCCTTTGGGTCTTGTTCATCTCCGGAGGGCATAGGCCTATGCCTAGGAAGTGTATAATGCCTTGGGTCCAGCAAGGAGTGGGGGCAGCATTGTCTTCTTCTTGATTTCCACTTGGCTCATGGCTGTTCTGGACTGTCAAAACAACCTCTTCTTCATTGCATACTTCTTTTTGCTTCCCCAAAACCAGTTGCTCACACAATCCTTTCCCTCTTACCAGCTTGGTGATCTTGATCTCAATGTCATACTCCATGACATGGGTGATCCAACCTGCCCTTTTCTCATTCAAATCCTTGTTGAGGAGGAAGTCCTTGACTCCAGCATGTGAGACCAGCAACTGGACCTTGTTGTTTGAGATTAAATGCTTGAATTTCTTCAAGCTTCTAATTACTACCAGCACATGCTTCTCAATAAAAGAGTACCTCACCTCATAGTCATCTAGGCTCCAGTTGAAGAAGGCAATTGGCTGCTCATCATTATCCTTGTTCTACTGTACCAAAATGGTAGAAATAGTGTCATTACCTCCAAATGCATAGAGGATGAAATCCTTGGAGAAGTCCGGGTTGATGAGAGTTGGTGCTTGGGAGATGGCTTCTTTGATTTCTTCAAAACTCTCCTTTCCTTTCTCTGTCACTTGAAAGCCATGCTCTTCTTTAACATTCTGGTGATGGGCTTGACAAGGGCTGCAAAATCTGGGACAAACCTCCGAACAAAGTTTATCCTTCCCAAGAAACTCTGAAGGGCTTTCTTGTGGCTTGGCAATGGTAGTGCTCTTATGGCTTCAACCCTCTCTAGATCAATTGCTAATCCTTCTTTGGAGACAATATGGCCAAGGAGCTTTCCTTCATGTGCAAGAAAGATACACTTCTTAGGATTCAGAGACACTCCAAATCTTTTGCACCTCGTGAAGACTTGCCTCAAATGAGAGAGGTGGTCTGCTGCATTTTTGGAAAAAACAGTGATATCATCAAGGTAAATCAGCACCACATTGTTAATCAAACCTTTGAATGCCATGTCCATTTCCCTTTGGAAGGTAGCACCAGCGTTGGACAGCCCAAATGGCATTTTCCTGTATGCAAAAGTTCCCCATTTGGTTGTGAAGGCTGTCTTGAATCTGGTCCTCTTCCTTCACCATAATCTCGATTGTAGCTTTGAGTAGCCGTCAAGTAGTGGAAACCTCTCGGAGCCAAGCACAACTTGCAAGATTTGCTCCATGGAAGGGAGTGGGTAATGGTCCTTGAGAGAGGCTCTATTCAAGTCTCTGAAGTCAACACAAAATCTGATCTCTCCACTCTTCTTTCTGACTACTACTAAGTTGGCAACCCAACTAGAATGCTTGATTGGGAATATGATCCTTGACTCAATCAGCTTGTCCAATTCCTTCCTCATGAGAGGCTCCATGTGTGGATTAACTGGTCTTTGTTTCTACCTGACAGGCTTAGTATTTGGATCCAATTCGATGGTATGTTGAGCTAAGTTGGGATTGAAACCTTTCAAGTCTTCATAGCTCCAAGCAAACATGTCAGGGAACTCTTGACACAGCTGTATGAACTCATACCTTTCTTGTTCAGTTGTCATCCTTCCAATTTGTAATGGTTTGTTCTCTTCTACCAAGATGGATACTGAATCCTCTCTCTTGACCTGAATGTTTGCTTTCTCCTTTCTAAACTGGTCATTGGGATTAAAAATGGACTCCAAAGTGATAAGTCCCTTGGGTAGCTTGTTAGTTCTCAGTTGTACCACTTGGTCACCATACTGCTGTTCCAATTTTTCTTGATTCTTGGCTAAGAACTCAGCTTCTTCTTGTAAGAAATGGATGATTTGCTGGTCATTTTCAAACACTTGCCAATTGACATTGTTATCGGCACTGAAGGCCTCACAATCACGTGGATGTTTGGCTATACCTTGTCTTGTTGAATGCTTTCCACAATGTCAAAGGCTGCCCCTACTGCTGCAAGCCTGTCACCAACTTGATTCTCTTCCCTAGGAATGGATTTGATGCCAAAACCCTCAAAATCTTCCATGAGGTCCCACACCCTGTTCTTGTAGCGCTTGAGAAGATCATTTTGGAAGCATATTTTCCCTTGACCTGATTTACAATCAATTCACTATCACCAAAGACTTGCAAGTTCTTTATTTTCTTATTTATTGCCCAATGCATCCCTTGCACCAAGGCTTCATATTCAGCAGTGTTATTGGAGCATGCAAACTGAAATCTAAAAGCTGAATAGTACTTTACTCCTTGAGGTGAAACAAGCATAGCTCCACCTCCTGCACCTTGTCTACTCCTTGATCCATCAAAAAAACTACCATACGTCATTGTCATCTTTGTGGTTTGGCTTGGTGATGCTAGGAATAGGCTGATTTTCTTCATGTGTGCAATAAACCCCTAGCTCAGATTCTTCCACTTCTTGATAAGGATCAAATGCATGTACCTTGTTTTCCCATTCATCAAGAGTTAGATCCAAGATGCTTCCAACCTTGGTGTCAGCCTCATCAGTGCTTGGGTGATCTTCTTGATCAAATCTTTGAGCAATTGGCATTAATCTAACTTGGAGTGTAAGGCTCAAAATGGAAGTTTGCAATAGGTTCTGACCTGATTGTAGCCTTAGTTCCATACCTTGTTACGAATAGCATGTGTGACCAATCGGTGAGACAAATATCCCCCAATCTTGGTTTGTGAAGTCCTTGACAAGCAAAGGGCAAAGAGTGGTGGAAGGTCTATGACTTATACATCTTGTAAAACAACAACATTTGGACATGCATGCAAGGTAAGACTCAAGTTTCTAATCACTCCAACTGTTGCTACTGCTGTCCCATCCATCTGCACTACCCCTTTGGATGTGGTTTCATCTTTGTAGCCCTAGTTGATCACCTATTTGTTTAGGCATCACCGAGCTACTTGCCCCGGAGTTTATCATGCAATTGTGCACTAGCTGATTTCCAATGATCAATGAAACATAAAAAGGAGGGGGCTTCAACATTTTACCTTGCTATCTTCCATGATTTCCCTCAAGCTGGGTAGCATTTGTAAGTACCTTCTCTTGCCTTTGGATCTGTTGATTTGAAGTTGGCGATCCTTCATGGCAGACTTGTATGCAGATCTCTTTGGCCCGGGATAGATAGGGATTCCACATTGATATATTGACGTTTGTCTTCTTCATCTGATCAATGATGTTGAATGGGGATGGAGTATCTCTTTGCTGTCCCTTGGTTTGCACATTCACTCCTTGCATTTGGGCAGCAATAAATGGTATTTGAGTTGGTCTAGGAGATGTTCTTGGCTGCCCTTGTGCATTTGAAATTGGATTTTGCTTGCCAATCATTTGTGGAGCCATAGAAGGTCATGGATTAGTTGGGGCTAGTGGTTGTTCTTGACCCAAATTCCTCCTTTTTGACCTTGTGTTGGCTGCAACACCTTGAGAAACTGCCTGGTTCATGCCACAAAAATCCTCTGCTTGCCAATTTACCAACATGGTGTCATTTGGGGCTGATTGCTGTTGGAATGCTTCTTGTTGTTGGTTGTTTCCTTGACTGCCCTCACCCTCCACACCAGTAGTTATCACCATTAATGCTTGATTCAAAGCACCATTGAAGCACATGGATTGATTATGAGGCTCATTGCATGGAAAACACCAATCATACTCCTGGGCAATGTTGTTTTGTGTTAGCACCAATACCTTAGAGGCAGATATGGCATTTGGATTATAGGGTTGAAATGGTCTATTGGCAGGAGGCCTTGTTTGATTCATATTTGCAGCTGGGTTAGGTGGCCTTTGTGGTTGGTATGGCTACCTATTAGGCTGAGCTTGGGGTTGATAAGAAGGTCTAAAACCTTGGGCCTGCTGCCTTTTGAGAGTAACCAGCTCATTGCCTAGGTTTTGCAATTGCTTCATGACTTCTTGAAGCTCATTTGGGGCACTTGGAGATGAAGTGGAAGCTTCATTTGAACTCTGATTTCTAGGAGTGGGAGAAGGAGCCAAACTAGGTGCTTGATTGGTGTTTGGACTCTCTAAACTTGGAAATAATGGCATGGGAGGTCTAGGGGCAAGTTTGCCAGCTTGGATCAAACAATTTTCAGCCCTAATGGCAATGCTATAAGCCATAGGGATAGTTATGCCTCCCATGGACTGAATTAACATAGAAATATCAGAATTTAGAGCTTTGAGATAGTAGAGGAAAGCAACTTCTGCTGTTGGCCTGACTGCCACTAGAATTCTCTCCCAAGTCTTTTGAAATCTAAAGTTGAAGTCGGTCAGCTGCTCATTGGGAGCTCTCTTGATGGTTGTCAGCTGCTCCAAAAGAGACAAGTTGTCTCCCTTTTCTCCAAATTGCTCATGAAGTGCTATACACAGTTGATTCCAATTTGTGATAGAACCAGCTCCAAGGCTTCTAAACCATTGCAATGCTTTACCCTTGAATGAAGATGCCAGCAACTTGACACCACTTGCATCTCATTGATTTCATGAATTGCACAAAGGTTAGCAATATCTTTAACATGATCACCTGGAGTAGTCTGATTTTCTCTAGTGAAGTACGGAATGTTCTTCAAGGCTGCAATAGGAATTGGATGTTGTGCATTGAGGGCAAGTGGGCTTTGCTGTGAAGTTGACATAGGGGTTGTTTTGTGCCATTCTAATTGGTCTTAAAACCCTTGTTGACTGAATGAAAGGCCTACCAGGTGGAGGAGTTGAGAGGGTTCTATTTGGTGGAGATGGAGACCTTTGAATCCTTCTTCCTCTTTGCCTTCTTCTTGGAGATAATTGCAGGTATTCAAACAACACTTCTTCTTCTCCAACTCTTGACCTTGTGGTGATTCTTCTCATGAGTTTTTAGGCCTGCACTGCTAAAACCAGTTGATTCTTCCCCTTGGAGTCGCCAGATATGTAAATAATAGCTCTTTCAAGCAAGAAAATTGCAGCAGATGCACATCAACTTTGTTGTAATAAAAATGAGACCTCTAGGTCCCACCGGGCGTGCCAAAACTGTTAGTGCAAAATCACAGCACCCCTGGATGCAAATCAAGGTTCTAAATGATGTCTTAGGCATCCAGTGTGATTGCACAACATGGAAACCTCTCTCCAAGTGTGGGACTTGTGAAACTGAGAGAGGAATCTCCAGATTAGAGGCTAGTTCCTCAAACTCCTCTAATTAGATCTAATGCTTGCACAACTACAGAGGTTTAGATCCTAATCCTACTCTAAATTGCAAGGAGATAGGGATAGAAGTGCAAAAATTGAAACTAACTAAAGATGGTGATGCACAAAAGGAGTGGTGAATATTTTTGTCATGCAAATAGACACAAACCAGAGATTGCAACATAAAACATACAGGCTGATAAGATATAATTTAGGATCTGAAATGAAGCAAATAATACAAACAAAGGACTGAAACCCATTCACAAAGCTTGCATTATCATTTCCAATGTCAAAACCACTACATTACAACCTCAGAGAGGTAGAAAACCTGTTACAATCTTTGAAGAGGTCTGATTCTTGTAACAATCACTTGCTGGAGGTGAAAGAAGAAGTTTGTTATGCCAAAAGTGTTCCACCCTAAGAAATGAGCCAAATCTGGCTTTTACATTGCATGGGTCGAGCCCAGGAGAGAGAAAACGTACAAAACATGGGAACCCATTCCTCATTGACTGAAAATGCATTAAATCAGCATGGAGGACCTTACAAACCCATACCCTGTCATTTTTGACCAAATTGGAGGAGAGTGCGACCCATTCTGCATTAAATTTAGTCGCTGAAATGTCATTTCTGGCCATGGACACGTACCAGAGCTGTTTCTAAATTTTCTCTCTTGAAACTGAACCAAAATTCAAAATTGACCATGAAATCCTGTAGAGAATTTCATAAGATTTCCAATGATATGAAGAACATGCAAATCCAAGCTCTGGATCAAAAGATATGAAGGTCTGAAGTTTTAGGGCAAAACGGCCCAAAAAACGGATGTCGGGCAAAAAAATTTTAAATTTTGACCTTTTTGCATTTTGGAAAAATTTTCAAAAATTTCTGCACTCCGCCGGTCAGATGCCACGTGTCAGGTGCTGGTTCGCTGAGCAATTCTCTCTCCTCCACCTTTCCGCGGGCTTTCCTTTGAAAATTTTGATCTTTTTAACTTTTGGAAAAATTTCATTTTCCCCAGTGCCCCGCCACCTGGGACACGTGGCATGCATTGATTGGTTGACAGGGCATGGGGAAGACCTTTGCTTTTTAGTTTTTGGTGAAGAACTTTTGCAAAACTTCAAAGTTCCCCGAGCTCTGCACTTCCCTGCTCCATTGGACACGCGTCCTCTTTTTATTGGCTCGGGCCAATGCTCCAACTCTCTCCCTTTAAAACTTGCATCGAACACTTAGCCAAAATTTTGTTTCGCTCCCGCACCATGAACTCCCGGCCCTTAGGACACGTGTCCTATTTTGATTCGTCCGCGGGCCTACCGGCTTTTCGCGTCCCTCACGTATTTTCAGCCCGGGTGTCCCAAACCGTCTGGGACAAATTCCTCCGATCCGCCCGATTCGGGCTTCCCTGTCCCTCTTTGAGGTGAAGACACGTGGCGTGCTTTCATTGGCTCTCGGCTCCTTTGGCTTTCCACGTCCCTCACGTCCATTTGTTCCCATTTTCTGGCCTATGGGACATGATTCTCCGAACCGCCGAAATGGGCTGCCTTTGCTCTTTCTCGGCCTTCACCTTTTCGCTTTTCCTTCCTTCACGTCCTCAAGGCCCAGATGTCCTAGCCTTATCTGCACAACAGTTAGTTAATTTTTTCACCTTCGGCCGGTTCACCTTTTCGCGTCCCACACGTCCCCATGGCCCGGATGTCCCAATTGCTGCGTGGACTACCTAGAGGCTTCTCGGCTGGTTCACGCCCGACGTCCCAACTGTCCCAAGGGCCGCCTGGACCAGGACTTAGCCAATTTTCATGATTTTTGGCCCTGACTTGATTTTTGCAATTTTTTCACCTTTTCTTAGAACTTGCTCTTTTCTCCTTGGACAGGAGAGTTAGAGAAAAGCGAGGGACCCTGAAACATGATTTTTTCCTTGAATCAATCTATCTTTTCGGGACCGAAGAATTTAATGCATGTTATCAAAATTACCCCGGGGGTGAATTTTGGATAACAATATCATTACTTGCACTTATTATTTAACACGATGGGAAGAGGTAGAGCCTACGAAGGATTACACCATAATAATGGTTGCTATATTTTAATGGGAGAACATAATCGGTAGGTATGGTTGTCCTTTAAGCTTAAAAAGTGATAGGGGTATAAAATTTCTCAATGAAATGGTCGGGATTATACTAGCAGACTTTATGGTGGCCCATCACAAAACCACCCCTAACATCCACAGTGAATGGAACTCTGTGAGGCATTTTACAAAATACTAAGTCACATGTTGACTAAAATCTATGATGTTAGAAGACAAGATTTGGATGATAAAGTATCATTTTTTCTATGGGCATACAAATCATCCTACAAGAGGTTAAACAAGGCCACACCATTTCAATTGGTGTTTGGCGTGAAGGATTTTTTACCGATTGAATTCATGTTACCATCGTTGCGTATAGCGTGCGTAGGAGGGTTGGATGATGAACAAGCACTGGAAGAGAGGATTGATAAGTTGATGTAGTTAGATGAAAGGCAATCACTTGTTAGATGGAGTCAGAAGATAGAAAAAGCAAGACAAAAGGCATGACATGATCATCATATCAAGAACAAGTAGTTTGAGGTTGGGCAGATGGTGTTGTTGTATGATTCCAAGTATCTGCACCATCCTAGGAAGTTGAAATTCCATTGGTTGGGACCCTACATCATCTCATACATTCTTGATTCAGGTGCTTGCTAGTTACAAGTGCTAGATGGGATGAGATTACCAGGTCATTTCAATGGGATTAGGTTGAAGCCCTACTATAAATAAGTCTTCTTGGTGTTTGTAAATAAGGCAATATTGTAAGTTAGTTTATAATTTCCTTTTATGATTTTATTTTCCTATGTTTCCCTTTCTCGTTGCTTATTCCTTTCTTTTTGTTTCATTTTATGCCTTGTGCGCTGGTAACCACATTAGTTTTCCAAGGTTTTGTATGTACAGAGGACCACACATCTATTTTAGTGTGGGGTAGAGTAATGCAAAGCATAGGCTAGTAATACAAGTTGAAGTGGCGGTAAGATAAAGAAGTGTGTAAGGTTGAGAAAATTCATGAGAAAATGGTGGATAGTAAATTATGGTGTCAAGAAGGCTATAACAAAGACCACAATAAAGGATGAAGAGCACGGGAACATCATGAGGTATGCGAGGGAAAAAATTAGGTAAAAGATAGAAGAAGTGCCTTTCGCCATAGACCCGCATGTAAGAGTCTTGGTCGATTTAATTTTTACGTTCCGGAAGGTTGTAGAAGGATTTTTACACAAGATGTGGCATAGGGTAAGGGTACTTAAGGCTGGCCTAGTGGAAAAATATGCATTTAATGTTAAATTATGTTAGTAGGAGAGATAGCATTAATTACTAGAGGGAAGCAAAACTATAAATATAAGGTTGGGCAAGTCATTATTTTACCTTGCTATTACGAAGTTGTAGCTTGATCTTGCAAACTATGGCATTCAAAGATATTTGTGTGAAGGAAGAAAATTATGAGAAATCTAAGTGTGTGACTAGAGTGGATCTACAAACTAGGAGGAAGGAGTACATGGGTCCGAGAGAAGTTAGTTTATAGTGAGTCGTCTTAGCGAAGGTTTTCCTAGTTAGGGTTTGGTAGCTAGGGCACGGAGATAGAAGGATTTATTCCAATAGATGAGATTTCCTAGTTAGGGGTTAGCAGATAGTTTATCTCGACAAAAATCATGACACCTATTAAGGAAAAATTTCACCAAAGAAATAGAAGGGCAAGGGCAAGGAAAATAAATTGTTTAGTTTCAAGCTCCAACGAAGAATGCTATGTAGAAATTAAATATCTAGATGGAGTAATGATATGAAATGAGTGGATTTTACACTTAAGAAAAAATGGCCGTGAGTGATTATAACCATTGCTGAAAAGAACAATTGAGAAGGAAATGGTGCTAGATTTGGTCCTTCCAACTAACAAAAGGACACCAAATGGGATGCCTATATACAACGACGAGGTGAAATTCAAATTGGAGAAAGCAGGGTTATTGCAATTATATGAGTTTCCTTACTTTGGTAATCTCGAGTGCCTTTATCAATGGTTGATGTCATGCGTGCATGAGGATCACTTTTATTTTACATGGTGCAAGATGCGCATAACACCATATTTGATATCACAGACCTTTATTTGAGAAGGAGAAAGTATAAATGATGATCTAAGCCACTAAGAGGCTATCTAGGAGACAATAACAACATATGAATACGAGAAAGGGTTTGTGATACTTTGACATTGCAGAGATTCCGGACCTATTATGAGGATGGCCACGTGCTTGGTAATTAATCTCAATGATCAAGAACAATGGACGTAAGTGAAAAAGGCATGGCTAAATGTATGCCGGAAGATATAAGAGGGAATTGATGAGGGTCCTCAATCCTCACTTTGTTAAAAATGTCAATTCGGGTTGGTTTAGAAGGCTATATGCATTAAGAGAAGAAGATCTTGGAAAACAACTCCCTTAAACGCAATCCAAACTTGCGTAAATTAAAAACACACATGAGGAAATTTAAATGCACACTTGTAGAAATGTAAACACAATTTCCTACAGAAATCACACTTGCGGTAATAAAACACACTTGCATAAATTGAAATTGTTGAATTGGAAATAAGCAAAATTAAATGAAACACATGTAGGTTTACAACAGACCGAGTGTTACAATACAAAGAGAAGAACAACACAACAAGATGATAATTATAGGAAAATAAATAAAAACAATTTTTACAAAATAAAATCACAAATAAATAGATCCATCTTCCTTAGAATGATTGCCACTCATTCCTTGGAAGATGATTTAAACCATGCTTCAAGATCTTAACTCAAAACTATAGAATATTAGAGAGAAAAGAACATATTCATTTCTTGGTGGTAAAACATTACATATCTGAGTGTGGAAGGTTACATTTATAATTTATGTGTCCAACCAACTCCTTATTTTGGGAGATACAATCTGATCTTATCTTTATTCTAATCCTAACAACTAAGATCTCCATCTCCACAAAATATGGAGAAAGATATATTATTGGAGTCAAAGTCTTATCTCACTTATTTTAGGAAGATTTGCTCCCAAATCTTCTCCTTACTTTTCAGTGGTAACAAGAATCATAATGATTTTATTCTCCTACATTATTGGAAAGAGGTTTTTCCTCGAAAGATGATTTTGACCAAATACCTTTCCCAGATTTTTTATTTGACTTTGTTATTTTTTATTTTGGAACAGATCCAAAAATAATCAAGTTATTACTACCTAATCTCAAACCTTTATAGGCTTTAATTATTCACCGATCAATTACTCCTTTTAAGTAATCAATTTAAAATAATGCAAGACAATAATGAAAATTGCACACAGATTAATTATGGAGTTCAGAAATTTCCTACATCTTGAGTTCATGGTCGAACCGTTCAACTAGTCAAAACTTGTAAGTTACAATAGTACTTTCACAAGAAAACCTAATGGAATTTTACTTGCCTTTCAGTACACCAGTTCTTCAAAAAATTCCGATGATTAGTCGAATTTTTCTTCACCTTCCTGATGCACAATATCCTTCGGCTTTGATCGGCCATCCTCGACACTATCAATGCGATGCTAGCACTCCGGTCGACAATCCAGGATTTGCAAGTAATTGGTGTGGCTCAATGGGCCTATTGGGTAGTTTATAATTTACTCCCAATCACAAATATTTTGTCTACTATTGCCTAAAATAATAGGCCAATAAACAATATTTGTCTATAGTAATTTTAGGAATTTAATATAGTTTTACAAAACTATATTAAAATTTCCATGTTACTAATTCTCCACATCCCACAAATAAGCTTCTTGGGCTAATGTGTCCACCTTTCCATGCTCTAGAAATGAGCTTCTCTTTTGTGTCGGTGTGTGTCCATTCTACAAAGGAATGGGTTCCCTATTTATAAAATTTTAGGGCCCTTGAAAAATGCAATTACATATTATCTTAAGGCTATTATAAGCCTCATCCCATAAAATTAATGGGATCAACTATTCCAAAAATCTGGTTTACATGTTTAAATGGGATTAATACCCATGTTGGCGGATTTGCATTTTTAATGGGATGAACAATCCCAATTTGGCACATTTGCATATGAAATGGGATTAACATCCCCATGTTAGCGGCTCCTCCACCATTTTCCATGCAAGGTAAGTGGATGTATATCCCACATTTTGTGGGTTGATAATACCTTAGGATTTATTAAGCTTTTCCATGCAAGTTTATGTGGTCATGGGACCACTTTGAGACTAACCGCCCCACCTTGTTCACCACATCGATTTCCATGCATGGCTTTGCATGCCCCCACCACCACTTCCCTCCTTCACAAATGGACTTAGCATGTGGTTGTTTAATACTAATGTATAAACACTAATATATATAGTTTGTGGCATAATGCGTGGTATGTGGAATTTGAGAATAATGCGTGGCAAATAATTACAAGGTAATTCAAAATTTGACCCACATGAAATATGGTGAATAAGACCACCTGTTGACCTACAATTGGAAAATTGAATGAATTCGACAAGTGGTCAGGCCACATGGTGGCAAGCCATGTGGTGGCTTGTGAACCCACCACATCGGTGATAATACCATAGTCCACACGGCGGCCGAGCTCCCCTCCGTAACAAAAGTTGAGCCTCTTGCTCCGACGTGCTATTCCATTTCACGATTGTTGAAGACTTGTGGATAAAACCCCTTCAATTTTGCCAACGCCTTTTGCCACATGTCGCAGTGCGATTGGTCCAATATTGACCAATTGGTCGAGTTGACTTTTCCATTGATTAGGACATAACTAGAACTCCCGATGTTTTTTTCGTGTTCTCACAGTCATTGGAAATATCTTTAGATGATCTTCTACACTGACACCATTTAGGATGTTTAGGTAACTTTCAAGAATGATCCCCTAATCACACCTCCCCACCGAGAAAAGATTTTTTTTCTCCTAAAAAGCTTCCATGCATGTCTGAATCGAAAAACTCTGCTGCTGCCACCTCGGAAGTGTTGTTATAGTAGACCCTTGGGTCTTCTCCTCCAACCTTCTCACTTCGACAACTTTGCTCTGATCCTGGGACCTGTGGGTTATGGGCCCATGACACTTCCGCTACACCACTATGATATCTGAAGAATACCTCCACGCCTCTGCTTTATGGTGCTAAGTTTCTGAATGAAACCTCAACACTCCTTCTTTGCGGTGCTAATCTTCTTGATATCTAATAACAAGGATATTCTTTTACTCTATAACAAAGCTCCAGGCTCTGAGTTGATTCCGTAGAATCTAAACTGGTTTGAAGGAAGTCCATGTTACGTAGAGATTTGATTGATCTGATGTCAATGATGGATAATGACTTGTCCTTTTTCAAACCTCAATGCCTTTGATGCATGATGCTAAGCCTCTTTCAAGACCTCAAGCCTCCAATGCATGATGCTAATTCTCATTACCAACCTCAATGTCTCGATACATGATGCCAAGCCTCTTGCAAGACCTCGAGCCTCTAATGCAAGACCTCGAGCCTCTAATCAGCTACCATTCATATGTGTGGTCGCAATGCCTTGACACTGAATGACGTTCTGAGCTAATCCTTTTAGAGCTCCTCTTGTTGACATACTAATATCAGGTACCACTCTGCTGCATGGTCACAATGCCTCTACATAGAATGAAGTTCTGAAAAGACATCAATGCCAATGGTGATTCAACTACCACTCGCTACATGGTCACAATGCCTCTATACTGAGAATGAGTTCTTTTGTTTGCACAAATGGCAGATCAATCTCTCCGAGCTTTATATGAGGCAATTACTATGTCCAAGCTGTAAGTACTCACACGTTGATTAGGAGATATGTTTGAGCATTAAGAAAAATTTCTAAGTAAGAAAATCCACCGAGTATTGTAAACCTTTCTCTCAACATTTTCTCAAAAATATCGATCTCCAAACGAATACCGCATACTATTCATCAATCTGAATTATGTAATATATAATTGAAATTGTTGACTTACCCATTTGAAAGGACTTTCACTTTTAGGTATTACCTAGTCTTAGGTTAAATTGTCAACTGGTGGTGGAGTAGAAACTTCTTCTACCTTTACAATAGGCCTCCATTCCATCTTTGGCTTGTAATTACTCTGATGGCGAGATAAATGCAGTTTCCAGCAATTTTCCACCCAATGCCCATTCCTCTGGTAATGAGCACAAAAATTCCTCTTAATCTCCTTCTTTTGGGATGAGGAACTCTTTCTACCATTTCTTGACTCTGCATGATGAGATTGGTCTTTCTAATTTTCCTTGTTCTGATGAATGGCATCAACTTCTTCATCAGTGTCCTTCTCTTCTAGCATCTGGCCACTAAATGATTATGCAATCCACAAAAGTACATGGAAAAGAATTCCACATCTTCTAAAAATCATAACCATACTTCTTAAGCTGAAAAAGTGGATCAGAAGTTTTATTGTGCTTATGATTATGGTAAGAAACTAGAGGTGGAATCTCATTACCTCTTCACTGATTTCTCTTACCACATCTTGCCTGTGATGACGAAGCACAACTTTCCTGCTCATAATCTTCTTGCAGGACTAGTGGGGTATTCTCTTTTCTTTTGGAAGCTTGTCTCCTTCAAAGCATTCTTAGAGCATTCTCCAATTTCCATTCCCACACTAGGATAACCCAAACCTACAAAATGAGGATGATCCTCGACTTGTATTGGGTTAGAAATACCTTGGCCATTTTTACCAAGGCCTCTTCCATCAAATCCCATTTTATCTAGTAACTTGGATCCAATGCCTCTAGTATGCTTTTCAAACAAACCAAAGACTTCATTACCTAAATCAAAACCGAATGGGAGGAAGAAGAAGATTCCAGTGGTGAACAACTTACAGTGCAGTCATCTACAATGGTCATTACATCTGAAGTTGAAGGTATTTCCTTTCTCTGATCACCACTGCAACCTTGCCAAGAGCTCATCCTTGGTTTGCAATTCTGATTTCAAGTGAGCATTCTCCTCTTCCAAGGAGTAATACATTGATCACAGGAGAGAGTTCTCTTCCTGGATCTGGTGATTATAAGCTTCAATTTCCTTGATATTTTCCTATTTAGACATCTTTCCCATAGTGCACTTGTAACCTGTTCACAAAAATTCAACCAAGCTGAACCAATATTGAACCAATCACTCTGTTAATCAGATTTCTGGAAAAAAAATATGGAGCTAAACCAGCTTTGATACAAAACATGATCCGAAAATAATCAAGTTATTACTACCTGATCTCGGACCCTTATAGGATTTAATTATTTTCCGATCAATTACTCCTTTTAAGTAATCAATTTAAAATAATGAAAGACAATAATGACAATTGCACACGATTGATTACGGAGTTTGGCAATTACGTGTCTTTGGGTTCATTGTCAAACCATTCCACTAGTCAAAACTTGTAAGTTACTGATAGTACTTTCACAATAAAACCTAATGGAATTTTACTTTCCTATCGTACACCAGTTTTTGAAAAAAATTCCGATGATCGGTTGAATTGTTCTTCACCTTCCTGATGCACAATCTCCTTCAGCTTCGATCGGCCTTCCCAATGCTATCAATGTGACACTAGCACTCTGGTCGACAATCCAGGATTTGCAAGTAATTGGTGTGGCTCAATGGGCCTATTGGGTAGTTTATAATTTACTCCCAATCACAAATATTTCATCTACTATTACCTAAAATAATAGGCCAATAAACAATATTTGTCTATAGTAATTTTAGGAATTTAATATAGTTTTACAAAACTATATTAAAATTTCCCTGTTACTAATTCTCCACATCCCACAAATAAGCTTAACAAATAATAAGCTTCTCGGGCTAATGTGTCCACCTTTCCGCGCTCTAGCAATGAGCTTCTCCATTGTGCCGGTGTGTGTCCATTACAAAGGAATGGGTTCCCTATTTATACAATTTTAGGGCCCTTGAAAAATACAATTGCATATTATCTTAAGGTTATTATAAGCCTCATCCCATAAAATGAATGGGATCAAATATTCCAAAAATCTGGTTTGCATGTTTAAATGGGATTAATCCCCATGTTGGCGATTTGCATTTTTAATGGGATGAACAATCCCAATTTGGCACATTTGCATATGAAATGGGATTAACATCCACATGTTAGCAGCTCCTCCACCATTTTCCACGCAAGGTAAGTGGATGTATATCCCACATTTTGTGGGTTGATAATACCTTAGGCTTTATTAAGCCTTTCCACGCAAGTTTATGTGGTCATGGGACCACTTTGAGACTAACCACCCCACCTTGTTCACCACGTGGATTTCCACGCATGGCTTTGCATGCCCCCACCACCGCTTCCCTCCTTCACAAATGGACTTAGCATGTGGCTATTTAATACTAATGTATAAACATTAATATGTATAGTTTGTGGCATAATGCATGGTATGTGGAATTTGGGAATAATGCGTGGCAAATAATTACAAGGTAATTTTAAATTTGACCCACATGAAATATGGTGAATAAGACCACCTGTCGACCTGTCATTGGAAAATTGAACGAATTCAATGAGTGGTGGCAAGCCACGTGGTGGCTTGTGGACCCACCACATCGGTGATAATACCATAGTCCACACGGCGGTCGGGCTCCCCTCTATAACAAAAAGTTGAGCCTCTTCCTCTGACACGCTATTCCATTTCACGGTTATCAAAGACCAGTGGGTAAAACCCCTTTAATTTTTCCAATGCCTTTTGCCACATGTCGCAGTGCGATTGGTCCAATATTGACTAGTTGGCTAGAGTTGACTTTCCTATTGACCAAACTTTGACCGGCCATAAATAGAACTCCTGATGTCTGTTTATCGCGTTATCAAAATCATTGGAAATCTCTCGAGATGATCTTCTGCATTGACACCATTTAGGGATGTTTAGGGAACTTTCAAAAATGATCCCCTAATCACACCTCCCCACTGAGAAAAGCTTTTTGTCCCAAAAAGTTTCCATATTGTCCTGAATATGAAAAACTCTGCTGCCACCTCGGAAGTGGTGTTGTAGTAGACCCTTGGGTCTTCTCCTCCAACCTTCTCACTTTGAAAACTCTGCTCCAATCCTGGGACCTATGGGTTATGGGCCCACGACACTTCCACTGTGCCACTCTGATATCCAAAGAATACCTCCATGCCTCTACTTTATGGTGATAAGTTTCTGAATGAAACCTCAACGCTCCTTCTTTGCAGTGCTAAGCTTCTATATATCTGACAACAAGGATATTCTTTTACTCTATAACACAGCTCCAGGCTCCGAGTTGATTCCATTGAATCCAAACTAGTTTGAAGGAACTCCATGTTACGTAGAGCTTTGATTGATCCGATGTCGATGATGGACAATGACTTGTCCTTTTTAGACCTCAACGCCTCCGATACACGATGCTAAGCCTCTTTCAAGACCTCAAGCCTCTAATGCATGATGCTAAGTCTGTTACAAACCTCAATGTCTCCAATGCATGATGCCAAGCCTCTTGCAAGACCTCGAGCCTCTTATGCACGATGCTAAGTCTGTTGATCAGCTACCATTCGTATGTGTGTTCGTAATGCCTCGACACTTGAATGACGTTCGAAGTGAGCCTTTTAGAGATCCTCTTATTGACATACTAATATCGGGTACCACTGTTTCATGGTCACAATGCCTCTACATAGAATGAAGTTCGATCCGACATCAATGCCAACGGTGATTCAGCTACCACTCGCTACATGGTCACAATGCCTCTATACTGATTTTTATTTTACTTTGTTGTTTTTTATTTTGGAACAATTGGACGCTATGTCGATACACTTTTCCCTCGCATCGTAGTTCACTAAAAGTTAGATTTTTCTTCATTGATAAAACTGTAGCAAATCTAAATGATATTTTTGTTAAACACATTGCTATGAACAAAAACAACTCTCATATTTTCTTTTTGACTTTTATGTTTCTATTTATAGAACTTTTAGTGCTCGTCTGATACACTTTTTCTCAGACTATAGCTCACTAAAAGTTATATTTATGTTCATTAGTAAAACTGTAGCAAATCGAATGAGAGACAAAACCCTCTCTCATATTTTCTCGTTTGACTTTTCTATTTTTGAATGTGGAACTTTTAGTTCTCATTTGATACATTTTTCCTCGCATCGCAACGCACTAAAATTTATATTTCTCTTAATTGGTAAAACTTGTAGAAAATTTGAATGAGGTTTATGTTAAACACATTTCTATGAACAAAAACCTCTCTCATATTTTTTGTTTGACTTTTTTGTTTGTTTATGGAACTTTTAGTGCTCATCTGATACACTTTTTCCTCGGACTGCAGCTCACTAAAAGTTATATTTCTCTTCATTGGTAAAACTTGTAGAAAATATGAATGAATTTTATGTTAAACACATTTCTATGAACAAAAACCTCTCTCATATTTTCCATTTGACTCTCTGATTATTCACAGTCCCCATTTGATGCAAGTTTTGGAACTAAAGTTGTCATTCCTTTTATGCAAGTTCAATGAATCTACAAGTTCCGTAACTAAATATACTTTTTCCATGAATTGAAAGTTCCAAAAATAAATTGTATTCAATTGATGCAAGTTCTAGAACCAAATCTACAAGTTCGAACTAAATCGTGAGTTCCAAAATAAATCTATGAGTTTCAAAACTAAACCTATGAGTTCTAGAACTAACTCTACGAGTTCCGAACTAAACCTACAAGTTCCGAACTAACTATGTGATTTATGGAACTAAACCCGTGAATTCTAGAACTAACTCGTAAGTTCCAGAGCTAACTTACAACAAATATAACTTTTACATATGATCTCAGATTGAGATGATTCTTTTTTGACTTGCATAATTCAAGAGGAATCGAATATAAAATAACATTTGAGTTTAAATGTACTGTTCATGATCAATTCCACTTTTCTCAATACTAGCATTATCTTTCCTTTATGGCCTACATACATAAGACATTGCATATTTTCCCAAATAATCAATAGGATTAGTCAACAAAATAGATAACAAAAAAATTTAAAGAATGAATAAGATATATATCCTATATTTTATCTTAAGCAAACTATAAATTCCTAGATTACATTTAAATCCACTTTCAAAGGTAACTTCGAAGGACAAAATAATGGTAATTTATGGCCAATTTATTTCCTCATCATTGCCCCACACTTAATATTATGCATGTCCTCATGCATTATATTATTATCTCCTCTTCTTAGAGTCTTCTCTGCATTGATCTTATGCATGTATGCATTCCATATATAGTTCAAAGACATGTTCTTATGGATCTCCTTCTATTGTTTTTAATTTCCTTTCTTTTGTAGTAGGTTCTTGTGTGGATCTCCTTCTGCTAGTTTTGATTTTCTTTCTTATACAACAAGTTCTTGTGTGAATTTCCTTCTGTTGTTTTTTATTTTCTTTCTTGTACAAATGTGTTCTTGTGTGGATCTCCTTCGTTGTTTTTTTATTTTTTTCTTGCATGCAGGTTCTTATGTGCATCTCCTTTTGCTGGTTTTTTATTTTCTTTCTTTTATAATAGGTTCTTGTGTGGATCTCCTTCTGCTATTTTTTATCTCCTTTCTTTTACAACAGGTTATTGTGTGGATCTTCTTTTGCTTCTTTTGATCTCTCTCTCCTTTACATTAGGTTCTTGTGTTAATATCATTTTGTTGCTTTTGATCTTCTTCTTTTTACAACAGGTTCTTGTGTGGATACCCTTCTAAAACTTTTGATCTTCTTTCTTTTACAACAGTTCTTGTGTGGATCTACTTTTGTTGTGTCTCATATTTAAAATCAAAATGCATACCTCGTGTTTCTCCTTCTCTCCCACACTTAAGCTCACGTATGTCCTCATGCATGTTGTTTATTCATGGCTTCCCATAAATTAGACTCTTAAAGTTTGATTGCAAAGAGGTGCACATATTTTTCATATAAGTAGTGAAGGTATGAATTTTATCTTCTTTTCCTTGAAGATCTTAAAAGTGGATCAAGTTGTAATAAAAAAACTTACAAGAAAGGTTAAAAATAAAATAGTAGAAAAAATAACTTGATCATACATCTAGTTGTCCTTGGCATCGTATTGTTAGCATGGTCAAATAGTGCGAGAAGAAATCCACCAAGTGTGATTAATTACTTTTGAAGAAGAGCCACCTTTTATTTTTGTCTTTCATTGGTTAGCAAGCTGATTTTCAAATCAAAGTTTTTTTGCCTCTCGATTGACTAGCAAGCTAGTTTTCCAATCAAAGTTTTTTGATGTTTTTTTCTTTTTTTTCCTTTGATTGAACAAGTAAGCTAGTTTTCCAATCAAATCTTTTTTAATTTTAATTTTTTTGAATTGTTTTTGCCTTTGATTGGCCAAAGAAATGGTTTTCCAATCAATTTATTTTTTAATATTTTTAGTTTTGCTGAAATGATAACATGAGAAGGATTAGAAAAAATCGATCCATCATCGACTATATTCATCAAAGTACAACTTGTGTAAAATAGGAAGTAATGTCTGAGATCTCATAAAAATATTTTTGCATACTTGGTAACTCCAAGAAGATTTCCAAAATTGTGTAGATAATTTCTAGGTCTTTAAAGCCCAACTTGAATCGGAATCACCATAGTAATATTCAGATCCCAAACTAGTTATCTCAAGAGATGGATTGTGTTATGTATTTGTGGGTCCCTCCAAATTGCTCCTTGGTTGATACTTATTGGTGCACAAAAATCTACATCTTTGGTACCAAGAATACTTTTGGTAATTCTTGTGGATTTTATCACAAAAAAGTGTTTTTCTTGATATTCATAACAATTGCTTCTTCATGTTATAAAAGCATATACAAAAATGAAGAAATTAAAAGATATGAAAACAATTTTTTCTAATGGATATGGTTTAGGGATTGAATTTTATTATGGGATGAAAAAATAATTTGGATGGGTGGATTTATTATGAGTGATTTTTTATTTTGGCTCTAATGAAATCCCGAATACGGATGAAGTTAATTAGAAATGCTATCACTTCATTATTACAAACTAGATAAGAAATTTTTGACTAAGGTTATGTGTAATAAAATCAATGAACTGTTAATTGATACAAGGGGAAATGGTGGTAGTTATAAAAAATGGCATATGATATTTCATCAACTAGATCTACTTCTAGATTCAATATCATATTCTACTATTTCCATATTTGAATTCTTTGTTCGTACCATTATACCTTCTTGATCAAACATTAAAGTCATTTTATTATACACAGTTAGTTTGTAGGGAGATAAATATTTACAATCTAATATTCCTAATTACAGAAATGAAATTTTAATCTACTTGCAGGAAATAAAAGTCTAAAGAAACTACTTACCAAATACTTCTTGTCACAAAATTTGCTAAAAGGTATTCTATTGTCACTAGAATATTCTTTTAGATAACTCTGAATCTCCTAATAACACCGTGTCCCCTGAAATAGCGCTAAAATTATGAAGTTCGTCAATCCTGCCATTAATAATATGATTCTAGGTTAGTGTCCGAAGGATGTATGCATTAAGAGAAGAAGATCTTGGAAAACAACTCCCTTAAACACAATCCAAATTTGCATAAATTGAAAGAACACATGCAAAAATTTAAATGCACACTTGTAGAAATGTAAACACACTTGCATAAAGGAAATCACACTTGCATAAATTGAAATTTTTGAATTGGAAATAAGAAAAATTAAATGAAACACCTACAGGTTTACAATAGACTGAATGTTACAATACAAAGAGAAGAACAACACAACAAGATGATAATTACAGAAAAAGAAATAAACACAAATTATTACAAAATAAAATCACAAATATACAGATCCATCTTCCTTAGAATGAGTGGCTAGCTCATTCCTTGGAAGATGATTTAAACCATGCTTCGATATCTTAACTCAAAACTGTAGAATATTAGAGAGAAAAGAACATATTCATTTCTTGGTGGTAAAACATTACATATTTGAGTGTGGAAGGTTGCATTTATAATTTATGCATCCAAACAACTCCTTATTTTTGGAGATACAATCTAATTTTATCTTTATTCTAATATTAACAACTAAGATCTCTATCTCCACAAAATATGGAGAGAGATGTATTATTGGAGTCAAAGTCTTATCTCACTTATTTTACGAAGATTTACTCCCAAATCTTCTCCTTAATTTTTGGTAACAAGATTCATAATGATTTTATTCTCCTACATTAATGTAAGGATTTTTTTCCTCAAAAGATGATTTTGACCAAATACCTTTCCCGGATTTTCCATTTGACTTTGATGTTTTTAATTGTGGAACATTGGATGCTTGTCGATATGCTTTTCCTCGAGATTGCAGATTCAAGTAAAACCTAGATTTTTCTTCATTGATAAAACTTGTAGAAAATATGAATGCAATTTTTGTTAAACACATTGCTATGGACAAAAACTAATCTCATATTTTCTGTTTGACTTTTATGTTTCTGTTTATGGAATTTTTAGTGCTCGTCTGATACACTTTTCCTTGGACTGCAGCTCACTAAAAGTTAGATTTATATTCATTGGTAAAACTTGTAGCAAATTTGAATGAGGTTTTTGTTAAACACATTTCTATGAACAAAAACCTCTCTTAGATTTTTTGTTTGACTTTTTTTGATTGTGTAACTTTTAGTGCTCATCTGATATAGTTTTTCCTCAGACTGCAATGCACTAAAAGTTAGATTTCGCTTCATTGGTAAAACCTGTAGAAAATATGAATAAGGTTTATGTTAAATATATTTCTATGAACAAAAACCTCTCTCAAATTTTTTGTTTGATTTTTTTTATGTATATGGAACTTTTAGGGCTCGTCGATACACTTTTTCCTCGTAATATAGCAACTAAAAGTTAGATTTATCTTCATTGGTAAAACCTGTAGAAAATATGAATGAGGTTTATGTTAAACACATTTCTATGAACAAAACCTCTCTCATATTTTCTATTTGACTCTCTGATTATTCACAACCCCCATTTGATGCAAGTTCTAGGAATAAAGTTGTCATTCATTTTATGCAAGTTCGGAACTAAATATTCTTTGTCCACTAATTGAAAGATCCAAAAATAACTTTTATTCAATTGATGCAAGTTCTAGAACTAAATTTGTAAGTTCCGAACTAAATCTATGAGTTCGAAACGAACCTGCGAGTTCCGGAACTAACTCTATGAGTTCTAGAACTAAACCTGTGAGTTCCAGAAATAACTTTGTGATTTACGGAACTAAACATGCAAGTTCTAGAACTAACTCTGTGAGTTCTGGAGCTAAATTTGTGAGTTCCTGAGCTAACTTAAAACAACTATAATTTTTGCATACAATCTCAAATTGAGATGATTTTTGTTTTGAACTTGCATAATTTTTCAAGAGGAATCTGAATATGAAATAATATTTGATTTTAAATGTATTATTCATGATCAATTCCAATTTTCTCAATACTAGAATTATCTTTCCTTTATGGCCTACATACACAAGACATTGCATCTTTTCCCAAATAATCAATAGGATTAGTCAACAAAATAGATAACAAAAGATTTCTAAATGATGAACAAGATATATATCCTATATTCTATCTTAAGAAAACTATAAGTTCCTAGATTAAATTTAAATTTACTTTCAAAGGTAACTTAGAAGGAAAAAATAATGGTAATTTATGGCCTCATCAAGAACCATCTATAACTTGTCTAATTTCATTATAGATGAGATCATAAAACGCCATAGAGAGGAGAGAAGATATTATTTAGTAATGTCCTCATCACCATTGTATTTTCAGATATTGGAGTGCTAGATGGGATGGAAAGGTTTTTTTGGGAGTATCAAGAGAACTCCTTGCCCGTGAAAAGGTTTGAAAATTAAACTTTGAAACCATGACAATCACTCTTAAGGTGCACGTAGAGAAGTGGTACAAACAAATGTGTGACGCATTTGGGGTGGGGTGGAGGATCCTAGATTAGTTTCCCATGCACATGAATGGAGAATTATACTTTGTAGTTTACTAACATTTCGCATTGGCTAGTTCACTTTGACAAATGGGACTAAGAGCCCATGGTGCAAGTTGTCCTTCTCCTTCACCATGCAATACTTCCAGAAAGGGGTCAATAGGTTTAAGGAGGCCAAAATAATAAGGTTTGACCTTATTTGACCAGGATATTTTTTTGGTGTCAAAAGTTCCCCAACCTTTCCTAAATCATTCCATCTAGTAGATCCTTCATAGAGCTTTCTGATGACTATAAGAACGTGAAAAATGGACACTCTAAGCTCAAGTTATGTCAAGTCAAATTTTGGTCAACTAGAAGGTCAATGTTGGTCAACATGGCCATGGTGACATGGACGTGTGCACCATTGACCAAGTGGCTCAGTCAGTAGTGGGAAAGTGGCAAAAGGAAAAAAATTCCACCACGAGTTTGATTTTCCTATCGAGGATCGACAAGTGGTCTTTATTGCCATATTTCATTAGTGGAATATCATATTGTGGTATGGTCAAATTTTATATTACTTTGTGTAATTATTCACCATGTAAATCCATATCACTATATGGTTACACCTCCACATTGGCCGCTTAAGACTTATCTCTTTGAATTTTATACTAAGTGCTTTGGATGATATTATTATCCACGCATTATATTCTAATGCCTTTGCCACACATTATTAGCAAACAACCATGCATTATATTTTAACCAATTACATTATATGCTAAACCTCCTCCAAGTGCCAACTAATCAAATTCCAAAGTATTGTGGTTATCCTTCCCACCAAAATGGCTCTTTAAGCTAATAAAGTACAAATATGCCTTTACAATATAAATTGTTCCCTTATCCATAATGCCAAGAATAGTGGATCTTTACCCACTTGGAGGAAAAACCGTGAAAAAATGGTAGGAGGCGGGATTTGATCCCTTGACCTTATAGTTCTAAGGCAATCCACCCAGCCAATCTGCCATTTGAGCACAAAAAGTTATAAAATGAGGTCACAAAACTTTATAGAGAACAAGTGTCAGTCCGTGTATAGGTAGAAATAGGGTATTTGCAGAAAAATGCAATTTTGAGGCACTTCCACTCAAAACCAGATCTCGAGTTATATATGAAAGTTATTTAGAGTTTCGATAGGATCACGATGGTGTGATAGATTTTCTGATTTAGATATTTTTGATAGATTTATGTGTTGTTAAATTCACACGAAGGTGTAGAACCAAAGGGAAACACCACTGCAAGTGGATCAGGAAGGTGAAGGACATAGGCTGAGCTCCATTAATGTCCTTCAAAGGTGAAACATAGTTTTACAAGTTTTTGATTCATTATTGATTAATGTAAAGGTTATTATATTTACATTTTTAACATTATTAATGGATCGGTTCACCACGAACCTGGGGACGTAGGAATTCCAAACCCCGTAAACAATCTGGTGTTGTGTTCTAATTTTTATTTTCAGTTTCTGATATTTGTAAGTAATTTAAATTCAGAATATGAATATGGATGCAACTATAATTAGTAATTGATAAAATTAGGAAATCAATTAAATCTAAAACAATGAATTTGGGCTTTGATCAAACAGTGAAATTTTGAGTAAATTGTAAACTTAATTTCAGTTTGAAAACAATCCTAAATCAGAATTTGATTAATTTTTTGAAGTATAAAAGACTTCAAGTTGATTAAAAATAACAATCCTTGAAAATTTTTAAAAGTGGAAAAAATAAAACACCCATTTTTGGATCAAGTTTGGTATCAGAGCAGTTAGATTTCCGGATTAGCTTCTAATTGTGTTTGAAAATTTGGCTTCAATTTTAGTATTGATTTCAGTTTTCAGTGTGCAAACATTTTGGGGCTTGTTAATCTTCTTTTCGAAGTGTGAAGTTTTGGAAGTATAAGTTGTGTTTGCAGGAACAGGGAATCATGGGCAAGTCATCCAAATAGGAGCAACTAGATGAGCTTGAAGCCATAAACCACCAACTCTAGGAAGAAAAATCTTTCCTGAGAGATAATTTTTATTCCTTGGAAGAGGAAATAGTGCGGTTAAAATCTGAGCCACAATCCTCTATAACCAAGAAAGAGGAGTATGTCAATGAGATTCTTGCACATAGCAATAAGTTGATGGGCTTTGTTAAAAGAGTTGAAGCAGAAGAAAGGATGCCCCTTGGAAAAAGTTATAACAAGGTGAACACAAGAAGGAAATGCCTTCCAAATCAGATGCAAGTACTATGACAAAAGAATGCACTATAAGTTGTTCACATTTTAATTCTTCCTCTCATTTAGTTTCAGATATTCCTTTGGGTCAGTTTGAAAAACACACTAAGGGAATTGGGTCTAAACTAATGGTTAAAATGGGATATAATGGAAAAGGCCTTGGTAAAAATGAACAAGGTGATGCTAACCCAATATAGGTAGAGGATCAGCCTCGGTTTGTAGGTTTGGGTTATTCTAGTGGGAAAATAGAAATTGGAGAAAGTTCAAAGTAGCTGAAGGAAGACAAGCTTCCAACAGCCAAGGATCTATGCCTCTAGAATTTCAAGATTTTTCCATTAGAGGAACAATGAAAGGTGTAAGAAAGTAGGTAAATGAGGTAATGAAATTCCACCTCCTCCCACTTACACTAAAAATAGCACTAAGGGGAAATTTAATCCTAAGACTTCTAAAACACTCTTTCAGTCTGAACAATATAGCTTTGGTAGATAGAGGGGTATGCTTTTCCTTGCACATTTTGTGAAGGTACTAATCATTCTACAACATATTGTTGGAAGAGGAAAATATGATAAAGAATTTAATGCCTTTTGTGAATGATAAGGCAGGTGCAAAAGACCAATCTCACTCTGGTAAGGCGAGAAATGGAAAAAAGGTTACCTCTCCTAAACAAGGGAATCATTCTCCTAGACAAAGTTCAGGGAATGGAAAAATGGGTAAGACTCCTAAAAACAAGGAAGTTAAATTTTGTTCCCATTGTAAAAGGAATGGTCATGATGTTAAGATGTGTTGGTATGTTCCTTCAGTGCAACATTGGAAAGTTGTTAAAAAGGAAAATAATGTCAAACCAAAATTTGTTGATCTAACTCATGTAAATGCTCATTCTAGTACTGGGGAAGTAAAACCACCTAAACGAGATAAATCCAAGTAATTGGATGGGTAAAAAATTCCTCAACTTTATGTTTGCATTATAGTAACTGGTGATAGTATGCAAACATTTTCAAAGCTATATTTTAGGGATTTTGATCCTATGTTAATATTCAACTTTGAAATAATTTGGAAGCAATCGTAAAGAATATTTGAGTGATAGGTTCATCATACTCATATTCATCTTCTCACATTTTGGTTGGTTATTCCATTTTTGACAACAATATGCATGGATATGGGCATCATCAGAATGTTTATTTTGAAACTTGCAGTTTTATAGTGTTGTCATTTGTGCAAATATTATGGATGCTTATAAGACCCATTCGGGCACTCTGTTTGATATTGTAATAAATAGAAAAACTTATTATATCCACATGTGTTATTTGCACTAATTTATAAGACCCTTATTTTGGGAAAATTGATTTTTGTAACTATTAGATGTGGTTGTAATTAGGGTGTAAATTTATTACACTAACAAACTAGTTTGCAAAGGCACCAGGTGATCATTTTACAAATTATGGTAGTTCACCAATTTGGGTAAGCATACAATTTATAATCTATCCCTTTACAGTTCAGTGTATGGATAGAATATTTACATATTCACATTGATTCAGATTTTGACTATAGCCATTTTGGGCATTGATGGTTTAATGATTTTGGATAGTGAATATTTGTAGTTGTAATCAACATAATCACAAAGTGTCAGTTGAACACTAGCTTCTGTTATAGATGGGTGTTATTATCTGACTTATTATTTGTGATGGTGATACAATGTTTTGGGAAGATTCACGTGGATTTAGTTGTTGACTATAGCTATTTTTGGGTGTTGATAGTCTATTTTATTCTGGATAGTGAATACTTGTAGTTGTTATAGTTTTAGATGGACAATGGGCACTAGCCTAATTGTGGGTAGTTTAGATGTCTAGTATATTGATCTATGTTTATGAAATTGTAATTTAAGTAATCAGCCATATCACAAAGTGACAGTTGAACACTAGCTTTTTGTAATAGAATGGGTGTTATTATCTAGTCAATTATTTTTATGGCATTACAGTGGGATATGACAGTTCACAGTTGTGTGCGGAGTTGATAGGGTTACAGCGTTTTAGTTGAACACTAGCTTAAATGGGTGTTATTATCTGATCGGTTATGTGACTAGCTAATCAACTATTTGTATTTATTTTAATCGATAATAATTTATTTTGGGTTAGTGTATGTGTTTGTCCAATACATGAAGAGATAGCATTATTTGTGGGTTGATAAATAAATTTTTGTGGACAAAAAGCCTTCTCAGTAGGGAGGAGTGATCAAGAGATTTTTTTGTGTGAAAATTTCCCTAATCTTCCCTAAACCATTCCAGTGTAGTAGATCCTTCAGAGATCTTTCCGATGACTATAAGAACGTGAAAAACAGACACTCTGAGCTCAAGTTATGTCCGGTCAAAGTTTGGTCAACTGGAAGGTCAATGTTGGTCAACAGGGCCATGGTGACATGGACGCATGCACAATTGGCCAAGTGGCTCACCAAAAGTGGGCCTATGGCAAGTGGCAAAAGGAAAAAATTCCACCACGAGTTTGATTTTCCTATCGAGGATCAACAAGTGGTCTTTATTGCCATATTTCATTAGTGGAATATCATATTATGGTATGGTCGAATTTTATATTACTTTGTGTAATTATTCACCATGTAAATCCATATCACTATATGGTTACACCTCCACATTGGTTGCTTAATAATTATCTCTTTGAATTTTATACTAAGTGCTTTGGATGATATTATTATCCACGTATTATATTCTAATGCCTTTGCCACACATTATTAGCAAACAACCACGCATTATATTCTAACCAATTGCATTATATGTTAAACCTCCTCCAAGTGCCAACTAATCAAATTCCACGGTCTTGTGGTTATCCTTCCCACAAAAATGGCTCTCTAAGCCAATAAACCATGAATATGCCTTACCATATAAAGTGCTCCCTTATCCATAATGCCAAAAATAGTGGATCTTTACCCACTTGGAGGAAAAACCGTGGAAAAATGGTAGGAGGCAGGATTTGATCCCCTGACCTCATAGTTCTAAGGCAATCCACCCAGCTAATCCACCAGATAACCACAACAAGTTATAAAATGAGGTCACAAAACTTTATAGAGGACAAGTGTCAGGTCTATGTATAGGTAGAATAGGGTACTTGCAGAAAAATGCAATTTTTAGGCACTTCCACTCAAAACCAGATCTCAAGTTATATATGAAAGTTGTTCAAAATTTCAAGATGATCGCGATGGTGTGATCATTTTTTGATTTGGATATTTTTTGATAGAGTTATGTGTTGTTAAAGTCACACAAAGGTGTAGAACCAAAGGGAGACACCACTGCAAGTGGATCAGGAAGGTGAAGGACATAGGCTAAGCTCCATTAATGTCCTTCGAAGGTCTAAAACATATTTTTTACAGGTTTTGATTCATTATTGGTTAATGTAAAGGTTATTGTATTTACATTTTTAACATTATTAATGGATTAGTTCACCATGAACTCAGGGACGTAGGAATTCTAAACCCCGTAAACAATCGGTGTTGTGTTCTAATTTTTATTTTCAGTTTTTGATATTTGCAAGTAATTTAAATTCAAAATATGAATATGGATGCAACTATAATTAAGTAATTGATAAAATTGGGAAATCAATTAAATCTAAAACAATGAATTTGGGCTTTGATCAAATAGTGAAATTTTGAGTAAATTGTAAACTTAATTTCAGTTTGAAAACAATCCTAAATCAGTATTTGATCAATTTTTGGAGTATAAAAGACTTCAAGTTGATTAAAAAATAACAATCCTTGAAAATGTTTAAAAGTGGAAAAAATAAAACACCCGTTTTCGGATCATTAGTGAGGTGGACCAAGACCACTTGCAATCTTTGAAAGCTAATATAACCTAAAAAGCATGCATACGTGGAGAAGTATGTTCCCAAAAAGTTCAAATGATGAAGCTAATAACGCTTCCAATCACCTGGAAGGGATGCGGGGAGGGTGTATCTTCACATAAGGCTGAAGTTTGAGAAAGTAACCTATCTAGAGAGTGATGTATCCATTCCAGAAGACCCCACAAGTCATAATAAGGCCATGCTAAAGAAGAGAGAAAGAGAAGAGGGGTGGGAGAAAAAGGCACCAAGTGTGCAAACCACACAATCGATGATCGCACCTAAAGCGGTCATGAAGCCTAGCACTTACGTGTAAATTAATAAGTCCCGGTCAAGGTAAAGACCATAGAAGAAGAGGTGCTAGAGCATGAAGATACCCTCACCCATGAGGAGTCACCAAGGAAGAATTCTCCTAGTGAAGAGAAAGAAAAGGAAGAATCTCCGTATTAGAATCCCCAAGAAAGAAGAAGCAGAAGGTGACAGAAGAGGAAGAATCGAAGGAGACAGAAAGTTTATATGCCTACATTGGCGACAAGGAAGATGACGAGCCTGAAGGAGGTGAAGACCATCAAGTGTATGATGTACATGATTCTGAGGAAGAAGGAGGTGAAGATAAGTATAACAAGGAAGATGAGGAGAAGAATGACAAGGAAGAAGCTGAGGATCAAGGCAAGGGGGTGAGTGAAGAGTTAAGCATTAAAATCCAAAGAACCCCAAGCCTCACCAAGGAGAAAGTGGAGAAGGCCATGGAGAGAGAAGTGGTAGGAATCATGAGGGAGTTAGTGTAACAGGAGTTCGAGAGGAGCGCAGATGAAATTATAAATGAGATGGAAGAAGAAAGCATTGTGAAGGAGTATGGCAGCATGGGTGGGGATCCTAAATTGGTAGTAAGCTTCCCAAAAGCTATGTAAATAGGTGGGAAAGGCGTAGTGGTGGCACATGAGCAAGGAATGGGATACATAAATGATCCAAGCAAGGTGTTATGCATGTGCTTCCAAAGCACCATACCAATAGAGAAACTCCTAGCTATGTCATTGTTTGATGAAGAAGGTGCATACCCATGGACAAGAAAGATGTTATCTTGGGAATTTGAGTCCCACATGGATGAACCATAATTTGAGGTAACCTAGAGAACACTAATGAAGGTGCTAGAAACCAAAGGAGTAAATCCCTTTGGGAACACTTAGTAGCTATTAGATGAACAGGTGTGTAACGCACTCAACAAGGTTTTAGTTGAAATTAAGGCCGACTATTCGAGAGAAATGATAGAGTGAGATTCCTGGAGGAGGAATTGGAGAAGAAAAATAAGGAGCTCATGGAAAAGAGAAAGGACCTAAAGCAAGAGGAGTTGATCAGCACTCAGTTGAGGCATGAGCTGAAAGAAGAAAAAGCAAAGGTGCGTGAAGTCTCCAAGAAGGTGGAGATGATTATAGATGTCATTGTCCTGAAGCACCCCAACTTAGTGCCACCCGATCAGAAGTATGAATCATCCTTGTAATGTCTGGAGGATCTGACTCGCATTCTCACAATGGAGAGGCAACCACTTGCTTTAGAATCTAAAAAGAGTTGCGGGTGCTCCAAGAGAAAGAGGATAAGATAAAGGTTATTGAGATTATGTCTCGATACACTAAACTTCTTGTAGAGGTAAAGGTCGCCATACAAATCGTTGAAGATGCTTATGACAACTTCACTTATAGGGATAGAGTGAAAATCATCTTGGTTACCACCCATGAGATATAACTCAAGGAGTTCCAAGAGAAAAATAAGGGGAATAGAGAAGAAAGAGATAAGATCATAGCTGAGGTGGAGAATAATTTAGAAGCAATCAAGACCTGCGAGGATCGATTAAAATCCAGATAAAGGAATTATACCCACAAATCACTCATAGGATGGATGCACTTGAGGACTTGGGAAAGAATTTGGAAGGTATCATTGAGACCATGAGTGCAAAAGGGGAGGAGTTGAGTTTTGAGGAAGTGAGCACCCTGGTGGGTGACCTCTTAACAAGCTCAGAACGAAGTCAATGCTTGCGTGAAGTTAGAGGAAAAATTAGGGAAGGATTTCCCTCTCCTCCTCCAATAATAAACAAGTTCCCCATTCTTTCATACTTCCTCCCAATTATTCATTCCTTTATTCTTTCTTGCCAAACATTGTAAGATCCCACCATTATTTATTTTATCAAAGATATTTTCCAAGGATGGAGAACAAAAGTAGTGTGGCATGATGTTGGGCTCCAGAATATTGGCTAAGTACAAGAAGGCACGTGGGAGCGTGAGACCTATTTGAAGAAGGACACGTGGGGTGAAAACACATAGGGAAGGGTTTTGATAGGGTTTTACCGTAACACATGGTGCGTGCGTTAGGCAAGATAGGTTTTGGGACTTAGCCATATTTGGCATTCTAGGAAACACACGAGAAAAGTGTGACTGTCTCAAGAGATGGAGTGGATAAGGTTCCACCTGGTGGTTGTAGGATCAAAAAGATAATATTACATGATTGCAATGTGTTGGTGCTCATTTATAATCTTGCCCTTTTCGTTCAAAATTTTCAGTCCACCTGGTTTGATGTACCTTTTGTCTTCCTGTATGGATGCGTCAATTTTTTTTCCTTCATTGAAGTGTTGTTGTCCTTCCTTTCCTACGGTCATGGATCATGTTGAGTCATGGTATTATTTAATGTTTTATTTCCATGGGGAAACTTTTGTAGTTTTTGCGTGAATGATGGGTTTTCCCCTTCATTTATCTTTTATACGATCGTGTTTCCTTTGTAAAATTTTTCCTAAAATCCGTGGATACGTGTTCATCTCTAATTGGATGCGGTGTGGTGGGTTTTTTTATGAACTTGTCTCTTTTTGTTATATTTGCAAAATGCCTAAATTAGTCCTGGGGCCCAATGAATTCTAATTAGATATTCAAAACTATGAAGCGGCATGAGAAAATTTTTACTTTAGCCCCAAGAGGTGTACACTTGTCATAAATCAAGTGGTTACGGGAAGGCGGGCCTTTTATGTTTTGATACATTATGGTGAAAGGTGTGAAAATAAAAAATTAATTCCTAGGATCTCGCAAAAGGACACATGGTAATTTTTATTATAAAAGTGGGGAAGCGTGTCATTGGGAACTTTGGAAATCTCGGCTTTGTTTTGAAAAGGAGTAAAATTGTAAAACTAAGCTGCTTCCCCACGATGCCCAAGTAAAGCCACGTGTTGAGCCTACATCAAAAGTGGATGGGCGGGCCAAAATGTCAAAAACATGATTTCTTTGAGCATTTGAAAATACGAAAGATACCCCTAAGCCCATTTCAGCTAAAATCTGTTCCACTTGGATGACTCAAATTTGAAGATACGAAAAAAGCATAGTTAATGGCTATGATAAAATGCATTTAATTATGCTGCCATTAATGCTCCTACGTGAACCAAGGGTGTTAAGGGTTACAACCGCATTCATCCTTTATTGTTATTTTAGTGGTCTCTTATCATTTTTATTAGTGAAATGCAAGTGGAATTATTGTGGAGCTCAATTTATGAACCCGAGACGTGTGAAATATCTTGTTTTTAGTCAAAATTTCTCGATGCTTGCAAAAAAATTGGTAAGAGCTTCAAATTCTTGTGTATTGTGTCTGTTCCATTGGCAAAAAAATTGAAGTAAAATTATGGTTTTAGAAATTAAGACTATGCCATTTTATTCTTTTGTTACATCGGGGGTCATGAGTGACCTAGACAAGGTAACAAACACAAATTTGATGAGTTCCGACTTAAATTATTTTCATTAAAGATTAAATAGTTCTCATTTGAGTGATGCCTTAAAGGCCATTCGTGATAGTTGCATCCCCTCATTGGGTGTTGTCCCACCTTCGTTCAATGCCTAGAACTAGTATGGTTTTGTGCCATGAATTATGACTCTAAGAAGACGAAAGTGTTAGATGGGAGTGGGGATATGGTGCTTAACAATGACAACGGTAACCATTAGAGTATTCATGGAATTACCTATAATTAATTAACCAATTACTATTGGCATTAAACAAGCCATGTAGTACTATGAAATAAATAAGAAGGATTATACCAAAATGATAAACACACAATGGCTCCTTACAAAGAGTAAAGCATCAGCTAAAATCTCTAAAAGGTTGTTTAAGGAGCAATTTGTTGCGGAGGTTGAGAATATCATTGTGCTTTTGAGTCAAATGGTAGGTTTGGAAACTTTAAATGAGTTTAAAGAATGTATGTTCACATTTATATGGATTATTCTTGAGAGAAAAGAAAATATTTGTTGGGCCACCTTTATTTTAGATGCAATCCATGATTATATGATTACTATGGCAGCAAGGATTGAGATAGGGGAGACTACAGAGTTGTAGTTCTATATGATGACATATCTAAATTATAATTTTGTAGTGCACAGACATTTTCCAGCATTGTCACCACACACTAATTTTAAAAAGTGCCCAATGCATGAAATTTTCCCTCAATTACAGTTAACCAACTGGAATGGAAATTTCTGATTGGTAAATGATGCTTTCTTTGCACTAATTATTTTCTTGTTCAAACCATAATGGGGGCAGTGTAGAATGGACAAGCATGCAAGGCAAGTGATTATGGATTATGGGTGCTACTTCATTCAGTAGACAAGGTTCACTTATATCAGTGTTAGTGGTTTTGAGGGAAAACCTTTTAAATTACCTAGGTATGTCAATGACAAGTTGTGTTTATGTGAATTTGTGAGTAAACTGGTGCCTGTGCACAAGTTAATTCTTTGGGAGGCACAAAAACAAATGTAAAATTCCTTATCATAATTGGAAGGTATTCATGCCCTTCCATTATAAAGGACAGACTAATTGGAGAAGAAATGAAGGATTTGGCCATAGAGACATTTGAGGCTAGAGCCAATTATGACATTCGGTGGGTATTTAACAATGTTGCTAACACTTCGGGCACGAGCCTTTCTTTGAGGACTACTGGATGAATTTTAGGGATGAAGAAGAAGTCCGGTTGAGGGATTTTTCAAGAATGACTTTATCACAAGTGGTAGACTTCAAAATTGCAGTCATTCCAGAGGGGGTTGTAGATGACTTACACACAGTGAGTAAATTCTACATTGATCAGAAAATAGAAATTCAACCTATAGCTCCCCCAGTTTGGAATGAAGAGGAGTCTAATGATCCCTACATGAGGATAACCGATGTCATGAGGAGAATGGTAAATTAGCTGGTTTAGATGAATATTGACTTATCAATATAAAATATAAGAGTCCTTAATCATTTCAGAAATTTGGGAAACTTAAATGATGATATCCCACCTCTTAAGGATGGTGTAGATAAAATTGACCCATTGGGAGTAAAATACCCTCTATTACCCTCAAAAAGGCCTTTTGATGGGCTTATTGATGAATGGAAAACAACTACTAGCAAGACGGGTACTTCCATGTCAACCCTCAGGCATAAAACTAAAAAAATCTTGTAAAGTCCATGGAAAATGACCCTATTATTCCTGTAGTACCACTCCAGAAAAGAGAAAGGTTCTAGCATCACATGTGGTTAGCCCAAATTTTGTCCCTAAGCCACATTCAACCCCGTAGATACACAAAGATGAAAAGAGATTACCACCGAATTGAATTAGTTTGAGCGTACACATAAGAAGCCCAAAATCGTCCACTAGCCAATCTTGGAAAGGGTAGGTGCCCATACACCAAAAAATTTCAAACACAAGGATGGGGTAATTGATCCCCCAAAAGTGGAAAAAACTGATAACATCTATGGAACACCCTTGGCAATGGTTATATTCCTCCTTTACATTTCAAGTGTTGACATGTGATTTTCTTAATAGAGGTGTGTTCTTTTCGAATCTTTGAAGATCATGCTTGAAATGGATAAATCAATTATTCTCTTTGATTGGAAGGATGATATGTTATTGCTTGCAATAATCTATTTCACTCTCTTTAGCTAAGCTGCAATCTAGTGTTAAGAGTTGTAACTTACCTTTCTCTATTGGACTCATCCTTAGATCAATTCAACTGATCCAAGGTATGTTTTAAATCTTCTTATTAGAACTGAATGAAAAATTGACATTCATCGATTGTGATGCTTAACAGACTGAACTTGTGTTTATGGAAAATTCTTTATTATCTTGGAAATAGTGCTTGCATTCTATTTTGTGTTGATCTTGGCTCTTCTTGGTCAATCCTTGTAGGGAACTTATGGCATCAAGGGAAATAGGAACCATGCTTTCAGATTATTGAGAAAATAGATTATTGTGTACCCTAATAATTATGGAATTCGGGTAAGTTACCTAACTACTGTTACTATACCCCTTTACGAGGGATGACATTCTAACCTAAGTTGTTAGCTTGTAAGGAAGTGACCTAGGGGATGCTAAGTTATTTCTAAACCTATAGTTTTTGGTTAAAACTACATCCTATCCTAGGGTGGAAAACTATTGTTGGGGGTTATAACCTAAGGTTATTTATTTAAACTAACCTAAGATCTAACCTAAGAAAATTCTATCTATCCTAAACTAATGGGATATGAAAGGGGACCTAGGGGCCATTGGCAAAGGGGTAGTTCCAAATATTTTTATTAGGATTTGTTTTGATTTGGTTTTTAATGCATGGAAGTACTGCCAGTGTGGTAGGGGTTAGTGGAAGTTAGAGGAATCTACATGGAGGCATATCTAAGTTTGGAAATGTATTATGAATTGTAATTAGGTCTCACCAACTATGAATGGTAGTGGAAAGGAAAGATAGTGGGAAAATTTGTTTTAATGGCATTAATGTACCTCGGGGTTGGCGAGCAAGTCTGTCTTGGAAGGCATCTTGCGGCATTCGTTGGGGTTGTTCGAGTTTGCATGCTTCACAATTTTCACTCCGCATGGAGCTATCTCTGTTCTTCAAACCAACAAATTGATCTCCAATTTGTGGTTATTTTTGAACTCTCCGAGCTATTTTTCGAGTTCGAGGAATGTATAAGTGGGATGGTGGAAAAATAATATGGTTTTTTGATCTTGCTTGGAGAAAAAGAGGTCGCGTGCAAAATCAGCTAGAAATATCGTTGAAATCGAAAGAGACACTATCAGGGCATGATAGGCTCTACCCATTAATATTTCTTGCTTTCTTCTAAATGATTCATTAAAACAATTCTGCTAACTAAAAATTTTATATTTTCTTGATGTATGTGGTTATTTAATTGCATGTAAGCTTGGAAATTTGTGGGTTTTGGAATGCGAATCCTTTGATTTTATTGATTTTTTTTGGAAAACTTCTCTATTCTAGTTTTTCTAGGTTTGCATTTGATTGTTTTAGAACTCGATATTTGTATTTGAAGCTCTTTTGAACTCTGTAACTTGAACTAGTAGTTCTCTTATTGTATTTAAAGCTTGTATCTTGTATTCGAATCTTGTTTTCTTGCATTTGAAAATATGGTGGAAAGAGCTAGCTTATTCTTGTTGGGTTCTGAATTCTTGTTGGGTTGTCACATTTCAATCTGTACTTAAGCTTGTTGAGCTTGAATTAGAAGCTCCTTGGCCATTTTGAACTTGAATGGACAAAGTGTTGTTGGGATGGCCTTGTATCTCTGTTTAAGATTGTGTTCTTGAATATTCTAAACTTGTATCAAAGCCGTGATTGGTTTTAGCTTTATTGGGACCGAGTGGTTGTTTGGACTGTGCTAGAACTTATTGAAGTTTTGAACCTTGGAACTTGTATATAGTTCTTATGAATTCTATATTCGTGGTTGAGTTATTGCATTGTGCTTTGTACTTAAGTTCTTAACTGAGATTTTATTCTTCCTTATGAAAACGGAAGGCTTGAACTTGTAATAGGGTGTTGGTATTATTATGAGCTTTTATTAGAGCCATGTGATTCCGTTTTAAATTCATATTTGAACTTGAGTTGTTTGAACTTGTGATCTATGCACGAATTTAACGCAACACATGTATTCCTTGTTGGTCATTTTGATTCTGTATGGGGAAATCGATGAGTTGTATACTTACGAGTATTTCTTTGAATTGAAAACTTTAGTTCTTTTAGCACTATATGATGGAAGGGGTCTTGTGGGTTGTTTGGTCAAAGTAGACTATAAACTTCTTTGTGGCCTCCTTTGTTTTGACATTGAGAAGGAATGGTTGTTTTACTTCTACCTCTAGACCACACTGTGTTTTCAAACTTAATGGGGCGTGTGAATTTTAGAGTGTATTCTATTCATATATTCTCTGAGCGTATTCTTGTCTTGTGGGAAATCTTGACTACTTTGTTCTTGGAAATAATTGGGACTGGAATTGTGTTCTATTAAGGAAAAGACGTATCAGTTGTAGAGGTTCATGGAAAGAGTTACTTCTTCCTTTCTGTCTTTTAAGTGGAACAAACCCTACCTATCGTATTTTAAGGAACTAGAGAGGTCTGTGGTTATCTTGTTCAGACGAGTTGGAAGAAGGTAGGACATAACTTGTCTTATCAAATCACTTAAATATTTACTTCCATCTTAGTAGTGGGTTTTGTAGAATGCTAAGTTCAAACCTGTTATTCTGTTTGTAGTCTGAAAAGTTTCAGTACCACTTATATGGATGTTGACAATGTGAATCTTGCTTGGAAATTCGAACTACCTTCTCATTAGCAATTTGTTGTTAATGTTTGTAATGGTGTTTCAGTCTTTAGTTGTTGTGACTTTCCAATCTTTTTCAATTGGAGGACTTTTACTCCACTGTTATACTCTTGTTTAACCACCATGTATTAAGAGAGAGAATTATACTCTCTTGGGAGGGGGTAGTCTGATTTGACATTGTACCGTGTTTTCCTCTTTCAATTGAAATGAGTTTGAGCTAGGTGATGAGGATAGGTCTTCCTGGGAAGGTTGCATGGGAATTTGAAGTATGCAGATTTGACTGTGCCTTTGGTTTTTCGTTCTCTTTTGGAAAATAGCATAAAAATCTCTAAGTTTATAATAGATGATGGATTTCATTTCATATTATAAATGAAATGAAATAAGGTTTGGGGTCCTTGTTGGTTTGAGATCCTTTTCTATCGACTAATAAGTTTATTTATTGAACTTCTCATTATTCGATTCTCTTCTTTGTCTATATGGAGGGATGAAACTTACTAATATCAGTTATGTTGTAACTAACTATTGCAGATTGGGAAAAGTTAAGTGTGTCCTTCTATCTTCATGAATTATGTATTAATTTATCATAAGACTTGTTGACTGACTTAAAAGTAGTTTATAGGATCAATTAAGTCTTGTGGTATAATCCTGAAGTTTCAGATTATAAAATGTTCCTTTCTTAAAAGTAAATCCAGATTTCTTAATTGTACTTCTTACTTGATGTTATTACTTATGATTACTTTCATGATGTTTTACAATTGATTCATGAAAGAAAAGTTGTTTAATGAAGCAATTAGTGGAATGCACTTTACTTTAATGCTTAGTGCTTATCATGCTCAGTTCATTGAACTGACCCGTGCTAGCAATTTTGTAGATGGACATCGTAAGTGATTAAAGAAGATAGGAAATTTCATGTTGTATTGGGTTATTTGATTTTGAACCTTATGTAAAGAGTTTCGATTCATTCTTTAATTATATTGAAAAATAAAATTTGTATTATTTTTGGATTGAAGGTTGTTTGTCATACAACATGCTTGAAATACTTAGTCTTGTAAATGAAAAAATTTTAAATGAGGAATTTGAATGTTGGAGATTTACTTGTATTGGTTGTGTAATCTATCTTATATTTATGAAGAAGATGGAATTTATATCTTGATGACATTATTCATATATGTTATATGTATAATTCAGATAAACTTGATAAGTTAGATAAAAAGGAATTAGATTAATCTCCTTAATAAGTGTAGCTTGTTAAGTTGCATAAGTTATCAACATTATCTAAATAATTCTAATATAGTATTTAAATGTGTAATGAATATGTGATGGAACATTCGAGTTTGTGAAAGATAAGAATGGTTTGAAAAACCCCAACACTTAATCAAATAGAGGAATGTTTTTCCTTGATAAATGAAACATAACCCAAATAAGGGTCACATGATCGTTAAACGTAGGCTTCATTTCTTATAAAGTATACCTTGGTTGAACCTATTTGGTTGTTATTGTTAGGTTTTGGAGCCTATTTTCATGTGTGAAAGTGTTGAAGAGTGTAAAAGAAGAGTATTGTACACTTTCCACATTGTCTAGTTGGGGTTCATAAAGGCGAAGCCCCGTAGCAAGGGTTTGGGGTGCAGCCCCGAGAACTTTTTTTTGGCCTTAAAGTGTGCCCGATATTTCGGGAAATGTGTTTTTCTCATATGGGTGGGATTTTGACCCATAGATTTATGGGATGGTTTTGGCCTATGGTTTTGATACCCATGGTTTTGTAAAAATTCTTAAGCAGTTGTCTATTTATATGGTTTTGTGCATATGGTAGAAAGATGTAACATTGCAGATGTGTTTTGAATTTAGGTGTGAATTCTGTAGATTTTGTTGAGCATAGCTCCAAACAGATCTGGGTATTGTATTGAGAGAGCAGTGGCTTGTAATAAAATATGAGGAAGTGATTCTTGGTGGACATAGCCCAATTTAGGTGAACCACATTAAATATTATCTCTTTGTGTTGTGTTATTTAATTCAACACTTTTATTTGGGATCTGTAATATATTCTGCATATTAGTTTCTACTTTTGTGATTCTGTGAGGGATTATTCCACATATTTTATCCCTTATTTCATAACAATTGGTATCAGAGCCTGGTTTGGTTTACTGAAGTGTTGAATCGCAGGGAAAGTTTTATCTTGAGTGGGAGCTATGGAAGATGATGGAAGATCTAGGGTTGATAAATTCAATGGGCGAGAATTTCAATCTTTGGAAGATGAAAATGTAAGATTAACTTTATCGAAGGATATTTATATTCCACTGTCTAAGAAGGTGAACAAACCTCGAGCATGACAGATGGAGAATGGGATTTCTTTGGATAGGAAGGCACTTGGGACAATTTGACTGTGTCTTACATCTTTGGTATTATTTAATGTTTCAAAGGAAAAGACTACAAAAGAACCAATGGATGCATTAGGGAAGTTGTATGGAAATCCCTTTGCCTCTAATAATATATTTTTAATGAAAAAGTTGTTTAAGATAAATATGTCTAAGAATGGTTCAAAGAGAGATCATCGACCTTATGAAATTAGAAAAGCTCTCCGAGATGAAGGCTGGTTCCTATTCCTCTGTTCAGATGCACAAATAAAATGCAGAGGGTTTACTAAAACCTAATCTAACTTGCCAAGGAGACAGGGTAAGAAAATGCATAGAATAAAACCTAAACTACAAAGGTGATGCACCAAGGAATGTTAGACACTTGTTTTGCAAATTTAACACAGACCACATAGATGCAATACAAACACCATGCACAGGTAACCAAACTGCAATAAGAGATCAAAATGACAACAATGAATACATGAGAGGGTTGAGAATCAATCACAAACATATATATATATATATATAATTTCTCAAGAGTCGATACAGTACATTGCAGTGGCCAAGAGGCAAAAGAACTAGCATTACAACCCGTATGGGAGGTTTGAAAGCTCCACAAATTCTCTTGCAAGCAAGGGAAGAAGGGAGGATGCAAAACAAAATTGTCCCCATTTTTTTTTAAAGAGCCTCTCCTTACCATTTATATGAGGAAAAATGAGGGAGAAGAGAATGATTCGAATTCTGCCCCAACCACCTCCAAGACTGTACCTAACTCATCTCATCATGGCGGTAGGTGAGATCCCCAACAAACTCAAAATATGGCGAACTGTATTTTTACATTTTTAAGAACTTGTTCCCACCCAATTAAATATATCCAATCGTAGTTGGGTAGAGGATGCCGAGAGATTTCCGAAAAGTCCAACCTTGTGTGAATCCGAGCTCCCTGTAAAAAGTTATGGTGATCTGAATATTTCCCGCGTCAGGGGCTTCTGCTTGTCGGGTTCGGGGTTCTCCTCTGCATTTGCATCGGGTTTGGAGGATGGCTCGACATGTGTTTGATGCTTTTGTTTTCCCAAAACCCACTTCCGCCAGTATTTCCAAGCTTTCCTTTGTTTCGGGGGTGGAAAAGGACCTACATGTGCATCGGGTTTAGAGGATGGCTCGACATGTTTCCGCCTCATGCTTCCTCGACTTGTTTTCCTGACTCCAAGACCCGATTGGCCTAGATAGTGTTTTCGGTTTATGGAACTCCCGAGCATCAAGACATCCCTTGCGATCCGCATGTCTCATGTTTCATGTCTCCCAAACCCGAAACCCGAATTTATTTGATGTCGGGTTTTCCAACCCTCCGACATGCTTCCAGTTTTCAACCCTGTGTATCTATATTTACCCGGGGTAAATATATACAACAATTTTATGACTCAATGGGATTACCTGCCTACTAGGTAGAAGATCAGTGGCCTTTTAGTGATCCATTGGGCATGGAGTCATAAGCAATAACCTGAAACCAACCTGATATCTGATCCCGAGCCTGATACCGCAACTCCTTCTCCGAGAGCACGCTGAACTGTAGAAAACCAACCCAGGAGCAACAAAACCTGTGCCAAAGCACTTAGGGAAACTGAAACCTAACTACAACAAGACAATGTGCATACACACTTAGAGGAATTGAAATCTAGGCTAATATTTACAAGGGTAAAACTTTTTTTTTTCAGTAGCAATGTTTAAGATAGATTCCGTTGACGGAATCGAGTTCTTCATCCAATGTAGAAGACAATTGGAAGGCATTGCTATTCTTACATTCCATGACCATGTAGGGGCCACTCCAAATGGCATCAAACTTGGAATGCCTTCCTAGTTTTGCCCGATCTGCATCCCATTTTAGAACTAGGTCCCCTTCCTGGAAGGTCCTTGCTCTTGCTTTCTTATCAAACCATCTTTTCACTAAGGCCTGATCTTTCTCAATTGTTTGAATTGCATGTTCTCTAATTTCTTCCAATTCCATCAACTCTGCATACCTGGCCTCCATTGGTTCAAACTCAACTAACTCCAACTCGCTTCATGAACTCCAATGCAGTAGCGTCTAATGATATAGGCAATATTGCCTCTTTTCCATAGACCAACTTGTAAGGGGAATTACCTGTAGACCTCTTTGGTGTTATTCTGTCAGCCCATAATGCTGATTTTAGCTTGGTATGCCATGTTCTTTGATTTTCATCCAGAGTCCTCCTGATGATTCTTAGCAAATTTTTGTTCGTGGACTCTGCCTATCCATTACCCTGTGGGTAATAATTGGAAGAGGTGCTCAAGTAGATTCCATTCTTGACAGCCCATTCTGTAATCTTGGAACCTATGAATGCCAATGCATTGTCTGATATGATAGTGGCCGGCACACCGAACCTGGTCACTATTCCTTCATAAAATTCTAGTATATTAGACTCGTTTGCCTCTTTGAGCGCTACTGCTTCAGTCCACTTGGTGAAGTAGTCCATTGCCGTGAGAATCCACTTGTGGCCTTGGCTTGAGTTTGGGTTGATGACCCCGATGAAGTCCAATCCCCATTGCATAAATGGTTGGTCAACCAAAATTGGGTGCAATGGAAGTGCTGCTAGTCTTTCTTTGCCTGTGAAGAGTGCACATTTCTTACACTTTCTTATCCATGTATAGCAGTCATTGAACACCGTGGGCCAATAATACCCTACCTTCATTATCTTGAGAGCTGTTACTCGTGGGGCAAAATGTCCACCAGAATCTTCATCGTGAAAATCTCGTAACACCCTCTCAATTTGACCTATCCCAATGCACCTCAATAGAACTCCATTGATGTCTTTTGAACAAAACACCATCAACAAGCACATATGGAATAGCTTGTAATCTAAAGTATCTCCTCTTTGCTTTGCTCATTTCTGGAGGGCATAGTCCTGTCTGTAGGAAGTGTATCATATTCTGAGTCCAACAAGGAGTAGGCACATCATCATTTTCATGTTCTTGACCATCCTGTAGTACCAAGGTAGTCTCTTTTTCATCACCTGCTTCAACTTGTTGACTCAAGGCTAGCTATTCACATAGTCCCTTTCCACGTACTAGTTTAGTGACCTTGATCTCGATGTCATATTCCATGACACGAGTGATCCATCCTGCACGTTTCTCATTTAGATCCTTGTTTAGAAGGAAGTCCTTGACTCCCACATGAGAGACCAATAATTGGATCTTGTTGTTTGAGACTAGGTGCTTGAATTTCTTTAAACCCCTAATCACTGCAAGGACATGCTTTTCAATGAAAGAGTATCTAGTTTCGTATTCCTCCAAGCCTTGACTGAAGAAAGCAACTGGTTGTTCTAATCCTTCTTTGTTTTGTTGTGCCAGATTGCAGAAATTGTGTCTCCACCATGAAGGCATATAAGCATGAAGTCCTTGGAGAATTCTGGATTGATGAGAGTTGGAGCTTGAGATATAGCCTCTTTTATTGCCTCAAAACTTGCCTTGCCTTCGATGTCCACTTAAATGCCATGCTCTTCTTTAACATCAAGTGTTATTGGCTTTACGAGAGCTGCAAAGTTTGGAACAAACCTATGGACAAAATTGATCCTTCCCAAGAAGCTTTGAAGAGCCTTCTTGTGACTTGGCAATGGCAATGCTTGAATTGCTTCAACCCTTTCTGGGTCAATCGTCAACCCTTCCTTTGAAACAATATGGCCTAGAAGTTTTCCCTCGTGAGCCAAGAATATGCACTTTTTGGGATTCAATGATACCCCAAATCTTCTACATCTCTGAAATACTTGCCTCAAATGTAAGAGGTGATCCGCTGCATTTTTTGAGAATATAGTGATGTCATCAAGATATATCAGAACTATTTTGTTGATCAACCCCTTAAATGCCATATCCATTGCCCTTTGGAAGGTGGCTCCAAGCATTTGATAGTCCAAATGGCATCTTCAGTAGGCATATGTGTCCCCCATTTGGTGGTGAAAGCCATCTTGAATTGGTCATCTTCTTTCACCATCACCGATTATACCCCGAGTAGCCATCTAGAGAGAGAATCTCTCCGAACCGGATACTACTTGCAATATTTGTTCCATCAAGGAAGGAAGTGGGTAATGGTCTTTGAGAGATGCCCTATTGAGGTCTCAAAATCCACACACAACCTGATTTCTCCACTCTTCTTCCTGACCGGAACCAAGTTTGCAACCCAGCTTGAGTGCTTGATCGGGAATATAATGCTTGCCTCTATTAGCTTGTTTAGCTCTTTCTTCATTAGAGGCTCAATGTGAGGGTTGACTGGTCTCTGCTTCTACCTGATGGGCTTAGCATCTGGATCCAATTCTATGGTATGTTGTGCCAAATTTGGATCGAATCCTCTTAAGTCTTCATAGCTCCAAGTGAAGACATCTGGAAATTCTTGGCAAAGTTGTATGAAATCTGATTTCTGCTCAGTGGCCACTTTACCAATTTGAAGTGTTTTGCCTTCCCCAACCGGAATTGGCTCTGAATCTTCTCTCTTGACTTGTATGTTAGCATTTTCCTTACGAAACTGGTCGTTAGGGTTGAAGATAGACTCCAATGTTACTAAACCTTTAGGAAGCTTGTTTGTCCGCAGCTGCACTACTTGATCCCCATATTGCTGCTCTAGCCTATCCTGATTTCTAGCTGAGAATTCAGCTTCTTCTTGTAAGAAATTGATGATCTGTTGATCATTCTCAAACACCTGCCAGCTTGTGTTATTATCTGGAACTGCTGGCCTCACAATCACATGGATATGTGGCTGTGTTTTTTCCTTTCGATGTTGTCAACCACATCAAACGTTGCTCCAACTGCTGCGAGCCTATCTGCAACTTCATTTTTCTTCCTGGGTATGGACACAATGTTGAAAGCTTCGAAATCCTCAATGAGGTCCCATACCCTATTCTTGTAGCTCTTCAGCAAGTCATTCTTTGTAGCATGTTGTCCCCTAACTTGGTTGACGATTAGCTCGCTATCTCCAAACACCTATAAGTTCTTTATGCCCTTTTTCCTAGCCCAATGAAGTCCATGAATCAATGCCTCATATTCAGCCATGTTGTTTGAACAGGAAAACTGGAAACGAAAAGCTGAAAAATATTTGATGTCTTGTGGTGAAATCAACATTGCACCACCTCCAGCACCTTGTCTGCTTCTCGAACCATCGAAGAATAATTTCCAAACTTTGTTTTCATCCTTTTGTTCAGGCTGAATGATGTCAGGAATGGGTGAATTTTCTTCGTGCACACAATACACACCCAATTCAGATTCTTCAATTTCCTAGTATGGGTCAAATTCATGACTCTTGTTTGCCCATTCATCCAAAGTTAAATCAGGAATTCCCTCGACCTTAGTACCTGCTTCTAGATCACTTGAACACTCCTCCTGATCAAAAGCTGAGCAATTTGCATTGATAGGACTTGGTACATGAGGCTCAATATGGAAATTGGCAATTGGTTCTGACCTGATTGTTGCTTTAGCTCCATACCTTGTCCTAAAAATCATGTGTGACCAATCTGCAGATAAATATCCACCGATTTTTGTAGTGAAGTCCCTTGATAGACACAATGCAAAGAGTGGCGGAAGGTCAATCACAGACACATCTTGCAGAACTGTAACATTAGGACATGAATGTAGTGTTAGGCTTAACCCCTTGATGACCCCAACTGTTCCCACTGCCGTTCCATCTAGCTGCACTACTCCTTTTAACACTGGTTCATACTTCAAACCTAGTTGATCCGCTATTTGCTTCGGCATCACTGAACTACTTGCCCCTGAGTCTATCATGCAGTTGTGTACCAAGTGGTTTCCAACAATCAATGAAACATAGAATGGTGGAGGCTTCAAATTTTTCTTGTCTGGCCCCCATCATGTTGCACTGCATTAGTGAGAACTTTCTCATGTCCCTGGTTTGATACATTTGTGGCAGACCAATTAGCCATTGCAGCTTGCAATAAATCTCGTTGCCCTGGGATCGCCAGTGATTCCCACATGGAAATGTTCACATGTGTCTTCTTCATTTGATCGATGATGTTGAAGGGGGATGAATTGTCCTTTTGTTGTCCCTTACTTGGTGCAAACTTTTCTGGAGCTTGAACAGGTGTATGTGTTGCTACAACAGGTACCTTAGGCTGATTTTGCACATTTGGAGCTGTGTTTGGTCTACTGACCCCTTGTTGTGTAAGAGTGGGCTGAGAAACAACTGGATTGGATGGTTGTCCCTCTTCTATGTTTCTCTTCTTTGACCGTGTGTTGGCAGCCACACCTTGAAAAGGTTGTTGGTTAACTCCACAGAAGTCTTCCGTTTGCCAATTTGCCAATGTGGTTTCTGTTGGAGGTCCTTCTTGTTTTGTTTCTTGCTGTTGATTCCCTTCCTGGCTTGGTTCTTGAGGAACACCAATGGTTTGCACCATCAAGGCCTGATTCAGTGCACCATTGAAACATGCTGACTGATTGTGAGGTAGATTGCAAGGGTAACACCAGTCGTACTCTTGTGCCATGTTATTTTGTATTGGAACCAAGGCTCTTGAGGATGTCATTGCATTTGGATCATATGGTCGAAATGGCCTGGCAGCTTGAGGTTGTCCTTGGTTTTGGTTTTGATTTGTAGCCTGAGCTGGTGGTCTATTCTGTTGGTATGAGGGCCTAGCTTGGTACTGTGCTTGAGGCTGATATGGTCTAGAACTTTGAGCTTGTTATCTTTTGATAGTCACTAGCTCATTTCCAAGGTTCTGTAGCTGTTTCATAACCTCCTGCAATTCCTTTGAAGTATTTGAAGAAGTTGACGCCTCATTATTGCTTTGATTTCTAGGAGTTGGAATGGGATTCAACTCGTGCTTGATCGTCAGTAGGATTTCCCATATCCGGATAGAGAGGCATTGGTGGCCTTGTGCAAGCTTGCCACACTTGGATCAAACAGTTCTCGCTCCGATAGCCGTGTCGTAGGCCCCTGGCAGCGTTGTCCCTCCCATTGATTGGATCATCATGGCTATGTCTGAATTTATAGCCTTTAAGAAATAAAGGAATGCTCCTTCGGGTTGGTCTAACGGCTATTGGAATCCTGTCCCATGTCCGTTGGAACCTGAAGTTGAAATCTGTCATTTGTTTGTTAGGAGCCCTTTTGATTGTTGTCAGTTGTTCCAATAAAGATAAATTGTCCGCCCTCTCCCCGAATTGGTTGCAAAGAGCTGAACAAAGTTGGTTCCAATTCGTAATAGACCCTGCTGTTAGGCTCCTAAACCATTGTAAGGCCTTACCTTTGAAAGATGAAGCCAATAACTTGACTGCAACATCCATTTCATTTATTTCATGGATTGCACATGCATTAGCAATATCCTGGATGTGATCAATAGGAGTAGTATGATTTTCTCCGTGAAATAGGGTATATTCTTTAGCGCCGCAACCGGAATTTGATTCTCGAGCATTTAGGGCAAGTGGACTACTACCGTGAAATTGACAAAGGATTCGGTGGTAGATGTGCCATTATGATTGGCCTGAGAACCCTGGTTGATGCGAGAAAAGGCCTACCATGTGGAGGTGTAGACAAAGTCCTGTTAGGTGGAGATGGTGATCTTTGTGGTCTTCTTCCTCTCCTTCCTCTGCCTGGTGATAGTTGCAAGTGGAAAAATAGCCCCTCTTCTCGAGTATTAGACCTGGTTCGAATTCTTCTCATGTGCCTGGGCAACTTGTGCTGCTACACCGTTGAATTCTATCCCTTCGGAGTCGCCAGATGTGTTAGATAACAAGCCTCTAAAAGGCTGGATTTTGCCAAGTTACACACCAAACTTGACAATATTGAAAATATAATTTAAACTTTGAAGGACCCAGAGGAGACAATCTTCAATTCGGAATTCGGGCTTGTTGTGCAGCTGCAGATCCCCGAAAAGTACAGGTGGAACTCAGGTCATGCAATGCAACTCACAAAACCCGAATTGCCATGTGTCAGAACTTGGAACATGCTCGACATCCCCCAAAACCTGAAATGACTGTTGTCGGGAATAGGACCATGCAATGCATCCCCCAAAACCCGAAATGACTGTTGGGTCTGCTTTGATGTTCTCGGACCTCGAAAACCCGAAACACTAAAAAGCATGAAATTTTGAAAGTCAAAATCTCAAAAAACTAAAGATACCCTTTTGAAGATTACCCTCAGATCTACCAACTGGTAAAATTTTGACTTGTTTTGAGCAAGTTAAGCCCTTGAAAATTGATTTCGGAGTTCAGCCTGGAAGGTGCAAAATCCAAAATTGTAAAACTTGCAATTTCTTAGTCCGAATTTCATGAAAACTCCTTCAAATCTTGTGGAATGACCTCTTGGTCCCACCGGGCATGCCAAAACTATGTTGGTGTCGAATCGCAGCACCCCTGGGACTCTGCAACTCGATGGGTTGAGACTCTCAGTGCGATTGCACAACATGGAGCTTTTCCCAAGTGTGGGACCTTGCGAAATCGGAAAAGCTCTCCGGATGAAGGCCGGTTCCTATTCCTCTATTCAGATGCACAAATAAAATGCAGAGGGTTTACTAAAACCTAATCTAACTTGCCAAGGAGACAGGGTAAGAAAATGCATAGAATAAAACCTAAACTACAAAGGTGATGCACCGAGGAATGTTAGACACTTGTTTTGCAAATTTAACACAGACCACATAGATGCAATACAAACACCATGCACAGGTAACCAAACTGCAATAAGAGATCAAAATGACAACAATGAATACATGAGAGGGTTGAGAATCAATCACAAACATATATATATATATATATATATATAATATACTCAAGATGATACAAATATCAAAGTTGGCTACAAGAGGCAAGAAAAAAATCGGCATTACAACCCATATGGGAGGTTTGAAAGCTCCACAAATTCTCTTGCAAGCAAGGGAAGAAGGGAGGATGCAAAACAAAATTGTCCCCCTTTTTTTAAAGAGCCCTCCTTACCATTTATATGAGGAAAAATGAGGGAGAAGAGAATGATTCGAATTCTGCCCCAACCACCTCCAAGACTGTACCTAACTCATCTCATCATGGCGGTAGGTGAGATCCCCAACAAACTCAAAATATGGCGGACTGTATTTTTGCATTTTAAGAACTTTTTCCCACCCAATTAAATATATCCAGTCGTAGTTGGGTAGAGGACGCCTAGAGCTTTCCGAAAAGTCCAACCTTGTGTGAATCCGAGCTCCCTGTAAAAAGTTATGGCGATCTGAATATTTCCCGCCAGGGCTTCTGCCTGTCGGGTTCGGGGTTCTCCTCTGCATTTGCATCGGGTTTGGAGGATGCCTCGACATGTGTTTGATGCTTGTGTTTTCCTAAAACCCACTTCCGCTAGTATTTCCAAGATTTCCTTTGTTTCGGGGCGGAAAAGGACCTGCATGTGCATCGGGTTTGGAGGATGGCTCGACATGTTTCCGCCCCATGCTTCCCGACTTGTTTTCCGACTCCAAGACCCGATTGGCCTAGGAAGTGTTTTGGGTTTGCGGAACTCCCGAGCATCGGGACATCCCTTGCGATCTACATGTCTCATGTTTCATGTCTCCCGAAACCCGAAACCCTGAATTTCTTTGATGTCGGGTTTTCCAACCCCTCCGACATGCTTTTTTATGTATCTATATTTACCCGGGGGTAAATATATACAACAGATTATAATAGAATTTTATGAAGAAGTTAGGGCTTTATTAGTTCTGTGCTCTTTACCTGAGAGTTGGAATAGCCTGGTAATGGTGGTAAGCAACTCGGTTCCAGCTAACTCAAAGTTGAAGTTTTAGGATGTTGTAGGGGTGATTATAAGTGAGGAAATGTAAAGAAAAAGCTCTGGTGAATCTTCTACTTCAGGGAATTCTTTGACAGTGGAAACTAGAGGGAGACAGAAGAATAGAGGAAGCCGTGGAAAATCAAAGGATCAAGCAAGGTCAAAATCTAAAAGCAAGATAGTATGTTGGCACTGTGGAAAGTCTAGGCATGCAAAGGACTTTTGGGAACTTCGGGACAAGAAGAAACAATAGGAAGAAAACAAAGAGACAATTGTGGTAACAGGTAATGTATGTAAGGATGATTTGATTCTTTCTTTACACAATATTACTCAATCTTGGGTTTTAGATTCGGGGGCTTATTTCCATGCTACTCCACATAGGCATTATTTTGTTGATTATGTTCAAGGATATTTTGGGCATGTTTTTATTGGTGATGATGAGCCTTGCAGTATAGTTGGAAAAGGTTTTGTTCAGGTTAAGATGTAGAATGAGAATAATTGGCTACTGAAGGATATCACACATGTGCCTACATTAAGATGAAACTTGATATCGGTAGGGAAATTGGGAAGTGATGGTTGTACTGTGATATTTACAGTGGACTCTTGGAAGGTTACCAAGGGTTCTCTTGTGGTGGCAAGAGGTAAGAAGATTGGAACCTTGTATTTAACCACTTATAGTACTAATGTTTGTAATCTTGTGGCTTCAGAAGTAGATACAACATTGTGGCACTATAGGCTCAGTCATATGAGCCATAAGGGCATGGAGATCATAAAGAAGGATTTACCCGGATATACAAAAATAGGTTTGGAGTTCTGTGAGGACTGCATATATGGGAAATAGAAGTGAATAAGGTTTCTCAAGGTTAGACTTACAAAGAAAGAGAGTAAGTTAGAGTTGGTACATTCTGATGTATGGGGGTTGGCTCGGGTATCATCTCTTAGGGGTTCAAGTTATTATGTTACTTTTATTGATGATGCAACAAGGAAAGTTTTGGTTTATTGTATTAGAAACAAAGTTGATGTATTTAACAATTTTGTTAAATGAAAAGCCTTGGTAGAGAATGAAACAAGTCTTAAGATAAAATGTCTCAGGTCAGATAATGGAGGGGAGTATTGTAGCAATTAATTTGATGATTACTTTTCTAAGAATGGAATCCGTAGGAAAAAGACAGTTCTAGGAACTCCACAGTAGAATGGGGTGTCAGAAAGGATGAACAAAACAATAATGGAACATGCTAGGAGCGTGAGGTTACATGTAGGACTGCCTCTTTCTTTTTGGGTAGAAGCGGTGAGCACAACTGCGTCCTTGATAAACAAAGGACCCTCAAGTGCCTTAGATGGAGGCATACCTGAGGAGGCTTGGTATGGTAAGAAAATTGATTATTCATTTCTTAGAGTCTTTGGATGTGAGATTTTTTTCTATATAGACAAGGATGATAGGACCAAGCTAGAGGCTAAATAAAAAAATTTACTTTCATTGGTTATGGTGGTCATGACTTTGGATATAAATGTTGGAGTATTAAGGACAAGAAAATCACTCAATCTAAGGATGTGGTATTTAATGAGAAAGTCATGTATAAGCGGTGGTTTCAAGAAAATAGGGAAGAATCCAAGAAAGAATATACGGTGTAGAGGATCTCTTTGGAAGGGAAAGTGACACATGAATCAATTCAGAACCTCCTCAACAGAACCCCAAACTCCTATATTGGGAAGGTATTCTAGGGTAAGAAGAGAGACTGAATGTTTTTCTCCTTCTCTTTATTATTTATTACTCACCGATAGTGGAGAGCCGAGAGAGATTTGATGAAGAAATGTGGTAGATGTTAGGAAGAAGTGGGAGCAAGCCATGGATGAGGAGCATCGGGCTCTCATGGAGAACCAAACATGGGATTTGGTAAAGCTACCTAAATGAAAAGAGCATTACAAAAAGTGGGTGTTCATATTGAAAGAAGAAGGAGGGAAGAAAATATACAAGGCCCGGTTGGTGGTCAATAGGTTTGCATAGAAAAAGGTATAGATTTTGATGATATTTTTTTTTCCCGTAGTAAAAATGAATTCTATTAAAACTATTCTAGGAATAGTTGCAGAAAAATATTTTCACTTATAACATCTTGATGTAAAACTACATTTCTCCATGGTGATTTGGAGGAGGAACTATATATGCAGCAGCCAAAGGGCTATGAGGTCAAAGGTAAAGAGGAGATGGTGTGTAAACTGAAGAAGAGCTTGTATGGCTTGAAACAAGCTCCATGTCAATGGTATAAGAAATTTGATAGCTTCATGATGGAGCAAGGTTATATTAGATGTCATTCTGACCATTGTGTGTATACAAAGAAATTTGAGGATGGCAGTTATATTATCCTTTTCCTGTATGTGGATGACATGTTGGTTGCAAGTAAAAACATGCAGGAAATAAAAGTACTCAAGAAGAAACTAAGTGAATCCTTTGCTATGAAGGGTTTGGGGGCAGCCAAAAAAATACTTGGTATGAGTATATCTTGGGATAGGAAGGAATGGAAGCTGACTTTATCTTAGGAAGAGTAAATTAAGAAGGTCTTGGAGAGGTTTAATATGTAGGATGCTAAACCAGTTGGGACTCTTTTGGTAGGCCATTTCAAGTTATCAAAGGAACAATGTCCTAAGATAGAGCATGAGAGAAACTAGATGTCCAAGGTAACTTACTCATTAATGGTTGGCGGTTTAATGTATTCCATGGCATGCACTAGGCATGATATTTCCCATGCAGTGGGAGTGGTGAGTAGATTTATGAGTGATCCAGGTAGAGATCACTGGTAGGCAGTAAAGTGGATCCTTCAATATTTGAGAGGGACCATGGGGACAGTTTTGTGCTATAGTGGATCAGACACCACTTTGTGTGGTTATGTAGATTCAGATATGGCTAGAGATGTAGACAACATGAGGAGCATGACAGGTTATGTTTACACTATAGGTGGGATAGTAGTAAGCTAGATTTCACGACTACAAAAGTTGGTGGCTTTGTCAACCACGGAGGCTAAGTATGTTTTTGCCATAGAGGCAAGCAAAGAAATGATTTGGTTATAACAATTGCTTGAGGAGTTAGGCCATAAGCAGGAGGAAGGAAAGTTTCATAGTGATAGTCAGAGTTCTATACACCTAGCTAAGAACTCTTATTTCCACTCTAGGACAAAGCATATATAGTTAAGGTACCATTTCATCAGGACAACTTTGGAGGAAGAGAAGTTAAAGCTAGAGAAAATTCATACCAGTCATAATCTTGTAGACATGATGACTAAGGTGGTCATAAGGGGAAAAGTGAAGTTGTGTTCAATTTTGGTTAGTCTTCACAAATACTAGTGAAGGGTTAAGAAGCTTTCTCAGAGGAAAACTAGTCTCCAAGTGGGAGATTGTTAGGTTGTGGAGCCTATTTTCATGTGTGAAAGTGTTGAAGACTGTACACTAAGAGTACTATACACTTTCCACATTGTCTTACCGGGGTTTGGGGTTGGGTCGGTAGTCCCGAGAAAATTTTTGGTCTTAAAACATGCCCGATATACCGGGAAACATTTTTTTCTCATATGGGTGGGATTTTGACCCATAGGTTTATGGGATAGTTTTGGCCCATGGTTTTGATACCCACAGTTTTGTAAAATTGCTTAAGCAGATTGTCTATTTATATGGTTTTATGCATATCGTAGATAGATGTAACATTGCAGATGTTTTTGAATTCTGTTGTGAATTCTACGAGAGTTTGTTGAGCATAGATCCAAACATATCTAGGTATTATATTGAGAGAGTAGTGGCTTGTAATAAAATATGAGCAAGTGATTCTTGGTGGACGTAGCCCAAATATGGTGAACCACGTTAAATACTATCTCTTTGTGTTGTGTTATTTTATTCTACACTTTTATTTGATATCCGTAATATATTCGCATATTAGTTTCTCTTGTTGTGATTCTATGAGGGATTATTCTGAATATTTTATCCCTTATTTACTATCAGCTACACCTTCTTTGAATGATTATGATGTATGTAATGGAACTTATGCTCTTGTTGTCCTATTTTGGTTAACTTTTGTTAAACTAAATAAATGAACATTAAAAGCAATCATGAGTTAGAGGAAGTTCTTTAATGCTTAATTGAACCAGGCATAGAATAAGGACTTAAGAAGTTTTGGATTAGGGTTTACCATAAACACTGTAATATGTTTTATAATCCAAATTAATATAACATTAGTAACCTCCTTGGGGTATGTACATCGTGATGAGGTAGTTTCTGTAGGACGTTGGCACACACCGATTGCGCAGGTTGTACCTTCAAGAAGACTTGGGACTTTTCGAGGATACAACGTTGCAGTTAACATGTGGCAACACCCTTCTGAATTGATCATCTAGATCTACACACAATAATGACTTGAACTTAGTTTTTCTCTAGGTCAAGTTAGTAACATGTTTAGGATAGGGAGTAACTTTCTATAACTCAGGGTACTTTGGCACATCCGGTTGACTTAGGTCAACCGAGTATGCCCTTTTACCCTAAGTCATCAAAAGTGTCTTCCTATAATAGACTATGTTCCTAACCCGGGCTAGGGTTAAACCTTGAACAAGTGGAATAACAGTAGTCAATAAAGACCATTCATGATAACAGAGGAGTGAGGTGAAGGACGTATTCCAAAATGATGAGTATGTTATCTAGGAATAGCGACATACACAAGTATGTTGTAAATCTTTGGCCAAAGTATCACAAGCTGTTGGTTGCATTGTCCTATGTCACCTAGTTTAAAGCTACGTGATACCAAATGAATATTGGTAACAAATATTCAGGTATGTTCTTTAAACAAGATCACTCAGTACCCAAATTAGGGTGAAAACCAAGTATATGAAGTATATGATAAGTATTCAATACTTAAAGTGAAACATGAATAGATCGGTAGGTAACCGAGTCATGGAATGAATAGATCGGTGTATCACCGAGTCATTTACAGCTGCATATGGTTATCTGTTATGAGATTGATTGGCATTGAATGTGTGTTCTAAATTAAGTTTTAATTAAAAAAAGTGAACATTAAGTAAAAAAAAAATCCCTTGTTTCTAAAGTCTTAAAATGGGAATGTTACATCTTGGTATCAGAGCTAAAGGTTGCAGCTCTTGGACCTATTGTGTCCATAATCTAATGAAACTTAAATTTTCTTGTAACAAAAAATGGTTAGAACAAGAGGAAATGTTGCAAATAACCCTCCACTTGAGGAAGGAGCAGCAACTACCTAGAAACTCGATGAGATCCTTGCTGCCCTGTTGGACACAAGAGATCATTTGGCTGTACTTGAACAACAAGTAATGGGAAATGAGGAGGAAGATGATGCTGATAACAACAATCAGCCACCTCCTGGGGACAACGCCAATGTAGGTGTTGATAATAACAATGCGAACATACATGTTCAGCTTGAAAACAAAAAGGCTAGGCTGGCAGCTGAACTCACTAATGATATAAAAAGGATAAGTCCACCTAATTTTTATGGCACCACATTAGGGGATGGAGCTAAGAACTATCTCAACAAAATGGAGAAATAATTTTCAATAAGGAATTTCTCAGAAGAAACAAAGGTGATATGGGAAACATATCAGATTTCTCATGAAGCATCTTCATGGTGGGACAGTCAGAAGGATGAGTTAGACATTGATGAAACTAACATCACTTGGGATCAATTTTAAGGTTATTTTAGGCAACGTTGGCTACCGTAACTTTACTATGATCAGAAATGACTGAATTTTAGAACTTCATTCAGGGGAAGTTAAGCATGAATCGAGTATTGGGAATGATTTACAAAACTCCTTAAGTATGTACCTCAAGACCAAACAGATGAAAAATTTAGGATATGGAAATTCATCATGGGATTGAATCCCGTTATAAGAGAGGTGGATGTTCATAGTCCAACCATGATAGAAGGGGTTGTTGAAAAGGCCATAAGGCAGGAATAGAAATTAAAGGCAATTTTTGCTCGCAAGGAGGAAGTAAGGAAGAAAAATCCCAACTCCTCTTCATCATCTCTTGCACCTAAGAAAGGACCATGGAAGAAATTAGGAATGAAAATTAATTTTTCATCTGATACTAATAAGAAATCAAAAATAAGCAAGTCTCACTGGTAATGCATGAAACAACTTTGCTAAGAACAATAATAACGGACATAAGTCCTATGGGGGTTAGAATGATAAGGTGGAAATAAACCTAAGCCTAGGAAGGGACATGTAGGAGGCTGTTATAACTATGGCAAAGATCATTATGAAAATTAGTGCCTTTTGAAAAAGGATGATCGTAATCAAGAGCACAAGATACACACTTGTAGTAGCTAACAAGCTAGCCGAGAAACAAGCCACACCTATAGAAGTTTCGGTAATATATTTGGTTTACTGTAACTATTATTTTTAATACCGGAGCTACTTGAATGCTTTATTTCTAATAAATTAGTAGGAACATTTAAAAAAAAAGCTAGAAACATGGACTATATAGTATGGAAACAATGTTGTTCATATAATTAGTATGTATTTTTTGGAGCAGTCCTTGATTTACCTAAATTTTCCACTGAATTTGATCTTTATGTTGCACCTTTGGGGTCTTATGATGTAATCATAGGTGTTAATTGGTTATTTGAACATAAGGCTAAAGTGGATTGTTTTGAAAAACACATTAGTTGTGTAGATGACCTACAGAAAACAACAGAGATTCAGGGTGTGAAACGTGAAATTTCTGTTAGAAAACTGTCAGCTATGTAACTTAAGAAGGCCAAAAATAAGGGTTGTACCTTATATGTAGTAAAAATTGCTGAAACAACTGAAGAGAACAATGATGTTATAGAACGATATCCATTGTTACAAGACTTCAGTGACGTATTTCTGGAAGAATTACCAGGTCTTCCACCCAAAAGGGAGTTTGATTTCATGATTGAGATCAAACCTGAAACTGAACCTATTTATAAAGCACCATATCAAATGACTACTACATAATTAGTAGAGCTTAAGGCTCAGTTACAAGAAATTTTTTCCAAAGGTTTAATCAGACCAAGTGTTTCACCATGGGGAGCACCTATAATTTTTGTGAAAAAGAAATATGAAGCACTTAGATTGTGCATTGATTACAAAATGTTAAACAAGACAACAATAAAAAATAGATACCCACTCCCTATGATTGATGATTTATTTGATCAGATGTATGGAACATCGGTATATTCTAAGATAGATATTTGATCTGGATATCATGAATTGTGAATTAAGGATGAGGATATCCATAAAACAGCTTTCAGGACAAGGTATGGACATTATGAGTTCACAGTTTTACCTTTTGGATTAACTAATGCACCTGCAACATTTATGAATTTAATGAATAATATCTTTCAAGAATACTTGGACAAATTTGTGCCCATATTTTTGGATGACATTCTCATATATTCTAAAATTATTAAGGAACATCATGAGAATTTGAAGATAGTTTTGGAAATTTTAAGAAAGAGACGGTTATTCGGTAAGGTGTCTAAATGTTCTTTTATGACACGAAGTACACTATTTGGGACACGTAATAAGTAAGAATGGAATTACTGTAGATCCTTCAAAAATTATAGCTATAACTGAGTGGCATGCACCAAAGAATGTACATGAAGTTAGAAGCTTCATGGGACTTGCGAGCTACTATAGAAAATTTGTAAAAGACTTCTCTAAGGTGGCTGCACCAATAACTTATTTACAGAAGAAGGATAACAAGTTTTTTTGGAATGAGAAATGTGAAATTGCATTCAAAACTTTGAAAGAATAGTTAACTTCAACACCTATTCTAGAAGTACAGATATTAATGGATATTTTATGGTGGTAAGCGATGCATCGGTGAAGGTTTAGGAGGTATTTTTTTACAAAATGGTCATGTCATAGCTTATGAAAGTAGAAAACTTAAGTTACATGAGTTGAATTATGCTCCACATGATTTAGAGCTTACTACCATTGTTCATGCATTATAAGTTAAGAGGCATTACCTGCTTGGTAAACCTTTTGAATTGAAAATTTTTCATCTTGGGGTGAAATATATCTTCACTCGGCCAAATCTTAATGTAAGAAAATTAAGGTGGTTAGAGTTTTTGTGTCAATATGATTTTGACATCAATTATATCAAGGGTAAAGAAAATAGAGTGGTTGACGCTCTAAGTCATAAGAAGCACATTTACTGCTCTTATAACATTGAGAACTCAATTTAAAGATGAAGTAAAAAGTGTTATGGAATCTGATTCTTATTTTCAGCAAGTAAAGACAACACTTGCTATAGATTCTAGTGATTCGAGATATAAAGGTTTTCACTTCGATAATGAAGGAATCTTACGATTTAAAAACAGAGTATATGTACCTTTGCTAAACGATTTGAGAAAGAAATTTTTATTAGAATTTCAAAATTCACATTTTTCTGGACACCTGGTATTACAAAAATGTTTGCTAATATAAAACAACAATATTTATGGAAGGGAATGAAAAAGGATGTAACAGACTTTGTGACACATTACCTTAAATGTCAGCGTGTTAAAGATGAACATATACACCCAGCCAGTTTGTTTTATCCTCATAGCATACCATAGTAAAAATGGCAAGTGATAAGCATGGACTTTGTACAAGGGTTGCCTATGTCAAGAAATAAACATGAGGTTGTGGATAAACTAACAAAGGTAGCACATTTTATCATTGGAAATCTGAAGGATGATTCTCCTGTGTTAGCTAAAATATTTGTACATGAAATTTTCATATTAAATGGAGTACCTAAATTAATCATTTTCTGATAGATATCCTAGAATGATGTCAAGATTTTGGCAAATTCTTAATGCAGCTTTAGGAACCAAGCTAAATTGCAGTTCTGCGCATCATCTGGAGATAGATGGATAGACTGAAAGAGTTAATCAATTTTTAGAGGATATGTTACGAATGTATTGTATGGATCAGTAGTACAAGTTGGAAGAGTACCTTCCACTAGTTGAGTTTGCATATAATAATACATATCATGTCTCTCTTAAGATGGCACCTTTTGAAGAATTATACGGAATAAAATGTAGAACCCCTGTTAGTTGGGACAACATAGAGGATAGAAATGTAATTGGACCTGAAATCCTTCTTTGAAATGGAACAACAAGTTAAATTGATTCATGAACGCTTGAAAGAAGCAGCTGATAGACAAAAGAGTTATGTTGGTTTAAAGTGGGTGGATAGGAAGTTTGAACTTGGTGAGAAATTCTTTCTTTGGGTCAAACCAAAAAAGAGCTCTATAACTTTTGGCAAGGCTGCCAAGTTATCACCTCGTTATGTGGGACCTTTTGAGATAATTGAAGTAATCAACCCTGTAGCTTACCGCTTAGCATTACCTCTGTTTATCATGAATGCATGATGTTTTCCATATTTCTTTGCTTAAGAAATATGTTTTAGATTTATCACATGTGTTAAATTGGAATTCCTTGCAAGTCCAAGATCTAGGAATAATTGTGGTTAAACCCATATGAGTCTTTGGAAACTCACCAGTTGCATTTGAGAAATCATGAGATAAGTCAATGCAAGGTCCAATGGGACCAGTTTAACAAAGAAAGTGCAACCTGGGAAAACCTGGACGATATGAAAACTACTTTTCCATATCTTTTTTAACAGAATTGATTCTATTGATTGATAAAAAAATGTGATTTTATCTTTATAATACAATAAGTATGCCAGTTTGGGTAGATATTTATTTGTTTGAATAAATAGCTAATTAATGTTGATTTCTGGAATTTAAAATTTTGATACTGTTGCAAACATATGTTTAGAAAGTGAATAAAAAAGTTATTATCCTAAATGCAATGATTAAAATGAGGGAATCATTAGGACGCTGATTATTTTTAGTTAGGAAGCTTGAAATGGATAAATCAATTATGCTCTTTGATTGGAGGGCTGGCATGTTGTTGCTTGCAATAATATATTTCACTCTCTTTGGATAAGTTGCAATCAGATTTTAAGAGTTGTAACTTACCTTTCGCTATTGGACTCGTCCTTAGATCAATTCCATTGATCCAAGGTATGTTTTAAATATTCTTATTAGAACTGAATAAAAACTAACATTCATCGATTGTGAGGCTTAATGATCGAACTTGTGTTTGTGGAAAATTCTTTATCATCTTAGAAATAGTTCTTGCATTCTATTTTGTGTTGATCTCGGCTCTTCTTCATCGATCCTTGCAGGTGCTTATGGCATCACAGAAAATAGGAACCCTACTTTTGAATTCTTGAGAAAATAGATTGTTGTGTACCCTAATAATTACGGGATTCAGGTAAGTTACCTAACTACTATTACTATACCCCTTTACGAGGGATGACATTCTAACCTAAGTTGTTAGCTTGTAAGGAAGTGACCTAGGGGGATGCTACGTTATTTTTGAACCTATAGTTTTTGGTTAAAACTACATCCTATCCTAAGGTGGCAAACTATTTTTTGGGTTATATCCTAAGGTTATTTATTTAAGCTAACCTAAGATCTAACCTAAGAAAATTATATCTATCCCAAACTAATGGGATATGAAAGAGGACCTCGGGGCCATTGGCAATGGGAACTAATCGGCGGCTCCAAAGCTTTTTATTAGGATTTGTTTTGATTTGATTTTTAATGCATAAAAGTATTGCCAATGTGACAGAGGTTAGTGGAAGTTAGAGGAATATACATGGAGGCATCTCTAAGTTTGGAAATGCATTATGAATTGCAATTAGGTCTCACCAACTATGAATGGCGGTGGTAAGGAAAGATAAGTGAGAAAAATTGTTTTAATGGCATTAATGTGCCTTGGGTTTGGCGAGCAAGCCGTCTTAGAAGGCATGTTGGCGGATTCGTTGGGGGTTGTTTAGCTTTGCATGCTTCACAATTTTCACTCCGCATGGAGCTATCTAGTTCTTCAAACCAGTAGTTTGATCTCCACTTTGTGGTTATTTTTGAACTCTCTGAGCTATTTTCAGTTCGAGGAATGTATAAGTGGGATTGTGGAAAAATAATATGGTTGTTTGATCTTTCTTGGAGAAGAAGAGGTCTTGGAAACTCGGTTGGAAGTCTTCTTCAAATCGGCAAAGACACTATCAGGCATGATAGGCTCTACCCATTAAGATTTCTTACTTTCTTCTAAATGATTCATTAAAACAATTTTGCTCATTGGAAATTTTATATTTTCTTGATGTATGTGGTTATTTACTTACATGTAAGCTTGGAAATTTGTGGGTTTTGGAATGCGAATCCTTTGTTGTTATTGACAGTTTTTGGAAAACTTCTCTATTCTAGTTGTTAGAGGTTTGCATGTGATTGTTTTGGAACTCTGCAATCTATACTTGAAGCTCTTTTGAACTTTGTAACTTGAACTAGTAGTTCTATTATTGTATTTAAAGCTTGTAGCTTGTATTCAAAGCTTGTTTTCTTGCATTTGAAAATAAGGTGGAAAGAGCTAGCTTATTACTTGTTGGGTTTTTATGTTTTGATATGTATTTAAGCTCATTGAGCTTGAATTAGAAGTTCCTTGGCTGTTTTGAACTAGAGCAGAAAGTGTTGTTGGGATGGCCTTGTATCTCTTTTTAAGATTGTGTTCTTGAATATTCTAAAATTGTATCAAAGCGTGATTGGTTTTAGCTTTATTACGATTGAGTAGTTGTTTGGACTATGTAAAACTTATTGAAGTTTTGAACCTTGGAACTTGTATACATTTCTTATGAATTTTGTATTTGTGGTTGAGTTATTGCGTTGTGCTTTGTACTTAAGTTATTAACTGAGATTTTATTCTTCCTTATGAAAACGGAAGGCTTGAACCCATAATAGGGTGTTGGTATTATTATGACCTTTTATTAGAGCCATGTGATTCCATTTTAAATTCGTATTTGAACTTGAGTTGTTTGAACTTGTGATCTGTGCACGAATTTAATGCAACATAGGTATTCCTTGTTGGTCATTTTGATTCTGTATGGGGGAAATCAATGAGTTGTATACTTACGAGTATTTCTTTGAATTGAAAACTTCAGTTTCTTTTAGCACTGTATGATGGAAGGGGTCTTGTGGGTTGTTTGGTCGAAGTAGACTGTAAACTTCTTTGTGGCCTCCTTTGTTTTGACGTTGAGAAGGAATGGTTGTTTTACTTCTACCTCTAGACTGCACTGTGTTTTCGAACTTAACGGGGCATGTGAATTTTAGAGTGTATTCTATTCATATCTACTTTGAGTGTATTCTTGTCTTGTGGGAAATCTTGATTGCTTTGTTCTTGGAAATAATTGGGACTGGAATTGTGTTCTATTAAGGAATAGACGTATCAGTTGTAGAGGTTCATGGAAAGAGTTACTTCTTCCTTTTTGTATTTTAAGTGGAACAAACCCTACTGTTGTATGATTTTTAAGGAACTAGAGAGGTCTGTGGTTATCCTATTCAGATGAGTTGGATGGAGGTAGGAAAAAACTTGTCTTATCGAATCACTTAAATATTTACTTCCATCTTAGTATTGGGTTTTGTAGAATGTTAAGCTCAAACCTATTATTCTATTAATAGTCCGAAGAGTTTCAGTACCACTTATATGGATGTTGGCAATGTAAATATTTCTTGTAAATTTGAACTACCTTCTCATTAGCAATTTGTTGTTAATGTTTGTAGTGTTGTTTGAGTCTTGATTTTGTGACTTTCCAATCTTTTTTGATTGGAGGACTTTTACTCCACTATTATACTCTGTTGAACCACCATGTATTAAGAGAGAGAATTATACTCTCTTGGGAGGGGGTAGTCTATAGTTTGAGATTGTACTATGTTTTCCTCTTTGAATTGAATTGAATTTGAGCTAGGTGATGAGGATAGGTCTTCTGGGAAGGTTGCATGGGAATTGGAAGTATGCGGACTTGACTGTGCCTTCAATTTTTAGTTCTCTTTTGGAAACTAGCATAAAAATCTCTAAGTTTATAATAGACGATGGATTTCATTTCATATTATAAATGAAATGAAATAAGGTTTGGGGTCCTTGTTGGTTTGAGATCCTTTTCTATCGACTAATAAGTTTATTGATTGAACTTCTCGTTATTCGATTCTCTTCTTTGTTTATATGGAGGGATGAAACTTACTAATATCAGTTATGTTGTAACTAACCATTGCAAATTGGGAAAAGTTAAGTGTGTCCTTCTATCTTCATGAATTATGTATTAATTTATCACTAAGACTTGTTGAATGACTTAATAGTAGTTTATAGGATTAATTAAGTCTTGCGGTATAATCCTGAAGTTTCAGATTCTAAAATGTTCCTTTCTTAAAAGTAAATCCAGATTTCTTAATTGTACTTCTTACTTGATGTTATTACTTATGATCACTTGCCTGATGTTTTACAATTGATTCATGAAAGAAATTTTTTTAATGAATCAATTAGTGGAATTCACTTTACTTTAATTCTTAGTGTTTATCATGCTCATTTCATTGAACTGACCCGTGCTAGCAATTTTGCAAATGGACATCGTAAGTGATTAAAGAGGATAGCAAATTTCATGTTGTATTAGGTTATTTGATTTTGAACCTTATGTAAAGAGTTTTGATTCATTCTTTAATTGTATTGAAAAAGAAAAGTTGTATTCTTTTTGGATTAAAGGTTGTTTGTCATATAACATGCCTGAAATACTTAGTCTTGTAAATGAAAAAGTTTTAAATGAGGAATTTGAATGTTGGAGATTTACTTGTATTGGTTGTGTAATCTATCTTATATTTATGAAGAAGATGGAATTTCTATCTTGATAACATTATTCATATTTGTTATATGTATAATTCGGATAAACTTGATAAGTTAGATAAAAAGGGAATTAGTTTAATCTCCCTTAATAAGTTGTAGCTTGTTAAGTTGCATAAGTTATCAATATTATCTAAACAATTCTAATATAGTATTTAAATGTGTAATGAATATGTGATGGAATGTTAGAGTTTGTGAAAGATAAGAAGGGTTTGAAAAACCCTAACACTTAATCAAATAGAGGAAGGTTCTTCCTCACTAAATGAAACATAACCCAAATAAGGGTGACATGATCATTAAACGTAGACTTCATTTCTTATAAAGTCTACCTTGGTTGAACCTATTTGGTTGCTACACCTTCTTTGAATGATTATGATGTATGTAATGGAACTTATGCTATTGTTGTCCTATTTTGGTTAATTGTTGTTAAACTAAATAAAAGAACATTAAAAGCAATCATGAGTTAGAGGAAGTTCTTTAATGCTTAATTGAACCAAGAATAGAATAAGGACTTAAGGAGTGTTGGATTAGGGTTTAGCATAGATGTTGTAATCTATTTTATAATCCAAATTAATATAACATTAGTAACCTCCTTGGGGTATGTACATCATGATGAGGTAGTTTCTGTAGGATGCTGGCACATGCCAATTGTAGGGCTATACCTTCGAGAATACTTGGGACTTCTCGGGATACAACGTTGTAGTTGACATGTGGCAACACCCTTATACATTGATCATCTAGATCTACACACAATAAGGACTTGAACTTAGTTTTTCTCTAGGTCAAGTTAGTAACATGTTTAGGATAGGGAGTAACTTTCTATAACTCAGGGTACTTTGGCGCATCCAATTGACTTAGGTCAACCAAGTATGCCCTTTTACCCTAATTCATTGGAAGTTTCTTCATATAATAAACTTTGTTCCTAACCCAAGCTAGGGTTAAACCTTGAATAAGTGGAATAATGGTAGTCAAGTAAAGACCATTCATGTCTTCTTCCAAAATGATGAGTATGTCATCTAGGAATATTGACATCTGATTATGTTGTAAATATTTGGCCAAAGTATCTCAAGGTGGTGGTTTCGTTGTCCTATGTCACCTAGTTTAAAGCTACATAATACCAGATGAATATTGGTAACAAATATTTAGGTATGTTCTTTAAACAAGATCACTCAATGCCTAGATTAGGGTGAAAACCAAGTATAAAAGTATATGATAAGTATTCAATACTTAAAGTGAAACATGAATAGATCGATAAGTAATTATACATACCAAAAATTGAAAGGTCTTGTACTACCAGGAACAACGTGACAAGTGCCCCAATGATGATACAGAGTCTCTTCGCAAGGTGTTAGGATCCGGAAAATATCTCCAAGTGTGCGTTAACATCCCGCATGCCCCGCTTAGCCCCCCGCGTGCTTTTTTTTCCTTTTCCCCTCTTTTCTTGGCCTTTTACTCTTGATGATTTAAAACCACCACCTGCATAGGCGGCGAGTCTCATGACCGCCGCCCGATCGGGCGGTGGTCTAGAATCGCCGCCACGCTTTCAGTGGCGGTCCTTTACACATTTTCCAAAAAGTGTTTTAACGCGACTCACGTAAAAATCAATGATTCACCAGCTTTTTTTGCTGACTTGGGCTTGCATTTATGTTTTTGGTCCCCTGGAATAGTGTTTGGCCATTGTTTATAGTTTTAGAGTTCAGTTTGGTTTTGATCTTTGGGTGAATGAAAAGCTATAAATAAATGGCTTGTGCTCAAACAAATGGTCTACCTCTCATTCACTTTTCATGCTCTCATTTTCAATAGTTCAATCTATTATTTTGCTTAGAAGCCATAGTTTCAATTCTTTGCATGTTTAGTTAGCATTGTTCAGCTGTTGGTAAGCCACATATCCATCTTGTGCAGGCAGTGCTGTTATTTCACCCAATCCATTGGAGTAGAATAGCTTAGGAAGCCATTAAAGTTGCAGGTTTTTCTCCTCAAAACAGGATAGTTTCAGGTTCTGGACGCTTTATGTTGCATGAATCGCAATAAATCCCGCTAGGAATTGCATAAGCCAAGCTCTGTACTCTTGCACTATCCCTCTCCTACTCGCATTATATTTAGTCTGCATTTTGAGCTACCTTTGTCCCAATATCTACTTCTGTTGATGCTAGCATTACACACTTTTTTGGATTCACGTGAACACAAAGGAACGAGGAGATCACACTGAGGGGACAAGATCACGCACACCATTGGATTCGCCACATTCGCAGAATCCGGGTTCTAGCTTTCAAAGTTCTAAAGTTAGAATTATATCAAATAGAGTAGATAATCACTTATTCTTAGTTAAGTTTACTTTCAATATTGCCAGGGAAGCTATGGGGATTGATAGTTTTTGAGAAACTATGATTCATTCCTCACTTCTAAGGTAGGATCGAGAGTCTGGCAAATAGATTAAGCAAGTTATTTAATTATTTAGAATAGATCTACAAATTACAGGCACAAATAACTACACTTGGTTATTTTTTTTTGTTTTAAGTTTTATCTTAGTTGTCAAATTCTAGATACGTTTAAATAGCTACTTTCTTAAATTCTTAAACTTTCTCAGAAAATACAAAAATAGAAATTATATATATGTTCTAGATTTATTCCACGTAGTTAAAATTTGCTTTGTTGCAGTTAGATTTACATTTTTTTTTGTATGACAATCACGGGACCCACGGAGCCCAGGGAATACTTATTTGAGCCAATTGTGCCTCAACCCAATCTCATCACGGAAATAGTTGACATAGACCAAAACCTTAGAATACAAATCTTCCAAACAATAACAGATTTACGACAGATCAACTCTCAGTTGAGGGGATTAAATATAGAAGACGACCAAGCACACACATTTTGGTCAAATCAACCGAACTACAGATTACCCTAGGCAAACATACACATGACTATAGAAGGGTTCAAAAGAGAACAAACCTTTGGTTGTGATCCTTTGGTCCCACAGCCAGATGCAGGAGACACTCTTCTCGATATAGATACCAGCCTAAGAATCCAGGTTGCAAGAACGCCTGTGAGGTACTCTGAGAAGATCATACAGTTATTGATCCTAAATATAGAAGCTGAGAAAGCATATGATTATTGGATACTAGGGATTAGGACTTGATTTCGTACATGACCATAGCAGGACCGCAACAACCAAGAGTCTACCATTGTGATCCATAAATCCAGCAACCTAATGAATCCATAAGCCAATCAGACATAGACACTGGCCTACGTATATTAGTATTCAGATCTACCCCACTTCCACCCACCATCGTCGAACAATTATCCTTACTAGATATAACGGCTAACAAAGCTAGAGAATTCTGGACTAGGCTAGAGAATCATCCGTAGAGTCAATTGTATTCATTACCCACCATATGACCTTATCTGGAGACATACACAAAACTATCCCAGGTCATTTTCCACATATTCCACAACCCATACATTGAATCACGCGAGCTCGATATTTATTGGAGCCTTCGAGTAGTCATCCTTGCGATCAATCTATCACATCAGTTCAGGTTAGAAGGGCCTTCTTTGCCTTAGATTCATAAATTCCACTAGTGCATATTGAAGACATTAGATTTCCTAACTATTTTTCTCGCATCCCACAAATATTCCATCCCCACCTGGTGTATCAGCCACGATCTCGGGAGGTCGGGTATGTGGAAGAGTTACCTGTAGATTCCCATGCTCGCTTGTCACTTTTTCGGCATACAAAATTGGTGAACCCGACGTGAAACAAACAAATTAGTGAAGCTGACGTGAACTTCCTACTTTCTCGTCCGGAGTCATAGTATTACGTTTTCTTTCAAGTTTAGTTTACTTTTCATCTTCTCCACCTCATTAGCTTTCACAAATCATTTTTGCTCTCTCCCATTATTCTGTGGGTATTCATATACCCCCCGAATATGTCAGGATTCGATGCATATGGCAGACCCCTCTTGGGTCTTGAGGCATACTACGCCCAACAGAATAGACAATCATCACCCTCACTCTTGGTATGGGGTGACAACTACTCAACTAATCAGTTGTCAACACAAACTCCAAGAATCAGATATAATTCATCTTTTCAAACTAAGGAGTTAGATCAACCCCCTCAAAAACAACAAACAGAGCCTTCAGGCTCGAATAATATGACGTTCACCAGAGAATCTGGATCATCTCCTCAGATGCTACTTAGACCACAAATTAGTAGACAATCAGACCCATACCTGGTCTTAGATGATGAATAGTCAATATGTTATCCTAGGAGTGAACAGCGCTCTCAGGGTATATACCCACCTGTAGGGAGTTTACAAATGCAACCCGAGGTCTCTTTTCAAGAAAATACCTCTATACCATTGCATATAGGAAATACTCTCAGAGAAACTTGGTAGGATAGCGATCAGTTCATAGCAGGATATCACATGCCTATACAAAACCATGGTATACAACAAATGCCACCAAGGTAGAATATCGTGACTTCACCAAATGAAGTCATTTCAACATTAGTAGAAAAAGTGAGAGGGTTAGAACTTGCCCAAGCAAGTCAAAATTCGTAATTCATGCAAACAGGGGGTTCCAATCCTCCATGCCATCCTAGCCAAGTAGATCTCCTCATAGGAGTAGGCACGTTAGGCATGCCTCCTCAGTATCCACAACAAACGCCAACTAGGCCCATCATCTCTAACACCATTCCTCCCGGTCTAGTATCAAACAATCCATTCTTGGACAATACCCGTCATACTTAAACATGTACTCCAAATCACCACAAGGAGATATGTTCTCCTCTCCCAGCATGCTTGCTCAAACACAAGTGTTTCCTTATGCCCCTACCAATGCATACGCTGCACCATATCAACAACCCATCCCACCACCACTCCCTCAGCAACCACCATCAATGGTCGAAACCTATGCGATAGGGACTTATTTAGAATATTTGAAAGAACCCTTAGACTTCGCCATATGAAGCGTCATGCTTCCAAGACCCCTTCCCGATTTACCCAAGTACAAAGGTGAGGGAGATCCAAACACACATATCAAATCTTACGCTACAGCCATACGAGAACTACTCCCTTGGGATGGGGTTGTTGCTAAAATATTCCCCAAAACTTTGGAAGGCATCGCTCTTGATTGGTATTATAGAATACCTGAGGCTTCCATCCATTCATTTAAACAACTCATATCAGAGTTCATTAAGGCATTTGACATGAACAAACTGTTAAGAACAGGAATCAGGGAGTTCTTACACATCAAACAAGAACACAATGAATCTATCGCCCATTTCATCCAAAGGTGGCGTACGAGTTCTTTATTCCTCTCGGCAAGTGCACCAAACATGGATCAAATGGAACTATGTGATTTATTCCTTCATTCGATTAGCAAAGAAGTGAAGGAAGAAGTTCATAATGGAAGTTCTTTATTCCTCAAAGCAAGTCCATCTATTCGAAGAGCACTCTCTAGTTCAAGCAGCGATTGATAGTGGTCGTAAGACATATAGAGAAAGCGGGAGGTTAATCACCCCCAATCAGAACACTAAAAATTATCCCACCACTGCAAATGTCAATCAAGGACCTAAAATCCTTAACAAAAATTGGGGTGTAACAATAGATGGAGTAACCGACCAGCCCAAGAAGGTAAATGTTGTCAATACTCCATCACAAACAAACAACCAACGAAACAACAACTTTACCCCGACAATCAATACAGTGGATTTTAACCATCCAAAACAACAACAACAATGGAAAAATCCCATACAAGGGCCAAGCCAAAACTCATTTGGTTATCAAAACCAAAATCAAAGCCAGAAACAACAAATGCAAAACTTTAATCCTAATAGGCAACAGTTTGATCAGAGTTTTAGGCCACAATATACACCAAACCAACAAACCAGGAATTACAATCCCAATTCATATTGTGGTTTCCACAAAATTTGAGGTCATGATACTAGAACGTGTCATGACTACAATAAATTCATGCAACGTTTGCCAGAAGAACAAAGACAGTTCTTCACAGATTTGTTTTTGGCAGATCCCGTGTCACCACCACCAAGCACGCTCGCAGGGGCAGTTTCCCCTCAGAATGCTCCCCTCAAGATCTTTAATGATCCACTCCCAAATCATGATAATAACAGACTAAATCCAACTGGGATGAACAAGGGTGCAATGACGGAAACAATGATCATGAAGCCTCGACTTCACTAAATCCATCAGTTGCGCCACAATTAGGAAATCAGCCGAGACCCAAGATAGTCAGTTTAGTAGAACTAGACGCTGAACTACCTGTCGAAGCTATAACAAGAACACGAGAATATTTCTCTCAACCAAGCCCAAGTCACCTGCCAGAAACAGATAAGAGTCAACAAATAGTAGAAAAACTTGTGGGTGCCTATGATTTAATTAATGACCTAACAAAAACCTTCTCGCACATTTCATTTTTAGACTTACTAAAAAACTCTCTTGCTCACATGGCTGCTCTTTTAGAAGCATTAGGTTTAGGTCATTTAATTAACATCACTCCACCTCCTGAAACATAGGTAAATCATGTAGACTTTGATGTTCATCCTCCAGGGACAGTCGGACAAGGATGTCGAATTCATATTCGAAATAAGTAAAATGCCTACAGATGCTGAGATTGCACGCCGAGGTGATCCAACCTTACACTTACAAGTATGGGTTTATAATAACTATGTAAAATGAGCAATGGTTGATGATGGGGCTGCAGTTAACATAGTCCCCTTCTCTTTCCTTCAAAAATTAGGATATGGGGAAACAAATTGTTCCACCACTCGAAATACATTGAGAGGCTATGATAGCCTTAAAGCCACTTCGATTGGAACTATAATACTACCGGTCACCTTAGGACCCAAAACAATCCTGACTGAGTTTTATATTATAGATTAGGAAACTAATTATAATATGATCCTCGGCCGACCATGGATACACCGAATGAAGGCAATCCCTTCTATGTTATTCCAAGAAGTAAGATTCTTGCATCTAGGAAAGGTGTTTGTAGCCAAAGGTGATCCAAAACCTTTCGATATACACCTAGCTGACTTAAAGAAAAGACCAGGTGTGCACTCGGAATTTGAACTTCCAACAAACCAACTTAATAAACCCACTAACGCAAAACCAGAGGAGAAGTTGGTACCTACAATAAATCTTGAGACTATGAATCTAGTCAAGACAATCCCAGCCTCAAAAGGTGAGGCTAACATTGTAGAAATGGTATCATTAGGAACTACTGCAAAAATCGTTGAATTACTAGAACAGGATCTACCAATGTTTCTACCATTTGATTCTGTGGGCATGGGAAATTCCCTAGGTGTTGGTTCTCTTCCAGCTGAGGATCTCTGTATGGTGGAAGTAGAATGCGCAAATACAACAAATATCCCAATGTCTGTATTCCCAGCTAAATATTGGACTCTCCATTTTGATGGAGCTAAATGCCGTTATGGAGTGGGGGCTGGTGTAATCTTTACTTCCCCTGAAGGAAAGGTCCTACCATTCGCCTTCAAACTCAATTTCGAATGTACAAACAACGGTGCTGAATACGAAGCCCTCCTCCTTGGCCTCATTTTAGCCAAGAGGATCGGTATTAATAACATCAGAGTATTAGGAGACTCACAATTGGTAGCAAACCAAGTCTCTGAGATATATGAAACCAAAGCCGAGCATTTACAGCTTTACAAAAAAGCTGTATTAGATTTAAGCAAAGAATTTCACTTCATATCAATTGAAATAATTCCGCAAGAATAAAATCTTCTCGCGATTCAATAGCAACTTCCGCATCACGTTTTAATCCAAGCAATAAGTTAGAGGATACCTGTTTCATAGTATCCCTTCGTGATGAACCATTGATAAAGACAACGACAAATTCTCTTTTAAACAAAAATGAATCTACTATCCTAGACCATGTTGATAGTGATATGACCACTTTGGATTACTTAAACGCCTATGCGGCACTACATCTCTCCTATCATATGATAGATTTGTCCTTAATCCCACATTCATCTTCTTACTGCAGAAATCCCATAATGGAACCTAGTGTATACATGGTAGAAAGTGGGGATGATTTGGATTTACCTCCAGCCCCACCTGAGTTTGAAGAAGGTAATGCCTCTTTAATCGAAGAAACAATTGATGTTAACATCGGAATGGAGGATGAACCAAAAATATTGAAATTAGGGTCCTCGTTAACCTCGAGAATAAGTCACTTTACGTGGCAGTGCGAGGAAAGATTGAGATATCATCTTGTGGCTTGGGAACGAGGTTTGTAAACCTAAGAGGCTCAGGGGGTTAGACATCAAAGATATCAAGCATATGAGTCTTGCCCTTACTTGCAAAATTAGGATGGAGATTGATAAAAGAGAAGCAGGACCTTGGACAGAGTTGATTAAGATCAAATATCTTTCAAATCGAACAAAATTTCCTTCATTTATGATTAGTCCCTTCCGAATGGTTCCATTTTTGGAACAACCTTCTTCGCATGCCAGACACATTCTCCTTCGGGATACGGTGGAAGCTTGGAGATGGGCAAAGCATAAACTTCTGGACCGATAGGTGGACTAATTCTAACTGGATTTATGCTTATGATCATATGAAGGACAACTTAATTGCAAAATATGGTCACAAAATCCAGGGATACATTGAGAGGGATGGGAACAAAAGAAAATGGAAGCAGCTAAAAGTGGAGAATGATAGTATCCAGGCTGATATTATATCTCTCCAGAATCAACTTGCCCTAATCCATCTAAGTAATCAAAATCTTAAAGATGAGCTCATCTGGAAGGATTCTTTTGATGGGGCTTACACTGTTAAATCAGGATATAATTCTGTCTTTGCATCCATGGAAAGTGAAATCAAGTGGCACAAGTTATGGATGCCGGAGTTAACCCCTAGAGTGAACTTCTTTTGGTGGCTAGTTATTAATGGCAAGATCCTAACTAATGATAACCTCATCAAGAAGGGATTCATCATGCCAAATAGATGCTGCATGTGTCAGCAAGAGGCTGAAGATATAAAACACTTACTCCTCCATTGTGAGATTGCTTCCAAAATTTGGCAGCTTGTTTTTGCAAAATTCAATCTGAAATGGATTTTTCCCCTTACCTGCCTTCAGACTTGGGAGCAATGGAGCTCTCCATTTAAACATTGCATGGTGAAAAGACTATGGCAACTTGTTCTACCACACACTATGTGGAGAATTTGGAAGGCTCGTAATGATAGTATTTTCAGAAGCAATAGACAAGCTTGTAACAAAGTTTATAAGGAAATAATCATTCGTTGTGCAAGATAATATTGCTAGATTTAATCCCCCTAAAAATAGACTCTACCGGAGAATGAAGAATGCATCCTAACTGATTGGAATATAGCCACTATCAGTAGAAATAAAAATGTACTGACAGAAACAAAGTCCGATGGATTAAACCCCCCAATGATTGGCACAAATTAAATTTTGATGAGGCCTCAAAAGGCAATCCCGGGGATTCAGGTGGTGGGGGAATCATTAGGGATCAAAGAGGCTGCTATGTTGCTGCTTTTTCTGGGAGAATGGGAAGACATACCAACCATTATTCCAAAGCCATGGCGGCTCTTTGGGGAATTAGACTTGCCAGAGATTGCAATATTTAAAATCTCATAATTGAAGGTGATTCTCTAAATATTATAAATCTCGAATAAAAATCAATAGCCCAGCTAGTCTATCAGGGATTATATTGAAGAAGCTATAGAAATATGCAAAAGCTTTGTTAATGTACACATCACCCATACTTATCGGGAAGGGAACAGGGTTGCCGACAGCTTGGCTAACTTAGGAGTGAATAATTCCTTTCAAACTTGGATTGGCAGGGACGATCTGCCCGCACATGTCAATAAAGCTATCATTATTGATCTTCATGGCTGTGAAAACTATGAATAACGGCTGTTTTATGGATGATAATGAGTGGATCCCCACGTACATGATGATGACATCACAAAAGATTTGGATGATTGCTGCGATGTGTGTGGATTGGATTGCCATCATTTCTTGGCATGGGAGGAAAGCGGGGGAGAAGGGCAATAATAACAAATGCTACATTATTATTAAGCCGGCTTTCACGGGAGGAACAGATTCAAAAACCAAAAGCACCGCTTGGCCTGTCCCGCACATTGCAAGTTTTTTTACCGTTAAAAACAGGAATAGTAACAGAGGAAACATGGGGGGTCCGCCATGCAAGACCGAGCCGACCCACAACCCTGAGTGGAAAGAGAACATGGAGCTTTGGGAGTACCTGTAAATCGGGGGCCTGTCAAATTTCATTGAGAGGATTCAAGGCTTCGATCAAGACGTCTCCATCAAATTCGCCAAGGGTTGGAAGAACAGAATTGTCAAGTACAGTAACATGAAAATGGAAATTACAGAAGAGCTCATAGCTCAGGTCACTGGTCTCAGCTTGGAAGGTGTAAAATTTTTCAACAAGAAAGTCGACAGGGAGGTTGAAACCAAGAAATTTCTGGAAGAGGGAGAGAACCTTGAGTTTGTAACTGCTGGCCTCAAGGTGGAGTCGATCCCTACACCTTTTGATGAACTTGCCAAAATGGTAGTAAGGTATGTTACCTTAGAAGGAAGATATGTGACTATCCCACACAAACATCTGATTTTTCTGAATCATTTTCATAGAACTAACATTATTAGTTTTCCTCATTATCTGATCAACTCCCTGGAGAAGTCTATAAGGGAGGTGCAAAATCACTCTAGGGCTGTCCCCCTGCACCAGGGCCTTATACTCCTCATTCACCGCCACTTTTCCAGTTGCCCTCCCATGAACCCCATCCCACCTCCCTCCTCCACACCCCCACCTACCCATACTGCTCCCACTCCACCCCTGCCAAAAAGAAAGCATGATGATGTGGGCTCCAGCAAGAAAAGCAAGAGCCTTAAAACTAGAATCCCTACCTCCCATCGTGTCCTTAGGAGCCACAAGGACTTAGAACTTGCTGAAATCCTCCTGCATATTAGCATGCCTATGGAGAAGCCCAAGGAGGAGGATTTTCTGGAGAAGGTTGACAGATTGGAGAAGGAGATTCAAGAGCTCAAAGGGGCTCTTAAGAACATGGAGAAAGCCAAAGGTAAAAGGATGTTGCACGGTGAGGAGGAAGAAGGGTCATTGATGAAGTCTTCAAGAAGCTACAGTCCCTTATGGCAGATTGGCGAATGCCAAAATCCGTAATGAGCGTATTTTTTATCTGCCTAAAAGCATCTATAACTTCATTAAGCAAAGCACGTACACGGTGTTTTGCGGCTTAAGTGGAATCAATGAAGATATATGGGGCCCTAAAGAAAATAGGGACATTGCAATCTCCCAAGCGAGACATGAAGGACCCCTCTCGAGGCCCACGGCCATTGCTTTTTCCATATCACTTTGCGAGGCCATCAAGGCCAAGATTGTGAGCCCTTAAGTATGAGGTGATGTCTTTGCTTTGTTTTTATTTGTGATCATTTGTCATTAGGCGGTTCTCGAGCTGTTTTTGATGGAGCTCTGTATTCTGTTTCTCTTTTGGTTTCTTTTTGAACTTGTCTCCTTTGCTTTGGATCTCTGTATGTTTAGATCCACTCTTCACCTTTATTGTAATATCGGCTCTTGAGCCTTTCTTAGTTGACTATTTTCCCTTCTCTGGGCTGCTTTTCTCATGTTTATTATCTGGATTTTGAGCCCTTTTGTACACGGGTATAGTCCCTTCAAAACTATTTTCCCTTAATAAAAAAAAACCGGAAGAAGTAAAAATACACACTCAGATCCTCAAGGAACATTAGAAAGCTTTTGCATTTAATTATAAGGAAATGACAGGTGTTACACCACACATTGCAGTGCATAACCTCGTCACTAAACCACGATGCAAAACCAGTTAAACAAAAATCAAGACCCATGAAACCCAAGGTGGCTCTCATGGTGAAAGACGAAATAATAAAACTCCTACAAGTAGGGTTCATCAAACTAGTTGATTACTCTCAATGGGTATCTAATATTGCTCTGTTCTCAAAAAGAATGGGAAGATACACATCGTATAGATTTCGAGACATTAACAAAGCATGTCCTAAGGACGACTTCCCATTACCATCCATAGATTTCATTGTTGATGCAAAATCCGGATTTGAACTCTTGTCTCTCATGGATGGATTCTCAAGATACAATCAAATTAGAATATCGAACAAGACCAAGCCAAAACCACGTTTATAACTCCTTGGGAACCTATTGTTATGTTGTTATGCCATTTGGCCTCAAGAATCTTTGGCTATGTACCAAATGAGCTATTATATATATCCACGATTTAATTCATAAAATTGTGGAATCCTACATAGATGACTTATTGGCTAAGGACAAGAAGCGTTGTGACCATCCGGAAGTACTCCGCGTCATTCTTTCATGCCTAATAGAATACGGAGTAACACTAAATCCAGAGAAATGCGTCTTTGGTGTAATAGGAGGAAAGCTCCTAGGTTACATCATATCATCACGAGGGATAGATGTTAATCCAACCAAAATTTGGGATATCCTCAAAATGGTCCCACCTTCGAATGAATCTGGAATCAGGTCATTTCTCAGAAAACTGGGTGCAATCCGGAGATTCATCCCAGACTTAAGCTTCGCCATTCATCCAATCAAAAATTTACTCAAGAAGGATTATAGCATTGATTGGACCGAAGACTGCAATGAAGCCTTTGATGCAATTAAGTGTTTCCTGTTATTACCACCTACGCTAATGCCACCCAAGATAGACCACTGTTCATTTTGTATTCATGAGCTACCGATGTCTCACTGGCCTGTATGTTGGCCCAAGAAGACAATGACAAAAAGGAACGCATGATTTATTTCATTAGTCGAACATTACTTGACTATGAAACATGTTATACATAGGAAGAATGAGAATGCCTTGCCATAGTCTTTGCTACTAAACGCTTAAGACACTATATGCGTTGAATCAAGAAACGAGGGTCATGGTAAAAATGGACCATTTACGAACTTTCCTCACATAAGGATCCTTGTCTAAAAATTGGACGTTTTATAACCTTAATGGGGGAATTTGAATTAACATTTGTAAATCAGAAGTCAGTTAAGGGACAAATCATTGCGGATTGGTTAGCTGATAACCCATTAGATGGAGGTGATTTAGTAGATTTAGATTTTCCAGATGAGTGCGTATACTACATCAAAACCCGACCCTCTATCTACGAGTGTCCACAGTACACTTTGATATCATGGACCATACGTACCCAAAAGGAGCTACACTGCAACAAAGAAGGCGGTTACATATTATTGCAGCCAAATACGTCATCATAGAGCAAGTACTCTACCGAAAAGCATTCGATGGAATGCTCTGAGATGTGTCGACACAGAAGAATCCAAGAAGATTCTCCACGAATCTCACAGTGGAATGTGTGGAGGCCACTTCGGTGGCCATGCCACCACTCGCAAAATACATCGAATGGGCTATTTCTGGCCCACTCTAGAACACGACGCAGTGGAGTTTGTACGCAGGTGTCATAAGTGTCAAGAATTCTCCCACGAAATTCATATGCCAGCACAAGCTCTACAACCAATTGCTACTCCATGGCCCTTTTCTACATGGGGTCTTGATTTGATAGGGAAATTCTCTCCCTCATCTCTCAGATGGCCATAATTTTATAATCACGGCCACCGAATATTTCACCAAGTGGGTAGAGGCTATGCCTCTTACTACTGTACCAGGTTCTGTAATCGCCAAGTTCATTTTGAACCAAATCATTTGTAGATATGGTATCCCACAAATCATTATCTCCGATAATGGAACTTCTTTTAAGAATGAAGAGGTTCACGAGCTATGCAATAAATTTAAGATAAGCCATCATACGGCTTCCTTGTATTACCCTCAAGCCAATAGACAGGATGAAGCGACAAACAAGACATTGAAAGCCATTCTCCTTAAAACTGTGAAAGAAAACAAATGAGATTGGCATTTGAAGTTATATCCGGCCTTGTGGGCCCACCGAACCTCAATAAGAACACCAATGGGAGCAACTCCTTTCTCACTAGTGTTCGGGGCAGAGGCAGTTCTCCCACTCGAGGTTGAAATACCCAGTCTCCACATTTCATTACAAGGGATTCTGGATGAAGACGCTTACAGAGAAGCACGTCTTTCCCAACTAGAAAGCCTAGATGAAACTAGGTTAGATGCTAAACAGTGACATAGAGTTTATGCTGACCGGATGTGCTAGTAGTACAACAAGAAGGTCTATGAACATGACATATACGAAGGTGATCTAGTTCTAAGGCTAGACAGCCGGATCGACAAGAAGACCGGTGAAGGAAGGAAATTCCGGCCCAAATGGTTGGGCCCATACCGAGTCATGAAGGACTATGGAAATAGTGCATACCTCTTATGTACGCTAGAAGGTGAGGAATTTGGCGAAACAGTCAATTCCCTGCACCTCAAGCGGTTCTACGCATAAGCAACTAGCACTACTTATATAACTATCTACATTGCATTTTCATACAGATTAGGATCATGTTGTCCATTTGTTTTGTACACAAATTGTGATCAAGGAATCTATTCTCAAAGCAATTCATTACAAACTCATAATGTTGTTGGCATAAACTCTTTAATCGTACCTCTCCATTTTCATGATGTCATCAAATTATCTCGGAATCATTTTATCAAATAAAGCTAGATATGACAAAGTCTTAAATGGTAACCATACCAAGATCTGTGGGCTTGTTCTCACTTTTAGTTTCTTCTTAGGATAGGTGTCTTGCCTATGGTCTGTTCTAGAAGCTTCATGGTGTCACATCTATCCCATATATATGTCTCTTTGGAAATAAGCACATACTGACGTTTTACTCAAGAAAACAAGTCAAACGTTGATCAAACAGAAAATTTTAATTTTACACATTTCCTTGCCCCACCAACCTTTGGTGATGAGCTTGCATCTCTTACTAGTGACGTAGGGTTGGGAAAGGATGGAAATGCCCTTACTCGCCTATGCTTTTCCCACGGTGTTAAACCCACGCTTCTTACTAGTAGCATGGGGCAAAGTGTAGGGGGTCCTCTTGACAAATAAATGCAAATGGTCATACACAAACAATTCAAACTTTGAAACTTTGAGTCAAAAATAAATGAATCAGATGTTCAAAATTCCAAGAGAGTTAAAATCCTAAAAACCCAGATTTTGTCTACTATGTGGCCATCTACGGATCTAAGTCTAGATAAACCGCAAAGTAAGTTGCATTCTAAACTATGAAGTCACTCGGGTAGAGTAAGCTTGTAGCTTCCAATTTGGTTCCACCAAAGCTTTGTCTGTCTTTCATCACTATCATTTTAGCACATTTCATAACTTGTGCCCTTCTTGACTCTTGGTGATAAGCCCTCACATCTTACTAGTTGTGTGGAGTTAGGAGTGGGGCAAGTTTATCTGTTCATCGTACTGGTTTGTATTCATCACTTTGCAAAACAAACATGAGGTATCCAAAATTGCTTACAGAAGCTAAGATTCAAAATCACATTATATCTACATCACCATATATCAGCATCATGAAACACAAAAGGAAATAAAAACATTTACATCATTTGTTCTCCATTGCATACATTCTAAAAAGCATATAAACATACATCATAGTATACATAGGGAAACTGGAAATAGAAAGGAAACCATGAGTGCCAAGATTTTGATCCAAAATAAATACGTATATATAAATGATCAATGTTTATATACAATGCCATCATGCACTAAGCATGGTCAAAATGCTCAAAGAGCCCGGGATATACAAAGAATATATAGTACAAAATCTACGAGAGCCAAGTGGCCTCTCAATCCCTACGCGACCCCTCCAAAGGTGCACGCCCACACCTAGGACTCGGCTATGCGGCACTCACGAATGTGCGGAGGGCTTAGGGTCCCAAGGAGTAGCCGCGAGTCTCACCATGAGAATGTCTCCTCATAAGACACTCGGTCGTCACCTGCACCGCTAGCTTGGTGCGAAGGGTTGATACCATCCTAGCCACATGCAGGACCGTTTGGAGCAAAGACGTCGGTATGCCTCACCGGAATTTCTTTGAAGGCTCCCAGTGTCTCTGGAAAACTCTGCGCGGGTCCTATCCATGGGGATCATCAGGGAATCAGTACATACCCTATGGATCAAATCCCACCACTCATCAACAGTCTCTGCAAATAAAGGAGAAAACAAGTTAAAAACCAAACAAGAAATTAGGAATACAAAAATTACAACTAAGGAGAGCCTACAAGAAAACATTAAAAGGGAGAAAGGGTAACTTACTCGATCACGGAGCCTCAGGATGGGTCATTTGGGCCGGCACCTTCCGCGGATCTTGCTGCTTGCGGCGAGGGCTTCTCTGTGGTGGGAGCAACGTATCACCCCGCAATGGACTCATCCTCTCTACCACGGCCCTGGGAGAGTGGCTCCTCTGAAACCAAAGTCACCCTCTCTGTGCTCTGCTCGGCCCTCTCTACCTGCATAATATCCTGAGTGTCATGCCACTCAGGATCATATCATCGATCTCCTCCTCGGTTCCTCCCTCGTGAACTCCTCGGACTCGAGTCAATATCGATAGGGTCATCACGCTATGAGCGGGACCCGCAAGACCAAGCAAAGGTGCCGAGGGTGCACCAGCTCTCCCTCTAACACGTACTATCCTCCTGGATGCAATGGGAATGCCAGGAGTAACCACTATCCAACCTCGGCCTCTAGGCCCCCTCAGCCTCATGAACTGATCTATAGGCGCCACCACTTTGGGAAGCATATCCATCTATGGTAAACCAAACTGTTGAGGAACTCGGCCAAAGGGGTGCATCTCCACTCGTCCCACTCTGTCAATAAGTTGCCCTTTCGTGGAGCAGGAGATCAAGGTAAGAGTCTCCTCGCCCCATATGCCCGCCATAGTCTGATATGGTGTGGCCTCCATGTCGGCAGTAGTCAGGGAGGCAACTGGCTGATGAGGTGCTCTAAGCACCGACATGTCTATCCATCTGGCTGCCCTCACAGCCCCAGGATCTACCACCTCCACACCCCTTCCATAAGGGATGAAATGCTCATAGACCCAACTCATGACTAGAGTCGGGTGGCTCAATGACTGCCCCTGTAAATGGACTACCCTGTATAAGTCATGGTAGGTAGTCCCAAGAATGTCTACCCCCCAGGCATATTTCCGACCATGCCCCTCTATCTGTGTAATAATGGGGGCCCAACAGTATAATAATGTGTCCCCTCCCTTGTCCCCTGATCAATCTCGAGGCAAGGATCCCCATGATGGCCTGGCGAAGTAAGGGGATGGGCAAAGAAGGAATAGATCGAACTCTCACCCCCTTCTTCGACCCCGTGGAGATGACTGCATCTCCCATATATGTGGCCCACTATGCAATCTGTGCCCGTGAGCTGCTTTGTCTCTAAGGTAAGCCATCTCCCAATGATCGGGACCCCTAGAATATGATAGACATCCTCCAATGTAATGGTCCACTCACCATGGATCCTGCGATTGGAAGGTGTTCGATCGCTTCCCGAGTATGAGAATAGGTCACAAAGGATGTGACTAGATGGTGCAACATGAGGCATGCGCGATATGCGCAGTATGCCAGCCCTCTGAAGTGTGTCCTCCTCATCCTGTGAGAGGGCATCTAGTACCCCTGGGAGCCAATCACACTCCCTCTCTCTACTCCATCGGATGTACTCCTCTCTCACCTGCATACACCCAAAAACACACAAAACAGAGCAAGTTAGCATCTGAGTAATACTAGAAAAACCATGTAAGCACGTAGAAATGCTAGAAAAGCAAAAACATTTTCAAAAAAAGGATTCTTTTGCATTCTGTGCAAAACCGCCGCCCTGAGCAGAGGGGCGGTTTTGTAACCACCGCTGCCTTAAGGGCGGCGGTCGTGTAACCGCCACCCTGAATAGGGAGGTGGTCGTGTAACCGCTGCCCTAGGCAGGGCGGCGGTCGTGGTCCGAAAACCCACGCGGGTTTTAAATGCTAAACAAGCCTAAAAATGTAAAAAATGACCCTTTTTCCTAAATACGAAGCCTACCCAGTAGGCGCCCCCCCTAGGTGGACCTTTTGACACTAGCATTTTCAAAAATGATCCCCCCATGACAAAGATTTTAACATTTCAAAATTAAGGGGGGAAAAAGGAAAAACTGAAGAAAACTAACCTGTGATCTTGCGAGTCAATTTTTTACACGTGGAGGCATGATCGCTATCTCGTCGCGAGATGTTTTGACTCTACTCACGCAAGAAACCATCACCATGGGTCCCAGATCTCAAAATCAATCAAATCAACTTGTGCAAATGAATAGGAAAATGGGCCCACTTTCATATATATAGCACTATGTTTCATTTTAAAATGACTTTTCACGGGTTTGGAGCGCGATGGAGGTAAGTTCATATCCTCACACAAATGGTACGTTCTCATTCTCTGTTATCTTACCGTTTATTTTTCAAACTATTGTATCTATCTGCACTTGAGTTCTCTTTTCATTTTGTAGGTAGCAGGAATTTCGGATCGCGTCATTTCAACACACGGACATGTCAGTGGTATAACTTCTAACTTCCCATTTCGGGACTGCCATACTGGACCCACGTTTACGCCTCTCCATGGCTAAAACACTTCTCAGAGAGGGGGCAATATGTACATACCCAAAATTGTAAGGTACTGTATCTTGCCGGAAAAACTTGACAAGTGCCCCTGATGATGATACGGAGTCTCCTCGCAAGGTGTTCGGAATCTGGAAAAGATCTCCAAGTGTGCGTTAACATCTTGCATGCCCCGCTTAGCCCCCGCGTGCTTTGTTTTCCCTTTTCCCCTCTTTTCTTGGCCTTTTCTCTTGGTGATGAAATCGCCGCCTGCGTAGGCGGTGGTCTCATGATCGCCGCCATGATCGGGCGGCGGTCCTGTAACCACCACCCCTGCTCGTGAGCGGCGGTCCTTTCGCGTTTTCCGGAGAAAGCGTTTTAATGCGACTCATGTAAAACTCAATGATTCACCAGATTTTTTTGCCGACTTGGGCTTGCATTTATGTTTTTGGCCCCCTGGAATAGTGTTTGGCCATTGTTTATAGTTTTAGAGTTCGATTTGGTTTTGATCCTTGGGTGAATGAAAAGCTATAAATAAATGGCTTGTGCTCAAACAAATGAGTACGCCCCTCATTCACTTTTCATGCTCTCATTTTCAATAGTTCGATCTATTATTTTTCTTAGAAGCCATAGTTTCAATTCTTTGCATGTTTAGTTAGCATTGTTCAAATTTGTTGGTAAGCCACATATCCATCTTGTGTAGGCAATCTTTGTTATTTCACCAATCCATTGGAATAGAATAGCTTAGGAATCCATTAAAGTTGTAGGTTTTCTCCTCAAAACATGATAGTTTCGGAGTTACGTATGCTTTATGTTGCATGACTCATGATAAATCCCGCTAGGAATTGTATAAGCCAAGCTCTGTACTCTTGCGCTATCCCTCTCCTACTCGCATTATATTCAATCTGCATTACTGAGCTGCCTTTGTCCCAATATCTATACGATGATGCTAGCATTACATGCTTTTACGGATTCACGTGAACACAAAGGAGCGAGGAGATCATCTGTGAGAGGGACAAGATCACACACACCATTGGATTCATCAGCATTGCGAGAATCCGGGTTCTAGCTTTCAAAGTTCTAAAGTTAGAATTATATCAAATAGAGTAGATAATCACTTATTTTCGAGTTAAGTTTACTTTCGATATTGCTAGGGATTTGTGGGAATTGTAGTTTAGAAACTATGATTCATTCCTCACTTACGAGGTAGGATCGAGTCGGAAAATAGATTAAGCAAGTTATTTCATTATTTAGAATAGATCTACAAATTACACGGACAAATAACTACACTCGGTTATTTTTTTGTTTTAAGTTTTATCTTAGTTGTCAAATTCTAGATATGTTTAAATAGCTACTTTCTTAAATTCTTAAACTTTCTCGAGAAAATACAAAAATAGAAATTATATATATGTTCTAGATTTATTCCACGTAGTTAAAATTTACTTTGTTGCGAGTTAGATTTACATTATTTTTTTGTATGACAATCACGAGGACCCGAGGAGCCCGGGAATATGTATTTGAGCCAATTGTGCCTCAACCCAATCTCATCATGGCAATAGTTGACATAGACCGAGAACCTTAGAATACAAATCTTCCAAACAACAATGATTTGACGACAGATCGGCTCTCGGTTGAGGGATTAAATATAGAAAGACGACCAAGCACACACGTTTTGGTCAAATCAACCGAACTACAGATTACCTAGGAAAACATACACATGACTATAGAAGGGTTGGAAAGAGAACAAACCTTTTGTTGTGATCCTTTGGTCCCATAGTCGAGATGCGGGAGACACTCTTCTCGATATAGATACCAGCCTAAGAATCCAGGTTGCAAGAATGCCTGTGAGGTACTCTGAGAAGATCACGCAGTTATTGATCCTAAATATAGAAGCTGAGAAAGCATATGATTATTGGATACTAGGGATTAGGACTTGATTTCGTACATGACCATAGCGGGACCGATAACCAGAGTCTACGGTTGTGATCCACAAATCCCACAACCTAACGAATCCATAAGTCGATTAGACATAGACAGCGGCCTCGTATATTAGTATTGGATATACCCCACTTCCACCCACCATCGTCGAATAGTTATCCTTACTAGATATAGCGGCTAACAAAGCTAGAGAATTCTGGACTAGGCCAGAGAATCTGTAGAGTCGATTGTATTCATTACCCACCATATGACCTTATCTGGAGACATACACGAAACTATCCCAGGTCGTTTTCCACGTATTCCACAACCCATAGATTGAATCACACCAGATCTCGATATTGATTGGAGCCTTCAAGCAGTCATCCTTGCCGATCGATCTATCACACCAGTTCAAGTTAGAAGGGCCTTCTTTGCCTTAGATTCACAAATTCCACTAGTGTGTATTGAAGACATTAGATTGCCTAACTAGTTTGTCTGCATCCCACGAATATTCCATCCCCACTGGCTGTCTCGGCATGACCTCGGGAGGTCGGGTACGTGGAATAGTTACTGTAGATTCCCATGCTCACTTGTTGCTTTTCCGGTGTCTGATAACCAAGTCATGGAATGAATAGATCGAGTGTATCACCGAGTTATTTACTGATTACATATGGTTATCTATTATGAGATTGACTAGCATCGAATGTGTGTTCTAAATTAATTTTTATTTAGAATAGTGAACATTAATTCAAAAAAATTTCCCTTGTTTCTTAAGTCTTAAAATGGGAATGTTACAATCTAGAAACAACAAGATACATCATTGCAAGGTATGGGGAAATCAAGTCCCATGATCCCTCATTCATTCTTCATGAAAAAAGAGGTGCAATGCATTCAGAGCTCGATTCCCTGGGGAATACTATAATTGATCCAGTAGACTGTCAATTTCTTGCAGGTATGAGAATTCTGAAGCTCTACTTGCTAAAGATATTAATCCACCACCGGTTGAAACAATGCATGAGGTTGTAAATGTACTGGCGAGGTGATTGATATAGATGGTTCGAGGATTATCCATGCTAGATGTGCTCATTTTGTCTGTTGATGAACCCTTATTAACACCATTAGTTAATATTGAAGCAAGTAAGGAATTAGAAAGAGGTCCTCGTGTACTAAAAACTAAAGTAAGAAATCAAGAAGTGAATTTTTCTTCCCCAAAATGAATGGTTTTGGAAATGGATAAACTAGAGATATTGGTGGAAAAAGGTGTTAATACTAAGTTGGTGGTAGAAAATGTTGTTCCCATTCATGTTGAGGTTACTAAGAGTGATGAGCTTCTTCAAGAAGAAAAATTGTCTTTCGAAGCAAAACTTAAAATGGCACAAGATATAATTATTGATGAGGAAATTGTTATTGGTGGAGAATCACAAATTTCAATGGGAAATGTGGGTTTGCTTCCAATAGAAAAACCTACCATAACATTTCCTAAGGTACCATTAGGGCATGAAAGTAGCAGTTTGACAACTCAACCAGTTTTGGGAGTAGAGGAATCCATTTTTGAAACTTTGATACAAAAGGACGAAGGAAATAAACTCATGCCACCATGTTTTCAATTTGAAGAAGTAATGTGAGTTCGCTTTGAGTTTTGATGCGAGATAAAGTTGAGGATAATCAACTTTGAAGTGCAGATCGGGAAAAGAAGCATTGAGAGGAATTAATTTATGCAGTGAAATTGAATTAGGGAAATTGGGATAATAAGTCAAGAAAAATAGAATTATTGGTGTAAAAGGAACAAGAGATGTCCAAGCAAATAGTATTTTTTCCTGAGAAACTCTAGCAATGATCACGAGAAACAAAAGTTGGAACGAGGTTTGAAGAAGGGATTGATCAACGAATTAATTTCAAATGAAGAACTGGACCTTCCTATATAAGCGAGTTTACCTTCTTTGCTTTATCCTTTCTCAAAAATAGTGAGATCCCCAAAAGGGTGAGAACCATCACAAGGACTCTTACTTATTCATCTGGGGAAATAACCTAGAGATAACAAATTTTTTCGAGGGTAAGACAAGAAAATACATACCCAATGATGATTACAAAATTTAGACTATTCCCTTTGGAAAACCTTGAGGAACAACTAAAGCAAGGAGTATCTCAAGTAGTAAATGGTCTTTTACAAAAGTTAGATGAAGATGGGATGAAAAATAAATAACTTAAGGAGCGAATCAAGGCTTTAAGATCATGTTTGCAACAAGCGACGGGAAAAAATAGTCATGAACAAGTAGGTACTTATGTGAATACCCACGAGAAAATGGATAAAATAAATAGTGTTGTCGAGAAGGTCCAAGCAGTGGATACTTGGGTTGAATAGCTAATATCAATGTCTAGACTTAATATTAAGACAAACATTAATTTTCTAGCATCACCTTGGACCTGACGAGGATAAAGTAAATGAATTATTCTAGAGGTATGATGCTTATGTGGCCAGATCACCAGATGAGAAATATGCAGAGGAAAAGGTGAAGAGGAAGAGGATGCTGACATAAAATATGATGAACATGTTTAAGAACTTTCTTCCTCATTTTATATTTTCTTTTCATCCTCCCTTGAAGCGATATTATGAATTGATATTTCTGATACATTAGATGTAATTATCTCTCACGAAATTTTACTATTTCAATTGTAAGTTAAAAAGATATAGTAGTTCATAGTGGATTAGATTAAAATTTCATATACATTTGAAATAAATATGCTAACTATTGACATCCTTGTATTTATTGCAATCTTGAACAATGAAATAACAATATAGGGTTCTATAGGGGCCCTTACCCATGACAAAAAGAGATGTACATATATCAGAAATCAAAATAATGAAAGGAGAATAAAAATTAAGCATTCTTTAGTCCTACTTCATAATTTGTCCTCGATGAGGGGAAGTTTTTCAAAAACATTCTCTTCCTTAGTACAAACTCATCCGAGCCCTGTGTTGTTTGTATGAAGACAATCGACCTTGTCAGATCCCTAGATATCCCCATGTCCATCAAAGAATCCAAATTCATCCTTGGGCCGCCCATAATTTCCTCAAGCTCAATTCTCCTTTGGTCGAGATGATACCTAATCCAAGAGGTCCGAGACCAATTGAAAAGAAGGTCATTTTCCGTTCCCCTTGTGAAGGGTCGACTTGTCGGGATTGCTTTAAAGAGAGATATTTGGAGTAACAAGGGGAACATTTGGAATGAGAGGAGGGAAAATAGTACATGTTGGTGACTAGATGAAATGTGAGGTTTGGAACTAGTTCCTAATTCCCACTTCCTAGAGAAAGGTGGGTTTTCCTTGGGAGAAGGAATTGGCTAAGGTCCTTGAAATTCCTTTTGAGAGTGAGCGGCACTGATGCATCTAACATGTGGGTAGCTGATTTTCAAACCTTCTTCTACTATCTCAAGCTGAAGAAAGTGTTTCCCTTGAGTGGTGAGTAGAAATAGATTGGTATTCTTCTCCATCCAAGATGATGACCAGAGACTGAATTTGTGTTTCTCCTTTCCTCTTTCTTGAAGGCAGTGTTACAGTTGGACCTAGTGATAGAGGAACACTTTCTTCTTGTTTCTTTTCAATAGTGAATACTCTTCTCTAACTCATTCACTTTATAGGAAATGGTAGGCATTGTATCAATGGAGGTTTTGTCATACAATATGTATGATTCCTTAGGAATTTCTCTTGATGCAAATTCCTCATTTCATAAGAAGGGGCATTGAAAACTAGTTTTCCCAGAGACCTGAGGCCTCATCTAAAACTATTATCTTTGTAAATCCTCAAGTGTTTTCATATGATCCCATCTAAAAAGATGGAAATACATGACTTGGAAAGATGTGAATACAAGATTGATTCTAATAAGCCTAGTTAAAAGCGCTAAGCGGACTCATTGATATGTCAGAGGTCCTTTTGTGTCTCTTGTGCATTCTACTTCAAACAAGGCCACTGATAAAATCCTTGTTTGGGCCACTCAGATTGAAGATGTGATTCAAATCTTCCAAAGATATTTCTTTCAAGTTGTGTGCCACAAGTGTCTTTTCCATTTTTCTAGTAAAGATTTTGTTATACCCAAAATTAGGAAAGAGATACATAATTACAAGAGGGTAGGGTTGAGATTTATAGCCCAAAGGTGACACATATCTCTGGTCTAGAAAAATATTTCCCCTGAGATGAGAAGGATCTTACTCAGTTCACACAAGGGAAAATTAAAATTTAAAGGAAAGTATAGATGAGCATAACTAGTGAATTATGATGATTTGACAAACATCATGTATGGAATTTAAACTAGTAAGATTTCAAGTGAAGTGAACTGATCCCAAGAAGGATTTTAAGAAATGAGCATGAGTGTACGTCATGCCAAAAAGCATATGGAGATGCTCAGTGATCAATATGAAATTATTGTCAATTAATATCACTGAGGAACATTTCAAATAACCTACCAAAAGTGAATACGGATGTCACATTGGACACGAGATGGAATACATTGAAAGAATCATGTTTCATACACTGGTAGTATGAGATGAGGTTCATATATGTCATTTTCTAGAACATTTTTGTAACAAACAAATTATTCCTTAGAATATTCTTGTTTTTGGGGGATAGATTTGAAATAAAAGCTCCAGTGATATAAAAGTATGAAAAGGCCATGCCGAAAAGGGGGCATTAATTTTCTGAAATTTAGTCAGAGAGAATAAAGGAGAGAGAAGAGCAAAGAAAATTCATTTTTTTGGGAAAACTTTTTGAGAAACCGAGTTATTTCTTGTGTGCCTTTCAAACTTGATTGTCTCAAGATGAATGCAAATGTATAGCCATTGACAAAACTTTGAGATTGTAAACAAAATTTCCCTTGTTCAAATTTGAGAAACCTTGAGTAATTCATGTAAATCATGAACTATGTTATGTCTATTGTCATCTTGAGATATTTTCAAATAGTTATCTATGTTCTTGTTGCAATATTACATTAGAAATCCTTTGAAATCACACAAAATCTCATCCTCATGACAAGTATTGTGGCATTTTCAATTACATTATGAAGAGAGATTTCATTTCATAATGTAATAAGTGATTTAAATTCACTTTACTTTCATTTCAGTGATACAAATTGTTTGTCATTTTATGAGTGTATCATGAGCATGATATATCAAGGGTTTTCTAAAGTTTAATTGAGTCTTTAACACAAGTTCTTGTGTTAAAACCTTGAAGAATGTGTGAAGCCTTATGTCTTTAAGCCTTCATAGATGCATAATTTTCTAGTTGAAGGTTTGTCTTTACTATTTGAAGCTATTCATCTTTTTTCCTTGTGGCTTGCTATTAACATTTGTTTAAAGTTTTAGATATTTGGTATAATCAAATTTATCCTACTTAACTTCCCAACCATAAAATACATATCCAAAGATGAACCATACATGAACTACCCACACTTGCATCCAATATGTCTATTCATAAATGCTGAGAGGAATTCATCAATTTACCCATCCCTTACCTCAATATATAGGAAGCAATCACTTTTTACCACTTCCTTTAGTAACCTAGATCTTGTTTAGAATGTTTCTTCATCCTCTAAAGTGAAAACTCGTGAGAGTTAGAATATGTTGTATTGACCATACCTTCTGAAGATATCCTATCAATTTTGTGAAAGGAAATAAAATACTATAAATCTGCATACGTTATCCACCAATATGGGTTACAAAATGGGTCCTCTCACCTTGGTTGAAGGCACAATCTAAAGTAGTCAGGGTAGGTCAATTGGATTTACCTTGTACATGGTGTTACCCATTTCTTCTAGACCTGAGTGAATTAAGAGTTAGCTAAATCCTTCCCTGGATAAAAACACAAATCACACTCTGATTTATCTATCTCCAAGCATCTTGTTCAAACTACGGTGCTACTCAGTTGCAAAGGGAGAATCAATTTGGGTACCAACACCAAAGCTGGATCTATTTCAGGATTATTTTTTCAAATACATACACATCTTTTGAATAGTAATGTTTCTTACATGGTCTAAGTACAAATACATTGTTTAAACATCATCCTTTATTGATATTTGTAAAATTTGTGTAAGATCACAAGTTCATGTTGTGCAAAGATTATTTCTAGTTTCTAGTGGTTATTGTACTAAATTGTCATCAATCGTGATAAATGTGGGTAAAGGAAGGTCATATCTACTAAAATTTGTATAAATTAACTATTCATAGACATTTGACAAACTACTTATAGTGCATTCGCTACATCTAATGTGATTAAATCCTTACATTGAAGAGACTTCTGAATTGGATTTAAAATTTTGATGATTACAAATGTCTTAACACTGTGGATCAAGTGAAATCTACCTTCATTAATATTTGCTACAAGTACTCATGGGAAGAAGGTCTTTACCTTCATTAGGATCCTAGTAGAAAGTTATATCTAGAACTAGGAAAGATCCCTTTTCCCCCTCAAGGAAAACAAGGGAAAGTGATTGGAAATCTTAAGAATCAAGAAAGGAGATATCATTTTTGAAGGTGATCAACTTGTGGTGTAACTATATTACTAGATGTCTTCAAGTGATTCTTAACCAAGTAGTCCTCATGTAAATTTAAATTCCCGACTAGAGAGGGGCCATATAATTTTGTGTGCTCGAAAATTGTGCACTTCTAAGTTTTCCCTATTTCTTTAACGTTGGTAGGGTTTTCAAGAAATTGAGTCATTAGAGGATATTTACTTTTAGAGTAGATACTACAGTGCTCAGAAATAATACTTTCACCTCTTCCCTTATCACATTTTTGATTCTCCTACAAAATCACCTCCTCAAAGAGGCAATATATGCTAGGGGAAAAATGATATAGGCCTCTCCACTTATTAGAACTCCTTTGGATGTCGATACTTTGGACCAATAAATTTTAGAGGTATCATTGGATATCTAATATGGTGCATTACGAAGATGTATTAATAGAGTTACCAAAAATTCAAGGAATAACTCCATCACATCCTTGACCTGAGGATTTAAGAATCTTTGTCAATATGATGGAGTATTTTAAAATTGATTTTGAAAGGCGTGTATATAAAGTTGTTCATTCTATCCACTCTTGACACTTGAGGATGCCTTGATTAAGTACAAGTATTTACTAGATAATTCAATAGACTCATGGACCAAGATGAAAAATTCGCTTTAGACTACTATATGGGGATAAGATTGATCTAAGTTCCTCATCACAGTGGAAAATATAGATGTTAATCCAAATGAATACACGTAGTAGGATTTCAATACTAGGTTGACAAAAAAACTTTAATAGGTTGCTCTATAATCCTAAGGCCAAGTAATGAGTCTTGTTTGATAAAATATTAGTGCTTTTGATAAAGACTAACTATTACTTGACTCAGATAAGAACTGCAGGAACATTGAGATAGGATTTCACTCATGGCCTTAGAAATAGAAAATAATACCAATGGTAGTTTGGAAGCCTCCTAAGAGAGGAGGGTGTCAAGATTAATCAATCTGAGAGGCATCAATCATTCAATAAAGTTGTGGATCAGAGGTTGTGAAGAGTTTGGTCAGACAAGTCAAGAGATATCATCCAGACTAGTCTTGAGTTAGGTTTTGTAATCAAATCACTTAAGCCCCTAAGGATGGAGTTCCCAAGTTCAGCATCAAGCACATGGTCGAGAGAGATTTGGGAATAATCCTAGAAGTGATCATAGATTAGGCGACATAGAGGGAAATGGCTCATGGGATCAGGGAAATAAAAACTTAACCTAGGGAAAATAGTATTAGGTTCCTTTGACTAATGGGATCAAGTACGTTTGAGGCTGCATGTTAGGTGGTGTGATAGACCTGTCCCATGTGATGTGATAGTTGAGGAAAAAATGATGATGAGGCATATGGTGATGACAAACTAGTTGGGGGAGTCTAATGTCTTGACACGCACTAATGGTATTTGCGAATCTAAGGCAAAGAAGGCCCTTCTAACTTGGGTGGTGTGATAGATCGATCAGCGAGGATGAGTGCTCGAAGGCTCAATCAATATCGAGCTCTGGCGTGATTCGATCTATGGGTTGTGGGATGCGTGGAAAATGACCCGGGATGGTTTCGTGTATTTCTCCTGATAGGGTCATATGGTGAATATAGTCAACTCTATGGACGATTCTCTGGCCTAGTCCAAAATTCTCTAGCTTTGTTAGCTGTTGTGTCTAGTAGGGACAACTGTTGAATGATGATAGGTGGAATCGGAGTAGAGTGAAATACTAATGTGCGTAGGCCAGTGTCTATATCTAACTGACTTGTGGATTCGTTAGGCTGTGGGATTTGTGGATCACAACCGTAGACTCTTGGTTGTTGCGGTCCTGTTATGGTCATACGTGAGATCAAGTTCTAATCCCTAGTATCCAGTAGTCGTAAGCTTTCTCAGCCTCTACGTTTAGAATCAGTAATTGTGTGATTTTCTCAGAATACCTCACAGGTGTTCTAGCAACTTGAATTCTTAAGCTGGTATCTATATCTACGAGGGTGTCTCCAGCGTCTGGCTGTGGAACTAAAGGATCGCACCCGAATATTTGTTCTCTTTCAAATCCTTCTACAGTCATGCGGATGTTTTCTAGGATAACCTGTAGTTTGGTTGATTTGACCAAAATGTGTGTGCTTGGTCGTCTTCTACGTTTAACCCTCTCATTTGTGTGACTGATCATGTTGGAAGTCATTGTTGTTTGGAAGACTTGTATCCTAAGGTTTTGGTCAATGTCGATTCTTGCCACTACGATATTGGGTGGGCACAATTGGCTCGAAAATGTATTCCTGGGCTCCTAGGTCCCGTAATTGTCATCTGCGATAATGAAACAAACTATAATAAAGTAAAATCTAAGTACACTTCTAGCATATATAATTCCTTTTTTTGTATTTTCTGGCAATTTATAAGAAAGCAGCTATCTAAAAATATTTAGAATTGACAACTAAACTAATAACGTAAAACAAACAAAATAGCCGAGTGTATTTATTTATGCATGCAATTTTGTATATCTATTCTAAACAACGAAATAACTAATCTATTTGTGAGATTCTCGATCCTACCTTAGAAGTGAGGAATGAATCATAGTTTCTCAGAAACTATCAATCCCCACAACTTCCCTGGCAATATCGAGAATGGAAATAACTGTAATAAAGCGATTAACTACTTTATTTGATAAGTTCTAACTAAAACTTTGAAAGATGGAACCTGGATTTCGCAGAACAGTGGCGAATCCGACGGTGTGTGTGTTCTTGTCCCCTCAGTATGATCTCCTCGTTCTTTGTGCTCACGTGAATCCAGAAAAGCGTGTAATGCTTGCATCAACAGGAATAGATATTTGGATCAATGGACAGCCTTCAGAATGCGAGACGAGAATAGAATGCGGATAGAGGGATAGCGCGAGAGTACGAGAGCTTGGCCTATGCAATTCCTAGCGGGGTCTCTGCGAATCATGCAACAAAATGCGTCAGACACTGAAAAACTATGCGTATGAAGAGCAAAACCTGCAACTTTAATGGCTGCCTAAACTATTCTACTCAAAAGCAATATCTTGTTTGCCAAGTTGGATGTGGCTTACCAACAATTTGAGTAAATGCAACTAAGCATGTAAAAGATTTAAACTATCAAACTTAAGCAAACTAGAAGTGAACTCTTTGAAAGTGATGAGTTTTAAACAAGAATGAGGGGCCATTTGCACAAAGTAATGTTTGCACTTGCACAAGTTGGATACCATGCATTTGACACAATACACAAACATGCATGAAGAAAACTAAACCTTTAGCAAAAGGAAAACTAATAATGCGAAAAGAATTCAGAGGCCATTTGCTTGAGCACTCAAACCATGCATTTATAGGAATTCAAACACCCAAAGATCAAACCAAATTGAACTCCTAAACAATAAACAAAGGAAAAACACTATTCAGGGGACCAAAAACATTAATGCATGCTCAAGTCGGCAAGAAAAGCTGGTGAAGCGTTGAACTTTGCGTGCGTCCGTCAAAAAAAGCGTTACGGAAAAGCGCGTAAAGGGACCGCCGCCTGCTGGGGCGGCGGTTCTGAGGACCGCCGCCCTTCGGGGCGGCGGTCTGGCCGCCGCCGAAAAGGCGGCAAAATCCTTGAAGACCAAAAAGCCAAGAAAAGAGGAAAAAAGGGAAAACAAAGCACGGGGGCTAAGCGGGGCATGTGGGATGTTAACGCATATCCGTAAAGCTTCTCTGGATCCCGAACACCTTGCGAAGAGACCTGTATCATCATTGGGGCATTTATTACACCGTTCATGATCGAGTACCTTACTGATTTTGGAGTACGTACATATTGCCCCCTCGGAGAAGCGTTTTAGCCATGAAGAGGCATAAAGCGGTGGGTCAGTATGGCCGTCCCGAAATGGGAAGTTAGAAGTTATACCTTATACGTCAGGTGTGTCGAAATGACGCCATCGAAATTCCCGCTACTGCAAAATGAAAGGGGAACTCAAGTGCGAGATAGATCTGATAACTTGGAAAATAAACGCTAAAATAATAGGGGAAGAGGACGTACCATTAGTGCGAGGATAGAAACTTACCTCCGTTGGCGCTCGAACTGTGAAAAGGGATTTAAAAGCGAATTAGAAGCGCTATATATATATAAAAGTGGGCCCATTTTACTATTCATTTGCGCGAGTCGATTTGATAGATTTTGAGCTCACGGGGCCCACGGTAGCGGTTTCTCACGCGAGTAGAGTCAAAACGTCCACACAGCGAGATAGTGATCATGCCTCCACGTGCGGGCGCCACCCGCGAGATCACGGGTTGGTTTTCTTCAATTTTGTGCTTTTCCCTCTTGATTTTGAAATGCTAAATTTGTTGTAATGGGGGGTCATTTTTGAAAATGTTAGGTTTAAAAGGTCCATCAGGGGGCGCCTCTTGGGTAGGCTTTGTTTTTAGCAAAATGGTCATTTTTGCTAGTTTTGGCTTTTTGGGGTTAAAAAACCCGCGGGTTTCGGACGCGACCGCCGCCGCCACAGCCCGGGCGGCGGTTACATGACCGCCGCCTGTCTCGGGGCGGCGGTCACTGAGACCGCCGCCTTGAGGCGGCGGTTCAAACCGCCCCCTGCCCGGGGCGGCGGTTTTGCCTGAGAATGCAAAAGACCTCTTTTGAAAACTTACACTTGTATTTTTAGCATTTGTGTATGTTTTATAACTCTCTTGATATCGTTTAGATACTAACTTACTCTGTTTTGTGTGTTTTTGGGTGTATGCGGGCGAAGGAGGAGTATATTAGATGGGCGGGAGAGAGAGTGTGACTGGCTGCCGGGGTATTGGATGCCCTCTCAGCAGATGAGGAGGACACATTGCAGAGGGCCGGCATATTGCGGATATCGCGTGTGCCTCACGTTGCTCCGTCTAGTCACATACTCTGTGACTTATTCTCCTACTGGGATGCAGATCGGAACACTTTCCGATTGCCAGGGGTCCGTGGTGAGTGGACCATTACATTAGAGGACGTCTACCGCATTCTAGGGGTCCCGATCATCGGGAGGCGACTCACATTAGAGACAGCAGGCTCACGGGCACAGATTGCACAGTGGGCGACATATATGGGAGATGCAGCTATTTCCACGGGGCCGAAGAAGGGAGTGAGAGTTAGATCCATTCCTTCTTTGCCCATCCCCGTATTTCGACAGGCCATCATGGGGATCCTTGCCTCGAGGCGATCGGGGACAAGGGAGGGACACTTTGTTATCTTGTGGGCCCCCATCATTGCACGAGATAGAGGGCATGGCCGGATATACGCACAGGGGCGAGACATTTTGGGGACCACCTATCACGACTTATATAGGGTGGTCCGTTTACGGGGAGACGATCGTTGAGCCACCCTGACTCTAGTCATGAGTTGGGTGTATGAGCATTTTATTCCTTATGGCGAGGCGTGGAGGTGGCGAGATCACAGGGGGTGTGAGGGCGGCGGATGGTCGAGATATGTCGGTGCTTAGAGCACCTCACCAGCCAGTAGCCTCCCTCACTATAGCAGACATGGAGGCCACACCGTACCAGCTTATGGCCGGCGTATGGGGAGAGGAGGCCATGACATTGGTTTCCTGCTCCATTACAGGGCAGCTTATTGACCGTGTGGGACGGGTAGAGGTACATCCTTTGGCGGGGTTCCTCGGTGATTCGGCCTCCCATATGTGGGCATGCTTCCTCCAGTAGCACCAGTTTACAGATCAGTTCGGGAGGCTAGAGGGGGGCCTAGAGGCCGTGGTTGGACAGTGGTTACCCCTGGCATTCCTATTGCAGCCAGGGGGATAGTTCGGGCCAGAGGGAGAGCTGGTGCGCCTCGGGCACCTTTACTTCGGATTACCGCGGGTCCTGCTCATAGTAGCGATGACCCTATAGATATTGACTCCGATTACGAGGAGTCCCACGGAGGAGGAGGTCGGAGGAGCGAGACGGGCGAGTGATCTGAGTGGCATGATACTCGGGGATATCATGCGGGCGGAGAGGCGGAGGCGGAGCGCGAGAGAGAGAGACTACGGTTTCGAGGAGCCACTCTCCGGGGCCATGGTGGAGATGATGAGTCCGTTGCGGGCGTCATGTTGCCCTGACTACGGGAGCAGCTCCTCGGTCGGCGGCGGCATCTGCGGCGGAGTCTTGGCCCTAGTGACCCATCTTGGAGGCCGGTGACCGAGTAAGTTATCCTTTCTCCCTTTCGGTGTTAGTTTGATTTTTTTTTTTTTTTTGACTTGTTTTAAGCTGCTTTATCCCTCTTATATTTGTATCTTGTATATTTTAGCCTCTTGCCTAGTTTCTAATTCGTCTTTCTTCTTTGTTTTGCGAGAGGCTGTTGTGAGTGGCGGGATCTAATCCGTAGGGTATGTGCGATTCTCGATGATCCCTATGGATAAGACCCGTGCGGAGCTATCCGTAGATCGGGAGCCCTCGGCGGCCGGCGAGCATGCAAGCGTCTTTGCTCCCCGTTTGGCATGTGGCCAAGATGGTGTCTACTCTCCGTCTGACGAGTTGGCGAGGCTATAGGACAGCCGGCGCCTTATGAGGAGCCGTTCTCATGGCGAGACCACGGCCGCCCCTCGAGACCACAGAGCCTTAGTCCATTCGGAGCGCCGGCGTAGTCGTAGTCTAGGCGGCGCGCGCACCTTGGCGGGATCGCGTAGGGGTTGAGAGGCCATTTGGCTCCTATGCACTTTTTGTATTATGGATTCTTTTGTGTATTACGGGCTCTTTGAGCGTTTTGACCATGCCTAGTGCATGATGGCATTGTATACAAATATTGACTATTTATATATATGCGCCGATTTTGGATCAAAACTTTGTCACTTGTGTCTTCCCTTTCTATTTCCAGCTTTTTCGTGTATACTACGATGTATGTTTTATATGCTTTCTAGAATGTATGCAATGGAAAACAGATGATGCAAATGTTTGCTTTCTTTTTGTGTTTCATGATGCTGATACATGATATTGTAGATATATTGTGATCTTGAATCTTAACTTTTGTTTAGCAATTTGGATACCTCATGATTTGTTTTGGCAAAGTGATGAGAACAACCAGTATGATGAACAGATTGACTTGCCCCACCCTTAACTCCACGCATGACTAGTAAGATGCGAGAGCTCATCACAAGAGCAAGAAGGGCGCAAGTTATGAAATATGGTGAAGTGATAGTGATGAAAGGCAGAGACGAAGCTTTGGTGGAACCAAATTGAAAACTACAAGCTTACTCTACGAATGACTTCATAGTTTTGGATGTAACTTACCTTGCGGTTTATCAGGACTTAGACCCGTAGATGGCCACATAGTAGACAAAAATGGGTTTTTAGGATTTTTAACTCTTTTTGGAATTTTGAATATATACGATTCATTCGTTTTTGACTCAAAGTTTGAATTGTTTGTTTATGACCTTTTAACATTTACTTTGTCTAGAGGACCCCCTACACTTTGCCCCGTCTTTACTGTAAGAAGCATGGGTTTATCACCGTGGGCAAGGCATAGGCGAGTAAGGGCATTTCCATCCTTTCCCAACCCTACGTCACTAGTAAGAGAGCCTTGAAGCTCATCACCAGAAGGTTGGTGGGGGCAAGGAAATGTGTAAAATAAAATTTTGTTTAATCACTTCTTGACTTGTTTGTTTGAGTAAGATGTCGGTATATTCTTATTTCCAAAGAGATGTGCATATGGGATAGATGTGACACCATGAAGCTTCTAGAGCAGGACCATAGGCAAGACACCTATCTAAGAAGAAACCAAAAGCGAGAACAAACTTGCGAGGAGCTTGGTATGGTTACCGTTAGGACTTCGTCATGTCGATTTTATTAGATAAAAGATTACGAATTGATTGATGATATCGAAGATGGAGAGGTATGATTAAAGAACTTCATGCCAGAAACATCACGAGTTTGAAATAAATTGCTTTGAGAATAGATTCCTTGATCACAATTTGTGTAAGAACAAGTGGACAAAATGATCCTAATTTATATGAAAATGCGATGTAGATAGTTATATAGGCAGCGCTTGCTGCTTATGCGTAGAAAGCGTTTGAGGTGGAGGAATTGTTGTTTCGCCAAACTCCTCACCTTCTAGCGTGCATAAGAGATAAGCACCATTCCGTAGTCTTTCATGACTCGGTATGGGCCCAACCATTTGGGCGGAATTTCCTTCCTTCGCGGTCTTCTTGTCGATCCATTTGTCCCAACCGAGAACTAGGTCACCTTCGTATATGTCACGTTCATAGACTTTCTTGTTATCTTGCCGGCACATTCGGTCGGCATAGACTCTATGTCGTTGTTCGGCATCTAACCTAGCTTCATCCGGGCTTTCTAATTGAGAAAGGCGTGCTTCTCTGTAAGCGTCCTCATCGAGAATCCCTTGTAGCGAAATGCGGAGGCGGGGATTTCAACTTGAGTGGGAGAAGCGCCCGACCCAAATACCGGCGAGAAAGGAGTTGCTCTGTCGGAGTTCTTATTGAGGTTCGATGGGCCCCTGAGGCCGGATATAACTTCAAATGCCAATCCGCTTGTTTTCTTTCTTTGTTTTAAGGAGAATGGCTTTCGGTGTTTTGTTCGTTGCTTGACTTTGCCCATTGGCTTGGGGATAGTACAAGGAAGCCGTATGATGGCTGATTTTAAATTTGTTGCATAGCTCACGAACTTCTTCATTCTTGAAAGAAGTTCCATTATCTGAGATAATAATTTGCGGGATACCGTACCTGCAAATGATTTGGTTCAAAATGAACTTAGCGATTACGGAACCAGGTACAGTTGTAAGAGGCATGGCCTCTACCCATTTAGTGAAATATTCGGTGGCCGTGATTATAAAATTGTGGCCGTCGTGTGGACGAGGAGAGAACTTCCCTATCAAGTCGGGCCCCATGTAGAAAAGGGCCACGGAGTAGCGATCGGTTGCAAAGCTTGTGCCGGCATGTGGATCTCATGAGAGAACTCCTGACATTTATGACACCTGCGTACAAACTCTATTGCGTCATGTTCTAGAGTGGGCCAGAAATAGCCCATTCGATGTATTTTTGAGTGGTGGCGTGGCCGCGAAGTGGCCTCCACATATATACATTTGTGAGATTCATGGAGAATCTTCTTGGACTCTTACTGTGTCAACACACCTTAAGAGCATTCCATCGAATGCTTTCCGATAGAAACACTTGCTCTATAATGGCGTGTTAGCTACGATAATGCGTAACCGCCTTCTTTGTTGAGGTGTAGCTCATACAGGTATCTATGGTCCATGATATAACTAATGATATCAGCGTACCAAGGGCACTCGGATATAGCGAGTCGGGTTTCGGCGTAGTACACGCATTAAATGCGGAAAGTCTAAGTCTACTAAGTCGCCTCCGTCTAGCGGGTTATCAGCTAACCAATCTGCGATGATTTGCCCTTTAACTGACTTTTGGTTTACAAAAGTTAATTCGAACTCTCCCATTAAGGTTATAAAGCGTCCCGCCTTTTTAGACAGGGACCCTTGTGTGAGGAAGGTTCGTAAGTGGTCGAGTTTTACCATGACCCTTGTCTCTTGATTTAGCATGTAGTGTCTTAGGCGTTTGGTTGCGAAAACTATGGCAAGGCATTCTCGTTCTGCTTGTGTATAGCGCGTTTCGTAGTCGAGCAATGTTCGGCTAATGAAATAAATTACGCGCTCTCTCTTGTCATCGTCTTCTTGGGCTAGCATGCAAGCTAACGAAACATCGGTAGCAGTGAGTATAGAATTAGCAGGCGATCTAGCTTAGGTGGGCATTAGCGTAGGTGGTGCGATAGAAGCGTTTAAGCTGCGTTGAAAGCTTCGTTGCGGTCTTGATCAATCAATGCTATAGTCTTTCTTGAGTAAATTATTGATTGGATGAATAGCGAAGCTTAAGTCGGGATGAATCTCCGGATTACACCCAGCTTCAAGAAATGATCTGATTCCAGATTCACTCGAAGGTGGGACCATTTCGAGGACAGCCTGAATTTTGGTTGGATCAACGTCGATCCCTCGTGACGATATGATGTAACCTAGGAGCTTTCCTCCTGTTACACCAAAGACGCATTTTTCCGGATTTAGCGTAACTCCGTATTCTATTAAGCGTGAAAGAAGAATGACACGGAGTACTTCGGGATGGTCAGCGCTTCTTGGCTTTAGCCAACAAGTCATCTACGTAGGATTCCACGATTTTATGAATTAAATCGTGAAATATATAAGTCATAGCCATTTGTGCACGTGGCCGGCGTTCTTGAGACCGAATGGCATAACAGCGTAGCAATAGGTTCCCCAAGGAGTTATAAAGGTGGTTTTAGCTTGATCTTGCTCGGATATTCTGATTTGATTGTATCCCGAGAATCCATCCATGAGAGACAAGAGCTCAAACCCAGCTGTTGCATCAACAATGACATCGATAGATGGCAATGGGAAGTCATCCTTAGGACATGCTTTGTTAATGTCCCGGAAATCTATGCAGATGCGTATCTTTCCATTCTTCTTGAGAACAGGAACGATGTTTGATACCCATTGGGAGTAGTCAGCGGCTTGATGAATCCTACCTGAAGGAGTTTTATTACCTCCTCTTTTACCATAAGGGCTACCTTGGGCTTCATAGGTCTTGATTTTTGCTTAATTGGCTTCGCATCTGATCTAGTGACGAGGTTGTGCACCGCAATGTGGGGTGCGACTCCTGTCATCTCTTTGTAATTAAATGCAAATGCCTTGATGTTCTTTGAGAACTGAGTATGTATTTCTACTTCTTGCAGGGTTAATGAAGAACCTAGTTTCAATATCCTTGGTTCATTTACTGTCCCCGATGTTGACATCGATTGTTTCTTCGATTAAAGAGGCGTTACCCTCTTCGAACTCAGGTGGTGCTGGAGGTAGATCTATATCATCCCCATTTTCTATTGCGTATATGCTAGATTCCCTTTGCGAGGAAAGATCCGTTACGGGATTTCCGAAGTAGGAAGATGAATGCGGGATCAGAGATAAATCTAGTGTGTGACAGGAGCGATGTAATGTTGCATAGGCATTTAAGTAATCCAAAGTAGCCGCATCATTTCCAACATGGTCTAGAACGGTAGATTCATTTCCGCTTGAAAGAGGATTTGTCATTGTTTTTATCAATGGTTCGTTACGAATGGATACTGTGAAGTGAGTATCTTCTAGCTCATTGCTTGGAGTGAGCGTGATGCGAGAAGTTCTTTATTGAATCGGCGAGAAGATTTTTCTCTCGTGGGATTGCTTCGATGGATATGAAATTAAACGCTTTGCTTAAATCTAACACAGCGTCTTTGTAGAGTTGTAAATGTTCGGCTTTAGTTTCATATATTTCTGAAACTTGGTTTGTTACTAATTGCGAGTCTCTAAGGACTATGATGTTATCAATACCAATTCTTTTGGCTAAGGTAAGGCCAAGGAGGAGAGCTTCGTACTCAGCGCCGTTGTTTGTGCATTCAAAGTTCAACTTGAAAGAGAATGGGAGGACCTTTTCCTCGGGCGAGGTAAAATTATACTGCCCCGCTCCATAGTGGCATTTAGCTCCATCGAAATGGAGAGTCAATATTTAGCGGGAGCATAGATGTAGGTGTATCTCTTGTATTTGCACATTCTACTTCGACCATGCAAAGATCTTACTGGCTTTGGAGAGAGCCTGACCCCTAAGGAATATCCTATACCTACCGAATCAAATGGTAAGAACATTGGTAAATCTTGTTCTATTAATTCAACGATTTTGCGGTAGTCCCTAATGATACGGTTTCTTTAGCTTTACTGCCGGGGGGGTGGGGTTGTTTTGGCTCTGTGATGGTTTGAGATCCGTCGTAGGTACCGACTTTTCTTTTGACTTTGAGTCGGTGGGTTTATTAAGTTGGTTTGTTGGAAGTTCGAATTGAGTGTACACTGGTCTCTTCTTTAAATCAGCTAGGTGTCGTCAAAGCGGCTTTGGATCACCTTTGGCTACAAATACCTTTCCCGGATACGAGAATCTTACTTCTTGAAATAGCGTGGAAGGATTGCCTTCATTCGATGTATCCACGCCGGCCGAGGATCATATTATAGTTAGTTTCCCGATCTATAATATAAAACTCGGTCGAGGATTGTTTTAGGTCCCAAAGTGACCGGTAGTATTATAGTTCCTATCGATGTGGCTTTAAGGCTATCGTAGCCTCTCGAGGTATTTCGAGTAGTGGAGCAGTTTGTTTCACCATATCCCAATTTTGGAGAAAAGAAAGGGACTATGTTAACCGCATGAGCTCCATCGTCGACCATTGCCCGTTTTACATAATTATTATAACTGTACTTGCGAGTGTAAATTTGGATCGCCTCGGCGTGCGATCTCGGCATCGTAGGCATTTTACTTATTTCGAATATGAATTCGACATCCCTATCCACTTTGTCCGGAGGATAAACATCAAAGTCTATATGATTTACTTGTGCTTGGTGGTGGAGTGATACTAATTAAATGACCCAAACCTAACGCCTCTAAAGAGCAGCCACAGTGAGCGGGGAATTCTTTAGTAAATCAAGGAATGAAATATGCGAGAAGGTTTTGTTAGATCATTAATTAGATCGTAAGCACCCATAGGTTTTGCTACGGTTTCTTTGGATGTTATACTGCTTCGGGCGAGATGGCTTGGACTTGGTTGAGAGAAATACTCTCGTGTCCTCGTAATTGCTTGACGGGTAATTCGGAGTCTAACTCCACTAATCCAACTACCTTAGGTCGTGGTGACTTCTAGTTGTGGCGCGACTAGCAGTTTAGCGAAGTTGAGGCCTCGTGATCGTTGTTTCTGTTATTGCGCCTTTGTTTGTTCGGTTGGTTTGACCCATCGTTATCATGATTTGGGAGTGGATCATTAAAGATCTTGAGAGGGGCATTACGAGGGAAGCGCCCCTGTGAAGGTACTTGCCGTTGGTGACGTAGGATCTGCTAAGAACATATCCATAAAAAATTGTTTTTGTTCATTTGGCAAGCGTTGCATGAATTTGTTGTAGTCACGACACGTTCTAGTGTCATGACCCCGAATTTTATGGAAACCACATAAAATTGGGATTATAATTCCCGTTTTGTTGGTTTGGTGTGTATTGTGGCCTAAAATTCCGATCAAACTGTTGCCTATTAGGACCAAAGTTTTGGAATTGTTGTTTTTGGTTTTGACTTTGGTTTTGGTAACCAAATGAGTTTTGGCTTGGCCCTTGCATGGGATTTCGCCGTTGTTGTTGTGGATTATTAAAATCCACCGTATTGACCGTCGGGGTAAAATTGTTGTTTCTTTGGTTGTTTGTTTGTGACGGAGTATTAACGACATTTACCCTCTTGGGCTGGTCAGTTACCCCATCTGTTGTTACCCCACGATTTTTGTTAAGGATTTTGGGTCCTTGATTGACATTTGTGGTAGTTGTAGTATTTTGAGTGGAGGTGATTAACCTCCCATTTGCTCCATACGTCTTACGGCCCTTTATCTATTCTTTGCTGGTCTATTCGTAGAGCGCTCTCAAGTACTTCGTCATAAGTCCTTAGTGGGAACTTACGGACTTCTTCCTTCACTTCTTTCTTAAGAGAATGAAGGAATAAATCACATAGCTCCATCGATCCATGTTTGGAGCGCTTGCCGAGAATAAAGGGGTGTGCGCCACCTTTGGATGAAATGGGGCGACAGACTCGTTATGTTCTTGCTTGATGTGCGAGAACTCCTGATTCTGTCCTTAATAGTTTGTTCATGTCGAAGGCTTTGATGAACTCGAGACACGAGTTGTTTGAATGAATGTATGGAAGCCTCGGGTATTACGTAATACCAATCGAGGCAATGCCTTCCGAGCGTTTTGGGAATATTTTATATGACCCCATCCCATGGGAGTAATTCTCGAATGGTGTAGCGTAAGCTTTGATATGCGCATTCGGATCTCCTTCTCCTTTGTATTTGGGCAAATCGGGAAGAGGCCTTGGAAGCATGCGCGCTTCTTATGGCGAAATCTAAGGGCTCCTTTAAATATTATGAATAAGTCCCTATTGCATACGTCTCAACCATTGATGGTGCCTGTTGAGGAGGTGGTGGCGGAACGGGTTGTTGATATGGCGTAACGTACGCGTTGGCAGGGGCATAAGGCAATCCCTGCATTTGAGTAAACATGCTGGGGGATGAGTACATATCCCCTTGTGGCGATTTGGAATACATGTTTAAGTACGAAGGGGTACTATCCAGGAATGGATTGCTCTGTACCGGACCAGGAGGAACTGTGCTAGCGATAGTGGGTCTAGTTGGTACTTGTTGTGAATACTGAGGAGTCATACCTAACGTGCCTACTCCTGTGAGGAGATCTACTTGGCTAGGATGGTGCGGAGGATTGGAACTCCCTGTTTGTATGAATTTTGAATTTTGATTTGCTTGGGCAAGTTCTAATCCTCTAACCTTTTCTATTAGAGTTGAAATGACTTCGTTTGGTGAAGTCACGATATCGTGCCTTGGTGGCGTTTGTTGTATATCCTGGTGTTGTATAGGCATGTGATAGCCTGTCATGAACTGATTGCTATCTTGCCAAGTTTCTCTGAGAGTATTTTCTATACGTGATGGCATAGAGGTATTTTCTTGAGGAGAGAACTCGAATTTGTATTTGCAAAATTCCTACAGGTGGGTACATGCCTTGAGAGCGTTGTTCATTCCTAGGATAACGTATTGAGTACTCGTCATCTAGAAGCGAGTATGGATCGATTATGCTGCTAATATGTGGTCTAAGTAGCACCTGAGGAGATGAAGCAGATTCTCCAGTCAATGTCATATTGTTTGAGCCTGAAGGCTCTGTTTGTGTTTGAGCGAGTTGTTGCTCCAACCCCTCTGCTTGGAAGGACGAACTATATCTAGTCCTTGGCGTTTGCGTTGTGTTGATTAGTTGAATAGTTGTCGCCCCACATTGAGAGTGAGGGTGATGATTCCCTATTACATTGGGCATAGTATGCCTCAAGACCCGGGAGAGTGTCTGCCATATGCATCGAATCCGACATATTCGGGGTATATGAATACCCGCGAGAATAATGGGAAGGAAGCGAAGGTGATTTGTGAAGGAAGATGATATTTATGACTCGAGCGAGAAGGTAGGAAACGTCAGCTTCACTAATTTCGTTTGTTTCACGTCGGGTTCACCAATTTTGTGCGTCGGAAAAGCAGCGAGGCGGCGTGAGAATCAACAAGTGACTCTTCCACGTACCCGACCTCCAGGAGTCGTCGTGCGAGACAGCCGGTGGGGGTAGAATATGCGAGACAAACTAGTTGGGGAGTCTAATGTCTTCGACACGCACTAATGGTATTTGCGAATCTAAGGCAAGAAGGCCCTTCTAACTTGGTGGTGTGATAGATCGATCGGCGAGGATGAGCTGCTCGAAGGCTCAATCAATATCGAGCTCGGCGTGATTCGATCTATGGGTTGTGGGATGCGTGGAAAATGACCGGGATGGTTTCGTGTATTTCTCTGATAGGGTCATATGGTGAATATAGTCAACTCTATGGACGATTCTCGGCCTAGTCCAAAATTCTCTAGCTTTGTTATTTTGTTGTGTCTAGTAGGGACAATTTGTTGAATGATGATAGGTGGAATCGGAGTAGGTGAAATACTAATGTGCGTAGGCCGGTGTCATATCTAAGCTGACTTGTGGATTCGTTAAATTTGTGGGATTTGTGGATCACACGTAGTAGACTCTTGGTTGTTGCGGTCTGTTATGGTCATACGTGAGATCAAGTTCTAATCCCTAGTATCCGGTAGTCGTAAGCTTTCTCGGCCTCTACGTTTAGAATCGGTAATTGTGTGATTTTCTCGAGAATACCTCACGGGTGTTCTATGACTTGAATTCTTAAGTGGTATCTATATCTACGAGGGTGTCTCCAGCGTCATTTGTGGAACTAAAGGATCGCACCCGAATATTTGTTCTCTTTCAAATCCTTCTCTGAGTCATGCGGATGTTTTCTAGGATAACTTTGTAGTTTGGTTGATTTGACCAAAATGTGTGTGCTTGGTCGTCTTCTACGTTTAACCCTCTCATTGTGACTGATCTGTTGGAAGTGCATTGTTGTTTGGAAGACTTGTATCCTAAGGTTTTGGTCGATATCGATTCTTGCCACTACGATATTGGGGTGAGGCACAATTGGGCTCGAAAATGTATTCACTGGGCTCCTAGGTCCCGTAATTGTCATGCAAAAGCAGTAATGAAACAAACTATAATAAAGTAAAATCTAAGTACACTTCTAGTATATATAATTCCTTTTTTTGTATTTTCTGGCAATTTATAAGAAAGCAGCTATCTAAAAATATTTAGAATTGACAACTAAACTAATAACGTAAAACAAACAAAATAGCGAGTGTAGCTATTTATGCATGTAATTTTGTATATCTATTCTAAACAACGAAATAACTAATCTATTTGCGAGATTCTCGATCCTACCTTAGAAGTGAGGAATGAATCATAGTTTCTCGAAACTATCAATCCCCCTGACTTCACTGGCGATATCGAGAATGGAAATAAGCGTAATAAAGCGATTAACTACTTTATTTGATAAGTTCTAACTAAAACTTTGAAAGATGGAACCTGGATTTCGCAGAACAGTGGCGAATCCGACGGTGTGTGTGTTCTTGTCCCCTCAGTATGATCTCCTCGTTCTTTGTGCTCACGTGAATCCAGAAAAGCGTGTAATGCTTGCATCAACAGGAATAGATATTTGGATCAATGGATGAGCCTTGAATGCGAGACGAGAATAGAATGCGGATAGGAGAGGGATAGCGCAAGAGTACAGAGCTTGGCCTATGCAATTCCTAGCGGGGTCTACTGCGAATCATGCAACAAAATGCGTCCAGAACCTGAAACTCATCTGTATGAAGAGCAAAACCTGCAACTTTAATGGCTGCCTAAACTATTCTACTCCAAAAGCAATAATACTGTTTGCACAAGTTGGATCTGTGGCTTACCAACAGCTGAGTAAATGCAACTAAGCATGTAAAAGATTTAAACTATCAAACTTAAGCAAACTAGAAAGTGAACTCTTTGAAAGTGATGAGTTTTAAACAAGAATGAGGGCCATAAGTAATGTTTGCACTTGCCATATTGCATGTACAATGAAGAAAACAAACCATGCATTGCAAAGAAAAACCAAGGATCAAACTTTGGAGCAAAAGGAGGCCATTTGCTTGAAACAAACCATGCATTTATAGAATTCAAACACCCAAAGATCAAAACCAAAGCTGAACTCCTAAACAATAAACAAGGAAAAACACTATTCAGGGGACCAAAAACATTAATGCATGCTCAAGTCGGCAAGAAAAGCTGGTGAAGCGTTGAACTTTGCGTGCGTTCCGTCAAAAGAACGTTACGGAAAAGCGCGTAAAGGACCGCCGCCTGCTCGGGCGGGCGGTTCTGGGACCGCCGCCCCTGTTCGGGGCGGCGGGCCGCCGGCGGCGGTTTAAATCCTTGAAGACCAAAAAGCCAAGAAAAGAGGAAAAAGGGAAAACACTAACATCTTACTGGTACATTACATTATCATTGACACGCATTCGCCACAAACACATTGGATTATATCATTATACATCCATATCTAGTTTACAATCATTCTACTATAGTCATTATACTAACTATAGGCCACTGAAAATTCTACTTAATAAACATTAACAATATCACAAACATCACATACATCCCAACACTTTAATCACTTGTTCAACATTTATTAGTTACATTATGACATCAATACACCATAAAATAATCTCATCATATATAAATCACATGTGTCGGTACATATATAATGTAGATAACTGATCCTCATTGGAGAAGCATTCCTTACATCATATATAATAATACAATCTACACTCATGCATCACTATCGCTCCTCAAATCTTGGTGAGAGCCCTCAAACTAGATGACTCACCACTAAATATCGTGTCACACCATTGTTCATGGCCTTCATAGGCCTCTCACTTGCCTATGTAATACAAGGTGTATTTGTAGACTACTCTCAAAAAGGTGACTGACTCACGATTCCATGTATCGTGTAAACACATCCTTTTACACTAAGGGACCACCACAACAATGCCTCAGCGGGCTCAGTCGAAGTCTACCTCGCATGTCTCATCCATCTCACTTGCAGTAATATAGCCGCATATCACAAATTACACATGGCCACTGGATTTGAAAAATGGGCATGCTTCCGGATATATCATCCCTCTGCGCTCAAGTATACCTCCACCAAGTACATCCAATTGGCAAATGTTTCAAATACCAATGCAAGTGGATGGAAATGTCTATTATTAGGACTAATAGGGCATCACCTACAGAGCTCAAATACCTGACTTGTTAAAGAAAACCATTACTAAGAAATGAGCTAACAAAAATATACAACATAGCTATATCTGAGATACTTACACTCTACTACGGGTAATCCCCCACATTGTTGGGGGCATGTGCTTCCCCCTCTCCTATCCTCCTACGGTAACCCTACTATGTCGCTGTAAATAATGGAACAATAATGCCCCATCGATAATAGCCCACCATGCATTGATACTCCTTTATGCCCGACCCGCATCATCTACGTCTATCGCTATATCTACTTCATCTAGCCTAGGAGGTTCTAGTTTCTTTGTTTGCGAGGCCTTAGTCTAGCTCCTGGCCATTCTAAGGGATCTAATGGATCTCAACCATATATATGGCTCTAAAGGGGCACATTGTAATAATGCCATTCAATGCTTGCATCATGATACTCTCTCTGCACCACGAATAAGCTCGAAGTCAAACCTAGAATCAGTCCTCTAACCATATTGTCCTACAGAATACACCTAAAACTCTATATCATCCTCGGGCCATCCTCCATAGTCATTGATGTGACCTCCATATAACTACCTTAGGCCCCATCCTATCTATGGTTCCACCATAGAGTATCTATGTCCATCCTACGTAGCCAATGGATATTAATCCACCTCCTCGCATATACCTTGACCCTAGTGCACTCTCCTCGTGGACCTCCAACTAGCCTCAACACTACTATGTGCTCATACACCCATATATATAGTAGCGTAGTAGCTCATATCCCAGATCCATGTTCATCACTGAGTAAATATGGTACAATTCTCTATATGGGTGGTCTAACACACACTTTGCACCCATGCGTATCTAGTGCTCTCCTCCTCTATATGTCGATGCTATAAGCCACATCTTATACTAAGATTCCTACACATCCTCCCTCCCAAATGCGATAGAATGAATAATCACCACAACAATGATTAACTTCCACAAGTATATAACACGGGCTTAAAAATAGCATCCAAACTGATCGATGGGCCTTGGTAAGTACTCGAGTCCCCACGAAAATATAATCTAACTGACTTCGCATATGCCTCTCCGTATCCTCCAATGGCATAACCTTTACTCTCTCCAAAGCTAAGCTGACCACATTATATGAGACATATCCTCTAGCATGTGATCGTCTCCCCTATAGCAACCCACACATATCCACATTGCAAATCTCACATTGCATTCATCATAGGCATATTATTGGGTCCACATTTCCCCATCCATGCTATGTGTCAGCAGTGAAAGGCTGGAATGATCCATCGTATCCCGATCATCATCTATGACCCAATCTACAAGTAGCGTACTCAAATGATGCCTTTGTGAAACTCTCTTGATTGAATATCCCTCTGCATGAAAAAAATGACAACAAACGCAACATTAGAACACCTTACTAGTACAAATACACTAGCTTCTCATATACATTTACACTCAAAATTTCATTTTTCATCATTATACATAAAATATACATCTTTCTGGACTAAAGTGCCGGATCACGGTGCTGGGAACATAGAGAGCGGGACATGACACCTAGATTTAGGTGCTCTTTTCCCCAAGGGTCAACACTAATGCCCTCACTTGCTATTTTCCCAGGTCCAAAATGCGAGAAAATTAAAATATCAAATTTGAAAAAAATCAACAAAAATGACTACTGCACCACAATTTTTTTAGCAAAAACACCACACTTACCAATTATGTTGTTGTATGCGATCTTTGGCGATCCACCACCCTCTCAAACTAGCTAGGTTATGTAGCTATCACTTGCGACATCTTTACCATCAGAGGAGCTCAATATCACTCACGCAAAAAGGCAAATGAAGTGACTAATCACTTTTCACCCTACTATTTATAGTTACTTTTCATCACCCACTTTACTATGGTTATTATTTCGTGATCATTCCCCAACTAATACACACTACACGATTCTCATCATATCTTGAGCATTTTTACTACGATTTACACCTTGTTTGAAGTGTTCTTTTTTTAAAATTACTACCATCATACTATACACATTACATGCATATTATCTCTCAATAAATTTTCTTACATCCAGATTCATACACATTTTAGAAATTTCTATCACTTTCTATCTATTTCGTGCTTACTTTTAGCTTAGCATTCATTCTTGTCATCACTTCCCCTTTTGCCGAAAGGGGGAGATATCATTGGGGTCACACTATAATTCCCTTTACATTACCATGTGATAATCAACATTACCAATCCATCATTTTCAAAAATTTACTAATTCATGCGTGAAATCTCACGATTATTTCCCCCTAATAACCTAATTTGGGGGCAACAAGTATATAATTTTTCTATGTGAAGTTTCATCACTTCCCCTTAATGACATAACCTAGGGGAAACAAGCATTAAAATATTTCCATGAAATTATTCATCAATTTCTATTTTATTCCCCCTAATAACCTAACCTAGGCGAAATAGTAGCATAAAATATCTCTCACGAGTAATAAATAAATAAATCAATCAGCGTTCAAATTTCTAACAATCTAAATCATATCATTCAATCAATAAAAATTAAACACGATGTTGGCCTCCTAGATGACCTAACTTGGGAGTTCACATTCGACCTCCCAGATGACCTAATTTGGGAGAATACATCCATTGTTTTCCCGAATGACCTAACAAGGAAGTTATTCTACATTTTCGTGTTTTTTTCTAGATGACTTAACTTGGAGGCCATCATACATTTTTGCTTTGCTTCCGGATGACCTAACTTGAGAATCCATCACATTGCGGTGGCACCCATGGAGTGGGGAAAATATTTCCTTTCCTATACCACTCCTATATGGTTTAACTATTTGATTGAAATTATTTGAGACCAAAAACCACAAATATTTTATCTAATTCCATATCTGATAGCTAGATCTTGAGGATATAGTTAGATATTGCATAATAACACACTTTTCTCCTACGCTCTTCCTCGAGTGGCGGGAATCTCCCAAATCCTCTGGTACATTATTTGTATACACGCATTCGGTCAGGAGGCCTGATCACTCCCTACCACATCTTCTTACCATTATACATTAGAAATCATCAATCATCGACATTGCAATCATCACTTTCATTTAGTTCACTTTATCATACTAATACATTTTTCTCTCGTTGTGGATCGACCCATTGATCCATGGTTTGAGAATGCGATTATATGGTTCTTTTGGCATGCTTTTAATACCACATCTATGCATTCTACTACAACATGGGCTTCTCTAGATTTATCTCAAGTACATGTCTCTATCTACTTTATGTTAACGAGATTTCTACTCAAAAACATAAATTGGGGGCAATGTAATCACAAAATCACGCACTTACTTATTAAAATTATACACTTGCAGTATGTTATTTTATATATGGATCTTGTGTGATAAAATTATTAACTAATGACCCATCCATAGTCTTTTTGTTAGCTATTTGGTCATCATCATCATTTTTCTTGCATAGTCATCAATTGTTTATCTGATTCTGGATTGTTCATCTTTTAGGGAATCTTAACTATCATTATTTGGTCATTTTTCGTCTCTAGTTTTTACTAGGGCACACAAGTAGAAGCTGGGGCACCCATGGGTGCCATGGACCTTATTTTATGTGCCCTGGTCCTGGGAATCACTTACATCTAATTTAGATTCTCGAGATTAGTCTTTGTTATTTTCCCTCACGTTCCCCTAGGTACTAGTCGGCATTGGGTCATTAGTGTCGACATTTGAGCAATATATCCCTATATAAACATAACATACTTACTATCTTATGGGAGGAATATCTACTATCAAAGTGCTAGCTATCTACTAAGGTATGACACGGTATTTTGGCATCATTGCATCACACACACTGCTTGCATAGAAAAGGGAAGTCTATTCTATTTCATCCACCATTTTGCATTACATCTAGATATTGCCCATTATCTCTCACCGTTAGCGTTAGGAGCACGATAGGAATATTATTGGACACACAAGAACACATACCTAGGTTTGGAATGTAGTGTAACACTTAGTTGTAATTCATCTATTGTAGGCTACTAAGGTCATTGACCCCTTCATATGCATCTTTCATTTTTAGGGGTTTGATGTTTTTGCGTGGAATTTAGTAGGTGAATCTTCATTGCGAGTTTACGGAATCATCGATAAAGTCTTTGCATGATAATCACCACGATAAATATCGAGACATTGTGAAGATCTAGTGACACTTCCAGATTCAAGTCGTGAGCTATTCTATAAACTAGAGCACTCATACTACAAACTAGGGCACCCACAGTCTTATGATCCACTTCCAGGGCACCGTTTCAGTTGAATCTTCCTCTCTTATAATTTCTGGGTTGTACCATCATACTCTACTTCATCGCACATCATCTTGTTCAATCCGAATCACAATGAGGTAATTCATTTTCAAGTTAGTAACTTATCCCTCCTATTTCTATTATTTCATTTCATTTAAATATCAAATAAAATTACTTAGCATTCATATTTCAATTTATACCATTTATTTCATTACTATACTTATTTATATTAACTCTAAAATTCATATTTTAGTTAATCAATTATAATCCTCATTTAATTAATTAATTAACTATTATTAGTTAATTAATCCTTTTAATCTTCGGTTTAAACAATAAACCGTCTTATTAATTAAATCCCCTTTTCAAAAACCCTTCAAATTGTATTAATTTCCTTCTAAATCATCTCCAAATGGATTCTATAAGTTTAACTTGGTCTATTTATTAATCCTAGTTGATTAATTAAATCACTTCCAACTCCCATGAGTTTTTAATCCCTTATTAATATTTTTTGATCATGTTTATCCCTTTCTAATTCTACTTTACCTTTATCCCAAATTCACTAGGTTGCTAGCTTCTCCCAAATTGGAAAGCTATATAAATAACCTAGTACCTTCCTTCCAATCTTACACCACACATACCAGTGTTACTATATGCATATGATAAGAGAAATTCAACTTTGAAAATATTATTGATCAAGCATCCCCTTTTATCCTCTACTTGCAAAAGAGTAGTAAGAGAATAACCATACATGGAAATCAATCCATATTGGTGAGATCTCTTCTTATTCATGGAGATAACATCCTTTGATTGCACGTAGTCCCATTCATCTCGAAAAAGGAGCATAAACAATCTAAAATACCATAAAAATATCAAAGTATGGCTTAGCATTTCATGTTAATTAGATGCATTAGTTAGCTTTTCATTTTCTATGGCTTTATCATGATGCTTTGTTAGATTAGCTTTTTTTTGAGACTACTTGGTGTTAGTTTTTATTAATTAACTTAGCTTGGTTTAATCACTGCGCATACACAGGAAAAATTTAGTTATAATCAAGAAGTTGCATTCACACGATAATACATTGACGTAACCACCTATTTTACATAGTCATTCCATTTTTACTGATTTTAAAACAATATAATATGGCACATCCTGAAATAGGTTTATTTGGCCCAACAACTAGATGTTCAGTCTTTCTTGTTTCTTTCCAATATGTAAGCCCAATATGGGTTTGATTTTTAATCAAAATAACAAGTTTGCATAGACCCAAATAGGTGGCCCAGATCGATAAAAATGATTATATAATATATATATATATATATATATATATATATATATATATATATATATATATATATATACATAGATATATATACACATACATACATACATACATACATACACACACACACACACATACATACATACATACATACATACATACATACATACATACATACATACATACATACATACATACATACATACATACATACATACATACATATATATATATATATATATATATATATATATATATAACACTATAAATGGGTGTAAATTGAATGTAAAACAACCTCACGAAAATGTATCCCAATCATACACGTATAAAAAATCATACAAACCTAGAAATTAGTATGAAATGAATTCATTGAAAGTGTCACAGTCCACCTATACAAACAAAATATATAGGCCCAAATGGGTTCCTCAATTGACCCAAAGAAAACATATTCCCCTCATACATATATAAGATCATCTGAGACCCAAAATGGGAGGAAAACCAATTTTATTTAAAACATTTCACAATCATATGTTTCACAAAAAGTACAAACCCAAATGGTATAAAATTTGACCTCCAAAAATACATTTCACACCTAGATAATGCACAAAACATGCAATCCCAAAAGTGGGTAAAAATTTGGCCACATGAAAATGATTTAACATCCATATATTTTCATAATAAGAATACTTATAAATGGGTATGAATCAAACTCTTTCTTAAAAAAAAATTCACAGTAAAAAATAAATACTAAAAAGCTAGTCCTAGAAATGGGTATAAATCCATATATCCATTTTCAAAATGCAGACCCAGAAATGGGTGAAATTTCAACAACGCATTCCATTTTTAACAAAAAAATTCCTTTCTAAATTATTTTTAAAGTAACAAAAATAAGAAGATAAAAAAATCCATGTATGTTAAAAACATTATCTAACTTTATTCTACCGTTTCCTAGCTTGATCTTCCTTCCAAATTTCCAATGCTCCAGCCTCCAAGTCCAAGCAAAAACCACCTTATCCATAATAAACCAAAAATAAAATGAAATAGACCTACTTCAATTGTCCCTCCTCCATTTTCTCATGCAAACCCCAGTTCGATTCCTCTTTCCCCATTTTTCTTGCTCCAAAAACCACATGTATGCCAATAAAGTCCACATTACTAATAATTAAAATCAAAACAACTTCCCATTAACTCTCCACTTCCCTATGCATCTTTCCACTTAATTCAACATGCCCAATGATTCAATATTGGTGCATGTTTTATTTATAAATATAAAATTAAAAAACAACACTTATATCCCCCTATTTACTAACAATGAGATAAAGCTCCATATAAAGTGGCCAAGTCTATATGCATGAAAACCATAGTCAACAATTTAGATTTAATATAATGAATATTATATTATATTATTTCAATAACCATGCCATGGTCAACTTATACGTAGACCATTCCATGATAACAAAAAATTCAGTGAGATTCATAATGGATATTTTATAATTCCAATCAACCATCATCCACACACAAGTGAATATAACACACAAACATGGTCCATTTGTCTTGTTATGTTTTCCAACTTATATCCATAAGTCTAATAAACTACCTATAAAAGGAATAAACCTTCACTCACAACATTGTATTAATAAAAATGTATGATGGCGAAACTTATGTCAGTGGCGTTTAGCCACATTAGTGTAACATTCTCATCATTTATCGATGTCAACTAAATAGATGAAAAACAAAAAATAAAGAAGTCACACATCACACAAGTAAACTAAATGCTACCCAATCTCGTGGTGTGTTCTGGTTCTCATATTACCTTCACTATTTTAAGTTCAATATCTTGATCTGACAACCTCTCTCTGATGATGCCCTCCCTCACCATTTCAACAAGGGTGTACTTGCTCTTGCATCCACCTCATGTCACCAAGAAGTTAGTTAGTCCAAATCATTAAAATTCAACATAATGATAATAAGCATGCTAATTTCCACATTTGAAAATGATCATAACAAATAATTATCCAATTTAAGCATGTCATTTTAATCATCATGATTAAACAAGTATTGAATTTTAAATCCACATAGGAGGATGTGACATCATACATCTCCTTTAACGAGTACATAACTATTTATTTTGAGCCACATACTCAACATGGTATATATATATATATATATATATGTATATATATATATATATGTATATATATATATATGTATGTATATATGTATATATATGTATATATGTATATATATGTATACATATATACATGTATATATGTATATATATGTATATATATGTATATATGTATATATATATATATATATATATATATGTATATATATATATATATGTATATGTATATGTATATATATATATATATATATATATATATATATGTATATGTATATATATATATATATATATATATATATGTATATGTATATGTATATGTATATATATATATATATGTATATGTATATGTATATGTATATATATATATATATATGTATATATATATATATATGTATATGTGTATATATATATATATATATATATATATATACATACACACACACACACACACACACATACATATATACATATATATATATATATAGGTTTATTTTGCATTCTTAACATATACAAATAGAATTCTTGGGGAAAATGCATGCACAAATAGGATAGAGACACCCATAAAAGTAGTCATACACATAATTTTGGAATAAATATTTCACGAGTAAATAATGTACACTTTTATCTTGGAAGCATATAATCACGGTCCTAACCCCCACACATTTCGACCATGGCAATTTCGGTAGGTTTTTAGTAATTTTAGATTTTCACGTGTGTATACGGGTTTATGCGAATTTTCACATATTACTCAATTTAGATCAGTCTGATGGGTATGAAATTTTTATTTCCTTTTCTTTCCTTTCTTCACACCATGACACTTGGCTTCAAGATCGGGTTTCAAGAATCTTGAGAACATGGATCTCTTTCTTAATTTAACATTGTTAACACATTTTCAACATATTTCATCTTTTATTTTAATTCATAGTTAGTTTTTCGGCATATGGGAATAATTTTGGGTACCTTATTGTCTTTTGTATTATATGTATTTATTTACGAAGTTGGAGTCTAGATTCATTTGCGGTGGTGTGATTTGTGAGGTTGTGTGATTTAGAGGATTTTGGGTGTTTGAAAGTTTCCTAAATCTCCTTAAACTTTGACCATGTCGTGAGAATTCTCGAGACCTTTAAAGCAGTATCAAAACTCCGAGAAATGGAGTCTAGATGCAGAATTTATTGTCGGTCAAAAATTGGGTTTGAAAACTTGTCAACGGGAGTCAATAGGCGAATCACGAGTTGACACATGACGGATTTGAAAAAAGGTGAAAAAAGGATAAATTTTGTGTTTTGAGAACCATCGATCTTCGACATGTGAAAAATTGGTGGACCCTTCTATTTGTTTATTAGGGGCCCTCATCCAGGTTTAGCACACTCTTTTGTAGGAGGGTGCCTTTGTTTCCTTTTATTCATATTTCCATTATCGTATTTTTGGTTTTATATGTCATATATCTCTCTAACTTTCCAAATGTGGGACTATGTTTGTTTTTTAGAGTTGATTTGTGCATTGAGCTCGTATGGTGATATTGTCTCGAGCAAGCTATTATTTAGCTCGTTGGGGTGATCAACTCCCCATTGAGTTGATCACATTGAATTCCATATTGTTCAGGCGATTCCACCTTATAGCCTATCTACCCATATAACTCGGGATTATCACTACTAATGAATCCTCATATAGTTTGGAAGTTAAACAACCGACTCCACCTTATTAAATGATTGAGTGAACCAACAAACCACATAACTCGGACCATGTGGGTAGTTTAAACTATGTTTGGTAGATTCCCTCTAGCTCGAGTTCAAACAATGCACAACAAATAGCCGACAGCTTGGCTGCATGGCGCTTTAACAAACTAGCATGCCCGCAGTATGTGGAAAAGAAAAAAATGATAAGGTGTGGATTATTCCATTGTTGATAGGTAGCCATCCCATTTTTAAACACAAATCCCCCTAGCCACATAGAGAATGTGGGATTTACCCCCCTTTGTTTTAGCAAAAGCAGTCCTACAAGAAAATATTGTAGGTGAGATTCAAACCTTCGACCTCTTACTCCCCAAGGAATATCCACCCAAATGACTCACTCAAGTGGCTCAACTAGTTGTAAATTGAGATTTCATGATTTTGTAGAGGCATGATTGTAGGTGCATGTGCCAAGGTCTATGTAGGGAGCTGATAAGGAGGTACTTGGAGAAAACACCATTTTGGAGTACTTATGCTAAAAACCAAATCTCAAGTTATATATGGAAATTGCTTAAAATTTTGATACGGTCAAAATGGTGTTATAATTTTACCATTTTGGATATTTTGTGATGTATTTTTAAAGCTGTTAAAATCACCTGATGGCATAAATACTGGGGATACATGACTGTAGTGAATCAAGAAGGTGAGGGCGGTTGTTGGATACTTGAGATTCCTTTGGAGGTATGATAACATAGTTTTGCTGGTTTTAATTCATTATTGGTTTATTATAAAGATTAAATGTATTTACAATTAGAACATTATTAATGTATTGGTTCACTAAAAACTCAGGGATGTATGAATTCCAAACCCTATAATCAATATGGTGTCATTTTCAAATTTATGGATGTTCAATTCTATTTTGATGAAGCTTTTGATCAGATAAAAATTAGTTATATGGATTTTGGAATAATTAAGAAAACACGTAAAATGGGAAATTGGACTTAATTGAAAATTTTAGTATCCATAATCCATAAAGTATAGATGAATGAACATTTCAGTGTTATGATTTAAAAAATCTCAATGAGGTGCATCTATAAACAAGAAATTAATCAGTTTTAGAAAATTGAATCCGTAAAATTGAGTTTAATTTTGAGATCCTTAGAAACAATTAAAAGTGGAAAGATTTAACACTTGTTTTCAAATCATGTTTTGGTATCGAGTAGTTAGATTGTGTGATTAGGTTCTAATTGTGTTTAAAAATTTGGCTTGATTTCGGTATTGATTTCAATTTTCAGTCATGTATACATTTTGGGCTTGTTAATCTTCTTTTGCAGTGTGTAGTTTTGGAGTTACGAGGTTGTTTACGAGAAAACAAGGAAATCATGGACAAGTCATCCAAACGGGAGAAACTAGGTGAGATTGAGATTATTAATTCTTAGATCCGGGAAGAGAACTCCCTCTTAAGATCAATGTATTTCTCCTTAGAGGAAAATTATCGACTAAAAGCGTGTAATGCAAGCCAAGAATGATCTCTTGGTAAGTTTAGAATGGTGAACATAAAGGGGATATACCCTTGAATACGGATGCATAAATAATGACACATGCATTTACTATATGTATGTCACCATAAGATTCCTCTTCCGTCGGCTCAGATTCGAGTAATATGTGTATACGGTGGTTTTGAAAGATACACTAAAGGTATTAGATCTGAGTTTTTAGATAAAATGGGTTTTAATGGAATTGTCCTTGGTAAGAACAACCAAGGTATGCCTAACCCAATACAGGTCGAGGATCTTCCTCATTATGTAGGTTTGGGTTACTCTAGTACGGGAAAGGATTTTGGAGAGACATCTAAGAAAGATGAAGGAAGACGAGCTTCTAATAGAAAAGTGTATACCCCACTACCACAATAGGAAGGGAATGGTAAGAAATTTCAGAGAAGAGGTGACAAAATTCCACCTCCTATTTCTTATCATAATCTTAAATTTGGAAAACAAGGTAAATTTGTTAAGGATTCACTCTTTCTTTTAAAATAGTATGGGTTTGATATAAAAAATATGATGAATTCTTTTCCATGTATGTTTTATGGAGGTACTAATCATTATGTGGCCTTTTGTTAGAAGAGGAAAAAAATTCTAGAAGGATTTTCGGATGAGTGAAAAACCAATCTCATGGCAAATAGACAAGAAATTGTAAACATGATTCCTCACCTCAGAAGCAAGAAACAAAGAGGAATTAATGCACTCACTATTAGATGAGTGGACATGAGGCTATAAATTATTGGAAACTTCATCAAGCAACCATCCGAGCATGGTAAGAAAATTTTGGAATTAAAAATTAAAGAAGTTTTTAAACCTTCGAGTTGAAAATAAATCAACCTCTAATATATCCATAGTTGAACCCTTTGATGATTCCATTCTATTTTAATATAGAGAATGTAGGCTCATGTGAATTGGATAGATTTACTTTTGCATAGTAGTATTGGTTGAAAATCTTGAAAAAAATTCAAAGTAATTTTTGGATTTTGGTGTATGTTGAAGGATAAATTCATATGTGTTTTGATTACTTTAAAATTGGGAAAATAGTGTCACTGTAAAGAGGATTTGAGGGACAAGTTAAACATACTCAAATTTTAATTCTTACATACTAAGGTTGATAAATACAATTTTTATTTTTAGTAGTAGTATGCAGATTCATTGGGCATCTAGTAATAATGTCTATTTTGGAAATTTAGATATTGAATTCTTTGTTGTTATATGTCATTGTGAAAATTATTGGTGTGTGTTATTTTCCACAACATTAGGTGAGTCATCTCACTTAGGTGAGATCATAGGTCCATGTGTCATTTAGGGGTCATTATGAGATTCCCTTACATGTCAGTGTGTCAGTGTTTCATATGTGTCATTGGGAGTTACACTTCTATTCTGGGAATCTAACTCCCTCTCTCTACTCGAGTTGTCATGATTACAGCATAGGGGGTTACTCAGCACCTCCTATATTTACACCCCATTTGATCTATGAGATGGAGGATATTTTGATGGCTTAACTAGGTTCTGCCCATGTTTCAAATATTTGCATGCACATTCGGTTGATGCTCGCTCCTCTCGAGATCTCTTCACGCTTTTGTTCGCACATCCGTTGATGTGCACGTCGTCCCTCATGATCCTTTCTTGTGGGTTTTAAACCCTCTTTCATGGTATCAGAGTAGATCTTGTGGATCCATGCACTCATCGGTGTTTCTGTGTGTGTTTTCTACGGATTCTGGCGTGATATCCAGATCTCGGTGCGTGTGTCGTAATGGATATTCCTTTATGTGCTTCAGTGCATTGATTCAGTGTTTATACCTCTGTTTGGTTTTTGGGTTGTTCATGGGTTGGCTCGAGGTTACTTGTGCTTTTTTATGCCTATTTGACTCATTTGCATTGGTGAACTCGCTACTCGGGCACGTTTTTGGATTTGAAGGCTCTTTTTTTGGTTTTCTCGTGCATTACTTTTGCATGTGTTACCTCTCACATCAAATCTCTATGCTTGTTTTTAGCACTCTTGCATTGGTTTCACACGTATGCGGGCTCAACTTGCTACATGTTCCCATGTGCTTAGATTCACCATTGGCTTTTATGGTTACGTGCTCCATGCCATTTGAGTTTGCATGTTTCTACGCACGTACTCGGAGATCTGCTCTTCGCGAGGCACCTCTATTGGACTTGCTCTACGTCCGACTTTGGATCATTACATTCGGATCGTGTTGGGACATGCGTTTGGAGCCTCGGCTCACTAGTCTCTTGGTGGCTAGTCAATAGCTCTGTGCACTCTCTGACTTGTGTTTTTGCTCTATGATAATCAATTTGGGCTCATGCTTCTCTGTTGCTTGATTCAAGCTTTTGCATTGTGTTCCTGTCTTGGAATTCCTTGCTCGTGCCTCTGCGTTTTCTCCATAGCAAGCACATGGGGTTTCTTTTACGGCCTCCTACATTTTTTTTGCATGGAAAAACATTTTCCATAGGAAACATTGTGGCTCGACTTGCATTGCGTGGAGATTACGGTCTTCCTTGGCAGATTCTGACCTTGCGCGCCCATCTCACGCATTCTCCGAGCCATTTTTCTAGTGTTTTTGGTAGTGAGGATCTCTACCGGCTCCACCTACACACCTTGGCATCTTCAACGTCCCTCGATGACCTACTCTTGGTGCGAAACTATAGACACTGCATTTTCCGGCAAACTCCAGCTCCTTTCACCACGTGGACCCTCCATTTGGCATGTGGTTCCTTCATTTAGCTTGGTCAAGAGTATTTCCAACATGGGCCCTTCCTCTCCACTTTTTTTAATGTTTTAAAGTGTTTAAAAATTTAAAAATTCAGTTTTAGCATTGGCATTTTTATTGTAAGGTTGTATTTTGGCTTATTTAATACCCTCTACGCATTTGTCGAAGACGGAGGGTGAGGTCCGGGGTTGGCAAGAGGCTAACCCCCTCGCAATCAAAACAAACCCATGTTAAAATTTCATGTCATTTCAGCGAGTACTCACATGATACCCTTTGCATCCATCTCGTGCACTTTTTTAATGCATTTTGTAGTGTTTATTGCTTTTTCTCATCGATTCACGGGAATTGTTTTTTGCTATAACTTTTGACTCATTGCTCATATTTGAGCACTTCTTTAGTCAAATTTGCATGTTTTTTCACAATCTACATGATGGGATTATCATTTTTGTAAACACGCTACTTTTATAAAGTTCGCGCATTACGGGGGTTCTTGTACTCTTGGGTTTTTCGCACCTTGAGACGCATTATCGTCGAGTCGGCGTCTCGCTTTCGTGCACCTTGAATCTTGCATTTTTCATCATGGAGAGTGCTCTTTCTAGAATTGAGCATCGTAGGATCACTTTACAACCTCCACCACTTCTCACCGGGAGAGGGAACTATTCAGCTTGGTGTGCTTCCATGGAATGTTACTTCACCCATGAGGGTATTTTACCCTTCTTGCTTGGGCTAGTTCCTACACCCACTGATCATCATCATCTAGAGGATTTCCTTGACACTTGCGACCATGTCTTTGGTCACATGATGATGTATGTCTCTCGATCTCTCTAGTTTCACGTGGTAGACTCATATCCACCACACCGTGTCTGGAGCATTCTTCAGTCCTTCTATGGAGCCTTTCACATCTTTGCCACCGTTGTTGCTGAGATAATTCAATTGTCTCCTTTTCTTTGTGTGATGACATTTCCATTGATCTGAGACTCATTTGATTCTACCCGATGGCGAGGATTGTGCACCCGATTCGATGTCAAGAGTATTACTGAGAGGACTTCTCTCCTCTTTCTCTCAATATTACAGATAGTATTGTCACATCCCACATCTCATCAAATATCGAGCAGTCTCTTACTCAGTCTCATACCATCATTACACCAACCTCCTTTCCACCTTAATGTGTGAGGCCCCTTTCACTCCTTTACCTTCATTGGATGACTCATACCTATCTGACATCACTCTTCTGTTTATTGAGCCCCCTCATTGGGATGAGTATCTACCTGACCTTAGTCATCTTTTGCAGAGTCTACTTGTGATGCACTACAGTTTCCTCATCCATCTACAGGTGTTTCAGAGGATTTTATTATCTCTGTTGTTGGGAGTGCCCCTTCCGGGAATCATGTCACTTCCACATTTCTGGAGACCTTCATTGATCCACCCTCAGCTGTGGATCCCTTTTCTATTGTGGAGGATGTTTTCCCCTTCACATCACTTAGACATCCTTTCCATGGGTGTTCCTCTTTTATACTCTGACAGTTCTATACTCGTGACATTACCTTCGGTTCCTTGGCACTCACTCACTAGACCTATGTCACACTTTCGTTCACAAGACTCATAGTTCTTCGTGTTGCTGCCTTCAATTTCCTTTGTCAATGGGCAAACTTCCAACACATCATTTATGTCCTTCTAAGGAAGGCACACGATTAAATTATAGGTGGCTCTTCTTTAGTATAGAGCGAGATAATCTCGTCATCGACATTCTTACGGGAGACTTCATAGAGTTACGAAGTTGATTCATCCATGACATCTTCTGCATTCCTCTCATCTCCCTCTTCTTCTCTCTTCTTCTTCTTTACGAGAGATTGCCTCTTTGTACATGGGTACCTTTTCAGGCTTGTCTATAGTTGGGACCCATCTTTGGCATCTTTCTTAGATTAGAGAGTGTTTTGTTCTCTTGTGGTGGATGTTTTTCCCACTGGGTTTTCCTTCATTGCTTGGGAATTCTTTCTTGTACATGGGTACCTCATCAAGCTTTGTGTTGGGACCCATTTCTCATTTCTGACTTGCCGCCTCATCCTAAGTTACGATGAAGGGGGTGTTGGTGTGTGTTATTTTCCACATCATTAGGTGATTCATCTCACTTAGGTGAGATTGTAGGTCCATGTGTCATTTAGGGGTCATTATGAGATTCCCTTACATGTCAGTGCGTCGGCGCATCAATGCGTCGGCACGTCGGTGCATTATCACATTAGTGCGTCGAGCCACGTCGGTGCGTCATAGGCATCATTGGGAGTTACACTTCTATTCAGGAATGTAACACCCCCTCTCTACTCGAGTTTTCATGATTACAACACCTTTGGGGTTACTCATCACCTCTATATGTACACCCCATTTGATCATGAGATAGAGGATAGTTTGATGGCTTAACCGAGGTTTTGCCGTGTTTCAAATCTTTGCATGCACATTCGGTTGATGCTCGCTCCTCCCGAGATATCTCTTCACGCTGCCATTCACATGTCTAGTTGATGTGCATGTCATCCCTTGTGATCCTCGCTTGCGGGTTTTAAACCCTCTTTCACAAATATGGGACACCATTTTGGTTTTGTAGGTAATATACAAACTTATTGTGTCATGCGGACTACTTGCACATAAATGATGACCCTTGTTTTTAGGGAATTTATTTTTACTACTCTATGTAGTTCTGATTAATGTGTACATTATTTGTACAAACAAAGCTGGTGTGTAGGTATACTATTGATCATTTGCGGTAGTTAGTAGATCACCGATTTGGGTAAGCATACGAGTTTGATCTATCATTTTATAGTTCATTATGTATGGATATAATTGACAGATTCACATGGATTCCATTTTTTGACTATATATATTTTTGGAATTGATGGTCTAAGTTATTCTAGATAGTTAATATTTGCATTTCTTATAGTTTCGGATGGATGGTGCGAACTAGCCAAATTGTGGGTAGTTTAGATGTCTAGTATACTAAACGTGTTATGGAATTATAATTTTTGTAATCATCGTATCACAAAGTCACGGTTGAACACTATCTTTTCATTACTGAGAATGGGTTGTATTATGTGGTTAGTTGTTTATGTGACATTACATGGGATTTAAAAGTTCATGATTTTGTACATATTTTTACGGGTTCTGATGAATTAGTTGAACATTAGCTTAATTGGATGTTATTATATGATTGGTTTATGTGACTAGCTAATCAACTATTTTAATTTGATTAAACTATAATTATTTTCAGGTTCATGTATGTTTTTATGCAATGCGGGATGAATCAACATGTTTTTGAGTTGATAAGTAGATTTTTGTGGATAAAAGCATCCTCAGTTTGGGAGGAGTGATCAAGAGGATTTTCGGGTGTTGTAAAGTATCCTAAACCTCCCCAAACCATTACCATGTTCTAGATAATTATAATACCTTTTTATGGTATGTAGAACTCCATAAATAAGTCTGGATGTAGAAGTTATCATCGGTCAAAGCTTGATTGAAAGCGGGTCAACAAGAGTTAACAGGCAAATCACAAGTTGACATGTGGCAATTTGGCCAAAGGTGAAAAAGGTTAAATTTTGTGTTTTGAGCATCGTCGGTATTTGACACATGAAAAATTATTGGTCCCTGCTATTTGTTGTTTTGGGGTCCTTAGCCAAGTTTGGCACACTCTTTTGAAGGAGGGGTGCCTTTGCCACCTTTATTCATATTGCCACTTTATCTATTTTTGAGTTTATATGTTATATTTGTCTCTAACTTTCCCAATATGGAACTATGTTTGTTTTGTAGAGTTGATTTATGAATTGTAGGGTGATATTGGCTCAAGAAAGCTATTATTTAGCTCGGTGGGGTGATCAACTCCCCACCGAGTTGAGCACACGATGAAATCCATATTGTTCGAGGTGATTCCACCTTATAGCCTATCTAGCCATATAACTTAGTTTTTCACTACAATGAATCCACATACGGTTTGGCATTCAAACAAATGAATTCACCTTATTTGGATGATTCACCTTGAACCAAAAACCACATGACTTGGCCCATTTTGGTTGTTTAAATTATGTTTGGCGAGATCCCCTCTGGCTCGAAGTTTAAACAATGCACGGTGAACAACCGGCTCGGCCCGCATGGTCATTTTAACAAACTAGTCTACCACAGTCTATGTGGAAAAGATTAAAAGGATAAGGTGTGGCTTATTCCATGGCTCAATAGGCATCCATCCCATTTTTAAACAAAAATCCCCCAAACTATGAGGAGAATTGGGATTTACTCACTATTTTAGCAAACCAGATCTGGTGAAAATATTATAAGCGAGATTGAAACCCCTAACCTCTTATCCCTAAGGCATATCCACCCAACTGACTCTTCTAATTGACTCGGCTAGTTGTAAATTGAGCTTGTAGGATTTTGTAGAGGCACAATTGTAGGATTATGATAGGTGCATTGTAGGAACAGTAAGGAGGTACTTGGAGAAAATACCATTTTTTGAGCATTTCTTCTCAAAACCATATCTCGAGTTATATATGAAAATTTCATACAATTTCAATATGTTCACGATGGTGTGGTAATTTTCCAATATTGGAGATTTTTATGGGTTTTTTAACTATTAAAGTCACAAAAATGCATAGATCTGGCGAGACATATTTGCAAGTTAATTAGGAAGGTGAGGGGAAGTTGTTGGATACTCTAGAGTCCTTTGAAGGTTTGATAACACATTTTTCAGGTTTTGATTCATTATTGGTTTATTGTAAAGGTTAAATGTATTTACAATTATAACATTATTAATGGATCAGTTCACTAATGAACCCGGGGATGTAGGAATTCTGAACCCCGTAAACAATCTGGTGTCATTTTTTTATTTGTGGATGTTTAATTTTGTTTTGATGAAGCTTTTGATCAGATAAAAATCAGTTATATGGATTTTATATTAATTTGATTAAGCAAACATCGTAAAATGGGAAATTGGACTTAATTGAAAATTTCAGTATCCATAATCCACAAAGTACAAATGAATGCACATTTCAGTGTTATGATTAAAAATTAGATTGAGGTGCATCTATGAACAAGAAATTAATGAGTTTTGGAAAATTGAATTTGTAAAATTGAGTTTAATTTCGAGATCCTTGGAAATGATTAAAAGTGGAAATATTTAACACCCTTTTTTAGATCATTATGAAAGGAAGAGAAAAGTAGTTAAGGGATTCGTGGGTATTTTTTCCTCTCTATTAAACTTAAAGGGAAGATATCAAATTTGTTGAATAACTTTAATACATGTTCTTCTTCCTTGATATTGGTGTATTTGTATCTCTTTCATCTTCTCTCTCTTGTACATTTTCATGTTAGGCTACATACACTTAACACTTTAGTTCCTCCTTAAAACTAATTGGGGATTGATTACCCCTAACCCATAATTGAAGTTCAAGAAATACAAATATCAAAACAAAATAAAATCAAAAGAAAAGCAGGTGTATCATTTCCCTGTCTACATGTTTTTACTTCTCGTATATACAAATACAAATACTTTCGGTTAAATTTTTTTATTTGAGATTGAATTAATTATCTATCATGAGAATTGAATACCCTCATGGTACATGTTTCATCATGAAGCATGCGAAAAAAAATAACAACACAACTATAAAATAAACATTCAAGTAAACATGAAGTGTGTGTACACATTTAGGTATAATTTCTTGTAAGTATGAAATTGAAATGCAATTTTCACTTTTATACGTAAAGAGAGGAAAACGTAGACACTCAAATTTGGTAATTTTCACTTTAGAAAACCTTAATCTGACTATGCACTCCTTATATGATAAACACAACTTATACATTCCCACTTAGCACTTCACGAGGTTCATTTTTTAGCTTATTTATCCTTACACACTAACACGTCGACACACTATGAGAGTGTAATGCAAAAAATCAATAAAGAAACATTACCATATCATATCTAACCTCATTTGGAAACTTTTTTTCCCTTATTGAGGAACATATAGATTTGTTAGGACCATACATCCATTCCTCGCCTACTTATACGGTCTTGGACCAACATGTCTTCTAACAACACTTTTAAATTGATATTTTTGGGTCTTATAATTAATATGGGTTGTATTTTCTTAGATAAATCATCTATGAAACCCTATATAAGTAGTATCACTACCTCATTTTCTAACATGGAAATCCTAAGAAACGATGCACTAGAGAACTCACTTCATACATTTTGAAAAGGCATCTAAAGTTGGTTTTTGAACTAATTCATGAATGCGAGATATGTGTGGAAGATGTGATTTGATATATGTTGATTAATTTTCCATGAAAAATGTGGAATCTAGTGGCTTTGCCAAGCCAAAATAGGGAGTGGAAAAGAAACCATCAAATTTGTCAAGTTGTTGAGCCTTATAGAAAAATACATTTCAATATTATCTCTGACAAAAAAATTTAGGATCTTTCTACGAAACATTATAGATCATAGAACCATTACAAGGAAAATTTATTAAGGATCTATTGAAAATATTGGTGAGTAAGATGTCATGAGATGAGCAGTCAAAATAGGCCATATGGAATTATCAAAGTTATTATTTATGATCAATCTTGTGATAATAATTATGAATATTAGGATTAAAAAAACCAATATGAAATGTATAAGAAGATATTTTGGGGCCAATGGATTACGAAGTAATTGAGTATAATCTATAGTGTGAGAAGTGTTATATTCACCTGTTGTAATTGTAACATTTGGGATTTTAAAAAGTTTGAACAAGGGTTTGAGGGCTTGTGTTCTAGAAGAGACATGAGAAACACTATTGTTTCCATGAGGAATAGTGGTTGATGTAGGAATATCCATAGAAATAATATGCATTTTGGTATTTTGTGCCATGTAATTCTTAGGCATAGTGGCGGGAGGAATATTAAATGTACCGAAAAGGGATGTTTCATTAGATTTATGATCATGAGAAAACTTGGAAATAAGAAGTATATTAATAATATGCTAAATGTGATGAAAATTTACAAAAAAGTGCGAGATAAATTTGATACAAGTTCTATTTTTCCTCAAATTTTCACCCCTAGTGGATTAATAACAATTATCTTCAAGAAAACAAGGAAATTCTTGGAATAGTCGTAGGCCGGGTGGTGGTGTGTCATTTTATATCCGGGGAGGGTTTTCACTTTCCTGTGATCAAGCCTCGATATGGTTTAAGGGAATGTACAAAGGGGATGGCCTATTCCTACCACTTTTGGTCCTTCCTTGAACCGGGTGAGAGGACCCGTCTTTGTAACCTGAATGCAAAGGGAGAGATGGGATCTTTGTTCCCTCAATTTATTTTAATTGATGGATCGATCGAGATAAAAATTTCCATGGAGACAACACATCACTCTCATGATTTATCACACAAATAATTTCATATTCTTACCTTACAAGACACAAGTTACTATAGACAGTAGAATTTAGTTACTCTTGCATTCTCTTGATAAAATCTAAATGGAACTTTCAATTATAGTTAGAGACATTAAAACAAAATCAATGAATGGGTGGAAGTATGTGGTGGTATTGATTTTTTAGTTTTAATGGAGGTTTGGAGGGGAAGGGTAGTTTCTTTTATGAATTTGGTACCTTAGAGTTCGATGGAAATAATTCATCCTTGACTACAATGCAGAAAGGAACAATCAACTTAACATGATTTGTGAAATAGCATTTTCATTCATTGATACTTAATTTGTGAAAATTCCATCTCTGATACTCATAATCCTAACCATAGATCATGGAGTTAGAGTTATCATAAAGCACTTGCTATTTGTCTTATACACCCAAAATACCCTTAAGGGATGCGAAGAACTCTTCAAAAGTGATTTTGCCTATGGGAATTTAGAATTGAGATGAGCTATTGCCTAATATAAACTATTTTGCATGATAGACTTACAATGACCAAAGAATACAACGACTAAGAAAGACCATTTGTACTTAAAAAAGTAAATCGATCACGATAGTAACAAAAAAATATTTCATCTTTCATTCCTTTAAAACATAAGAAAGGGAAAGTATAGCTTGATCAATCACAAAGAGATATAGTCATGTAAGTTCTCACTATGGGACACAAAGAAATGCCCTCAAAACCTAATAATGGTTATACAACACAACCACCTTAGCTATTATTTACAAATTGGATACAAATAATTACTTGCCAGAAGATAGAAAATGGAATAGAAAAACCAAACTTAATCAAAAAAACTTTACAACTACCCCCAATCCACCTCCTCAGGAAAATGAAATATTGTTACATTATATAGAAGATGAGAAGGAGAAAGAAATAAGAAAAATATGATTTCCTTCTATAACCACCAACAAGAAGCATTAAAATCTGTAAAAGAGCATGGGTTTCTTACCAAAATCATTCATTCCTTCTGTCTTGCGTGCACATAGAAAAAAACACCATATTTCATCAATTTGGGTGGTTGACCAATATTGTAACTATATATTTAATACAAAATACATTTTCTACTTTTTCTCCCATCACTATCATCAATTTTGAATTTGATGATGCTAAAGTGAAGGGCTTGAAGATACCTTTCCAACAATATAAAGTTTACAAGAATTGGATCTCTAGATCGAAATATGTGGCCCTCTGAAGTTTTTCATGTCGGGATGCACAGAAATGTGACACACAACATCCTTTGATTAGCTCAAGGACTCCCTCTACTGACGTGTGGACTTCTTTTCCTTTTTCCATGTGTCGAGTCTATGATTGGCTCATGAGATCGAGGCTATGTTTCTTTTCTTTCCTTTTTGGTAAGGTTTATTCCTTAATGAAATATGAGCCGATCGAAATGGCCACACTTCTTAGAAAACATCAGATTGTTCTTTACCTAAAATGATAGCGGTGAAGTAAGATCAATCGAAATATCCACACTTCATCGTAATTTACCCTTTTATATCCACAGTGACAATTGCAAAACACAAGCCACTAGAAAAACTTCACATTCCTCTCTTTTGTCATTCTTTCTTGCATTCATGATTTTTTTCATTGGGTTAGGGGTGCTCCTTCACATTGCAAATTTTTATTGTTAAAACTTTTGTCTTCATAAAAAAATTTTCCATGTTTCTATTAGAGTACGTATTTACCTTATCTCATGTTCACCTACATACTTTATTTACCTTTATTGTATTTATCATCACCCACTTATGTGTGTGGATATTTATTTTATCTTATTTAGATATTTAGAGATATTATCTAGTTGTTAGGTATAGTTCTTTCCTTGATCTATGGTATTGACTAGATCCTTGATGTCTAGTTCTCTCCTAAATCTATGGTCTTAACTAGTTCTTTGATGACTAGTTATTTCCTTGATTTATGGCTTGATATACAACCTTGATTGTTTTTTAGATTGTTATTCCTTGCCTATATAAGCAAGGCCCATTCTCATTGTATTTCATTGAGTTCCATAATAATATATGATATTATTGATCATTTGTTTGCAAAGGTTTATGTAAAGTTATTTTGGTGAATTACTTTCATCTTATTGATCGTGGTGTTTGATTAGCATCTGTGTTCTTGGCTTGGTATGATCTGTTTATCATTATTTTAAGTTTCCATGCTTGACCATCCTTGAATTTCTAGACCCAACACTATTATTGAGCTTACCTTATTCCACATACTTGAGGTTCGTCGAGCCCATCGGCTTGAAGAGTTTCAGAATGCCGACATGTGTCCACCTCTAGTCGTTGATATTATGTAATTTTTGTTGAGAATAAATATTATCTCTTCAACTTAATTTAATAAGAAAGAAAATGAGACTTACCTAGCCTCATAATGGTGGGGTTTAGAGATACCCATGGATGTGCATTGTGGATGTTGAAGTTGCCTTCTATATATAAAATAATCTGCAAGCCCCTTTCTGTGAGAACACTTGTAAATCACAGACACTAAACAAAATATGGTTAATATAATATGAGGTGTATTTCCTACCAAATCCCAGTCTCCAGAAATAAAAGGAATTCCTAATAAGGATGTCAATCCACTTTTACAATCAAGTAGGTACCATAAACAATGAATGCTATATGATAAATGGTAATAATAAATGTTTCGTTATTACAAATATAAAGATGATAAATGATAAGAAACTATGGTTTGAAATTGGAATCTAAATTCTCAGACGAAGGAGAAATCTCTTCTTTAGTTGACTCCAGGTCTTCTTCTTTAAAAAAGTCTAAAATATCCTCTTGATATACTCTTCCTTAAATAAATCTGAAATGTATTCCAAATCTTCTTCTTATATTGCTCTAATATTCAGAATTTGAGTCCGAGTGCTCGGAATTAGTTTGATCTTCATATTAGATCATGAAAGCACAAATCTTCTAATTCAGCTTTGTATTGAAATTTGAACCAAGCTAAATCATATTGGATATGAAGGATCTCAGAGTAGGCCTCCCAGGAATTCATCGTAGCTTCATGAGATTCACTAAATTGACTCAAATATGGTTTGTAAATGATTCAAAGGGGCATGTTGATCAGATAAAACACTTAACAAAACTCACACGAGAGTCCATGTGGAAAAGCGAGGATGGAATCAAAGGTGCGAAAGGAATAGAAAGGCGTCGCGTGTGAAGTTGCGAGTCGAACTTTCGGGACTTATCCGATTTTATAGATCAAGTCTATTTTGAGAGAAGGTGGCATATGGGACACACAAAGTGATGCCAAGAATTACGTGTCATGCTTTGTATATATTTCGAGGATCATATCGAAGCACTCTTGCATGGAAGTAATCCAAGAATAGATTCATCACTCTAGTTAGCTGTAAGTGATCTATAGATAGCATACTTGCATGTCAAATTTATAATTGTAAATGATGCGAGGCTTTTATTAGCATGTGACCTATTTTTGGCATAGTTAGTGGTGAAGGAAAGTTCCTTACCTATATATATTAGATGAATCACCTAGTTGATAAACAGTGTTGAAGGGTTAGAGATTCATGAGTGCATGAGATTGCATATTGTAACAAATCCATGCACACATGACTATTATTGTGTCAAGCCTCTATATTGTTGTCATGTTTAATATATGAAGAATGTTAGTTGAACAAAGTGTCTTATATGTGTTATCATTATATGCTATTGATTTGTTGATGATTTATACTTAAATGCATGCCTTTATAGATCTGGTTTGGTATAATTGTGTAATGATGGATTAGTTCCTAACTATATGTCCTCATTGTTTCACCATTCATCGTCCTACTCTAACAACCCTAAAGAGGACACTGTCACCTTGGTGTGCTTTAGGTGAGCACTCGGCCTATCTTTGAGTGATGTCTTTACTTGCAATTAGGTGTTATACGAATTCTAAGGCTGCGTCATTGGTTCCATTGTTGGGACCTCTTTTTTGTTGTTTTCAGGATGGTTCATGATGAAGACATATCAGCTAACTTGGCGAGCGTTGAAGAATGGATTCACGATCTAGAGGAAGAATACACCACGAAGGTTTATGCTTGGATACTGGATTTAATGCATGTTTTTGGGTAGAGTAGAATTTGTATGACAGGTTTCTCACGAAATCTTCTTTATTATCTTTCCCATAGAATTATACGAGTGGTTGACTACATATGCATCTAAGTGGAATTGGAGGTATCACACACTTGTTTGGACATAGGAGGAATTTCAAACACTATATGATGTTGACTTGATCGAGCTCGTGCGGTAGATACACAGTTTTGTGGTGTTACAACAACTATATTCTAGAGTATTCAATTTTGACTTATTTGTGCCGAAGGTAGCTGAGTTCTAGTTCTATGGTATCTAGAGGGATGTATTTGCAAGGTATTCCACTTGGAAATCAAGATACGATGGTAGCGTTGAACTTGGAAGATAAGCCCATGGCGAGAACAAAATTGGTGAAAGATGGCAGACCCTGGCGCTGACTAAGGTGGCGGAAGGAAGAGGTGGTGAAGTATAATGAGGCACACGAGAGGGAATTATGCAAGAAGCGAGAAGTTACAGAACAGATGGCATTGTGAAGAGAGATGGCTTGTGAAGTATTTGAGGCTCATGAGGATGAAGAAGATCTAGAGCATCATGAACTCCCCATCTAGGAAAGCATGATGAGATAACCCTCTTCGGCCTCACATGGAAGCGCGCCCCGATAGATATGGCTGGCCCTTGGGCACACATCTAAGCCGACCCTTGACCTATCCCTTGTGCTTGGTTTTCTAGTATCTAATCTGATAGGTAAACAAAGTTTTCATTTAGGAAGTGAAAGAGTAGAAAAAGTTAGACAAAAAAGTACATCAATTCTGACACGGATAGATTTGTTATTCTTTGGGGGTACATTTCGGGCTCATCATCTGCACTGAGACTATGAACACAGCTGAGTGTGGGATTCACCTCTGGAGGCTGGGGCTACTTCACGAATTTGTAGGGGTCAGTATAGTACCACTTTCGGGACACGGGAAGGCCATCTCACGGTCCCTATTCCAACTTTAGGAGGAGGATCAGGAGGTATGGGTAGTTCTAGTTCTAGTGGTTCTGGTGGTTTTGGAGGTAGAGGAAATCAAGGAGGTTCTGGGTTGGGTGGTCAGAGGCCCATGACAAGCCCAAAACATTTATATGGAGATGTCTCTTCGTCTCCTAGAGTATAGAGGTATCAAGGATGTTGCTAAACATATTCATATGTGTGAAATAATGTGGCACGTGAAAGGTATCATGGCTTCTAAGTGCAAGGCAAGTCAATTTGCTACTACATTATAGGTGCGTGCACATAGTTGGTATAGAAATTTTGATCCCAATCAAACTTGTATTGATTATGTAGCATTGAAAGATGCTTTCTTAAAAAGAGTTCCATATCCCAGTTTTGAGGAAGAGTATAAGTGCACTTAAGGATAAAAAGCGAGCCTTCTGCGAAAGTGTGCGTGAGTATGATGCCCATTTTAAAACACTTATATCCAAACTCTCCTATGACATACATGCAAGTCAACATGCATAATGGTTTGTCGGGATTGATTACTCCATTTTGAAGAGCACTATTGCATAAGACTTATACCGACCCACGTGAAGCATTGGAAGAAGCTCATATGCACTGAGGCAGTTGGGAGTATTGACACTAGAGTTAGTCCATTCTTGGAGGCTCAGATAGCAGCTATGGAAAAATAGTTAGAGAAATTATCGGCAAACTCAGCTCATGAGATGCACTCAGGAATCTGGTGTATAGATTGTGAAGTGGAAGGCCACACCAAGGATAGTTTCCCTCGCATATCTATATGTTCACTGTTGTTAGACTGTGATATTTTCCATTTGAATCATGATCTGATCACTTTGTCCCCTACTCTGACGCGTGATCAGGAAGAATGTATCCTCTTTTTGTAAAATTTGTAGGTCCACGACCCATGATACTGAAGATTGTAGATTGATTGGCTAGATCCATGATGAGATTGATATTAGGGTACGGCGGTGAGTGTGGTGATAGTTCTAAAGGAAAGAATGTGCATCGGGATAGGGATTATAATCAAGTGCGCTATGACAAGAATGACGGAATATTTAAAGGAGTTTGTGGAAAGGATGGGGATATCGAGGCGGATATAGAAGATGAGGTCAAGACGGTGAAGAGGTGAATTTCCTTGAGAAAATTATTATACATGCGGCTCATCGACCATTAATGCCCGCAAAATATTTCCTGTTCATTTTGTGGAAAGGGGCGTAGTTATGAAGAGTGTCCGGACTTGTATGAGCATCTTAGTAAGTAGCACAAGAAAGAAAACAAAGGCGTAGGGATGGTTAGAATGCAACATGTGGTAGAAAATCAGTGGATGCCCAAGTTAACACCAGAACCTGAGGTAGTAACAGTCAAGATAACCACACGAGCTGAGGTGGCACGTGTGAAAGAGGTAGTGTAACAGAAGCCAACAATCACTAGGGAGGAGGTTTTGCATGCTAGGTATCCAAATCCAATGCATCGAGAAAGAATTATATCGGGAAATTATAGAGGTCCTTAGAAGCCTTCAAGGTGAAATACAGTGTTTGAAAGAGCAGTATCGGAAGTTGGAGCATAAGGATACAGAAAAGGCCCCGTTTAATATTGATGACATCAGAGAGGTATGTAGAATGTTGCGCCAGGAGAATATTATTCCTTTATTGGGAAATTGGTTGAAAGGGAATACTCCATGCGTGGGAACTGAGACTAGAAGACAAATACTCCATGTGAATATCCCCCGATAGCATTGATTATGACAAGGAGATCACTTTGAATGTTGTTGTGGATGGTTGGTTGTTGAGCAATATTTTTTTGACACAGGTGCGGAAGTGAATGTACTTACATTGGATGCATGGGTACAAATGGGGATACCTCCATTGCAGCCATCATCTAATGTATTATTCATGGAAAATAGAACAAAAGCTACTCCCATAGGAGTTTTGAAAGATGCATTTATCACTATGCTCTGAGGGCCAAGTTCACGAGGATACTTGAAGTGTTAGCACTTGTGGAAAGCGAGATAGCTTCCCAACTTTGTGAGTGCCCTTGGTGTTATGCAAACAATGCTAATTTCGGTTTAACAAGGGATATATAGAAACCGAGAACAAGGAGGAAAGGGTCATAATACCATTGAAAAATTTGAAATCCATACCATATGTGGAACCTCACGAGTGAAGAGGACTTGAACAAAATTTATATATGCGTTATTCGGGACCCAGAGGTCGATGAGCCATCTAAGGAAGGAATCCTTCATTAGGAAGATTCTCGGTCAATCAGCGATACTACCACTATTGCTTGTGATAATTCTGCTCATGGTACTTATGAAGTAATTGGTGGAGTCGTGAAGTTAAGTGTGTGGTTTGTAAAAAAAAAAATCACTCTGTCCGATGTATAGGTCACTCAATACCACACGATATCTTGGATACGAAGATCGGCTATATTCTTGCAGGCCATGAAGGCAATCTAGGTTGACCAGATTAAAAAGAGGAGATATCTTTATCATATACTTTACATGGGACAACTGACAGCCTTTGGTGGGTGGTTGAAGGGATAATCTCTTGGCGTAGGAGAGATTGGGACTGCCTTATATCGACCAAGTTATCAAAAAGTAATGCACCTACAAATATTTTCCCTTATCATGGTGATTAACACATTGACATCATATCCAACGGTGTGAGAGACTCTAGATAGTAGGACAGGAAGCATTACCACCCTCACTTTGGGTGCATCATTTTTAATCTAGTCTGAGTTGTTGCACGTCTTGGTATGTATATCTTTGAATTACATCGCGACAACTTTGAAATTGACAAAAATTTGGTGTAGGGATGATCAAACTTTCAATTATTCTCATCTACACCACCCGAGGAACAAGGCTTTAAGATTTATCAAGCACTTAACCATGAGAGACAATGGGAAAGTGGAAGAACTTATTCAAGAAATTATTTGGTGAGACAAAGGCGAGGGGAGCGTTTTGAGGAGGAAGTAGATGATACCATACTACTTGAGCATGCTTCTCGTGAAAAGACAAGGGGAAGTTGGTTTATATAATTGATGATGAGGAAGTTGAGCACTTGGAAGTTGATCATTCATGGAGCATGTGAAGTGTTAGACGGTGCGGATGTAGATATGCCGCATATCATGAACCTATGAAGACAACAAAGGTAAATATTAGCACGAAGCTGAACTAAGGAAGTGATAATTGGGGATTGCTTAGTCGGAGTCGAAGTGGCAAAGATCATAGAGTTACTTCGAGACTATGAGGACTTATTCCCAAAGAGGATACCATGAACTTAAAGGCATGCATAAATCACTTGGAGAAGTGAAGATAAAGCTTAAGGAAGGTGCACTCCATGTTAGGAAGAGACCTTATCAAATGAATCACACTTTTCCACGAGAAATTAAAGGAGGAATTTGACAAGATGTTAAAATGCAGGATCATTTAACCATTGGATGAGTCGGAATGGATCATTCTATGGTAATAAGTATCAAAAGGATGGTAGGATTTGAATTGTGTTGTTGATTATAGAGAGTTGAATGTAGCATGTGTTATAGATCCTTTCCCTACACCATTCATAGAGGAAATATTAGGAGTGGTTGGAGTGCGAGATATATTCATTTCTGGATGGGTTCTTAGGGTATCATTAGGTTAGGATTTCCCCAGAAAGATCCAAAAATACCACCTTTACTTGTGAATGGGAAGCTTTGCCTATCTTGTATGATGCCCTTTGGATTGAATAATGCACATTGTATTCTCGAGGATAGAGTGCAAGTGTTGGTCTGAAAATCTGTTGGGAGGGTAGACACATGGATAGGCAGAGCCAACGGTGTGGTAGGGCATAGCCCCCTCTTTGAGGCAGTGCAAAAGTGAAGCCCTGGTTTATTGCTTTATTCTACTAGCGAGGAATCTGCGTAAGTCTCACAATATTCTACCTTCGGGGATTTGGGATCTCTCATCCCGGTAGGAGTATTTCAAGCTGTGAAAAGAAAGGAATGAAGGGGAAGATGAAGATAGGATAGATCAAGGAGAAAAGAAATGGATTCCATAGTAAAAAGGTCGGAGGGTTTATGTTTTGGGATTGGTAATAAATGGAGCCAAACCTACTTGTATAAATGAAAAAAGCAATGCGATGAGCAAATGAAAAAAAAGTAGAGATAGATCTAACGAGAATAAACATATAAATCTGACATAAGAAATATCGGATGCCACATAACACACATATATTCGGCACAAATTCTTAATATTTGTATTAATGTTTTCTTCTTTCACAAAAAAGTAAAGCCTTTTCTTCTCACTTCTATTTTTCATCTAAAAAATGTCCACCTTGAATCTGAAAAGTATCCAAGTATATATAGAAGGAAGAGGAAGAAGAAGACAAAAAGAAACCAACAACTAATTACAAAATATTTACAAAAATATCTAAAAATTCAACTATTGACTTTTGGGCCAACTTAATGGACAACAACATCCCATGGTGCAACAAAATTTTAAATATTACAAAAAAGGAGAACAAAACCAAGAGGAGGAAGGCTATTCATCGTCGTCTCATGGCTAGAAAGGAGTATCTTACTTTTTCTCAGGAGAGGCAATGTGGAATTGGGCCCGGTACTCCATGAATTTGCTAACCATCGGTTGAAGTTGATCTTGGCAGGACCCTTGGTGTGATCACTAAGGAACTTCACAAACCTCCCACTCATCTCTGAGCTTCTCTGGGAGTTTAAAGTATTCATTACCTGCCTCCATCAGGTATCCCACAAAGTCACGGTAGGATAGAAGGTTGTTGATGGATTCAGCGTCAAAAGTAGCTTATGGCCCTAACCCTTGCGAGATGATCTCTTTGAAAAGTCGAGATGGTATCATCTGCCTTCCTCAATGTGTAATCCGCACTGAGTAACCCTAGAGACATCCTCAAGATGATTTGTTCCATTTGATGCATGGCCTCCAGAGCTTCCTCCTTGACTTTATCAATCTTCTCCAAGATGAACTCCATTTGATCGACCTGATAATCCAAAGTAGCAAGGACTTTGTTGGGTGCTCTTGGATGATCGAAAGAGACGTTGAATTTTACTAAGTCATCGATCGGAAGTCAAGCATCTTTTGGAAAGTCTTGTGTTGTAACCTGGCATGGTCCAACTCTTGGAGATAGGCCCCACTGATCACTGGAGCTCACTGTTAGCCTGATCAATTTTGTGATAAAGTTCAGTGAACTTTGTTATCACTTCCTCACTATCCTTGATGATTTGGTCTCTCCAGGCGGATACTGCCATGCCTTGTTCACCGATCTTGGTGTATTCATTTATCTTTTCCTAACTAAGGGCCTTAGGAGTTTTAGTGGCAGTTGTAGGAGGTGCACTGCCCATTTTCTATAGGGCTTGGAGAAGGTGTCTATTTTTCTCTTTTAGTAGCCTCTTCTCTTCCTTTGCTTCTTGAAGCTTCTTGCAAAGGGCATCCACTGCAGATAGGGCTTCTCCTTGTAGGCTCTCGGAGGACGTTCCCATTGTGACCTACATCACTATATAATCTATAGGAGACAGATCCTTTTTATCTTTTGTGGGATCGGGATACGTGATCTCCATTACTCTTTCTCCCGATGCACTCTGAGAGAAGCGGGTTATTGGTTTTTGCTTCTTGGCCCCTTTCATTGGGATGACGGAGAAGTCCATAGGTGCAATGGGGACTTTCCTCTTATGCTTAGCTCAGGTGTTGGGAGATCCATGTTGGACTTAAGGGAGTGGGACCAGAGGTGGAAGAAGGAGCAGCTGCAGTGGATGAAGGGAAATGCATCGAGACACTTTGTGGTAGCATTGAGAGAGAAGCCAAAAAAGTGCTCACTGGGGGGAGGAGACACTGCAGGGGAAGAAGTCATGGGAGTGGAAGGGAGTTGAGAGATGAGAGAAGAAATGTTGGGGGACAGCTCCGCGAGGGAAGAGAAGATGGAGGAAGAGGAAGGGGGAAAAGTGGAAGGCGGGGAGAAGACACAACCAAAGGAATGGTTGGTTGAGTGACATGAGGGGAGGAAGGAGGAGTAGGAGAAGGGATGGAAGGAACTTCAGTAGTTATAGTAGTGGTAACATCCTAAGTGGATGTGCCCAGTTGGAACACTCACTGCCACTTCTTCTTCTAGAGATACCGGGGTTCTGACTTGTTCTGTGCGGTGGAAGGAGGGCTCTCAGGAGAATCTTCTTGAGTGGAGCTTGATTCTCCCTCTTTGTCTTTCCCTTTGCCTTTTGGAAAATGGTTCGGCCTGGCAGGTGTATTTCCCAAAGGAGACGTGGTGAAGTCTACCCCAAGGTAGATGAGGCCATTCATCCTGCACTAATGTTCTGTGCACTGCAAAGTGCCCGTAACCCTCTCCTCAATAGTTTAAGGTTCCCTTGTTCTATCAATCTCAGCAAATGGCCAGTTGTCCCCATCCGTATCTAGATATACCTAATCAACTTCTTGATCAGTTATTTGGAAACCTTTCGGAACAATGGCCACACCATATTGGATGATCTCTGCAAGGCCAGGTGGGAGTGATCCTTTCTTCTAAGCTCGACCTCATGATAGAGATCGATATAGACATCCTCGATCTGTGGGACGTGGATTGGATCGAGATTTTCCTTTGGGAGGAAATTTCGTGGATCGAAGGTCGGCCTTGCTAGGAAATTGTGCTTCAGGTTGAGAAGCTCTAGTTCTGCAAACATTTCTCATGATTTGGTGTGAAGTGCATGTGTACCCCCTTTGTGAGGGGAAAGGAGTTCCACCCCTTCTTTCTCTTTAGGCACTTCTCGTGATATGTTATGAGCTTTCTAGATAGCTCAACAGGGATCAACTTAGGGCTGCATACCTTGGTAACTTTGTGGGCTCACCCAAGAAGTTGGCTGCTCTAAGATAGGTGAAAGTGGGGAATGTCGTAAATAATGCCCCCACTTCTCTGTTGCGTCGCTATGCTCTTGGTCTTTCCTAATCATGAGTCATATTGGGCCTCAATAGGCGAGATGATGCCATAGAAGAAGGCATCGTTGATCTTATTTAAAGCTATGGATGCTATTTTCTAGCTTGAATCTGGATAATATTCATATATTTTACGGGGCCCATACCACCGCATCGGCTCAATGCCGGATAATCTCTCTCGGAGGTTGCGGCATAGACAACGTAGGAGTTCATGTAGAACCTCCCATTTTCAAGAGTTGTTGGAGCTGCTCTGGAGATGGTGCTGATGATGATTTACTTGCCCACTCAAAAGCGTTGATCGGGCATGCATTTTTGTTCATTGTCTCCAGATACCTGAGCATCTACTTGTGGAAGTAATGGGCGTCGGGAAGCCTAAATACCCTACTCGGGAAGGTAATGGTGTTTCTCGGTTCCTCAGAAGTCAGCACGTGGTGAATAACTTTGTGGCCATCTGGTTATTACCTTCTTATTCTTAGGTATACTTCATTCATTAACTACATGCATTTGTCTTCATTTTCCTCCCATGCCTTTATGCAGTTTTCCTAACTTATCGGCCACAAAATTCTAGTGGTGGGGGATACCCAACATGATTTCAAAGTGTCGGGTAGTGAGGTTGATTATAACCTCACCTTTTTCATTCTCGACACACCTCGTTTCCTTGTTATAGCAGTGGGCCACCACCATCATGAACTCATTATTCACCACGCATGAGGATTCCCTAGCAAAGTGTAGACCACTTTGCGATGAATTTTTCCATCCAGGGTACTGTGACTCTTACGGTTACTAGCCCGAAAATATTCCATGTCTATGTGGCCAAGTTTGACATCTCTTATGTCAAGTCACATTCTGCATGGGACTCGGGCATCCTGACTCTTTGATACTTAAATTTCATTTCTTCCTCTGTGAGTTTGGCCTTACCCTTTGACTTGGTTGGCCTCTTACTTGATGTAGACATATGTGATTACGAGTTCATTGTTGATCTGCAAGAAGAAGGAGTGAAGTCAACGCGAGAAGAGCCATGTTAGTGTTAGATTGTTCATCAAAGCTTTACTGAGTGAGGAGTTAGCAATTTAAAAGATTCTTGGGCTCGAGGTGCGGCTATCTGATGGCTCTTTAGGGGATATCGAGAAAGAAAAGGCGCTTGATGGAAAGTGTTGCAAGGAAGAAAAGGAGTGCCCGAAAGTGCGGGGCACAAGAATATTACACGTAACATTCAGTGTTAGTGTCAGAAGGAAATATGTCATCAAGCTTTGAATAAAGGATTTTGGGCACGAACTAATTTTGATTGCGAAGCGCTGTGAGATGCGCCATTCATGGAGAATTATTGGAACATGTTGTAGAAATTTTTATGCACAAAAGGGCACAAGTTTTAATGATGCATCATTGAGTTAAGGTGCGCCTTGCTTTTAGCTTTGGCATGGCGCAGAAAAAGCTTACATGTCATATATGTTGGTGTATCCGGAGTTGCACTCGTACCTCATTTTTGGATTTTTTAAGGGTGTTTAAAGGGCATGAGAGGATGCATGTTGCGAGGCGAGGGATAGTGCGCCCTTTAAGTGTGGCTTGTGTTTTATGCATGCAATGATGGCAGTTTTTGCACGAGGAAAAGCTGTGTTTGTGGATTGTGATATCTTGAATTTCATCTTTGATTGGTTTAAATATTTTTGAGCTCTTTGACATGGATTTTGTGGTGAGAGGACGAGCAAAGAGGATCTTAGGATCACTTTTGAGACAAAGCCCTCTAATCCAGATGGATCTAGAAGGAGGGTAAAACCGGTTTGGGGAGATAATATTGCGAAAAGCAAGTGGAGGGTTTATGGTTTCTTGATTCATTTTATTATTATTTAAAGCAATCCCCCAATGACAAACCAAAAAAACACAGAAAAGTAAGGACCACTTACGGGATATATAGAATGAAGAAATGATGTAGGGTCCACGAATGATGACGTAAAGCGACTGGGGGATAGAGAGTGCTTGCAGTGCGAGAGAAATAGACTTTTCACGTGTTTTTCAATCATGAAAATGACAGGTTGGATGCACCTATTTATAGCAAAAGGTGCAATAAATGCGCCACCAACCTTTTTCAAAGGGTGCACAAAATGGAATGCCAACATGAAAATACTTGCGCCTTTGGCGTGGTTATGCATCTATCAGCAAGAAATTATTTGCTCCTTTGGTGTGAATTCGAGGTTATCGACATGGGGTTTTAGCACCTTGGCGCACTGCTTAAGGGCGCTTGACATTTTTAGTGTCGACGAGGTTGGTGCATGCGCCTTAGCGCTTGAGTTTAGCGTAACATGGGAAGGCATAGAATTTTTGTTGACACGATAAGTGCACCGAAAGGTGCGAGAAGCAGAGTGCGCGAGATACATTTGATGTTGGATGATCGAAACTACCTTGACGAAAAAAAAGGACCCGAAATGACTAAGTTTGAAAAGCGATTCTCACGGGAAGGGATTTTATGCCATTTTGAGCGCTAAGGGACCTCAGTGGCGGGAACAAAAACAAAATTTTGTATGGTTACTGTAAAATTTCCCTTGTCAATTTTACGAGGATAATAGTAAGCATTGAGATTTTATTACATGCAGCAACTTCTTTGTAGTCTATCTTGATGATTGGACCCAGTTTATGGGCTGATTGGAGATCATTGTGACAATATGCTTAATGTTTGAAAGATGTAGATAGTTGAGTATCTCATTGAATATCAAAAAAGTGCATCTTTGCTACTCCTTTGGCATACTTTTAGGACACATAATCTTTGTAAAAGGAAGGGTTCTTTGGTCAATCTAGCTAAAGTTAGGTCATTTTAGGCTTAGAAAGCGCCCACGGTCGAGTGAGGTGCGCGGATTTTGGGTCATCTGAGGGTATTCTGAGAATTTTATAAAAGGTATGCCAAATTCTGCACCCTTGGAATAATTAATCAAGGGAAAGGTACATTCTATTGGGGAGTCACAAGCGGTGCGCATTTGAGATCTTGAAGAAGAAACTTTACTTCACCTATCTTGCACTTTCCTTAGCATAGGATAAACCTTTTCATGTTCACGTGGACACCTCAGCATGGCCATTGATGTTGTCTTAGCTCAACTTTGGAGAAGTTATAGTTGATCATCCCATTTGTTTTGCTAGTAGGAGAGTTGATTCCCTACGAGAATAGAATTATACCACTCATGCTTATGAGGCTTTGTCCATAATATCTTACCTTAGCTTTGAAATTCAGACCAGTGTCTATTGGCCCCACCTTTTCTATTTTATCCCAGATCTTATGGAATTGAATTATTTGGTGAACAAGCGCATCTTACGGGGCGCATATGTAAGATGGATGCTCTTATTTCAAGATTACAGCTCTGATTATGGTAGGCATGAGGAAAAAGTAATTATGGACTGAGATCACTTATCTACAAGAGTTCCAATGTCAGGTGAAAAGCGAAATGAGAAGAAGAGACTATGCCTAATGCATGGATTCTTATAAGTTAAAATATTGTGCCAATGGAATTAGAGGGGGATATTACTTTATATTCCTAAGGATGGAAATGGCACCGGAGAGGCATGAAGGCCCTTGGAGAAAAAGTAACTTTCTATACACACGGCAAACATTTATGGTAATCGAGTGGTGACTTATACAAATTAAGAGCGAGAGATGAGGGTGTGTTATTCCATTGTGTATTAGAACGCATATGCCCAGAAAGGATATAATGGAGGGAATCCCATGTGAGTGGTATTTTAGGTTTCCACTATGCAGAGTGATACTACATCATGAAAGATCCTACTTACTAGTTTATGGTGGGAAACATTGTATAAGAGTTGTAAGGAGTATTACCAGGCATGCTGACCATTTTATATATCTAAAATTGAAACGGGGAAGAAAGGATACAAGATACCTTTATGTCCAATTACAAATACATAACCCTTTGAGAAATAGGTGATAGACTTCTTCGGGCCTATTTCACGATTGCGCGTAGGACTGAGATTGCTCTTTATATCATTTTCCGTACAAATGCATGTATATTTTTGAGATGGCGAGAAAGAAGCACCTTTACCTGAAGAATTTATACAATATTTCTGGTCATCAGAGATTTTTATAGGAGAAATTTTCTTGCAGATATTAGTCATTTCGCTAGAAAGTTTAACCGGTGATTAGGGGCACCCATTTTCACAAGTAATGAGACAATCTACGAGATTACATTAGATGATGAGTTTTAGTGGTTGCCCACTTTACAGGGCTAAAGCACTTATCACCCATAGGAAAATGGAACTATCTACGAGGGCTTTGATAAGTTTTTGATCGAACATTGGTCAATGTTTTTGATATGGGATAGAAAATGTTAGGATGAAAAGTATCTCTTTGTTCTTTGCGCCTCACGAGATAACATATAAGAGGTGAGACAAAGCCACACCATTTGATTTATTGTTTAGTGTGGAAGTTATTCTTCTATAGAATTTATATTGCAGCTACCACCTTCTTTTGCATTACAGAACTTTGCTTGGAAGTCTAGGCAGATAGAGCAAGCTTTGGAAGAGAGCGGATTGAGAACATGGATTCCATTTGGATGAGCATTGAACCATAACACACGATGGAGTCAAAGTAGGAGAAAGCGCACCAAAAATCATGCCATGAGAAGGCATATGGGGGATAGAAACTTGTGGTGGACAAATGGTACTTGTATGACTCTGAAAGTTTTTACGTAAATAGGGGAAGCTCAGTACATTGGTTGAAGTAGTATGTTATAGCACTACATACTTGAGTCGGAGTGCTTACCGGGTTAGAAGCAATTGGCATTCACATTGCCAGTTACTTTGATTGGGTGGTAAGTCTCTATAAATAAGTCTTCTTAGTGTTTAATAAGGAAGTATTTCTTGAGATAGATTGGAACTTTTCTACATTTCCTTAATATGTTTCTTTTCATCATGTATCTTTTTGTGAATTTAGTTCTTGTTTTTGTGTAATAGTGCGCTTGCACACATGAAGCTAACTACAATATGAAGGCTTGTTGATGCACGAAATTACTGCATACTTTTAGTGTGGGGTGGATTTTTGGTGACTCAGGAGTATAATGATGTGAAGATTAGAAGGTATAATGTTGTGTATGTTGAGGAAGTGGCTGCTAAAGGTGATTTACAAAGGATTGCTTCTCAAAAGTAACCAAGGATGGAGATGAATGAAGAGGAAAATTATAGCAGCGAGGTAAGTGGAAACCATGATAATTACGAGAAGTTCTGATGATGAAATTGCTCAAGTCTTTAGAGTGCAGCTGAAGAAAGAAAGTCATGACCCGGAAGGTAGGAAGGCACGCTAGAATGTTATAGTTGTGGTGTGAAAGATGTACCATGTGGAAATGACAAAATTGAGCAATAAATGAGAAATATTTGGTAGGTGGAGGAAGCAAAGTGTGCATCAAAAAAATTGAAAATATATATAAGGACGGGATGTGAATTCATTTACACCCTTGAAACTAAGATAATTCAATAAAGAGATAAGTGTGAAAGAGTTGAGTAAGAAATTCCAAGGTGTGAAGAGTGAAACAGATGTGAAAAACATATTTGTGTATTAGAAGCTTGTATCCCCAGTAGGAGAAGAGGGTTTAAACAAAGTAAATTAATAAGCGAGCTAGGGCACATGATTTTGTTATTATAATTTAGAACACGATTGAATCGGGTTAGGGTTTGAAATAAACCATTAAATCGTTATAGAAGAAGGTGTAGGAAACACAACACAAAGGAAGAATGATGGCTCTAAAAAGAGAAGGAAGCAACGGCCGGTAAAAAGAAAGAAGAAGGTAGTAGTGGAAGAGGAGGAAGAGATGACTCCACGAAAGCAATTTTTAGAGATGTAGTACTTACTAAAGAAGTAATTATGGGCTAGGAATGGGATTCCACATACAAAAAGAGCAAAATAATCAAGTAAAACCACAGAACCCGAAGGACAATCGAGGAAGAAGTTGGATGATTTACTTAACTCCCAAACAAACAAGCTTAAGCTGGTGATGGGATGCGGTATATGATGACCTGGGGAGAAATTGCTGCAAAAAGTTGGTGTTTACCAGATTATATGAGCTCCCATACTTTGGGAAATATGCCCCATTATGGAGGTGGGCAGTGAGCAGAAAGTCCATGAGACTTCTTCTATTTTACGAGGTAAAGGGCAAGACTAACACCCATTTTAATTACCACGATACTTATGGGTTTAAAGGTGATGCCCGGTGAGGGACATTAAAAATGAGCTATGTGAGTTGCAAATATAGGGAAACACACAAAATCTTAGGATAATAGAGAAGGAGACCAGTCTTGCGGAATGGACATAGAAAAAAATTACATGATTATGCTACGGTAGTAAGCGATGGCGCACTTTTGGATTCTGAGAATTGAATGACCAAGATGCGTTGGTCACGAAGTAAACTTCAATGTGGTTTACATGTGCGAAAGTGCATGTCGGAAGGGGGTTATTTACTGACATTGTAGCTTTATTAGAGCAAATAGTAGAGGAAGAATGCATTGGAAGTAAGATAAGTTTTGGTTTTGTATTACTTTCTTTAGTATTCATGGAGATTAGATACTGGGATGGCAGAAAGAAATATATAACGGAATACCCATGAATAACAAATCTCAGTGAAAGATTTAGCAGAATGTCCATCATGTCTGAGGGTAGTCTATGAAAGAGCGAGGTAAAGGAAGCAAAGATGTGGTATGGCGGGCTCCGCGTGGATTTTGAAGAGGAATGACACATGCAGAAGGAGTTGCCTCGGTATTGGAGAGACGGGCTCGGTTGCTATTCTTGCTTTTTCTTTGCATGGCTTTCCAGTGGTGGATGGATCATGGAGACCACTGAGTGAAACTATTGTACATGTTCCTGAGCGCGGTATTTCAAGCTTAGTTCATCGGTTCAACGTACTGAGGAGGTTAGTATTTAATGCGAGAAAAGGTGGATTGTGACCACCTTGTGC